>BSBN01000716.1:1318549-2637099 GCA_027924645.1 Cunninghamia lanceolata | reverse complement strand
AGATAGAAAGAGAGGGTAGATTGATATATAGAGAGGAAGTGTGTGAGAGAGGGGGGGGGAGATAAAGATAAAGAGAGATAAATAGAAATAGAGAGCTAGAGAGGGAAAAGAGGGGGAGAGAGAGACATGAACAATGGATCAAGATAAATGGACAAGTTGGATAGAAGAATAGATCTACTATTAGGTTGTATTTCTAATTTAGGCTTAAATAAGTTTTAGTTCAAAACATTGCTACGAGTTTATGAGAAAAAATTATTGCATTATATCAAACTAAATGTCTTGTAAACAAGTTATTTTTAAAAAAAAATTTGTATTCTTTAAAGATTCATGAAGGAGACTTTGTAACCAAATATTTAAAACTTGGTTTCCCATAGATGTAAAATTGTTCATCATAGGATACCATCTTTTTGTTCTAAAGCCTATTTATCTAAAGGGGATCAATATCCTTTATTTATTCTCTAGAACCGAGGGTGTAGAAGTTACTTTGCATCATTTGGGTATACCACTCAATTATTATGTTGTATTCTACAAAAAATGGAGAGAGGAAGAGATAAAAACATTCAATAATTATAAAGTTGTTGTAAGTGGATGAACAACCAATACATGCAATATGAAGGACATGATCTAGATTCATCAACTCCACTCCAACCAAAACAGAGAGAGAGAGAGAGGAGAGAGAGAGAGCGAGAGAGAGAGAGAGAGAGAGAGAGAGAGAGAGAGAGAGAGTACCATCTTTTTTTGAAGCTTATTTATCTAAAGGGGATCAATAGATCTTTTTTTTTCTGTAGAACTGGGGTGCAAAAGTTACTTTGCATTCATTTGGGTATACCACTAAATTATATCGTATCTAAGAAAATTGAGATAGGAAGATCTAGAACATTCACTAATTTATAAAGTTATTGTAAGTGGATGAATAACCAATACATGCAATATGAAGGACATAGATCTAGATTCATGATCTAGAGAGAGAGAGGAAGAGATAATAATAGAGAGGGAGATTGATACAAATTAATCAAGAATCAAGAGAGAGAGAGAGAGAAAGAGGAGACATAGGGAAGAAATAAGGAATTGATTAGAGATAGATAGAGAGAGATAGAGATATGGACATATATTTATTCCTAACCCTAGTTTCATTTTGGCAAGGATTGAATAGAGAGAGAGAGAGAGTAAAGTTAATATATTATATATATTAGAAACATGTTTACTCTTAATTCATGTGTCATGCATAATTCCAAAATATATATAGATATATAAATATAATTTAAATACTCAATTTTAGAATAAATATTATATTAAAGTATTAAAATCTAATATATTCTATATTGTTTTCCAAATATATTTATTCTTATATATAAATAAGGCAACCACATGACAGAGGACAACAAGCTCGTTTTTGAAGGAGACTTTGTAACCAAACATTTAAAAATTGGCTTCCATAGATGTAAAATTGTTCATTATAGGATAACATCCTTGGTTTTGAAGCCTATTTATTTAAAGGGGGATCAACATCCTTTCTTTGTTCTCTAGAATTGGGGGTGCAGAAGTTACTTTACATCATTTGGGTTTACCACTCAATTGTGTTGTATCTACAAAAAATAGAGATAGGAAGAGCTAGAACATTCACTAATTTCTAAAGTTATTGTAAGTGGATGGACAACTAGTACATGTAATATGAAGGACATGATCTTAGCCAACAACTCCACTCAACCAAAACAACACTAGTTAGGGATTATTATATAGTTCTTTCACATATCTAAAGCATTTTACAAGTGTGATTCAAACTTCCTCCTAAAGACTCTATGAAAGTTTAGATTCAACAAACAAATGATTGATTGGATACAATGTTGTATTTGCACCCCTCATTCTTCATCACAATAAATATCCAAAGGATAAATAGTTGTAGAGGCTTGAGGCAAGCAGATCCCCTCAGTTCCTAACTACTTATTATCACGGGGAAAAAACATTTCTAAGAAATATAGCTTTCCACTAAAAAGAAAGGAAAATCTATGGCCAACCAGTTGTAAATGGAGGAACTAGATACATAGGTTATCATTTGCAAATTACATTATCTTCTATTCCACTCTTTGTCTTCCTAAACCAAACTAAATCAAAGTAGTTCTTCACAACTAACAACAGTCTTCAGGGCAAAATAGGAAATGTCCCAACCCACAAGAAAAAGGTGATTCTTAATATCTAGGGATACAAACAAGTGTGACTACCAATGCAGTAACTAGGATTTCTAATACACAGAAAGCAACAAATGGCTAAGGGAAAAAAAACACACACATCACTCATTTCAACACACCTAGAAGAATAACATGAGTAGAATATTGTCATTGTACAGGTTGATTGGATGAAATTTCTTGTTGCTAGGTGTTGTCATTTGTTATTATTTATAAACATTATAATAAAATTATATAACTAATGGTTTAATTTACTTGCTTGTATTGGAAAACAATATTTTGATTTGGCTATAAGTGATGAAGAAAATAATACGGACATCATAACTCCATGCAAGAGTATTGACTTATTCTTTCAGAATTCTCTTTGGTGCACCAATAGTCTTCTTAGAGTGTCATTTGAAAACATAGGAGAGAGAAACATGAGAAATACATATGGAGAGAGAGATCTTATAGAGAGGAAGAGTGTGAAAGAGAAGGGGGGAGGGAGACGGAGATGAAGAGAGATAAAGAGAAATAGCAAAGGAGAGAGGAGAGAGACAGAGAAAGAAGAGGAGATAAACATATATGTAGAGAGATATTATTGTTTCCTATTAAATTATCAGATCAAAACCTCCAATTGAACTAATCATTTCATCAAGTCTTTCTTTTGTCAAAATTTGCACATCTTCCACCTTAATCAATTTACCCTTAAGATGTTATATGGATAGAGATATATATAGAGAGAGTGAAAAAGAGAAAGGACAAAAAAGATATATATAGAGAGAGAGATAGAGAGAGGAAGAGAGAACATGGCTACATGCATAACCTTCCTATAAATAATTATTTCCAAATTTTACCTTTACCACCCATCACAATTGAAGAGACATTCCTAAAACACAAAATCATTGCCCATCATGGGATTACAAAACTAAGGTTCAGTCAACCATTCCAATACTCTTTCAATTTCGACGTACCCATTGCACACTAAGGTGCGATTGCTAGTTACGCCGAAGGCGTTCCCTCAACGAAGCGGACCAACTTGGGTAGGAGGAACGATGGTTGACATTTACAAGGAGCGTGCAAGACAATTGAAACAGTGGCAACTGTTCAATTTCGCTGGTTCTTTTTTTGTTCGTCATTTTCTCGTTAGTCATTTATTTCCCATTCACGTGTGTTCTTTTCATCGCCATAGCCACAAAAAAGAACATACCATCCATGGCCAATATTTATTGAAAAGAAAAGTCATCCATTATGAATCTCTCTACAGTGAAAACTAATAAGAAAGTCCTTTCCTTCACACAAAATACTAAAAGCCCAACTAAAAAATAAGTGGAACCATTTTTCCTATTAAATTTTGGTTTCTATTTAAAAAGTTTTTAAAAGATTTTTTTCACCCTTGTGTACTAACCATCCTTGAAATTTAATGCCCCCCAAAATTCCTTTATTATCGATATTCATGCGATGCACCCTTCATTTAAATAAAGGTTTATTCCATGTATTCTTAATATAATATTATAAAACAAACTTATATATAATATTTTTAGTATAATATTATATTATAAAATTATGTATCTAAATTAAATATTATATATTATACATTTGTTATTTAGTTATATTTAATTTATATGACATATATCGTTATAATTATATTTATTATTATATACAATATTTTACATAATGTAAATTAATATTTATATTCCTAATAGAATATTATATTATAAAATCATATATAAATATATTTAAATATTATATATTTAATGTTTATTTATATTTCTTATTTAATTATAAATTTGTTTTATAAATAAAATCTATATTATAATTATATTTATTATATATACAATATTTTACATAATGTAAATTAATATTTATATTCCTAATAATATAACATATAAATAAAATATTTATTTTTGCCGATAAGGGCGTGGTTCGATGGTTAAGTCGCTCGGTTGTAGTGGCAGCCACCATAGTTCAAACCCCCGCTGGGCCAATGAGCTCGTAGGCTTTACGGGATGAGGTCCCCCGTGTTGTGGCCTCGCCGGTTCATTGCTACGGGAAAAAAGCATTCGCGTGGAGCTGGAGGGCGTGTCGCACCAGCGTCGCCGGTCACATTAAAAAGTTTACCAGGTGCATTTAAATATATATATATATATATATATATATATTTATTTTTAATACATAAAACTTTTTAATGCTCAATTATAAAATTCCATTGATCAATAGTTGACAATACATTGATTTGCTTGTTTAGTAATTATTATTTAATCATATATTTATTTTATACATAAAATCTGTAATATAGTTATTTGTATTATTCTATATAAAAAGGGATTGGTTCTTCTTACTACTATTACAGACAAGATACTAGTTAAAATAAATGTATGCAATTAATATAATCATTTTTTAAGAATTCTTCTAATTGAACTCAATTTTTAGGTCATACTGTTGCAAGTATGTGTCTAATCGGTGTTGTCATTGATGTCAACATATCTGTGTTGTCATTGGTGTCAACTATGCTCTTATTTTGTTGCTTGCTTGTAATGAGTGAGATGCTTTGTATTTACTTATGTAAGTGATCTTGATGATGAGGATATTGAGAAAATTAGCTCCTTCGGCAGAAACAGTGAGTTGCAGTGGAAACAGTGTATTGCATATAGAAGAATAGTCCAGAAGATTGCTCCGCATTTCCTGTAGGATGAATATCTTTGTTTGTGGATTGGAAATTATTTAGAAGTCTATCTAAAGATGTTATATTCCAAGTTTGAACCTCTGGTATGAAGATTTGAGTGAGTTATGTTCACCAGAGTGAAAATTGCTTTTCCTCCATGTTTGGTGGTGATAGGGAGAAAGTGTTATGCTCCGCATTCCTTCGCATTAAAGTATTTTGGTCTGTGATTCTAGAGGTAAGTGTAAGATGATGTTATGTGTCTTCAACTCCAATGCTTCATGATTTGGTGGTCCGCAAGCGATCTTTTCCTTATGATAGTAGTTGGCTATGTTGTTCATGTGTTTCGATATAAAGAATCTTCTTGACAGATTGGTTAGAAGTTGTACAGTTGTTCCTGATGATCTCAATGTGCTTGTGGATGTCTCCTAATCGTGTTCCTACTCTTGGATTAGTCCGCAATGAAAAATTTGGATCGTGGATGAAGAATGTTCTTAGCAGACCTAGTGTTCTCACCAGTCTTGGCCGACCTAGTTGATTTCATTATTTGCAGAGATGTTTTGAAGATTGTGGAAGCATGTCGTGGTGTGAAGGATTGTATTTGATTCCCAGCTAAGGTGTGGTGTGATCAACATACATCTTTACATCTTTCCCTTAGCTAATTTCTGTATTAGGTCCAAACCTATTTCTATGTATGTTTTTGTAATGTAGACCTTGGAGATTGTTCCAACGGTTGATGAATGTATTGCCAACCTTGATGTACATTCCGAGGTTGATGACATGTATAAAGACTTGTAATGTAATTATGAAAATCATGATGAGTGTGCGAAAATGAAGAGATAAGTGCGAAGGTGTAAAAGAGCAGAGCAGGGAAGTTATATTGTGCTTCAATGGAACTGAACCTAGGCATGGAGTAGATGCTACTTAATCAGTTCACCATCTTTTGGCAGTGAACCACCCTTTGGCAGCGAGCCACCCCTTGGCAGTGAGCCACCCCTTGGCAGTGAGCCACCCCTTGGCAGTGAGTTGTTCTTTGCAGTGAGCATTTTGGGTAGTGAGCCCTAGCCTCTATTTTTTGATATTGTTATAACTCATATATTTCTGTGGGCTAACACCCACCGTGGTTTTTCCCTTTTAGGATTTTCCACGTAAAACTCTAGTATCTACTGAATGTGAGATTGTGATTAAGTCTATGGTTTCATGCTTTCATGATTAAATCTGATTATCAATAATTAAGTGGTTGATGGTTTGATATTCATATGAAGTTAAGTTTTTGTGACAATTGATTCACCCCCCCTCTCAGTTGTCATGCGCATTTCAACAATTGGTATCAGAGCAGGTTCCTCAGAAGAAAGCCTAACAACTCGAGGAAGATCTAGGATGTTTTTTAAAAAGGAAGCACCACAGTTTGATGGAACAAATTATGCTCTTTGGAAGGTACGAATGAAAAACCATCTCCTTTGTCTAGGTTATAAAGTGTGGAAAGCTGCAAAATCAAAATATAACATGCCTCAAAATGGTTTGTCAACTGAAGATGAAATCAAAGAATATGGGTTAAATATAAAAGCTAGAGATGCCCTGTTAAGTGCTTTGTCTGACATTGAATTGATAAAAGTCATGGATCTAGAGACTGCACATGAGGTTTGGGAAAAGTTGAATAAACTGTATGAAGGAGATGATTTTGTAGAAGAAGCCAATCTACAAGGCCTGAAAGCAAAATATGAGAGTTTAAAGATGAAAACATTATAACCTTCATGCAAAGGGTTGATGAACTTGTCAATGGAATAAAAGGTATGGGAGGTACTATTGGTGATAAGGAAGTTGTGATGAAAATTCTTAGATCACTACCAAAGTCATATAGTCACAAAGTAGTTGATATTGAAGAAGTAATGACTATGAAAACTATTGATAGAGATCAATTACTTGGAAAGCTTACAGCCTTTGAGATGAGAGAGTTTGGTGATGCTCTGCCAAAAGTTGAAACTTCTTTCAAAGCCAATACTTCAGAAAAGATCTCCAGAGCTGAGAAATATAAGGTGGAACTTGATGATGACTTTGATGAAATTGAAGTTAACTTTGTTGACAGATTACAAAGAGGTTCCGGTAAGTTCAAAGGCAAACTACCTTTCAAATGTATTTCATGTGGTAAAGTAGGTCACTATTCTTCCAGATGTCTTGAAAGAATTGAAAGGAATAGAAAAAGATTTGAGAACAAGCCTAGAGCTCCAAAGAAATGCTACTATGTTAGAGATTTTGATGACAAAGGTGTGATTGATGATGAATCTGATGATGCTAGTACTAGTGTAAATGAATGCTTGTTTATTGCTATTAAAGAACCTGTGTCTACTAACCCTGCTAGCTGTGTGAAGGAAGATAAACTAGTGGAAGAAAGTGCTTTGGCTGTTCAGGTTGAGAAAGATAAGGATGAATGGATTATTGATAGTGGATGCTCACATCACATAACCGGTGACAAAAGTATGTTTGTGAGTTTGGAAAAATATGATGGAGGACTAGTTAGGTTTGGAGACAATGTAGCTGGTAAGATTTGTCGAAAATGATCTATTTCATTTGATGGAAAGCATAATACTGACAATGTTCTATATGTGAAGGGTTTGAAGCATAATCTTTTGAGTGTTGGTCAGATGTGTGACAAAGGTTATGATCTAAGATTCAAAGACAATGGATGCAAGATGAAGGAAAGCTTTAGAACTATGATTGCTACCGGTAAGAAGACCAGATGTAACATCTATCAATTAAGAGGAACTAATGATTACTATTTATTAGCCCAAGCAGATGAGAGTTGGTTGTGGCATAGAAGGTTGTGTCATATAAATTTTGATAATCTAGTAAAGATAAGTTTAGGTCAAACTGTGAGAGACTTACCAAAACTTGTGAAACCCACCAATACTATTTGCAAGGAATGTCAGTTGGGGAAGTAGACAAGAACAAGTTTCAAGAGTAAAGAGCAATTTTCTATCGGTTTGTTGGATCTAGTTCATACAGATCTATGTGGTCCTACAATGATAAGAAGTCTACAAGGTGATAGGTACTTCATGTTGCTTATTGATCATTATTCTAGAATAACTTGGGTTACTTTTCTAAGAGACGAATCTAAAGCCCTAGAGAAGTTCAAATCCTTCAAGGCAATGGTTGAAAATGAAATATAACTAAAAATCAAATGCTTGAGGTTTAATAGAGGAGGTGAGTTCACATCAAATGAATTCAACATTTTCTGTGAAGAGTAAGGAATAAAGAGACAGTTGTCTACACCTAGGACTCCTCAGCAAAATGGAGTTGTGGAAAGGAAGAACAGGACAATTCAAAAGGCTGCTAGAACAATGATGAAGGAAGGAGGCCTGCCAGAAGTTTTCTGGAAAGAAGCTATACATACTGTTGTCTACATTCAAAACAGAGTTCAAGTGAAAGGAAATGGTACTAAAACTCCTTATGATTTGTGGTATGGAAGAAATCCAATAGTAAGATATTTCAAAGTCTTTGGAAGCAAATGCTATATCAGAAGAGATGAAGACCTAGGGAAATTTGATGCAAGATGTGATGAAGGAATCTTCCTTGGATACTCTACCAAGAGTAAGGCCTACCAGTGCTACAACAAAAGGTTAAAAAAGATTGTTGAGAGTGCAAATGTGAAGGTGGATGAAGGCAAAGGAAGAACATCAGATCAGAGTGGCTATGAATCAAATGAACTTGCTTCTATAACTTATGAAGAAAAAGTTGAACAAGAAGACAGTCAAGATGAAGAAGAAAAGGCTCCAGAAACTGCTGCTAAGACCCCTAGGTATGTAAGAATCAATCACTCTGAAGATCAAATTATTGGAGACAAAGGAAAAGGAGTACTGACAAGGAAAAGAGCTGCAGAAGAACAAGTGAATTACTGTTTGTTCTCTACAGTTGAACCAAAAAATGTGAATGAAGCCTGGAATAATGAAAATTGGGTAAAGGCAATGGAGGAAGAACTAATGCAGATAGAAAAGAATGAAGCAAGGCTTGTGTGCAAAGGATATTCTCAAATTGAAGGGATAGCTTTTGAAGAGACTTTTGCTCCAGTAGCTTGGATTGAATCAATTAGAATGTTTCTGGCATTTGCAGCTCACAAAGATTTCAAAGTGTATCAAATGGATGTGAAGTCCACATTTTTGAATGGTGAGTTGGAAGAGGAAGTCTACATTGAGCAACCAGAAGGATTTCAACTATGAGATCAAGTGTTATGGATAAAGCAGACTTTGAAGGACATAAGAGTTGTGTATGAAGATCCAATTGCAATCTTTTGTGACAATACAAGTGCTATAAATATTTCAAAGAATCCAGTGTTACATTCAAGAACAAAGCATATAACTATAAGGTATCACTTTCTGAGAGAAAAGGTGACAAAGAATAAAGTAAAGTTGGAATATGTGTCCATAAAGGATCAGATTGTAGATATCTTCACCAAGCCTCTGCCTAAGGATACTTTTGAGTATCTCAGAGAAAAGTTAAGGGTCATTACCCCTCCTGCCCTAAACTAAGATGTATGAGAATGCATCAATCTAGTGGTGTTCTAAGTCTCATTCTTTGATCTGGATTGATGTTTTGAGAGCTACCTCTCAGGGGGAGTAGCTAGATGTGTTGGTAATAGTTCAGTTGGATCAGAGCAGTAGAATGCAAGTATGTGCCCTTTGCCATTGATGTCAAAGGGGGAGAGAAATCATGTGAAAAACTTAGGGGGAGAAAGAATGCAAATGTGTAAAGAGAAAGGGGGAGAATCTTGTCTTGATGGTCTTTTCATTTTTTCACATCATATGTTGCCATCAATGACAAAGGGGGAGATTGTTGCAAGTATGTGCCTAATCGGTGTTGTCATTGATGTCAACATATCTTTGTTGTCATTGGTGTCAACTGTGCTCTTATTTTGTTGCTTGCTTGTAATGAGTGAGATGCTTTATATTTACTTATGTAAGTGATCTTGATGATGAGGATATCGAGAAAATTAGCTCCTCCAGCAGAAATAGTGAGTTGCAGTGGAAACAATGTATTGCATACAAAAGAACAATCTAGAAGATTGCTCCGCATTTCCTGTAGGATGAATATCTTTGTCTGCAGATTGGAAGTTATTTAGAAGTCTGTTTGAAGATGTTATATTCCAATTTTGAGCCTCTGGTATGAAGATTTGAGTGAGTTATGTTCACCAGAGTGAAAACTGCTTTTCTTGCATGTTTGGTGGTGACAGGGAGAAAGTGTTATGCTCCGCATTCCTCCACATTAAAGTATTTTGGTCTGCGGTTCTAGAGTTAAGTGTACGATGACGTTATGTGCCTTCAACTCCAATGGTTCATGATTTGGTGGTCCGCAAGCGATCTTTTCCTTATGACAGTAGTTGGTTGTGTTGTTCACATGTTCCGGTATAAAGAATCTTCTTGACAGATTGGTTAAAAGTTGTACGGTTGTTCCTGATGATCTTAATGTGATTGTGGATGTCTCCTGATCGTGTTCCTACTCTTGGATTAGTCTGCAAAGAGAAATTTGGATCATGGATGAAGAATGTTCTTAGCAAACCTAGTGTTCTCACCAGTCTTGGCCGACCTGGTTGATTTCATTATTTGCGGAGATGTTTTGAAGATTGTGGAAGCATGTCATGGCGTGAAGGATTGTATTTGAGTCCCAGCTAAGGCATGGCATGATCAACATACATTTTTACATCTTTCCCTTAGCTAATTTCTGTATTAGGTCCAGACCTATTTCTATGTATGTTTTTGTAATGCCGACCTTGGAGATTGTTCCAACAGTTGATGAATATATTGCCGACCTTGATGTACATTCCAAGGTTGATGATATGTATAAAGACTTGTAATGTAATTGCAAAAATCATGATGAGTGTGCAAAAATGAAGAGATAAGTGCGAAGGTGTAAAAGAGCAGAGCAGAGAAGTTATATTGTGCTTCAATGGAACTGAACCCAGGCATGGAGTAGATGCTACTTAATCAGTTCACCATCTTTTGGCAATATATATATATATATATATATATATATATATATAGAGAGAGAGAGAGAGAGAGAGAGAGAGAGAGAGAGAGATCCTCTTTTCAATTCCCTGTGTAGTCCTGATTGCTTCTCTTATAAGACGTTTAGTAGGGCACTCCATTTTTTTATCCATCAAACACTTTGCTCACTAACCCCAATCCACCAAGGCTTAATATCCTCTGCAAACACAAAATTTGCAAGGAAGCCCTATTGACTACATTGCACAACATCAAGACAATTGTTCCTACCACTTTTGTGTTGCATGCAAGGTGCCTCATGTTTGGAAATGTGTCATCTGTCTCTTCTTCCAAAGAAGACTGGTGGCAACCCAAATTGTTACAAACAAATAAAAACACAAAGGAAGAACATAGGATAATTGAGTGCTTCGATTAACTCAGGGACATGAACAAATCCATAACTCAGCATTGATTGACATTCAACTACAAGAGATTTATTCAACAAGGAATTTCTTATCTAGTTCACATCCAAATCAGCCTTCAACAAAAGGACATATACACTGGTAGATGCTAAACTAATCAGTCTTTTCTAACATTGCTCATCGTGGTTCTCCCTCAGCCGAATCACCCCAAAATGACTCCCTCACATACAACTTGTATTTAGTTTAATTTTGCATCAACCTTATCATTGAACTCTGCCAACGTCCCCTCTCTTCCATGTCTTTACAACTTCCCTCTATCCTCTCTCTTGAGGTGTCAACCTCTGTTCTAGAAAAATAGGCCCGTACTTAGTCTCTTGTTCCTCTTCCCTATTATGTTAGTTTCTAAAACCGTTATGAAATGGGAATCAATGTCCCAAGCTGACGATAGGAACCAATTGATAACTATTTTAGAACAGGAATTAATGTCCCAGAACTGGTGACAGGAACCAATTCCTAACCGCTTTCACTTCCTTTGCTCGCTTGGTCAATTAGGACTTGAGATAATTAACAACTTACTTAAACAGGCTGACGACTACATAAAATCCAGAGAGTTAACAAATTAACTCAAAGAGCTTCAAACACCAAAACTTAAATAGTATAACTTGAACCAAAGTTTAATGGGGAAAATGCCCCTGTATCAGGCTCCCCCACAGAGCAAACTGATTCATGCGCTCCTGCTCATGAGATCTTCAACAAAGTAACCCAACTTGGCAATTTCAAGTGTAGATATCCATGAAGCATCCTCCAAAAAATGGTGTTTCCATTTCACCAGATACCTAAAATAATCCTTGCCTTGGGTCTGCCATAATAGCTGCTCATCAAGAATACTTTCAATTAATAATGGAGCTGATGTGGTTCCTCGCTGATCGAGTGCAATTGGTAGTTCCAACTTTGCTATTTCATCATCTATAGCAGCGTTGTAGGAAAACAAGTCTTCTACATTAAAAATAGGTGAAATACCTAGGCCTGAAGGAAGACTTGTCTCGTAAGCATTCGTGAAAAACTTACTAAGGATCTTACAAGGACCAACCTTTTTCATTTTTAGTTTATTATATGTGTTTGTAGGAAATCTTTCTTTCCTAAGATGAGCCATCACTAGATCACCCTCCTGAAAATGCACTTCTCTCCTCTTCCGATCAACATACTGTTTGTATTGTTGATTGCTTCCTTAAATGTTTCTCTTAACCTCCTCATGAAGGTCATGAATGATCTTTATAAAATCTTCTCCATCTACACTTCTTTTCTCCATATCACCAAGATTTCTAAGTTCAAATACACCCCTAGGATGCATACCATACATAATATAAAATGGGTTGAAACTGGTACTCTGATTTGGAGAATCATTATAAGCAAATCTCAGTTGTGCCAATGCCATATCCCATTTTCTAGGTGTGTTTCCAACAAGGCATCTCAACATATCACCAAGGCTTCTATTGACTACCTCGGTTTGGCCATCCGTTTGGGGGTGATAGGCTGAACTAAAACTAAGATGTGTACCCAACTTTTTCCATAAAGTTCTCCATAATTGCCCTACAAACTTAGTGTCTCTATCAAATATGATACTTCTTGGAATGCCATGCAATCGTACCACTTCTTCGAAAAACAAATTAGCAATATTAGTAGCATGACTAGTTCTCTTACATGGAATGAAATGAAACATTTTAGAGA
Source organism: Cunninghamia lanceolata (assembly GCA_027924645.1). Lineage (NCBI taxonomy): Eukaryota > Viridiplantae > Streptophyta > Pinopsida > Cupressales > Cupressaceae > Cunninghamia > Cunninghamia lanceolata. The sequence continues at coordinate 2,624,153 of BSBN01000716.1, read as the reverse complement.
GCCTATCCACAACTACAAATATCGAATCATTGCCCCTTTGAGTGTGAGGCAAACCCATGACAAAATCCATACTCACTGAATCCCATGGTCTAGATGGGATTGGTAATTTATGATATAAACCAACTTTTTAACTTCTTCCCTTTGTTTGACAAACTCTACATCTTTCCACATACTTCTTGACATCCATCCTCATCTTTGGCCAATAATAATGTGTGCTTAACTGTAAATAAGTTTTGTCTTGACCAAAATGTTCCGCTATGACGCCACAATGCTTTTCCTTCAATAGATTATCTCTCATTGAACCTCTAGGTATGCACAATTTGGTTCCTTTGACAATAAACCCTCCTGTAGCATAAAATCCAGCCATGGTCCTCTATCCCTGCTGATAGGACTACTACAAGCTTCAAATGCTTCTTTGAAATCTGCATCATTAGCATACAATCCTTTCAAACTATCAAAACCCACACTGTTAGCCTGAATTTCATGAAACAATAGGCTTATTTTACTTAATGCATTGACAACTTTGTTTGTTTGCCCACACTTCTATTTCAACACAAAATTAAAACTTTGAAGATACTCTACCCATTTGGCATGCCTTTGATTCAGCTTATATTGGTTGTTTATAAGCTGTAAAGCATGGTTATCTATATATACAATAAACTCCTTAGGAAGTAAGTAATGCCTCCAATTTTTCAATGATTGCATTAATGCAAAAAACTCAAGATCATAGGTAGAATATTTCTTCTTAGTATCATTGAATTCCTCACTAAAGTAGGCCACTGGTTTCCCTTCCTGATTAAGGACAACTCCTATTGCCAACCCAGTAGCATCACATTCAACTTGAAATACCTTATTAAAATCAGGTAATGTAAGGATAGGCTTCTCACTCACCTTTTGCTTGAGAAATATGAAACTTCTTTTAGTCTCTTGTGTCCATTCAAACTGTCTTCTATTCCCCTTAATTGTTTCAAGTATAGGAGCAACTACATGACTGAAATTTTTAATAAATTTCTTGTAAAAACTAGCAAGTCCATGAAAATTTTTTACCTCCATTGAACTCTTAGGTGTTGGTCAATCAATAATGGCTTGAACCTTTTCCTTGTCCATCTTTAATCCATCTTTGGACACCACAAAGCCCAAATAAAATAGTTCAGTCTACAAAAAGACACACTTCTTAAGGTTAATTTGTAATTTCTCTTCATGTAACCTTGTCATAACCATCCTCAGATGCTCCAAGTGTTCCTCCTTTGACCTACTAAACACCAAGATGTCATCAAGATACACGATAACAAACTTTCCAAGAAATGGTTTTAAGACCTCATTCATAAGTCTCATGAAAGTACTAGCTGCATTAGAAAACCCAAAAGGCATAACAAGCCATTCATAAAGTCCATCATTAGTTTTAAATGTTGTTTTCCACTCATCCCCAAGTCTGATCCTAATCTAATGATAACCACTTTTTAGATCTATTTTTGAAAAATACATTGAACCACTTAAATAATCCATCAAATCTTCTATCCTTGGAATTGGAAATCTATATCTAATAGTTATCTTGTTTATGGCTCTAGAATCCATGCACATTCTCCATTCACCTCCTTTCTTAGGTACTAGGACCGTAGGGACAGCATAAGGGCTAAGATTCTCTCTTATCAAACCCTTATTGAGTAACTCTTCTACTTGTTTCCTAATCTCTTCATTCTCTTTAGGAGTCAATCTATAGGCAACCTTGCTTGGAAGGCTAGACCTGGGTATCAAATCCATATGATGATTAATACTCCTCATGGGGGGCAACTCATTAAGCAAATCAACTGCTACAATGTCCATATGTTCTTTCAAAATATCTTGTACTTCATCAGGCAAATCATCTAGTTTTGTAGAGGTAAGCACAATTGTGGGTTTAAGCACCAAAGCAAATCCTACTTCTTGATTTTTCATCTCATGTAAAAAGTCTTTTCCACTTACCAACATTACCTTACTTTTGTTGCTACTACTGTTGTCCTCATCTTGGTCTTGCATGGGCAACAATGTATGCTTGATTCCATCCTTCTCAAAAGTGTAAGTATTCTCTCTTCCATTATGCACAACTTTCCTGTCAAATTGCCAAGGTCTACCAAGCAACACATGAGACACATCCATGGGCATGATATTACATACAACACTATCCTTATAACTACCAATTTAAAATTCAACCAAAGCCTATTCATTAGCCAACAACTGATGCTCTTTCTATAGCCAAGAAACTTTATAAGGTGTAGGATGTTTAATTCTCTTAAGACCCAATTCATCTACCATTTTAGTAGCCACTAAATTATCTATACTCCCACTATCTATAATCAATTTGCAACACTTACCTTTAGCCTTACATTTTGTATTGAACAAAGCTCTCTTTTACACCAACTCTTGGTTCTCCTTAGGTGGATTTAACATCACTCTTTTGAACAACAAGGACTCTTCAGATTCAGGTTCTTCTTGGTGATGAGAAGGTGATCCAACACTCTCTTGATTTGCTTGCACAATCTGATTGCTTCTCTCAGCTCTTGTATGGCCTCCTTGTGAGAGCTCAGGACACTCCCAACTCTTATGACTAGCATACTGGTCACATTTGAAACATTTTCCAGTAAATCCTCTTCCTCTTCCTTGAAAACCTCCTCTTCCATATGATCTACCTCCTTTATTTTGAAATCCAGCTCTTTCTTGATTGGCTGTCCCACTTAAACTTCCAACCACTTCTTCATGGTGTTGTTGCTATCCTCTTCCACCCTGCTATCCTCTTCCTCTAAAACCTCATCCTCTATTCCTTCCTTGTTGATTTTGATTTCTTAAAAGCTTCTCTTCTACCTTTATGGCAAATTGATATGCCTCCTCAAGAGTTCTAGGGGATACTAGACTCAACTCATCTTGCAAACTATACTTCAATCAATTCAAATATATTGTTGCCTTCTCCACTATGGCTTGATTAAATCACCAACTTGTAAAACTCTTTTGTATATTCCTTCACTGACATGTCCTTTGGCTTAAGATTCTACAATCTTTTGAAAAGATTAGTTTCGTAATCTCCCGGAAGGAACTTGGCCTTCAACTTAGCAACCATTTTATTCCAAGAGGCAATCTTCTCTTTATTCTTCTTTTGTCTCTCCGATTGGACATAGTCTCACCACATAGCAACGTGGCCCTTGAGCCTTGTATAGGCAAATTTAACCTTCCTTTCCTCTGCAACTCCTTTGTACTCAAAGTATTTATCTAGATCATTGATCCAGTCAATGAGTTCTTTCCCATTTAAACTTCCAGAATACGTAGGAACCTCTATTTTAGGTTTGGCTCCCACACTCATAACTATCCTCAACAATCTCTCTTCGAATCTTTCAGGTTCTTCCTAAACTTCTTCATCATCTTGTAAGTGCTCTTCCTCAGCAACTTCACTAATATCACCTATTGTTTCTCCTCTCCATTGCACCCTTTCTATAGCTTCCATTCTCACTGCTAGGTTCTATAACATATAAAAAACTCCTTCATCATGGCCTCTTCGACCTCTACCTTGAACACCTCTTCCTCTCATCATTCTTGGTGGCATTCTACCCACTCCACAAAAGTCCACTTCTCAGGCTCTGATACCAATCTGGTGGCAACCCAAATTGTTGCAAACAAATCAAAACACAGAGGAAGAATAGAGGACAACAATCAGATAACAAACTTAGGTTGTAGTATGATAATTGAGTGCTTTGATTAACTCAGGGACATGAACGAATCCATAACTCAGCATTGATTGATATTCAACTAGAAGAGCTTTATTCAACAAGAAATTTCTTATTTAGTTCACAGCCAAATTGGCCTTCAACATAGAGGACATATATACTAGCAAATTCTAAACTAATTAGTCTTTTCTAACATTGCTCATCAAGGTTTTCCCTTAGCCGAATCACGCCAAAATGACTCTCTCACATACAACTTGTCTTTAGTTTAATTCTGCATCAACCTTCTTGTTGAACTCTGCCAACGTCCCCTCTCTTCCGTGTCTTTACAACTTCCCTCTATCCTCTCTCTTGAGGCGTCAACCTCTGCTCTAGAAAAATAGACCCGCACTTAGTCTCTCGTACCTCTTCCTATTCTATCAGTTTCTAAAATTGTTATGAAACAAGAATCAACGTCCCAAGCTGGTGACAGGAACCAGTTCCTAACTGCTATCACTTCCTTTGCTCGCTCGATCAATTAGGACTTGAGATAATTATCAACTAACTTAAATAGGCTGATGACTACATAAAATCGAGAGAGTTAACAAATTAACTCAGAGAGCTCCAAACAACAAAACTTAAACAATATAACAAAGTAAAGTTTAATGGGGAAAATGCCCCTGCAACAAAGACCAAACACAACTTAAATATTGTAAGTGTAGAGATCTAAATGTTTTTGTCTCCTCTTAATTGGACCCCCTTTCACTCTGCATATTTTTTAGAAGATAGTAGAAGTTCTACAACAAAAAAACATAGAGTTTAGGGTACAGATCTAGATAACATTTGTAGTTTAATTTTTTAATTTTTATTAAAATTAAATATCCAATCATTCTGTTAGAAATGAAGGTGAACAACTATAGAATGGAAATCTAATTTAAACTATTATAACTATTAATCTAGTGTAGAACCAAAAGGAGATTATAGGAAATCATATTAGCAATACAAAGAAATAAAGGAATAGAAGAACTGAACACATAACATAGTGTTTACGTGGAGAAAGCCTTTCAGGAAAAAACTCCACACAAGAAGAGATGAACTAGTTTGTATTTAAAACTTCAATAGAGTTTAGAGTACATCACTAATAACCTCCTCTTCAGTCTTCAATCCAATAGCACCTATTTTTCTAGTCTCAACTATTTACCTCTCCACAACCATAATACACTACCTTCATTAAAAGAGTGTTGCATTCTAGGGAAAAAAACCCTAACATAACTTCTACAGTCAGATTTGGGACCTAATGATGAATGGTCCAGATTGACTACGAAATTACAATCTTTTACAAGGCAATTTTCTAAAAATTTCTCTTTGGGAGCACTGCCCCCGAACCCTCGCTAGGGGGCTCCATTAATTGTCGCCAACCCCCTAGACCCCCTGGTGACAGTAGTGGGTGCGAAAGCACCCCCACACCCCTCGTCAGGTACTGGGATCCAAATGCGGTTGAAATAAGACAGCTGCTTAGTGAATACATCTTCCCTTATGGAAATTTACAAACAACATTAGGAGTAATTAATTACATAGGATTTACAAGGTTGATGGCACCTTGATCCTAACACATTCAAATTATATAGTAAAATCTAAAAAGTTACTTATATAAATAATTATGCGTAAATAGTTGGTACATTGTTACATCAGTAAAAGAATTTGATTTTGCAATTTTTTGTTTCCAATTATAGTTACGTTACCTATTCAACTGTGTATGTGTGTGTAAATGTAAATGATTTTTGGTCAATTTTATTTCAACTACCATCAAAATTACAATGTACTAGCAAATTAAGACTTAACATATTATAGGGGATAAAATGTAAGCTTGTATTTTATACCTTTGTTTTACATTATTTTGAATATATATCATAAATATATAGTCATAATTTTCAATTTGATTTTGTGTACCAACTTACTTCTAACTTGAATCTCATGACCCAATCTATGTACTAGGTCACATAACATGACATAGTCCACCTCATTCAAAATCTTAATGTCGAGCTCTCAAGTCAATCCATCCTGAATATAGTCATTATCCTATTGATCCACACACCAAAATTTCATTAGTAAAGCATAGGAAAAGAGCATATAAAAATCAAGTGTTGTTAAAACTTGTTCTTGAGATATATACTAGATTTTAGACATTTTAAAGTTGAAGCCTACATTTAGGCACAACATCACTACATTCAACTTCTTGCATCTACATTGTTTGTGTGACATGTTTTCTAAAGTGTAAATAAACCTTCTAATAGATTGGCTAGAACTGAGATAGCTTAAGGTCTTCACCTCTAACCTCAAAAGCAAGCCCAATTATGCTTTTCAACATGACACCTTTATGATAATAGATTAGGGTATACAACTCTTTAAAGGATACATTAATATTGAAACAAATCACAATAAAAAGTCTAATCCACATGTGGCTCAATTTAAGACCAAATCACATGGCACATCCTCATCCAAAACAACACATTTTTAACAACTCTTGATAGATGGTGTAGTAAAAATTCAAAATTGCATATCATCAAAAACAACAAACACTTTCATAGAGCGAAAGAGATATACATGGACATAATTATTATTTTGATTCTATGTAGCAGATTTGTTTGCACAATCAACATGGGACTAATTACAGCTATGTATTTTGCCAATTGTAGACCCATATGGTATTCTAGTAACGAATTCTTTATTTAGTACTTGTATGTGCTTTAATAGATTAGTAATTTATTGTTTTTTCATAGTCATGTTCCCCCAAATTGAAGAGGTTAGCAAAACACGTATTCAAAATTATGGACATTATTTTGATTATATGGGGCAGATTTGTTTACACAATTAGCATGGGACTAATTGCAAGCTTGGATGTTGTCAATTGCAATCCTAAGGTTATTAGTTTGATTAGTCATGCTAACCATCGTTTCCTTTTGTAAGTATTGAATGAAAGCCCAGAGGATGTGCATAAAATCAAATTTCATAAAAGAAAGCACTTAGATTTAGAAAAGGATTACTATGAAATCAATCACAAGATTGATTGGATTAGGAGTTATAGATTACCTTGTGTGTCAGTAGTGGAAGCTTAAAGAGTTTGAGGAAGGCCTACCATACATTTACTTTGAATATGTGTATAGTATACCAAAGGGTGTATGTGCAAACCGTATCCTTATTTATGTATGATGTTGAACTAAAATTTGTGGATTCAAAATACTTTTCAAATTTTCAAGTAGAAAACATGGCTACATGCATAACCTTCCTATGAATAATTATTTTTATATTTTACCTTTACCATCCATGACAATTGAAGAGACATTTCCTAAAACACAAAATCATTGGCCATCATGGGATTACAAAACTAATGACTGTTGAGAAGGAATGCAAGATGATGAAAATGATCTTGGCCATTCGTCATCATTAGTCTCTTTTGCCACTACAATCTATACATGTGGAAAGCAAAAAATAAGACATAAATTGTGATAAAATTGTGAAATACATTTTCTGATTATTTTTATTGTGATATCTTAATCCATCTATACGTTTTTTGGATGTTTTCCGAATGAGTGCCAAGAGAGACATTCTAATAACTTGATGACAAGATGCACTAGAAAGGATTGGTGGTTCAACTACTTACAGATGTAATGCATACACTGTCATTTTTGTACGAGCATTTTTTGTGCTTTGTAGAAAGAGAATAAGAGAAGCACATGATAGCAATAGGTAAGGTTTTGAAGGCCGACTTTTGACAAAATAGATCAAATTATTCATAAAAATTGTATATTTAGATTAAACATATTATATATTTAATATTTAAATTTATTTATAACTTAATTATACTTATTTTATATAGATTTCTATATCTAATATAATTATATTTATTGTTATATAGTATATTTTATATAATGTAAATTATTTAATATTTTTTTAAAATAATATTATATTATAAAATGTATATTTATATTAAATATTTATTTATATATATTTTATATATAATATCTGATATCTAATATAATTATATTTATTATTGACGCAGAAGGAACAAAGCTCCTCTTCTCTGCAAAAACAAAAAACTCTTTCCCACACACAAATTCACACAGAAAATACTCTATCAAATACAATATAAAATTGCAACAAACATGTGGTTTTATTTTATTCCAATAAACCAGGTCTATATCAGCAAACAAACATATTCAAAACTGACTCTTCTACACAGTTGATAAACTTCCTTGACTGTGATCTATTTTCCAAAGGACGACTTCATTCCACAGTCGTTTCTCTTCATCTAAAACTCATTTCACCATTTTTCCACATGCCACCTACACACACTTTTCCTAGACTTTGCACAATGTCATTATATCCTTCTTTCTGAAGCTGACCCGCTTATGTATTGTCCTTCTCATTAAACTTCTGGCAGCCTCCTCTTCCTTTTTATTATCTCTGGCAGCCCATTTTTATCATCTTCTGATTTCATCTCTTAATGCAACAACCTGCCACACACCCTAATTTACTACACTTTAATCCTTGTTAAGCAATTCGCTCTGGTGACGATTCTCCTCCATATTGCCTCTAAGAACAAGAAGTAAATGAGGCACCAATTAAAAGCCTCTAAGAGGCATCTCAAAACCTTTGGTATTTCAGGCTCTTTCCTGTTTCTATTGGCAACGACCTCCTCTATTCATTTCTTGTTCACCATTTCAAGAGATCGATTTCCCTTCTTGGTTGTGCCTTCCTAAAGCAACATAGTCACCAAAGCTGTACCTTCACTCCCTATTCCTGACCGTTGACCCCTTACATTGCCCATCGACTTTCTTTTTCACTTGTTTGCATGGCTTTTCCTTTCACCACTATAATGTAGTATATGAGGAGTCACATATTTTGGTAATAAGAAAGTATTTTAAAGTTAATACATTATCTCCACATACACTCTTAACCACATATACGATGAGATTTTTTTGTTGATAATAAAATAAGAGGTTTCTTTTCTCACGTGGCATTTCTTTTCACCCTGAGATAATAGTTCATCCACCTTATCAACTACACTCTGCATGAAGTCACTCTCCAAAGCACCGAAAACATCATTTGACAACTCTTCAAACTCGAAATGTCTGCAAGCTTACACATTGGAGCAATGAGGACCACACCATTCCAATAGGTGGGTAGTTTCCAGTGAAGTAAAAGTGACACTACTACTCCCATGGAGTCCCCATATGGGAATCATGGTTTGTCCCTCACTCTCAGCAATGCTCTTAACATGATTACATCAATCATGAAATCAACCTGAATCTCCTTCAAAAGTAAAATCAATTGAAAACTGAAACAAAATGGAAACAAAAATCAAAGAATCTTTTTTTGGTTGATGCTATATAGCTCGTTCACTTGGGATGCTCCTGCATCAGACATGCTAGGTAGGAAATTTGTGAGCATAGGCTCACAAAAGTGGAGTTGAGTAGTCAAACTACTCTTCTAGGTTGCAACCAACCTACAATGAACTCCTTCAATGTCCAAGAGCTAAAAATCAATATTTCTTTCACCTTTTCCAACATCGTGCTGGAACATGCACCACCTTCCTCTAGCAATACCGCTTCTTCCTCCTCTTTCCTCTCGTGGACTCATGTCCACCGAAGCCCGACCTCCTCCACCAAATTCTTTCCTCACCAATATCCTACAACATCCTTAACCATCTCTACACACAACAACACAACATTCTCTTGTCCTCTATTCATCTCATTTTCTACTACCACATCTGAAAACAAAATAACATCACTTAACTGATTTACCTCATTCACATTCATAGGTGCAACATCGAACTTCACAGCGATGTCTTCCACGTTCTCGTCAGCTGCAACTACATCCTCTACTGCAACGTTTTCATATTCACCAGCCACTGCTACCATCATCATGTTCTCCAAAGGACACACAACTGTTGTAGTAGTACATTGCTCCTCAATCTCTGCTACGATCTCACCATCTTCCTCTACAACTATATCCTTGTTCTTTTCATCCTCAGAAACCTCTGCCATAGCCTCTTCTCTTTCTTTTTTATCCTCAGCCACTTCTTCATATTTCTCTTTCTCTTTCTCACCCATTGCAACTTTGATATTGCTCTCTTCTTTCATACACTCATTAGGGCATACTACTGCAATTCCTTTTGCCTCTTCCTCTTGTTTATCCCTTAATAGATTTACAACATATTCATTCCCATCCTTGATTATACTATCATGTGTTATCATTGTCATTATGTATAGCTTCCCTATCCTAAAGCCAAGGTTGCCCTAATAAAACATGACAAACATCCATGGGTATTATGTCACATACAATTTCATCCTTGTATCTTCCAATGTGAAAATTTACAATGGTTTGTTCACTTACCCAAATTTGATGACCTCCTTGCAACCAAGAAATGTAGTATGGCTTAGGGTGCTTCATCCTCTTCAAGTTTCAACTTCTCAACCATTTCCAATGCAACCAAATTATCTCTACTATCGCTATCCATCATCACATTGCAACATTTTCCACTGGACTTGAAAATAGTTCGGATTAAATCACTCCTTCGGATGGGCTTTTGTTTCTCTTTTTGTAGCTTCAAAAATTCCTTCTTCATCCACAAACTCTCTCCATATTTCCAAGACATTTTGCCAAACAAGTATGACACACTCTCTATCTGCAACCACCAGCAAATCAACACTGACCACCTTTGCAAGAACTCCTCCTGCAACAAACTCTCACCACTATCCTCTACCCAATAGGATTCTAGAAGATGCACCCTCACGATTTCTTCTACCCACTTCCTCTCAGTGGAAGAGATTTGCACACCTTCTACCTAGCCTCATCTCTGTTGGAGGACATCCAAAATGATTCTCATGGAACCAATGGCCTGGTAAGGCTTCTTCACTCCTCACAAACTCTTCACCCACAGTCCTGGTGGATACTCTCCATGCTCAGGACAACCCACTTTGATACCAATTGACGCAGAAGGAACAAAGCTCCTCTTCTCTGCAAAAACAAAACTCTTTCCCACACACAAATTCACACAAAAAATACTCTATCAAATATAATATAAAATTGCAACAAACATGTGGTTTTATTTTATTCCAATAAACTAGGTCTATATCAGCAAACAAACATATTCAAAATTGACTCTTCTACATAGTTGATAAACTTCCTTGACTGCAATCTATTTTCCAAAGGACAACTGTAACATGCCACTTGTTCTACCAACTAAGATTTACAAAGTTTAACTTTGAAAGTAAAAAAATCAAGATACTGATAGCGGAAGCAATAAAAATTTTCCTTAAATTCCTTTGATTAAATGCACATTTGAAACATATTCCAAACTCCCATTGCATAAATCAAATTTCATTTCTTTAATAAAATAATTGAATATTTCTCTTTACAACTTTTTCATAAAATAAATACATACAAGCTCCAAGAGCTTAGCTGAAAAATAGAGATACATATGATTGTATACTTCTATGTCTTCAATATTCCCGGCCACCAACTGCATGAGAGGAAGCATCACTCAAGCAATTTACCTCCAACCACAGACTAACTACGGTCCCTCGCACATTTACCAAACTGGTAAATGGCCCTACCCTTCGACGAAGGGATTGGTATGGTAACCCCAAATAAAATAGGCCTAATTTGAGCAAGGTGTTGTGTCCTACATTAACTAGTACTATCATACTATGGTTACAACCATCAAAATATGAAATCCCTACTAGAAATGCAAACTCGGATCACAGTGAACCTAGACAGTGTAAACGTTGGCAATTTACATCACTTTGGCGAAAGTTTTCTTGTCTCATATTCACCCACCCTTCTATCTTGATTAGGAAAGACAACAATCTCTATACAAAAGTTATTCCCTTACCCATGGATCAACAAATCCCAGGAATAACCCCACTTAACAAATGTATCATTCTCTATACATAGGATATTCCCTTTCCCAAGGATCAACAAATCCTAGGAATATTCCCGCTTAACAATTACATCAAACTCTATTCTAGGTTATTCCCCCTCTTCCATGGATCACATATCCTAAGGTTAACCTATCCCAAGTTTCATCATGACACCTATGTCGAAATAACTCTACTTGTAAATTACAATTTACTGTCTTTCCCCTTATACAATCGACTAATCATGCTCAAACTGATAAATATACATGAAGTTCCATAAAGACACAAATCTCTATTGCTGAGATCAATTTTACTTTTGGGTGTGTGCAAGAAGTTGAGTCCACTTTTTGGCCAAAAAGTGGAAGTGTTTTCCCCGATTTTTAGAATTTGTCACATTTGACCTAACAATTTGAAGCACTTAAAGGTGGAATCTTGAAAAAAGTCAGTAAATATGAAATGTAGTACTCGGCGTTTAGTTTCCAAATATGTAATTTTTTTAATACCCAGATGATACAAATTGATTTTTAATAGGCGTTTCTAAAAACCACTGTTTAAAAGTCACTTTTTTTTTACTATACCATGCACGTGTACGTCATCCATATTTTGACCTAAATAATCATATTTTTCTAAATCCTTTTGGGAAAAGATTTGTAACTCACTGAAGCACGTTTTCCATATTTTTGTAATTTTTTATTGAATATTTTTTTTGTTAATTTTTTATTGGCCATTTTTGGTGTTTTAAAAAATCGTCATGTACGTCACGTATAAGATGACCTAAACTTATCATTTTTTGAATTTTTTTTTTCAAATTGAAAAGAATTGTCTCAAGTACATTTTCGTACAATTTTTTTTACAAAAAATTATTTTAATAAAAAGTTATTAAAATACTAAAAAACCTTGATAATTCAAGTTTATGGACCTGTTTCATCAGAAATTAATTAAAAAATAGAAAAAACAATCCAATTGTAAAAAAATTACATATTTAGAATCTACACTGTCTCATCTATAATGGGTTTTAATTTCGTTAAAAAGTTTTGCAAAAAAGGCCTTCAGACCTATGCCCAAAGTCACTATTTTGTTGTGACATTGATAGAACCTTCAATTTGCAGGTCAAACCAGGTCCAAAGTCAAGGGTCAAGCTCCCAAGCCTTTTTTCCAACCCAAAACCCATAGCAAAAGGTGGGTCAAAAATTCAAATTTTATGAAACGAGATCTCGTTTCATAAAAGGTTAATATTTTAATCTTTTATGAAATGAGATCCCATTTCATAAAGGTTAAAATATTAGCCTTTTATGAAACTCAAAATGGGATCCTATTTCTAGAAAACGGGATCCCGCTTTTGGCTCGGGATCCCGAAGCAAAACTCGTTTCATAAAAGATTAAAATATTAACCTTTTATGAAACTCAAAATGGGATCCCGCTTTTGGCTCAGGATCTTGAAGCAAAACGGGATCCTGTTTCATAAAAAGCGGGATCCTGTTTTAGTTAATCCAATTTTGGGTTTTTTTCTAAGTCTGAAACTTCCACTTTAAGTGGACTCATCTTTGTGCATTTACCTTTTCACAACACAATTTTCACTTATATATATATATATATATATATATAAATATAAATGCTATTATATAATCAATAGACATTCACATAGATAATTCAACAATGCAATCACTTAAAAAACAATACAACACATATTGTTGTGAAAACAAGAAAAACATAGAGAAGGAGAAATAAATCCCCATGCCTGACAATATAGCTCCAAATGGATCAAAAACTCTTTTGCTTACGTCCTTCCAATACTCTAGATCGCTCCTCCAAATTAAATAATTTACAAAAGCAAAACAACAAACTTTCGATACTAACGCAAAACTCAAATTTGAAAAGAGAAGGCTCTTGATTAGAAAAATGGTGCGAATAAAAATGAGGGAGAGTACCTCCTTTTATACTGCAACCAATTCAAAAATGTTGATATAATGATGACATGCTTAACCAACTCAAAAAATGTTGACACTATGAGGACATGCTTGCAAAATCTAAAATTAGTTCATTTCTAACTTTCCAAAAATAAAAGAATTTGTCATAAAATTCACCAAGGTGAAGCATATTATTTTCCACCCTAAGCGCTTGCAAGAAGGTAAAATTTATGAGGTAAGTGGTATTACCCACTTCCTCCTCCAAACGTCTATCCACATGCATCGGGGGTGGCGGTGGTTATTCCCCCTAAGTCTTAGGCTGCGGGCCTTATGTGGAGCGCTTAACATGCCTTTTAAACACGCCTTTTAAATCATAACTTTAACTTTATAACCATAAGCTATAACTATTGTTTTAATAATATTAAAACTTCCCCACCAAGCGCTTACTAACTACTCCTATTTTTTAAAAAAACTTTATAACTTTTAATAAAGTTCCTTCCCTTTTTAAGGGATACGTGACTTTTAACTTTTTATAAACTATAAAAATAATATATAATTTTATATATATTCAATAAATGGATAATATTTAATAAAACAATATCATTTTTCCAAAGTATTATAATTATATATTTAAAAAAAAACATAGGAGTATAATAATAATATTATATATAAAAATATTTCATAAATCACAAAAATTACTTATAACATATTATTCGTAAATTTATTTATTGCCATAGCAACTTTATAGACAAAATATCATAACATGCATATACATCAAAGGGATGATAAATCTTGCAAATCATAAATAACTATATATATATATATATATATATATATATATAGCTATCATATATATATGTATATCGACTTCACTCAAAACCAAATAAACCCATGTCCCACATACTGACGACACAAATGAATGGAATCCACACATACATTGGTGACATGAACGACAACCACATAAACGCCTGCATAACATATTAAAATTGTTTCACGAAAAACCTTGTCTATGCAATTGTAAACTTATCAACATGCAAAATTAAATCATAGTTCTCACATGATCATTCAAAATGCAGCAAGATTCATAACATAGATTACTTACCACTACCCATTCTAACTCAACATAACCTAGGTTAAGACAGGGTTGTGAGTGTGATTGTTCAATATAGGTTTTACTAAGGTTACCAGACCAAGTCCTTCTCCCGAGTCATACTTCCCCTCCCTTTCGGAGGAGCAACCTGTTCCTGCATCCACTTAGATCATCGCCACAGTAGTTAGCTGATCAAAATATCATCATTAATTAACAATAACCACATTTAATACAAGACATTGCATTATTCTTTTTCTCATCATATTGTATTCAAGATAGATAACACACATAGATGCAAAGATTCATAATTACTTCAATTTTCACAAAATATCCAATCTATAGTAAATGGATAAAAACACATATATAGATGCAGAAATCCATAATCACTCACCAAACAAATTAACCAATCTAGGTAAATAGTAAGTAGATAGAAACACATGCGGTGTAACAACTTCATTCCACAGTCATTTCTCTTCATCTGAAACTCATTTCACCATTTCTTCCACATGCCACCTACACACACTTTTCCTAGACTCTACACAATGTCATTATATCCTTCTTTCTAAAGCCAACCCGCTTATGTATTGTCCTTCTCATTAAACTTTTGGCAGCCTCCTCTTCCTTTTTATTATCTTTGGCAACCCATTTTTATCATCTTCTGATTTCATCTCTTAATGCAACAACCTGTCGCACACCCCAATTTACTACACTTTAGTCCTTGTTAAGCAATTCGCTCTGGTGGCAATTCTCCTCCCTATCGCCTCTAAGAACAAGAAGAAATGAGACACCAATTAAAAGCCTCCAAGAGGCATCTCAAAACCTTTGGTATTTCAGGCTCTTTCCCATTTCTATTGGTAGCGACCTCCTCTATTCATTTCTTGTTCACCATTTCAAGAGATCAATTTCCCTTCTTGGTTGTGCCTTCCTAAAGCAACATAGTCACCAAAGCCGCACCTTCACTCCCCATTCCTAACTGTCGACCCCTCACATTGCCCATCGACTTTCTTTTTCACTCATTTACATGGCTTTTCCTTTCACCATTATAATGGAGTATATGAGGCATCACAAATTTTGGTAATAAGAAAGTATTTTAAAGTTAATACATTGTCTCCACATACACTCTTAACCACATATACGATGAGATTTTTTTTGTTGATAATAGAATAAGAGGTTTCTTTTCTCATGTGGCACTTCTTTTCACCTTGAGATAATAGTTCATCCACCTTATCAACTACACTCTGCATGAAGTCACTCTCCAAAGCACCGAAACCATCATTTTACAACTCCTCAAACTTGAAATATTTGCAAGCTTACACATTAGAGAAATGAGGACTGCACCGTTCCAATAGGTGGGTAGTTTTCAGTGACGTAAAATTGACACTACTGCTCCCATGGAGTCCCCATACAGGAATCATGGTTTGTCCCTCACTCTTAGCAATGCTCTTAACTCGATTACATCAATCATGAAATCAACCTGAATCTCCTCTAGAAGTAAAATCAACTAAAACCTGAAACAAAATGGAAACAAAAATCTAAGATTTTTTTTTTGGTTGATGCGGGATAGCTCGTTCGCTCGGGATGCTCCTACATCAATTATTATATAGTATTTTTTATATTATAAATTATTTAATATATTTTTAAATAATAACATATTATAAAATTATTGTCACGTCTTGGACTTTTTGGATTGATTTCATTTACGTTTAATACATGGAAAAATATTGAATTCTACTTAATGTTTGATTTTAGATAAACATAATGATGATACCCTATTGAGATTATGATTCGATTATTTTATGTCACTGAGGCTATGTTTTTACGAAACTAACCTATTGACCGTGGAAAATGAGTGGGAGTGGTTGTAGGTATTATTGAAGGCAAGAACATGTTTCAGGTAGAGGGGACCTAGCCATTTGTCAACAATTGGTTGGGTTTCATTTGGTACCCTATCACACACTCACTTAGCTCATTATTGCATGATGTTATCTTGCATTCTTGTTTTCATTTGATATGGTCTCATCCAGTATCTGTAGCATAATCTTGCCTGAGCTTTTGAGATGAATGTTTGCATGATTGTCAAAAAGTATTAAATTGTTTGAAGTTCTTTTGCTTCGGGTATGACTTGCACAAATATCACGTTCTTTTTGAATCATAAAATTGTCATAATCTCTCAATTTTCCTTCCCATGTATAATTAAAAAGAAACTATTTAATTTGATTTCAATGAATTTATATTATTTAAAGTGTTATAATTTTATTTGTATAATGTAATTATATATATGTTTATATGCATGAAAAGTATATAGTTAAATTTAAAATAAATATAGTTTTTTTTAGTTTTCTTTTAATTAAAATAATTCATATATATTAAACATCTAAATAAAGTCATGCGACTTTTTTTTATATAAAAGGGATATTAAATAAAATAAAAAGTAAATCCTCTTTCTAAAATTAAAAAAATCTAAATATATTCAAGTAAAGCATAAACATTTTTATTGGGATATATATTATAGAAGTCAAACCTAAATATAAAAAGTGAATATTCCCATGCAAAAGAAAAGGGAGAATCAACGAATGGTGAGTCTTAGTTTAATTTAAATAAGTATATTATGAGAGATCTCCTTATTTTTATATTTTTATATTGATATAGATATAATTCATATGTAAATGAAAAAGCTAAGTATAATAAGAAACAAAAACATGCAGTGTTAAGAAGACAAAAACTGAATGATGAAAACTAAAAAAAAAAAGAGAAAGGCATGGAGAGCGCCTGATGTACAGGCAAGCAAAGACAGAACTAATTTAGGGGAAAAACATCAATAATAGAGGAAGAATGAATTAAAAGAGAAGGCACAAACAACAGAGAGGGCACAAACAACAGAGGAGGAAAAATGCACGGAAGAAGCAAGGAGTTAAGGGCATCTTAGTTGGAACAATATTTCTGATTTATTTCCAGGTTCTTTCTTCTTTTCATTATTTGATTTCAAAATGAATTCTTAGTAGTAGAAACCCTACCTTTCTCTCTGGCCGCCAATAGCAAAGTTGAATGGATTGCATAGTCTTATTTCCTTATGAAATCTGCATTTGAAAGAGAAAATCTTGTTGGTTTTTATCTTGATAAAGTTGTAGATCTGTTTGAAGATTCTTAGTTTTTATTCTAAAGAAATTTGTGTTTATTTAGAGGTTGTGTCGCTACCTTTGAAGGCAAGCTACAACCCTCTTGCTGAGGCTGTGGGAGGCCTGCAGGTCTTCCCACGTCCCCAGCAAGAGGACTAAGGGTCAACATTATAGTTCTTCACTAAAATATGCTATTAAAACCCAATAAAACTTGCTTTAATTGTTATCTCTCATTGCTGTTCTAGCACATATTTTTGTTGTCCTAGCACACATTGTTGTTCTGGCATGAGAAACAAATCAAATTTGAGTTATTCTTCCTATATATTGTTGTTCTGGCATGAGAAACAACCAAATCTGAGTTATTCTTCATATATACTGTTGTTCTGGCATGATAAACAAATCAAATATGAGTTTTACTGTTATATTTATCATTGTTCTGGCATGAATTTAGCGAACAACTAGTTATTTAAGTGAAAATTGATATAGAACAATGAAATCTCTTCATTACTACCTCTCTTTAAAGATGAAATTAGTCATTATATATATATATATATATATATATATACTGTTAGAAACATATGCTGAGATATTCCAATTGCTTTATGATTGAAATTACTGTATTATAACCTGCAAAACAACTTTGGAACAGTCAAAATCATGAGTTGAAACTATAAAAATATGCTAAAAAAATACTGATCAAACATTCTGATAAAATGAAGTACATGTGGAAACAAGGAGATACCGATTTTATAACAGAAAGATTCATTGCTATTGTTTATTGCATGAAGAATTGATTTATTATCATTATTTTAATGTGCTTGCAAAGGAAATAGAAATACATATTTGTGTTTATTATGCATTGTCTGTTTGAGAAAGTTACCTTCCGAGATGGGTGATGAATATGGGTAAAACAGAGAAGTAGTTCTCCTTTTTCAGGGTCTACACACCGTTAAATGGTTTCATTCTTTGGCCAAAGTTAAATTGTGACGTTGAAATAGACGAATGAACCATTTAAATAGATGGATTGTTATGCCTAGTTATTTATTTTATTCTCTGTCATATCTTGTTAGTGTGATGTTGGATTCAAGTTAGGGATGCATGTAGGTTAATAGACACACACCAAATTCCACTCTGCCAATTGTTTACAGGTTGCTAGGCCCTTCGTGCAGGGTCGGGCATTCTTCAAGTCTGAAGAATACCGGGGAAGGGTAAGCTTCGTGGTTGGGCGGAAAAGTGCTTGAACCATGTTCTTGTCCTTTGACGTAGCAGATGACTAGATAGTCGAAGGCGGTCAAAGATTGATCTATGTATATTGGATTCTACTTGTATATGCTGACATATGTATTACTCCATTGTGTTGGAATGAATTGTAAGGCACTGAAGCCAATATTAATACTTGTACATATTATTTCATGGAGCTCTGTAACTGTACTTTTGTATGATGAATTGTAACATTATTGTTTACCATATCAATGAATCAAATCTTGTGTTGTCAATTATTTAGTAAATAAATCTCTCTTTTATTGAATAGTGTAATTTCAGTTTACTTTTACTTTGGTTATTTATGAGATGAAATTCGATATTTTACAATTATATATTTATATTAAATATATAATGCTTAATATTTCAAAATATTTATTATTTTGTTATATATTAATTTAATATATAAACTTTGTATTTTACTTATATTTATAATTAAATATTATATTCTATATAATACAAATATATTATTACATATTTATAATAGAATACTATTTAAATTACTTTATAACAAATCTAACAACTATTCTGACTTACTCAATCTTAATTGTCAACGTGTTGGCCATGACTTTTGATTTTCAAATCTCATTTCAAATCCACATGAATTATCCCACAATAAAAATAGAAAGCAACATAAGATCTCTCTCTCTCTCTCTCTCTCTCTCTCTCTCTATTTTTGTAAAAGTACCATGTCATGAGGCTCCATTGGAGCTACATGATCTAGACCAAACCATACCAAGCTCCACTTTTTACATTGTAAAAGTACCATAGCTTGATATTTAGTGTAGAGTTTTCCATTAGAATGCTTGACCATATCCCCAAGTCTATCACACAATAAAACACTTTTTGCCACTATGCTTATGCAATTAAGCTTAGTTTTGTAATCCCATGATAGCCAATGATTTTGTGTTTTAAGAAATGTCTCTTCAATTGTCATGGGTGGTAAAGGTAAAATCTAAAAATAATTATTCATAGGAAGGTTATGCATGTAGCCATGTTTTCTACTTGAAACTAAAAATTACTTTGAATCCACAAATACTTGAAACTAAAAATTACTTTGAATCCACAAATTTTAGTTCAACATCATATATAAATAAGGATATGGTTTTCCCATACACCCTTTTGCATACTATACACATTCAAAGTAAAATATGGTGGGCCTTACTCAAACTCTTTAAGTTTCAAAGGTGGAATCTTACACATTGAGAGTTATATTCTATTTTGGGATCGTTGACTTCTCATGAGGGGTTTCAAAATTAACCCATGGTTTTGTTGAAATGACAAGTGGTTTGTAGGATGGTAAAATTTTATAAATATAACCCTTGGCATAGTGTTTTGATATCATTTGTATTGTATTGTAGGGATTTGTAGGCATTTAGTTTAGGTCTAAGTATCAACATGCTACTAAAGTGTTAACACATGGGCTACAAAATTAGTAGAGTTTCTCAATAGATATTGTAAGCTTATTTTGAAGGAATATATTAAGGTTTACTTTTGGTGGCGGGTTTCTTACTCAAAAGGGTTTTCCCAAGTGTATATGTCATCTTATCTTCTCTATCTCCTTCACTTATTCTTCTATGTTTAATTAATGTTACATGTGTTTTAGATCAACAAATTTTATTACTTTCCGTTACTCCTAATTGACGAATGAGAATTGTAAAACCAACATTTGGTATTAAAGCTTGGTTTGAATTGATCCCATGAAGGAAGGGATACATTTCTTATGTTTCTTTCTATTTTTGTTGTGGGATAATTCATGTGGATTTGAAATGAAGTTTAAAAATCACAAGTCATGGCCAACACCTTGTCATTTGAGATTGAGAAGTCCAGTAGGTAAAGCTTTGAATTGTGGAAATTGAAGGTTGAAAATCTTTTAGTGGAGAGGGATTAGTGGATCATAATAATTGGATCAAGATAAATGGGACAAGTTGGATAGAAGAGATATATCTATTGGGTTGTGTCTTTCTAATCCAATCTTCATGAATGTTTTAGTTTAAAACATCGCTAAGAGTTTAGGACATTAAATGATTGCTTTATATCAAACTAAGTGTTTTGTAAATAAGTTATTTTTGAAAAGAAATTTGTATTCTTTAAATATGAGTGAAGGAGAATTTGTAACCAAACATTTAAATGTTTTTCATGTAGTAGTGAGTCAACTTGCTTCCATAGATGTAAAAATGAAAGAAGAGGAAAATTGTATTACTTTGATTTGTTCATTAGTTTTTAAGTCTATTTATCTAAAGGGGATCAATATCCTTTTTTTATTCTCTAGAACTGGGGGTGCAAAAGTTGCTTTGAATCGCAAGTCTTGTCAAGTCTATACCTAGGATTCCCATTTCAACTAGATGGGCTTGACATGCTTTGGAAATAAGAAGAGGACTAAAAAATAGGCAAAAAGAAGGTTTCTCATCTCCATACCTACATACCCACTACTATTCAAAAACAACTTTACTTGCATGCATGTCAATATATTTAATTTACTCTATTTCTTTTCCAATGCAAGAAAACAACACATATTACTACATTCTTTTAATGTTCAACTAATGGATGGACAACAACAATTCACCATCAACAAAACTATATGCTCTCTTCTCAAGAAATTTCAATGTTCAATGTGAAATTATAAAGGAACCACTAATTAGTTTATATGCCCTTGATATTAAATGGTAGGTATGTGGAGTCAGGGCCTAAATTTGATGGCCATATTGTTGTATTTAGACATTTTTGCTATAAAATACGATCAAAATTTTAAAAAGACTGTATCACATGAAAGGAGAGATTTTGGATAGACTGTCAAATTTTATATAGATTTATGATAATATATATATTTGGGTTACATATAATTTTATTTATACTATGAGATAAGTATTTAGAGATACCATCATTAAAAAATTGCTTGATAGGCAAGGTCAACCGCCAAATTTAAGCCCTGTGTGGAGTATTGCCACGATATTTAGCTTTTATTTTCATAATTATATGCCACCTTGCATTTATTCCCTTCTGCAACATGGTATTTGGGAGGTTTCTATAGTTGGGCTCATGCTTGGAAAAGTACCCATTTTAAAAATATGACCGATTAAAATGACTTGAATCTTCAAAATTTAATCCATCTCACATACATAATTCTAAAGAAACAAAACTAGCAAGTGTTATCTTTGGATTGTTAGCATGAAACAACTGATTGAAACTCTCTCTCTCTCTCTCTCTCTCACCTTATTTATATGGCCTTTGGACTGACACAGGTCTAATGTTGTCTTCAACAACTACTTCAACCAACTTGAAATCAATCCTCACATTCTATCTATCCAAATAAACTTCCTTGGTGGCATCACAACATATGTTAAATGTTGTGTCTTCTTCTATTGACGTGATAACTTTAATTATGTTCACAAAACCCAACAGATGTTAAATGTTGCATCTTCTTTTATTGACTTGGATGGAAAAAAATCTCTTGCCTGCTTTATTCTCACCTCCGTATTTACATGGCCTTTAGATTGAAAGAAGTCTAATGTGGTCTTCAACAACTTCTTCAACTGACTTAAATCAATCCTCACATTTTGTCTATCCAAATAAACTTCCTTGGTGGCATCCTAATAGATGTTAAATGTTGTGTCTTCTTCTATTAACATGATAACTTTAATTATGTCCACAAGACCCAAGAAAAGTTAAACATTGCATCTTCTTCTATGGAATTGTGTGATGCCCCACCATGCAACCCTAGAGTGCTAGACTAACAAGTGACAATATTATAGAATTTTTTTTTTTTTGAAACAAAGAAATGCATTATACATTAAATTTAACTGCACTAATAACAACATTAAATGAAACAAACAACTAACACTTCTAGGGAACATAACCGCATCAGATAAGATTAAAACCATACAAGTGATCTGCATCTCAATGCAACAGAAGAATAATACATTATACATTAACAGAGATGAATAATTACAAATTTCAAAACAAGGTTACAAGACCGATTACATCAATTTACAAATAGTACAATTATGAATGTATACTACAACTTGAAGGTGTAGAGCAACTCTGGAACATGAAACACTTCTGCACTGATCTCAAAACAAACATCCAAAAGAACCAATGGATAGTTCTGCCTCCCAACCATGTGGAACCTTGAGGTCCACCCCTCCGAGCTAGGAGATAACAATGAGGTTTCGCTAGGCCAAGGTTACAACACTGATTACAACAACAAGATACAGACTCCATGCAGACAAACATGATAGCAAGGCTGCACAGACAAGACAGTACTCGCTAAAACAAGACAAATCAAATCATTAAGATAAGATCAACCATCAAGACAAGTTTGCAATCCAGAGGTAACAACAAAGATAAAGAGGAAGTAACTGGACTGCGTAAGGAGAGTGTCATTGCATGGTCCTAACATGGGTTACCTAGGCTATCTCTCACTAGAAGCCGGCCCCCATCTATGGTTACCCTGGCAACCTCTCTCTAGGCACCAGCCCCATAGGGTGTCACATGCAGAGCCGATAGGTCCTTTCATGAAGATAAGGAGGTTGGCCTTGCCAACCAGGACTTCTCATCCCATCCTTAGCCTGCGAGAGCGCTCCAGGCATGGGTGAGGTATCTTACTTATCTTGTTATGTGATTTACTACCCCAACCCTCCTAAATAAGTTATTTAAGTTATCACTTGCTTACAACTTCCATGGGGTTACCCAGGGGGCCTCTTTGGCACCGGCCCCACCATGAAAGCCACTCTCCTAGCAATCTCTGACCAATCATCTCAAAACCAAAATACGCAAGGATAGGGGTTACAATAGATTCTGATCCAATACACAAGCCATTCACTTGACCACAACAGTATAAGTCCCCTTGTCCCCTTCAGAACTCAAACAATACATCATGAAACAGTATGACACAAGTATCAAGTTGAATACCAAACGGTTAAGCCTCTAGAGTCGGTAATTGAATTCTTTACTAAGTTCCCACAGTACCTTTCCCGATATGGGCACTAGATTTCAACGACCATGACAATAATATAAGGTCAACAAGAGATAAAGAAAGAAAATAATTCAATACCATCCTTAATACAAGTTGATAAACAAATTTGTCTCAAGGACGACTTCACACTAATGCCGGGCAAGGTTTACGAAATTAAATCATTTCAATAAAAAGGTAAATACAATATTACAACCTATAACCAAAATATTCTTACTTCCTTGCATTAACGACAGAAAGAACTCCAAACCATACAAGACACAAAACCTACTAAAAAAGAATACTAGTAACACATTAATAGATTGAAACGATGACAATTTAAGAGACTATAATAACTTAATTTCAATCATTATGAAAAGAGGTGATTTAAGTCTAGTCAACAACTTCTTCAAACAGACAAATATAAACCAACTACTGATTCCACACGTAAGATCTTAAAGTTCGAATTCTATCCTACTCTACAATACTTAACAATTTGATCATATAAAGTACCATACCCCTAGTTTGACTAAACAAGACAAAATTCAATAATATGTGTAATTCTTACTTTCTATATAAACAATCTTAATGAGAAAATATCTATACTAACATTTATGTTAAATAACTTCCATTTTCTAATAACTATTATCGATTTAACAAGCATCTCTATCAACATTACGTCACCTTCCGACTATTCTAACATGGATTAAACGAAAGATTTCTACAATTTTCTACTCAACTTCAAGGTCTAAAAACTATTATTCCAAACCATATTTATTCTATTCCTAATCGCAATCATCAATATTAAGTGACTCTGTCCTAACAACTTGCATGGAAATACAAGTTATTAACTATACCATTATTAACAATACGCTAGTATTCACAAAGAACATCACTTACTACACAGGGTTTAACATTAAGTATTTACGGACTCCAATTGTCAAAATACAATTATATAAACATAATTAAATACCTATTGTTTAACATCAAAGGATCATTCTACAAGGTCTCAAGTAAGCATTATTCCATGCATAAGTAAAAGAGGATCAAGTTAGAATAATTCTTAAGTAACAGTAAACCACTAACTCCATTTTCTAATAAATTTGGCTAAAGATCAAACGTAAGGAAAATTACTATTAATAATGACAGAGACACGTATCTTCCAAATAAAGGACGAGTTCAAAGTTTTAAAGCTACGTCATAGATTCTATAGAATTCTATAACTGAAATAGGAGAAAAAGATACTAATAACAGCTTTACTGCCTTCTATCCTAACTTAAGTTGAAACAGTATGAAATCATAGTAAAACTGCTATATAAGATTCTATCCATAAGTTGACTCCACTATAAGCACGTGTAAATTATAAAGATTTCTAAGTTTGAGAATAGATACTACGCTCTAGTGGATTCAAAGGAAAACATAACAAAATCTCAAGCATAACGCTAGACTCCAAGGGCATCCATCTACGCAGAAATTTAAAGAGAAGTTTGACAGATGATGCAGTTGCAACGGCCCTGCTAGGTGTGTCTTGCTAGAAAGTGAGGTATTAATGATTGGCAAGAGAGGGGACGCTAGTTGGGTAACTCCATTCCAGCAAGAGGGATCTAAAACAATAAGATTCTGTTGAGGTAATTTCTTTATACATTGCTCCAAGATGGTGAGGTTTAGAATATGATCTTTAGTTTGCCAGGACATGAGAAAGATAAGACCGCCACACAAGTTTATGCCTGGAATAAACAATGGTGCCACAGAATAAAATTTAGGTTTGATTTCGCAAGGAAAAACGTCCCCATCCAAGCGATCACGAATCAATGAATGAACAAAACCAAGGAAGCAACCAGTTTTCAGAGAGTCCACAAGCGATAGCAAAAGGGGAAATTCATCAAACGACTCTCTAAATCATGGTTGCCAGGGTTGTCGACGTTCAAGAACAAGAGCAAGGCCTTTCCTTCACACTGCGACGCAAGGATAAAATAGCAACAGGTTTTAAGAAAGCTTAGTGTAAGCCATTCAAGGCGTGGAGACAACTGGCAGAAGCTCCCGTTAACCATAGCATTGGTTCAGAATAAGTGGGCTCCTAAATGATGCAAGGGATCACCGCAACTAGTCGGAGGGGTTTGGCCTTGGCTGAAGGTCATTGCATATTTGGGTCAAGCAGATGGATCGAATGGAGAACCTTACATATGATAAAAATCCAAACAATATCCAGGGCATAAAAGTGGAGTCAGAATGGCAATCCGTTAAAAATGATGACTTTGGCAACAAAACAGATGGGCAAAACAATGACTATTAGATTTCAATGGGAGGTATGCAGTTGAAAACATGAAATATGGAACTCTTGGCCACATTTCCTTAAGGAATGTGGTTTTTGTTTATGAAAAACAAATGATCCTTCTATTAAAAGAGACAAACCCTGATTTATGACTTACAGACAGACAAGCATTGCAACTACAATTTATAATAGATTTGTTTGTAGGCGAGGGTCAACTAGATGGCCGAATGTCTAAATCAAAGGACTGAAGCTTCAATGAACAAGAACAATGATGCATTCCCAGGGAGTCAAATCATAGAAGAGGATTTAATCGAAAGTGTGCAATTTTAACAAAAACAAAACATAAAGTGATAATAAAACCTTTAGCACAAGACACATTCTTTCCTAGAAGAGACATACCCAGAATAGTCCGAGCTCCAGAATCGATTCTTTTTCAGAACTTCTCCTCCTTTCTCCGAAACAAACCTCTGAATCATGCTTCCCAAAAATTTCCCTCAGAACAAAATAACCTCAGTCATAAATACCCACTCACACCAAATCCTCTCTCGTGAATCCTCTTCACCAGAGTTTTTTAAAATTTTACGACACAATATATCTAAATAGCTTCCTCCAAGAATATTCAAATTTTACGACACAACAAAATGCTATAATATTTGACAATAAAACGTTATAATGTTATAGATCATTTACGCAAACAAGAATACACATAGGTTGACCTAACAAGGACCCGACAGTAAACTTACAAACCACCTAACGACCATCAAACATAAGGATTAACTGACCTAGGGGATAGACCTCCTGTTATCTCCATCAACATTATCCATGGTGTAGGGCCCGCTTAGACCTGCTAAGTCAGGTGGAGTCGAGGCCCGGTACCTACAACCTGCATAAGAACAATAGGTTGTATACGATCAACTGCATAAATATCAACACACATAGTCAAAGAATCACGACGTAGTAGGGTGCTCAAACTGAGTAGTACTACACCGTCCCTGCTCTGAAACAAAACTATAACCATTTACATTTAAAATCAGATATCAATAATTCACATAAAACATGATAATATAAAACCATCACTAATCATGTCCATCTCATCATAACTAGGATAACAATAATATCATCAAAACTCATAACACCTGTCAAAACTATAACAGTCAAACATAGTTTATCATGATCATAATAAGCATAAACCATAGGTCTAATACTTCAAATGTCTCAGAACTATCTAAATGCAATGAAAGAACTAACAATTGTCTCAGAACTGCCAAAATGGTAATGTAAAACTAACAACTATCACAAGCCAAAAACGAGGGGGCATTACAACTTGGATTTGAAAATTTATCTTGCCTACTTTCTTCTTGCCTCTCCCACTTCATAGAATTCTAACACTAAGCTTATGTAAGGGTGTTGATAAGGCAACAAAAATATAAATGCATTATGCTCAAAATCAAACAATACTTCTATGGATGGGATTCCTACTTTAGTGGAGCTCAAATCAGGACAAGATAGTTGAAATGTTGGGAAGTAAATCAACGAGAGTTTAGATCTCAAAAAGCAATTAGCAGTAGCTAATGATTGAAAAACAATTTCTATTTACTAACTTAGGACTCAATTAATTTTAACACCTAACTTACCCCTCAAAGTTCCTTCGCCACAACATGATACCCTAATGCCTTTGTCATTTACATCTATCATTTGATGACCTTTCTAAATAGTAGAGCCCTGTCTCACTCATTGCACTTTATGTTCAATCAATCATCATCCCCTATCAAAGCAAGGTAATTCAGATATAATTTTCCAAAATGAGTGCACAAAAATCAACAAATTGATAATTAACACAACATTACAACTGAGTTGCAAGTCATTCCACATAAATGTTAACTAAATCATTATAGAAGTTTAGAGAAGAAACATAATACCTTATGTTTAGTGAGACATTGCCTAAGAGCACAAGTCTTCTTAATAAATTGTGAGATAATTGTTGATATTAATTCTAGAAACCACTAGGCAAATTGAGTAAAAATCATAGCAAACTTCTATTTAGACTAAATCTCTTACTTAGATTAACAAGGAAAATTTAACAAGAATTAGGGAAATTTTCTATTGAGATTGTTGATAGTGGAAAATCTAAAGGCCTAGGGAAAATCCCTAATTCTATCAAGATTGTTAATAGTGGAAAATCTACAAGGCCTAAAGAAAATTCTTATTTTAGACTAGTTTTAATTATGATTAGATCACTCTTTAGACACTTCACGAAAACTTGAGAATGGCTCCTATTAATTTCCGTGAAATGGTTAGGGTTTTTGAGGAGGCATTGCTTTTTGAAGCTTTTAATGTCATTGAAGTTTATGTCAATGTGGTTATGGTCTTTGTTAATCGAATTAGTGGTTTCATCAAACTTAGACTAGTCATAGTTGTTGGCACAGATGATCATATGGAGCTTGTGAGGGGCCTACTACTTGGTCTTGCGAGAGTCATAAGAGCTTGTCAAGCTTGTTTTATTGAATAAGGGCCATTTGTTGGTTCAATCATCATTGAAGATCTTGGTTCTTCACTACATGTAGCTTTGGGGGGTCTTATGTTCTAAATCCTAGTAAGGAGCTTATAGTGTTTACAAACACTTTTTTGGAATCTATTGAATTGCAAAGGGTCATGTTCTCCTACTCCTAAGTAGATCAATTCAATAGCTTTAGAACAATGATCAATGTGAAGAAGGGTCATTTGTTGGTTCATTCATCATTGAAGATCTTGGTTCTTCACTACATGTAGGTTTGGGGGGTCTTATGATCTAAATCTTAGTAAGGAGCTTATAGTGTTTACAAACACTTTTTTGGAATCTAGTTCATGTTCTCCTACTCCTAGGTAGATCAATTCAATAGCTTTAGAACAATGATCAATGTGCTTAGGGCAAGGCCCCATGTCTAGCTTATTAGTCGAGCCAATGATCCTATGAATATTTTATTTTTCTACTTATTTTAAATAGTTAGCTTAAATTGTAGTTTTTTAAGATATAAAAAAATAAAAATAAATAAATTATCAATAAAAAATTATTTATTAAATTTTAGGATAAAATTTAAAAGAAAATGAAAAAAAAAGGAAAGGAAATATATTTAACCAGATGACTTATTTTTCATTATGCAGCCCCTTTTTTTTCACAACTTAATTTCAATCCTTAAAATGTAGCTGCTCCACTATAATAGAGAAAGATTCTAAATTATCCTTAATGCATAATTTAAAATTTACATGGGGTTCAAGGCCTAAATTTGATGGCAGAGGCATTTGAACTGTCATCAATTTTTGATTTGCAAGGCATTTGAAATGTATGTGTGGAGTGAAGTACTTAACTTCAAAGTGAAGTATAACTAGATTTTAACTTCAATTCATGAATTTGTCAGGATATATGTGTAAGATTACTAGAAACTTAAATTCTTAGGATATATGGGAGAAATTTGATGGCCATATCATATGAAAGGAAAGATTTTGGATAGACTTTCAAAATTTATATAGAATTGTGATAATATATATATTTGGCTTATGCATGGGGATATGGGGTTATAGTCTTTATATATTTGGCTTCATGGGGATATGGGGTTATAGTCTTCCTGTGTGTAAATCTAAACCTATCTTAATAAGAAACTAGTAGTATTTACAAAATTGTGAAAGTCATATTCTCCTACAAACAATGTTAAAACAATAATCTAGGACAACACACAAGCATGCAAGGATGCCTAATATGATATATACTCTATAATGTTGACATGGATGTATTATTAGTGACTAATTTCAGATCTATAGAAATAATCTGAACCAATTTCACACTAAGTTTAGAAGGCCTAGATTAATTATGCAGCGAAAATTTAAAAGACATGGGTTAATTCTTTACACCCACATTCAAATGTACCCCCACACCTAATTCAAAAGACACCAATCAATTCTTCAGACTAGATCTGTGTACACGAAGGTTAAGATCTACTACTTCCACACGTTCAATTCTTCAAACCTAAGTCTAGATCTTTTAGATCTGTGTACACCAAGGTTTAGATCTACTACTTCCACACCTAGATTTAGACGGTCTAGAGCAATTCCACACCCAAAAGACATAAGTTTTTTTTTTACAGCCAAGTTCAGATCTGCAATTACAAAAATGACCTAGAATAAACTCAGCTCAATTCTGCAACACCCAAAAGACATGGTTTTTTTTACAGCCAAGTTCAGATCTGCAATTACAAAAATGACCTAGAATAAACTCAGCTCAATTCTACACCTATTCAAATTTACAAACTATCTAAATAACATATAAAAAATCTAAAATCAAAATTTAAAAATAAACTATAATATAATTGAACTAAAACAATATGATAAACCAAATTCAAGGACATGCAACTTGTAAACTCGTCATTCCATTAAAAAAACTCTAATCAAAACAGATTGAAACATAAGAGCAAAGGGCACAGGTATGCAAATTTTACCATTTTCACCATTTCACAGTATGAAATTATAAAAAAAGCTCTAGTTCTACAAGTAAACTCTGCAAAAACCAATAACAAATTGAATCAAGCAAAGGGGAATAATTTCCTTTTACATTACCTTTATAATAAAGCTTCGGAATTACAGGTAAATAGAGATGACTAATACAGAGAGAAGGTACATAGCTAAACATACTAGATGAAACCAAAGAAGCCAATATTATTGAGTAAACGAACACAACTGGATAGAAATCCCAAAAAAAATCCCAAAAAAATCCCAGACCCACAAATCAATAATCCATAAATAAGCATCAAACAAAACAGTCATTAAAAATACTTAGAAATCACACCTTCATGAAACAAAAGGAGGTTTCTTTCTGTAGGAGCGTATCATCAATCTGCATCTAAGGCTAAAAACCCACAGACAAATCGTATGTCAGTACTAATAGCAATAGAATACGAATATCATCTAAAAATGTCTGTGCGCGCCTATTATAATCTTTAAACCCTCAAGATGGTCTTGGTTTCAAGGCAAGAGCAAAAGCAATCCAACCAAATCCTCAAACCCCATTATTAGAACGTGACTGTAACGGAAGAACAGCACTCCATTATGATTTAGGCTGCATAATCGAGCGTTGCTCTCTCACCACAGGCGCGCTCTAGAAATAGCCTACCACACTTGGCGTCCAAAGATAATGCGAGACAAATTACAACAAACCAGTTAGTAACAGCATTTGAGCACTGCCGCGAATATAAATACATCAAACTGCCCCCTATTCATTCAACCCTAACCCTAATAGTTCCCCTTTTTCGCCCTAACCCCAACCTACAGCGCTTAACATGACCCTAGCCCTGATGCTATCGCTGCTATTTTTAAAGTAAAAGTGTCCCCAAGTGGGCCATTGCTTCTACTTTTGTGGGTGAAAGTGGTTCCAAAGAATTCAAAAGCATCTTATCTCTACTAGTCTTAAAGTCAAAGCAACGGCTCCCTATGAAATTCTTTCGGTTGAAGGAGGGATAATTGAGTTATTAAGTTACTTAAAAAAGGTTGAAAACATGGGGAATCATCGGTGGCTCAAAATGGTAGTGAAGGAGGAGTTAGATCGGAGGGAAAAGACGTGGATGAAGAATATCAAGGGGTTGAGAAAATGGGACATTAAATTGCAAGAATGTCTTAACACCAAAGAAGAAATAAAAAAGTTTGTGTTAGAAAAATTCAGTACTGCCATGTGGACAAATCAAATTGGGTGTAAAAAACCGCATTATATTAAAGAGTTCAACCCCACTTGGGAGCATGGGGATAAAGCCTATTTGTGTGCTGATCTTAAGGGTAAGGCTAGGCTCTTAGTTGCACAATTGAAGACCGGTTCACACCATCTTAGGTGTGAAACTGGTAGATGGACGATTCCCAAGGAAAAATGGGAAGATAGGACTTGCATTTTCTGGAGCAAAAGAGTGGTGGAAATTGAGTGGCACTTCATCAGGGACTGTGATGCGTACAAGGATATACGTATGCAACATGAAAACAATTTGAACATGGGTAGTCTTAATGAGCTATTTGAGGAAAATAGGCTTCACAACACGGTCGGTCTCTTGGTCAAGATTCATAGAAGAAGAGAGGACATCGAAAGGAGCTTGAAAATGTCTTAGTTTGGTGGCACTTAGATCTTAGACTGCTTGGTCTCGTGGACGTCATTAAAATTCATTCATTCATTCACTTTAAAATAATAGTTGTCCCCTCTTGTTTTGGTTAATAGGTTATTATGTGTGAATTGTAAGCTAAAAATTTGATAGTCCTTCCTCTAACAAAAAATGTTTTTTAAATTTTTAAGTGGTCAAAACAATAGAAATATGGACAACATTCGAGAAGTCTATTTTTTTTTATCATATGTATGAGATTTCCATAGTCCATAAAGTTCTTAGAGAAATGCTTTTAGAGTTAACTATGTATATTTCTTTGCTTCAACATTTAAAATCACATTTAATCACACTCAGTAATTTATCATTAGGAAGAGGATACTTGTGATTTAGATTGCAGACTTAACCTGTAAAAAGAGTTTGGGGTTGGAGGAGGTGACAAGAGGACCACAAACCAAAAGACAAGAGGAAGAAAAACACAAGGAAAGGAAGAAATTAGAGGCCTAATGATTCTAAACAAAAATGCAACTAACATATAAACTATGCATAGATGTATAGTGATATAATAATATAGTGAAAAGTAATAAAAATAAATAATGTATAAAACATATATTATAATAAACTATAAGTCAAATTATGTAACATGAGGGAATATAAATGAAAAAGAAAAGTACATATATGCATTTAACATTGTCTTTATATTTAACATTTTAGACATGAGATGTCTTAATTCTCTTGAGACCTCTAATTTTTTCATTACATTATTATATCATTATACATCTATGCACAATTTATATGTTAATTGCATTTTTTGTTTAGACATCACTAGACCTTTAATTTCTTTCTTATGTTTTTTTTCCTCGTCTTTTGGTTTGTGGTCCTCTTGCACCTCCCCCAACCCCAAACTGTTTTTAAAGGTTAAGTCTGCAATCTAAATCACAAGTATCCTACAAAGAAATATACATAGTTAAATCCTTCCTCTAATTGCTTCTAAAAGTGATTTTAAATATACCTCTAATTTCTTCATTTCCTTATGTTTTTCCTCTGTTCTTGTCTTTGGTTTGTGGTCCTCTTGCAACCTCCCCCAACTCCAATCCCCCAATCTAAATTACGAGTATCTGTTTCCTATAATAGATTGATAGAAATGATGAAACAAAGAAATACACACAGTTAAATCTAAAAACATTTCTCTAAAAAAGATTTCCTCTAAATATTATTTTTTTATCTATACATGCAGCAATGTAACTGAAAGATTAACCAAGGAAAACACGGGCCAGTGGCTTCAACAATAGCAAAATATTATTCTGCCTCAGTTAGGACTTCTGGTGAGGCTCATCACCCTCAGAGTATGATTCCTATGACGCTCGTGAATCGAACTGTGAACCTACTGAGATTCAATGCGAGCTCCTTTGTGGGGGATAAGAAGATTTATGACTAACCTTTGCCACTGCCAAAAAAATCGTGGGCTTTCTGTGTTGCTTTCAGATGCCGAGGTTGCATCCCTTGGACTGGCTGGAGTGCAGGTGATTGTGAAGCTCTAAGCTAGAAGTAGTTTATCTAATTGCTTGACAAAGGATTTGGAATGAAGCCTTTATTGTTTTTAATACAAAACTAATAGCCTTGATCTTCTACTATAATGTCATATAGGTTCTGATGACTGGATTCATTGCATGGCTAATGAACAAGGCTAATAGGCATTTTCTCCTCATGGTAAATAAGCTACTTATATTAATGCTCTGCTACCACATTGGAAGATCACAACAGATTCAACTGAAGCCTTGTAAGGCAATCACATATCATTTCTCTCACTTTGCCAGATCTCATCTGCAGGAATTGCAGGCAACCTTTTCTACTTAAAGGTAGTCTTTTCAACTACCTCAACATTTCTTTTGTAGCAGATGCATGACATGTGCAGGCATTAATTTGTGCATTTTATTTCGACAAACAGGAAAAAAACAAATTCTTATTGTTAAGCAACTATTTATGTATTTTTGATGATCAGAAGACTGAAACTCGAGTAAGTCCTCAATTTGAAGTTTGATCTCATGCTTCATGGAATCTCGCAGAGCCATATATGTCGGCAGCTTCTTATTTTTCCAGTATTTTGGCTTTAATTGGTTTATTGGTTAGCTTGGAAGTCAAGTTACCTATCAGGTTTTCTGATTTCATTGCAAATAAGCACACTTGCATTATAGCTGATGCCTAGTGATCAATTTGACTGGTTGGTGCTCTTTCATGACAGGCTTGCATTATCTCCTTCTCTATTGGTATGGGGAGCATCCCATCTTCTCCATCTTACACTTCAGAAATATTCTTGGAAAGACTCTGGCTTTGGGCATATATTTCAATTCAGAAAACTGAGTTTTACCCAGTAAAATATTTGGCATGAAAGAAACTTACTCTTAGCATGGAGCAAAATAGGTAACTCTATGGCCAGATCATCAACACCAATTTGGGAACCTAGGGTGGATTTATTTTTCAATGATTCTGGGATCATTGTTAGAGGATCATAAATTAAAATTGAGGTCTGTTCCTTGTAGGAACATTCACGCTGTATGCCTTGTTCAGTGCTCTTACCTTTAACCTTTGTAGTACTGTTTGTGCCTGAAACTAAAGGAAGGACTCAGGAGGAAATTGAGACATCACACAGATAAGCTTGGGGCAATTAGGAACTATCAATAGTACTCATGGATGATACATTGTTATATAAGCATTGGGTTCTTGTAGTGGATGTGGTTTGTGTATGGAATAAAATTTGTTGGCCATGAAATTGAAACATGATACACTATACATTGGGAATTATATTATGTCTTCTGGGGTTAGTAAGTCATCAATACCCAAAATTAGATGACATCCATACAGCTACCCATATTGGAGAATCCATGGCCTATTTCGATAAAGAAACCTTGCCACAAGGATCTTATAACGAACTTTTGGAGCATTTGAATGGTATTGGACACACATTTGAATGGTAGTGGACATTTGGTATTGAATAGTGATATATTGTTCTTCAAGCTCTTCAGTTAGCTCAATCACTATATATATATTTTTATCTCTTAATCTTTGCTAATCATTGCTCAAGGACTATGTATTTTTTTTATTACATTAATATATCTAGGTGTGATCAGCTGAAAAATGACAATACTATCATTGGATGGTCTATAACACGTTTAGAATAGTGTCCTTTCTATTTTTTAGTTTCAAATTTTCTGTGTGAAATTAAATTGGATTCCTTGCATCATGCACTTTGTAGAAGGATAAAATATAAAATTTAATATTGACAAGCAATTCTCCTTCAAATTTGACTATTGAAAGAAATTCGAAACCATTTCAAGTGATTTCCCAAATGTTATGGGAAAAACCATGACTCACCAGTGTAATTTCACTTACAAAGAAACGATATTTACCAACATGAAATACAAATAGATTACATTAAGAGTAGTTCACACTTAATAGATTTGTATCATTTCATTTTGTTTATTTATTTTTTATTTGATAAAATTCAGATTCAAATATCTTAAAGAAGTTACAAATGTCAAAATACAACAAAGCATAAACCATTCAAAATTTTGTACATTAACATATTTTAGATAAGAAATTTTTTCACAAGTGGTGAGTTAGCCAATCCTTGTTTGTTCTACTAGGTAAGCGATACAGATACAGCATTTTTACAGTTTCCAGAATTTGAAGCATACTCTAAATAAATTATACAGTTTGCAGACACCTATGCAGATTATTTTTTATTTGATAAAATTCAGATTCAAATATCTTAAAGAAGTTACAAATGTCAAAATACAACAAAGCATAAACCATTCTGAAAAAACTTGAGAGTAATACGAAGCATAAACCATTCAAAATTTTGTACATCTAACATATTTTAGATAAGAAATTTTTTCACAAGTGGTGAGTTGGCCAATCCTTGTTTGTTCTACTAGGTAAGCGATACAGATATAGCATTTTTACAGTTTCCAGAATTTGAAGCATACTCTAAATAAATTATACAGTTTGCAGACACCTATGCAGATATTACTTAAAAACTGTAAAAATATTTTCTGTAGATGTAGAAATTTTTATATTGTTTCTTAGCACTCAGTACACATACAATTCCAACATTAAGAATTATATCAACACTCTTGCGAGAAACACATTATCTGGTAGCCAATGTTGAGACATGGACCAGCTAGGACTCGAACCTAGGACCTTCCATACACTGCTGGAGTGCTCTACCACTGAGCTACTAGCCCCCTTTGGACCGGTCCATCGTCGGTCCGGGTGTGGCTTATTTCTAACACCAACACCCCCCTTAAGCCACACCTCTCGTGTGCTTGGGGCTCCTAGCCTGGGCCTGGCTCTGATACCATGTTGAGACATGGACCAGTTAGGACTCGAACCTAGGACCTTCCATACGCTGCTGGAGTGCTCTACCACTGAGCTATTGGCCCCCTTTGGACCAGTCCATCGTCGGTCCGGGTGTGGCTTATTTCTAACACCAACAGCCAAGCCCTGCCAAACCCTTCAATACTTTTCAATACTCATTTGCCTTCTCTTATATTTCAGTCAATGTACCTAATACATATGGTTCATTCTTTAAGGGTGCTCCTCATTTGGTAAAGTGATTTTAATAACATGCATAATCTAAATCTGCAATGGCCTCAAATGCATAATTTTATTATTCACATTCATGGTGCTTAAGCGTGATGAGTAACATTTCAACAATCTTCGAGTCTACTGAATTGTATAGCTTTCCTCATGCTTGAATGGGAATTTATTATGGAATAAGATTTGCTCTGGCCAAAGCAAAATTAATCACCATTTCATCTACTCTCCATTGGCATGGTAGAATGGAGCCAGCATATGATAAGGTTAAATCACTTCTTTCATGACTACCTAGACCGGTGATTGAATATAAATTTAATCAATCTTATTCTGATATCATTAATATCTCAACACATCCAGATGAATATATATGTGAAGTATAAATGGTTCGATGGATGTTGTAACTAAACATGTAGTACCAATACAATAGAGCCACCCAACATGCCAATAATTTTACATCATCCCAAAATTATTTTCCTCCTAAGGCCAGGGCTGGTGTTAACCAATTTATCTGGTTAACTTTAAATATTGAACCCTGCTACGTACCTAGGAATTTCTTAGATCACACGAGCCTATCCCAAGAAGAAACTACATCTCTGGAACAAAAACTGGTAGTGCACCTCTACTCCAACCAAGATAAATAATGGTGTTTAATACAGATCCATTTGAAACTGTACTCTTATAATGATAATAAGTTTTCTTATTAATCTATACATAGAAAAACCCTACATCCCCAAAAAAAACACTAAAGCTCTAAATGCACATTGCACTAGAATACCAACTGATGTTGTACACCTATAATCTGAGCATGATAGAACTGTTCGTCACTGCTCATTGTCGACTGCTCGTCACTGCTGGGATAAGTAAAACTGACTTCACATTCCAAATACAAATCAAATCTAAAGATAGATTTTCATGCATAAAAGCACGAGTAGTGCTCGTCACTGCTCATTGTCGACTGCTCGTCACTACTGGGATAAATAAAACTGACTTCACATTCCAACATCATTGAAGTTAAATTCCTAACTACACTAAAATACTATCAGATATTCTTTCATATAGTAGAAATTTGTATATTTGTTGTGTGTTCATTTATGTAATTTGCAATGTAATTCTCTGCTATTATTATTTGTGTTTTATCCTGGGCTTAAGTGGCATCAGAGCAAGTAAAGGCAATGGAAGGAGAATGAATAAAGTTTTGCTGTCAAATATTGTAGTTGCTAAAGCATGTGGCTTGTTGTTTCAGATTAAGAAACGATTTTGACTAAGAAGGGAGTGAATTTTTCTGTGTTAATAATATCTCTGTGCAGCGATATAATTGAGAAGTTTAATGTAATATGGTAGAGAGTTTCTAGATTGAAGGTGGAAGAATTTTTCTATAGGAGATTAGAACCGGTTGGATTGCACCGAGTATGACATCAATCATTTTCATGCCACATAGTTGCCACGGGTAATATTTATATATTGTATGATTGAATTGAAGCAACAAATAAAGTCAGAAAGAAATTACATAATTTATTTAGTTATTTTGTTCTTTCTAGAATTGTTGTTATGTTGATGTGAAAACATAGTTTGGGAATAAATTCATTGTTTTGTTGCTGCTGTTGAGTCTACCATAAAGAGTGCTGAGATGCTTAGGATTTCATTTATTAATGCAGATTTTGTTTTCTGTAAGGCTATGTGTTTGATCCGCACCAGTTGCTATGTTTTCTACAGGGCTGCATGTTGGATCTGCCTTCACAATCAAAATTCCAATGCCCACAATGCTTCCCAAACATATCAACACCACTAACACTGCCACGCTCGCTTTGTACTCATCCATCTTCTGCACTCACACAGAATTATCTTAGTCTCAGTATTATGCTTCTACATTCAAACTCAAACAAAACTAAAACCCTACTCAAATATTCTATATTATATATTCCTATTCAAGATATACTATACCATAGGCCCATCTAAGGCATACACACAACGCTACTTACTCTGTTTGTATGATGGACTAGCAATGCCTATGAGATTTATTTATACTCACCAAGAGGTGCTACTGTTACTGTTTATATCAATGCTTTGTGGCATCTAGGTAGTGTGATTTCTGTGCTAGAGATAAGTATGGGGTATATTAAGAGGAAGAGGCTCATTGCATTTCTCATGGTGTTTTTTATTTTTTTATTTTTTTTGTGTTTGCAAAGATTAATGGCGTGCCTGGCAACAGGTTGTTCATGGAGTGGGAGCCCTCTAGAGGATATTTTGAAGAATTTTTATGGTTGGTTTGGTGGTAGATGTTCATTTAATGATATTACTTGTAGAGAGCATTTTTTTATTAGGGGTGTTAAGTCCTACAAAGCATTGCTAAGTCTGCAATGTCTAATCATCTATAGGAGTATCTTGGGAAATATGCGCCTCTCAAGAGTAGTATTCAGATAGAGAATTTGGATCCTCGAATAGATGGGAAATAATCAGATACTTGCATTCAACACTGAATCCCATTTTGAGATCTAAATTTCAGTGTAATATTATTTTTCCAATGCTTTTTTTTTGGGGAAGAAATTCATTATTTTGTTGCTGCCATTGCATCTACAGCATTTGAATCCTTGGGCACAGATTCATTTGAATCTATCAAGGTAAATGGATTTATTTAAGATTTTATAACACATATTTTAAATACATTTTATAATTAGAACATATTTTGAATAGATTTTATGACTAGAATATAATTACACAATAACTTTGTATAGGTATATTAATGATGTTTATGTATTTAATATTGTTATAATTCATGTTATACTTGTTTTCTAAATGTTTTGGTCACCCTTTTTAACATATATTTGTATTATACACAAGATATTGCAATTGTATACCACTAGTATATTTATATTTATATATTTG
Organism: Cunninghamia lanceolata; assembly: GCA_027924645.1. Lineage (NCBI taxonomy): Eukaryota > Viridiplantae > Streptophyta > Pinopsida > Cupressales > Cupressaceae > Cunninghamia > Cunninghamia lanceolata. The sequence goes on along the minus strand of BSBN01000716.1, from coordinate 2,584,381 downwards.
ATATGTTCGTTCTAAATGTGAAAAAAATTAAGGAAGGAGGCAAAATAAATAGATTGAATGTGTATCTTTTCATATGCCATTTCGTAATGTTTCTTTCTTTCATCTTAGTGCATAGTGATGGCTTTTATGAAACTACCATTCACCTTTCTTTCCATCCATCATGTATTTTTTTTATTCCTTCCACCTTTTTTTTAGTTTTTTTTAAAAATTTGTGGAGTGACAATTTGGTTTTTTAAATAAAGATTCTAGATTGGAATCTTATAAGTTTACATAGAAATTCCGGAATCTTCATGTGCTATGAATGTAGGAACACCTCTCAGCGTAAATATGACATAAAATTAGTATATGCATTTTGTTGAATAGTTCTATAGTATTATATAAAGATACATTGCTTTATAGAAGATAAAATAAATAAAAATTCTTGTTTCTTTCTATAGCCATTCTTGGTGTTGTTACAAATAATTATTGATATTGATAAATTATGATACATTAAAAGTAACTTATTTTTAATATATTCATCATTTTTGTTTGAATTATTAAACCCATGAGATTGTTATAAACTAGTAAAAGCACCTAAAGGTTCTATTGGATAGCCGATAGACACACAATCTATCCGCCAAGCATTGTATCAAATAAATTTGACAAAAAAACATAAATGTGCAGTGCTTGGCCAATAGGGCTATTTATATATGTGCCTACCAACCATTCAATAACACCTTTAATGTTATTTTTACCATGATTAAACATTAGGTAATTAAGATGCTATCAAATGATCGATATGCACATATATAAATAGTGCTAAACATTGCATGGAATGATTTTGAAAAAAATATAAATGTACAATTGGCAATAAGACTATTTTTTTGTAAATAATGTCAGGACTTCTCGAGAGGTCACCCATCCTAGTACTACTCCTACTTCGGCCCAAGCGCGCTTAACTGCAGAGTTCTCATGGGATCGGGTGCACTAACGTTGGTATGGTCGCACCCTCCTAATGCATCTTTATATAAAATTATAGTTATTTAAAAACAATAGATACATTACCTAAGTATAAACAATGGCACTCATATTTTATTAATTTTATTCACATTTAAAGATAATCTATGTCATTGTCTATTCTCATTTTTTTCATTATTTTTCCTTTCCCTTTTAACATTTTTAATAGAAAACATAGGGAGAACATATGGAATCTAATAATAGAGTTAGATCTAAAAATAATAAGATTTGTTTTGATTTCTAACCCAGGATGTTTCCTAATCTTTTTGAAAATAACTTATGGCTAGAAACAATATTTAATCATTTAATTTTCAATGTTTTTATGCTTTTCCTAAGTCTAATCTAAACTAACCACTTGGTATAAAAATGTCAAAAGACAGGGTGAGAAGAGAGTGGGCTTTATGAAATTCTAACTTTAAAATTCTAATGTTGTGACATGATGCATAAGTAGATACATATGAAACAAAACCAATCTTTGCTTAACTAGATAACTCATAGTGCTACAAAGATAATGCAATCTTTAGTGGAAAGGATTTAAAATCATGAAATAATCTATATCAAACACCCAATTTCTGGTGCAGCTTAAAAAGATATTCTACAATGAGAAATAAGAAATGAAAGTGCTCAGGCTAACTACATAAAGTGACTTACAATTGTAATGTAGAAAAAGGGGGAAAACGGGATTGGTTTGATGTATAGTTTAGATCCTCCTTTCACTACATACATTCAAGGACATTTAACTGAGTTGAATCACAACTTCTGCAAGAGGATTCGCCTACAGGTTGGTTGTCACTTGTAATGATAGGAAAATTTAGAAATTGATGATTATTGTGTTAATTATGCTCAAAACCCTAATTATCACAAAATTGTAAACAAACAGACGAATTCTGACAAATGCTCACACACAAAGATACTAGATGAAGATTAGATTCATACCAGATTTTGAAGTTCGAGATTCAGAAATGTCGAGGACAAAGGGACTCCCACTAAAGTCCAAAGTAGTATTTTTATTAGGGTTTTCCAGACCTTTTCTGATGCTGATTATCATTACATTCCGTTAATTTCCAGCTCTGTAAACTTGAGGACACAGGGACTAGTGCCCAAGTTCTGGTAATCTTCTTTTCTGCTCTTTCCTTCAGATTCGGGATCCTTACACTCTGCAACACTCCTCTGCAACACCACTCTGCAAAATTCGACACCTGTCACCTGTAATCACAAGAGAGGGGTTGGGGGGTTGTGGTGTTTAGGAGCTTGTCTCAGTCAAACCCTGGAATGGCATTCAATCCTTCCAACATCGTTGTTAGATAGAGAGTGTGTATCCTTGTAGGACAGAGGCAAAAACAAATGATAAATGATTGATTGAAGCATAAATAGATATCACCTTAGAGGTGTAGCTCCCACATAGATGAAGATCCTTCACAACATGAGAAGATGAAGCCAAATCTGCAATAACAAACACAACAACAATATTCTGCTCTGCAACATAATGAATGCCTTGAATGCTCTAAAATCATAAGTTTGCCAAAATTTCATAATCATCTTCTAGTTTACAAATGAAACCCTAAACATGCTTATATATGCATTCCTACTACAAATTTTGTAATCCAAACTTAAGATGTCGGCAAGGAAGGCCTTTAACGGTCACTTTACCGACATTCAAATTTGGGACCCTACCAAAATAGGGCAAGACAAGGGCACGAGTGTCCTTGTCCCAGGACCTATTTTGGGTTAGGGTTCAGGCTCTACAATGTCCCTCAAGCTTCATTTGACATGGGTTTCAAGCCATTTTGTCTCGGGAGTTAATTCTAACATGCATGATTAAAAACAAGGGACCTGGGAGCTAAACTTAGGAGGTAAAAGTCCTAGGGGGGACATTTTACGACATAACATTTAGCCTCTACTTTAATGTATGTATGATCTTACGAGCCATACATGCATTAAAGTATGGTCAAAACACAGCAAACATGCCAGACACTTGAAGCTAATGTATACACAAAAATTGGGGAACTATTTCTAGCCCATAGTCTCAAGTAGAAATTAGAGAAAACACATCACAGACACACCAAACATAATGAAGACAATAACATGCACACAAAAAATGAAGAAGATAGTAACAGACACGCAAGACACATAGAAGACACAAGAGCAGTCACGGAGAATACACTTGATATTTTCTTTTTTATTTTCATATATATATATGAATGTAGATACATGGAAAGTCAAAATGCAATACACAACCCCAAAATGTAGGAGGGGCATTTCGCCACACCATTGAGACTACACTTTGAGAGAAAACATGCCATACAAAACTTGAAGCATAGGAGGGGCATTTCCCCACACCCTTAAGACTATGCTTGGGAGAAAACACGGCATACACACAGGGGAAAACACACATAAGACACATGGAAAACACGAGCATCGTATAACATGCCAAAGACATACTATACGTCTAAAACATGACAAACAAGGCAATGGAAGGAGCTTATTGCTAAGTTCCCACCATCTCAAACACGCTACAAGCACACCTGACAGTTGGGCTTATGCCACAACAACCGCCAAAGACACGCTTAAGGGAGGATAGTCTTGGATCCAACCCCACTTGCTTGGAGGAATTTTGAAATAAAAAGATGTGCACTAGCTCAAGAGATACACCATCCCCGCCTCCGCAGAGGGCTTTTTTATTGCAATATAGATTAAAGATGTGCACTCATGCCAGAGATACAACATCCTACCTCTACAGAGGGCTTACAAACATGCTTTGTTAGTATCAAAATCATCAGACAACTTACCTTATATATGCCCCCACCTTAAGGTGGTTGATATCGTGTACCAATATCAAGCATGTTAAGGTAGAGAGAAAACACACAAGGGAACAAGAGCTTTCGCAAAGCCCATGCCCCCAAAGGTGACATGTGCTCACAATCGCCGAATGTTCCCACAAGCATATCTTAATCTAATGAAAACATGAAAGCTATGCATGAAAACAAAGAAGCCAAGGCTATACATACGGGTTCGAATCCAAGTATAGCCATTGGGCTTATACTGTAGGCATCTCATAACCGAGTGTAACAACAAGTGATACACCAAGACAATCAAAGTGCATGGAACAAATGTATTGTTATGATTTGTTAGCAAAGATAAGACAACATCAAAATATCACACGGAGTGATTCTACTAGCCAAGCGTCAGATATATAAATCAACCCCGTCATCATATATGGACTAGGTCCATTTTTGCTTTCTTACTGAAGGGACACACGGTTTGTATCAGTATATGTTTGTTTTTCGTCATCTGTCGACTAGGTAGAATCACTAGAGGAAGGTAAACAATAAAATGAGAGAGGAGAACAAGTGCCTTAGGGTCATCACGTAGGAAGATGCCCCCTAGGTCATCAACCGCAACACTATGCCCCTAAGGCATGACACACAACAATAAAATAGAGGAGAGGATCAATAGAAGAATGATGATACAAATATAAGAATGGTCACAACAGAGGTGGTCTCTTGGTATCCTCGACCTTACAAGAGTATCAAGGGTCATCCAAGGAGGCCTAAACAACATAGAACACATCATGGGGGACGACAACACAAGAGGGGAGGTCACATAAACGAGCAAATAATGCTACGACATAGGTGACCACCAGGGTTAGAAATACTTACTTGTTGCACAACTAAACTAACAATTGTCAACAAGAAAATCATCGTCTTCCCAATCTCGAGTGTTAAAGGAAAGAGGTACATAAGGTACAATAGCCCAGCTTTTGTCCTTATCCTTAATCTCTTTTCCTTTAAGTTTTTCTTTGTTCGGTTCCATGTTAGGTGGTGGAATGTTTTCTTGTTAGAGTGCATTTCATTGTGCAAAATCTTGTCTTCTCTTCCTCCTTTCTCTTTCTTGTCTATCCCTTTTTGTCTTATTGCTTATGTCTTCAAAAGTAGTCTCATGTTTTTCCATAAGTTTTCATATCTCATAGAAGGAAGCTTGTTCAAATCTAATTTGTCTTGATGAAGTGCTTTGTTTTCCACGAGTACCTCCCGATCCTTGTAAGGATGACGGAGGAGGAACCTCAGCATGAATTCCCTTACCTTTCGATCTAGGAAGTTCTTCTAATGCGGGTTGTTCTTCATTTATTGGTTGTTGAATAGAAGGTACGACCACTCTAGATAGAAGTTTTGCTTTGTATTGTCTATATGCTAAGAAAATTTGATCTCTTCGTGGCTTAGGTTCCCTATCAAGTCGTGGCCAAAAGTAATCAAGAGTAAAGTTCTTTTCCATAACCATGGGTTGCCATGTATTATGACGAATAGTGTGCACTTGTCCATGCAAAGGGAATTTTATGCATTTATGAATAGTTGAGGGGACAACCTTCATAGCTTTTAGCCATGGATGTCCTAATTTTATGCAAAAGAGGTCAGATAAAGGGATGACATCAAATAATTGTTCCACTGCTTTAACATATCCGTAACCAATAAAAATATCTTCCCAAATGTAGGCATTAAAGCTCCAATATGTGTCTTGATCATTAAATCTGAAGGTTCATAAGAATCTTGTATCAAATCATGTGAGAGAAGGAACTCTTTCATTACCACATTAGTCATGCAATTAGGATCTATAAGTTTTCCATGCACAGGAATCTCCATTACATTCATGATGATGTAAAGAGACCCTTCAATGTCTCCAAATGTTTTATCATGAGGTGTGAATACTATTTTAGGTTTAGGGGTCTTTCTTTTTAAATAAGGTCTAGGAGGGAACCTAACATTATTGTTTCGATTAGAATCCATGTATGTATGTTTTAAAGTGGATGCAAGATCTGATTTTAAAATATTTTGATATATATTCAATGAAATGTATGCAAAACTATGTATATTTATGACCTAAAATGCTTGTTTTTTTTCAATTTTTTTTTGAATGCAAATGCCTAAAAGATGGAGTTTTGTGATAAAATTGCAAAGGGGAAGAGATTTAAATCCTTGTTATCAGTCCAATAATGCAGCAATATATTTCACAACACACCTATCATGCAAATCTAGATGGAGGATGAGTCAAAATCTAGTGAAAATGTAAGGATTTTAAACATTAATTGTGAAATTAAGGCATGAAAAAATGCAAAGTGATGTATGAACAAAATCTAATCAGATTTATGATGTAAAATAGCTCAGCTTAGATCTGAAAATGTTGTCAAAATCTTACAATGCTCAATGCAAGTGCAATTTTGAGGAGAAATGAGTGAATATGCTAGTTTTTGTTGAAATTGACTGTGTAAATGCAAAATTTGAGATGTAAATGCAAAGACACACAATAATGAGACACTAAAATAAAAAATTAGATTTTAATGAGTGCCAAAAGATGAGTAGTAAAATCTAAAACAAGATTTTAACTACAAACCCTAGGTTTTGAAAATCAATAGGTTATGAGAAAATCCAAAATTTCAAGCAAACCCTAGCAATTTTGGTGTGAAAATGTAATGTAAAGGATTATAGGATGATGAATTTCTATAAATTATATTAGATCTGATGTAAAAATCAGAGATTAGATGAAATGCAATGAAATTGATGCAAACTATGCCCTAATTCAAGGCTAGGATGCCAATTTTTTCAATTTTTCAAAATTTTCAAATTTTTTGTAGATTTTCAAATGCAATATGAAAATGATGAAATGAATGAATGAAAATCTGATGCAAAACACTTAGAAAGGTGCAAAATTCAATTAAAACATAGGTTCACCAAACTGTAATGTAGAAAAAGGGGGAAGATGGGATTGGTTTGATGTATAGTTTAGATCCTTCTTTCACCACATACATTCAAGGACATTTAACCGAGTTGAATCACAACTTCTACAAGAGGATTCACCTACAGGTTGGTTGTCACTTGCAATGATAGGAAAATTTGGAAATTGATGATTATTGTGTTAATTTAAGCCTAATTATGCTCAAAACCCTAACTATTGCAAAATTGTAAACAAACAGATGAATTCTGACAAATGCTCACACACAGAGATACTAGATGAAGATTAGATTCATACTAGATTTTGAAGTTCAAGATTCAGAAATGTCGAGGATAGAGGGACTCCCACCAATGTCCAAAGTAGTATTTTTATTAGGGTTTTCTGGACCTTTTCTGATGTTGATTATCACTATTCGATTAATTTCTGGCTCTGCAAACTTGGAGAACACAGGGACTAGCACCCAAGTCTTGATAGTCTTCTTTTCTATTCTTTCCTTCAGATCTAGGATCCTTATGGTCTGCAACACTCCTTTGTAACTTCACTCCATAGAATTTGACACCTGTCACCTGCAATCACAAGAGATGGGTTGGGGGTTGTTGTGTTTAGGAGCTTGCCTCGGTCAAGCCCCATAATGGCATTCAAGCCTTCCAACACCATTGTTAGGTAGAGAGTGTGTATGCTTGTAGGATAGAGACAAAAATAAATAATAAATGATTGATTGAAGCACAACTAGATATCACCTCAGAGGTGTAGCTCTCACATAGATGAAGATCCTTCACAACATGAGAAGATGAAGTCAAATCCACAATAAGAAACACAACAACAATATGCTACTCTGTAACACAATGAATGCATTGAATGCTCTAAAATCACAAGTTCACCAAAATATCATAATCATCTTCTAGTTTACAAATGAAACCCTAAACATTCTTATATGTGCATTCCCGCTACAAATTTTGTAATTCAAACTTAAGATGTCGGCAAGGACGGCCTTTAACGGTCACTTTACCGACATCCAAATTTGGGACCCCGCCAAAATAGGGCAAGACAAGGGCACCAACACCCTTGTCCCAAGACCTATTTTGGGTTAGGGTTCAAGCTCTTCAATGTCCCTCAAGCCCCATTTGACATGGGTTTCAGGCCATTTTGTCTCGGGAGTTAATTCTAACATGCATGATTAAAAACAAGGGACCTGGGAGCTAAACTTAGGAGACCTAAAAGTCCTAGGGGGCATTTTATGACATAAAAACAATTAGTAAGTAACCAGTAGTATGAATACATGATCCATTAAATACTTATCACATTCATGCATAAACAATAAAAAATTCAATCAACTTATTGGAAACCATGAAGCAAACTTTGTATTAATTGTAAAAGTTTGATTAGTATCAACAACTTCCAACCCCATGCAAACATTTACTCCAAAAAGATGAAGAGCAGGAGCTTGGGAGCGGGTGCATGTTTTCAAACCCTTTTCAGGGTGAGAAGGGGAGTGAACTAGACCAAGGTGACGACGAGGATGAAGAGGATGATGGTTCCAATGGCGAGGATTAGATCTACGAAGATGACAAGGATGTGCGCTTGTTGGAGCTCTGGCTGGAGGCTCAAAGCTCCATTTCTCATGCTTGGGTGGCTTCCTCTAGTCTTAAGGTTGTTTCTCATATAGCTAGAGATGGTGGGTTTGGTCTAGCGTTGAAGCGTGGCTTCCTTTATAATTTGGACGCTTTGCTTTCCCTGACTAAGGGTTCTTTTCCTCCTCTTTCTAATTCTGTTTGTGAGGATCTTAATTCCTCTATTCAGAGAATTGGGGGCTTAGAGAAGTCCCATCTCACAAGCCCTGTTAGTTCCTAGGTTGATGGTTTGGTGGTTGGATCTACTGTCTTGGTGATTGCTATGGGTTTGGAGTCTAATGGTACACATGATTTATGCTCTGCTAGTACGGTTATTGACACTTCTATGGGGTTTGGGTCATCACTGGCCTAGGGATTAGATTTCTCTTTAGTGGATCAACTTCCTTTGGGAGTTGTAATTGGGGTTGTTACAGTTAAGGGTGCCCAGCATCATTGCCCTTTAGGCAGATAAGGGGCAAGATTGGCAAATTTTTATTCCAAATCCGATCATCATTATATCTTCCTCTAGGTGGGCCAATGCCCTTATGGGGGAATTTTTAGGAAATAGACCCAATGTGGACATCATCAGGACTTGGGCTAAGAGGAAATGGAGGATAAAAGGCTTGCTGGAGATAACTGTGATGATGAAAGGATTCTTTCTCTTCTCTTCTTCTCTCCTTGAAGATAGTGTATAGATCTTGAAGGGTGGACCTAGGGTCTTTGGAAGATCATGCCTCTTCCTCAAGAATTGGGAGCCAGGGTTAGATTTGGAAAGAGTTTGTATTGATAGAGTTCCTGTTTAGGTAAGACTCCCTAGTTTACCCTTGGAATAGTGGGATGAGGAAGTGTGGACAACTATTGCCTCCTCCTTGGGTGATTTTATTATGGTCGATGAGGTGACTAAATCTAGGAAGTAGCTTCTATTTTGTAGATTTTGTGTCAATATTGCTATTGACAAAGCTCTCCCCTCTTCTATCATTCTTTCATCAAAACTTGGTGATTGGGTGCAAAAAATTGGTCATGAGGAATCTCAAGTGATGTATCTCATTTTCTACAAGCCAGGGCATGCTTCGATTGTTTGTGAAGTTTCCAATGGAAGGAACCACGAGATCAATCTTCAACAGGGTCCTCTTGAAAAGGCTCCCTCAAAGGAGATTAGGAGACTAGATACCCCTCTTTTGGACCAGACTAACTCTGAGATTTCGGTGGTGCGAATGAAGGAAGCAGAGGTGTTTCCCCCTAATCATCAGAGTAATTCCTCCAGCAAGGAAAATTGCAAAGTGAAGGCTTCAGACAAGGTTTGTTGTGATTCACTCAATTTGAACCATGATCCTAAGTTCGAGAATCCTATCAGTAAGAGATATGTCCTAGTTAATTCTTGGGAGGCCAATTTCAAACAAGGTTCCTTGAAAACTTTTGGGTTTAAACCACCTTGAATTGGTGGGCTTGTATTTTGGGTGTTGTTGTTTTCCCCATGTGTGGGGTTTCATTTTAAGTTGTTTGTTTCTTGCTTTTCTTCGTGTTGTTCCTTGGCGTTGGTTATACATCGTTGGTTGTTCCTATTATTTTTCTTCTTTTTTAGGTTTTTGTTGGCGTCTTTAGTCTCTCCTCTCATGAGACTCATTTTGTAGAGCCTTCATGGCAAACTGGGTCTGGGCCCTTCCCATGTTACTTTAATAAAAACAACTTCCAACCCCTTACAAAGAATTTTCAGATGCACATATATACAAATCATCTTGACAATACTAAGTTTTTGCTTTTACATCAATGGCTTAGATTAAAAAGATCTAATGGTCCAAATTCAATGCTCGAACTCAAAGTCAAATTTTGTGGTAGACAATTTCCAAGTCAAATTTGTCTTCATCCTTGATGTAGCTTCTCCAGCAAGCTTCCCTTAGCAAGAAAAAAGCGTCTTTTCATTCTCATCTTTGCATTAATATTTGTAGTAAATTTTCTATTTTTAGAAAAAAATTCTCAAAAGTCCAAGCATCATTTATGATAGGTGGCAACACAATTTCCAAGGCAATTTGTCTTCATCTTAACACATTTTTATGAACAAGTCTCCTCTCTTCACTGGAAAAAGTGTGTTCATGAATATTTGATGAAAATAGTAACATTTATGGGAATTTGATGGAGGTCAGGACATCAAGAAGTCTAGAAGTCTAGACTAGAGGTGAAATCCCACAAAATTGAATGTCACGATTTTACCCTACAAAACCCACACAATATATAAGAGCAAAGGATTAGGCCAAAGACTAAAAATTTGAATTATTAATTTTTCTATGCAAATTGTTCGTGTGGGTGTCTACAAGAGCTTTGGACATTAGGACATTTGGAAGTCTAGACTAGAGGTGAAATCCCACAAAATTTGAAAGTCACATTTTAAAATTTTCATTTGACCTCATAAAAGACTTTTAAACTCTCCAAAGGCTTGCCCTAATCCACAAATTTAAATTATTAACAATATTTTCTATGCAAAGTGGACTTGGGGGATTTTATAGGAGGTCAAGATATCAAGACATCCAAAAGTTTGGTCTAGAGGTGAAATCCTACAAAATTTGAAAGTCACATTTTAAATTTTGTTTTTGACCTTCTAAAACACTTTTAGACTCTCCAAAGGCTTCCCCTAATCCACAATTTAAATTATCAACAAGTTTTTTTATGCAAAGTGGACTTGGGGGGTTTTATAGTAGGTTAGGATATCAGGGCATCCAGAAGTCCGGTCTGGAGGTGAAATCTCACAAAATTTGAAAGTCACATTTTGAAATTTGCTTTTTACCTTCTAAAATGCTTTTAAACTCTCCAAAGGCTTTCCATAATCCACAATATTGAATTATTAACAGGTTTTTTTATGTAAAGTGGACTTGGGGGTTTTTATAGGAGGTTAGGACATCCAAAAGTTGGAATGGAAGATGGAAGGCCAATTTTTTTTTCAAAGCTCAAGAAACTTAACTTTACCTTTGGAAAACACTTCTTAATACTTTCTTTCTTAAAAACACTCTGCTAATTCCTTAACTTCAAAATAAATGTCCCAAATCCCCCTTGACATCAACTTAAAGAATGTGCACAAGGGCAATACCAAATTTAATCAAAGCAAGAATTGGGACAAAAATGCAAAGGGAAAAAATGGGGGTCCATATTTTCTAAGGAAAAATGGGGTATTTGTGCAAGGCACAAAAAGTCTATAGAATGTCTAAATAAAAAGCAGTAAGTCACTCTACTAGCTCAAGATGTTCCTGCTTCTTATTCTCCATTTCTAGTTGGATTTACCTTATGGGTCATTCTAGGTTGAGCTTTTGAGATGGGGTGCCTTCTTCTTCTCCTCTTCTAGTATACATGCTCTAAGATTAGACTCATAGTTTAGCACATTCCATCTTGTCATCTCTCAATGCGCTATGTACACCTGACTTTTTCCTTCTATCTTTCAATGCCATTGTCCACATTGACTAGCTCCTTGAACAATTCATGGAAAACCATCTACACTCCTCTTTGATATTGGAACACTATGTGTTACACTACATACTCTCCTAATACATTATACTATGCAACCATTAAATTCCTTCTACCTCTTTCTCAACTCTTCCATTCAACATTACAACATATATAAACAAGTTGGACTAAGGAAATTTCTTGGTTGTGTTGGTGCATAAGCTTAGGATTGCATTCTAAAACCTATTGATCTAATTAATCTCTCTTGTTTATACTTGGTACCTTTCCTCCCTTCCTAGCATGTTTTGCTTATTTTATTTCCTTATACACTTTTCCCACTTTACCTTCTTGCTTCATTTCTTTCCTACTCTTCTTTGCCTTTATCTTGATCTTTTATTTATCCAATTCATTTATTTTCTCCTTCTACTCAATCACTTTTGTCATTTCCTATACTTTGGTTTCCTTCATTACTTTCCTTTTTTTCACTTTCACTTTTCCTTGCTCCTCTTTTCCTATGTTTTCTCATACACCTTTCTTTCTTGATTGTACCCCATTCACTATATCAATGGAGAATGATAATCCATATTTTAGTCACTACCATATACTATTAGGATTGAATCCATTCACATAGGTTAGTGTGGTCTTCATTGGGTTTCTTTACCCCTTGACCTTATTCCATTTTTTCTATGTGGCCTTCTTTCTTATGATTGCTTGGTGTCACCTTTTCTCATGGGTGTCATTTCTTTCTCTCATCTTCCTTCAGGGGCATTTATTTTTATTTCCACCCTTGGGGGAATTCCCTTATTACTATCAATTTTCCTATCAAGTTTTCTTTAGATCTCTTATTTTTCTTTGGTTCCATAAATTTCCATATTACCCATCTATCTTTGTTGTCCTCTTTCTTATTTATTCTACTATCACCTTGACATGATTCCTATCCCTATATAGTGGTCTTATGCACTTGGGAGGCATTTACCACTTTACCCTCCTTGTGATTTCTCCTTGTGTGGAGGCATGAACTTAGTGTCCCCCTATTTCAAGTCCCCTCTTGGTCATTCCTATCACATGATTTCTCCTTTCTCTTTTGGAGGCCTGACCACAATGTTCCCCTCCTTTCTCACCACTCTTTTTTGTTGCCTTTATGGTTACTACTCTCTCCTAGGGGTATGACCTCAATGTCATCTCTTTCATTATCATCACTCTATTTGATCTTTGATCACTTAGGGGAATGACCTCACTTGTCCCCTTTGTGACCCTTTATCCTATTATCATCTTGGGGACATGATTTGGTGTCCCCTCTTCCTTATTTCTTCCTCATTCCTCTTATCCCCTCATAAAAATCCTTGGCAAATTTTGTTTCTCCCCTTAACAATTTTCCTTAAATTAACCAGCTCTTATCACTTTCACTCTTTCACCAATCTTGATTTAAGGAGGCAATTTATTCCATACCACTCAATGTCACTCTTGTTTACTTAATCTTGATCCTATCCATGATGATAAGCCTATCCTATTAGCTTGGGCCTAGCCTAGCCTCTTATACAATTGGGTGGTTACCGCATAACCATTGATGACATCATCACCTATTACCCTTTTACCTTTTTTACTATTGGCCTAGCCTAGCCTTGTTTGGGGTGGCAACTTCATATAGCCAAGGGTGGAAACTACATAGATAACTTTACCATTTGTCCTATTTTTGTTGATTCTCATCATTAACACTATTTATGATTTATCCTAGCTCTAACTTATCTTGAGTGGCTACCTTACAAACTGTATCATCAAGATGATTGACTAATTTCTAGTATGTACAATATTCATATTCCATTTTATAGTATCTAGTTTCTAATTCACCTTTACCAAGGTGCCTTATTTGTGGGTCTTGACCACTCTCTTCCCTCTCTCCTTGATTCATTTGTGAAGTGGATCTTCATAGATCTCTTCCCCATAATGGAAATGTTAATTTTTTTTCAATAGTTTCCATATGCATTCAGATATGACAACATGTTTTCTATTTTAAGCTTAGATAAGTGTGTTTGAGTTGTGTGTCCTTATTTCCACTATGTACCCTTGTTGTAATGTTAGTATTTCTTTTGTATTTATACTAAGACTACTCTATGTATACTAAGTTTACTAGTCACATTCAATAAAGTTAACATTGTTATGTGACATTTTCCCCATGAAAAGAATTAAACAAATAAAGTTTATAAAAAATTATTAAATATTTAAAAAAGAAAGAGAAGAAAACCAATTTATTTAATAGTAAAAGAGATGTGTAACAAAAGGATGAAAATAAGTTACTTTCAAGTTAAAAAGAAATCAAAAGGTAAAAAGAAACTTATAAAAATAAATACTCATAGTTAATTGATTCATACAAGAAGAGTGTAAACAAAATAATAATTATATTCATTATTTTGTAATGATTGGGTGTGATGGTTGGTGTAGAGGGGAAAAGTCTAAGATAAAAATGAAAAATGCAACCTAAACAATTAGACTACCTCTACCTTGGATTGGAGCATGAAAGGAAAGTAAATGAAAGAAAATGCAAGACTAAACAAAAGAAAATGCAAGACTAAACAAAAGCTCATACCTTTTCTTGATGTGAATGATGGCTCCTTATGATGAAACGCTTGATGATGATTTGCTTTGTTGAGTTGCTCTTATGGACTCCTTAGTATGACAACATGTACCTACAAATATTTCTTATGCCTTGATAGAGGGAAGAGGCCTGGATTTATAGATTTGAGATGGAGGGCTAGGATTCATTTCGATTGGATGACTAGGATTGAATGAGACAAATTAGGGCAAGATTAGAAGTTTCTAGGAAAATCTATAAGGATGGATGGTTGAGATTAAAGATAAATGGATGGCTATAATTAAATGAGAAGAATGGAAGTTTCTAGGAGATTCTAATGGATGAATGGTGGAGATTAAAGATAAGTGGATGGCTTAGATTGAATGAGAGGAATTAGGGCAAAGATGGAAGCTTCTAGGACTTATCCTTATGTGAATGGCTCGAATTAAGAGATCTGTAGTATGAAATGGATGATGGAGATGTAAAGTTAGTTTGACTTTTGAGAGAATGTCTAGGTTCATTGAATCTAGACAACCTTTTAATTAGTCATGTGACTCCTTAGCTAGTCATGTGACTAGTTGAATTTTTAATTAATTTATTTGTGGAAAAAGGATAAGAATGGAATTAATTAGATAAATGGGGGATTAAAATAGGATTTTTAGACTAATTAATTAAATAATGAAATTATTTAATTAATTAGTGTAGTGGGATGTGGGTAAATTAGATTAATTAAATAAATATAAATTTATTTAATTATTTTTTATGACGGGATGAATATTTTTGATTAAAGGGTAAAACAGGTTTTGAAGGGGCCCCAAAACCCTGTACAAAAAGCTTCTAAGAGAAAAGACAACCAACCAACAACCTAAAAATAGAACATGCATCAGCAAAGCAAAAGGGCACAAAAAGGCTCAGTAACCAAACGGCCTGCTACTGTAGCTTCTTCAAAGTGATAGCCGCTTCTAACTCCTGCTCATAGAAACTTTCATGTAGCTTGGAAAATCCCACAAGTTCCTTCTTCTCTTTCTCAAAGAGCTTTTCTTACTACCTCTAGTGCACGTACAAGGGCCACCTTGTTCATTTTGAATCACATGTTTACCCTTATCTTTATCCCCCTGATTCTTTTGGACAATCACAACATCCTCCTGAGAAGGAGTGTCCCTGACCTACTCCTAACAAAGCTCTTTCAGTTTATCAATAAGGAGGCACATACCTTGAAGGTTGTTTTGGATCGTGCATTGACTAATTTTAACCACCTGCTCAAGGTTCTCATTAATCCAGATGAACTTTTCCTCCAGGCTCTCAATCCTACTTCCATAGTCCTTAATCCTAAGGAGTTCCCTTTCCATATTCTCCATCTTCAGGATTGCTTCCCACCCCTGAAGAATTTCCCTGTCTTGCTCAACACTAGTCTCCCCCTGATAGTTCAACTTCTCCTACATGGTTCTTAGCTTGATGTTAATCGTATTAATCTCTATGAAGAACCATTTTTGTCATTTTATGCTGGCCATTCACAACATCTTTAACTAGGCCTAGGGCTTTAGATAAATCTTCACGTTTTTCAGCCCTAGCAATCAAGACCTCAAAATCCTTCAAAATATTAGAAGGATGAATGATGGGATGAATGCTAAAGGTGTAGTCATAATTAATTAAATAAATATTATTTATCTAATTAATTAGTATTAAGATGTATGATGGGATTAGGATAGTGTTGAAAGTGTCAAAAGTGGTGTTATAGATGTTATTAGGACATGATTAATTTTAGGTGTCTATAGTTGGAAGCCAACTTTTAGGTTATTATTTAAACCTGTGAATTGAATATAAAATAAAGATATTTTTGGGTCATGCTCAAAATACAATGATTTGGTGATTAGGCTATGGGTAAAGGAGGGTGCACAGAGTTCATCTAAGTCAGGGTGCATAGTACATCCACAAAAGTCCTTGCTAGGGCTTGTGGTGCATAGGCATGATGTATAGGCACATATGGTGTTTATACATAGGGACCTCCAAGAGTGTGCCATAGTTATGAGGCCTTACTACTAATCTTCTAGAAGGTGTGGAGCTATTTATGGAGTTTATCTCAAATAAATATTACTTGACTTTTTAGATCTCAAATGTAATAATTAAAAGTTGATGATAATCGAAATCTTATTAATGTCTACTTGTTTAATTTTGTATTTTATATTTTAAATGTTTAACATTATATTTAATTAAATATTATTCATAAATAAATTGATTTCTTAAATTAATACTACATTGTGTTTGGATATATATTGTTCATATTAATATTGGGAATTCACCATGTTACAAACATAAATATTATAACAAACATATTAATGTAGATATTAGCATAAGCCTGCTGGCCCATGATTGACGTTAAACCAAAAGGTCAACCTATCAATTTCTGATACAAGTGCCAGAGTTAATGAATCGATGAGATGCGGTTAGTCCATGTCATGAAATCCCATGGGGAGCGCTGACCATTTGCCAACAAACTCCCCCCCAACGTTACCTGGGGGTTCCAACTCGTAACCTTTCACTCTGATACCAATTGTTGGCCCACGATTGCCGTTAAACCAAAAGGTCGACCTATCAATTTTCGATACAAGCGCCAGAGTTAATGAATCCACAATGTTAGGAATTGCATGCAGAAGATATGAATTAAGTGCAAATAAAGATTAAATAGAGGAATGAAAAATACACATAAATAATAACAGCAAGAGACAAGTTTTAACGTGGTTCACCCAAACTTGGGCTACATCCACCAACAGAGAATCTAATATTATTATCCAATAAATCAAACTGATTACAACTAGCAATCCTTGCAACTCAATACCACTGCAAATGCTACAATACAATATCAATGGAAACCCTAACCCTTAGCCATTTTTATCAAGACTTATGTCGGTTACAAAATAGGGGTTTTTTTTTTATGTCAGCCAATAGACAAATAACTCCCGGCACCTTTATAAAATAATAAAAATTGTTTGAGGTTTCGGGGGCACTGCCCCTGTACCCCGCCCTTTATTGTGACAGGGAGCATGCCAGGGGCGCTACCCCTGGACCCCACAAGGGGTGCTACCCCTTGACCCCATAATAATTTGGGGGGAAACTGCGCCAATAAAAGTGGGGAAAATTTAACTTCCGAGTCTGATTAGGCTCCATATAACAACAATCTCCCACTTGGAGACTGATCAGACTCCACACCATATCATCTCCCACTTGGAGACTGATCATAACACCGCTGACCTTGTAGCTCCCACTGGAAATAAACACCCTGGACCCTGTTGTTCTAATTTTATTGTTTTCAGTTTTGAAGACCAACCGAAGCTAAAGAGGAGCTCAGCTTCTCCCTTGTCACTGCCTTCCTAAACATATCTGCTGGATTTTCATCTGTATGTATCTTTTCCAACCGTAAGTGTCCATCATCCAACACCAACCGGATGAAGTGATACCTTAGCTGTATGTGTTTGGTCTTTGAATGCAAGGCATAATTCTTTGCAAGATGTATGACACTCTGATTGTCTGTAAACAAATAACTGTTAGCCTGTTGTTTTCCCAATTCTTCCATGAAAGATTGTAGCCATATCATCTCCTTGCTTGCCTCTGTTGTAGCTACATACTCTGCCTCTGTGGTGGATAATACAACCACCTTTTGCAACCTGGAGATCCAACTCACCGCTGTCCCACCTACGGTGAAGACATAACCTGTAGTACTCCACTTGGTATGAATATCCCCTGCCAAATATGAGTCTACATAACCTGTAAATCAGTATTAGAGCCCCCAAAACATAAATGCTTATTGGATGTACCTCTCAAATATCTGAGAATCCATTTTACCGCATTCCAATGCACCAATCCAGGATTACTCATATACCTGCTTACGACTCCTACAACATGTGCAATATCCAGTCTCACGCATACCATGGTGTACATTAAACTTCCTATAGCTAAAACATATGGTACCTTAGATATTTTTTCTTCCTCCTCTTGTGTCTTAGGACACATCTCCTTAGTCAATTTCAAATGACTAGGCAAAGGTGTGTTGACAGCTTTTGCATTCTCCATATGGAATCTCTGCAACACCTTTTCAACATGATCAACATGAGATAAAGTTAATTTTCTGTTCTTACTATCTCTGCAAATTTTCATACCAAGGATTTGTTTTGCTGCCCCCAAATCCTTCATAGCAAATGATTGTACTAACTGCTGTTTTAACTCTCTTATGTGATCCATGTTAGACCCTGCTACAAGCATGTCATCAACATATAAACATAAAATAATGTAGCTGTCATTATCCAACCTCTTAAAATAAGTACAATGGTCAGAATTACATCGGCTATAGCCTTGCTCAACCATAAAACTATCAAATTTCAAATACCATTGTCGAAGTGCTTGTTTCAAGCCATATAAACTCTTCTTCAATTTGCACACCAATTTCTCCTTACCTTCGACCTCAAATCCCTGTGGTTGTTCCATATATATCTCCTCCTCTAAATCACCATGGAGAAAGGCAGTTTTCACATCTAGCTATTCTAAATGCAAATCTTCAGCAGCCACAATACTAAAACAATACTAATGGAAGTCATCTTAACAACTGGAGAAAAAATCTCATCAAAATAATACCTTTTTTCTGTGCAAATCCTTTTACAACTAACCTATCTTTAAATCTTTTCTTACCTCCATCTTCCTCTTTCAACCTATAAACCCATTTGTTTGGTAAAACCTTTTTACTTGCAGGCAACTTACATAATTTCCAAGTCTGATTTTTTAGCAAGAAGTCCATTTCTTCTTTCATTGCAAGCTTCCACTGAATCATTGTATCCACCGGCATAGCTTCATCATACCCTTCCGGTTCACTAGCATCTACTAACAAAATAGAATACAAAGAGGGAGAAAACCTTTCAGGAGGTCTACTTAGCCTTGTTGATCATCTAACATTCACTAGAATTTGTGGTATTTCTTGTTGCTATTGTGGAGCATGAGGAACCACTGAAACATCACTATTTGGAGTATGATCCAGCACCACATAATCCTTTTCTTTCTTCTCATGCTACTGCAACTGATCTTTGTACAACACCTTCTCATTGAATACAACATCCCTGCTTCTCACAATTTTTAGATTTTCAACATCCCAAAGCCTATAACCAAATTCATCAATGCCATATCCAACGAAGATACACTTCTTTGATTTTGCATCCAGCTTGGTTCTATTTTCAGAAGCTACATGTGCAAATGCTTCACATCCGAAGGTTTTGAGAAAAGAATAACTCACCTTCTTACCTGTCCATGCTTCCTCTAGAATACCACAGCCTAAAGGAACTGAAGGACCTTTATTAATTAAATGTACAACGGTATTGATAGCCTCTGCCCACATGTTTAAAGGCAGCCCAACATGCAATCTCATGCTCCTTGCATGCTCCATTTGTCATGTTCATGTGCTTAGCCACTCCATTCTCCTGTGGAGTTCCTAGAACCATTTTCTGCCTACGAATTCCATTAAAGGAACAATAATCCTCAAATTCTTTGCTGCAATACTCACCACCATTATCAGATCTGAGACATTTTAATCTTTTACTCATCTCATTCTCAACCAAGCTTCTCCATTTCTTAAATGTTTCAAATACATCAGATTTTTGCCTAAGGAAATAAATCCAAACCTTCCTAATTGCATCATCTATGACTGTAACATAATATTGAGAGACACCGATAGAAGATACCTGAGCTGGTCCCCATACATCTGTATGCACAAGCTCTAACTTTTCATCTTTCTTTTGCTTCCCATCCTTGAGAAAACTCTCTTTTGTTTTCCATACACACAACTTTCACATAAATCCATATTAATACATTTTAGACTTGGTAAAACTTTCTTAGAATGAAGTACCTTCATACGTTTTTCACTCATATGCCCAAGTCTGTTATGCCATAGAGTTGTCTCAGAACCTACAACAATTATTTCAGTCTGTTCTTGTGAACCCACATCAACTGTTCCTAAACCTGTTTGGTTTTTCTCTGCAACAACTAAAGTAGAAGGAACAATATGACCTGTACAAAGATATAAGGTGCCTACTTTCACACCTTTTGCCACTAATAAGGCACCTCTTGAAACCTTCTAATTTTTATCATTGAAAGTAACTATGCAACCTTCATCAGCTAGCTGCCCTATTGAAATTAAATTCCTACTCAGCCTTGGAACGTGCCTTAGCTCTTGTAGTAGCCAGTGATTCCCATTCTGCAACTTAATCTTGATTCTTCCCTTTCCAACAATCTGACAAGATTTGTTATCTCCCAAATAAACCAGCCCAAAATCCCCTTGGACATAATCAAGAAAATAATTTCTATGGGGCGTAACATGAAATGAGGCCCCTGAATCTAAAACCCATGAATCATCAACATTATCTAGGGAAAGAATCAAAGCATCATCTTCAGATTTATTACTTACCACATTTGCCTCCTTATTGCCTTCTTGTTTGTCTCCTTCTTTATTCTTCCGAGACCAACAATCTTTCTTCAAATGACCTGGTTTCCCACAGTACCATCAATCCTTCTATCCTCTAGATTGGGACCTCTTGTCCTTTGATTTTCCTCATGACTTCCCATGACCTCCAAAACCTTTTCCTCTCTCCTTTGATATGCCCCTGCTTTTTGTATTCAAAACACTACCTGATGTGGACCCTCCCGAGCTTTTCCATCACATTTCCTCGCCAAGGATAACACCAACAACATCATCAATTTTCAAAGTATTTGAACCAGAAATAGAGTTACTTACAACCATTACCAAGCTATTCTAGCTTTCTGGAAAAGAACATAAAACCAAGAGAGCCCTCACCTCTTCATCAAATTTCACTTTTACAGAAGTTAACTGACTGGTAATCATATTGAACTCATTTAAATGATCTGTCACAAATCCACCTTCAATCATTTTTAGATTAAACAAACACTTCATGAGAAATACCTTATTTGAGGCTGAGGGTTTTTCATACAATTTAGCCAAAGCTTTCATCAATTCATCTGTTGTCTTTGCTTCTGTTATATTGAACGCCACAGATGGTGCCAGGCACAACCGAATGGTTCCCAGTGCCTTTCTATCCAGAAGATTCCAATCCTCATCAGTCATTGTTGCCAGTTTCTTGGCTATTTCTTCCAACGACCACCATAAATCCTTCTGATAGAGATAATCTTCCATCTGCATCTTCCATAACTGATAGTTCTGCCCATTGAATTTATCTACCTTCAATTTACCCTCGTCTGCCATTGCTCCCACTCAACCATGAGACTCCCACTCAACCATGAGACCTTCCTGTAGATGATAATCGAACACAACCCGCTCTGATACCACTTGTTAGGAATTGCATGCATAAGATATCAATTAAATGCAAATAAAGATTGAATAGAGGAATGAAAAATACACATAAATAATAACAGCGAGAGACAAGTTTTAAGGTGGTTCACCCAAACTTGGGCTACATCCACCAACAAAGAGTCGAATATTATTATCCAGTAAATCAAACTGATTACAACCAGCAATCCTTGCAACTCAATACTGTTGTAAATGCTACAATACAATATCAATAGAAACCCTAACCCTTAGCCATTTTTATCAAGACTTATGTTAGTTACAAAATAGGGTTTTTTAATGTCGGCCAATAGAAAAATAACTCCTGGTGCCTTTATAAAATAATAAAAATCATTTGAGGTTTCGGGGGCGCTACCCCTCGACCCCGCCCTATATCACGATAGGGAGTGTGCCAGGGGTGTTGCCCCTAGACCCCGCAAGGGGCACTGACCCTTGACCCTGTAATAATTTGGGGGGAAACCACATTGATAAAAGTGGGGAAAATTTAACCTCTGAGTCTGATTAGGCTCCATATAACAACACATGGGAGGTGGTTAGTCCATGTCACAAATCCCATGGGGAGCGCTGACCATTTGCCAACAAAGCCAACCATCTAATTGCTAGGTCTAGAAAACATAATCTATCAACCAAACAAATAATCATTGCAAGACAAGGACTAAACATAAGTGAGCCTTACAAATTGACTAATGGACTAACCCAAATGCTTTATTTGATTTCTTCTTATCAAAATGTCTTTTAGAAACCAACATCAAAGAGTACAAATTACTAATTTTTTGATGATGATGTAAAATAAATGTTTTTCTTTCCTTTGTCATGCTTCTTTGATCAATTCAATATTTGTTTGCTTGATGATTGATAGCTACTTGTTGCTAGTATGCATTTAGTTTTTTTTACTCTCATAGAATATGTGTTGTTGTAAAACAAACTTGCAAAAATAAACTAATCTAATGAAACAAAATAACTATTTCCTAAAATCCAAGGAACTACAACAAAGTGCTATAGACCTCCAGAAGGGTGTGAAACTAATTAAATATAATTTTATAAATCCTACTCTAAAACTAGTAAACTACTCTAATTGAAACAACTAAAATAAAGGAATCCCCGCACTAGAAATTAACAATCCAAGATGCTAGAGATTGATGGTGTTGTGGCAATAGTGTCCTTATAGACCCAACTGTGCCTTCCCTTTCCTTCTTTTCTACTAGGATTCTTCAATTGATAGTAATGCAATCATGGGAAGAGGATCTAATGAAGGATTATCCAACCATGCAACCAATTGAACAAAAACATAAAAAACTCACTAAAACAATAGAATAATCATATGTTATTTATTCTTTCATAGTCACATTAGCATTACAATCTATTGCAATGGGATTCCAACATGCTAGGTTTCAGTTGTTTGATTACAAATGAATAAAATCATAAAATTCAAAAGGCTTTACAATACAACACCATGCCAAGCTATCTTCTAATTTCTTCGATGAATTCTAATTATATTCAAGGATGTTTATATACTAGCTACTAGACTTAAGAGTGATCTCAATTGGCCACAAGGTGACACCATGATAAATGTTAAATTAAACATGCAGTCGATCAATCATGTAGATGAATCTCCCAAATAGAATGCAGTGAAGATGGATTGATGACTCTTGATGCGGTTAACACCATAAGCACTTCTAGGTGTAACTTTATATGTGCTCCTTTGTTTCTACAAACTTTAGGAAGCTGGTACAAGCCATGAATAGTGAAACTAAGTGTAATCATGTTAAGCATGGTAATAGTTTAGAGATCAAATTATACCTTTGCAGTGATTAGAATCTTCTATAAATTGAATATGATTTTGATGAATAAATATAGATCATATATCCCAAATCACAAGGTGAGATCAGGATTTGCAATGATTGGTTGTTGGTAGAAAAGCAAATGAAAACTTGCAAACAAAATAAATAAGTAAAAGAAAATATTTTTGGGTGATGCAAGATTGTTCTTACACCCTAGGATGCTCCTGCATCAGATACCTAGGGTTGATTGAAATGTGAGTCCTTCACTTTCTAGTGGATAGAGAGAAACGAAGATGGTCTACCTCAACCTTTGAAATCTAGGATGAGTCTTCTTCGAGCCTTTCTTTCAACTTCACTAAATTTTCCTCATATTGTCTATTCTTGGTGCTTTTCCCAATCCTATTCTCCAAAATTTCCTCACTCTCTTCTTCTTATTGTCATAGTATCTAATTCCGTAATTGTACTTATGTGCCACTTCCTCCTAGATCACCTTCATAATACTAGTATAGATATGCTATGTTGAACATTAGTGTTATGACTAAACCTTCCAATAACTCCACTTTATATGCATTTCCTGAATCAAATCTTTTACAATTCTCGAAGGGCCAAATTTCTTCATTTCTAGTTTGTTCTATGTTCCAACTAGAAATATTTCCTTTCTAAGATATACCACCACATCTTCTCTAGCCGCAAATACCTTGTGTCTTCTTATCTCATTAGATTTCTCCTTATAAATTCCATTCATATTTTCCAGATGTTTTTTAACTTTTTGCATGCACCTCCTTCATATGTTCTACAAATTCTTCTACTTAAATACACTCCTATTTGTTGTTAGTATATCTCAACTCTGAAACATTTCTTAGAATTCTACCATATGCAAGTACGAATGGTGTCTTCCCTGTACTCTATTTTACTAAGTTATTATATGAAAATTTTTCCTATGGTAGAATCATATCCCAATTCCCTATCTTATCTCCAACCAAATATCTCAACAAATTTACCAAACTCCTTTTCACAACCTCTATTTACCCATTAATTTATGGGTGATATGTTGAACTAGATTTTAGGTATATCTTCATCATCTTCCATAATGTCCTCCAAAATTACCGAACAAATTTTGTACTCCTATATGAGATTATACTCTTTGGTAACCCATACACCCTCACAACTTATCCAAAATATAAACCAACTACATGTATTGCATCATTATTTTTCTTTCAAGGAAGGAATGTACCATCTTAAAAAATCTATCCACAACTATAAATATTGAATCATGTTCTCTTTGAGTCCTAGGTAATCATAGTACAAAATACATTCTTATATCCTCCCAACATTTCTATGGAATTGACAGTAGTTGATACAAACCCACATTATAAATACTCCACTTTTCAACTTGACAAGTCTTGCAACCTTGAAAAAATGTCCTAACATCCTTATATATTTGCAGATAAAAATAGTTCACATTCACCAATGCTACTATCTTATCTACACTAAAATGTCTTGCTAAACTACCACTATGCTTTTCCTTAATCAAAATTATTCTCATGAAACTTCTTAAAATGCATAACTAATTACCCTTAAAGAAGGTCTCATTTTGAATTAAGTAATCCAATGACTTACTTCTATCCATGCTTACTAGTTCATTGCATGCTTTGTCTCCTACTTAACGCTTATGTGGCCTTGTTGGATTTTCCACTCCTATGCTTCAACATGAAGATATAACTTTGCATGAAATCAACCCATCCCATGTGTCTTTGGTTTAAATTTTCTCAACTCTTCAAATATTGTAATGCTTGATGTCTAGTGTACAATACAAACTCCTTTGGAAATAAGTAATGCCTCAAGTTCTTCAGTACTTGAATTAGGAATAAAATTCTTGATCATAGACTGAATATCTTCTTCTAGCATCATTCAATTTTTCACTAAAAGAAGTTATTGATCTGCCTTATTGGCTCAACACCGTGCCTATTTCATTTCTACTTGCATCACATTCCACCTAAAAAACCTTGTTAAAATTTGATAATGCTAGTTCTAGCTGTTTTGTCACCTTCTTCTTTAGCAACTCAAAACTCTTATCTACTCCTAATATTCACTTGAAGTCTTTCTTATGCCCCCTCATTGTCTCAGTTAGCAAATGCACAAATACCCCTAAAGTTTTTGAAGAAGTTCCTATAGAAACTTGCCAAACCATGTAAAGATCTTACCTCTCCAACATTTACTGGTGTAGGCCACTCCACAATTACTCTAACTTTCTCTAGATCTATTTTTAGTCCTTCAGTTGATATCAAAAATCCCAATAATACTAATTTCTACTTCATGAAGCTACACTTCTTTACATAGATCAACAATTTCTCTCCCCTCAACCTCTACAACACTAGTTTGATGTGTCATAGGTTTTCTTCCTTAGTCTTATTGAAAATCAAAATATCATCAAAGGAAACAATCACAAACTTACTCAAAAATTGTTTTAGGACCTCATTCATTCACCTCATAATTGTACTTGGTGCATTTGTTAACGCAAAGGGTGTGACCAACCATTCATGCAATCCTTCATTTATCTTGAATGTAGTTTTCCACTTGTCCCCTTCTCTAATTCTGATTTGATGATATCTACTCTTTAAATCAATCTTAGTGAAATACTTTTCTCCACTTAAACAGTCCATTATGTCATCTATTCTTGGCAATGAGAACATATATTTTATAGTGATTTTATTTATTGCCCTAAATTATTACACATCCTCCACTCACCATCCTTCTTAGGTGCTAGTACTAGTGGTAATCCATCTGGAATATTATCTGATATGATGTCCTTGTATTCTTTTAACAACTTTAAAATTTCTTCTAATGGTATCTCTTCTACATCTATGGTGGTACTTGTTGTGTCTGTGGTGATGCATACTTTAGGAATCAATGTAAAACATATATTTTCATGTATCAAACCTTCTAAGAACTTCCTTCCATCCACTAAACAAATTTTGGTGCTACTACAAATCTGTCATTCTCTTTCTTTTAGCATGATCAATTGATGCCTTTTACCATTTAATGTTAGATTGTAAGTATTTACCCTTCCATCATGCACAACACTTCTATACAATTGCCATGGTCTTTCCAATAGAAAATTGCACACATCCATTAGAATTATATCACACAAAATTTCATCATGGTATGTAACTATCTTGAATTTAATCTAACATTGTTCCTTTACTAACACTCTATGTTCTTGTTGTAAGCAAAAAACTCTATATGGTTTAAGATGCTCTAGCCTTTCCAACTTACACTTTTCAACCATCTCTTTAGACATGAAAATATTTGTACTACCACTATCTATAAAAAATTTACAACAATTACCACCTTATTTGCATATTGTTGTGAACACTAATTCCTCTGTATTAGTTCATCATATCATGTTTTAACAGAGCTCTTCTTGTAGCAAGTGACTCTCCTCTCTCTAGTTCTGTAAGTACTAAAATCATGTCAGGCCTACCTAACATTCTAGTGATGATGTGGTAGTCCTAGCTCACAACCCTCAAAGGTATGATTATACTTTTCCCAATAATTGTATGTCTTGATGACACAACCTTTAGCCTTTTTGACCTCCTTGTTTAACCTTAGAGCTAACTTTTCTAGCCTCATGTTTTCCTAGCTGACCCTTTAAAACCTCTCCTATAGGGTCACCCCTTAACCTCTTAGGTTGCTCGGGTAACATATTTTTAAGTTGTAGGGTTACCTAGGTGACCCTCTTTTGGAAAGGGGCAACCCTGTCATATTTTAATGTGCGAAATAACTCTTTGTTTTAGCTTCCCTTCTTAATTTTTAGCCCATTTTAGCTCGCATTTTTCTATGCCAACTCATCCTCTTCTCACTTTCTTTCCATTTTGAACTCATGATCAAATTCTATCTCTTCTAAATTGTTTCCCAAATCTCCTTGAGTTCACTCTTGTTTTCTTTTAATTTTCTCTAGTTTTCTTCTTATCTCTTCACCTGTTCTTGGAAAAATTTCCATTTCTTCTTCAGCTAACTACTTCTTTTGATCTTATCTCTTCTTCTCTTCCCTCTCATTTCTATCTATAAATACCCCTTCATTCTTCATTTTTTGGCATCTTCAAATTCTCATCTCATCTCTAAATGACATCTTAGAAATCACAAGCTTCTTCATAGGATTTTGAGCCTTTTCTTTCATGTTTTAGTTTTAGATGTCCATAGCTTAGATATCTCATTTTGATTCAAGAAGCTCTAGTTTCTTTAATTCTTAGTTTAGGATAGAAATTTCCAAGCTTATTAGACAAGTCTTTGAACCCTTTGCTTTTTATTCTTCATGTAATCCTTTGTGCTTCCTTCCTATTTTGAGAGTATCCTCAAATCCCTCACCCTTTCCTATCATCAAGTAGAGGACCCGATTATTGCAGAGAAGGTTACCATACAACTTGACCCTTGAGAACATATGCTTGGCACTAGCACCATTACAGGTTCTTTATCACTTTTTAGATTAGAATTAGTAATTAGCAAATACCACTACTCTTGAGGAAGTAAAACTCTATTTTATTTTCTCTTGATTTCATTGCTTTTTCTAGTTATAGATTGAAAGTTTATTGCATTCATTAGATTAATTGTGAGTTCACTTTTCCTAGATTAATTCATTATAAATCAAACCTTCAAAAACACAAAAACATAGAAAATTTGCATTTAGGAAGAGCCATATAGGTTTGCATGAAAAATCCATATAGTAATTAATGCACATTCATAAGTTTGGGAAAATACAAAAGTGTATGCATTTAATTAGATTTAGTTGCATTTAGAAACTTCATTTTAAACATAAAAACACAAATTTCAAGCCCTCAATTTTACCATGAGGCATACATTCAACTTTCAATGTTTCAAAACAAGCCCTCAGTTTCATCATGAGGCACAAAACTTTCAAACAACAATGCCAACACAAACATTCGATCTTATCTACTAAGCACTCAGTGTGCCCTCATGTGACGAAAGATTGGATAAAATTAGTTTTAGAGGAAATCATAGTGAACCTCCATGAATAAGAAAACCCTACTGAGGAGAACATTCAATAGAAAATAGAAATCTTAGATCAAATCAAGCAAGAAACAATTAGGACTCACATCCTCAAAAATTTCAAATCCAAGGTTAAATCATCAACATATTTGATGGAGAAGTTAAACACAACTTACAAATCATTAAAGAGGGAGGTAACATAAATCTCAACTTCATGAATTGACCTTTCAACTACATGGATTAAATAAAATGACTACAAAAGCACTAATTCAATGAGCTCAACGATAACAATTAAATAAAAATGATCACAATAAAAATAATAGAAATTCTCAACAAATAGATGCAATCAACCTAACCATGATCCACAATGTCTTTCTCATGCGGGAATAGGGCAACCCCTTAGTGCTACCGCCACTTGACTGGCTTTTGCCAGAAGAGCAAGAGTGACTAGGAGGTCACCTTTGCAAGGATATGGTTCATGTGCTGCATTAGAGTTTGACTCATTCGTGTTGTGCTTGAGTCACATTATAAACAACACATTTTTGTAAACATGTCTGACATGAAGAACAAATCCTTTTAGGTTGATTTTTTTGCTTTTCTATTGCTTTTCTCGCTATTTTTTCATCCTACTTTTTTGCCACTTTTTCATCATCTTTTTCGCATCCATTCCATTTTATTTTGTGGTGTTTTATAGCACCCTTGAATATAACAGATTTAGATAGACCTTAGGGGTGAAATAAAAAACCAATCATTTGAAAGATATGTGCCAAATGATGAGGCCATTCTAGAATATCTACACACATATGATGGTCTCCTGCGGGTTTACCACAAAAGGATATATATGCCTTTTCCCCACATTCACAATTATTTTAGAGATGAATTAGAAATCTTACAAATTAATGAAAACATTGGTCTACCTCCCACCCCACAAAAAAATTGAAGAAGGTCATCCCTCATTATCATGAGACATAATAGACCTTAACATAGGGACACTAGAAAATTGAAGGATGTTGAAATTAGGAGTAGAACTATTTGATGAAGAGATTGATGAATGGGTTGAGTTTCTTATTGAATCACCTTATATATTTGCATGGAAATATTTAGACATGCCTAACCTAGATCTTGACATAGTTGTTCATAACTTGGTCACCAAACCCAAATTGAAACCAATCAAACAAAAACTTAGACCGATTAAGCCACAAGTAGTAGAACTAGTAAAACATGAGATAATGAAACTTTTAGATGTAGGTTTCATCAAGCCTATAGATTATGTAGAATGGATATCAAATATAGTCCTAGTTCTCAAAAATAACCGAAAAGTCAAGATATGTCTTGATTTTAGGGATATTAGTAAAGCATGTCCTAAAGATGATTTCCCCCTTCCTCCTATAGACCAACTAGTTGACACTACAATAGGATATGAGATGTTATCTCTCATGGATGGATTTTTGGGACATAATCAAATTCGTATTGTAGAAAAAGATAAAAAATCCACATTCAGTACCCATTGGGGAACCTTTTGTTATGTAGTAATGCCCTTTGGATTTAAAATGTGGGTGCAACTTACCAAAGGGCAATGACACTCATCTTTCATGATCTCATTCACAAAATAGTAGAATCATATGAGGATGACTTACTCATAAAATCTAGGAACATATCATAGCACATAGGGGATCTTTGCATGATTTTTGAAAGTATTTGCAAATACAAAGTTAAACTCAACCCAGAAAATTATGTCTTTAGAGTCATAGTTGGAAGATTGCTTGGTTTCATTGTCTCTCGTAGAGGAATTGATGTCAATCTAGCTAAGGTAAAAGTTATTTTAGATGCTACTCCAACCAATCAATTAGTAGTAAGGACATTCTTAGGATAGTTAGGCTCAATACAATATTTTATTTTGGACATGACATTCAAGATACACCCAATAAACTAATTGTTGTGAAAGAATGCTAAAATAACTTGGACCATAAATTGTCAAAATACTTTTGATCAAGTAAAGAAAGTTCTCCTTGCTCTACAAACACTTATGCCACCCAAACAAAATTGACCTTTCATTCTCTACTTTAGAGAAACTGAGATATCAATAGCATGTATGCTAGCCCAAGAAGATGATGATGGTATTTATTAGTTAAACTTTGCTAGATTATGAGAAGAACTATAATCAAGTAGAAAAAGAGTGCCTAGCCATAGTCTTTACCACTCATTGTTGTGACATTATATGTTAAATCAAGACATTGAGCCATTATAGGATCATAACCATTGTAAATTTTCCTAACTCAACCAATGTTGTCCATAATAGCTTGGAGATTCTTGATCTTATTAAGAAAATTTGAGTTAACATATGCCAATCAAAATCTATCAAAGGACAAGTAATTGCCAATTGGTAGTAGAAATCCTACTCCTATGATGAAACAATAAATGAAGATTTTCTTGATGAAGGAATTTTTGCAATGGACCTAAAAAATTTGCTTCATCTTATTAGTACAAAGATTGTTTCAACCATCTTGCAAAAAAACTTATCACAAAAATATATGACCCCTTGGGGCAAAAGACAATTACCCTTTTTAGCTATAAGACATGTTTTAATTGATGATATCTTATATCAAAGATCCCTAGATGGAATTTTTCTCTAATGTGTAGACAAGGAAGAATCATATAAAATCTTGGAAGAATGTCATAGTGGAGTTTGTAGAGGACATTTCGGTGGTCATAACCTTGTTCAAACTTGGAAATCTCCTTGGAATAAAAAAGGGGAAATAATCCCTCTCAAAAAGATTAAGGGAAGTACAAAGGCATGACTCCTATCTTTCAAGAATAAAGAAGCAATATAACAAGAAGGCTATTCCAAGGACACTCTCAAACTTTGATAATAGCTCACATGTCCTAAAAAGATTCTAACATCTATTTAGTTTTCAGGGGTTAAAGTCTTTGTATCACTTCAATCTTCTTGGGGTCAACTTTAATGCCTTTTGCAAAAATGTGATGACCCAATACAATTCCTTGATCCACCATTATTAGGAATTTTTCATGGCTTAGGGATAGCTAATGTTCTTCACATCGTTGGAGGAATTTGTCCAGATTTTGAAGTGCTTCCTCATAGGTAGTTCCATAGGCTGTGAAGTCATCCATATAGACTTCTACATAGTCATTTACAAGCTCTGCAAAAATAGCTAGAACTGCTCTTTGAAAAGTAGCAAGAGCATTGCATAAGATAAAGGGAAGGACTCTGTATGCAAAGGTTCACCATGGAAAAGTGAATGTGGTTTTATCATGATCTTCAATAGTGACTTGTATCTGATTATAGCTGCTAAACCCATCTAAGAAGGAAAAGTATTTTTTACTAGCCAGATTGTCAAGAACTTGATCTATAAATGGTAAGGGGAAATAATCCCTATAGGTTTCCTTATTAAGTTCACTATAATCTACACACACCCTCCATTTCTCCCCTTTCTTATGGACCACCACAAGAGGTGAAACTCACTTGCTATTAGAGATAGGATAAATGAATCCTACTTGTAGGATTTTCTTGATTTTAATTTTAACTATATCTCTGAGTGCAGGATTAAGTTGACATTGTGGTTGGAAGACTAATCTAACATCTTCAGTGTAGATGTTATGAGTACAAATTTTAGATGAATTCCTCTCATGTCCTTGTAATCCTATGCAAAATCCTTTGATTGGTTCACCAGAACATCAAATAATTTGAGCTCTTGTTGTTATGAGAGCCAGCTATTTATATTAAGGGTTTTTCCAAGTAGTACCATTATTGATTTAGTCCCTAGGTAAGTGGAGAAAACTATATAAGTTTTGCTCATTAGAGTATTAAAAGGGTATCTGTGAGGTTGTGTCATGTGGAGAGTAGTTATATCTTTAAGGAAACTCTCAATTCAAAGAATTAGATTAACCACAGGATAGTGAAATGTGTAAGAAAGTCTTTCTTTTCATCATGAGCAAATTCTAGAATATACATGTTTGGATAAAAATTTCTAGGCTTTCATCCCTTTCGAGGCATTCTTCACTGTCTATGTTTGTTCCACTATTTTCTTCGTTGTTTTTATCTATGTTAGTGTCATGATCCCACTCATTTCCCATATCTCTACTAGTTTTATTTGATTTGGTTCATCCACCCAAAATCTACTAGTTTTATTTGCAGAGGGACGTGCAAGAGGGTATAGTGACAATTGTTTACTATTGATGTCATTTAAAATGGTCATCCCTCTAGATCTACAATCTATTTGGGATGAAATTGTAACCATCCAAGGTCTTCCTAAAATCAATGGGTAACTATCCTTAGGGGTTTGTGATTGGATTACTTGAAAATCAACTAGATATTCCCAGTTTTTAATTTTAACTGGGATATTTTCTAGGAATCCCTTAGGAATAGCAATAGGCTGATCTTCCATTCATAAAATGGTGGTTGTTGGTTGTAAATTTGTTAATGCCAACATCTACATGACTTCCACAATCATTAAATTAATTGGGTCCCCTAAATCAACAAGTGCATTGGGAATCTTTACCCCATTAATTGATATAGTTATAACTAGACTACCAGGATCACCATATTTTGGTAGAAGAAATTCTCCGGAAAGAAGATTGGCTAGATAGCCATAGATTTGCACAGTATTAATTTGTTTCTTCTTTCTTCTTGGTGTCTTTATACATAATTGTTTAACAAGTTGGTTTAATTTTGGAATCTCTCTGATGGCCTGAAGTAATGGGATTTTGATGTTTAAACATTTTATTTCCTAGATGAGGTTGTTTTTAGTTGATTTCATTGGTTCTAGAGAGTCTTTGGGAATCACTCCCTTCATTCACTCTAGAAAAGGAGCTTGACGCTTTTCGTTCATCATGAGGTCAATTTTTCAAGAAGATTTGGAGTGTAATCGAATAATATCCTCAGTGCAGGACTCCGTAAGCTTGTTAGAAGTTGTTTCTGGAGAAATTTTGGAGGACAACTCCAAAACCTTTCTAGAAGTTTGTCCATTTATTAATACCTCATGGGGGTTCTCTATAGATTTCTTGTTGGTTTCTCCAATCTAGGTATCCCCATTGTTTAAAAGTGTTTCTTCCTCATCTGTAATTTCAACTATAGTGGGTTGGTGAAGTGTTTTACCTGACATCCATTGCATGCTTCCACAATGTATAGCATTGATTTTTACCATATTCTCTTATTCATTAGAATATATAGAAGCAACTTGGTGATAATTCTTAGGATTTGTCACTAGTTGAGTAGGTAATTGTGGCTAATTAACTTGTTCAGTTTGTTGTGGATTTTGCGGAGGTGGTAGGAGGTTTTTATGTTGAGTTTGTATTTATTGTGGTCCCTGGTAGAACCGATCTAATGGTTGATTGCATTGAGGAACATGGTTTTGGGGATACCAGGATTGTTGCGCCTGATTAGAACATTGGGGGTTTGTCCATTGCTGATTTATCCATTATGGAGGTCTCCAGGAATAAGGTCCCCAATTGGGTGGCCCTTGAGGCCAAGGTGCTACCTATTAGTTATTATTCTAGTTAGTTTGAGGGTGCTAGGATGGGTTTGAATTTTGTTTGTAGGAAAAATTCCTCTAGGTCTCTACCCCATATAGTTGACTTCCCCTTCTACTTGGAAAACCTTTTTTTGAGCTTTTGATTGCACTCAACAAGTCGCATTGGTTTGTGGAATGGTTCTTATCACAAATTTGGAAAACATCAATCTTATCTAGAGGACACTCTTATAATAGATGTTTATTCCTACATCTGGGACAATAGATGGAAAGTGTTTCTGGGTTACACATTTTAGCTTGTATGCCATCTAGGGTGGTGTTTATCTAGAGAAGAATATCAATTTTTTAGATTTGCGATTTCTTCTTGAAGTTGACCAATTTCATTTGACCCTCTGGACATGATAGATTTCCTAATAACTCCATGAGTTCTTGAATAATTTCTACATAAAGCAAATTTCTATGAGGTCCAGTTTAGCTATGTCACCCTTCCCCATCAAGTCTAAGGCTCTACAAGCATCATCATCGAGTACTTTGAGGAATATTGTTTTGATGAGCTCAGGGTTCATATTTTCTTCACCGCATCATTTTACTATGAAGATGAATCGGTCTAGAAAATCTTCTAGACTTTCATCTTTTTTTTTGAGCCTGTAGGCAAAATATGGTTCATCCTAGAATGAGCATCTGAGATCAGTAAGTGTCTGCAATACCAATCATTTTCTCTGATTGCCTCAAAACACATACTACTATGCCATAAAGCAGAATCAGACATAGTTCTTTTCCCACATTAACCCTTAGAGGAAAGTGATTGCAATTTAAACTAGTTTCAACAACATGCATTAAATAGATTCAATAAATAGAATCACTAAACATGAAAGATAGAGCAGAAGACAAGAACACAAAGACTTACATGGGGAAAACCCTTTTGGGTAAAAAACCCCACACTCCAAAACATAGAGCCATTGTATTATTCAGCAACAAGCATACAAGTTACAATACAATATCAGGCTCATAGCCTTTACTGGAGATTTACATCTTGTTCCATCTCTGGAGAAACTCTGGCAACATTACAATTCCAATTCACTCTCATTCTATTCAATCAAACAATGCTTATTATTATAGAATGTTCAATGTTCTTATAACATACATTCTCAATAGTCATTACAACTTCCCATAGTCGAAACGGCCACAAATAGTTTAACCGCCAAGTCCATGTCGAGGTGTTGGGAAGACACTTAAACCTGTCCCACCGAACTCCCTTTGTCCCTTTGACATACACATTTGTCACCAAGCCATTCAGTCTTCAACTCTCAGCCAATAGCGTACTCTCGCAAGACATTGATCGGGCCCCACCATGGAGCCTGCAGGCTAGCAGGGTCAAACATTTCGCTGTATTGGGGGGACTACATATTATCTCTTACCGATATGAAAAAGTCTCATTGATGTGGCTTACATCAACCACCATGGTCCCCACTACCAACTAGACACCCATGTAAAAGGTAATTGGACCATCGAGGAGATAATAAACTATGTCCCTCTGAAATGAACAGGTCTCACCAAAGTCACCAAGACCATTGTAGCATTGGAGAGACTTCAATCCAAGTCCCACCAAAGTCAACAGGTTACACCGATATTGGAGAGACATTGGATTCTGTCCTAGCAATATAACCACCTCTCACCGATGAGCTTTTGGACCATCGATGGGACTGTGTACTATGTCCCGCTGAAAAGAAACTGTCAGGCCGATGAAGGAGTTACAACAACGGAGCTAGGGTTTTATAGTGAGTTTGAGACACACATTCTCAACAGAGCCCAAACAATTCTTCCTTCCTATCACTAACCATACAATAATCTTGGTATTTGTCTAGGAAGACAGTTTCCATTTCATCCCAAGAGTTTATTGATCTTGCAATTAGTCCCATGAACCATTGCATAGCTCAGTACCCTAGAGTTAAAGGAAATAACTTTAGCTTTTGGTTATTAGCTTTGCAGTCATATGTCTAATAGAAGACTTTAAACTCAAAAAGTAACTAGTCCAGATCTTCCAAAGCTAATCCTCTAAAGGTGGGTAGGATAGAAGGTGAAATGTTTTCCATTGGTGAATCTTCATCTGTGTTGAGAGCAATAGGATAGGTGAATATTCATTCCACTCTCCTCCCATTTCGATTATTGGTGTTGTTTTCTACCATCGCTACTAAGAGAATGTCTTCCTTTAAATAGGATTTTGTTTTGATGGTTTTTTTTCAAAGGTACTATTGGGACTTGCAAAAAATTTCTCCCAAAATGCACCATTTTGCCCCCAATTCCATCTGAATCCCATTTTATGACTTCAGTGTTGAACCTGGTGGGACTTTGAAAAACTTTACTTGGCTTTCTGTTGCAACCTTGCTCCATGTCCCAAATCTGAAAGTCCCGTGCTAGGGTTTAACTTTGAAAATATTTTAAAATCTAGTTACTAGGTCTAAAACCCTAAACCCTAAGGCTTGTATAAGCATAAAATACTTTGTGTTGTAATTCATAGTTGACCGCTTGTTGCCTACTATTGGTCTTTAAGTCATTATTTTATGTCTAGGGCATCACGCAGTTACTGACCCCTACTCTCATATTGCCTTTTGAGCCTGTGCACAAGTTTTTTATGCCTTAATCTTATCTCGAGCCCCTTAATAAAATTTGGCCCCTCTATTACCTAGTAGAATAATGTTGTTCTAAAAGCACATGCTCGGGTCCCCTATTAAAATGTCTACCCAAGGAACCATTTGTTGGTGTGTGGCATGTTTTGGTTGGTTTCTACCATTTCGTGGAGAATATTTTATTAAGGTAAAGGGTGATGGCAGAACCGCGGAAAGAAGACAGGTGGTAGGATTCAACAACTCAACATTTAAAGAAATCAAAGGAGGCCACATGGCATAATATGTAGATTTTCCACCATTCCATAGGGTATTCCAATAATGTTTTACTAAAGCTTGCGAAACAACAAGAAGCTACCACATGTTTGTTTTTGGCCATTGAGGGGATGTACAATGATCGCTGGTGACACATGGCATGTTTTATAGTATGAGAAAGAATTTAAAGTTACCTTGTGCCACATGACATGATCTGAAGGGTTTCTATTGTTCCATGGACCCTCATCTATGGCTTGATCTCATGATGGTAGAACTGCGGGAGGCAACCATGTGGACAAGGCCAAGTCAACTTTTCGTCGGTATGCCTTTTTATTGAGTTGTAAAGGTGGTTACAAATGGAATGCTTCTATTGGCTTGATGTTTCTTTAGGACAGACATCGGGGAGAAGGGTCGAGGGTTGAGGTCCACCAAGGTAATGAAAAATATTCTAAGTGTGGTACAGTATTGCGGAGCGTCGGAGGTCAGATTTTCAGCTTTCCATCTTCTTCAGTGTTATGGAGTTGAGGGCCCAAAGGCCGAAGTCTGATGGGTCTCCTTGTTCAAATCCCTGTAAGTATGAAGTGTGTAATGGAGTTCAAAGGTTGTCTCTTTTTCCTTCCTTTGAGGAAGGTGAAACGGGGAAGGCCCGACAATTGATTCATGTCAAGTTTTATTTTCTTTGAGCTAAGTATGGATGGTGGGGCTCCTCTCTTTCTTCTCCCAGATGGCAAATTTGTAAGGTGGAAAGCCCGGGGCCAACCCCTGACATTTTCATATTTTTTCCTAAGTGTATCAGAGGTTAGATTTTGGGCTTCTTTCCTTCCGTCTTCTTCATGGAAGACGGAAAGTGGAAGGCCCAATGACTAACCCCTGACAAATGTTCCTTGTAGGATGAAAAGTGGAGGACATGACTTCCTTTCTCTACCTTCTAGAAGGCATAAGGTGAAATGGTGAGGAATGAGGCACTACAAGAGAATTTGTAGAGATGAAGTTTTGTTGATAAGGCAAAGAAGAGGTAGAAATTGACGATGTCTCCCATGGTTCGAATATGTGCTAGTTTGCTGACAATATGAATAAGGAAGTTTGTGATGAGGAAGATTGGCCAATAAAGGTAGGAAGATGCACACGGTATAGTCAGAGATCAGATGGCTCATAACTAAAAATTTGGACAACACATTGGGAGTGTTGTAAATTCTTTGAAAGGGTAATTCCCTAAAAGTATGCCATGATTGCAGGAATATTCAAGTTGATTAGTACCCATAATTTAATGAGTCAGTAGAGCAGTACCATGTAGGTGGTTGACATAGTGAAATCCTTCAATGCATAGGTACATAAAGAAGATAAATTGGATATGTCAGAGGTTGCAGGTGTCAGGGAATGGATTGGAGCCTTCCCTCATTATTGCTCCAAGTACACTAGGTGTGTGGAAAATCTTCCTTCTGACATTTTCAGAGTTGATAGAGAATGGTCGAGCTTCTAGAGGCATGGATTTTTAGACATAGTAGCTGGGATTGAATTTATTGCAGCATGGGTTACTTTCTGACTAGTGTAGTGCTTTGAATGAGGCATTGAATTGTAATGCTATATATACATAGTTTCTAGATGCAATAGGCATTGGTTGGTTAGTTGGGCAATTTCTCAGTAGGGTTGTGAGCTCCAGAAGGCAGATCAAGAAAGGATATTTTTACAGTCTTTGTTTAACATGAAATAGTCATGAAATATATGTAATAGAATTTATAAATCTTTGTATCAGATTACTATTTTTCTCCATTCTTGGTGTTTTTCTTAGCAAAACATAATCATAGTTAAAGTTTTCTTTTGCCATATTTAGTGGTATGAATGTAATCTCTGATTTGAATGAATGTGACAGTTCTTAATCCGTTCACAAGCTTTGTTAATGGCCATTTCAGTATTGCATAGGGAATAATATGGTATAGTGTTGGATTATTAAGTATTCTTAGTGATTTGTTTTTTTTCATTGCATTTGATTTATCAAATAGGAAGTTATACACTTCTATGTGGTTGTTTTTCCTCTGTTGAACATTAGACCCTACAACCCAATGGATAGGCACTAGATTAGTAGTCTTAGATCAACCAATCTTCAAAAATAAAACAATCTATCTTATCTTTAGAAGCAATAGTAGTATTATTCATCTTCATTATGTAGGATTGCCATTATTAGATATATAGGGGTCTTATAACAACCAACTATTCTTAGTTCAGTCACAGATCTAGGGCCAAGAAAGTGATTTGGGTTTGGTTGTTAATGTTTTTAGTTCTTCATTTGGTTTGATGTCAATACCTACTTCGAAATACCCCTTGGAATATCCCTCCATATTTTAAGCTGAGATCCAAGAGCATATGAGTCTACCCACTCCTGTTAGTTGGCCAAGATCACCCAAAACTTGTTGATAAACCTCTTCCTATCACCCTAAAAATAGTCCCTGGCCTAAGTGATTTAAGATTGTTTTAGATTTTTGGGTTGCCATTATTTTGGGTCCCAACAGATTGGCACCATTGCCAAGGATGAATTAAAAGGTAGAAACATTTTGAAGACCCATGTTTGTAGCCATTGCCAGGTGTAGTTTGTTGTTGTGGGTAACTTGGTAGCCTGTCAACTTACACCAACAGATTGGCACCATTACTGGGGATAAAGTTACATTAGCCATTGTCAAGTTTTTGGCATTTGGATTATTTTTCATGCCCCTCTAACAACAAGTTTACAATTGTTTAGTCTATTGGGACAGGAAAATTTTGAAATTTTCCTATACTCCTACCCACCCCATGTCCAACCAAATCAGAAAATTGTGTGCCCAAAATCATAATAGTAGCAGATGAATTCTATAAAATCACATGATTTTTACCACAAATATTTGTCTCACACCTCAGACCGTATATGATAAGGGGCCTCAGTTCCTTAATTTCAGAAAGACCTCAGTCTCCTTTATACCGATCTGTGTTCTATGTGAAACGAACCAGATGTGTATTGACATGACGTTTATGGTCAGAGTAAAGACTTCAGGAATCTCTGATGAAGAGGGTAACACTGATGACCTTTCATCAGGGAGAAAATTCCCTGTCACGCCGAGTTAATCAAAGCTAAGGACTATCGGCACAAGAAAACAGTATCGGAGGATACTCTGAACACTTCCCCAACAGTATAGATCACACCGATGAGAAAATTCGGTGGGACTCTCACTGAACAACCCATGGAATGGATGGAGCTAGTGGCACATCGGAAAGAAATACACATCGAGGCAAAGAATTAAAGTGTCTCCGACATTATAATGTCTTAGTGACCAAAGGGCATTGTTTCGGCCTAAGGCACACCGATGCACATGGAGGATATAAATCATTGGCCAAAAGGAATAAGTCAGAATAAAGTTTACAAGTCCTACCGAATCAATAGTCACGACGACGAAGGATTTCGGTGACATGTTATGACGATCATTCTGATGAAGGATAGAAAGAAAGGTATTAGGGAAATGATCGTGATTGGATAGTTTGAATCAAGTCATCTCAATATTATATGTTGTTCTGATGATGGTAGTGGCCACACTCATCAATGAGACTCTTTCCGATAGATGATAAAGACAAGCGATATCGGTATTAATTACCTGGGTGTTGCCGATTGCACTAACCCGCCCTGTAAAGAGAAGTTGATAAGCTTGTCGACAAGACTCATGCTGATACTCATATCAGAGATTTTAAAATATTAGAGTACAATGATGTTTTCACAATGACGATATAAGTTAGGCCGACAACAAGTATGCTCATTTCTATATCGGGAAGACCTTGAGATATTCTTGCCGATACAGACATATATATGTTCTTATAAAAGGTGACATTGAGAAGACAAAATGAAAAGTCACAGCAATTGAGACATCTGTAAATGTTCGCGCCATAAGAGGTTATTAGATCACCATAACATTACAAATGTCCCACTGAGGAAGGAGGTTATGACAATGTGACACCTCACAATGATTATGAAATTAATGCACTGGAACTATTAATTACAGACCAAGAACAAATCCCCTGAATAGATATTTGAAATCTTTGCAATCTGGTTCAAGAGAATTGTTTGAGAAGGGCACACAAGAGGAAACTTGGAGGAGAGAACGAAGGAGTTCAATCATCATCTCAGATAAAGGTACATATATAAACCTCTCTGTGATAGATTGCAATTTGAATTTGATACCCAGAATTATCATGGAGACTCCTGTAAAAGGCAAGGTAGAAAACAGCTAGGCGAAACTAGCAAAACTAAGAAACAAAAAATTGACAAAAGCCCTGACGAAAAAATGAAAGAAAGAAAAATAAATTAGGATTTAATGACCAATTGCCTGGCTCTACCCCTAAAGCCCGAAGGTCTGCACAACTCAGGGTAGATGTAGATAAATTAGAGGACAAATGCAAATACCTTGGCAATATATGGACACCAATCAGAGGCTATGAGTTATTCAAATTCCATTATGATAGAAGATTCAGGAACAACCCAATATCTAATCCATGGCATTTGAATTTAGGCAAATTGGTACTCCCTGATGTGTTTGTCAATGCGGAGCTCCTGAAACTCTTGGCTAAACATTACAATCCCAGCCTCAAAGCCATATGCAATCCACAAGGAGAACCTGTGATCCACTTGTCAAAAAATGCCATTTGTGAAGTGTTTGATTTAGATGATTTGTGTACCCTTCCAATAGTGTATGAAGATTTGGACAAAGAATACTGGAGGATGGATACCACGTACAATGGATGGAGATTGCTTCTCCACAGGCCTAGGGCAGAGGGAAAAATAATGCCTTTTGATGATAATGACGGACCTCCATTCCCTGCGTCTTTGTTTGAACCATATATGCAATACACGTATTACTCCGTTGGCCAAGTCCTAGGGTCAGAGGTTCCTGATTTTATGTCAATTCCATTAATGGTGATAGCAACAGATATCTAGTGTCACAATGCTAGGCAGTTTGACTATGCTGCTTATGTCTGTAGAAAGATTGACTCCAGTTTAAGTGCAATTAAGAACAATGCCCCAACAGTCCCTTTTGAGCATTATTCGCTCCCCATGCATATGGTGTTATATTATGGCCAGGAAATTGGAATGTGGCCAAGTGAATTTAGGATTACTCAACTAGACAAAAGGGGACAAAAGTCACCTGTACAGATGTGGACAAGGATATGGGACAGTAGGTTTGCCCATTCTAGTTATATTCATTTTGAAGAATACTGTGTAAAGGTGTTGTATAGATATTTTAATCATCCTTGTGAATATTCAAAATCAAATGAAATAAAGAGGTTCCTCAGACCAAAGGATGTTGGTGGTCCCCCAACTATCACCCACAACTGGGGGGATTGGTATTGTTTTGAGGATTCCACCATGATTAGAATTTATGGTTTTGAAGATACCCCATTTATATTACCTAAGACAGTTCTTGATAGGGTTGCCTACTTTGAAATAGTCAAGCAAATGAATTGCTCTAATGTGATGAATTTGAGTGCCTTTGACAAACAATCTTTCATGCCCAGTGCTCTATGCTCCAGGGATTTCATTGTGGTGTCTGTTGGTAATTTTCTCTGAATCGACAGAGGGTTTGCCAGTTCCAATGCACGGGCTGATTCGGCCAACAGATATAGGAGGTTGCATGAGCTACCTCCCCTTCACTTCTGGTTCTGCCAGACCAAGGGGGGTGTCTCTATTTGCTAAATATGTAGCATTGACTTACCCTATGACAGAAAGATTTAGCTTTGTGATAATAGGCAGAATACTCTCATGTGTGGACCAAGATTTGTGTGACAAATCACAAGGTTAGCAACATTCTTGGACATATGTGTCTGGTTATGGATGAGAGTATGCAGGGGATCCTAATCCTACTCCTACAACTAACAGGTTTTGGATGGTTTAAATTTGATGGTTTGGATGCAAGACAGGGGCTTTGGATCATAACTACTTCACAAGAACAGATCGGTGCCTATCTCAGGGCAATGAGTCAACTAGACGTATACATAAGAATGGCTTGCAACTGGCATTCAAGTTTCAAGGGGTTAGGACTGGTATTTGCCTTACAAACACCACCCAAGGATAAGTATTTAACTATCCATACTTACAGATATCCCAGTTAATATACATTCTTCTCCATACCTTAACCTAAAACAATTTAATCCACTCTTTGAATGGAAGTTACAGATTAGGCATGTGGCACAACAAAACTATACCCTAGAATCTGAGAAACCCTTAGCAACCAGATTCAGAAGAAGAAAATGCATACAACAAGTGGAGACAAACAGATAAACACATGCAATAACGCATTTTTCATATACAATGACAAGAAACTGAATATATGTGCAAGATACAACTCAGATGCAACACATAAACTCCATAGAGATAAAAATAGACAGGAAATGCTCTGTATTTCATTATTCACACAAAAAATTGCCCAAGTCTCCAACAACAACAATGAGTAACACAGTTTCGATTTTATACCAAGACTATGTACTCATCAAATTAATTACATGGCAAGTCAAAACTTCACTAGATACAATGCATCATGAGAAATGGTGCTCAAAATTGAATGCACCCGAGAAGCAAAGGAAGAGAGCAGGTGGAATCGGGATCTGAGCCGCCACTCAGAGACATTCATCTTCAATCGGGTGGTTGACTTGTCATTTCCGTCGCCCATCCTCTGCAAATCTACCATCAATGCTTCATCTATTCGCGAGATGCAACAACAGATGCATTTGGGGATTTCCTGCTCAAAAATGGCCGCACTCGCCTAGAAAAAACCATCACTAAAGGTTCAAAACCCGACCGTCGATCCAAAATCCATCACTGTGATAAACGGCTCAAAACACCCTGAAAAGTCACCTACCAGTGAAAACATGCCACGTAGGCACTTCATGCTCATATCGCTGACTTTTCCTTTCTTCATTTTGCCATTTTCGCCCCTCAAAAACCCTTTGTATATGCAAGAAACATATACATCTATTTGATCTACAAGGCGGACCTCAAACCTGTTTAGAACAAATTGAAATTCAATTCAGGTCCAGCTTGTATCCTCTTTTCCTGCATATTTCCTTGTATATGTGTATGTACATTTGCCTCATACATACAAGGCGGATTTCAAATTTTAATGAGGCACGGTGAAGTTGCTTTGAAATCCAGCTTGCATCTTAACCCTTGTATCTTCCGAATATACATTGGCACATACAAGTGCCCAATATACATGCTGCGGACCTGAAACATTGTTCACTACATTTGATTTCCTCTTCAGGTCCAAAATGTATGTCTTTTTTGTATATCGGCTTATATGCAAACATACAAGCGAATGCACAAACAACTGGTGGGCCCCATATCTGACGTTGGCCGTCGCTGACCTGCATGCATGTTTTACCTTGTACATTCGAATGTATATTTGGAATATACAATCCCAAACATACAAAGGCGGAAATTAAAATACTTCAAAATGCTGTTAACATTTCGGCCGCGTCCACCTTGCATATCCGGCTTGTATGTCAATCCTTGTATATGCAAACATCTTTGTACCTTCCCTTTGTATGCCGAATATACAAACTCATTTGTATATACCCGCGGGCCCTACCACATGTATCTTCCCCGTTGCACTGTAGCAAATGCATCTGCGCCCTTGTATATTTTTCAATGTACATTTCCTTTGTATATTTTACATACAAGCCCGATATACAAGCAGGGCCGATGTACATACAAAAAATATTCTTAGGAATCTGTGAAAGATTCCCCCTTGTATATGCACATCCCAAGCCCGATATACATTCAGAAATGCATCTAACTCAATTTTCCAAAGGGCGATGGAGATTTTGCAAGCCTGCCAATGCACATTTTGACCTATATGTATATACAAACACCTTTGTATATACAAAGACACATGCATATGACTGATTTTTTGCATTTTTTAGCACTGCAGAGGTCAAAAGAGATAGAACTTTTTAGATTTTTTGGGAAAGAACCTGCATATTTGAATGCTTGAAACCTAAATACTTATGCAGGCACCACC
Organism: Cunninghamia lanceolata; assembly: GCA_027924645.1. Taxonomy (NCBI): domain Eukaryota; kingdom Viridiplantae; phylum Streptophyta; class Pinopsida; order Cupressales; family Cupressaceae; genus Cunninghamia; species Cunninghamia lanceolata. The sequence continues at coordinate 2,539,513 of BSBN01000716.1, read as the reverse complement.
AGCAGCTCGAGCCTAAACCCTAAACATAAATGATTACCAACATAGGCTCTGTTTGGTGACGCATGCCTCTTGCAGGCATGGCGACAACCTCAGATCTTTGGGATGCAGACTAGTCCCTTATCCATTGGGCAACAGAGTCAAAACTGTACCAACCTGCATCACAAAACACATTTATTTAAAATTTACTTGGCGGCCCAGGGACACCAAAAAGGAAAAACCAGAGTTTTCCTTTGTCAAACACCTGATTCTATTTTGATTTCTTCAAATGAAGCCTGAAAGCATTTAACCACTTGCAACACTCAGCAATGTAATTGTTTGTGCTGCTGCTCCTTTCTTTTTCATTGAGAAATCTACAACGAGCCTCATTAGCGTACATTATCATGAGTTGTGGAATGTCATCATCATATGAGTCATTGATGTTGCTTGGGAAAATGACTGACTCACATGAAACAAATGAATCCACATCAGAACTTTGCCTTTCTTAAAAAAATAAAAGCTCCTCTATATCAAACATGCAATATTCAGGCACAAGCAACATCTCATAATCAAATTTATCTTTATAAGTATACAGATATTCATCATCATTGTGTTCAGCAATTTTATCATTTATGTCTACTTGGAATGTCTCAAAAGAAGGCATAAATAGCTCAGAATGCAACCCTACATTAAAAACTTCATAGTTACTCCTATAATCAACACTATCCCCAACTATATGAGCACACACATCTATAACTTGTCCATTCACCTCTGAACAATGACCCTGTTTTTCCTCTTCATCAATGCCCTGATAATCAAAATCAGATTTTTCAACCTCTGCATTGTGAAGGTGGTCAGAATCTTCAAGGAAACACTCATATTCAGCATCCATATATATTTCATCATCTGAAAGGCTCACATATGCATCTGAATGCTGACAATCATTATCATATTCACTGCCATCCCTTGAAACTGTATCTTTTACATTCAGAGTGAAGCTTTGCATATCCATTTTATACAAATAATCAGGCATAACTAGGATATGCATACTGCTGCAGGACACAACCTCATGTATGTCTTTCATTTGATCAATTGGAGGGCATCTTGTGTCTACAGGCTTGTCTTCTAGAGGCTGATAACAATCTTTATTTTCATCATTAAAGGATGTGCCTACATTTTCTACAACATTTTCTTCATGTATCACATCATGGCTGCACACATTATTCTGAAATATATTTCCCTCTACACAATCATCCTTTAATGAACATACCAGGACAGTAGAAATATATTCACTTTGATAACTATTTTTACAACTTGTAGCCATGAAACCCACTGGCATTCCATATTTCTCATTGTTTTCAATATCCATAGCAAATTGGTAAGCCTGGTGAAGTGTGGCTAGTTCTTTATCTCTCAATAAATAGCTCATTTCTTCATCAAATGCAGCCAAATAAATTGCTAAGCACAATGGATTATTGGGTCTCATATATTCAGGGATTTGCTTAAGCAATAATAAATCTAAGATTAAAAGCTAGAACCAATTCCTCATCTTCCTTTTGAATATCATAAAATGTATGATCAATGAGGCCACATCAAATCTTTCACCAAACTGCTCTAGGAATGCAATTTCTAAATCTATCCATGAAGAAACTGAACATACAGGTAGGTCTGAAAACCAAACCCTAGCATCATCTTCTAATGACTGAACAAAGAGTCTCATTACAACATCTTCATCCTCTACCTCATAATCTTCTATTAAATTACAAAATTTTTGCAGATGTTTGTTTGCCGATTCAGAATTTGATCCACTATATTTTGGCAAACATCTTCTAATTTTATTTGGAATAGCATTTGGGTAACCACCTATTCCTGTGAAATTTAGGGCTCTATAACTTTCAATAAAAAATGGTCTCCTTTAAGAGCATACCTAGGCTTGCTATTCTAAACTCATCATTTTGAAAAGATTGAATACCTGGAAATGTGTTGTAGCTTTGATAGGTTCAATCAACAGAGTCGCCACCTCTCACAGAGAGGACATAAAATCAACAAGGCACTTATGTTTCTTGGATTCACCACACCAGCAGAGCACCACATGGTCGTTTTTGGATCCTGCTGCAACAACTTCACTGGAAACTAGGTTTTCCAGCCTTCAAATCACTTGACTCTCTCTCTCCCCAGCAGAGTCACCATTTTCTGTTGGTAATTTTCTCCAAATCGGCAGAGGGTTTGCCAGTTCCAATGTACGGGCTGATCTAGCCAACAGATACAGGAGGTTGCGTGAGCTGCCTCCCCTTCAGTTCTGGTTCTGATGCACCAAGGGGGGTGTCCCTATTTGCTAAAGATGTAACATTGACTTACCCTATGACAGAAAGATTTAGCTTTGTGATAATAGGCAGAATACTCTCATTTGTGGACCAAGATTTGTGTGACAAATCACAAGGTTAGCAACATTCTTGGACATATGTGTCTGGTTATGGATGAGAGTATGCAGGGGCTCCTAATCCTACTCCTACAACTAACGGGTTTTGGATGGTTTAAATTTGATGGTTTGGATGCAAGACAGGGGCTTTGGATCATAACTACTTCATAAGAACAGATCGATGCCTATCTTAGGGCAAGGAGTCAACTAGACGTATACATAAAAATGACTTGCAACTGACATTCGAGTTTCAAGGGGTTAGGACTGGTATTTTCCTTACAAACACCACCCAAGGATAAGTATTTAACTATCCATACTTACAGATATCCCAGTTGACATACATTCTTCTCCATACCTTAACCTAAAACAATTTAATCCACTCCTTGAATGGAAGTTACAGATTAGGCATGTGGCACATCAAAATTATACGCTAGAATCTGAGAAACCCTTAGCAACCAGATTTAGAAGAAGAAAATGCATACAACAAGTGGAGACAAACAGATAAACACATGCAATAACACATTTTTCATATACAATGACAAGAAACTGAATATATGTGCAAGATACAACTCAGATGCAACACATAAACTCCACAGAGATAAAAACAGATAGGAATGCTCTGTATTTCATTATTCACACAAAAAATTGCCCAAGTCTCCAACAACAACAATGAGTAACACAGTTTGGCTTTTATACCAAGACTGTGTACTCATCAAATTAATTACATGGCAAGTCAAAACTTTGCTAGATATAATGCATCGTGAGAAATGGCGCTCAAAATTGAATGTAGCCAGGAAGCAAAGGAAGAGAGCAGGTGGAATCGAGATCTAAGCCGCCGCTCAGAGACATTCATCTTTAATCGGGCAGTTGACTTGTCATTTTCGTCGCCCATCCTCTACAAATCTGCCATCAATGCTTCATCTACCCGTGGGATGCAATAGCAAATGCATTTGGGGATTTTTCCGCTCAAAAATGGCCGCACTCGCCCAGAAAAAACCATCGCTGTGATAAACAGCTCAAAACACCCTGAAAAGTTGCCTACCAGTGAAAACATGCCACGTAGGCACTTCATGCTCCTATCGCTGACTTTTCCTTTCTTCATTTTGCCATTTTCGCCCCTCAAAAACCCTTTGTATATGCAAAAAACATATACATCTGTTTGATATACAAGGCAGACCTCAAACCTGTTTAGAACAAATTGAAATTCAATTCAGGTCCAGCTTGTATCCTCTTTTCCTGCATATTTCCTTGTATAAGTGCATGTACATTTGCCTCATACATACAAGGCAGATTTCAAATTTTAATGAGGCACGGTGAAGTTGCTTTGAAATCCGTCTTGCATCTTAACCCTTGTATCTTCTGAATATACATTGGCACATACAAGCACCCAATATACATGCCGCGGACCTGAAACATTATTCACTGCATTTGATTTCCTCTTCGGGTCTAAAATGTATATGTCTTTTTTGTATATCGGCTTGTATGCAAACATACAAGCGAATGCACAAACAACTGGTGGGCCCCATATCTGACGTTGGCCGTCGCTGACCTGCATGCATGTTTTACCTTGTACATTCGAATGTATATTTGGAATATACAATCCCAAACATACAAAGGCGGAACTCAAAATACTTCAAAATGCTGTTAACATTTCGGCCACATCCACCTTGCATATCCGGCTTGTATGTCAATCCTTGTATATGCAAACATCTTTGCACCTTCCCTTTGTATGCCGAATATACAAACTCATTTGTATATACCCGCGGGCCCTACCACATGTATCTTCCCCGTTGCACTGTAGCAAATGCATCTGCACCCTTGTATATTTTTCAATGTACATTTCCTTTGTGTATTTTACATACAAGCCCGATATACAAGCAGGGCCGATGTACATATAGCGAATATTCTCAGGAATTTGCGAAAGATTCCCCCCTTGTATATGCACATCCCAAGCTCGATATACATTCAGAAATGCATCTAACTCAATTTTCCAAAGGCGATGGAGATTTTGCAAGCTTGCCAATGCACATTTTGACCTATATGTATATACAAACACCTTTGTGTATACAAAGTCACATGCATATGACTGATTTTTTGCATTTTTTAGCACTACAGAGGTCAAAAGAGATAGAACTTTTTGGATTTTTTGGGAAAGAACCTGCATATTTGAATGCTTGAAACCTGAATACTTATGCAGACACCACCAGCAGCTCGAGCCTAAAACCCTAAACATAAATGATTACCAACAGTGTCCAAAGAGGGTTATGGTCTCATCAGAGACAAATTAATGCATTACGACATGAGGTGTGTAGAGGCAAGAAATGGATTTGTTCCCAAGGGTTTTATTGATTTTCCAAAAGAAAACAAAACCTTAGTGGATATACACATGTCCGATATCCACATGATGACATTATTAGGAACATGGAAGAAGCTGAAGTTGAACTAGTAATTGAGAAGTATAATAGAGAATTAGATGAGAAGAGGAAACAACTTGTAGAGATAGAGTTGTTGTCTTCTGATGATGAGCAGTCTGCAGAAGAAGAAGAGCCACATGAATAGGCGACCAGAATATCCAAATGAAAAATGCAATGTTATGAATCTCCTAATATAGAGTATGATGAAGAGGGGCCTGCTGATGAGGATCCTAGACAGTTAGTATGTGATTCTTTTATTGCAGATGATCAATTTAATCATTCTCAAGAATTTAAATCATTTTTGTATAAATGCAAGGGAAAAGAACTCAGAGAATCTGTTGAAGATTTTACAGCTAACAATGAAAAACAATTGATTGATATGTTGAAAACAATAGTGGACAATGAATTAAAATCTATGACTCCTGACAGAGGAAGACAGTTGCTCAGAGAAGCAGGTGTCATGATATTCCCTGGACTTGATATAAATTCTACCTTGGTGTTTGATAGTTTTTTGCACAATACTGATGACAAGTATAAGCTCACTCCTGAGGGTGTCACAGAGGTGTACATGGGTACCAAATATAACAATGATGAAAATTCACTCATGATATGGGCCTTGTATCATCCTCATAAGAAAATGGCCATTATAGATACTGAAAAAACTTTTGGGCTTGTTATGACCTTAAAAGCAAGGAAAACTGATCCCTTGATTACTGCAGATATTGGCATACATGTTGCAAACTTAAATAAAGCACAGGCTCAGATGTTGATCAAGGAACGAGATGCATATAAACTAAGTTGTGAAAGATTAACAAAAGAAAATGATTTCTTGAAAGATACTGTTAACAATGCCTTTGGAGGGTCAGTGAAAAGGTTAACTCAAGGAGAGAGTTCACAAAGCGCCCAATCACCATCTGTTGATCATATAGCTCAGGTCCAAATTGACACACTTGCAACAGTGCTACAAAATAGGCATGTTAATATGATGTATTAGATGAACAAATTTTGGGATATCTATTCTGAAAACTATAAGGTGATCCAAGAGCACGAAAGGCTAGACAATAGGCTTCAAGAAAAACTCCATGAGATACAGAGCAGGGATGTTTCTGACACTACAGGTGCTTCTAGTGCAAAAGACTTGATTGAACAACATCAAAAATATTATGACCAGCTTAAAAATGATGCCAAGGAATGTATTGAGGCTTCAAAAGCAGGTGTACCCATGATGTTCAGAAATGATAAGGAGCTGAAGAGCAAAGACAAATGGAGTAAAGAGTGCCAGGTGATATTGCATGAAGCCTTAGGAGCTCTCAAGGATAAAGACTCTGCATCTGGGGAAGCCTGCAAGAATCTGGAGAAGATGGTGACGATGGACGTGATCACAAGGAATGCTATTGAGTTTATTGATACACATTGCAGCCAAGAATACTTGGATCACATTGCTCAGATATATTTGTGGCTAAGCAGGGCCTAGGATCATTTTCTTTGTTTATTGTTGTGTTAATCATTTTAATTCCCAAAAGACATTTTGAAGAGTTATGTCTCTTCATAAGTATTTCTATATAAGTTGAACATATGGTGATCAATGATCAGCAGCAGTAGGAGAAATAATAGAAGTTCATAATATTTTAAAGACCATGTTGCAAGTATTACTTTTAAGAAGAAGATCTCTGATTCTGTGGTTTTATACTGGCATTCAATTGTTTGTTGAAACTATTCAGTTATTTGGTTGTCTACAATTCTGCATTTCCTTGTTATTCAGATTGATATATCAAGTATATATTTAATTTGTCAATGCACATTTGTTGTATTTGTGTGATTTGATTAATCAGTTTCCCTAAAAGGAATTAAAATCCTTCTGGTCAGTCACAGTAATCTGGAAGTGTTGATTTGGATCATTGAGAAGAACAATATAATTAGGATTGTCATTCTGTCTCCAAGTTGATATTATCTGTTATTCTTGTATATTTCATTCAATTGGTTCCTTCAAGAAAGGATTAAAATTCCTTTTGGTGAGTAACAAGAAACCTGATTGTGTCAGTTGCATATTAATAAGATTTTGTCAATCATTTCCCTGCACGTTTATACAAGTTGTAAACCAAAACATTGTGCCAAACAGTTTGAGTTATCACCCAATATAAGCCACTGGTCTCTGTCTTTCATTTGACTCTGTTTACCCAACAAGGCACTGGTCTTATCTCAATTCATCATTTAATTTTATCCAAAAGGCATTTATTAGTTGAGCATAGTTGTAAAATTTACCTTGATATTGCTTATGCAATTTATACCAATCATCCTTTAGATATTAGATATAGAATTAGTTAGCAAGCTTTCCTCTATTCCACACTATTTGCCACTATGGGTAGTGTTGGTGCTCATTTTGACCTGGAGGTTGATTTTGCATGTTTAAAGGGTTTCTTCATTTAAAACCTATATCTTCTTGCCCATCGGCATGACCTCGCAGGCTTCTTGGCAATCAGGTTGGTGGTAGGGAGGTGTTCATCGGTGTAACGCTCTTCATCGGCGAGGTAATTTTATGCTAGACCGACAGGGGGAGGTCTGGCCGATAGGGGAATTGATGTTCGGTATGTCGGGGTGACTTTTGTGTTGTTCTCACCGATGGAGATTTGCCATCGGCATGATGGGGGCTATCGGGGAAGGCGGCAAGGGGTTCACCGATGGAGTGGTGTCTGGCCAATGGTATCATCGGCGTGTGTTTGGCCGACGGAAGGATGAGGCCATGGTTCATTGGCATGATGGCAGGTGTCGGCGTAGGTTTGAGATGTTTGCCCGACAGTTCTAGTCTGGCCGATGATGGAGTTGCGATGTAGGCATCGGTGAGACTTGGTGGGTCAGCCAGAGGTTTTCTGGATGTTTCAATGGTAGTGGTTTGGCCGACGGAGGCTTGGGGAGGTGGAGTACGTAGTTTTGCATCGGTGAGACTAGTGTGGTCGGCAGGAGAATTATGGAGTTGGCCGATGGTTTGTATCACAGCGATGGGTATTTGGCGAAGGGTTGTGTGTCGAGCGTGGCAAAAGACTCGACACTTATCATGTGTGTGACCATGTTTATGAACTACTGCTGTGATCTCCTCACCATGCATGTGGGATTATTCCCCTGTATATTTTCAAACTTTGAGTGAAGCATGTTTTGGCGGGAATTTCTTTTTGAACGCTGCGGTATTTTTCCTTGTGGTTGCGGGTAGTTGAGCCATCAATAGCGACAGTGCTGGGGTGTGGGCGACGGTACAAACAGTGAAGTTGCCTGATCGTGGATGAACTCTCAGATGGCGGCGCATGGCTCGAGACCCCTCTTTGTCTGCTGCATTAATATCTTCTGAGCACCATTCCTTGGTGGGATCTGTATCTGGCAGATTTTTGTCAAAACCATGTAATTAATGCTGAGTATGCTTCTCTGGCTGTTATAAGCAGGAAGTGTTACTCATTTTGAGGTTGTTGAAAGTTGAACGTTTTTGGCTCTGTAATGCAATACAGCTGATTTGGTTGCTCTGTGCAGCAAAACTTGTGAGTTTATGTATCTCCTGTGGTATGTTTTTGCATGAATCCACTGATTTCATGGTTTATCCTATATGAGTAATGCAATGTTTGCATGTGTTATGCTAATTCTGTCTCTAGTTTTGCATGTATCTTTCTTCTGAGTCTAGGTATTCAAGGAATGTCTAAGATTCCAGAACATAAAATTCCTGTGTTGAATGTTTAATCTTTAAACTTCTGCTCAAGGGGTAGATTAAATTGTTCTCAGATTGAATATTGGGAAGGATATACTGCAATAGGGATGCCATAAGTATAGATAGCTTAACACTTTGTATTGGGAGATATCTGTAAGGCAGGTATCATATGTATCTCCCTGAAATCCAGTTTTAGTTGTTCATGCATATCATTCACAGGTGTATGTCTATTGACTCCAGGCCCTAGATAGGCACCAATCTTGCTTTGTGTTAGTGTTATATACCATGTCCAACTTTGCATCCAAATATAAATCAAAATCAAATTCTAAAACAACCTTTAGGAATTAGAATTAGTTTTAGGATCCAAGTCCTCTGTCTACAACTGAAAATAGGCCCAAAGCCAGCCCCTTTGCTCTTATCTTGCAGTTTTGGTCTACTTACAGGAGGACTTATCTGCTTTCTGTCAGCATCCCAGCCTTTGTATGCATATCCCCATGGATGTTGAGTAGGGAATACCCCCCTAGGTTTTGCAGAGCCTGAAGAAGAAGAGGAGATAAAATATAGAGTCTATCTCCTATACTGTTGGCCCCTGGCCCAGAGATCCTATTGATCATTGATGGCTACCTTGTAGGGAAATTTGGGAATAAGCATCCAGTCTGGGAAAAAACCAATAGAAATTGGCGACTCTACTGGGGAGAAAATTGATGAAAAAGTGTTATATCTTGTGACCCATCTGAGTCACCAATAGAAATTGGCGACTCTACTAGGGAGTTTGTGAAAGAACCCTAGTTTACAAAAAGAAAACAGTTCCTAGTTCCTAGTAATAGGTGGCGACTCCCAAGTAATCTCCCAACCGGTCAAAGTAAAACTTATATGCAGGGGAGAAGATCCCAACAAAATCCTTTATTTGAAGAGTTACCAGTAATAAGAAGAATGATGTACAGAAGAAAGGGAGTTGTCTCAGTCAGTCACGAGGGTTCCCCCAGAAAAAATGATGATATGCAAGACAACCCTAGGCCATCAGGACAGCATGTGCCTTACTTTTCAAATGCAGAAGCTGATATTTAGGGTGCATATGAGAGGCAATAGGGTGGTAGTGTGAGAATGAGGTCAGAGGTGTTCCAAGAACACCCATTTCTCGACCCTAGTGAAAGGTTTGAAGAGGCAGAGTCTCTGAGGGATGATGAAGATGATGACCAGAATGGTATGAGACCATCTACCTCCATGCCTAAGGAAGAACAGTTAGCTGAAGAAATCAGAAATCTGAGAGCAGAATTAGAGTATCTACAAGCCATGAAAATCAGAGATGACATGAGGCAGAAAGTGCAAGCTTTAAGGACTGCCCAAAATGATTCAATTCCTACCCTTGAGAATGCAAATGTGCAGAGACATCAACAGAGAAATGAAGTGCAATATCAACATAATGATCAAAGACAAAATGTGAATGATGCTAGGATACCACTGAACAATGTAAGAAACCAGAATGCAAACAGAAACATCAATGTTAATCAGTTTGACAGACAGCCCATGCAGCTAGATAGATTCAGACAGTTGGTGTTTGATGGTATTCCTGGGTATCCTAATCCCATTGACAAGCATCTGAGGCTACAGGTGCCTAAATTTTCAGGAAACAACACAGTGTCAGGAGAAGATCATCTAAAAGCTTTTCAAAATGTCATGGATAACTTTGAGGTTGAACATGAGGATGTTTTCATGAAGTCATTCATGCAATCTTTAGTAGATGAGGCAAGAGAATGGTACAAGAACCTGCCTGACAGGAGTATTTCTTCATGGGATGATTTTAAAAGGGTATTTAAGGAGCAGTATGGTGACAAGACTGACCCTAGCTTTTTTGTAAATGAATTCACCAGTATCACTAAAGGGTCAAATGAGCAGGTTGCAGATTTTAATGCAAGATTTACTAAAGTGTTAAACAAATTGCCACATCACATGAGGCCAAATGAACCTATGTGCATAATATTGTATATCAATGCCTTTGATGCAAAAACTGCATATGGATTAAGAGATAAAGGCCCTGCTACTCTCAGGGATGCTTTCAGAATTGCAGTAAATATTGAGAACAACAGGAAAGCATCAGGCAAGACTAACAGAAGGGATGATGTGAAAATTCTGCAGAATCCAAACAAGCCTCAGAACACTCAAGGTAATGCATCTGCCCCTGAAGATAAGATAGACAAACTGGCAAATGTTGTTAAGGACCTAAGTTATAGACTAGCTAGAAGTGAAAAAGGGATAGGTCATGATAGGCAAGTCTATCAAATGCAGGAAAAGAGGCCATCATTGCATGATATGCCTTATAATACCAATTGGCATAATGGTAAACCTATATTCCCACATAACAACACAAATCAGAGAGCTCAACATGTCAAAGAAACTCCTGATCCTCTAAAGAAAGCTGTAAATATTGTTGATGATACCCCATGGTGTATAATTTGTCAAATGCCACATTCACAGTCACAGTGTATGATTGCTCAATCCTTGTATGATAATGCTACATCTTGTAATGAATGCAATGAGCCACATTATGTGCAAGATGATGATGTTAATATGATGTCCACAAACAATGGATACCCTGTTTATGATGCTGATGAGAGTACAGATAATGGAATTCAGGCCTATCAACAGGAATTTTATGATGAAGGTAATGAAGAGAGCTATGTGTATGCTTAGAGCTCACACAATTTTCTGAGTAACTTACAACGACCTTCTGATGAGGAAATTAGGGCCTTCACAGCTGCAGCAGTTGCCCAAGTCAAGAGTAACTACAATCTCAGAGGTAAAGCTCAGTTAAGCAGCTCACATCAGCCATAAGGTATTTCTGCAGGTCAACCAGTGCATGGTCATAAAGGAACTGAACCACAACAGAGGCAGTGGGTTAATAATAAACAAAATTTTAGACATAGAACAGGTCATGAATCTCAAGGACCAGAGAATAGAACCCCCCAAGCTGAAGATCAAAGTGAAGGTTCCCCAGACAAGAATGATGATCAGGGAACTATGAAAGTAAAAGCTAAGTCAGCTCAGGATAAAAACAAGATTGTGGAGCAAGCTACAACTGCTATACAAAATTATGCTCCATTTGATATAGCTCAAGTCCTCTCCCAGGTAAAAGTCTCTGTTCCACTTATGGAACTGATGAAGGTTGAAGAGATCAAGAATAGGACAATGTCCCTAATTTCAGGGGTGCCTTTTCAAGCTAAACAAAATGTTCAGACCCAGGGTGAGAAACATGTCATGTATAATGAAGAAGATGAGGCTCCTGAGGTTTATTTAGGAGTGACTATGACAAAGTGTCCTTCACAAGTGGAACCATTTTATGTATCCCTGGTTATAAATGGAAAAATAATCAGAAATTGTATGCTTGACTCTGGAGCATCTACAAATGTCATGCCTTTAGCCGTCATGCAACAAGCTGGATTGAAAATTGACAAGGCATGTGGAAGATGTTATGCTATGGATGCCAGAGAGGTACCAGTTATTGGAATCATGAAAGATGTAGATTTCAAACTGGCAGCATTTCCTGAAAAAAGATATAAAATGAATGTAACGGTGGTTGACATCAAGCCACAGTATGGTATGTTGCTATCAAGAAGATGGGCTGCACTAATTGGTGGAAGTATGCAGCTGGACCTGTCATATGCCATGATTCCAATGAATGGCAGGGATGTTAAGCTAATCAGAGAACAAAGATCATCAGAGACAGTGGAAGACCAAGATGCTGAGGAACAGATTTGCTTTGTAAACACTGACTGTGATAACTTCAAGGTTGTCTCAGATGATAAGGAAGATAAAGAGAAAAATGTCTGCATTAAAGAGCTGGACCAGCAAGGTTTATGGACTATGTTTTTTGATGGAGCTTGTGCAAAAGAAGGCTCTGGAGCTGGAGTTGTTTTCTTGTCTCCAACTGGTAAGCTCCTCAAATTTTCTTTCTTGCTGAGGTTTGTTTGCACAAACAACATTGCAGAATATGAGGCTTTACTCTTAGGCCTAAATATAACTTTCAAACATGTAATCAAAATGCTAAGAGTATTTGGGGATTCTGAGCTGATTGTATCCCAAATTAGAGATAGATATGCTTCAAAAAATAAAAGATTGAAACAATATAAGCATGCTGTTTGGGATACCATTGAACTTTTTGATGCATTTTCAATAGGCTGGGTAGAGAGATCCAAGAATGTTATGGCTGATTTCTTAGCTAATGTTGCAATAAGGCCAGATGACATCACTCTGTCAGATGTTACAAATGTAGAAGTTAAAATTAGGCCTGCAGTACCAGAAAACATATGCAGTTGGCAAGTGTTTAATGATGATAGGGACTTGTTAAAATTTTTGCACTGCATAGATGAATATGAGAATCAAGAAATTGATTTCCAAGCTTTTGTAGAAACCATAGATGGAAAAGAAACTCTCGTGGGAAAAGAGATAATTCAATTGAAGACTAATAAAATCCCTAGAGGGTTAGTAGCTTTGGAAAGAGCTTTTGACAGTAGAGACAAATTGGTCACAAGGACATCTCCCACAAATAAGGAAGATTTAGAAGAGATAAATTTGGGGAAATCTCAGGCCCCCAAGAAGGTATACATTGGTAAACAGCTCAAACCACACATCAGGAGTATGCTGATTGCATTACTGAAAAAGGTATAAACATGTTTTTACTTGGTCATATGAGGACCTAAAAGCCTATAGGGAAGATTTATTCCAGCATGAGATCCCATTGAAGCCTGGAGCTAAGCCATTCAGACAAAGGTAAAGACCTATTAATCCTACCTTAGCTCCAAAGATGCAAGAAGAACTCAAAAAGCTTAGGGAGGCTGGAATAATTCTGCCAATCAGACATTCAACTTGGGTGTCTAACCTTGTCCCAGTTAGAAAAAAGAATGGTGATATTAGGCTTTGTGTTGATTTCAAGAACTTGAATGTATCCTCTTTAAAGGATAACTATCCACTGCCTAATATGGAAGCTATGTTGCAGAGAGTGACTGGTTGTGAACTCTTATCCATGATGGATGGATTTTCAGGTTATAATCAGGTGAAGGTAAAGGAATCAGAATAGTATAAGACTGCCTTCACCACTCCATGGGGAACTTATGTGTATGTTAGAATGCCCTTCGGACTAACAAATGCAGGTGCTACATTTCAAAGAGCAATGGATGTTGCTTTTGCAGGGTTGATTGATCAATCCTGGCTGTGTATCAAGATGATCTGACTGCATATTCAAAAAAGGAAGAGCAACATTGTTTGCATCTAGAGCAGATTTTCATTAGAGCACTAGAGTATGGCATTTCTCTCAACCCAAAGAAGTGTGCTTTTGGGGTGGTTGAAGGAAAACTCCTAGGGCACATTGTTTCCAAGGATGGAGTTAGGATAGATCCAGAAAGAGTGGCTGCTATTGACAGAATTCAAATGCCAAAAACTGTAAAAGGAGTTCAGTCCTTCTTTGGACAGATAAATTTTGTTAGGAGATTTATTCCCAACTTTGCAGAAACCACAAGGAACATTTCCAAAATGATGAAGAAGGATGCCACTGTCCACTGGGAAAGTGAAGCAATAGAATCATTTCAGAGTATCAAAGAGGCAATCAAGATGGCCCCTGTTCTTAAATCACCTAATTTTTCTAGGCCATTCCAATTGTTTTCATTTGCTTCCTTTCACACTGTTGCTGCATGTTTGTTACAGAAAAATAAGGATGGGTTTGAGCAACCCATAGCTTTTTTCAGTATGTCCTTGCAGGCTGCTGAGTTGAAATATGATATCATGGAAAATAGGCATATGCACTAGTCAGAGCCATCAAAAGTTTCAGACCATACCTGGTAGGATCACATATAATTGCATATGTACCCCATGCAGTAGTCAAAGACATATTCACTCAACAGGAGGTGACTGGAAGAAGGTGTAGATGGATAAGCAAACTGCAGGAGTTCAACATAGAAATATGAATTACCAAGTTGGTAAGAGGACAAGGATTAGCCAAGATGATGGCACAGTCAAACTTGGAAGCATGCCAAGTTAATGCAGTCCAAAATGAGAGTGTAAATGTATCAAGATCTGAATGGTACAAGGATATTATCTACTACTTGCAAAATCTGAATTGTCCTTCCCATTTCAGTGACAGTCAAAAGAGGACTTTAAAGTTACATGCAATCAGGTATGTTATTGTTCAAGGTGAGCTATACTGGAAAAACCCTGATGGTGTGCTGCTGAGATGTGTGGATGAGGATGTGGCTAACAATGTTTTGATTGATATGCATAAAGGATTGTGTGGTGGACATTATACTGCTCAAACAATAGCTCATAAGACTCTCAGAGCAGGATATTGGTGGCCCACTCTCTTTTCAGATGCACAAAGGTTAGTGAGGAAGTGTGACCCTTGCCAAAGATTCTCAGGAAAATTGAGATATGATGGTGCTTTACCCCTCAGAACTGTAACTGTGGATGCTCCATTTCAGCAATGGGGAATTGACTTCATAGGGGAAATTGCAGATAAGTCAAGTGGGGGACACAGTTGGATTTTAGTGGCAACTGATTACTTTACCAAATGGATTGAGGCCATTCCAACTAAGAGATCTACAAGTAAGGTGGTGACAGATTTCATACTGGAAAATGTTATCATCAGGTTTGGAGTACCATTCAAGATAGTCACTGATAATGCTATGTGCTTCAGATCAGGTGAAATTGTTGATTTTTGCAATAGGTATGGGATAAATCTATCATATGCATCACCTTACCACCCACAAGGAAATGGTCAAGCAGAATCAAGCAATAAGAGCATCATGAAGATTATCAAGAGGATGCTGGGCAAGAACAAGAGAGGTTGGGACTCAAAATTAAAGTTAGCAATATGGGCTGATAGAGTGACAGTAAAAAAGGCTATTGGAATGTCACCCTTTGAGCTAGTATATGGTGCATCAGCCAGATTGCCCATAAACAATCTCCTACCAGTTTACAGATTCATCCAGGAAAATGATGAGGAGATTGAAGACTCCATGACAGAAAGAGTGAATCAGCTAGTTGCACTGGATGAGAATAGAAGGAAAGCACACCGGATTAATCTCAAGAGACAACAAGATGTGAAATATCTGTTTGATAGGAGAGCTACAAAAAGGAAGTTTTAGGTCAATGATCTGGTGCTTGTATGGAATGCAAAAAATTAGGACAAGGGTAAACATGGTAAATTCAAACCCTTATGGATGGGCCCATATCAGATTTGCAGTACTCATGGGGAGGACTCTTATTTCCTCCAGGCCCTAGATGGTGAAGTTCTGGAATTGCCTGTGCATGGCCAATTCCTTAAGTTTTATTTTGCATAGATGGCCTATCTCTGTGCACATTTGTAAAAATATATATATAGTGTAAATATTCTGTACAGTTTGTGCTTTTTTGGCTTTTTGCCTGGTCTGCCCGGAGATCTAGTTCTCGCTGCAGGTTTTCACCTGCACGTCCCCATTCGGAGCCAGTGTTGGTGCTCATTTTGACCTGGAGGTTGATTTTGCATGTTTAAAGGGTTTCTTCATTTAAAACCTATATCTTCTTGCCCATCGGCATGACCTCACAGGCTTCTTGGCGATCAGGTTGGTGGTAGGGAGGTGTTCATCGGTGTAACGCTCTTCATCGGCGAGGTAATTTTATGCTAGACCGACAAGGGGAGGTCTGGCCGATAGGGGAATTGATGTTCGGTATGTCGGGGTGACTTTTGTGTTGTTCTCACCGATGGAGATTTGCCATCGACATGATGCGGGCTATCGGGGAAGACGACAAGGGGTTCATCGATGGAGTGGTGTCTGGCCAATGGTATCATCGGCGTGTGTTTGGCCAACAGAAGGATGAGGCCATGGTTCATCGGCATGATGGCAGGTGTCGGTGTAGGTTTGAGATGTTTGCCCGACAGTTCTGGTCTGGCCGATGATGGAGTTGCGATGTAGGCATCGGTGAGACTTGGTGGGTCGGCCAGAGGTTTTCTGGATGTTTTGATGGTAGTGGTCTGGCCAACGGAGGCTTGGGGAGGTGGAGTATGTAGTTTTGCATCGGTGAGACTAGTGTGGTCAGTAGGAGAATTATGGAGTTGGCCGATGGTTTGTATCACAGCGATGGGTATTTGGCGAAGGGTTGTGTGTCGAGCGTGGCAAAACACTTGACACTTATCATGTGTGCGACCATGTTTATGAACTATTGATGTGATCTCCTCACCATGCATGTGGGATTATTCCCCTGTATATTTTCAAACTTTGAGCGAAGCATGTTTTGGCGGGAATTTCTTTTTGAACGCTGCGGTGTTTTTCCTGGTGGTTGCGGGTAGTTGAGCCATGAATAGCGACAGTGTAGGGGTGTGGGCGACGGTACAAACAGTGAAGTTGCCTGATCATGGATGAAGACTCTTAGATGGCGACGCATGGCTTGAGACCCCTCTTTGTCTGCTGCATTAATATCTTCTGAGCGCCATTCCTTGGTGGGATCTGTATCTGGCAGATTTTTGTTAAAACCATGTAATTAATGCTGAGTATGCTTCTCTGGCTGTTATAAGCAGGAAGTGTTACTCATTTTGAGGTTGTTGAAAGTTGAACATTTTTGGCTCTGTAATGGAATACAGCTGATTTGATTGCTTTGTGCAGCAAAACTTGTGAGTTTATGTATCTCCTATGGTATGTTTTTGCATGAATCCACTGATTTCATGGTTTATCCTATATGAGTAATGCAATGTTTGCATGTGTTATGCTAATTCTGTCTCCAGTTTTGCATGTATCTTTCTTCTGAGTCTAGGTATTCAAGGAATGTCTAAGATTCCAGAACATAGAATTCCTGTGTTGAATGTTTAATCTTTAAACTTCTGCTCAAGGGGTAGATTAAATTGTTCTCAGATTGAATATTGGGAAGGATATACTGCAATAGGGATGCCATAAGTATAGATAGCTTAACACTTTGTATTGGGAGATATCTGTAAGGCAGGTATCATATGTATCTCCCTGAAATCCAGTTTTAGTTGTTCATGCATATCATTCACAGGTGTATGTCTACTGACTCCAGGCCCTAGATAGGCACCAATCTTGCTTTGTGTTAGTGTTATATACCATGTCCAACTTTGCATCCACATATAAATCAAAATCAAATTCTAAAACAACCTTTAGGACATTAGAATTAGTTTTAGGATCCAAGTCCTCTGTCTACAACTGAAAATAGGCCCAAAGCCAGCCCCTTTGCTCTTATCTTGCAGTTTTGGTCTACTTACAGGAGGACTTATCTGCTTTCTGTCAGCATCCCAGCCTTTGTATGCATATCCCCATGGATGTTGAGTAGGGAATACCCCCCTAGGTTTTGCAGAGCCTGAAGAAGAAGAGGAGATAAAATATAGAGTCTATCTCCTATATTGTTGGCCCCTGGCCCAGAGAGCCTGTTGATCATTGATGGTTACCTTGTAGGGAAATTTGGGAATAAGCATCCAGTCTGGGAAAAAACCAACAGGTAGATCAATTAATTTAGTCAAACCACTTACACTCATCCAATCTGCTTCAACTTTTCAAGGTCCACCCACCTAGGTATAGTAGTGCCTAAAGTGCAGGGAGTCATTAACCTTATAAGTTAACTTCGTCAAGTTAGTTCAAAAACTTTGCCAATTTGATCATAGAGTTTGGTGTCCTCTTAGGATTTGCAACCTACATTTTTGAGACCTAACAAATTGGCGACTTTGCTGGGGAACCAAATAAAGGACCTTAGTAAGAAACCATTCTTTTATAGAGTCAAAAATTTCAAGAATATAAATTGGTAACTCTGTTGGCAAGAATAATCCAAAAAAATAAATTATAAACTTTTTTCTATTTACAAAAATAGGTGGTGACTCTACAACCTGTTATAACAGAAAGTTAGTACCAAATGGAAGGTAGAAGATCCAAGATGGAAGGGAAGAAATTACAATCATTTGCACCAATTAGAACCATCCCTAAGAAAAATGGAGCATCAAATTATTTTCATCAAAATAATAATCAAGAGGCTCAAGAGGATAATACAGAACAAACTATCATAACTCACAATAGTTTTACCCCTCTGCATGAATCAAATGAAAATTTGAATGCAGTAACTGATGATATATTGGCAAAATACAGACTTGATCCTCAAGAACAACTTGAGTGTGAAGCACAGGCCATGAAGGAAATTGATCAAAGGCAAGCTGAATATGATTATAAAATGTCATTATAGTAGGAAGAGGGGGTAAAATATGGATTCACGAATCAAGAGGTGAATAAAAGTCCAAAGAGTACAAGGAATATAAATGAAGTACAACAGAATGTGCTCAGGCTCCAGGAAGAGCTTGAAAGGATCAAGATAGAGGAAACTGAGATGCTATTAAAAAAGTAAATTCAGTAGATATAGAATAGGACTAAAACAGTTGCCCCAAAATATATACCTCCACATAGAGGAAATATTTTTAGAAACCCACATCAAAACTTGCAACAAAATACAAGTGGTGTTTCCAATTCACAAGCATCCGGAAGTCGTGTTCATTAAAATACCCCCCCAAATAATTCTAGACCACCTCTCATATATAACACCTCTCAACATATGGCTAATCCATACCCACCCCCTGGCCAACAATATTGTAGACCATAGAACCCTCATATGAAATCCCATATAAATTCACAATAGTAATATGCTTATCATCAACCTCCAGGCAGCTATAATTACTACCCTAACCCGCCACCCATGAATCTTCCACCTCAAAACCTCACAAACATATGTGGCCAATTTGATTTGACTAGATATCAATTGTATCCATACCCTATTGACAGTAATTGGAGAAATATAGTTCCCAAGTTCACTGGAAATAGTGCAGTATCAGCTGAGGATCACATCAGAGGCTTCAATGCTTTTGTACAAGATATCAGTATGGATTATGAAGATGTTAAAATGAGGTTATTCATGATGTCTCTAACTGAAGATGCAAGAGACTAGTTCAACAGCTTACCTGATGCTTCAATCAGTTCAATAATGGAGTTCCATAGTCAATTTAAGGAGCAGTATGGCAATCAGTATGCCCCTGAGTTTGCATTGCATGAATTAATAAGCATCCAAAAATACCAAAATGAGTCAGTATATGATTTCAATATGAGATTTTCCAAGTTACACAACAAAATACCACATGGATCTAAACTGACTGATCTAGCAGCATTGAGCATTTATTTGAAAGCATTTGATCCTAAGACAGGGTACGAACTTAGAAATCAGTGCCCTATGACCCTAGTTGAAGCACAAAAAGTGGCATTAACTATTGAGAACAATAGGAAAGCTACAGATATGGTTAGCAAAAGAGATAATCCTAGAACTCCTCAAAGCCCAAACATTCAACAGACTAAACACGAAGGTCAACATAGACATGAAAGACCTAGGTTGCATGATATGCCATATAATACAAATTGGAAGGATGGGAGACCTATCGAAAGCAGCAGAAAACAACATTATGGCAAAGATACTCTTGACCCTCTGAAAAGAAATGGGGCACATATGGTAGAAGATAAACCTTGGTGTTTGGTGTGCAATTTACCACACTTGCCTGAATACAATGTGGTGGCTAAAGCAGTACAATAAGAAGAAACATTATACAATTATAACAGAGACAATCACACAATAAACATGATGCAATATACACCATATTTGCTGAATGCAGACTATTCTTCTACAGAGGAAGAGGGATATGAATATGATGTGGGAAACCAGAAACATCATATCAACATGGGAAAACAAGAAGTATTCTCAGATCAGGAGGATGGCTACGAGGAGCCTACCTATTATAACAATTCGCCATATGATCAGTGGAAAAAGCCCATTGAGAAGGAAAGAGAAGTTATTACAATAGCTGTAGTAGCTCAAGCTAAAAATGCCTATAATATGAGGAACATGACAGTAAATGTTGAACAAGGAACACCTAGGAGTATCTTTATAAAAGATCAAAATTACAAAAAGAATAATGCAAAGTCATCATTCAGAGAACCAGAAAAAATTGATAAAAATAAAATGAAAGATAAATCACAAATCAAGAAAAAGAACATATAAAGACAGAAAGGAATGATCAAACTATGGCCCATTCATTTGACATTACTCATGCAATATCTCAGGTAAAGATATCAATACCACTTTTGGAAATGATGAAGATAGACAAATACAAAAATACAGTGGTTAAACTGATTTCAGATATACCAAATAAAAAATATAAAGAATCAGAGAATAGAACAAACAATGTTCACCAAGAAACATTTCAAATTCTTGAAGTATATCTAGGTGATACCTTGACAAAGAATCCCTCACAAGTGGACCCTTTCTACACTATCTTATTAATCAAAAATAGGCTAGTAAGGAACTGCATGATTGATTTAGGCGCGGCCATGAATATCATGCCAATAGCAGTCATGAAAGAACTGGGAATGTGGGTTGACACTACATTTGGTAAGTGTTATGCGATGGATAATAGATCCATCCCAGTCATGGGCATTATGAGGGATGTGGAAATAAAACTTGCTTCATACCCTGAAGCAACCTATAACATTGATATCACCGTGGTTGATATTCCACCATATTATGGAATGCTCTTATCAAGACAATGGGCTACAATGGCAGGAGGGAATGTCCAATTAGATTTATCATATGCCACAACACCAGTGGGAGGCAAAGAGATCAAGCTATGTAGGGAGCCAAGATATGAGAACATCATAGAACGCTTGGATCAAAATCAAATAAACCTATTTTGTGATACAGATTTGGGAACCTTCAAGGTTGAAACAAGTCAACCAGAATTGCAGAATATTGATCCAATACATATCGAATCTAAGAAAGAGGAGAATGATGTATGGAAGATGTATTTTGATGGTGCATGTAGCAAAATGGGAAATGGGGCAGGAGTATTATTTATTTCACCAGTAGGTAAAACTTTCAAATACTCGTTCGTATTGACATTTGAATGCACAAACAATGTAGCAAAATACGAGGCTTTGCTCATTGGTTTGAATATAGCCACCAAGCATAAGATAAGACAGTTGGCTGTATACAGTGATTCAGAATTGGTTACTTCTCAAGTAAGAGGGAAATACTTGTCAAAAAACAAGAGGTTGAAGCAATATAGAAATGCTGTCTGGGATGACGTTGAGTTGTTAGATGCCTTCTTAATCAACTGGATTAATAGATCAAAAAATATTATGGCAGATTTTCTAGCAAATATTGCATTAAAAAGGGATGATATCACATTAGGAGGTATTATAGAAATTGAATTCAAAACCAGACCCACTATCTCGGATAATGTACATAACTGGCAAGTGTTTGATAATGATACTGATATAATCAACTTCTTGCATTGTGCTGATCACTATGAAAACCAAGAGATTGATTTTAATGCGTTTGTGGAAGAACATGATGGAAAAGAAACTCTCTTTGGTCAAGAGATAGTTCAGCTAAAAACAAACAAAATACCTAAGGGACTCATAGTGTTGGAAAAAGGGTTTGATGGATGTGAAAGATTTAAAATGAAAGAGACACCAGTAGTACAGAACGACCTTGAAGAGATTAATTTGGGGACGTAGACAGCCCCAAAGAATGTATACATTGGAAAGAATCTCAGTCCCAAAATCAGGATCATGCTCATCAACTTACTCAGGAAGTATAGACATGTATTTGCATGGTCATATGATGACTTGAAAGCATAGAGGGAGGATCTTTTTCAGCATGAAATACCATTAAGACCAGATGCCAAATGATTCAGGCAAAAGCAGAGACCTATCAATCCTACATTGGTCCCTAAAATGCTTGAAGAACTCACAAAACTAAGAGATGGATCTATTATCAAACCCATTAGACATTCTTCTTGGGTTTCTAATTTGGTGCCTGTCAGAAAGAAAAATGGTGATATTAGATTATGTGTGGACTTCAGAAATCTAAATAAGTCTTCTCTTAAGGACAATTATCCCCTTTTGTATTGCAAAAGGTGATAGGGTGTGAACTATTGTCAATGATGGATGGTTTCTCAGGGTATAATCAGGTGAAAGTTAAAGAATCAGAACAATATAAGACTGTATTCACCACGCCATCGGGAACATATGTGTACTTAAGAATGCCATTTGGACTCACAAATGCTGGAGAAACATTCCAAAGGGCGACGGATGTGGCCTTTGTAGAGATGATTAATAAAATTATGGTAGTATATCAGGATGACATGATAGCATATTCCAAAAAGGCTGAAGATCATTTTACACTTTTAGAGGAAATTTTTATTAAAGCCTTAGAATATGGAATTTTGTTGAATCCTACGAAATGCCATTTCGCAGTAATAGAGGGCAAGTTGCTTGGTCACATAGTCTCAAAAGATGGAGTAAGAATAGATCCCAAAAGAATAAGAGCAATTGACCAAGTTCCTATTCCTAGAGATGTAAAAGCTATACAGTCATTCTTTGGCCAAATCAACTTTGTTAGGAGACTCATATCAAATTTTGTAGAAATTGTTAGTCCCATATCAAGAATGTTAAAAAAGAATTCAAAAGTGAACTAGATAGCAGAAGCATTGGAGGTATTTGCTGCCATTAAGAAGGCAATCCAGGAAGCCCCAGTTCTGGTATCTCCTGAATTCAGTAAGCCACTCCAACTGTTCTCATTTGATTCATATCATACAGTTGCAGCAGTAATGTTGCAGAAAAATGATGAGGGATATGAACAATCCATTTCATTTTTTAGCAAATCTCTTCAAAATGCAGAATTAAAGTATGACATAGTTGAGAAACAGACATATGCATTGGTGAGAGCAGTCAAATCTTTTAGACCATACTTGGTGGGAGCTGAGATAATAGCATACGTACCTAATGCTGCAATAAAAGATGTATTAGTCCAAATTGAGGTCACGTGCAAAAGATGTAGGTGGATTAATAAAATTTAGGAATTTAATATTGAAATCCAAATCATCAAATTGGTGAGAGGATAGGGTCTTGCTAGGATGATGGTCGAAAACAACCTTGAGGCTTCTCAGATATGTAATATTGATGATGTTAATAATATGAGTTCTAGCATTGAGAATACCCCATGGTATACTGACATCATATATTATCTGAAACATATGAAATATCCTGAAGGATATCATGATAACAAGAAAAGGACACTTAAACTACAGGCCTCAAAGTATGTATTTATCAATGGAGACCTTTATTGGAAGAACAGGGATGGTATTCTGCTGTTATGCCTAGATGAACATCAATCAAAAAATGTCATGAAAGAATTACATGAAGGAATATGTGGAGGGCACTTCTCAGCAAAAACTACAGCCCACAAAATCCTGAGGGCTGGATACTATTGGCCTAGAATTTTCAACGATTCATATTGCTATACGAGAAAATGTGAGGCATGCTAGAAATTTTTAGGAAAATTAAAATATCAGGGAGCACTACCTTTGAAACCTATGCAGGTGGAAGCTCCATTCTATCAATGGGGTATTGACTTCATAGGAGAAATTGCAGAGAAGTCAAGTGGAGGACACAAATGGATTTTAGTGGCAACAGATTACTCACAAAATGGGTGGAAGCAATCCCAACTAAACAAGCAACAAGCAAGGTGGTGATCAACTTTTTGATGGAAAATCTTATATTTGATTTGGCACTCCAGTGAGGTTGATTACAGACAACAGAATGTGTTTTAGGTCTGATGAGTTCAAAAATTTCTGCAACGTATATGGCATCATTGTGTCTTATGTTGACCCTTACCACCCACAAGCAAACGGGCAAGTAGAATCCAGTAACAAAAATATTCTGAAGATTTTAAAAAGAATGTTGGAGGGAAACAAAAAGGCATGGGATTCAAAATTGAGAATGGCTGTGTGGGCTGAGAGAATTACTGTGAAGAGAGCAACTGGAAGATCTCCTTTCGAACTGGTGTATGGAACACAAGCAAGGATGCCATTAGAAAATCTTCTACCAGTTTACAAATTTGTTCTTCAAGAGGATTTAAGCATTCCTAAACCAATGGAGGAAAGATTAGAACATCTTGCGGAACTTGATGAGGCAAGGAGACTGGCTCAAAAGAAGAACATCAAATTGTAATCACAAGTAAAATACCTTTTTAACAAAAAGGCCAAGGACAGAAAATTTGAAATAAATGACTTGGTATTGATGTGGAATGCTAGATGACAAGAAAAGGGAAAGCATGGAAAGTTTGAAGCCTTGTGGTTAGGCCCTTTTGTTGTCATTGGTAAAGGACGAGATGATTCTTACTATCTCCAAAATATGTCTAGAGAAGAGCAAGAACTGCCAGTGCATGGACAGTTTTTGAAACCTCTCTTTTCATGAAAATATCAAAATCATGCACAAAGAGAAATAAGTGTTGCCAGTGCATGGATAACTCTTAAATAATTCTTGAAATACTCTTATTCCATGCACAGTAGTTTAGGATAATCAAGAGGGATTAGTATCTGCTAGTACATGGACAATCCTATAAATCTCTCACAATAACAAAAAACTTTTCCATGTACAGTAGTATAGGATCATTCAAAAAAAAAATGTGGTCTACTCCTTAGAGATCTGAATTCTTGTTATACCCACAAGGGGTATACATCCTAGATAAAGCCACTGTTGGGAGAGGAAAATTTTGAAATTTTCCTATACTCCTACCCACCCCATGTCCAACCAAATAAGAAAATAGTGTGCCCAAAATCATAATAGCAGCAGATGAATTCTATAAAATCACATGATTTTTACCACAAATATACGTCTCACCCCTCAGACTATATATGATAAGGGGCCTCAGTTCCTTAATTTTGGCAAGACCTCGGTCTTCTTTATACCGATCCATGTTCTATGTGAAACGAGCCAGATGTGTATCCGCATGAGGTTTATGGTCAGAGTGAAGACTTTAGGAATCTTCGATGAAGAGGGTAACACTGATTACCTTTCATCAGGGAGAAAATTCCCTGTCATGCCGAGTTAATCCAAGCTAAGGACTATCGGCACAAGAAAACAGTATCAGAGGATACTCTGAACACTTCCCTGACAGTATAGATCACACCGATGAGAAAATTTGGTGGGACTCTCACCGAACAACCCGTGGAACAGATGGAGCTAGTGGCGCATCGGAAAGAAATACACATCGGGGCAAAGAATTAAAGTGTCTCTGACATTATAATGTCTCAGCGACCAAAGGGCATTGTTTCAGCCTAAGTCACACCGACGCACATGGAGGATATAAATCATCGGCCAAAAGGAATAAGTTAGAATAAAGTTTACAAGTCCTGCTGAATCGATAGTCACGATGACGAAGGATTTTGGTGACATGTTATGATGATCATTCCGATGAAGGATAGAAAGAAAGGTATCAGGGAAACGATCATGATCGGATAGTTTGAATCAAGTCATCTCGATATTATATATTGTTTCGATGATGGTAGTGGCCACACTCATCGATGAGACTCTTTCTAATAGATGATAAAGACAAGTGATATCGGTATTAATTACCTGGGTCTTGCCGATTGCACTAACCTACCTTGTAAAGAGAAGCTGATAAGCTTGTTGACAAGAGTCATGCTGATATTCATATCAAAGATTTTAAAATATCGAAGTATAATGATGTTTTCACAACGACGATATAAGTCAGGCTGACAACAGCTATGCTCATTTATATATTAGGAAGACCTTGAGATATTCTTGCCGATACAGACATATATATGTTCTTATAAAAGGTGACATCGAGAAGACAAAATCAAAAGTCACAGCGATTGAGACATCTGTAAATGTTCGCGCCATAAGAGGTTATTAGATCGCCATAATATTACAAATGTCCCACCGAGGAAGGAGGTTATGATGATGTGACACCTCACAACGATTATGAAATTAATGCACTAGAACTATTAATTACAAACCAAGAACAAATCCCCTAAAGAGATATTTGAAATCTTTGCAATCTGGTTCAAGAGAATTGTTTGAGAAGGGCACACAAGCGAAAACTTGGAGGAGAGAATGAAGGAGTTCAATCATCATCTCAGATAACAGGTACATATATAAACCTCTCTGTGATAGATTGCAATTTGAATTTGATACCCAGAATTATCATGGAGACTCCTGTAAAAGGCAAGGTAGAAAATAGCCAGGTGAAACTAGCAAAACTACGAAATAGAAAATTGACAAAAGCCCTGACGAAAAAATGAAAGAAAGAAAACTAAATCAGGATTTAATTGACCAATTGTCTGGCTCTACTCCTAAAGCCCGAAAGTCTGCACAACTCAGGGTAGCTGTAGAGAAATTAGAGGACAATGCAAATACCTGGGCAATATATGGACACCAATCAGAGGCTATGAGTTATTCAAATTCCATTATGATAGAAGATTCAGGAACAACCCAGTATCTAATCCATGGCATTTGAATTTAGGCAAATTGGTAGTCCCTGATGTGTTTGTCAATGTGGATCTCCTGAAACTCTTGGCTAAACATTACAATCCCAGACTCAAAGCCATATGCAATCCACAAGGAGAACCTGAGATCCACTTGTCAAAAAATGCCATTTGTGAAGTGTTTGATTTAGATGATTTGTGTACCCTTCCAATAGTGTATGAAGATTTGGACAAAGAATACGGGAGGATGGATACCACGTACAATGGATGGAGATTGCTTCTCCACAAGCCTAGGATAGAGGGAAAAATAATGCCTTTTGATGATTCTGACGGACCTCCATTCCATGCATCTTTGTTTGAACCATATATGCAATACACATATTACTCCATTGGCCAAGTCCTCGGGTCAGAGGTTCCTGATTTTATGTCAATTCCATTAATGGTGATAGCAACAGATATCCAGTGTCACAATGCTAGGCAGTTTGACTATGCTGCTTATGTCTGCAAAAAGATTGACTCCAGTTTAAGTGCAATTAAGAACAATGCCCCAACAGTCTCTTTTGAGCATTATTCGCTCCTCATGCATATGGTGTTATATTATGGCCAGGAAATTGGAATGTGGCCAAGTGAACTTAGGATTGCTCAACTAGATAAAAGGGGACAAAAGTCACCTATGCAGATGTGGACAAGGATATGGGATAGTAGGTTTGCCTATTCTAGTTATATTCATTTTGAAGAATACTGTGTAAAGGTGTTGTATAGATATTTTAATCATCCTTGTGAATATTCTATATCAAATGAAATAAAGAGGTTCCTTAGACTAAAGGATTTTGGTGGTCCCCCAACTGTCACCCACAACTGGGGGATTGGTATTGTTTTGAGGATTCCACCATGGTTAGAATTTATGGTTTTGAAGACACCCCATTTATATTGCCCAAGATAGTTCCTGATAGGGTTGCCTACTTAGAAATAGTCAGGCAAATGAACTGCTCTAATGTGATGAATTTGAGTGCCTTTGACAAACAATCTTTCATGCCCAATACTCTGTGCTTCGGGGATTTCACTGTGGTGTTCAAAGAGGGTTATGGTCTCATCAGAGACAAATTAATGAATTACAATATGAGGTGTGCAGAGGCAAGAAAGGGATTTGATCCCGAGGGTTTTATTGATTTTGCCAGAAGAAAACAAAACCTTAGTGGATATACACATGTCCCATATCCACATGATGACATTATTAGGAACATGGAAGAAGCTGAAGTTGAACTAGTAATTGAGAAGTATAATAGAGAATTAGATGAGAAGAGGAAACAACTCGCAGAGATAGAGTTGTTGTCTTCTGGGGATGAGGAGTCTGCAGAAGAAGAAGAGCCACATGAACAGGTGACCAGAATATCCAAACAAAAAATGCAATGTTATCAATCTCTTGATATAGAGTATGATGAAGAGGGGCCTGCTGATGAGGATCCTAGTTAGTTAGCATATGATTCTTTTATTGCAGATGATCAATTTATTCATTCTCAAGAATTTAAATCATTTTGGTATAAATGCAAGGGAAAAGAACTCAGAGAATCTGTTGAAGATGTCATAGCTAACAATGAAAAACAATTGATTGATATGTTGAAAACAACAGTGGACAATGAATTAAAATCTATGACTCCTAACAGAGGAAGACAATTGCTTAGAGAAGCAGGTGTCATGATATTCCCTGGACTTGATATAAATTCTGCCTTGGTGTTTGATAGTTTTTTGCACAATACTGATGACAAGTATAAGCTCACTCCTGAGGGTGTCACAGAGGTGTACATGGGTACCAAATATAACAATGATGAAAATTCACTCATGATATGGGCCTTGTATCCTCCTCATAAGAAAACAACCATTATAGATATTGAAAAAACTTTTGGGCATGTTATGACCTTGAAAGCAGGGGAAACTGATGCCTTGATTACTGCAGATATTGGCATAAATGTTGCAAACTTAAATAAAGCACAGGCTCAAATGCTAATCAAGGAACGAGATGCATATAAACTAAGTTGTGAAAGATTAACAAAAGAAAATGATTTCTTGAAAGATACTGTTAAGAATGCCTTTGGAGGGTCAGTGAAAAGGTTAACTCAAGGAGAGAGTTCACAAATCGTCCAATCACCATCTGTTGATCAGATAGCTTAGGTTTAGATTGACACACTTGCAACAGTGCTACAAAATAGGCATGTTAATATGATGTATTGGATGAACAAATTTTGGGATATCTATTCTAAAAACCATAAGGTGATCCAAGAGCACGAAAGGCTAGACAATAGGCTTCAGGAAAAACTCCATGAGATACAGAGTAGGGATGTTTTGACAATATAGGTGCTTCTAGTGCAAAAGACTTGATCGAACAACATCAAAAATATTATGACCAGCTTAAAAATGATGCCAAGGAATGTATTGAGGCTTCAAAAGTAGGCGTACCGATGTGTTTAGAAATGACAAGGAGCTGAAGAGAAAAGATGAATGGAGTAAAGAGTGCCAGGTGATATTGTATGAAGCCTTAGGAGCTCTCAAGGATAAAGACTCTGCATCTGGGGAAGATTGCAAGCATCTGGAGAAGATGGTGACGATGGACGTGATCACAAGGAATGCTATTGAGTTTACTGATACACATTGCAGCCAAGAATACCTGGATCACATTGCTCAGATATATTTGTGGCTCAACAGGGCTTAGGATCATTTTCTTTGTTTATTGTTATGTTAATCATTTTAATTCCCAAAAGACATTTTGAAGAGTTATGTCTCTTCATAAGTATTTCTATATATGTTGAACATATGGTGATCAATGATCAGCGACAGTAGGAGAAATAATAGAAGTTCATAATATTTTAAAGACCATGTTGCAAGTATTACTTTTAAGAAGTTAATAGAAGATCTCTGATTTTGTGGTTTTATACTGGCATTCAATTGTTTGTTGAAACTATTCAGTTATTTGGTTGTCTGCAATTCTGCATTTCCTTGTTATTTAGATTGATATATCAAGTATATATTTAATTTGTCAATGCACATTTGCTGTATTTGTGTGATTTGATTAATCAGTTTCCCTAAAAGGAATTAAAATCCTTCTGGTTAGTCACAGTAATCTGGAAGTGTTGATTTGGATCATTAAGAAGAACCATATAATTAGGATTGTCATTTTGTCTCCAAGTTGATATTATCTATTATTCTTGTATATTTCATTCAATTGGTTCCTTCAAGAAAGGATTAAAATTCCTTCTGGTGAGTAACAAGAAACTTGATTGTGTCAGTTGGATATTAATAAGAGTTTGTCAATCATTTTCCTGCACGTTTATACAAGTTGTAAACCAAAACATTGTGCCAAACAGTTTGAGTTATCACCCAATATAAGCCACTGGTCTTTGTCTTTCATTTTACTCTGTTTATCCAACAAGGCACTGGTCTTATCTCAATTCATCATTTAGTTTTATCTAAAAGCCAATTATTAGTTGAGCATAGTTGTAAAATTTACCTTGATATTGCTTATACAATTTATACCAATCATCCTTTAGATATTATATATAGAATTAGTTAGCAAGCTTTCCTCTATTCCACACTATTTTCCACTATGGGTAGATCCATTAATTTTGTCAAAGCACTTACACTCATCCAATCTGCTTCAAAATTTCAAGGTCCACCTGCCTAGGTATAGCAGTGCCTAAAGTGCAGGGAGTCATTAACCTTATAAGTTAACTCCATCAAGTTAGTTCAAAAATGTTGCCAATATGATCATAGAGTTTGGTGTCCTCTTAGGATTTGCAACCTACATTTTTGAGACCTAACACAGTCTATTGCTGTGTGTAAGTTTGGCAGACCATCAACTTACACCAATAGATTGGCACCGTTGCCAGGGAGCCAAGATTTTATTTCTGGTTGCTTTGATATTGAAATACAATGTTTGTTCAAATTTTCTTCCTAACAAAGGAATTGATGACTTTGTTTTAATAATCTAGAATTAAGTTTAGTTTGAAGAAAGTTTCATAATGGAGAGAGGAAGAAACTAGGAGCAGCATGGACGTGAGGAATCCTCTAGTAATGCAGGAAATAGGAGTAGATATAGAGTAAGGAGATCCAATATGGTGCCTCCAAGGAATCCCCAAGACAATATATTTGTCAACCTCAGAAGCCAATACAACTATACTTCTAAGGACTCTGCTGATAACATGCTCAGAAGAAACAGAAGTCATAATAGAGGTGACTATGATGTTAGAAGAAATGAGAATGTTATCGATAGAGGAAGTAGAGATAGATCTCATGATCCATATTTGAGGACATTTAGGAATGTCAGTGAGAATGAAGAAATGCATCAGAGTACAAGGCATCCTAATTCCCCCATAGGATCACTTGGAAGTCAGCATGATACCATTCCTAATGAGGAAAATCAATAACAACAACTTGATGATGAGGAAAGATCTAAAGAAGAATCCAGGATGAACTGGATCTGCTTGATCATCTTAGAAATAGACAGAGGGAAGTGCATGCCTTGCTTAATCAACAACAAGCTCAGCTTGATCAGTAGGCCCAAAAAAACTAGAATGCACAGCAGCAGGGCCTAAATCAAAATATTAATCAGCAACATGCATTTCCACAACACTATATAATCAGAGAAAACAACAACATCAAATGGGACAAGGTATAAATTAGGCCCGTGCTCAAACTGTCAGCATTCCACCATAGCAGAATTAGGTTAATCAGTAGCATGACAACATTCAGAACGTTGGGCATGCATAGCAAAGACAAGCATAGAGGTTTATTGCACAGAGGAAGTTGTTGGGAGTTGAAAGGTATAAGCATCTTGATTTCATTAGCATTCCTGATTTTCCTAATCTAATTCCAACTAAGATTAGAGGGAAGATTCTTAGATTTTAGGGCAATAATGTTGTCACTAATGAGGAACACTTGAGGCATTTCATTAATGTCACTGATGAGTACGAGATTGAAGATGAAGATGTGATGATGAAGCTATTTGTGCACTCATTGGAAGAAAGTGCCAAAGAATGGTACAAGGCTCTACTTGATAACAACATTGATTCTTGGGAGGAATTCATGAGGGTGTTTAGACTGCAGTATGGGGATAGGATTGACCCCAAGTTTGTCATTCATGAACTCACAGCCATCAAAAAGGCCATCAACGAGACAGTAGCTAACTTCAACAACCGCTTCATCATGACAATGAGAAATGTACCTCCTCATATGAGACCCAATGGATCTATGTGCTTGGTTTTATATTGTGGTGCATTTGATTCAAAAATTGGTTATTGTTTGATGGACAAGAGTCCACAAACATTAAGAGAGGCATATGCTACAACCATAAACATAGAAAGTAATATGAGAGCTTCAGGGAAGCACATAAAAAGGTCTAATGTAAAATTGTCCCAGCTAGATAAGCCATCTTTCATCAAACCCCTCACTACAGATGACAAATTAGATAAACTCATGGGGGTTGTGAAAGATTTGTCTTATAAAGTTGCTAGAAATGACAAAGGGTTGCCACCTCAGGGTGCTACAACACATTTTAATGAAGGATAGAGGTTGCATAATAGGCCTTATAATACTAATTGGTCTAAGATACCACATGAAAATGACAAACAAGTTGGCCCCAGGCATGTAATTTTCAAACAGCCTGAAAGGGACATCCTTGATCCTTTGAAAATAGATCAAGTTAATTTTCAAGATGAATCTTTATAGTGCCAAGCTTGTTTCCTCCCCCATGATCTGACAAACTATGTGGTGGCTCATTCACTGAGCAGAGAAGAAGAATTTCCCAAATAAGAGGGCACATCTGAGTATTATGAAGAAGAAATAAATTAGTTTGATGCTGGAGATTATGAGTAGATGGGTCAGGGTGATGATTGTGATAGTTATGAAGAAGGGGATCATATTTTACAATATGACTATGATGAAGGTCCAAAGAAGTATCAATTTCCATCTCATGATTTTGGGCACTTAAGGGACCTTATGCAGGAGAAGTATCAGTAGTCCAAGCCTTCAAAAGAAGACATGGAAGCCTTGACAGATGCAACCATTTTACAAGTCCAAGGAGGATATCAATTGATAAATAGGACTGTCCCTGTGCATAATGCCCCTGCCAAGGAATCAAAACAACAAAAAATGAATGGAGATAGAGACAAATGCAAGGGGAACATGGAGCAGAAGAGCAGTAGCAATCCAAATAAGAATGTGCTAGAAAAGAAGAAGATTCCAGTGCAACCACTAGCAGTAGAAAAGAAATATGTGTAGAAGAATCCAACACCAACTGAGCAATTGGTTACTATGCCCATTTTAGGGGTCCATTATCCAAAAGGCTACAAAAACAAGGATCAACCTTAGGCACAAAAAAGAACCTAAAAAGGAGAAGAAAAAGGAAGAAGGTAATGACATTTAATCTAATCAAATCATACTTTATATTCCTTGTGCAAATGATGTAACT
Organism: Cunninghamia lanceolata; assembly: GCA_027924645.1. Classification (NCBI taxonomy): domain Eukaryota; kingdom Viridiplantae; phylum Streptophyta; class Pinopsida; order Cupressales; family Cupressaceae; genus Cunninghamia; species Cunninghamia lanceolata. The sequence continues at coordinate 2,506,207 of BSBN01000716.1, read as the reverse complement.
GTTTCATGTGATACTCCTTTGCGCAATTATCTTCCTATTGACATGGCTCAAGTTTTTAGCCAAATTAGAATTCATGTGCCAATAGTGGAACTCCTTAGAACCCCTAAACATAGAGATAGGGTAGAATCTCTTATTACTATTGTAGATGCACAAAAACAACCTGTTGTTGTTCCCAACAATAATGATGAGGGCGTGGGTCATGAGGAAATAGTAGAGGTTTACTTAGGATCTTCCATGGTTAATAGCAAGATGGGGGTAGATCCTTTTTATACCACTTTGATCATAAATGGTTGGCTCTTAGACAACTATATGCTTGATTCATGGACATCTAGCAATGTCCTACCACTAGAAATCATGAATTAATTGGGACTGAAGGTGTCCAAATCCTTTGGCAAATGCTTTGCCATGGATTCTAGGGAGGTCAATGTTATAGGTCTGGTCAAATATGTTGAGGTCAAATTAGTTGCATATCTTGACAAATCATTCCTGATGGACATAACTATCATGGATTGCCCTGCTAAATGGGGCATGCTATTATCAAGAAAGTGGGCAACCTCCATGGGTGGTAGTATTCAAATGGACCTATCATATGCCACCATTCCAGTCCAGTGCATGGAAGTTAAACTATACAGGGAGAAGAAGGTGGAAGACCAAAACATAGAAGATAGATATAAAATAGAGGAGGATCAAGCCAATTTCTTTGACACTGATATATACCATTTTATAGGATATTGCAGTGATGATAATCCTTGCCTGAATGTTTCACCTTCCAATCCTATTATTTCTAATTCTGAAGCATCTAATTTATGGACACTATATTTTGATGGTACGTGCTCAAGGGAAGGCTCAAGCACTGGAATTGTTCTGATATCCCCAGATGGCAAACAATTTGGTATGTCATTTAGGCTTGATTTTTAGTGCACTAACAACATAGCTGAGTATGAGGCACTGTTGTTGGGTTTAAATATTGCTCACAAGCATAAAATTAAGTACCTGAAGATATTTTGTGACTCAAAATTAGTTGTGCAACAGATTCAAAATAAATTTGCTGCCAAGGATAAAAGGTTAAGGGGATACATGAATGTTATATGGGATACCGTGGAGCGATATGATGTCATTAGCATCAAATGGGTTGATAGAACAAGAAATGAAAAGGTAGACTTCCCAGCTGTAGCTACATCAAAATTTGATCCCAGATCAGATCTTCCTCATGGCCATCATGTTGTGGAAGTCCTTACAAGGCCAACGATCCCTGATATATATATAGTTGGCAGGTATTCAATGATAGTAATCAGGTTTTCAGTTTCCTCAATTGCATGGATGAGTGATTGACTGACAACCTATGGTAGAGATGGAAAATGGAAAGGAAACATTATTTAGCAGCGAGGTTGTGCAATTAAAGACCAATACCATTCCCAAGGGATTGGTGGCGCTGGAAAGAATGTTTGATAATGCCGACCACTAGAAGAGTAAAGGTAAATGATGCAGGAGCATCCAAGGTGTATGGGCAATCCTGTGTCACCAAAAAAATATTTTAATTTTTAGTTGTTTGGTTTTTCAATAATGTTGGAGCTTTGAGAAAATCATATTTTTATTTGCAACAAATATATTTTCATGGACCGCTTTGTAATTGTAATTTTGGAGAAAATTACTCCAATAATTTGTAATTCCACCATTTGTGGGAGAATCTTTCCCAGGCATCCACTTGGAGATATGCATTAATTTGTATTTTGGTGGGGCTGATTTGGTGGGTGAGATGCTGTCATAAAGTGGGTCACCAACTCCTAATTTTAGAAAGCACTTATTGTTGGCAAGAGACACTATATGGATTCATGGTTGTTGTCATTGATGGCAACAAAGGTCATCCCACATATCCGCAAGTCATGATGTGTCTCTACCGGAAGTCAGAATAAAGAATGTTGTGGTCCGGTGAAGAAGAACAGAGCATGTGGCAAGGTCCGACAGATTGGTCCGGATCTCTCAGAGGAAGTGTCTTGGTGCAGTGCGGATTTGGGGAAGTCAAGAGGACTACCTTGAGTGGTATATTCCAAGGATTTAGCCTCCGGTGATGGACAAGGAAAAAGATATGAATGGTTGAGTACCGGATTCCTGAGAGACAGTGAAAACAGAGGAAGAACTGACTGGCAGAGTATCAGACTGCTTTCCGGATGTGTTACTGTTGATGACAGAGGTTGTGAAGGCATGAATCATGTTTGGCTGACATGATTAATGATATCTACAAGTATATGCTTGATCCGCATTGCTTGGTGAGGAAGGATTCAGCCGACAGAATGAGAGCTTGTAAGAAACTAGACTGTTCCGGATGCCGACTAGAAAAGTGATGAAATTACTTATGCGGATATATATAGAGGATGGATTTAGTTGTGAAGTAAGTGATGATGTGGAGATGTATGCGAATAAGTCCAGATAAGAGCAGAGGTAGCAAAAAGAATCCGGTATGTGAAAGATAGCAGAATAAAGAACAGAGGAAAGATGAAGTGCAGCAGATCAGTGTACTGAGCCTAACCGGAACTGAACTCCAGCATATGCAGATGCTTCCAATCAGTTCAAGACTGTGATTCTCATCACTTTGTAGACAGTGTGTCTTCTTGTAGGCAGTGGGCCTCTTGTGAGCAGTGTGCTCGGGCAGTGAGCCCTAATTGGCAAGTGCCATTTTTGTAATTTCCTATTCTTCTAACAGAGAATAATTTTGGGTTAATCACCCCATGGTTTTCTCCCTTAACAGGGTTTCCACGTCAAAAATACTGTGTCATGTGTTTCTTATTTCATGATTAATGTTTTTGTGTTTGATTCTATGCTGCATCAATTAAAAGGAAAGTTCAATAAGGGAAATAATTAGGATAACTGATTCACCCCCCCCTCTCAGTTATCAACACTTATTTTGTAACTGACATCATGTAAGGAATCTTGTATGTGGTCTTTATGGCCAGGTTGGTGGACCTAACTCCTAGAATTTTATTTTATTAATTCCAAAATTTGTAACTCCAAGATGGGGGGTCATAATTATGAGACCCAGTCTTGGTAAAATAGGCATAACTTTCTCATTTTAGATCAAAATTGAACAATTTAAAATGTTATGGAAAGATGGGAAGGAGGGACACAAAATCTAGAAACGGTTGTAGAAAATATCAAAAATTGAGGGAGAAATGACAGGTTGGAAGTGACGGGTTTTCTTGTGGATTTGTGGAGGTTGTTTTGAGAAACCAATAGTGGTTTCTTCTCATACAATTTCTACATATTGAGGCTTGCTCATTTGGGAGGGGGAGTGCTTTGGATGAAGATATTTGCATAGCTAGATGCTGCCGATGTGAGTCCAAATTGATGAAGACATAAAAATTTGTTGCAAGTGTGGATTGTAATCTTCTTAGAAGCTCATAGCTTCATGATTTTGTAATAATTTTTCAGATTCAACAAAAGTGTTGATGCAAATTTCTCTTCTTGTATTTGCTGTTCTATTTGATTTTCAGCCTTCTTTCGGAGGCTTGTGAAGTGTTTTTGTTGCATATTTTCAAGGATGAGGTTCCCTTTTGTCATTAGTAAACATGTTGAAGAGGATAGTGTTGAAGGTGTTAACCTTGGAACTAAGGAGGCACCTAAGATGGTTTACATAGGTAATAAATTGAAGCCTCATGAAAAGCAAATGCTGATTGCTTTGTTGAGAAAGTTTAGAAAGTGTTTTGCATGGTCCTATGATGAATTGAAAGCTTATAGGGAGGATTTATTTCAACATACTATCCCCCTTCAACCTGATGCAAAACTATTTAGGTAGAAACAGAGGCCTATAAACCCCACTATAGCTCCAAAATGCAAAATGAATTGTTGAAAATGAAAGAGGGAGGTATAATTAAACCAATCAAGCATTCTGAGTGGGTGTCTAATCTTGTCCCAATGAGAAATAAGAATGGGGAGATTAGATTGTGTGTAGATTTTACAAATATGAACATCAAATCCCTTAAGGATAATTATCCTCTTCCAAGCATGGATCATCTTTTGCAGAGGGTTGTTGGTTCAGAATTGAACTCCATGATGGATGGGTTCTCAAGGTATAATCAGGTGCTGGTCAAGGAGTTAGAACTGTATAAAACAACATTCACCACTCCTTGGGGTATGTATGTGTATCTGAGAATTCCATTTGGATTGAAAAATGCAGGATCAACGTTTCAAAGGGCAATGGATGTGGATTTTGCTGGCCTCATTGATGAGATCATGGTTGTATACCAAGAAGATCTTACTACATTTTTCTAAAGATGGAGATGATCATTGTAAGCATTTGCAATTGATTTTTGAGAGATGTTTAGAGTATGGGATCTCTTGAAATCCTAAAAAATATCAATTTGAAGTGGAAGAAGGAAAGCTGCTAGGACATATTGTGTCTAAGGATGGGGTTAGGATTGATCCAGAAAGATTTAAGACCAATGAACTTATCCCTCAGCCCAAAATAGTCAAAGGTATTTAGTCCTTCTTGGGGTAGATTAACTTTGTCAGGAGATTTGTCCCTAACTTCGTTGAGAAGACTAAAGCCATCTCCAAGATGCTCAAGAAGGGACATTCCATCACATGGGACAAGGAATTAGCTAAACCTTTTCTTGACATAAAGGAGGCTCTCAAGAATGCACTAGTGTTGGTAATTGAGATGTCCCAAATAAATGTTTTCATCCAAAAATCAAATTTGAAAATGATTTTTCAATTTACTTTCAAAACACCCAATTTTCCCCTACACAGATTGATCCCGAAATTGACAATTTTAACACAAATGAAAAAGGGAAACTTATTTAAACATAAAATACTGATAATTATCTTCAAATAGAAGTAATGGCATGGCCTCATGCTGTTACATATCATAAATTTTCTATATTTAATCATAGACACAAATTTGCATGCAAAACTAACAATTTCACTACACCCGATTTCACCTAGAACCACATAAATGATAATGGATGAGCCCAAGATTATATTAATTGATTTTTTGATGAAATTAAAATTAAATAAAACTGATTTACAGTCATAAAAACAGCAGCAACAAAATGAAATAATTCTGGAAACACCACATTGAAAACTGCTCAAACTACACACTCCAAAAAATGCAAATTTCACAACAAATCTTCAATATTCTTCTCCAAACTGAAATATGAAGTCTCCAACACCTAGAGCTATCCAAGATGGATAAAATGAACATAAATATGATTCTATACAATAGCACAACACACAGAAACATGCAACTCCAAAACTCTACAATAAGTCTCACAATCTTCCTCCGTAATCCTGTAAAACACACAAACTGAACAAGCTGAAATCCTACAACTGCGTGAAGCTCCAATGCAACCTCTGTATGAGATTACCCTAATGTACCAAAGGGGTTTCATCCTTGATACTTGCAACCAATGGGTTTCCATCCACTGATCACCAATCTCCAATGGGTTTTTGTCCACAAAAGATTATTTGTTGAAAACCAATGTCTAGACAATTTTTGGTAGAGTTTTTGTATGATAAAATGAGATGCCTGGAAAGTGAAATTGCTTGCAAATATATAGAGGAACAAATTCAAATGACCCATTATTGTAAAAATAAATAAAATAATATCATTCCCATCAATTTTCCTCCAAAATAGGTCCCATAAAGATTTTTCATAACCTCCACTTGATTTCCAGCTAAAAATAGGCAATAACTCCCTCTTGCAAGTTGTCATAAAATCTTCTAAAATTAGGTGCAATATGATATTTGAAATTATTAATTGCACCACAAGATACTCTCCCCCACTTTGGATTTCTCACACAAACTAAATTAGTAAAATATTTAATATTTAATTGGCCCTAATTAAGTAGCTTAAAATATAAATTAATCGTCGGTCCAAAATATTAAATATTAAATCTCCTTTCTCAACCCATGATATAAAATGTTGGAATGAGCATTTTCCCCATGGAATTGAATTAATAAAATTTGGGACATGATAGTAAGTCTAGACTATTCCAAGCCTTTCCAGCTTTTCTCCTTCGCTTCATTTTATATTGTTGCTACTATGTTATTGCAAAAGAATAAAGATGGATTTGAGCAGCCAATATGATTCTTTAGCAAGTCCTTATAGGCTACTGAGTTGAATTATTCCATTATGGAGAAGCATGTTTATACATTGGTCAAGGCCACAAAAAATTTCAGATCTTATTTCACAGGTGCCAAGATCATAGCATATGTACCACACACAGTAGTGAAAGATATATTCATGCAACAAGAAGCTTCAGGTTAAAGATGTAGATGGATCAATAGGATCCAAGAATATGACATGGATATACAAGTCAAAAAATTGGTCAGAGGCCAAGGTTTAGCCAAGTTGATGGCTAATTCTAATCTTGAAGCAGTAGAAGTAAATGAAAAAGAGGTAGATACAACTCCTCATTGTTCATTGGTTGATGATGCATGGTACAAGGATGTTTTATTTTATCTTGAAAACATGGATTGTCCACCATGTATGGATGAGACTCAAAAGAGGACTCTCAAGATGAAATCTCAAAGGTATGTTCTATTTTACAATGAGCTCATGTGGAGAAATCATGAAGGCATATTGCTCAAATGTTTGAATCAAGATCAATCTGAAGTTATGATGAATGAGTGTCACCATGGTGTTTGTGGGGGACATTTCAAAGCTAAAACCACTGCCCATAAAATCCTTAGGGTTGGATACTAGTGGCCTACTTTATTCAAAGATGTGGCACAAAAGATAAGGAAATGTGATGCTTTCCAATGATTTTCTGGTAAGATGAGATTTGATGGAGCATTACCCCTTTTGCCTCTTACCGTTGATGCACCTTTTCAGTAGTGGAGAATTGATTTTATTGGAGAGATACAGGAAAAATCTAGCAATGGATTTAAATAGATTATTGTGGCCACTAATTACTTCACCAAGTGGGTAGAAGCAATTCTGACTCGTAATGCAACTTCCAATGTGGTAATTGATTTCATAATCAACAATATAATCACTAGATTTGGAGTGCTAGACAAGATTTTGGTGGATAATGCCATGTGTTTTAGGTCATAAGAAATGATGGACATGTGTTCTAAGTTTGGTATAACTATTGTGCATTCATCCCCTTATCATCCCCAAAGTAGTGGATAGGATAAATCCAGTAATAAAAGCTTGATGAAGATCATAAAGAGGACACTGGATCAAAATAAAAAGAGATGGGATGATAAACTAAAGTATGCTTTATGGGCTGACAGGATAACCTTCAAAAGATTTGTTGGAAGGAGCCCATTTGAGCTAGTATATGGAGTAGAGGTAAAAATGCCAATCAGCATGGAGTTACCAGTGTACAAACTACTACGTGATATAGAAGAGGATTAACTTATGATGCAATGTCCTAGAGGATATTGTAGTTGATTGAATTAGAAGAACAAAAAATAGTTGTACATGATAAATTGTTGAATCAAAAGTAGAAAATGAAGCTCTTGTTTGATAAGAATATTGTATCAAGAGAGTTCAAAGTTGGTGACTTGGTGCTTCTTTGGGATGCCAAATTTGAAGATAAGGGGAAACATGACAAATTTGACCCATTATGGCTTGGGCCATATGAGGTAGTTAAGAAATTGGAGCTCAATGTTTACCATTTGATGACTTTAGAAGGAGTGCCTCTGGAGCTACCCATTCATGGACAACATCTGAAGTATTATTTTTCATAGGTAACACTTCTCTTGAATTTTGAATACAGTCAATAGTATTTTGTGCTCTAATGTTTATGATTGTATTTTGTCATGTATATAGACCTTGTTGTAAATATGTTTGTTTTTTTCCCTTTTGTGTTTTGTGTGTTTTGTGCCTTTCTAGTATGCTCAGAGATCTAAATACTTGTTGTGACACTGCTTGTCACACGTCCCCAACCAGAGCCATTGTTGGGACCTGCAAAAATTTTGGTCCCAAGATGCCCCATTTTGCACCCATATTCCATCTGAATCCCATTTTATGCCTTCAGTGTTGAACTTGGTGGGACTTTGAAAAATTTTACTTGGCTTTTTGTTGCAACCTTGCTCCATGTTCCAAATCTGAAAGTCCTATGCTAGGGTTTAGCTTTGAAAATATTTTAAAACTTGGTTCCTAGGTCTAAAACTCTAAACCCTAAGGCTTGTATAAGCGTCAAATACTTTGTGTTCTAATTCATAGTTGACTGCTTGTTGCCCGCTACCGGTCTTTAAGTCATTACTTCATGTCTAGGGCATCATATAGTTACCATCTCCTACTCTCATATTACCTTTTGAGCCAGTGCACAAATTTTTTATGTCTTAATCTTATCCCGAGCCCCTTAATAAAGTTTGGCCTCTCTATTACCTAATAGAACAATGTTGTTCTAAAATCACGTGCTTGGGTCCCCTTTTAAAATGTCTGCCCAAGGAACTATTTGTTGGTTTGTGGCGTGTTCTAGTTGGGTTCTGCCATTCCATGGAGATTATTTTATTAAGGAAAAGGGTGATGGTAAAACCACGGAAAGAAGACAGGTGGCAGGATTCGACAGCTTAGCGTTTAAAGAACCCGAAGGAGGCCATGTGGCATAATATGTAGCTTTTCTGCCATTCTGTAGGGTATTCCAATAATGTTTTACTAAATCTTGCAGAACAACAGGAAGCTACCACATGTCTATTTTTGGCTATTGAGGGGATGTACAATGATCGCTGGTGACACATAGAAAGTTTTACAGTATGAGAAAGAATTTAAGGTTACCTTGTACCACGCGACACAATTTGAAGGGTTTCTATTGTTCTGTGGACCCTCATTTGTGGCTTGATCTCATGACTATGGAACTATGAGAGGCCACCACGTGGACAAGGCCAAATCATCTTTTCATTGGCATGCCTTTTTGCTGAGTTGTAAAGGTGGTTACAAATGAAAATTTTCTATTGGTTTGATGTTTCTTTAGGATAGACATCGGGGAGAAGGGCCGAGGGATGAGGTTTGCCAAGGTAATGAAAAATATTCTAAGTGCGGTGTAGTATAGAAAAGCGTTGGAGGTTGAAGTTTCATCCTTCCATCTTCTTCAGTGTTGCAGAGTTGAGGGCCCAAAGGCTGAAGTCCGATGGGTCTCCATGTTCAAATCCCTTTAAGTATGAAGTGTGCAGTAGAGTTCAAAGGTTGGCTCTTCTTCCTTCCTTTGAGGAAGGCGAAACTGGGAAGGCTCGATGGTCGATTCCTGACAGGTTTTATTTTCTTTGAGCTGAGGACAGATGGTGGGGCTCCTCTCTTTCTTCTTCCAGATGGTGAATGCATAAGGTGGAAAACTCAGGGGCCGACCCCCGACATTTTCATATTTTTCCTAAGTGTGTCAGAGGTTAGAGTTTGGGCTTCCTTCCTTCCATCTTCTTCATGGAAGACAAAAAGTGGAAGGCTCGACGGCTAACCCCCAATAAATGTTCCTTGTATGCAGGGTGGAAAGCGGAGGTCAGGGCTTTCTTACTCTCCCTTCTGGAAGGTATAAGGCGAAACAGTGAGGAATGAGGAACTACAAGAGAAGTTTAGGAGATGAAGTTTTGCTGATAAGGCAAAGAAGAGGCAAAATTAAGGATGTCTCCCATGGTTTGTGTTGGTTTCCAAAATAACTGCAACCCAAAACTCTAAAACATTCCTAAAACACGCAGGCCAGGGATTGTCATCAAGGTGAAGGGAAGAGATTTATCAACAAGTTAAGGGGGATTTTATCCAACTACAGGAGTGGGTAAACTCCTTTGCACTTCAAGCTTCACTAGACCTAGGAGGGATATTCTTAGAGGTATGAAATGAAATACTAATAAACATACACAACCATACCCAATTGTACATTTGATCCCAAAGTTGTCACTAGATCAAGACAAACTAGCTGCACATGCCTCTCATTAAGCTGATTCAACTATGTGAATGTACATGCACAAGAAAGATGGTTTTTCCTTAAACCATAGGTGAAAGATTTGTTTGATTTATAAGGAGTGTTTGATCCCTCTCCAATATGGACCAGTGCCTACTCTATTGGGCAACAGAGTCATATAATGCAAGGAGAAAGAGAAAGACATAGCAAAGGATAAAAATAACCAGGCATACATTTACATATATGACTTTAGATAGATCTTCATACAATAGACATACTCAATGATCCAAAAGTGAACTTCAATGATTCATATGCAACAAAGAAATGGAAAATACAAAGCCTTGTATTAACTTAGATGCTGTCACACATCTCCAAATCTCTGTTACAATCATACCAGCAAATGCGGGAAGGGAAAATATACAATTGCAATTATATATTTACCAAAATCAATACAAACTCCTGTGGAGACATACCACTACATTCAAATTTGTATTACATAATCTTCCTACTCTATGTTGAATAAATCCCTTCACTAGCAAACTAGATAGATCATGTGTTGATGCTAGAGAAACTCCTTAGGCTCTCCTAGACCAGACAATTGGCTTAGAGACCAACCCTATGAATGTCTTTCAAATATGTATATATAGTCTTTGTGTAGCTCCTGGATGTTTGAAATCCCTGTCAACAAGCAATAGAGCAACAATAAATGTGGTGTAGGGCCATGTCAAAAAACTAGTGGAACAAAAGGAAGCCCATGCCCTGCATACTGATATGTATCCTTGAGATATCTGTAGAAGATATCAGATACTAGAACACACCATCCTCATATAAAATTTGGTACCCGCACATGTATGTACTATTCTAGCTACCAATGTGACATCAAAAATCCTGCGTTCATGTTGGCCAAAGAGAAAGAAGGGCATTTTTAAATAAGAGCCCATCAACAGTGTTTGTAAATCTTTTACAACACTTTAAAATTTTAAAGTTTTTATATTTCATAAATCCATGCTTTACATCTGATTCTGCCTTTCAATTTTGCGTTATCGGCAAAAGTCTTCCATCGGGGACTTGCCTCTACTTTCACTATCAACAAATTTCATCTTCTACTTGCTGCCTGCATTTTCTACTTATTTAATGCTTTCATCGGCAAAATGTGATTATACCAAACTAAGTAGCTTTTTCCCTTATCAGAAAGTTTTCTTTTTTGAACTGTGCCCTCTTCCTCTATTTTTGCCTTTTGTCAACGAATTTGGTCATTTGAGAACTAAGCCATTTCCCCCCCTTTATTGGCAAATCTTTAATTTGCCAAACTATATCTTTATCTCCTTTATCGATAACTTTTGACATTTCAAAACTTGCCCATTCTTTTCATTAATCAGAAAAAGACCACTTTTCTAACCACATTCATCTTGCTTTTATTGGCAAATTCCTATTTTGCCAAACTTCATCTTAGCACTTCCTTTTCTTCCTTATCAGAAAAAACCCATTTTGTTGAACTTTTATTTTTCCTTTGCCACTACTTAGTCATCAAAAGTTGGCCTTTTCGAACCTGCCACCCTTGGTTCCATTTTTGCTTTTATTGGCAAAAATCCATTTTGCTGAACCTTACTTCATTTGCCCTTTTCTACTTTATTGGAAAATCTTCCATTTTCCAAACCAATGAAAGTGTGCCAGGGCCTTGCTTTATCTCCTTATCGGTGAAAATAAAAAAGATCAAACCCTTTGCCAAGTTTCAACTTTCTCTGATTCATTGATGAAGCACCCTTTTGCAATGCTTTTGCCTTATCAGCAAACTCAACCATTTGTGAACTTTTCATCTTTCACTGCTTCCCTTCTGTCGGTGAGTTCCTTGTTGAGAAAACCTCCAATTGGCGAACATGGAGGTTCACAAACCTTCACTTTCACCGACGACGCCTTCCGTTGTTTCCTCTTTATCCTCTTTCACCACCAATTTTGGCCTTATCTAATTTTGCCTTTATCGACAAAAATGAATTTTGTCAAACTCTCCCTTCTTTGCTCTTTTCCTCCCTCGCCACAACCTCTTTGTTGCCCTTATTGGTAAATCGGCAAAATGCCAAACTTAAGAACATTGTCGGCAAAAGTAGTAGTTCTTGAACTAGCCGATTCGCCGACAACACTTAACTCTTTCTTTCTTTCTTGTTTTTCCTTTGCGGCCTTCTCTTCCTTTTGTCTTCAATCAATGAATCTCCCATCGATGAAACCATCCGTCAGTGAACTTGGAGGTTCACAAACCTCCAACTTCATCGACAAAACTTTTCCTTTTTCTTTTCCATGCCTTAGAGACTTCTTCACGCCATGTTGCTTTCTTCTTTCCCTTTATCAGTAAATCCTCTATCAGCTGAAACTCTCATTGGTGAACTTGGAGGTTTGCGAACCTCCAGCTTTGCCGACAAAGCTTTCCTTTGTCTTCTTTCATGCCTTAGAAACTTTTGAAACCTACGTTGTGGTAGCATCCTCCTTCATTTTGTCGGTGAAGTCATATGTTGGCAAACGTGTTGGTTCGTCAACCAACACTTTCACTGAGAAAGACACTTTAGCAGTTTTGTTTCCTCTTCTCCCATTGATAAAACACATGCCACCCCTTGTCCTTCATTCTTCACTGTTGGCAAAGTCCACCATCGATGAACTTTCAAGTTTGCGAACTCGAAAAGTCAACGATAAAGGCCTTTGGAAAACCCTTTTTTTGCCAATGAAAAATGTGCCTCCTTTCATCCACTGTCGATGAATATTATTTTCGGTGAACCGACAAAAAATCAAACTTGCGAATGAGTTCACAGGTCGACAATTTGTCGATTTGCCAATAAAGGGTAAAAATTGAAGAAAATCACTAAGGCAAGAAAATGAAAAAGAGGGGGCAAATACTTAGAGGATTTTTATGCTAGGAACCCATTAAGAATACTCTTTGATCATATATAAAAGATGGGTTTTTGGACTTAAAGGTGAAACATGGGAAATTGATGGAATAAAAAATTTTTTATGGGTTTTCTAGGAAAAAAATTAAGCATTTTCGAATTGGTAATTTTGGGCTTCAACACTGGCTCTGGTTGGGGACATGTGACAAGAAATTTCATAGCGAGGATCCATAATATCTCTGGGAAGACCAACCCACAAACACACGAAGTGACACACAAAAAACATATTTACAAAGAAACACACAATCAAAAAATGACTGCAACCAAAATTTCGGGATGCTGCAGGCCATCCCTGCAGGAAAACTGATTAAACTACTTGCCTTTGTCAAAGACAAGCCTATTGAAGGAGCTGATCTCCTTCAATCCTTTTTTGCACTGATCACCCAACATCAACAACAAAAACATTTTGCATGCATGCACATACAAAATATAGAGATTCATATCATCATGCCGAAGATGGAAAAAAAATTTACTAGGGCAAGGCAACCATAGATAATATGATTCATTATCATGTTGACTCACATATAATCACCCACCTTCAAGTCCCATGTCAACATGATGTATTTTTCGGCGTGCATAAATATCAGCATGAAGGAAACTATCAATCTAAAACTCATCCAACCCAGGTGCGGTCTCATATTGGGCTATGACATAAGATTGTTCAATTTCTTGTGGCCTAGCTGTACTAACGCTAATGCTTTCCTCAATGACTGAATCAAAGGCATGATTCAGATTTAAATCTACACCATTCATATAAAAATATGACATTTGAGGTACTTCAAGTGAAGACTCGCAATCTTCAAGTTTCCTCTCTATTTTGTATTCCTTGGCACATACTGTTGTGTAAAATTTGCTACTAAGAATATAAAAAATGATTTTCTCATCACCCTACAAATCAAAACCTTGACCCACACTAGGACAACTAGCCCGGATGTCACCAGGCCCAACCAATGAGCCCAAAAATGTGCTCTCAACATTATCCGCATTAATCAGAGGTAACTACCCCAAACAAAGCTCTAGAAAATCATCTATTACATGGTCTTCAAAGTGGGAAATAATTACCTAACTAGAATCACTTGTAGCTGTAGCATTTCCCTCATGAATCCAGCTAAAGCATAACTCACATCATCCTCATGCAAACAAGTGCCAATCAGGGATTTTTTTAGTGGCGAATCTTCACCAGTTGGTGAATAGTTCATATCCACGAATTGGGAATTGGCGAATAAATTCCCACTGGTGGGGGCCAATTTGCCCAATTTTTTCAGATTTTTAGTCCAATGTGTTTCAATTTGCCACCCTATTAATTTTTGAGTCATTTATAATTAATAGTATTTTCTCCATAGTATTCTATGCGGTTCTAACAGTGATTCACCTGGAATTTCGGAGGCATGTTTTAATTCACCCACATATTCGCCAATATCATTAAATGGTTGACACACATGAGGATCCATTTGCAAACATCATTAAATGGTTGACATGCACGAGGACCAATTTCACCAATATAATTAAACCATCCACATGTATGAGGACCAATTTCGCCAATATCATTATAACTCCATGCTAATTTGAGGGCCTTATTCACGTAGAAAATTACAACATATGTGTTTGATGGAGGTCCATTTCACCTAACATTTACAAGTGTCCTATTAATAGTATGCATGATTCACCAAATTATTACACTACCATTTGAAAATCCCGCAGTATTCACCAAATATGAATTGATATAAATGCATTTGAAACTCTAATTAATCCTTTAGACATTTTGTTCATCTCTGAGCTCTCGAATCCTCGATTCATTTGGGATCATAGAGAAGTTACAGCTATAGGCATTGGCGAGTCACAGAAAAGGTAAGTGATCATTTCTTTACTGTGTAATAATATAAGATTCATGTTGATTATTTATGTCTTTGTTTGATTTCATTGTAATTTGTTATAGATGATATTGATTGAGTAGTAGTTAAGAGTCTAGGACTAGGGAGATATCTTAATCTACGACCCAAGGAATCAGGGATCTATATTCTATCATCTATGATTCCTTCTTGAACAAAATGACATTTTTTCTGTAGCTTTTAATTCGTGAGAGATGTTGAGCAAGAAGAAGTTGTCTGAGGGTGGTGAAGGGAGGTTAAGGTCATTAAAACGGAGAAACATAAAGTCATACTTTGGCAATGTTGGCGGTCCATCTGATGGAGCTACAACATTGAAATTTGTACCATCTATTGACTTGGATGACAATGCCATGGATGATATTCCAGGGAATACCCAAGGTAGCAGGAATGATGACGATGCCACAGATGATGTTCCAGGGGTAGAGAATACCCAAAATGTACCAGGAATGATAAGAATGCCACACATGATGTTCGAGGGAATACCCAAGGTAGCGGGAATGATGACAATGACACATATGATATTGATGTTCCAGGGAATACCCAAGGTAGCATGAATGATATTATGAATAAATCAAACTCAAGAAATGATAATGAAGTTAATGAAGTTATAGAAATCAATGAAGATGAAGATCCTACAAGTGTACACAAGGGGAAAAGAAAAGCCAAATCCAAAAAGGGGCGTGAGTGGGAAATGTCAAGGAGTTTTTAGATTGATTGGGTGTCAAAATTCCCATTCATTGAACCGATGGAGAATGCAAACAAAGATGAACCTCCCACAGGATGCAAGTGTAAGATTTGCAGTTGGAAATATTGTAGGGATAAGAGATTGCAGCTAAAACATGACACCATGGAAAAACATATTAGCAAAGTTTATGAAAAACAAATCATAGATGGACAGGGAAAATCAGTGATAAGATGGAAAATGAAGGACGAATGTCTTCATGTAAAGAATGCCCTCGAATATGATGCACATATGCAAAGAAAGGTGAAGATTCATGCAGGTGGAGGTTTAATTGAAGCTTAATTTGGAAAGATGATGGGACAAGCACAAATGGCAAAAACTATTCAGTTGGGTGTTGTTTTTCATATTTTGACCAGAGGGCATCCTATGACAGACTACCCAGAATATAATAGTTTATTATCTTTTATGGACGTTCCTAATTTTCCTAACACACATTGGTCAATAAACAGTGGATGGGAATGGGCAAGTTGTCTTGCTGATGTGGAAAAATATGATTTACAGGAAAAAATAAAAGAGTCAACTTTATTGCATTATCTCTAGATGAAGTTACAACAATAGATAATACTTCTTGGGTATGTATGCATGTGTATACTGTGGAAAATCATGTCCGCCAACCTCATCTACTCTCTATTTATAAAATGAAGGAGAATGCAACATTACAAAATCTATTTGAGATAGTTAAGAAATCTTTGATTGAAATTAGAGGTATGGATGATTGCACAATTGCCAGAAAGTTGGTGTGTGTAGGGGTGGATGGAGCTTTAGTAATGCAAGGTCATAGGAACAATCTGTGTGTAAAGCTACAAAATTCTATTTCATCATACGTGATTGGCATCCACTGCATGGCCCACAGAATGAATTTAGCATTTAAAATGGTGAGCAAGTTTCCTACAGTATCAAAAGTTGAAGATCTAGTCCACGAGCTCTACTCATACTTCTGCCGAAGTCCCAAATGGTTTTTAGAATTTCAATATTTTGCTGAGGGAGTAACTGCAGGAAACAAGCTTCTTAAGGATGTTGATACTAGATGGATCTCCTTGCATGAACCAATGAAAGAGTTTTTGCAGAATATCAATCCTTGATTGGTGTAATGCATAACCATCGCTTCTCAGTTGATAGGGCTCCTGACCTCTTACATAGGTTAAGTGACATAGAGACACTACTCGTTTTAGCTGGTATTCTTCCCACGCTGGAGGAAATGAACGTGCTTAAAAAAAGCCCAAGAAAGAACTATGTATATTTTTGAATATACTAAACTCCATTGAATGATATGCATGACCCTCGATTTAATCTATATCTATCAGACAGGTCCTTCATAAGTCCAAAATTTAGTAGCTGGCACTTGATAACAAAATTTTTTATAGTTTAATGATAGCGGGGAGTTATGTGTCTCTTTAAAGGGATTTGAGATACCAATGCACTATTTTAACAAGGTCAAGCATACTATCAAAGAAGAACCTATTTCAAGGGAAGCTTTTGGCAAGATTGTTATTTTTGTAAGTACTACTTTAAAGAAAATTGCAAAATCTCTTTCCTCAGAGATTAGAGATCGATTCCCTTGTGATGAACTGCTTGAAGCCATGTCTATAGTGTATCCTCAATGTTAGGTCAACTGTGAGCCAAGTGATTATAAAAACAAGATAAAGACCTTAACAAATCATTTTTCAAGAAGTACAGAACGCGATGGACAACAAATAGAAGGAATTTTAAATCAAACTAAGCTTACAGAGCAATCAGGTCAATTTGCAACTTCAATGATTAAACAATTTAAACTCATGGAGGCTCCCCACCAAGAGGGATCAATAACAAAGCTTTGGCCAACCTTAAGTCAAAGTGAAATATTGTGTGATGAATTATCAGAATTTTTCAAACTTGTTGATTTATGTCAAACCATGATATTGGGGTTGGTGGAGGATGAGAGAGTTTTCAATGCATTGGGGTTCTTGAAATCAAAGATAAGAAATAAACTTGACAAGAATTTGGAAAACTACTTGAGAATGCATACAACTAGACATGATATCCGGAGTTTTCCTTTTGATAGGGCGCTGGCAATCTGGAGGTCCTTATGTGAAAGAAGAGGGTTGTGCAACACTTCAAACAATAATAGCACAAATGACAGTGACACAATGAATACTAGAACCACATGTAGTGGTAGTGGTGTTGATGAGACACTCTTAAGTGGAGATATGGAGATAGAAGAAAATGAAGAACATGATCTGGATGACACTGGATATCATGGTCAAAGGGAGGAGAATGAGGATGACGAGATGATTTATCAATTTGAAGGGAATTAGCAATTATTAGGTATTTATACTGTATTTCATGTTCCAAACTCCAAAATGTTTTTGATGACATTTTATTTGTCTATCAGTGATGTACATTCTTCATTTTCGATATAAAAAATTAATATTTTCATATTATTATTCTGTGATACTAATAAGTTTTACAAGCATTCAGCTAAATGGAAAGTAATTTTTCTTGTCTATAACCACAATAGTGTTTCATTTGTTTTCCTTTATTGCATTGCATAGTAATCAACAACAGTTGCATATTAATATACAACATTAGCAAAGTTTTAATGTGTATGTAGAAACTAGAGTTTTCCTGAAGTAGGCAATTAAATAGTACAGATAATTTGAACAATGAACACATAAATGGATTTCAGTGTTATATAGATTTTCAAATGAAGGTCCGAAGGAATACATTGAAGTATTACATTTAAAATGTACAATAACTTGCTCAAAACCAACTCTGCATAATGCTATGTTGGAAACACATATTACTAAATCATTTTATCAGCTTTTGTAGAGTGCTCCACTCTTCATCTGATGGAAGTGTAACTTTTCTTAACCCAATTTGAGCAAGTTGTAAGTGTGATAAAAGTTTATAATTATAATTCATATATTTACTTGGCTTCAATATTTCACTAAAACTTCCATTCAAGGTTATTAGTGGTGAGATAGAATCTAAAAAGTTTGCCTCATCAAGATTTTGAGGAAACTGGTTCTTATCCAACTTCATTTTATCCTCCATATTCTTTTTGAAAGCAGCCTTTCCAATGTATCAGCATGATGGGTCAAAAGCCCCCGGCAAACCAAGCTTTCTGAAGTATTCTTCCTTTGTTTGTATCCTCTTTGTCAATACTGCAGCTTGTTCCAAAAGATGTTGTGCTTCTTCCAGCTTCTCACATTTTTCAATGATAGATGAGACCTTTATTATGGCATCAATATGGTTCTCAATTCCTTTCAATCTCAATTCTCTGTCAGTAGCATTGCAGATTGATTCCAAAATGTTGTTTGCATCTGACAATTTTAAAGTTGCCATGTATCCATTTTCAGCAATGTATTTTTGGAGTGTATTACTACATATTAGTAGATCATCATTGAATTCAAACATTTCAGACATATCATCAATCCTCTTCATAATTTTCTCCCACATGTTATGTTTTATATAAACCATTGTGTTTCTATAAAATTTAAATACTTTCTTTTTGGAGGATTTTATTTCATTTTCTGCATTCTTTAGTTTTATCTGCAAATTTTTAGAGTTTTTCTCTCTCTCTCTCTCTCTCTCCACATTTTCTTCCCACAGATGTCCTGCTTTTTTTGCTGACTGCAGTTTGTCTTTGGCTTGATTCAAGGATTGTTCTAATTTTTTTGAATTGGCTTTTTCAATATCATAATTTTTTTACTTTCACTTAACATTTTTTTGTAGTTTATTCACTTCCACCTCTGTCTGTTTATTCACTTCACTTGTAGATGTAGAGTCGGAGTTTTTTATCCTTTTCTCTAATTATTTGGTCTTGTTCTTTGCTACTTTCCTCTTGGCTTTTTCATTTGCTATGTCTCCTTGTAACTTTTCTATATGAGTCTGCAACCTATTACGTAAATCACAAAGTCAAATGAAAATGAGCAATTTGAATGGAATTAACATCACCGAATATATTTTTCTTCTATTGTAACTCAATTACTGGAACCTATGACTTGTCTATATTACAACTCTGATTTTTAGACAATCTATTCAACAAAGTTACTAGGAAATTAAAAAACAACCATACCTTTTTTGTTCTCTCTCTTGCTTTAGCAATGCTATGTACACCACTTCGTTGTTCTTTTTTGATACATTAATTTTGTCAGAATTTTCATTCTAGAAAAATCCACTTGGATGGTGCTCACCTCATAGTCAGAGCATTGCATCTGGTCCTCTGGTTTATTTTAAACTTTGGGCACAATAATCATGTAATCCATTTTTTCTATTTCTGGGTCAAATGTAGTCAATACCCTAGTTCTTGCAGGCTCTGAAGTTGAAGTAGTCTCTATCTCTAGCACTTTTTTCTTGTGTGTTTTAGGGGTGTATGCACAAAGATGGGGGACCAAAAATTTGCCACCATGGGACTTTTTGGTCCAAAACAAGGCAAAACAAAAGCACATTATAACGCGCTCACGTTTTGCCTGACATAAAAAGTGCAAAACAAAGTTATTTCTTCCATTCACCGTGAGAAAACAAGTTTGTGTGCCAAAGACCTAAGAAGAAAGTGCGAGTGTGTCCAAGGAAAGCCTCTCCAAGAATGTGCAAGAGAGAAAATGTCATTTTCATGATGCCACCTCGCCGGCAAAGATGTCGTGCAACAAATTTAGAGGGTTTAGTGGCTGAAGAAGGTAGGGTTTGATCAATTTTTGTTAGTTTTAGAAGAATTTTTGGATTTTGCATTGTTTGATTAGTTTTTATATTGCATTTACAGTTTTTGAGGCAAGAGAAAACCCAAATCCAATTGATGAGGGTGAAAACAACCCCCAAAACCCTCCAGACCCTCCAAACCCTCAAAACCCACCTTCATGTCCTCACAATGTAAGAGATAGTCAAGAAAACTACCTACAAATAATAGAAGAAAACAAGAAACATCTTCAAACTGTTATTCAAATGCTAAACAGTCCAATTGCAAACACCGATCATAGGAGGGCGCTTGCAAAGTCACTAGAGGATATTGTTTCCCACACTGATTTGGTGACAAGACAAATCAGCGAATTCCAAGACTATAGGGAGAGGTGTCAGCAATATTATGTCGACAAGTTGTCATATGAACAAGTCAAGAATGAAAAAATTACAAAATCTCAATTATGTGCACACTTTATTAATTCTAAAACTAGCCAAAGATTAGAAGAAAGTTGCAAACGGTTTCCTAGTCATTGGTTTAGGAATGAACAAATATCCCAAAACTTTTGGGATAGATGGTACATGGTCTTTGATGAGCACCCATACAAAAATGATGAGGTACCACAATATTTCTTGAGGAAACTCCATTGTGAGTTCATCCTCAACAAGATTCCCAATTATTTTGACATTCGTGAGTTCCAGGGTAGAGGTGGTGGCTCTGCCCAAGATAGACCTGGGGCTTAGCGAGATGATAACCATGTGCCTGTACCCCTGTTGAGGCCAAAACATAGGTCACTCCCTTCGACTTTGAAGGAGAGTGTTGAGGTGGAGACATTACATTCATTGACTACACTCACCCAAACTCTATCACAGTATGTTGATGATCTTACCTAGGATGATGAGGGTGAGAGCAGTAGGTGTCATGTGTCCCCACATTTGTGTAGTTCATGTGGGAACCTGTGTGATTATGGGACACAGGATGCATGGTAGGATGCTACGACTAGGACACATGGTAGGAATCTCAGCAGGATGCTGTGATGCAGGAGCAACATCCAATGATGGACACATCCATATTGGATGAGATTGTTCTCACTGATGATGTCTTATAGTCTATATTTGGTTTGACTCTCAGGTAATTTCTTACAAGTTTCATCTTGATTTAATATATTCTTATTTGAAATTTGTAATTAATTTTATATGATTATCTATATTATAAGTCAAAAATAACATGTATGTAATTGTCTGTGCAATAAAAGTCCAGGGTCAGAGTCTTCATCCTACCTCTGTTAGTCATCCATTGGTGGGTTATGTGAGGAGTTCAAGTCAACAGGTATGTAATTTATCACATGATCATAATTATTGTAGATACGTTAATGGTAATATTATTTTGTGACAATTTGATGATTTCAACAGTCACCGACACCTCCACGGTTTCCTTGGTCCCCTAGACACAAATCCACCACTTTTACGGAGGTAAATTTAACCATTTCTAATCATTATGCATTTTTAAATAATGTTATGTATTTATTTTGGTCGAATAATCTTGAACTTGATTTTCAGATGCTGAATGTGGAGACTCCTCCAAATCTTCGTGAGTCAACACAGATAGGCATTGCTGCAGCCATGATGTCTTCAAATCCTTTAACCGAGGTATGAGCCAATAACATGAAAACATCATAATTTTGTATTTCTTGTTTTATCTCATGTCATTTGATGTACATAAATGATATTTATGTTTAGTCAATTTTACTTCTTGATGCTTCTCATAGGAGGTCACAACTCCAACCTATCCAACTACAAACAAAGAAGCTAGAGGCAAGATGATGGAGAGTGATCATCGGATGGCGATAAGTGATCAATTACATATGTGATGTTATATATTTCATGTACATTTTCTGTAGTAATGTGCATATTGTTTGATTGTGTTAATAGGTGGAGCTACATGAACTTGAACTGTTGAAGAGGTCTACTCGACGACAAAGTGAGGATGAGTCATGGATTGGCTCTCCATCTTCACGGTCAAGCAAGGGTCATCGATTATTTCATAAAAGTCCATAGGAAACTAGTTTTTGGGACATTTTTTGTATGCCTAGATGGCTTTGTATGTACATACTTTTGTATGTTACCAATGTATATTTTTGTATATATGCCTGTATGGATTTGTTTGGACATGCTATATGGCTTTGTATGTAAACTAGATGTTATGTTCATGAATTATGTATATGACAGTTTATATTAAATATTTAATATGATGATCAATTATCGTTACAAGAATTTGGTTTTACACGTGCCAATTGTATTTGCTTGAAAGTAACTTATAAATCATTTTCAAATAATCCATTTTGTACATATCTTGCAATCATTACATTGTGTGGGACTGTGTATTTCTTTGAGGCATCATTTCAAACAGTTCATGCACCTTGTCTATGCTTCCACACTTTCCATACATGTCTACAAGGGCAGTTGCAAATACAATACATGTGACAAAATTCCTATATCATTTATGCTTTGATGGTTGTCCGCACCATGTTCCCTAGATCCCATTCTGGCATAGGCAAGGAGGAAGTTGGATAAGGTTGTGTAATTTGGTTTTAGACATGCCAAAATTTGTGTTTGGTTGAAATTTACTCTTGTGCATTTGCTTGAGAGTTTTTAAAGCATTATGAAAAATCCATTTCGTACATATCTTGCAATCATTACATTCCATGAGAGAACAATTCTTTAAGGCATCATGTCAAACACTTCACATTTGTTGTATATGCTTCCACACTTTGCATACATGTCTTGCAGGGTACTTACAACTACAAAATTTGACAAAATTCCTATATCCTTTATGCTTTGATGGATGTCTATATCGTGTTCCAAAGATACCACTTCTAAGTTTTTTGGAATTTGGCTTTACCTACTTGCCAATTGCATTTTCTTGAAACTTTCTAAAGGCTTATTAAAAAATACATTAAATGTTCATATCTTGCAATCATTGCATTCCATGAGGTGACATTTCTTTGAGGCATCATGCCAAACAGTTCACATGCCTTGTCTATGCTTTCACACTTTGCATACATGTCTCTGAGGGCAGTTGCAACTACAACATCTAACAAAATTCCCATATGTTTTATCCTTTGATGGATGTCCATTTTGGCATAGGCAATGAGGATATTGGCTAAGGTTGTGGAATTTTGCTTTGCACCCGCTAATCACATTTGCTTGAAAGTTTCTAAAGCCTTATAAAAAAATCCATTTTGTTCATATCTTGCAATCATTGCATTCAATGAGGTGACATTTCTTTGGGGCATCATGCCAAATAGTTCACGTGCCTTGTCTATGCTTCCACACTTTGGATACATGTCTACAAGGGCAGCTACAAAATTACAGCATGTGACAAATTTCCTATATCCTTTATGCTTTGATGGTTGTCCTTATGCTGTTCCAAACAATCTATTTTGGTGGATGTCCATACCCTATTCCAAAGATCCCATTTTGGCATTTACACCTGTCAATTGCTTTTTCTTGTATGTTTCTGAAGCCTTATCAAAAAATCCATTTTATACATATCCTGCAATCATGGCATTCCATGAGACCACATTTATTTGAGACATCATGTCAAACAATTCACTTGTCTTATCTATGCTTCAACATTTTACATTTATGTCTTCTAGGGTAGTTGCAACTACAACATATGATGTAGTCAAGGTAGGAGGGTCCGGTGAGGGACTATCCAACCTTGCAGCCTTAAACAACTAACAACAAGATCATAATGGATATGCAATGAAAGCTAATAGATAATCAACAGAAAGAGATAAAGATATTCATGAACATATGACACAAGATGTATCCTGGGAAAGTCCTAACTGGGAAAAACCTAGCCTTCAAAGCTCTTTCCTCATATATTATGACTTCAAATCAAATTACACATGCCTCAAGGGCTTTACAGATGCTAGGCCGTAGCCCAAGGATTACAAAAGATTCATACAACCATATTCTTTCATTATTTCTTTCTTCTACAACTCAATTCTCTGCTTTGCAACTCATTCTGCTTCCTCTTCTGCCTTCTACTCTGTTCTGCTACTCATTCAAATCAGAACAACTTAAGATCTCACTTACTATCTTCGTGCCATCGATCACTTCTTAGAAACAATCCTTTACCTCCTAATTATATCCTCCGCAATCTTTCAAACCATTATCAAGTTGGCCTAATTGCAACAATTTGTCAGGTAACGTGTACACAAAATAGGTCAGGCCTAAACATAAGGCACTGCTCCACAAATGCATAGAACTTTGTGTGGATCTCACTGAAGGTCGGCCAAGTCCAAAACTTCATCGAACAATGCTCCTTTTTTCTTTGCAAGTCATGGATTTTCTCCGCAAGCCAATTAGACTTTACTGGATACTGTCGGCTCTGCTCTACAAAAATAGTCAATCTTCCGATAGAGATATCTTTCCAGAATCAAAGCCAAATGATCTAAATTCTTGATATGTTATAACTGACTATATCTAGATGTTAAGTCCAGCTCCACAGCCTCTAATATGCAAATGCGGTAAAATGCGGTATCTCCCAATTCACTGTCTCAATACTCTATTTTCACTTTCAACTGTCTCAACTGTCTTGAATTCTTCCAGATGCTCCTGCATCAACATCTATCAAAATTCCCATATCCTTTATTCTTTGATGGATGTCCATGTACCATGTTCCAAAGATCTCAATTTGGCATAGGCAAAGAGGATGCAGTCAAAGGTTGTGGAATTTGGATTTACACCTGCTTATTGCTTTTGCTTGAAAGTTTCTAAAGCCATATCAAAACCCATTTTGTGCATATCCTACAATAATGGCATGTTCCATGAGACCACATTTCTTTGAGTCATCATTCATTGCAAGTACAATATTTGATAAAATTCCCATATGCTTCCACATTTTGCATACATAGTTGTTGTACTAGACTCTTTTTGTATCATTTCAAATAGTTCACTTGCCTTGTCTATGCTTCCACATTTTGCATACATCCTGATATAATAGACCTTGCAGATGTATGTAGCATCATGATGCATCCTGATGGAGAAGTTGATCTTTTGAATGTGTTGTTTGGTAGCAGACCTTTGTTTGTTGATGATTATAGACTTGGAGGCAGCAACTTTGTGATCCTCTTGCAATGTCAGACTTGTAGGCTTGATAGATTCTCTTACATATGTGTTGTTACAGATTGCAATATTATTGTAGTTCTATGTTGGCATGGTTTCTCACTAAGTTGGCTAATTTGGATTAATGGTACATGTTCCATGGAGTGGCTCTGTGCAACTCTTTCTTTTGTATTGCTTGGTCTAGCATATTGAGGTTGTTTGTTGCTGCAATAAAAAGTAGCATTTGTTCATTCATTTGAAGCAACATTGGAAATTGAATTTAAAGTTAGCCAAGGAGGTATTATCTAGTGATAGTGATCATAGTGTTGTCTGTTAAGTGTGACAACACTCCACACTAAAATGCATAATATTAAGGAGTAATCAGATTTTTCTATGGTTTGGCATTTTGGAGTGACGGTGGTTTAGTCATCTTTTATGCATTACAAATTGAATCAGTTTATAGTTCTTGTTATATATATATAATGCTGCTCTTCTGTACCAGTTTATAGTTGTTGCACATGTATTAGTTACATAGTTTGAACATGTTAAACATATATAATATGTTGCATATCCATTAGTTGCATAGTTTTAGTTTGTTACACAGAGAGGATGTAGTTAAAGGTTGTGGATTTTAGCTTTACACCCACCAATTGGTTTTACTTGAAAGTTTCTAAAGCCTTATCGACAAATCCATTATTTGCATATCCTGCAACCATACCATTCCATGAGACCACATTTCTTTGAAGCATCATGTCAAACAGTTGACTCACCTTCTCTATGCTTCCGTATTTTGCATACATGTCTTCTAGGGCAGTTGCAACTACAACATTTTTCAAAATTCCAATAGACTACATTTTTTTGAGGCATCATTCAATGCAACTACAACATTTTATAAAATTCCCGTATGCATTTTGTAAGAATACATGAGATACTATATATTTCTATATGATTACCCTAATTAGTAAGAATTAATAAGAAAGAAGCATAATGGCAATAATTAGCATTCAAGGATTTCTAATGAAGACCTAGGGTTTGGGTGCCAATGGCAACTCGCCAAACCCTCATATCAATCTTAATAAATGAAGAGATTTTATGATTTAGACTAATACAGATGCTTGGGTATCTCATGATCATATTGAGATCTAATCATTGCTTTGTTTCCTGTAGGGTCTATTTCCATGCTTCTAATCATAATAATCAAGGTTATGGGACAATAGGGTTATGGAATAGCTCTTCTCATGTCACATGAGGAGATCATGGTCACAATACCATCAAGATATTGTGAATTTCAACAATAAATTTCCATCTTTTCAAACCCTACCATCGTACACAATCAAGAAGGCACAAAACAATCAAAAGCATGGATAGTCAAGGGACTATCATGAAATCATAAGGTTGTTATCCATAGGGTAATTACCTTGAAAGATGTATGACCATGCTAAATTTCTCCTTATCAAGGCCATGATGTGTCAAAAAGGTGAAGTTACTGGGTGAATGTGAGAAGTCAATTTCAAAGAAGGTTTCAAAAGAGTATCTACTGCTGTCACAGTCATGAAAGACTATCATTATGCTATCTTAGAGACCCTATGACTCAAGAAATCACCATGAAAATGAGGTTGAGGAGTTTTCTTAGGGTGTGAGGGGTAATCAAAGGGATTTCAAGGAAGATCAAACACTAAAAGAAGGGATTTTTCCATGATCATTTTTAGGACTGTTATAATCGTGAACAACCATCAAGGTCCTAAGAGTATTTAGTAATCATCATACCATTATTCACATTTTAGCACTGTCAACAAAGTTTCTAAAGTATTTTCAACAAATCCATTTCTTGCATATCTTGCAATCATTGCATCCTATGAGAGGACATCTCTTTGTGGTGTCGTATGATCAAATAGTCCACATGCCTTGTCTATGCTTCCACACTTTGCATACATGTCTACAAGGGTAGCAATAATTACAACATCTGGCAAAATTCCTATGTCCTTTATGCTTTGATGGTTGTCCATACCATGTTCCAAAGATCCTAATTTGGAGGATGCTAGCAAAGGTTGTAGAATTTGGCTTTACACATGCCAATTGCATTTGCTTGAAAATTTCTAAAGCCTTTTCAACAAATCCATTTTTTGCATATCTTGCAATCATTACATTCCACGATAGAATATCTCTTTGAGGTGTTAGGTCAAACAATTGACATGCCTTGTCTATGCTTCCACACTTTACATACATGTCTACAAGGGCAACTGCAAATACAATATCTGACAAAATTTTGGTATCCTTTATGCTTTGAGGTGTTAGGTCAAACTATCCATGTGCCTTGCCTATGCTTCCACACTTTGTAGAGGGGTTCTATTTAATTGCGTTGCCTCAGATGGAATGTTTCTAAGTGTCACAGTTTTCGAGTAACAACTTGTCAAAGATTGCTGCCTTTTTGCACTTTGGACTCTTCAGGGATATCATCGGTACAATGTAGCTCAAATTGTTTCAACATGTTTGGGTGCAAAACAGGACCATACCTAGCCTAAATGTACCCATTTGGATGTGTTGGAACTGTTACTTTGGTCGCATTAGGAGCAGGATGAAAGTTACACCCCTTTGCAACTTTACACTATCTCCTTTTGACGATTTTGGGGGCAACAGAAAACCTTTCACCATGGTCAAACGCCTCAGAGATATCAAAAATTGAGAGAGGTTATTGTAGAAAGGTTCTACATGATTTCTTTTCCTTAGACATAATGTTTCTAAGTGTCACGGTTTTCGAGTAACAACTTGTCAAAGATTGTTGCCTTTTCGCACTTTGGACTCTTTAGGGATATCACCAATACAATGTAGCTCAAACTGTTTTGGCACATTTGGGTGTAAAACAAGACCATGCCTAGCCTCAACGTACCCATCTGGATGCGTTGGAACTGTCAGTTTGGTTGCATAAGGAGCAGGACGAAAGTTACACCCCTTTGCAACTTTACACTACCTCCTTTTGACAATTTTGGGGGCAGCAGAAAACCTTTCACCATGGTCGAGCGCCTCAGAGATATCAAAAACTGAGAGAGGTTATTATAGAGGGGTTATACATGATCATGTTGACTTAGAGCTACCTTTTTGCACTTTGGACTTTTCAGGGATATCGTCGGTACAATGTAGCTCAAACTGTTTTGGCATGTTTGGGTGCAAAACAGGACCATGCCTAGCCTAAACATACCCATCCGGATGTGTTGGAACTGTCATTTTTGTCACATCAGGAGCAGGACAAAAGTTACACCCCTTTGCAACTTTACACTGCCTCCTTTTGATGATTTTGGGGGCAGCATAAAACCTTTCACCACGGTTGAACACCTCAGAGATATCAAAAATTGAGAGTTTATCATAGAGGGGTTCTATGTGATCACGTTTCCTCAGATGAAATGTTTCTAAGTGTCATAGTTTTCGAGTAACAGCTCGTCAAAGATTGCTGCCTTTTTACACTTTGGACTCTTCAAGGATATTGCCAGTACAATATAGCTCAAATTGTTTCGGCATGTTTGGGTACAAAACAGGATAGTGCATAGCCTAAACGTACCCATATGGACGCGTTGGAACAATCATTTTGGTCGCAACAGGAGTAGGACGAAAGTTACACCCCTTTGCAACTTTACTCTACCTCCTTCTGACGATTTTGGGGGCAGAAGAAAACCTTTTACCATGGTTGAACACCTCAGAGATATCAAAAACTAAGAGATATTATTGTAGAGGGGTTATACATGATCATGTTTCCTTAGACATAATGTCTCTAAGTGTCATAGTTTCTGAGTAACAGCTCGTCAAAGATTGTTGCCTTTTTGCACTTTGGACTCTTCAGGGATATCACCGGTACAATATAGATCAAACTATTTCGTCATGTTTGGGTGCAAAAGAGGACCATGCATAGCCTAAGTGTATCCATCCAGACACATTGGAACTATTATTTTAGTACATCAGAAGCAGTATGAAAGTTACACCCCTTTGCAACTTTACACTACCTCCTTCTGACGATTTTGGGGGCAACATAAAACCTTTCACCATGGGCAAATGCCTCAAATATATCAAAAATTGAGAGAGGTTATTGTAGAGGGGTTCTACACGATCACGTTACCTCAAATGAAATGTTTCTAAGTGTCATGGTTTCTGAGTAACAGCTCGTCAAAGATTTCTACCTTTTTGCACTTTGGACTCTTCATGGATATCGTTGGTACAATGTAGCTTGATTTGTTTCGGCATGTTTGGGTACAAAACAAGACCATGCCTAGCCTAAATGTACCCATCTAGATGCGTTGGAACTGTCAATTCGGTCACATCAGGAGCAGGATGAAAGTTACACCCCTTTGCAATTTTACACTACCTCCTTCTGATGATTTTGTGGGCTGTAGAAAACCTTTCACCACGGGAAAATACCTCAGATATATCAAAACCTGAGAGAGGTTATTGTAGAGGGGTTCTTTGTTATTGTGTTGCCTTAGATGGAATGTTTCAAAGTGTCATGGTTTCCAAATAATAGCTCGTCAAAGATTTCTACCTTTTTGCATTTTGGACTCTTCAGGGACTTTGCCCGTAGCCTGCTGCCCCGAACAATTGGAGCACTTGACACACAAAAAGAGACCTCCTGTGGCATTTACCCACCCACCTCAACGCGTTGGTGAAGTCTTTTCGGTCCCATGACCTATGGAATGCAAAATGTCACTCCTAGCACCTTTCCACTGCATGAAACTAAAGCATTTTGCAAGAATGCTTTTGATTTCAGCACGGTCAAATGGATTGGAGTTGGCCAAAACTGAGAGAGGTTATTGTGGATGGAGCCCACATGCACTTATAGGTCCAAACAAAACATTCCCAGCTACCATGAATTATGAGAACTGCTCCATCAAAGTTTGGTAATTTTTTCGTCTTAGGGATCTTAAGGGACTTTGCCGGTAGCCTACTGCCCTGAATGATTGGGGTGCTTGGCAAATGAAATGAGACCTCCCCTGGCATTTACCTACCCACCCTGACACGTTGGTAAAGTTCGTTCATCCCCATGATCTACGAAATGCAAAATGTCACTCCTAGCACCTTTCCACTGCATGAAACTAAAGCATTTTGCAAGATTGCATTTGATTTTGGTACGGTCAAATGGATTGGAGTTGACCAAAACCGAGAGAGGTTATTGTGGATGGACCCCACATGCACCTGTAGGTCCAAATTAAATGTTCCCAGTTGCCACAAATTTTGAGAAATGCTCCATCAAATTTTGGCAATTTTTTCATCTTAGGGATCTTAAGGGACTTTGCCGGTAGCCTGCTGCCTCAAACGACTGGGGTGCTTGGAACATGAAATGAGACCTCCCCTGGTATTTACCCACCCACCTCGATGTGTTGGAAAAGTCCATTCAGCCCCATGAGCTATGGAATGCAAACAAAGAAGCATGAAGACATGAACAAACTCCTGTCATGAGGAAGAACCACAACCCAATCCAACTCCTGAAAGCATGACATGTTATGATGAAGAACTACAACCAAATCCAATGATCCAATGGCATGAACCAATGACATAAGCAAGTATGTCCTGCTATTGTAACATGATAAACATGAATGTTATGAACTAACATCCTAACATCCTAACCCTGTGACATCAATCTTGATATGACATGAGTGAAACATGAGTGAACAGGATTAAGACCAATAAGGATCAACTTCATCCATCACATAGATCTAACCCCATGAAGCATAACATGATGATGATGCAAACATCAAATCTATACCATAGAAAACAAATAAAACCAATCATGAGGCCTTCACTGCTCAAGTTCATACCATTACTTGTCAAGTTCATACCACTGCTTGAGTGAGATATTCACTATTCAAGTTCATGCCTTGTCTTGAAGCACTACAACTCTTTGCATCACATCACATACTCTATGAAGAAGAAAGTGTCTTTATATCACAAAACCCAACAACATATCCTGAAAGCATAATGGTATCATCAAACAATAGACAACCAATAGACCTACACAATTATGCATTCCTTACTTTCAAGCAAATGTAATTGACACGTGTAAAACCAAATTCATGTAAGGATAATTGATCATCATATTAAATATTTAATATAAATTGTCATATACATAATGTCATGAACATAACATCTAGTTTACATACAAATCCATATAGGCATGTCCAAACAAAGCCATACAGGCATATATACAAAAATATACATCGGTAACATACAAAAGTATGTACATACAAAGCCATCTAGGCATATAAAAAATGTCCCAAAAACTAATTTCCTATGAACTTTTATGAAATCCGTGACTCATCCTCTCTCTGTCATCGAGTAGACCTCTTCGACAGTTCAAGTTCATGCAGCCCCACCTGTTAATACAATCAAACAATATGCACATTACTATAGAAAATGTACAATCAAACAAAGTACAAGTAACCATCTAGGAAAGTTTTATGCATACTTACCAATTAATCCAACAAACCATATGGGTCTTCTCTACTCTTTATTGTGTCAAGTATTGCCTCATGGTCAGACTCATGCACCTTCCACAAGGTCTTGTTCAAAGGTCTACCTTGATATTGTATCAAATGAACATTGGTTGCCACAATAAGGTTCGAGTAATGAAGAATCTTCCAATGCGGGTAAAAGTCCTAAAACAACCAAACATTAAAACTCTTATGTGGGTACCTTCTAAGCCAGGTTCTAGTAACAACCACTGAGCCTGTAGGGTATTCGATGTTTTCTCCATCTGTAACTGGGGTCTCCAATTTCTTTTTGGCCTCAACAGAATGACACAAGTAATAATATGTTCCTTCTTCATTATCTTTATCTACAATAACTACATAAACATGCCCTACAATGATATGTGTAGCAAATTAGATGAAATTAGTCAACATTACAAAAATACTACAAATTAAGATAACATTAGGATTTATTTTGAAACGTATGCAAGTAGATATATTACCTAGTTGAACTAGATCTGATATGTGGTAAAATTCAACTGATGATTCCATCTCTGTCAGTTCCAGTGCTGTTGGGGGTTGATACGTGTGAAGTGGGCTAAGATAACTTAACCGTCATTTGTCAACCCACTACTTTGACTCACACTCATTCTAGGCTTGAATTGTACCTGAAGAACAAAAGCATGCCATCTTCTATGTATGCATACTCCATGAACCTACAATTGAGCTTCTGAAAGAGTGTAGCTCACTCGATCCTGTCAATGTACAATAGTCCTCATATGGTGTAATGTTAGTATCATCTATCAACCAAAAAAATCTATGAATTGAAGACTTACCTTCATTACCTGGACCCATTAAATAATTACACCACTTGATGATTGATTTTGCATCTGTCAACTTTGCATTGTCTTTATACTTTAACTCTTCTCATGCTATGGCTCTTTTGATACATGCTCTTGCACCATCATGCTCCTCCTTTCCATGCCCGACCTCACAAAAGTTCCACATATGCTAAACACCTATAATATTATGCCTCTTTCTCAACCATTAGAAATTCTGTAAGAATTGTGATGCATAGTTATCCGACCATATGATATGTTGACTGAATGATATGCCCCTTCTAGCCAAATCATTGTAGAACACCTGAAAGCAACCTTGCACGAACTCTGTGGAATGTGTGCGATCATCACTTATATAAAAATGATACTCCCTTATGATGATGATTTCTACAAGCATGATGAATAAGACAATGATAAGTAGAACCTTTATAATGACAATGAACAATGGTCACAATGAAAAAATACAAAATAAGTTATCATGTTTGGTGATTTGCATCACTTTAGGAGCTCCAATTTCATGAAATTCATTGCTGTCCTTGTTTATTAAGATACAATAGACCATGATCAAATTTGAATCATAAATAGGACAAAAATCATTAAAAGATATGATAGACCAAAAAACTGTCCCAAAAAGCACTCAAATTCCTTAAATTGACAACATCAAGATCATGAGAAAACTCCCCTAATTCTTGCTTATGTTCATGTGTGAGCATTTCTTGGGCTAGGGTAGTATCATGGAGGTCTCTAAAATACTTTTTCACTCATCCAAATGCACAAATATCATGCACCTCCCCTTGTGGTGAAAGACTAGCTTGATTTATACCCATTTTCTCAACCAAATCAGCAACTTGTTCTTCATGTTCATGGCTGTTGTAGGTTTGATAAAGTCATTTTTATGATGCCTAGGTTGTCCTAGACATGCATAAGGTTCATAATTTCTGAAAAATCATTCTGTAGCTCATTTTCTTGACCCATGAAAAAAGTTATAACCGTTGTCCCAAAGTCTAGAGGAAGACATGTGAAGACAAAAATCATGACTTGAATGAGTCCCTTTGCAAGTAGTTTCAAATGGGGCATGGGTAATTAATTAAACCCTAACTGTGAAGAATATCATTATGAATAAAAGAGGAATATGGATCTGGGAGGTCATCAAGATGTTGTCTTAGTAAGGATAATCATTATGAGGACTAAATATATTGCATGCTATTAAAGTATTTGTCTAAGCTCTAAAATGAGAATAACTATACAAGGCTCGTGGGACTGTGAACAAATCTGCTATGAATGTCATCCTATAAACCTCCAATCCTATTACAAAATGAAGATGGGGATTGTATTAAGTGTTTAATAGACTATTATGATGTGATTAAAACTCACGCATGCTATCATCAAGATGCCAGTCATAATCATTACACCTGGTAGGTATTTATGTGATCATGCTATCATGTTACAATAAAGAATTACCAACAACCATAGGATAGTCACTAGATGACTGTCATTAACCCTCATGATTGTCATGAGACATTTACCCAAGGTGAGCCTATTTAGCATAAGGGAATTAGCCAACATGATCACAAGATGTTAAACTTTGTAGAAGGATTATCATGAAGGCAACTAGAAGGTAAGGGAAAGGGTTGTCATACCAGAATCATTGAGAATGATGGGATAGTTATGCATATCTCTTCCATAGTAGTTGACAATGGACATCTTCATAACCATCCATACTCTAATGGATTGGCAAGGCTGCCAATGAGTTGTGAAGCACACACACAAGTATGAGGATAACATGATAATTCTTTAGGATTAATCATAATAGTTTTTTAACATAGGACACTCAATATAGGAAGATCATTAAGGAGAAATTCATATGCAACTGGGGCTTTTGTTAAATTACATAGTGGTGAAATACAAAATGTTAAAATACACATTGTGTAATATAGTATTAGGTCCATAGTCATGCCATAATCATGAATTTGTATAGTGGTAATGAGTATGGACCAATAAGGATATAATAAATCTCTCATTTGATGGTTTATCAAAGGAAGATCACCTATTATTATCCACGAGACTGATGTTGCCCACTATGCACATGATAACTATTCACCAACATTGTCAATCAAAAGACAATCCAATCTACATTTTCTTCTAAACTCAGACCTACCTCATTGAACTAAGTGATGTATGTGCAAGGATAGTGATAGGAAGGGGATATTTTTATGGGTATGAGAGGATTTTGTGATGGGGGTGATGAGAATTTTTAACTAGTGACTGCCAACACCTTGTCTATATGGGATTGCCAAAACAATGGCAATACTGTGTATATTTTGCACCCTAATTTCCATTTCAAGTAAATAAGAAGTTAGTTTTTACTACAGGGGAGGGCTGCATATAGGGTATTTAGAAGAAAACCATAGCCTCAATCTCAAATTTTATTGCGAAAGGCAACCTATCAAAATTCCATGATTTGGACCATCCTAAGCAACATTTTGAAATTATTTAGCAAATTGTCAATACCCTATCTATGAATAAATCTCTCCACACCTCAAGATTATTCTAGTGAAGTATGGGTCAAGTGACTCATGAGATCCTACAAGCTTGTTAAATAAGGAAGAAGACTATCTTAATTAAGAAGAGATGTAATTAAGCTACTCCCTAGTCATGCCTTAATTGTCACAACAATGGCAAAAAGGAAGATAGTCTCATGAACTATGTTGTGAATAGTAGTGACAAAATTATGCTTTGGATTAGTGTAGAGGGTGAAGAAGGGATATCAAGAGACAATTATTTAAGTCAAGGCTCGTTAATATGGCAAAACTCAAGTAGATAATCATGTGCATAAGCTAAATTGCCATAAAGGCGACTATGAAGGAGACAATCTACTATCATAACCAACACTTAGGATAATCATGAATAGGTACAAATGTCCTTCTTAGGAGTGTTGTTGATCTTTGCAATGAGAATGAAGGTGAGGATGGGTGTTACAGAAAGATATCCTAGACAAGTTCATCGCATGGAGACATGACTATCATATTCAGATGCAAATAAGACTGTCACAGCTATGAGGGCAGTCATAATAGTCCTAACTATCTAAGACTATCACACCTAGTTCTAGAGACAAACATTATTGTTGATCACTTCATGCACATGATAATAACTTTATTCGTAAGGTTCTAAGAGGATTATTTTAGAGATTTTTCAATACAGACAAAAGGTGAAAGTTTGAAGAAGATTGACCAAGTGCTAATAAAGGATTGTCATGCCATGACTGATTTATTCAAAAGGATAGGCATATTCATGAAATTTGGATTGAGTTTGATTTCATTTGAGGTGGTGTGATGTAGTTTAATTATTTTCAATAAGTTTCACATATGATTGTCCTAACACTGCAAACCATTGAAACACACATGAAGGAAATCTAAATTGCTGAAATACATAGTGTGCAATTCACAGAGTAGTCCTAGGGATAGCCATCTAGGGTTATTGTGATTAGATAATTATGGAATTATGAATCCACTATGACATGATGAATTATATGAATCATGAAGACAATGATGGAGATCCATGGAGAAAATCAAGGAGGACAAGATAAGACCCCAAATTTGTGAAGTTGCCAATGGCAACAAATTTACGACCTAGCTGTTCTTAACTAATCCATGATTGCAAATGGATGTATTTTGGCTTCTATTGACTAAAAGTGACTTATAATGAATATAATGCTTGGAATTGTTTCTTGCATGTCTAAAAAGTTGGAAACAAGTGGACATTAGCTAGAGCTATCTTGGAAACATGAATATTTGGAGACATACCTAGGACTGTCATAAAAATCATTAGACTAATCTCTGTAATTTAGGGTATTGAAAGGTATATAGTCGATCAAAGTAACCACCATCATGTGCTAACAAAGGACAATTAGGTAATTTTGAAATATTGTTGTGTCATGTGCATACAAATCATCATGAATAGTGCATAAGGAATGTCCTAGTCCAAGACACTAAAGAGGTCTCCACATCCTCCAACCTTCTCCAAGAGAATTCATACTATGAAACACGCATGGAGAAGTTATCAAAAGGACACCTAACAATTATGTCTAAATGATCAATAGAGGCAAGTAGGATTGTCATAATAGGGGGCATAGGATAGTCTAAGATTCAAGCCATTGCATGGTTCTATTGAATGAATCATTATGCATATTAAGGAATAAATCCTTCTATATCATCTTAGGGTAAAAATTAAAAGTCTTCCAGAATCAAGTTTGGCTGCATTGATCATGAATATGAGTATGATAAATAATTGTTCACTAAAATTATTTTATGAAGTATTTGATATTGTTTTTCTCTTGTATAGCTGAAAATAGGTGAAATGAAGGCATGAAGGGCCGAAACAAGGAGGAAACATGAGGAATTTGGAGTCTCTTTGACTGTACTAACTGATATACCTAGACACATATATATCTTAGAACATAAAGAATATAAAGAACATAAAGACAAAAAGACATATATATGTGAATTAAAATGGACATAAGTTGAACATACCTTAGAATTCAATATTGTAGTTGACCAATTCTCCAAAATATGGTTTCAAAATCCTCAAATTCTTCTTTTTCACAAGTTTGATTATGAATTCTATATAACTCTAGAATAGGATTAGTGGAATTTATGGAAAAAACAAACATATATCATCAAATTCAATCTATATATCAATGGTAATTATCTTTGAAACAATATCACACATGAAACATGAAACTTTCAGTTTAAATAATCAAATTTTCTCCAAAAACATGCAAAATCAGTTCTTCTATGTTGAAAAAATAAAAAGGTGGTGGATTGATATAAAAATGATTCTCAATAATTCAAACAACATGAAAAGCGTTTTCTTGTCCGATATACTACATGAAAAGTAGGAATAACAGTCATGTGGGGTCTAAAACACAGATCCCACATGCTTTTTTCTCATTTTTCATGCTTCCCAGAATGCGCTCATGTTATTATGTGAGTGCGTTCTAGGAAGCATGAAAACATAAAGCTTCATGCATGCAAAAATCATAACCTTCGCAATGTTGGTGCCAAAATCATGGTCTAGGATGTCATGCTCTCACATAAAATATATTGTAACTATGCATGTAGTGCATCAAATAGGTAATCAAGTGACGGTCCAAGAGTATCCCTAGACTCAAATATCCATGTGGTTCATGAAATAGAACTTGTCTATACTAGGAGGGACAAATGTAACCTTGTATCTACATGGGAGAGTCTCTCTCTCTATTTATTTCTCTATCTTATAGATAGAGAGGGATTGGGAGACATGGAGAGATAGAGAGGGACATGGACATGGATAGGGAGAGAGCCCGGGGACATCCTGAAAGAGATGGAGAGATAGAGATAGAGTTAGAGAAAGGAAAAAATATAGAAAGAGGGGCAAATAAAGAGATAGAGAGGGATAGGTGGAGATAGAGATGGGGAGAGGGAGAGAGGGAGAGAGGGGGATTGAGATAGACAAATGGGTCTATAGAGGGAGAAAGATAGAGATACACATATGTATAGAGAGGGGAGATAGATCTAGCAAGGGAGAGATAGATAGGGAAACATAGAGAGAGAGGTAGAGAGGGATATATTAAGAGATAGGGTTATGCAAATAGATAGAGATAGGGAAAGAGATGAAGAGATGTCTAGAGACATAGGGAGAGAGATTTCAAGAGGTAGAGGGATGGGGAGAGAGATAGAGAAGAGAGAGAGGCAGCAAGGGATAGATTAAGAGATAGGGATCCATATGTCCAGAGAGAT
Organism: Cunninghamia lanceolata; assembly: GCA_027924645.1. NCBI lineage: Eukaryota > Viridiplantae > Streptophyta > Pinopsida > Cupressales > Cupressaceae > Cunninghamia > Cunninghamia lanceolata. The sequence continues at coordinate 2,467,974 of BSBN01000716.1, read as the reverse complement.
AGAGATAGGGAAAGAGATCAAGAGATACAACTTCCAGAGACATAGGGAGATAGATTTGAGGTAGAGGGATTGGGAGAATGATAGCGAGGGAGAGAGATAGTGAGGGAGGGAGAGATAGAAAGGTAGAGTTAGAGAGAGGGGATCAAAAGAGAGAGCAAGATAGAGAGACATGGAGAGAGAGAGATAGAGAGGTAGGTATAGTTAGAGATAGGGATAGAGGAGACATAGATTTCTCTCCCAGGCTCGGTCTGCTCTATATCTCCCTATTCTCCTCTCTACCTAAACCATAAACCTAAACCTCTAAATCTTAACCCATAACCCCTAAACCATATAACCTAAACCCTAAATAATGCCCCCAAACCCTAACCCCTAAGCCCTAACCCCTAAACCCTAAAAACAAGCAACCCTAAACCCCTAAACCCCTAACCCCTAAACCATAAACTGGAAGCAACCCTAAAACTCTATCTCCCTATCTCTCCCAATCTGTATTGGTCCCCTCAGTCTATCTCTCTCTAAACCCTAAACCCTAACCCCTAAACTTGAGCAACCCTAAACCCTTAACCCCTAAACCCTAAACCCTAAACCCTAACCCCTAACCCCTAAACCCTAAAGCCTAAATAATTCCCCTAAACCCTATACCCTAACCCCTAAACCCTAAAGCCTAAATAATTCCCCTAAACCCTAAACCCTATTTACTTGAGTAACCCTAAACCCTATTTACTTGAGCAACCCTAAACTCATGTAAACCTCAAATAATGCCCCTGACCCCTAAACCCTAAACTCGAGCAACTAGGCTAAACACCTAAACATATAGTTTGATAGGGGATGATGGAGGATCAATGGGAAATGGATGTAGATTTCTTGGATCTTGATAAAATCATTATCCTCATTGGGATGTGATTTGATAGGATCCAAGTTATTTGTTTGATTATCTATGTTTTCTTGGGTACCAAGTGTTTCATCATGGGATATTGATGGATAATGAATAGGACTAGCATGAGATGATGGATAGGGCTAATGGGATGATGAATAGGAGTGATGTGGGATACTTGCTCATGAATAAGATCTTGATCATAGATAATATCTTGATCATGTAGGGAGGATAAACATGGATAGCACGATATTATATATGGATAGGGTAAGTGGGGATGCATTGATATTCATTAGATTGGGGAGTAAGAGGTGGTGATTGGGATTCACTAGGAGATTTTGGAGGATCAATGATGGGATCGATGTAGATGGGTTGACCATGAGATGGTAAGGGATCTAGGACATGGGATTAGATACAATGTTTGGTTGGTGTTTCCACATGCTTTGGACTAGGCTATTAACATGGCTATTGGGTTTCTTAGATGGATGTGATGAGTTCTTCAATGGGATCAATAATCTTTAGATGTTTGACAACATGGCTACATGATGGGGTTTGACTTGGACTTATGGTAGGAGACTTTTCATTGAAATGAATAGACATAGGAGTGGATGATGGTGTTGGAGTGGTAGGTCCATGTTATTAGGAGGTTCTTTGTTACCTATTCAAGGATAGGAATTTGAGTACATATGTTTTTCTAAGATTCCTTGCCAATAGTCCTTGGGTGACATCCTTCATGGCTTCATGGGTTGATGGACTAGGATATGCATATTGTTGATGGACAATGATGGAAGATGTTGTGGGGTTGGGATTAGGATCGAGTGAATGGATATAGGAGGGGATGGATTGGGTTTGGGAGTGTTAGAGGGAGTTGAAATTGGATCAGTGGATTTGGATGGCTCCATATCTTTGTTTTTATTTTTGGATTTTGTAAAGAGTATTTGGAGAAAACTTTTCAAGGGTTCATGGGTTGATGGATTAGAGCTTAGAATGTTTAATGGTGGATTAGATGGTGAGTTATATGGTGGATGGATGATATGGATTGATGGATTAGGAGATGGGTGGACTAATGGGTTAGGATTAGGAGGATTGGAGGGAAATTATAAAATAATTCCCCTTTAACCGTAACCCCTAAACCCTAAATTTGAGCAACCTAGGTAGAAACTCATAAACCCTAGATAATGCCCCTAAAGGTCTGAGCAAGCCTAAACTCATAAACCCTAAATAATGCCCCTGAACTTGAGCAACCCTAAACCTCTCTCTCTCTGTGTAACATCCAAGTTCTAAAACAAGTCTAAACATATATATTTGCCAAGAGATAAATCATGCAATGTAAAAATGATGGTAATTTTTTTTTTCTTTTATTCATCTTTAAAAATCAAGTTACAACAAATTGCATAATTTCTTTTCATAAGTAAACAACATGATATCAATATGATATATTGTCTTTTACAAGTACAAATATCTGCAATAGATAATAATTTACATAGCATTTTAATACACAAGTCACAAGAGTTATTGCATATAAAAATCTGACATCTTTATCACAGGCCTCGGCACGTTTTTCTACTAGAGAGAGAGAGCATCTTCCCAGTGCTTTTCCTCCATCCACAGACCGGCAGTCTCCCACACATCTTCCACATAGGAAGTGGCCCTACCTTTCACGAGGAGTATAGACCAAAGGTGACCAGTGGTAATTTGCCTTCCGAGAACATAGTGTTGTATCCTACATAAATCTATCAATCATACAACCCTAGATACCCTCTAGCTAAGTATGATTTTTCCAATAGGTTATGCAATCCAGATACGGTGAACAAACAATGCATGCAGAAAACAAATGCATTACTTTGGCCAAAGTTTCAATATAAATAGACGTTCGTAATGAACGTAGTCATATTGTTCACCCATCCTAACTTGACTTGGATACTATCATATTCCTACAGTTTGACTTGGTCAACTATGTTTTACCATATAGTCTTTGACAACTTTAATATTCTAGTGTTCCCGACTTAGACATGTTTTTAAAACACTTTCATTGTTCCATAGATCTCATGGATCTACTTTTATACAAGGATATCCCTTTGCATCCTTGCATTACCTAGGTTTCATGACTTATCGACACTTATTTAAACTTAAGTCGATTTGTAAACAATCTAATAGGTTATCAAACCAAGGATAAACATTATTGATAAGGACGCGTCATCCTTTCAACAAGTACATAAAATGAACATTATTATTTAGGGTACTCGACCTTCTTTGTCAACCCATATATAAACAACTAAAACAAGTTGTAACCCAAAAAGTATATTTAATAACCTTACCCTTCTAGATCAATCTAGGGTTTTGTCTTTCCTTTTCCATGATAATGGAATATCAAACAATCAATTCTGAAAGAATAGTGTTTGATTAAACAATTTTACTTTAGTCTTCTTTCGACTTAAAGGTCATTTCAAACTTCAAAATAAGTCATCCTTAAAATATAAAAGAATACATTAATAACAATATTGTCAAGTGGTTCAACTCCAAGTCTAAACTTATCCTAAGTTTAGTTTGATTTAACAAGTTGAAGATCTAATCCCATTTTCTTTCTAAAGTTCTTCTCTATTTGCATTTCGAACTATATAGAGTCAAAAATAAATGAGTGTTTTCATCTAAATTAACATAGGGAAAAATTCACTTACTTTGACTATCCCTAGAGCAAAGTATTCTCTTAATAATAATAATAATAACCATTTAAAACCAAAGTTTTCTAAGAGCATGAGAATTCTATTTTTGAGACATCTAAAGCGTTGCAAGATCTTCTCTGACAAGTAAGAATAAACAATCATAGTTAGAGTACTTGTATTTTCATTGTCGATCTATTTAGTGTTCACGAAGGTTTAGTGTATAAAATTTCCCTATTGAATCGAGTTTAGGATTTTTTGATCCCATCCCAATATAATGAAATAACAAAGTAATAATTTGATAAGCAAAAGTGTCAACCCTCCTAGGTCTTGATTTTGACTAATAGATCATTAGATCACAATTCTTAGCTAAAAAGAATATTGTTTAACGATGATCTATTCACCAAGGGATTGTTCAAGTTTCGTCAACTAGTAAAAAATCCCTCAAGGAATACTTAATTATAATAACCCTAGGGTTGGACTTGATACAAAATAGTTTAAGTTGTTAACAACCTAAGTTGGTTGACTAAGTTCGAAAAGACTTCAAATGCTTTATACCATAAGTTTAAACATCTAATAATACCAGGTCTTATCTCTTCTTATGCCGTAATAACAGAATAATGTTAAATATACTAATGCTTTAGAAAGAAACCATGTCTAAAATAAAAGTTGAACCTCTAATCTTCTTTCATTTATGAGATCATTGAAACCTTCCACAGAAAACAAAACCTTGTTACAAGACATCCTCGGATTAAAGCTAGTCAATGATCTCTAACCAGGTATAATCATCATCTTTGATTAACTTGATATCAAAGGATATAACTGAATAGACCACAAAATGATTGCTTATAACTTAGTAGTTTAATTCATAAAAAGTTGTTTGATATAACGTGAAACTTTAACACGTAAGGAGAATAAAAGACCCGTGGCTCTAAAAATACAAAGATTATAGTGTTGATAAACCTGCGACTCTCTAAAACTATGGAGCTATACCACTACAGATCCTCACTATAACCTAGAGACATGTAGGCACTCTAATACAAACAATGGCATGAGCATAGATAACTTATTTGGAAGAATAGTTCCTTTCAAAACCCATGGCTTAATGGAAGCATAAAAAGAAATGTTTAAATCTCCACTAGACATACTAAGTTTTTGAGCAGTATAAATATCATTTGATAAGCATATGGTGAACATTGTAGCACTCCCAATGCTATCGAATAAACTTTACAACAAGAAAAGTATCACTGCTAATATTTTCCTTAAGATATATGCGTAAAATAATGTTATAGTATTGTATAAATGTAAGGAATGAAAACTGATATAAATTAAAAAGAACCTATTTTGTCAATGTATCAGCGAATGCAATGAAGGTTTTCCTTTGCCTCTGGTACTCATGCCGCCACTACACTTCACTCTACATCTTTGACTTCACCTTCCTCAAGCAAAGAATCATACACTGATATCAACATAGATGAGCTCGCTGATCTAAGATTATGGTCTCCTGAGTATGTTGAATATCTCTGATAGTACATCCCTCCTATTTTCTTCCCCTCCTCCTCTTGCTAAGGTAGTCATTTTAAAGATATCATGCCACTCAAATTTTTGAGTCGTTATCCCTTTTGCCACGACTAACAGATTAATCAAGAGCCACTATGAAAAGTTGAAACAACCTCCAATAAATCTGAGGGAAACTCTACATAAGGGCACAAAAGAAGTTGATTATGTCGTCATGGGAATATATGTGGTATAACATACCACTTACCCATCTTAAGATCGACACCCCTTATGCACACACCGCTAAGCTTCTTAATTCAGAACAAAAAGTTGTTAAGTCAAAACTAAATACGCTGTGAGGATTCCACTAGGCCGTTCCAAGTTTTAAGTTTAAAAGAGTCATGGTATAATAATTACCACCATACTCGCCACTTCATCTCCTTAGAGGATGATAACACAACTAAATAATTAAAATGGGTTGACAACATTGTTAAAGATAAGGTGGTTACTCCCGTAAACCATGAGCAATCCTTTTTATAATAAACTAATAACCATGATAATATTAATAGTTCTAATCCAAATATATAACTTTGATCATTATTAAAATAATAATAAGTCAAAAGACTTACGTAAAACATGATAGGGTCAAGTTCATCTCTCCTCACGAACTCACGCTATTTTACATCGACTTGACTTACAAAGAAAGCACATACGACATTAAATGTCAACAATTTAACCATCTACATTTTGATGACACAAACACAACTATTTGCGACATGATCGATGAAAGGTCGCATTAGTTGTAAACGACTAACGTTCTATCTCAACAACATCATTTTCCATAAAAAGACAAGGGCGACACATAACTAACCCAAAAAGAAATCTTAAAGACATCGACAACCTGTTGAGTCGATCCTACAATTTACCAATAAAATGTGACTTACCTCAAAAAACTTAGCATTCACAACTTGTTAAACACTATACTCAGTAGGGAAATGAACAATTGTAACCCAAGGTCTATTCTCCTCTCCTCAGAAGATGCTCTCTCTCTCTTTTTCTCTAAGAGTCATTAAAACTTGTTATCCTGCATATTACTTGCAATTCACCAGATCTTGATCAGTGCATCATCAGTCCTTATAAATGATAAATCCAAATAACATAAATTACTATACCAATATATCACATACATTGAATTTAATCACTTAACTGATATTCCCTAAAATCAATATTTTCCAATGACATTTTAATCCAATGTCAAAATATTTATCCAATTGATTCACTTTTATCCATGTAAAAGTAAAAAGTAAAACAAGCCAAAATTAGGGATGTAACACTCTCTCCCAAAACCCCTAAACCCTAAATTATAATGCCCCTAAAACCTAACACCTAAACCCTAAATTATAATGCTCCTAAAACCTAACCCCTAAACCATAAACCTGAGCAACCCTAAACCCCTAAACCCTAAATAAATCCCATAAACCCTAAACTTAAGCAACCCTAAACTCATAAACCTGACCAACCCGAGCTCTCTCTCTCTCCAAAACAAGAAAACTAGGACTCTCTCTCCCTCCTTATCACCCTATCTCTCCCCCCTCTCTCCCCTCCATCTCCATCCTCTCTCCCTCTTCCTCCCTCTCCTCTCCCTTCAACAAAGAACATGAAAACAAGAAAACTAAGGTCCATGTAAAGAGGGATGAGGATATAAATTGGGATGATGAAATGGAAACAAGATAATTTATGAAAAATCATTGGATGGGAAGAATGATGCGGAAATGTAGTGAGGGGAGGGAAGTAGAGAGTGAGAGAGAGAGGGTAGGAGGTAGAGGTGGGAGAGAAGTAGAAAGTGTGAGAGGGTAGGAGGTAGATACGGGAAGGAAGATGAGAGTGAGAGGGTAGGAGGTAGAGAGGGGAGGGAAGTAGAGATTGAGAGAGAGGGTAGGAGGTAGAGAGGGGAGGGAAGTAAAGAGTAAGAGAGAGGGTAGGAGGTAGAGAGGGCGGGAGATGAGAGTGAGAGAGAAGGTAGGAGATAGAGAGGCGATTGAAGCAGAGACTCAGAAAGAGGGTAGGAGGTAGACAGAGGAGAGAAGTAGAGAGTGAGAGAGAGGGTAGAAGGTAGAGAGGGGAGGGAAGAAGAGAGTGAGAGAGAAGGTAGGAGGTAGAGAGGGGAGGGAAGTAGAGACTCAGAGAGAGGGTAGGAGGTAGAGAGGTGAGGGAAGCAGACTCAGAGAGAAGGTAGGAGGTAGAGAGGTGAGGGAAGTAGAGAGCGAGAGAGACGGTAGGAAGTGCAGCTGCCCTTGTAGACATGTATGTAAAGTGTGGAAGCAGAGACAAGACATGTCAATTGACTGACGTAACACATCAAAGAGATGTTCTGTAATGGAATGCAATGATTGCAAGATATGCAAAAAATGGATTTGTTGAAAAGGCTTTAGAAACTTTCAAGCAAATGCAATTGGCATGTGTAAAGCCAATTTTGCTCAGCATAACATGAGCACGTTATAACACACTTGCATTATGTTAAATCACATAACACGAGTATGTTATAATGCACTCACGTTATGCTAAGCATGCTTAGACATGTTTTTTCTAGTTTTTAGCAAAATTATGAGATAATCTGGAGTGTGCTCCCCATCAAGATGACACTTTTTTGAATGACAACTCAACAAAAATACCACCATAATCTTGATCTCTTTGTTAGCTATCTAGCCATATAATTTTTTTCACATTTTGAGTACATTAAAGGTTTCATCTTGAATTTCTTTTGTTAGTGTGTCCATTTTTTGTCAAAAACCAATGTCTAGTATTTTTTACTTTTTTTTAACCGTTTATCAAAATTTGAAATAAGTTACATTTTTAGAAACTAGACTCCATTCTACACATATTAAAAAAAATGATTTTCGATTAGTTTTCAAAAAGTTAAGGGGGGGAACACGCTCAAATTTCTATTTTTCAGGATGTGTCCACTTCAAAAATTACTAAAAAATCAATTATTCATGAAAAAATTATCAAAAAAATCAAGGATAAACTACATGGTGTTAGCTAATTTCTCATTGGAGCGATTATTGAAATACTAAAAAAAAGTTAACATATTAGGGGGAGCACACCAAACGCTATGTTATGTTTTTTTGGGAAAAACAGGACCAATTTGTGTGCCCCCCTTTTTGAACCCCTTAATCTCAACCATTTTTGGAAAAAATTAGTAGTTTAGAAACTAGATTCAGAGCACTACGACTTTGTTTTTGTTCCATCTTCAAATTTTGAGTGCAGCTATGTTAAATTTCTCATCTATTATCAATGTTTCCTGATTTCAAAAAAAAAAGTGGCAACTTAAGACACCAATTTGGTCCCTCATCTTTGTGCACTTACCCTTAGACATTTTGGCTTTCTTTTCAAACTCAACTTTGTAATCAGAATTTGTGACACTTGACATAACTTTGAATGGCGAAGGAGTAGTTGTAGTGTTGGTGGCATCTTTATTTAATTGATGCTAAGGATTAGTCATTCCTATCCCAGTCATGCTAACGATAGGAGGGGGGTGCCTTCTAGAAACAATTTCTTTGATGTGGATGTGGAATCAAAACCTGTCATAATCTTTTGCTTCTTAGTATTCAAAAGGCCTTGTTCTCTAAGTTTGTCTATAGTATCATTTAATTTTATTGATGGCCTCTTGTGAGTTTGTTGTTTCGGTTGTTTTTGATCAGTACTACTACTATTACCTGTACCAACACCAGATTTGGCACCAGTAGCACTAGAATGTCCACCATCTCCTAAAGGAAAAAAATGAGAAACATGCAGATCAGAAAACCCTAGTGGTACATTTAGTGATTGGATCTCACTCTAAGGATTTAAAGCTAGAATAAATCTAATCTCTTGATCTGTATGTGTATGCCCTTTGGCTTGTTCATCACCTCCAATGTCGAGTCAAAGATCATTAGGTTTTCTAGGGCATACATCTGGTACAATCCAAATGCCTTGTCATGTGGGCCCCAAACCACCACCTTCATAACCCAATTTTTGGGCTATTGATGCCCCTATAATATATGTTTGTCTTGTGGTCTCACTCACATGAGGTTTGAATGCAAAGGCACTAAGATCTCTGGGTTGTTCTTCATCCTCATCATCACTTTCAACATTAGATACTTCATCGACAGTGGGATGCTCTATATCCCACAATTTGTTGAACTCTTCATCTTCTGACTTTTCTTCGAATTTTGTAGTAGCTTTTGGATCACCGAGATCCTTCCTCATGGACCAAAAGGCACTAATTTTTTATTGTGACCATCTTTTGTTTGTACAAGCCTCTTTTAGAGTCTGTGGAATTTTTGTATACGTAGATTTTATAGCACCTTTTCTCTAGAATTTGTCATATCTCTTGTTTGCTAGTGCCACCTCTACATCTCTCTGTGTTTGTGGAATTGGATGTGATCCTATTATTTCTGATGATAATATTTCAAAAGAAATACCTCTTTGAGCAACAGTTTCTTCCATGACTTTTCTGCCCTCATCCCAAGAATTCTTGTTTCTCAACATTTCTAGCAAGGGTTTACTTTCATGTTGAATTCTACTTGGAGCATTCTTAGTGGCCACAAGCCTTGTTTTAGTCACATCACATGGGTCATACTGCCAGTGAGAGTCAACATCAAATTTAAAAAGTTGTAAAATTTCATGTGCCATAGTTTCTCTCGAATGTGTACCCTCCACATCAAAAAGTTAAGAAAATATGCTCTTCTTTTGCTGACTAACAAAGTGCAGTTGATCTGTACTCTCCATCTGCCGTATGTATTCCAATGCAAAAATCCTCTCTATCACATGTATTGGAAATTTGTGGGGCTTTACTCTAGAACCATAAAATCTTAGGACAATATATTCCTCCATGAAGTACCAGTCATCCAATTCTATTTCTATTCCCAGTTGAATGTAAATTCTACAAGACTCGGACAATCTATGCATTGGAGTATTTGTAATGGTTTGATATAATGGAGCCAAAAAGTAGTCCACAAAATGATTGTACTTCTTTTGATAATGATACATCTTTATCTTATGGGTCCAATCCAGTAGTCCATTTTTATCTTGTTGATGCTGAATTTGAAGCTTGTTGTCCTAAAACATCCCAACAAACTGCACTAGAAAAAATAACACAAGTAGGTTGTGAACCTAAATGTCTTTTTGTTGGAACTGGGAGTGGGAGCTTTGCTTTGACTTTGTTTAATCATTAAAAACTAATCTTGCATGGATCTTGCAATGTGCTCAAGAAATTTGTATTTAGCAGGTGGATTGCATTGATGGATATTGTATACCATTTCAAGGAGGCTTGCATCCACTTGACTATTATTATCCAATCCAAGGCAAAACACTAGCATGGAAACAATATCCTAAACCCATGGTTTAAAAATATCAATGTTATAAGGAGGCTTATGATTTTGATTGAGTAGGGCACTATCCAATGTTAGAAATTTGATAATTTTTTTTTTATCATTTTAAGTAACTGCTTCATAAGTGCTAGCAAGTCTTTCTAGGTTAATGTGCACTGTTCCACATTCTTCAATGGTAAAACCCAACAATTTGCCAAAATATTCTCCATTAATGGGAAGCATTACTCCTTGGCTATCTTTTATAACTATTACTTTTCTTTTTTCATCATAATTCTGGGCACAAACCATGATAAATTCAGGGCAAGGGAAAACCTCAGGGAACATCAGGCATTCCAATCTAATCTCCCATGGTGTAGTCAACCTGCTATTTAGTATAAGTTTTTTAGGGTCAGTTTACGCTTGATGTACCTTATTCTCCAACGAATATTTGAGTGTTGAGGTAAACCTTACAAAGATTACAGGGTCATAAATATCATGGTATTCATTTGTAAAACTTGGGGTTTTAAGCAGTCCGGCGTAGTCTATTTTATCTCTTTCTTTTGTTTTCCCAATTTTTGGTTTGGTAGTGCTAGTAGACATGCTTGTAAACACTCAACCCTAATTTCTAAACCCCGGCCCCAATATTAAAAAAATTGAAGTTTCAAGGAGAATAGTAATAGCAATAGTAATATGAATGAAGTATTTCTGTATTTCACTTACCTGGAAAAGATGAATACAAAGACTGGCACTGAGTGACTCCGTGGCATCGCACAATCGATATTAAAATTTCTGGTGCACTGCAATCTCCTTGAGTCCTTGACCCTCTCACTTCCAAATAGTATCAATTAAAATTGCTAAATGCTAAGTGCCAACTGTGAAGTAAAGCGAGTGAAACGTGTTACATTCTTTTATTAAAGTTGTAGACACCTAAAATTGACTTTCTCTGCAAACCAATTTCCCGTACCTCTACACTAATTTAGCCCTCCTATTAATTAAATAAATTCATTTTATTTAATCAATTTATCCCTAACCATCTGTCTATCCCTTGTGATCAATTAATTCATTTAATTTATCACTATACCTTACAACTATATCCTCATTGATTAAATAAATATTCCTAATATTTATTTAGCTAATTTGTCCATCTCCCTAATCCCCATTAATTAGATAAATCATTCTTATCTAATTAATCTACCCTACTAATCAATCTACCCTAGCCTACCTATCCCCTAGACCTAAGTTAATTAAGCTAAATACTTAATTAACCTTACTTAGCCCATCCTCCCACACACCTTTGAATTAAAATCAATTTTTTATTCAAAGGGTCAAATCCTCCTTACAACTCATTTATCACTCTCTTACACATGTAAGTGTACATGTGTCCTTTAATCTTCACATCTCCACATCAAAGTAAATTTTTAATTCACACTCCCCCATGAGGTGAATTTTTAATTCACTTGTCATATCCACTCTTCCCAAAAATGAATTTGTAATTCATTTTTATCCTCAACACCTTTCCCCATGTGAATTTAAAATTCACAAATAAGGAGAGCCTTCCAATCCATTGACCAAATCTTAACCCTTGATCTCTCTCATCCACTCCTCTTGTGACACTTGTCATAAGGCTATGGCTCCAATCCTAACCCTAACTCTCAATCATTTCTAGCCCTTGATCTCAACTTTTGATTCTCACCCTCCATCCTCTTTTCAAAAATCTATAAATGAGACCCTTCTTTAAGCCATTTGGAGGAACTTCTTCTTGCATCCAAACTCTGCCCAAATTTCTCTCAAATCTCCTCATCATACTACCATAATGCCAAAATCATTCCTCATCCCCATCTCAATCTCCATCTAAGTCCAAATCCTTCATCTACATTGTGTTAAGCAAGCATTGAGCAATCCACACATTTCATCAACTTGGGTAAAATCTAAGGAGCATGGGTGCAACTCCTTCCACCCTATCAAGGAGAGGGATCACATGTGAAGGTATATCATTTGTGTTTGCATTTGATTTGTGTCTTTGGCTTTCATTTTGTTTTCCTAATCTACAAAAGTTATAAATTTTATTTTATTCTCAAGGAAGTTAATTTTTTTAAAAGTTATTATGTTCTATTCTATTCTTCACTTTTAGTACAAGTTTGTAGTTGTAGTTGTACTTCTACTGAGTACTCCCACTTCAAACAAATTAATAATTTAATACTTATATAGCACGTACATCAAGCTGTGGAATTGAAAACTATCGTATAATCTCAACCGTTGATCTTTGTAAATCTAACAGCTCTTGATTGATTCCGGAGGTTTGAGTTCCCAAGTCTAGCGCCCCAGACTTTCATTCCAGAATTAAACTTCAGTCATCCATTTGGCATCGAAACATTCATCGAATGGGTGATACATGGTGCTAAAGTCTGAATATAATATAGATTAGATATATTATATAATAATTATAATTAATATTATATAAAATATTATAATATAGGTTAAAGGTTAGATATATTATTATAATATATTATATAATAATTAGAATTATATATTTTGTTATATAATAATTATATTATATTATATTAATATATATAATAATTATTCATCTGTTGATCTTTGCAAATCTAACAGCTCTAGATTGATTTCGAAGGTATGAGTTCGTCAGTCTAGCACTCTAGACATTTCATGTCAGAATTCAACTATAGCCATCCATCTAACATTGAAACATTCATACAAGTGTTTTACTTATTTTCCTTAAAACCCTAAGTCTTATAGTTGAGAGTTTACTTTATGTTCTATTTTGCTGTTGACCATCTAGCCTAGCTTCCCGGTTAGCTAAGTTATAACCTTATGTCTTTCATGTCATGAGTTAACCAGCCCCTAGGTCTTGAGTTACCTGTTCTAGCCCGTCAAGTCATATGCATTACAAAGTCTTAGTGTTATATCCTTGTAAGGGTCTGAAAGTGCCACTTGGCAGGATATCGCAAGCCTGCACAATGCTGAAGTTGACTTCATGTTTGCACTGCAGGGCTGCGAGGTGAAGATAGGTGTCAAGGACATACATCATGGCCTATGGCCATAATATCAATGATTCAGTTGAATGAAGGATATGGTGTTGGGTGTTGAAGGATCAAGTGAAGTAGTGGGGCCACAAATATTGAAGATCTGATGGTAGCACATCCTGACATGAGAATCTTATCTGAGGGGAAGATTCTCCGCGCTACTACGAGACTTTAACACCTAGCTAACTCCTGGAAAAAAGAATAAGGTTTGCATAATGGATGTCCACATGGAAGCCTTAGCGCCCACCCGCGGAGCCAAAAGGAGGTGAACTATTTTCTACTATGCTGCTACAAAATGATGCCACGTGACCACATAGGACAAAAAAGTCAAAAAGTCAGCAAGAAGGTGCGATTGAGATAGAGTAATTTGATTGGCCGCCGGGCCAGTTGATTTTCACGTAAAGGCCTATATTTCCAAATCTGGCAGTTGTTTCATGGCCACCGATCTCACAATATGAATTCTGCATCAATGGTTGGAATTTAAATTTTCTATGTACACGTATCACGAATTCACAGTGATGGCTAAAAAGATGCTTAGACATGTATTTATGCACCGAGCCCTAATATATAAGCTTGATTAAAGTTGAAGGTAAGGGTTTTTCATAGCATTTTCATAAACATGAAGAGGATTTCTACACAATGAGCAATTGGACGAGAAAATATTATGATTTCAAGATTCTGCAACTAAAACCTGTAAGTTATTCTTGCCTATTGTGTATGTTTGAAGGTGAATTGCTAATTTGTTGCCGGGTAGAGGATATTTTGAGAATTCTTACAAGAGAAAACCTTAATCTGGTGAAGTGTTATTTCAAAAAATGAGTCAAACAAGTCATCCTTCGACTTCTAAGAGGAGTCTAGATGAGGATTTAATGAAACAGTTGCCTAGGTCTTCAAGAAGGCCAATGAATGCATATGGTCTAGGTGGGCCTAATGATAGACTGTTAGATTTGTGTTCTGGGTGGTAGGATGCTAAATTGCTTGTGCATGAGTGGACTCTATTTAAGCAATGTCATGATAGGAAGGAGTACAAAGCCCCTGTTTGTAATGCTTGGAATTTGGATGTGGCGAAGTTGATGTGCCCTAATGTATTTGTAAATCCTGACTTGGTAAGGGTTGTTGCATAGAGATATGATCCTGCTTCTAGGACTGTTAGGGTAGGGAATAATGAAGTCATGATTAGTACAACAAAGGCATTCATCACAAAGGTATTTGGCCTCAACCTTGCTGCAAACAAAAAGATTGATTTCAACGTCCTAAAAGATGAATACAAAAGAGCTCAGCATGCATACATAGTATTCAAGTTACTTAAGCACAGGGCAAGGGAAATTGATGGAAAGTTAATTAGAATATCAGATAGTGAAGAAGAACCTTTTGACGTTTCACAATTTATGCATTACTTTGTAAAGACTTACCACACTTTGTACCATGTACTGGGAAGAGATGCATTGGATAAGATCCCAGTTCCTATGATGATGTTAGCTGCAAATGTACATGATATTTCAACTACTGAAGCATTTGATTATGCAACATATATAGCAGACAAGATGCATGAGCAGTTATTAAAGATTAAGAACAATATGTATGTTGTAGATACAAAGGTGAAATTTAAATGGTATTTAATTATGCGCCATATGTTTTTATATGCTGGAATAGGGATGTGGCATAAGGCTTTGCATGTCAGAGAATTAGAACAGGATGGTACTCTTCTCCCTATCCAATTATGGACTCATTTGTTAGATATGCACTGTGAAAATTTAGACTATGTGATTTTTGAAGAACATTTTGTGAGAAGGCTGCTGAAGTTTATGGAGCCTGAAGGTGAAAGGGTTCTAAGGGATGTATTAGATTTTCTGAGACCATTGGATAGAACCCTTGAACTAGGAATTCAACATAATTGGGGAGATTGGTTCCTGCACACTCATACTACTTACATTAGAATTTATGGGAGCAAGGTTGCCCTACATATACTGCTAAAGTATGTACCAAGGAGGATTGCATATTTGGAAATTATCTGGCAATTGAATGAATCAGATAAAGAACACCTGAGATTGCAGAAGAAAGTGTCATTTTTCCCTACTACCACCAATTTTTATGACTTCTGGGATACAATTAAAGATGCTCTAGATCAAATTGATTCAGTTTTGGAAGGTTACAAGATGGGGTTCATACACCCAAGGGTATTTGATCCAGAAGGTTTCATCAACAAGGTGGGACTTAATTCAAAGGGCCACAATTCACCCATAAGGTCATGTATGATGAGGATGTAGTGAGAAACTGTGCTACCATGGAGGAAATTCATTTATTAAGGGAAAAGTGGAGAGCAGTGATGGAAGGGGAAAGAATGAGAAACAATTTAAATTCTACATATCCTGGGGCTTTTGCAGAGGAAAATGACCCAATAATAAGGATTCAAAAAATTCTTGCCAATGCAAAGACTCTGATTGAAAATGTCCCTGCAGGTGAAGAGAGACCTACATATGATCCAAGGAGTATAGTCAAGCCATATAGTAGAAGAAATGTGTCTCCTGATTCACCTCTAGCCAAGAAATTGAAAATCACTGACTTGGAGCATGAAGAAGAAATAGAGTTTGTGGACTTGGAGGAGGAAATTAATGAACAAGAACAAGAAATTTCTCAACAGGTGAATTCACCTGAGAGAATAAGGCCTTATGCCTCTCCAGATAACAAGTTGGCAAGGTCACTTTCTAGTGACTAGGTAGATACAGAGGACATCAGAGTGCTTGCTTGTGCACAATTTTTAGAAGATGATGCCTTTGTCAATACCCCTAAATTTAAGGGGTATGTGTTGAAAGTGAGAAATGAAGAATTTTAGAAGAAAGTGGAAGAATCAAAAAGAGGAGCTGATCCTGAGAAGTATGAATAAATAACACAGAGGGTGCTCAATCAATTGAGCTAGGATATCAGTAGGATGACCCCTGATGAAGGGAGAGCTTTGGTGGAAAAGAGTGGTCTATTGTTACTTCCTCATTAGACTTTGGCAGATGCAATTGTATTTGATACTATCAGAAGGATGGGCACAAATATCTCTGATGATTAGGTAGATAAAGCACTCTCTGGTGCAGGGTTCAATCTTGAATTTGAGACATTGGCAATATGGGCATTGGCCCCAAACAATAAAAAGCCAAGGATGGGTTTAGGTGAATTAACAAGAGATGTGATAATAAAAAGAGTATCAGATACTCTAGCTCCTCAAGTTACAAGCTTGAGTGTTCACATAGCTCAATTTGCTAAGGCTGTCACCAATAAACTGCAAAAGGACTATGATGAGCTTTTATTGAAATATGGACAGGCAATGACATAATTAAATAAGTACAAGGGGAAAATGTTGTTATCACTAGGTACTTCAATTCAGAATGTTTTAGTCCCTTTGGATGCTATAGAAGCTTTCCCAATAGACAGAGAGACATTTCTCTCAGAGATTAAAGAGTTGAAGGAAGAAGTAAATAGTTTGAAAGATGAGAAGAAGACCACTATTAAGGAAATGGTTACAAATTTGATTAACCATAGGCTATCCAAGATTACAACCAGGGTTGATGATACATGGAAATCTTATTTAGGTTTGAGGACAGCCCAAGACAAACATGAGAAGGATAAGGAAAGGTTGAAGGACATGATTAGGGTATGGCTACCTAGAACTGGAGAAATAAGGGAAATTCATTGATGTTCAAGGTTTGCCCCTGATGCTCCAACAAAAATAAAATTAACCCTTGACATGATACTTTTGTTAGAAGAGGTAGTGGCTTTACAGCTAAAATTGGATAAAGTTTTGAAGGAGAAAAGACAATCAATTGAGAAGATATATAAAAAGATTATGCCAAGTATATTGGAAAATGATGGACAAATAAAGAGTTTGAACAAATGGAAGGCTGATTTTGAAGATATAGTCAGCCAGCTCATATCTTCAAGTTGTGTAGATGGTGATCCAAATATGAAAATTTTAAGTTCTACACTTGATAAGCTACATGCATTGGAGTTGAATTTTGAGATATTTCGTAAGGAGTCAAAGATCTTATTGGATGCTAGGTATGCAGGGCATAATGAAAAATAGCAAAATTGATTCCTTTCCAATGGCCATCAGAGAAAGCATGTGCAACTTGGGTGGAGAAGTGTGGATAAATGTGTCCAGGGTGAACAAAGATCCAATCATGTGATATGTATTCTTCATCATTGGGATAAAACACTTCTAAAGATTTTTTGGCATCTCCAAGTTGAATTGTATTTTTTATTTTTCTCTTTCATATGTAATTTGAAATAGCTTCCCAATTGAATACAGAGCAATTTTTGAGAAGTTGTCCATATTCTGAGTAGTAAGTTTCCATTTCTGTCATGTTGAATGTACTTTCTCTATAAACATTATATGTACTTTGAATGTAATAAATGATAATAATTATATAATAAATATATGATAGTAATAGATTCTAAAGGTTAGTTCCTTGTTAAATGGCTTAATCTAACCTTGTCTACAGAAAATAGATAGCAACAACTAAAACAAATGTTGAAAACAAAAGAAGCAATACACCAAGATTAAAATATATTATCCTTGAAGATTAAATTCAATAGTTAACAAAATAAATCGTACACATCAATAGTAATGTAGTGAGTAATTAATCATCCAAAAGTAATAACAAAAATATGATAAAAACTCAATTCTACAACTTCATATGTTAATTGAATAATAACTAATAGAATAAAATAAACACATCAATAATAATGTAGAAAGTAATTAATCATCGAAAAATAATTATAATAATAGGATAGAAACACATTTTTTGATCAGTAAACCGCACCATGTGTAGGAAATTATATTAATACATAAAGATTTACATTTGGTTCGATCCTAGAGGGCTCTTCACAAATTAATACAAGAGCACTCATTGTGCCAAAAAAACAAATATAGTGCCAAGAAAATTTCCAAAATTAGCCCTCTAATCTACCAGCCTAGGCTCCAAAACACACATAGCACCAGCCACCAACTCGAAAACTTGCCAGCCTACCACCCCAGTCCCCAGCGCAACAATTACCAAAAAAGTGGCCCCAAGATTGGGAGCCCGACCACTCTTAGGACCAGTAGAATTCCCACGCACTCACAGTGGCTGCGAAGTGATCAATCCATACCGGGGTCTCCTCTTTGTCGATTCCAATTGCCCATCGAAGAAAGTCTCTCCCATGAGCCACCCAAAGCTTGTGCCTTCCTAGTTGCTGCTAATTCATGTTTAGCAGGAAGGGCTACCTAGCTATGCCCTCCTCTTCCTGATGCAACTTCTCTTGGTCCCTCAGCCACGGGATCCTGACCCCCAATTCTATAGAAACTACCACATCTACATCGTCCACAAGAATATCCGGAGTGAATACCTCCCGTAGAATCACCAAAGCATCCACCTTTGCCTCTCCCAGGTCAAACAAAGAAGCCAGAAAGCACAAGGAAATGTCTGTATTTACCTTGTATCTGTCCTCCGAGACCAAGAAGTCTTTACCCAAGACCATCTTCACTACCTTAATGAAGAGTCCATTCTGTTGCTTACAAATGATCATCAGTCTGTAATTTGTGATACGACCCAAAAAGGTGACCTAGTGCTTATTGCATTGGAGCCTTATCAGAGTCTCCATCCTGTGTTTTGAACAAGCCAGACGAGTGTCATTTTATTGGAGTCCTCCAAGATTTAAAGGAAGTTCATTAATGAACACACACCTCAAGTGAAAGATGCATTTATTCGTTATCTAGATTTTTGTAGCATCAATCTTCGGTTCATGTTGTCATTAATAATTATAATTCATTATTCCTTGCGCTGGCAGGGTTGTCAGAAGCTCTCGTGGGAGAGCCATTTAATGCCTGGGAAAAGTACCGCTGCTTCAATAATTATTAATAAATAACTATTATTATAAATTATATTGTATTATATAATATGATTAACATTATATCTTATTAATTTATATTATATTTTGTATTAGTAATGTATTAGTATTGATATTAATATAATATATGATAAAATATTTAAATAACCACCACCAAAGGGGATAAAATAACAACTTAAGTTGGGGAAATTGGCTACATAGGTCAACAATCAATTAGAAGGATAAACCCTAAACGCCTTAGACAACACCAACTATAGTGTTTTTACTTAGAGATTTTGTAGAGTGAATCGTGATAACATAAAAACCATAAAATTCTGAATTGACATAACACATCCATTTATCTTTGCCCTTTTTATACATCGCTATACATTGCCATTGAACTCGTTTCTTTTTTTCATGTGATGAATGTTATTTAAATTTTTAATATTAAAAATTTGAACCATCTATGATCTGTATACATTGCAATGTGCCATTAAACTTATGTCAATTTCAAACAGTAATTACTTCTATATATTTTTATTAAAATTTAACATCACCCTTCAAAAAAGATTGGGGAATTACATCGTACATGAACATCTAAGTTTCTAACCAACATCTAATAGTAATAGATGAAAAAAACACACACAGATTGTTGAATCCAGAAGCTCTTCATGCAATACTGTCATGGACTATGGAAAACTCATGCTTACCATCTAACCAACCTCAAAGTTCCAAACAAAACTCCTATCCTTTGACCTTCAAACCTTGTTTTGATCCTCCAAAATCTTTTTGGTTCCTCTTTTCGACAATGCTTAATGAATATTTCATAGTAGTCCATAATTATCCTACTAACAGGCAATGGGTCCATTACAAATTCAATTATGTCCTCATTCACAATGACCATCAATGATTTACTATAGAACCTTGCTTTATATGTACAAGAAACCACTAGGTATGGGTAATAATAAGGCTAGTAAAGGAGAATTAAATTGATTTCTCGAGGTCACCGGAAAATTGATTTGCAATACCAATTCCATGCGTCAATTTGAATTTCTAGTTTCTCATACATGCATGCATGTGTGGGAGATTCAACCCACCACCCAGAATAGAATGCATCATTTGCAAATGTTAAAAGTGTTGATTCTTGACATGATTTATTCCACTTGACGAATGCTCGCATTTCTTCATTCCAAGACATGTAAAGCAATAACATCCTACATAGCCACACACAAACAAAATTTTCTATCATTCTTATTGCTATTCTACATCTGTGAACTGAGAACTCTATCACATAGTTAAATTCAAAATCATGAATGATCACAAAATAAGTACTTGGTAAATTACTTTCTTCGCACAACTGCTGTAATGAAAGCCATTACTTTGAACTTTTACAGTTTATTGATTCTTCTACTATCTGAAACTTAATAATGCAATATAAGGTTGAAACGATAAACACTATCATATATACATGACATATGTACTGCCGTGACAAATGGGTAATAAATAACAAGCAAATCCATTTAATTGACTCTGTCACACCCTAAAAATTCACATTGTCTAATCTATGCGGTATGTCACTTGCCATTAATGAACTCAATTGGCATTGGCTAATCTAACCGGTTAAGTGGTACTTTTAATGAAATCAATAGTACAACTCTAATTAATGATAGAGCAAATTGTTCCACTTGTAGTATTGTAAATTATTCCGCCGTTTGGTGAACCATTGAACAAATGATAAGTGGTTGTAGTTGAATTCCTGAAGGTAGATCTCCAACGGTACACATTACCAACAAAATCCTCTGAAAATTGGAATCAACTAGGAGCCGTTAGATATTAATAGATCAAAGGTTGAGATATATATAAAATATATAATGTATTTATATTGATTATTGTATAAAGGTCAAGGTGGCAGTAGAGCGCAAGCCCTCAACTGTAGAAAATTAGAAATTTGGGTGTGTCAGGACTTTGGCCCAAAATAGAACTTATGCCTCGTTGTCATGCGCAGCAGAAGTAACATCTGTCCTTTTGTAATAAATAAGGAATGTCTTAAACTCTTTTCTTTAATATAATATATTAATATGGCTTATCGGTATAGATTACAATTGCTGACAACATTTTAATTCTTTTGTCTTATTATCTATTATTTTTAGATAATAACATAATTCTAGAACTTTTAAGTTTTATTATTTTATGGTTAGATTGATTGGTTGATTCTGGAAGTATTAAAATTTAGAATATATGTAAAAAATAAGTTTAATCAAAATCATTCCTTGAATCCTTCAAAAAAGAGATTAACAATGTGTGTAATTAATGAAATTAACAAATTAGAATTAGAATCATCTATCATTTTATTAAGTCAAAAAACTTAAACAACTATTATAGAAAGATGACAACACAAAGATGACATCCCTTTATAATAAAGGTTACATGGCAAAATAAGAATCTCTCGGCCCCTCGTTGGATAAATATTTCCAGTTGACAGAGAATTGAACACTGTATATTTCCCTTGTATTTTCCTTACAACACAATGAAGAAGAAACCTTCGGAGCCTTGGCCGCTAGACCAGGAAGAATATGTGAATGAAATTGGGAATAAAATTGGGGCTTTCGTCCAAATTTAAGAAGAAAACCTAACATGGTGAAAGAAGAAGCCTTTTGCAGTATGGACTATCTAGAAGGAATCCAGAAAAATAATCGTACTAAGCCTGGCTGCCAGACACATGAACCAATGGATTGGGAGAGACCACTGTCCACAATCCATTATGAGGCTGCCAGAAAGATGCATCAATGGATTGGGAGAGAACACTAACCACAACCCATCAGATAGATGCAAGACCATCTAGCATACAATGTTGGCAGATGCATTTGCTTGCGGAGCCAAGTTACTTTTCAACTACAATGAAAGAAGAATGTTTCTAGAAGGCACCATTCTCCTTCCTCTTTATTTCCCACGTAGCTGGTTGTTATCTTTCCAGATCCTCCCATGTCATATATGGAGTTCTCATGACTCATTTTTTTTCATCTTACAAGAACTAGGTCCTTCAAGGTAAGGATAACAACCCAACTGTGTAACCATTTTAACCCTTTCCTCTTCCAAAAAAGATTGCATTCTAACTGAATAATTCCCAAAATTAGCTAACAAGGAACAACCAAAAGTTGAAATTGATTGTCGAAAGCAAATTTCTCTATCCCTTTATAGCCATGACTGCTGGAAAATTGGGAATTCAAAAAATCATTACCTATCCGTTAGTCTATCTTACTAACCCAACAAATAAATCTCCAGATGCCAAAATGTCACTTCAGAATCATATCATGCTTTGAGAATGTTTGGGCATCCAATTCAAGAAATCCTCCTATGGACTTGTCATCTTACACGTATGGACTTGACATCTCACATCAAAAAGTACATTGGCTCCCTTTACAAAGATTGAATTTTGCATCCACTTGATCGTCTTGGGTGACTGATGTGACCACCAAAACATCAGCCATCAAAGCAAATTATTCCACTTGTAACTTGTTCCACCATTTGATGAACAAATGATGAACAGTTGTAGTTTGATTCTGGAAGGTAGATCTCTAATGCTACACATTGCCAACAAAATCCTCTGGAATCAACTAGGAGCCATTAGATATTATTAGATCAATGGTTGAGATATATATAAAAATAAAATATAAATATATTTATATTGATTATTGTATAAAGGTCAAGGTGGCGGTAGAGCACAAGCCCTCCACTATGAAGGTGGGCCTACCTCTTAATTTTGCGATGTACGTGAAACATCACGATGCAATCATGATGAGCCACATTGGTGCAGGAGCACCTAACACAAGGTGGCCTCCATGAGGCATTCAACTTCATGACTTGTTTTGATGTTCATTTTTGTCTTGTTGATTCCAATAATGTCCTAGAAGACCATTCATGTAATAAGGACTATGTCCAAATATCTATTGTTGTCTTGTAGGGGGTAGTCACTTTCGTAAGCCTTCCTAAGGCATGTAGAGACAGTCTTCATGATTGTAAGCCTTGTTAAGGCATGTCAAGGAGTCTAATGCCTTATTCAAGGCCCAATTGCATTGTAAACCAGTTTGAAGGCACTTGTTAAGTCTAAACATGTAAGGACAAAACATGTAAGTAGTAGTTTTCAAATTGCCAAAGGAAGTTCGATGGGGAAGAGTGGTTGTAAATTGTAAACCTTCCCATCAAACTAACTAGCTTCTTGGAGTTAGTCAAGCTGTGTGCAAATTTAAAAACACCTTGAACATGATCATTGGGGATGGTGAAGCCATTTTGGTTGAAAGAAATAACAACAAACAACAATTTTTCTACCTTTTCTATGTTACTCATTGTATTAGGCCATACTGTACTTCTGTACAGAACTGTCATGGTCCCTAAGTTAGTGGCACATGTAGAGGGATGAAGTAGCTTTCAAACAAGGGTGATTTAAGGTTTTGACACTAACTTTAAGGTGAGATATCTCTATTTTTCCTCTGACTGCTCTTGGTGACTATTTTTTCTGAGTTTCCTTGTTGCCACAGTCCGTACTGTGCAGAGGTACGGGTCTGTCTTCACTTGTGAATGCATTGATCAGTTAGAAAATGATGTTAACTTCCTTTTGAATTCAGTTTGGTGCTTTGAAACTCTTGTAGTAGGGAGTTATAAGGTTTTCTCTAAACTTGGTTTGTAAAACCCTCCTCTAGGGTTTTGATAGGAAAACATGAATTATTTTGCCATTCCACTGATTTGATCCACTTGTGATCAGTGGGATGGATGGTAGTAGGACTTCACTAGTATGTTATGGTGGTTTTTTGGTAGGAAACTTGAAGAGGAGAAGATTTCATTGAAAAACCCAACAAAACCATGTGTTAGGTGATGTTTAGAAACTTAGAGGAGGAACCATAGATGCATTTTTGGGAAGAACAGACTGTAGAAGGAAAAAACCCACAAAATTCATAGTTTTGGCATGTATCCTAAGTGCTCAGATCATTGGTTGAGTTCTGTGCTTATATTTTATAGTAGTCTCTTTGTAATTTTGGCCTAATTGGGGCTCTAAGGCATGAGGAGGAGTTATAGGTTGAGCCATCTCACCCAAAACAACCAATATCCATTCTTGGATATGTGATAGGGGGTCCTAATGGGTATCTTCTAATTGTCTAAGATTTGTATTTGAAGATCTGGATCAAAAGTTATTAGGATTGTTCTCCTTTTGTAGGGCTACAAGCCATTTCTTGGGTTTGTGAAGGAAGTACCTATCTGAAGTTTGACCTACCTTAGCCAATGGATGGGATGGGTTCTAATGCATTCCTAAACACCTTTTCCATGAATAAATTTGAATCCCTAATTGTTGTTCCCACTTTTGTATGAAGAACCTCAAATTTGGGCTTTTTGGTGTAGTGCAAACCTAGTCAACTTGTCCATCTTCCTCCTATCCAAAGTGCCTCTACATCACACATGGCATACAACACAATCCACTTCTCCCTATTTTGGAGACTTTATGTAGAATTTTGGGTGTGTCAATACTTTGGCCTGAAATAAAACTTGTGTCGTCGATCTGCGATCATCTGATGATAAAAAACTATTAGAAATTTAGAATATTTTCCATTTATCGACATGCGTGGTGGAAGTGACATATGTACTTTTGTAATAAATAAGGAATGTCATGAGAAATGCAATTGCATGTTTTTCAGAAGGTAATTAACTCAACTCATTTATGAATCGTACAACAGTACATGCCGCCGAAATCAATGCAATTTGTGGAAACATTTTATTAGGTTTGCAATCCTCGCACCTATCTTACTCTGCATTTTCACTGGTGTACTTTGGAGGAACTCTGGACTGCGTCTTCTATAGGTATTAAACATGGGCACTTGCAACCAGGGTAGCTAATTGGTGCTCTTTCTTTCCCATTTCTCATAGTGATAAATATGAATTCTTTAAGTCAACTGTGTGGGAAGAACAATTATTTTTTCACGAGTCTGGACTGTTTGTTTACCCCAAATCTTTTGGAGATTTATTTGGCACCCTTAGCAGTTACATAAGCTTTTGTTTACTAGTTTCTCAAACAAGTGAAGATGAAACTTTTGTTTATTGAGAATAGTTTAGCTAAGGTGAAGGATACTAAGCTAAGATATATATATATATATATATATATGTATATATATATATATATGGACTTGGAGGATTTCTGGGCTCGATTAGAGCAAAACCCCAAGTCACCTATAGCCAAGAAAATCCTAACAAGCGGGTTATCTCCTATTGGGGGTTTCCCACCCATTGTGCCATGTCCAGACTTGGTTGTTGCATGTGCAAAGAACTATTATCCTGATATTGAGGTCCGATCATCCTTTGTTTTGGAGAAGACCAAGAGGTGGCTTAAGGGGAAATTTTGAGAGCATGCTTGTTCTTCTTCTATGCATAAAGAATCAAGAACAAGAGATCAAGGAACCTCCCAAGCCTCTAGAATTTAGAAAACTTCAACTGGTATGAAGAGAAGTCATCACAGAGTTGGTTCACAATCTGGTAGTGGTGGGGATGAAGACCAGCCTGAAGATAATAGGAAACTAAAAGGTGTAGGGTAAGCGCAATAAATTGGGTCCACATAGAGGGGAAGTCATGAGCAAAAAAAAAATCCTGACAGAAATGGGTACCCGAGCCTAAACGAGTACCCGCTTAGGAACGGGTACTCGTTTCTATAAACATATTTAAATTTGAAAAAAAAGTCTGCGCACTTTTTTTTTCCCATACAAAAGGAACGGGTACCCATTTTAGAATGGGTACTCGTTCCTAAAAGCTTAGGCTTGGGAAAGGCATGATAAACCAAGCCCTTGCCTTGGACCTGCAAGTTTTTTTTAAGTACAGAACAAGAGAAAAGACCGAGTTTACCTATATGGCTGACGACATTTTTTTCTAAATTTTTTTACGAAATTAAAACCCATTACAGATGACAGTGTCTAATTTTCAAATATATACATTTTTTTATTGGACTTGTTTTTCTATTTATTATTGAATTTATGAGCAAACTAGTCCAAAAACTTGAAATGATAGGTGTTTGTATTTTTTTAATAACTTTTAATTTTTAATTTTTTTTGAAAAAAAAATTATATGTCATCAATCTACACATCATTCTTTACACAATGAATTTATTTTTTTCATTTTATGATTAGTTTTGCTCAAAATATGTTGGTCGTACACAAGGGTTTTTGAAAACAACAATTAGGGCCAATAAAAAATTAATAAAAAAAAATTATTTAGAAAAAAATTATAAAAAAATATCCTCATCAAACTTCACTGTACTACACATCTTTCCCCAAAAGGGTTTAAAAAAATACTTTTATTTAGGTCAAATTATGTTGGCCATACACGTGCATGGTATGGTAAACAAAAAGTGACTTTTAAATAGTAGTTTTTAGAAATGCCTATTGAAAATCAATTTATATCATCTAGGTATTAAAATAAATTACATATTTAGAAACTAGACTCTGAGTAATACATTTCATATTACTAACTTTTTTTAAGATTTAATTTTTAAGTGCCTCAAATGTTTAGGTCAAATGTGACAAATTCTGAAAATCAATGAAAACACTTCCACTTTTTGGCCAAAAAGTGGACCCAACTTCTTGCACTGACCCTGTATGTGAACAAGATGGTCAACCCGCATTCGTGACCAAAAAGTGGACCCAACTTCTTGCACTGACCCTGTATGTGAACAAGATGGTCAACCCGCATTCGTGAAACCATGAGAAAAAAAGAAGTTGGATGCTTTACAACAATTGCAGGTAGATCACATGACTTCTCCTGTGTCTCCTTCACCTAGTAATGATTCTTCCATTTTTTAACATATTGCTGATGATAGTACTTTTCGTTCCTTGTTTTAGATTCCAGCCTCCCTCGTATCAAATGAAATTCCTATGCAAGATACTCCCAATCAGCTAGACAGAGTTGTCCTAGGTGCAAGTGAGTGTGGTACAATTTTGTCTTTCCCTACCTGGATAAAGAAAGTTGTTGAGAAAAAGAGGATCAAGAGACATGCCCCAACGACAGACACAAATGTTGACACTATAGCTAAATTGTTGCATCCTACACCTAAGCCTAAGAAGGCTAAGAGGATGTCTTGGATGGTAATAGATTCTTCCTTAAGGCATAGGATTTTGGAGATTCTAGACCCCATCAGGGATAAAAATGAATATGAAGTCATAAAAGCAGATTTCAATATGACCAAGATTGACACGGGTCCTCCTACCGTGGAAGGTGATATATATCATGCAAAACTCTCTATACACATGCTAGAAAAGAGAGTTAAAGTTGAGCAACAGGAGAACGCAAACTTACAAGCCCAGGTGAATTCTCTAACATCTTTCATTCAATCTATTTTGAATAGTACTTCTCAATCCTCTAATGCAACTCCTAGTGTTTCTGTTGATGGAATGGATCCTAGGATGTTGCAACAAATCATGAGATATCAAACTCTAGGTATGGCCATCGAGCAATGGGTAGAGCAACTCACAGTTGATGGTTTGTTGTACATCGAGGAGGTCATGAAACTATATACCCTCATTTATGATAAAAGGAAAAGGTTAGTTGCAGAGTTACAAAATAAAAAGGGGGAAGATAGTAATCTGCTCACGGTGTCTACAGAGATAAAAGATATGATGGAAATTGATGCAAATATTCTTGTAGCTAAAAAAAATTTTAATGATCCAAATGAGAATGATTCTGTGTCTTGGCTAGATGCACTAGAGTGGAAGAGGTCTGTGCTAGCGGATTTTAGTGGACAAATAAGAAGAATTTTGAATAAATGTCACACTGATATGGTTGATCTTAAAAACAATTGTACCATCTTAGATGTAGAGATTTCAAATGAAAGCGGAGAGAACTTCAACTTGCTTGATGTTAAGGAAGTAAAGAATTTTTTTAAGAAGATGCTTATTGAAGAGCTTGTTGGTGCTAACGCAGTTAATGGTGAATCACTAGGGAAGCTTGGACATATAGTAATGTATCTCAGACCTTTGAAGCATGACATTAATGATGTCTATAAGAGACTAACAGATGTGGACAGAATGATAAATAAGTGGAAACTTCAGGCAAACATTACTTGGGACCAAGTGACAAGATTTTAAATCTCATCATTACTAGGTACAGGAGGTACAAGGCAAAACTGAGAGCATCAGCTCAGGTGGACTCGACTATTGTTCAAGACAAAGACCAAACTGCTGCCACGTGATGGCATTTTTTATTTTTAT
Source organism: Cunninghamia lanceolata (assembly GCA_027924645.1). NCBI lineage: Eukaryota > Viridiplantae > Streptophyta > Pinopsida > Cupressales > Cupressaceae > Cunninghamia > Cunninghamia lanceolata. The sequence continues at coordinate 2,439,465 of BSBN01000716.1, read as the reverse complement.
GTTATTTCTTTAAACATGCTCCATATACTCTTGTGGGAAAAGACTTATTATTATTTTATATTTTAAATTAGCTATCCCCAAGAAGCTGTTATTATTTCAAAGACAATTATTTTATGACAAGCCTATATATACTAAGCCCATCGATGCATTTAGGATCTTTTGGCAAACTTTGTGTTGTTGATAGGGCAATTTTGTGTTACTCTATTTTTTAGTTATTTTCAATATATGAATGGAAGCTTGAGGAGTTGATTTCTGAAGTCGTAAACTTTGTGCTATGGTGGATGAATCTATATTCTTGAATTCTTCTTATGTATCCTTTTGAATTTTCTTTTATTAAATTATTATCTATCAATTTTCGTTAATCTAAATTGTTCCTTCATTGACACTTGTCTCTATTCCAGAGACTTTATGGAGAAAGATGGGTGTGTCAGAACTGCAACCTGGAATAGAACTGATGTCATTGATGCTGACTATCCATCTATCTAAATGTAAGTATTTTTTTAAGCTATAAATTCGCCAAGTAAATTAGTCATTATAATTTAGGATTTGATATTTTCGCCAGCCACATGATGATTTTTCAAAAAAATTGCCAGCACATTCACCAAATTATTTATTTTACATTTTTGAATATCTATATAATTTGCCACCTAATTTATTTTATTTTTTGGAATACAACTATAATTCGCCAAGGAAATTTTTTTTTTCAAATCTATATACATTTCACCAACAAAAAAAACACTGTCGAGAAATTTGAAAAAATTCGCCAATGAATTTTTTTTTCCAAAAATAGGCATAGATTCGCCAACATTTTTATGGCCTTGGGCTAGCATTCACCAGGATTTTATAGGTATTTTTAGGGGGGTTCCTTAAAGTTATCACTGGTGCCAATGACCTCATTGTCATCATCAAGGATAAATGAGGGTAACACACTAAACAAGAGACCAATCTCTTGTTCGCTCCCAACATCATTTTGTATACATCCATCTTTTTCCACTTGTTGTCCACAGGTAGCCACGTCATACAACATATGACTCTCCACCTCCAAAGCTGGCAACTCGAATTCATTGAGCCTAATGTCATTTTCAAAAGAAGATTATCCATGCACCAATGATAGTCATAAACAGTGATATCTGACAGACTTGCATGCTCCTCATAGAGGGCATTATCTCTTATGCTTATCTCTTCATCACAATAGTAGAAAAATAGCAATAAATGACAAAAAACTACTAAAAATTGCATATAAATGACTAAGCTTGGTCACGTGACCATTAGTAGTTTATTGCTGATCATTTATAATAGTCATTTATTGGTTGTTTTGATTGATCAATTTGGTAGTATATTTAGTCATTGATTATTGTTAATTGGTCATTTATTTAGTCATTGTAATCATTAATTGTCATCAATTAGTAGTAGATTTAGTCATTAATTGCCATCAATTGGTAGTATATTTAGTCATCTTAATCATTATTTTGCCATCAACTGGTCATATATTTAGTCATATTTATTCAGTGATTTCTATCAATTGGTAGTATATTTAGTCAATTTAATTATTAATTGATGTCAATTAGTAGTATATTTAGTCATTTTAATTGACCGATTTCCGTTAATTGGTAGTAAATTTGAATTAAAACATTAAAGCAAATAAAAATATTACATATACGAACAAGCTACAACATGCTAGATGTTAAAAAATTGATTCAACATCATGATAAGAAAAGGTAATCTACAATAAAAAATTATAATGCAATTTTGATGAACTATAAGATGTTCATATATATAATAAAAAATGTCAAAGTCTAAGAGTTTCCAACTCTTGTAAATACACCATGATAAAGATCCCTGAACAACACATTCAAACTACTGCATAAAGTAGTGGGCCAAGCTGTCTAACAGCTAGTACATGATAAACATCAACTATGTCATTTTTTGCAAATGTTTTAATGGCCACCATGTGAAGGTGTTGGATTAGGATAGACAACTAAGAGGGGGGGTGAATCAGTTGTCCAAAACTTTCTTCCAATTTAAACACTTAAATCCATTTTGTAATTCAGCAGCATAATAATTAATCAATCGTGGAAACATAATGCATTAAATCAAGAGCAGAAACACATCAACACATAGACACCAAGATTTTGACGTGGAAAACCTGGTTAAGGGAAAAACCACAGGGTGATTAACCCAAGATTGTATTCTCTGTTAGAAGAATAGAAAGAACAAAATGGCACATGCCAATTAGGGCTCACTGCCCAAGCACACTACTCACAAAAGGCTCACTGCCTACAAGAGACACACTGTCTATAGAATAATAAGTATCACAAACTTGAACTAGAGAATAGCATCTTTACCATGCTTGAATCAGTTCCATTTAAGCCCAAAACTTCTGCTCTGCCTTTCGCTCTCTTCCTCGCTACTACACTCTCATCTCCACAAGACTCACTTTGAAATGACTTTACAACTCCTTATTTATACAAGACATCGACTTAGGAATGATTATCTAGGTCGACAAACATCTATAAGAACATCTGCAAGATGTGTAATACATCTAGTCGGCCAGTCTCAGGAGGAACATCATCATCCAGAGGTTATTCTTCAATTGCGAGCTCCAACTCCAATGCAGACCACCAACATGATCTGGACACGATCCAAAGACCTCCACAAGATTGCCTGAATCACCAAGAACATCCACACTTCATCTGCATACTGAAATCCTTCTCTCCTTCATCTAGAACCTCAAGAACACAGTCTGTCACCACTGTCACAAAGGAATAGATGCTTGCGGACCTTCAAACCATGAACCAATCGATTTGACACTTCACAAAGACTTCCTCAACACTCCCTCAAATCTGTAGAATAGGATAATGCATTTCCAGATCTCATCGGACCTATCTGTGTCACTCTGTCACCTCTGAACACCTGCCGGAACCAGTTTTACTTGAGCAGCCACAACTTCTTCAGATCTTCATGTGGACCTCTGAAATCTTTATTGGATCACTTCAAGACACATATCTACAAACCCTTTAAACCACATCCTCTGATAGTCATCTTATCTTGGATCTTTACCTTACTGTCTTCACTGTTCTTCTATGTTCTTGATATGACTAATTTTCTCAATATCCTCAGCACATAGCTCATCCAATCCTTGATATCACTGCAACAAGGGTATGTTGACATCAATGAAAACACCGATTAGGCCCATACTTGCAACAATCTCCCCCTTTGTCATTGATGGCAACATATGATGTGAAAAAATGTTTTGACCATCAAGACAAGAACTTTTCTTTACTGACACAACTCCTCCTATCACCAACAACCATTCACTTGTCTTCTCTTTCTTTACTGCTCCCCCTTTATCAGCCACCACTTGTTTTTCACATGTCTTCTCTCCCCCTTTGACATCAAAGGCAAAGGACACATACTTGCAATTCCACCATTTCAAAATCATACTAGCTTCTCCAACTGAGTAGTAGCTCCCCATCATCAATCCAGACCACAAGATATGACTGTGATATCTACCAGACTGATGCACATCAGTGCACCTTAGTTCATCACTGGAGGGGCAATAACCCCTAACTTCTCCCTGCGATACTCAAAAGAGTCCTTAGGTAGAGGTTTAGTAAAGATATTTGCAATCTGATCCTTGGATGGCACAAACTCCAATCTGACTTCATTCTTGTTCACTTGTTCTCTTAAAAAGTGAAACTTGATGGATATATGTTTAGTCTTTGAATGCAACACCAGATTCTTAGATATATTTATTGCACTTGAATTATCACAGAAGATTGTGATAGGCTCGTCATACTCCACTTTTATGTCTCTTAGCATTTGCTTCATCCACAAAACTTGAGTGCAACTACCTGCTGCTGTAATATATTCTGCTTCTACAGTGGACATAGATATTGCCTCTTGTTTCTTGCTTAGCCAAGAAACCAATCTTTTCCCCAAAAAGAATGCTCCACCACTGGTACTCTTCTGGTCATCCACATCTCCTGCCCAATCCGCATTTGTATATGCATGAAGAGAGAAATCATGATCTCTGGGATACCACAATCCATACTGAACTGTCCCTTTTAGATAACTAAAAATCCTCTTGATTACCATGACATGAGATTCTCTAGGATCAGCTTGAAATCTAGCAACAAGACCCACAACATTCATAATGTCAGGTCTAGTTTGAGTGAGATACAACAATCCTCCAATCATTGACCTATACTTTTTTTGATCAGCCTTAGGAGACTCATCATCTTTGCCCAATTTACATCCGGTTGCCATGGGAGTATTCATTGGTTTTGAGCCTTCCATCCCAAATTTTTTCAACAATTCCTTCACATATTTGGTCTGAGAAATGAAGATTCCTTTCTTTGTTTGAGTGATTTGCAAACCCAAGAAGAAATTCATTTCCCCAAGCATGGACATCTCAAACTCACTTTTCATTTGATTTGCAAAAGTTTTACACATACTATCTCTTCTTCCAAAAATGATATCATCAACAAACACTTCAATAATCAAGATGTTTTCATGATCAATTTTGAAATACAAATTACTGTCAGTAGTACCTTTGTTGAAACCAATCTTCAAAAGATGCTTATCCAATCTTTCATACCAGGCTCTCGGGGCTTGCTTTAGTCCATACAGTGCTTTCTTCAACTTGCAAACCATATCACCATGATTAGACAATTGAAATCCATCCGGTTGCTCAATGTATACTTCTTCTTCCAAATCACCATTCAGGAAGGCAGACTTGACATCCATCTGATACACTTTGAAATCTTTGAAAGCAACAAAAGCAAGAAATAATCTGACTGCTTCAATTCTTGCCACCGGAGCATAAGTTTCTTCAAAATCATCTCCTTCTATTTGAGAGTAACCCTTGTAGACCAATCTGGCTTTATTTCTGATTACTTCACCAACTTTATTTAGCTTGTTCCGGAAGACCCATTTGGTTCCAATCACATTCTTGTTTCTAGGTCTGGGAACAAGATCCCAAGTGTGATTTTTCTCAATTTGTATCAGCTCTTCCTCTATTGCTTTAGTCCAATTTTCATCATTGCAAGCTTCATTCACTGTCTTAGGTTCAATCTTTGAAATCAGACAATACTCATCTAAATCTTGAGCAATCCTCCTTGTTTGTACACCTTTTCTTTTATCACCTATGATCTGATCTTCAGAGTGGTTCAATCTTACATACCTAGGAACTTTGGGAATTTCTTGCACTTCTGATTCTTGATTAGACTCATCAAAACTCATCTCTTCTTCCTGATTTACCAGATCAATTTGAATCTAACTTTCAGAGGAGGCTTGGGCTCCTTGAATCAGAACACCATTCTGATCATCTTCATCATATTCATAAAACCTTGAGGGTTTATCAATTCCTTCATCAACCTTCACATTTGTACTTTCTATCATTTTTCTCAGTCTCTTGTTATAGCACTGGTATGCTTTGCTTTGAGTAGAGTAACCCAAGAATATTCCTTCATCACTTCTAGCATTAAACTTTCCTAGATATTCATCTCTTTTAATGTAACATTTGCTACCAAAAACTCTGAAATACCTCACAGTAGGAGTGATGCCAAACCAAAGTTCATAAGGATTCTTACCGGTATTGCTTCTGATTTGAACTCGATTGAGAGTATAGACTGCAGTGCTGACAACTTCTCTCCAATAGATCTGAGGAACATTTGTTTCCATAATCATGGTCCTAGATGCTTCCTGAAATGGTCCAATTCTTTCTCTCCACTACTCCATTCTGCTGTGGAGTCCTAGGAGTAGATAACTATCTCTTTATTCCATGTTTCTCACAGAATTCTATGAACTCACCGAATGTGAATTCTCCACCTCTATCAAACCTCAGACATTTTAATTTTAATCTGGTTTCATTCTCTACCATAGCCTTGAATATCTTGAATTTCTCAAGAGTTTCTGATTTCTCTTTCAGAAAAGTTACCCACATCATCCGGGAATTGTCATCAATTAATAACATGAAGTATCTATCACCTTGCACACTCCTTGTTCTTACCGGATCACATAGATCAGTATGAACTAAGTCCAATAATCTGGTAGAAGATTGTTCCTTGCTTTTAAATGAGATTCTTCTTTGTTTTCCCAACTGACATTCTTTGCACAAACTATTTGTAGGTTTTACCAGTTTTGGAAGATCTCTTACTACCTAAGTATTGCTTATCTTGATGATATTATCAAAATTCACATGACACATTCTCCTATGCCATAACCAACTCTGATGAATTTGCACAAATAGACAACTTTTACCAGTACCAACTAAATAGAAGATATTACCTTTTGTTTGAGTACCGGATGCAATCTCTATTCCAAAACTTTCAAAGATCTTGTATTTTCTATTCTTGAATATGAGATCATAGCCTTTGTCCACCAACTGTCCAACACTGAGAAGATTGTGCTTCAAACCTTCAACATACAGTACATTACCGGTTTTGTTCCTTCCATCAAAAGAAATAATTCCTCTACCTCTGATTCTACCAGCAGATTTATCACCAAACTTTACTACTCCTCCTTCATACCTCTCCAAATCTATGAACTTATTTTTGTCACTTGTCATATGGTGAGAGCATCCATTGTCAATGACCCAATCACCCTTCTCTTCAACTTGGGTAGCCAGAGCTCTTTCCACAGTCTTATGATTGACAGATACAGAGGACATTGGATCTTCTTCCTTGATGGCAATGAACACCCATTCATTTCCAGATTTGTTTCCTATCTCTGATTCATCATCTATTACTCCTTCATTATCATCATCTTCATGTACATAGTAACAGTTCTTTTGGAACCTTAGCTTGTTAGGATTTTGCCTTGAAAATCTTTTCGGACAGCTTGAGGCAAAAATGACCAATCTTATTGCAGTTAAAACACTTAAAAGGCAATTTCCCTTCATACTTACCGGATCCTCTTGGCATTCTTTTTGCAATAAGGGCTTCAAGATGAGCAGTTTTAGATTCTTCTTCTTCCAGGTCTTTTCTTGCTTTCTCATACCATGATAGTTTCCTTGAAGAGTTCTCTCCTGGATCAAACCTTTGTTTACCTTTTACAGAGGCACTGGCTTTGAATGCAGATTCAGTCTTAGGAGGGGCATCTCCAAACTCAGTCATTTCAAATGCAGCCAATTTACCAACCAATTGATCTCTTGTGACAGTTGTATGGGCTCTAAATTCTTCAATGGCAGCAACCTTAATTTTATAAGAAGTAGGAAGGGATCTGAGAATTTTTCTAACAATCTCATTTTCATCCAAGACTCCACCAGCATTTCTAATTCCACAAACAAGCCCATTTACTCTTGGCATAAAAGTAGAGATATTTTCATCTTCTCTCATCTTCAGGTTTTCAAATTTCCCTTTCAGACTCTGTAGCCTTGCACATTTAACATACTTGTCTCCTTCATGCAGAAGTTCCAATTTTTTCCAAATCTCACAAGCAGTTGGTAGGTCAACTTTTGAGAGTTTTGAATCAGATAATGCACTTAGAAGAGCTTCTATAGTCCGTAGATTATTTTCAGCATCTGTGATCTCATTTGGGGCTTTCGGGCCACCCTGTGGAGGAGTATACTTTGTTGAAGCCATGGTCCAGTACTACATTCCCATACATTGCAAGTGACATTTCATGCGACTTTTCCAAAGATTAAATTGGTTCCATCAAACTTTAGACTATCCTTCTTATAGGACGACATCCTGGTTGTCCTCAAGCAGTTAAGCTCTTTTTGAGGAACTTAGCTCTGATACCAATTGTTGGATTAGGATAGACAATTGAGAAGGGGGGTGAATCAATTGTCCAAAACTTTCTTCCAATTTAAACACTTAAATCCACTTTCTAATTCAGCAGCATAATAATTAATCAATCATGGAAACACAATGCATTAAATCAAGAGCAGAAACACATCAACACATAGACACCAAGATTTTGACGTGGAAAACCTGGTTAAGGGAAAAACCACGGGGTGATTAACCCAAGATTGTATTCTCTGTTAGAAGAATAGAAAGAATAAAATGGCACATGCCAATTAGGGCTCACTGCCTGAGCACACTACTCACAAGAGGCTCACTACCTACAAGAGACACACTATCTATAGAATAATAAGTATCAAAAACTTGAACTAGATAATAGCATCTTTACCATGCTTGAATCAGTTCCATTTAAGCCCAAAACTTCTGCTCTGCCTTTCGCTCTCTTCCTCGCTACTACACTCTCATCTCCACAAGACTCACTTTGAAATGACTTTACAACTCTTTATTTATACAAGACATTGACTTAGGAATGATCATCTAGATCGGCAAACATCTATAAGAACATTCGCAAGATGTGTAATACATCCGGTCGGCTAGTCTCAGGAAGAACACCATCATCTAGAGGTTATTCTTCAATTGCGAGCTCCAACTCTAATGCAGACCACCAACACAATTTGGACACGATCCAAAGACCTCCACAAGATTGCCCAAATCACCAAGAACATCCACACTTCATCTGTATACTGAAATCCTTCTCTCCTTCATCTGAAACCTCAAGAACACAATCTGTCACCACTATCACAAAGGAATAGATGCTTGCAGACCTTCAAACCATGAACCAATCAAGTTGACACTTCACATAGACTTCCTCAACACTCCCTCAAATCTGCAGAATAGGATAATGTATTTCTGGATCTCACCAGACCTATCTGTGTCACTCTGTCACCTCTGAACACCTGCCGGAACCGGTTTTACTTGAGCGGCCACAACTTCTTCAGATCTTCATGCGGACCTTTCAAATCTTTACTGGATCACTTCAAGACACATATCTACAAACCTTTTAAACCACATCCTCTGATAGTGATCTTATCTTGGATCTTTACCTTACTGTTCTTCTCTATTCCTGATATGACTAATTTTCTCAATATCCTCAGCACATAGCTCATCCAATCCTTGACATCAATGCAATAGGAGTATGTTGACATCAATGACAACACCAGTTATGCCCATACTTGCAACATAAGGTTCCTTCTTTCTCTTTCAAACGAACATCTCCATCTATTTTATCTTCATAAGAAAGGGGTATGTTACTTGTGACCTTTAAAATATTTACATTTGCATGTCCTATTCCTTTCAATTTGACTCCATGTACAATAGATAGTGAGTGAATTTGCCCAATGCCCACAACAACACCATCAAACAGATCCAACACCCCAACTTTATCCCCTTCTTAGAGTTTATCAATACATTTCTATAAAAACAAAAGAAATACACATTATATTGAGATATAAAACATTTGATAACACACAGATAAACATTTGATAAATATTTATAAGAAACTAGAAAATGATGATAGGAAACTTGAAACCATGCACCTGACATATTAAACAAAAATTAACTTCCCGCTATTTGATACAGAATGGATGTTAGATATAGAAGGTGTCAATATGTTAGAAGTCATGTACCATGAAGATGTGGATGTTTTCTAATACATTCTTAACTTGTGCAGGAACAACCAAAGTGGTTGGAGATACAATCCCTTGATGAACTAAAAATGAAGCTAGGTCATGTGATAGTAATGGTACTTCTAGTTGGAATGTTTGAAAAGAGTAAAAAAGTTCTGATTAACTCTGGTCTAGACTTGTTATGCTTCTTAGGGTTAGTGTTATTCTCATCTGGTTGTCTTTTCCTTCTCTCAAAGTGCTATCTCCTGGAAAAATCAGTTTTTGACATCAGTGGAAAAGTGTTGTCTTTTGTTTTTGACAATTGTATGTAATGTCTTATGTCTTGGAACAAATCAATTTTTGTATGTGCTTTTTTTGATTCTATTGAATAACAAAGAAGCAAATTTTTACTCTGAAAAAAAAAAAAACTAACCCATTGTGAGGTACAAACAAATTGAGGGCAAGACTACAATAGTGCTAGAATGTACGAGTACTCTAGAAAGAGACATGGATTGGCAATGAAGTCCCCCCAACTGAGGACCGTGACATCCCCAAACATAATTCACTAATGCATTATCAAAATCTATGTATGCACTCTATTACAACTAAGCTCTAAGCTTCCATATGTAAGTTATATGTTCTCCCTTATTTCCATAATCTATGTATACTAGCTAATTACACTTCACTACTATTCTAACTAGCTTCTATCACATAGGTAATGATTACCCTTATTTACATAATAAAACAACCATTACTTACTTGAATAGTACTTACTTGCATGTGGTTTCATAGCACTCACCTTGAGTTCAACACCACTACTACTATGTCTATCATGCACATGCTTGTCGAGTTCAACATAATCACTATCAACATTGACATGAAGTTGTGCAGCTTTGCAGAGAGCTCTATCAACATGGCCTTTTTCTTTTCATTCTGCTTTCATATAATTGCTCTGCATGTGGTTTAATCATCATGCAAAAATTAATATAAGTCAAGTAAAGAATGCAAAAGCTATAAATTTTTGTCCAAAAGAACATTTTAAGCATGAAGAATAACAAAACATTGGGACATACTAACTTACAACTTAAAGATTGCAAAATCTATAAAATTTTGGTCAAAAGAACATTTTAAGCATGAAGAATGATAAAACATTGGGACAAATAACTAACAATAAATATTATATTACCTCAACTTCAACACAACTATGATTGTGCTGCACATTCTTGTCCAGTTCATCATGATCACTATCAATATCGATAGCTCTGTTGACATCAAGGCATTTTCGTTTTTGTGTTGCTTTGATAAAATTGCTCTACAAATGGTTTAACCATCATGCAAAAAAATATACAAAGCATCCAATAGTCAAGTAAAGAATGCAAGCTATAAATTTGTCCAAAAGAACATTTTCTAGATCACTCCAACAATAAAGAATCTGGGTTGGATTCTCCTACGCTCATATTTCAATCTACATATTAAGAGGCATTTGTATATAGAATTGCCAAACAAGAAGAAATGAGATCAATAGAGCATCTTGTTGGAGTACTTGGTAACACTAAGAGGGGGGGTGAATCAGTGTTATAGAAAATAAATCAAATTTTCACACTTTAATATAGATTTGAACATAAGACATGAATGCTATTTTCAATACTCATCAATGTATGAACCATTGTGTTAAAGAGATAAGTGATCATTTACTATGAACACATGAATCAAATAACAAATAAAAAAATAACACTATGAAGCAGAGGACAAATAGCATAACACAGAGATTTTTAGGAGTGGAAACCCTCTAGGGTAGAAAACCACTCAATGAAAATGCCTCACTGGCTTATGTAATAAACTTGCCTCACTGGCTACAATCATTTCTATCTCATTGGCTGTTTATGTGCCTCACTAGCTTATAAATGAATCTCACTGATTATAGGCCTCACTGGCTACAATTTGCCTCACTGGCTCATTTCAATCATTTACAATGAATCAAGTAAATCAAGTGCAGAGGGATGCTCTATTTCTCTTTACACTAGACTGATATAACCTCAACAATGCATGCACTCACTCTCACATTCATTATCAATGTTATATTAGATTTTATACACAACATATTACATTTTGTTCAAGCCCTTCTTTCTCTCTACAGACAGTTTGAGAGACAACTAAAAAAATGAAATTGACTTTTGTAGTTTACAACTAACAGAGAGGTTATATCAAACAACTGTTTAACTACTTCCTTAACCATTGTAATATATCATTCAGAAACTGTATGAAGAGTTAAAGAAGTCTTGTTAACCAATTTCAAAACTACCTTCAAGCTCGTGAGAAACCCTAGGACAAACTATCAAACCCTAGTTGATAACTTCCAAACCCTCTATCAAGGAAATTGTCTCATAAGACAAAGATGCCATATCACCGAGAGGTCAGTTATAACTGAGCAGTTACAATAGAGTATTACAAACCCACAAGAAATTTGTTAAACACTTTGCCATACCATCATAGTCAAGTATAATTATCTCTGCCCTTAAACATCTGAGACAAAAGCCTTGTTTAGTTTTTGAAGCCCTAGCCATCTGGGTAACAGTTATCATTGTGGAAATAAAGAACACTTTCATGCATTTGAAACCTCATAAAAAAATGGAAAGCAAAGATTTATAACTGTCACTGCCAAGAGTATATAGACAAATCATGCTTTATACCAAGATTTAGAAAATGAAAAATTGAGTGCAGAGTTAAAGCAATATCACCTTGTGGGTCAGCCAAAAGATTATAACAGCTGAAAAAGAAATCAACACATTTTACCAGAAATGACTGCAATGTCCAACATTGTCTCATCAACAGGATTCCACTCATTGTGTTGTTAATACCATGTATTTTCATGATGAACTCAGAAGTAGAAAACCCTAGCTCAAAACATAGATTATACTTTACAAAGTGAAATCAAAAGACTATCAAATATGTCATGTGACTGGTGCTCCTGGTGTGCCCTAAATGGGCCAGTGAAAACTCAAGTAGAAACATTTTCCTTTTACCTAATTGAAAGTCTTACAACCTGCTCAGCAAGTTAACTCACTTAGAGGCCTAATGAAATGACTTTTAATATTAGAAAAGTATGCATTTGACACTAATGAAGCCCTTCAAAAACTTATAAATGTGTGACTTTCAAAACATAATAATAATATCAAAAATGTCCTTCATGAGATGAGAGAATACTTTTAGTAATCCTCATGTACTTTGAAAACAATAATGAAGCTTGAAAGCTTTTAGTGATCTCAATGAATATGATATGATGAAGGCTTTTAGAAGAGATCCGTATACCCAAGTAGCATGAAGTTGTGTCACAAGAAGAGTCAAACAAGGTGTATCAACATCAAATGATAGAGGTATATCATGTAGGCCAAACATACTGTTATCTTGTGTGAACTGTCATACTGACATCATATAAGCTAACATAAGCAAGATATACAAATGTCACTGTGCCACAGTCAAATAACAAATGTCACTAACGAAAAGTATAAATGCCACTAGCAATACAAGTGCCACTGCCACTGAATAACATCACACTGAATTGAGCATGGGCCAAAGAACATAATCACTATATTTCCAACTGTTATATGCCAAGATTTGCAATTGTCATCATAGTAAACCAATAAACTTAGTCAACATTATGCCAAATACCAAATGCCTGAAGAGCTTAGTAAATGCTACATATGATGCCACTGAGTCAAAAATAACACATCATGATGCAACTGTACCAAATGTATGCCAAAGATACCATACCAAAGCCAATCAATTGAATCAATGAATTGTATCATGATAAGCCAAATTAAACATGAATCATGAATTATGATAAGCCAAATTAAACATGAAACATGATCACCAAAACTGTACATCCAAATTGAATAAGATAAACTGAATATGATCAAAACCATATCATAATGAGTCAAACAAGCCATAATGAACTATGTCATCTGAGAGTCATATCAGCTAAGTTGTGGATTATCATCAGGGACAACAACTGAGGGTCAATAGGGTCAACAAACTCCCCCTTTTGTCCATGATGGAAAAACACAACTTCCTCTCCCCCTTTTTGGCATCAAGGAAAAGGGAGTGAAAGTATGCAAATACCTCCAATATATACATAAAGATTTAAATGTGAAATAATAAGCAGAAATGTAAAAACCATACCAACCATAACAAGACTTTCCCATGGTTGAGAAGCATCTAGAACATCTAAAACAAAAATGAGATGTCAGCACTATAATGAAATATCAACAGCATGAAGAGCATGTAGCAAAGATAGACAACAACTAAGGAGACTGTCACAAATAATGCCAAGTTGAAATGAAGGTAGAGCATATTCATGGAAAGCTCCCCCTAAAGATGATTTCTTAATGCTCCCCTTGTAGATAAGCTCCATAGAAAGACAACAACCATGAGCAAAGCACTTGTATTAGACTCACTGAAGAGAAATTCCATTACTACAACTGGAAATATGTCACTGTTTGTTCACTATGATATAACACTGTCCCCAATACTTATGATCACCATACCACAACATTGTCAATGCAAGACTATTCATCACAACATCAAATAATTGTCTTTTTTATTAACATGATGCACACAGTCACACCAAATGTGATCAACCCATGAACAACATTGTCATTGCCATTTCAACCATGAACTGAGATGTGATGATAAACACTGTATATTGTTCAAGATACATACATGTGCAAGAAAATACAAACAAATGTGGCATCCAATATACTTCACTATGCCTTCATGAAACAAGGAGGGTGTATAGATATAGATACTTCATTCTTTTATGCTGCTCCAACTATAAAACCATTATGTGCATTGAGAAAACTTTTTGAATACTCTTCACTGTCTGTGTTGACTGTAACCTTTTTAGATAACAGTGACTACAAATACTTACAAAATCAAGTCAATGAATGTGAAGACTCAAAGGAAATGTCTCCAAATATTGTTCATCACCGAGCAAGTGAATGGACTGCAACTTCAAACATAGTTAGTACAAATATCACCATGCTATGTAATACCAGCACTTCATTATCTGCATTCATCCTGTCAAGACAGAGATAATACTACAATTAAAGCATGAGCATGCCAAGAAATGAGCATGAGTACCATCTTGCTGTATGGAACTATCATCAATGTTTTTAAAACTGAATGTCAATCAAAAACAAAGCCACTGTCATGTATGCCAATCACCATTGTCAAAGATATAATTATCCAAATGCAAAACAAATTTGCAAAGTGCAAAGTATGTATGAACTGAAATATACAATCCATGTATATGCCAACATATTTGCCAACCAAATTACTGTCAAGATGAAAGTAGTGTGAAGAACTACTTGCCAAAACAACTTTCAAGTGACTGCTTGCTCAAGTGAATGAAAACCAACAAAGAATCATTAGCATGAATTGATAGCCACTCAAGTTGATTTCATAAACCATTTTAAAATCTCTGTCCTCACATACCATGTGCAAGGAGGTAAGCAAAATTGACCACAAAAACTACTATCTGAGATCAAACCAACAATTGTAGTTCATACTTCAGAGATTATCCTTGACATGCATAATCATCAACCTGTTGGATAGTACTTTTGGCATCAATCCTTATAGACTATCACAAACATAAAATGATAACACTATGCATGGAGCATCTTTGCTTTTGATAAACCCCTACATGTTGTTTTACTATTTTGTCACCAGACTTATCCAATGTCCTGATCTGTATCTAAATTCAAGAAACACTGTTAAGACCTATTGAGCCAACATCACTGAAACAAATGACAACTATTACAATCAAAAGATATAACACCATTCACTTTATGATGAGATATGATACCAGTTGCACCTAAACTCCTCTGCAAAAACATCATACATCTCTCTGCAACACTGACAGATACCTTAACATGATGGAGCCTACATAATATCACTATCAAGGAACCTGTAGACAGTCAATAGCATCTAAGAGTAGCAAAAGGAACACATAATAACACTGTCTCTTGAATTTTGAAATATCATAAGGTCATCTCACAGGACTATTGTCAGACCAACATGGTGTTGTAATCACTAATCATCAGACAAAGAAGTCCACACTTCACAATGAACATGAGATTGCACTAAGTATTGTTACTGAACATCATGCAAATGAATAGTATGAAAGATACTTCACTATGCACACTCCACTTTACATATGCAAGAAAACACTTCACTGCAACTAGTCATTTCCAATACCGGAAAGAACACAACATGAAGCACATGTAACCTCCTAAACCAAGCAATAAATGAAGATCATGAAAACTGTGTGCCTTAACACCATGACTTACATCTAGACATGAGAATCATGATGAACATATCATGAAGCAACTAAATACAACTCCTGATGATCATATAACCAAAGAACTTCAACTAAAACAATTCAAACTTCCAATAGATGATAATAACCTGACAAGATGAACATTGAAGACAATCTGAGATTCAAGTAGCCTCCTGAAGATGACAGTCTAATGAATTAAGCTATAAATGTCACTGAGAGTAAACCATGGAAGATAGAACAACTGATACAACCACAACCTTTACAACCTTCTTGGTTGATGTCTATGGGGTTTGAAAGATGAAACTATAAACACTCCCCCTAACATCATACTCCTCTTTATGCACTCATTGATGTTTCCTGTGTGGTATATACAAGATTAGTTTTTCCTTCTTCTTGACTTTGTTTTCTTCTCCAAACTTGTATAGTTTATTTCTTCTTATTTAATGTACTATCTTGCTTCTGCTTGGTCATATTATTTCTGGATGATTTTATCAAATTGTTCTTACACCACCTTGCTTTGTGTCCATAACTACTACACCTATAACATATCATATTGTTGTATTGACCAAAAGAAGAGTTATTTCTCCTAGGTGATCAGAGAAAGCTTCTATAATCATATCTTTCACGCACCCAAAAATTTCTTGCTAGATGACCAACTTTATTATAGTTGTAACACACATCATTATAATCTTGATTTGACAAACTATTAAAGCTTTTGTTCTTGTTCCAACCAAAGACATTTCTTTCACAATCTCTAGCTCTATGACCATAAACATGGCACGAATAGCAGTAACTATGGAACTGAGAATACTTATACATGATTAAATGATATTGCCTGGTAGATGAAGGTCTTGAGTGCCTATTTGTACTGCTTCTATCAGCAACTTTATCTCTTTCTTCCTTCTTGGCTTCATTCTCAGGGGTAGTAGAGTAAGTATTCAGGTCTATCTTCTTCCTAGGAGCATCTCTTGACTTGGAACATTCTCCTTTTTCATAACCCAAGCCAGTAGTGTCTCTATAATATCTTTGTTTACTCAACATATCATTCAGGCAGTCAGTACTCTTTTCAAATTGAATATTCTTATGTAGCTTTGAAGAAGCTTTTTCCAAATCCTTTCTTAAAGAGACTATTTCTTTCTCTAACTTCAATCATTCTATTCTTTTTACTTCAAGATCAGATTTTGTGAGGTCAACTATTCTTTTAACTTATTCAAATTTTGTTTTTAGACTAATGACAAATTTGTTTGTCTCTTCAATTTGTACCTTTGCCTGTTTAAGTTCTAAAGAAACTTTAGCAAAATCAGAGAGTACCTTACTCTTAGAATCTTTCTCTTGTTGAAGTTGAACCTTTAATTCCTAGTTCTCTTTTTCAAGATACTTGTTCACTTCTAGAGCACATAAAAGCTCTCCTTCAAGATCAACTTCACAATCATTTTCATTGAACTCCTATCCATCTTTGTCTACAAAGAAATCTCCTTTTGTATCATCAATTTCAACTGAAAAATCATCAAGTTCTTGTCTACTATCATTCACATTGTCAAGACTCTTAACTTTAGGACTGATTTCTTTATGACATTTTGTATCTACATTCATGGTTGACTCATGCAACGACTCATTGCCAGACTTAACTGACGTTGCTTTTCAATTTGTTGATCAAAATTTTTCTTTTCTCTACTTGAGGCCTTAATTCTTCTACCCTTTCCCATGGTACTCCACTATCAGGTCCTACCCAAGTCAGTTAGACTTCAAATAGGGAACCTATGATTTGATACCACTTGTTGGAGTACTTGGTAACACTGAGAGGGGGGGTGAATTAGTGTTACAGAAAATAAATCAAATTTTCACACTTTAATATAGATTTGAACATCAGAAATGAATGTTGTTTTCAATACTCATCAATGTATGAACTAGTGTGTTAAAGAGACAAGTGATCATTTAGTATGAACATATGAATCAAATAACAAAATAACAAAATAACACTATGAAGCAGAGGACAAATAGCATAACACAGAGATTTTTAGGAGTGGAAACCCTCTGGGGTAGAAAACTACTCAATGAAAATGCCTCACTGGCTTATGTAATAAACTTGCCTAACTGGCTACAATCATTTCTGCCTCACTGGCTTATAATTATTTCTGCCTCACTGGCTGTTTATGTGTCTCACTAGCTTATAAATGAATCTTATTGATTACAGGCCTCACTGGCTCATTTCAATCATTTACAATGAATCAAGTAAATCAAGTATAGAGGGATACTCTATTTCTCTTTGCACCTAACTGATATAACCTCAACAATGCATGCACTCACTCTCACATTCATTATCAATGTTATATCAGATTTTATACACAACATATTACATTTTGTTCAATCCCTTCTTTCTCTCTACAGACAGTTTGAGAGACAACTGAAAAAATGAAACTAACTTTTGTAGTTTACAACTGTTTAACTGCTTCCTTAACCATTGTAATATATCATTCAGAAACTGTATGTAGAGTTCAAGAAGTCTTGTTAACCAATTTCAAAACTGTCTTCAAGCTCGTGAGAAACCCTAGGATAAACTGTCAAACCCTAGTTGATAACTTCCAAGCCCTTTATCAAAGAAATTGTCTCATAAGACAAAGATGCCATATCACTGAGGTCAGTTATAACTTAGCAGTTACAATAGAGTATTACGAACCAACAATAAATCTATTAAACACTTTTCCATACCATCACAATCAAGTATAATTATCTCTGCCCTTAAACATATGAGACAAAAGCCTTGTTTAGATTTTGAAGCCCTAGACATCTGGGTAATAGTTATCATTGTGGAAATAAAGAACACTTTCATGCATTCGAAACCTCATAAAAAAATGGAAAGGAAAGATTTATAACTGTCACTGCCGAGAGTATATAGACAAATCATGCTTTATACCAAGATTTAGAAAATGAAAAATTGAGTGTAGAGTTGAAAGCAATATCACCTCGTGGGTCGGCCAAAAGAATATAATAGCTGAAAAAGAAGTCAACACCTTTTACCAGAAATGACTGCAACGTCCAGCATTGTCTCATCAATAGGATTCCACTCATTGTGCCGTTAATACCATGTATTTTCATGATGAACTCAGAAGTAGAAAACCCTAGCTCAAAACATAGCTTATACTTTACAAAGTGAAATCAAAAGACTATCAAATATGTCATGTGACTGGTGCTCCTGGTGTGCCCTAAATGGGCTGATGAAAACTCAAGTAGAAACATTTTCCTTTTACCTGATTGAAAGTCTTACAACCTGCTCAGCAGGTAAACTCACTTAGAGGCCCGATGAAATGACTCTTAATATTAGAAAAGTATGTATTTGAGACTAATGAAGCCCTTTGAAAACTTATAAATGTGTGACTTTCAAAGCATAATAATAATATCAAAAATGTCCTTCATGAGATGAGAGAATACTTTTAGTAATCCTCATGCACCTTGAAAACAATAATGAAGCTTGAAAGCTTTTAGTGATCTCAATGAATATGATATGATGAAGGCTTTTATAAGAGATCCGTATACTCAAGTAGCATGAAGTTGTGTCACAAGAAGAGTCAAACAAGGTGTATCAACATCAAATGATAGAGGTATATCATGTAGGCCAAACATACTGTTATCTTATGTGAACTGTCATACTGACATCATATAAGCTAACATAAGAAAGATATATAAATGTCACTATGCCACAGTCAAATAACAAATGCCACTATCCAGAAGTATAAATGCCACTAGCAATACAAGTGCCACTACCACTGAATAACATCACACTGAACTAAGCATGGGCCAAAGAACATAATCACTATATTTCCAACTATTATATGCCAAGATTTGCAATTGTCATCATAGTAAACCAATAAACGTAGTCAACATTATGCCAAATACCAAATGCATGTAGAGATTAGTAAATGCTACATATGATGCCACTGAGTCAAAAATACCACATCATGATGCAACTGTGCCAAATGTATGCCAAAGATACCATACCAAAGCCAATCAATGGAATCAATGAACTGTATCATGATAAGCCAAATTAAACATGAAACATGATCACCAAAACTGTACATCCAAACTGAATAAGCCAAAATTGAATATGATCAAAACCATATCATAATGAGCCAAAAAAGCCATAATGAACTATGTCATCTGAGAGTCATATCAACTAAGTTGTGGATTGTCATCAGGGACAACAACTGAGGGTCAACATGGTCAACACCTCTTACCTCATCTGAATCCATGGAATTATGCTCATTCCATGTAGAAACTATAGGCTTAACAGAGGCAACCAACTGTAAACTTTCTCAGTGAGACCTTATATGCAACTCATTACATGTTGGTACCCTTCATTTGAGTTGACATGATCTAGAGAGGCTCTTACCGGGCATCTAACAGATGGATGTGATATTTCCATTGACAAACTAGATTTCCACTTCATCCTACTCTTAGATTTACTACGATCTAGTGCTGCCATATAATTGACAATATCTTCTGTACCTACTTCTCTATTACTATTTTCCACCTAAAATACAATGTCAATTTCAACATAGTCATTTCAATAAAAAATCAAAATAAATAACACGTGAATTGAACCAAAAATCCATACACTTACTCCAAATTTGTCCATTTTGGCTTGCAACCCACCTCAGCCAAATATATATCTAGCCCTCACATTATCTCTTTCTCTCTTGCCTCTATTACTCTTTGTCAAATATTCTTTGAAACACATACTTTCTTTTAATTCCTCCCACTGTTTGGGAGATAGAGTGGAGTCTAACCTCTCTTTTCCCTCCATGATTGTTTTCTACAATTGTATCAAAAATTGTTCATCAAAATTCTCATCTTTTGCTTGTAATATTTTCTAGAGATTTGTCCACCAGTAGTCTCAAAAGCATTTTCCATTTTTTGTATAGCATTTTCCACACTTTGTAGATCTTGCTCTGCAAAATTTGATTTGCAAATATCCAAATGGGCCCTACATCTTACACCCAACTTGGAGGCCCACCTTGCAACATTTGGCCCAATGGGCTCACCATCTCTCGATACCTCAACCAAGAATGGCTTCTTGCCTTCTAATTTTCTTTCTTTTACATTCCTCTCTGTAGAACTATACAAATCTTGACTCAATATTTGTCTTTTGACAAAAGGAGACACATCTACTATTAAACCACTACCAATATGTATGGTTGATCTACTAGTTCCATCAAAAGTTGTAGATGCAACAGGTGCACTCTGAGGCACACCAGATGCAAGTAGTCTCTCTTCATGAATTTCATTAACCAGAACTTCTGCTCCTTGGCCACATCAGGTGTGGCATGAGTAGGTAGATTAGTACCGATCTCCGCAGATTTCATTTCAAACACATCCTTTAATCTTGAATAAATCATCTGCAGACTTACTGTTCCTTTGCTCTCATGTTTTTCAGTAATCTCTCTTAGACTTTGTGCTAAGAGAACATCATGATGTTGCACATCACCATGTGCTATATCAGGCTGCACATCATCACAACTATTCTTTTCACCAACTGCATTTGTTGAATCACAAATTCATTGGCTTCTATGAGTTGGCAGAACTGTATCTTTTCTTTTCTTTTGTTTTTTCTCTGCATTTTCTTTGCACTCTTTTTCTTGTCTATATGATGCAGCACACAACATACACTCAATACAATTCTGCCATTAATCATGTGAGAGCCAAATATTTAAAGACTGGAACATAAAAACTTCTATTCATCAACTGTCTTGCTACAATGAGAGAAAACTCTCTTATATCCAAGAAAAACAAAAAAATCAAAAAATTACCTTTTTTGGCATATTTCAACAATTGTCAGATTTTGCCATTTTAGGTAATTTTACAATCATATCTTGAAAATCCTATTTTTTCCCAAAAGCTTCCTAAAACTAAGATAGGATGAAATGCCAACTAATATTCTAAATTCAAAACACGAGTTTTGATTTATTACAAAAGCAACTTTTTAAAAATCTAGAAAAAAACACTAAATTGCTATTTTAAGGGCCAAGATGAAAGTTTCAAGCCCCAAAAAGGTGCCAAGATGAGGTCCAACCCACTAGGGTTGGTTGCGAAACCACTTTCCACCTCATAACGTATCCACCCGTAAAATCTCGTAGAAAACCCACATCCGAGTCAAAAGTTATGATCTCCAGAAGTTCCTGCATCAATATGTCAGAGGTTGCAGGTGTCAGGGAATGGATTGGACCCTTCCCTCATTATTGCTCCAAGTATATCAGGTGTGTGGAAAATATTCCTTCTAAAATTTTTAGAGTTGACAGAGAATGGGCAAGCTTTTAGAGGCATGGTTTTTTTGACATAGTCGTTGGGACTGAATTTAATGCAGCATGGGTTACTTTCGGACTAGTGTAGTGCTTTGAATGAGGCATTGAATTGTAATGCTATATGTGCATAGTTTTTAGATGCAATAGGCATTGGTTGGTCAGTTGGGAAATTTCTCAACAAGGTTGTGAGCTCCAAAAGGCAGATCAGGAAAGGATATTTTTGCAGTCTTTGTTTAACATGAAACAGTCATGAAATGTGTGTAATAGAATTTGCAAATCTTTGTATCAGATTTCTATTTTTCCCCATTGTTGTAGGTGATTTTATTAGCAAACCATAATCGCAGTTAAAGTTTTCTTTTTCCATATTTACTGGTATTAATGTAAGCTCTGATTTGAATGAATGCGACAGTTCTTAATCCATTCACAATCTTTGTTAATGGTCATTTCAGTATTGCATAGGGAAGAATATGGTATGGTGTTGGATTATTAAGTATTCTTAGTGATTTGTTATTGATTTTAATTACATTTGATTTATCAAATAGGTAGTTATACACTTTTGTGTGGTTGTTCTTCCTCTGTTGAACATTAGACTCTGCAACCTAATGGATAGGCACCAGTTTGAGTAGTCTTAGATCACCCAATCTTCAAAAATAAAACAATATATGTTATCTTTAGAAGCAGTAGTATTATTACGCATCCTCATTTTGTAGGATTGTCATTATCAATTATATAGGGGTCTTATAACAGCCAGCTATTCTTAGTTTAGTGACAAATCTGGGGCTAAGAAATCAATTTGGGTTTAGTTGTTAATATTTTTTAGTTTTTCATCAGGTTTGATGTCAAAACCTACTTAGGTATACCCCTTGGAATATCCCTCTAGAGTTTAAGCTGATCTTAAAGAGCAGAGGAGTCTACCCACTCCTGTTAGTTGGCCGAGATCACCCAAAACTATTTGATAAACTTCTTCCTATCACCTTGACGACAGTCCCTAGCCTAGGTGATTTAAGAATGTTTTAGAGTTTTGGGTTGCCATTATTTTGGGTCCCAACAGGTACTTTGAGAAGTCTCAGGTTGGTCTTGATTGCCTAGTTCCTATTGAAAAAGTTCTTCAACTAAGGCTTCTGTTAGTGTGAAAAGGTGGATTATCTAACTAGCTCTCTTTTGACTAATAGAGCTATTCACAACTTTATCTTAAGTTCACTTAGAGGATTAGATTCCCTTTTGTCTCACCTCATGTGAACTCAACACATGTCTTCACACTTGTATCAAGTGTTCAACATGTGTCATTCACTTTTGAGGGGTAGTCAGATGTTGTGTCCTACCTTCATACCTAATCTACCTTGCCTTTAATGCAAGGTCTCTTTGTACATTTTACAAGCTTCACATTTGATTCACTTGTATGATAGTTTTGGCTTTCATTGTGAACATTCAACTTTGTGGAAGTGTTCTTGATTTTGCAAGTGATCTTGGCTACTCCAACATGGTATCAGAGTGAGCTTGCAAGTCCCTTCCTATTTTTGGTTGAATCTCACACCAAGCCCTATCAACAGTGTATCATGGAGCCCAATAGACCTCGCCTTTGAGTCCAGAAGGCCCGAATCTATATAGGTTGACTGTCCAAAAATTAATTTTGGACACATGAAATTTTTCTACTTTTTGGGCTTTGTACTTGTAGCATATGATTGTACCGTACAAAATTTTATAGAATTTTTGTTTCAAAATGCAATTTTTTTTGCAAATTGAAGATTTGCAGGCAATTTTCTCTATTATTGGGTGAATTTTCGTCATTTTGGGAGAAATTTGACGTTTTTTGGAAAATTTATAGTTGACAGAAAGTTGGTTTTCTCAACCTCACTATGGCGAAGTTCTTTATCCCCCAAATTGCTATATTTTTTGGGGATTTTCCTTCGAAAGTCATTTTCTCTCTCTTTTTTTGTCACTTATTTGAGGTTTGTAGGGTATGCTTGGTCTATGTCTTCATTGTCCACCTCATAAAATTAACTCATTTCATCCTTTTGGACACTTGTAAGAACTCCAAAAATACATTTGATTGTAAACACACTAATATAAAGTGTAAAAAACTGATTTTGTGTTCCTTTTTGGAGAGATTTTTTGTACATCACTAATTTATAAAGTGCCATGGGGGGTTGTGTTAGTGCCTTGTTGTTTGTCATCACAATCTTGTTCGATTAGTGTACTTCCATGACAACATTCTAGCCTCACGCGTGTGTGCCTTATTTTTGCACACCCTTTTCTAGTTGCGTGTACATCATATTGGACCTAATGTTGCATCTCACACATTTTAGTTGATCTACCGATACCTCTTCCTATCAACACTATGGGGGGTACCACTTGGTTCTATTAATGCTTCTTTTTTAGTGAAGTATTAGACACATTATCTCTCTCATTTTCAGCTGATCCGTGTTTGTGAGACTGGTATCTTTTTAGGGCACCATTTGCACATTTTAGTAGTGTTGATGGGGTCAATCGTGTAGTTTTTTGTGCCTCTTTGATCATTGTAACAACTATACTTTTAACTTCACAGATTGCTTGTCTTTGTTGCCACCTATGTACATATAGTTGAGTAGTGTTATTGAGGGCACTTGTGTAGAGTTTTGTGTCTTGTCTTGATCTACCTTCATGGAGGGTTCATTGATTCCAGTAGACACTAGTTCTTCTTCGGCAAAGTTTACAGCTTCGACATGCTTCAGGAGTTCTTCATGTTCCTATATTTTAGGGACATCTTTGAGGAGGTTTATTTTTCCTTCTCATTCTCTCTTTTAGAGAGGAGTTTTATTTCCCATTGGGTAAATTCTCCTTTTCTCTATTTATGAGAGACTTTATTGTACATGGGTACCTTATCAAGCCTTGTTGTCAAGACCCATCTTTTGTATTCTCCCTAAGTATCACTTAAGTGGGGTGTTAGTGTGAAAAGGTGCATTATCTAACTAGTTCTTTTTTTACTAATAGACCTATTCACACCTTTAGCTTAAGTTCACTTAGAGGATAAGATTTTGTAACATGTCATCTCATATTACCCAGAAATTACATTTCCAATTTACCATCAAGTAAATAAAAAAATCACAAGGATATCATAACCATATGTTTAATAAATACTAATAATATAAATATAATGATTACATAAAAAGCATATTCTCTTTTTTCTTATATTTTTAAATTGAAAATGTATAACATGTTCAAGAATAGCCTGCTAGTGAGCTCCATCACTTTACAATCATAATGTTTTTCTCATGGAAATAATGATAAGTTTACATATTATTTGACTGTCAATTCATTTTGAATAGAATATACTATATCTAGAGGTTTTATATCTTTCTTCATAAGTCTCGGCTTGTCTTCTGCTTGGGAAGGAGAACATCACCCAAGTGCTTTTCCTCCAACCATAGACCAGTGGTCCCCCACACAACTTCCTACCTAGAAGTGGCCCTACCCTTCACAAATAGTATAGATATAAGGAACCATAAGGTTTTCCATCTAAGTATCTAGTGTTGTGTCCTTTATAACTCATCACGATCATACAACTATAGATCTACTCTAACTATGTATGACACTACTAGATGGTTATGTCATCAGGAACATAGTGAACCAACTAATGCATTTAGAGACGGATGCATTACTTTGGCCAAAGATTTAATATACATAGATGTTTTGTAATGAACGTAGTCGATTGTTCACACACTTCTAACTCTACTTAGAAGCTATCTCATCCTACAGTGTTTATAAACATAACTTGCATAGTCATTATTTCCTTTCCAGTCCATCTGACCAGTGTCAATTCTCAATCTAGGATATATACCTTATAAAAAGGATTAGAATTTCCACCTTTTTTTCTGAGAGTCCCTCCCTTGCATCCTTGCAAATTCTAGGGTCTATGACTTCTTGTCATTTACTCTCTATTATCATAATCTGGTGATCTTCGAAACACCCCTTTTAGACTCATTCTATCTCTTTCTAGGGTTTTCTTGATCGCTTAATGTTGATCAAACATATTTACAAATTAAGGCATTTCAAATAAAGAGTTTTAGTTTTCATAACTCTTCTAACTCACATCATTAAATAATAAACATTCTTGTTCTTTGTTTTAAAGGAGATATCATACTAGATTCCTCTAGATTACTTCGTCCATTTGGTCGTATTGACCTTTCCATTCATACAGCTAGAGCAACATTACTTTCCAAGAAAGTATACCCTTATTACATGCATTATACTAATAGGGTTGCTTGTTTTCTCATATCTAATCTTTAGAAAAAGTTTGGTCCATCAACTCAAAAATTCAAGTTTACAACTATAGTTATATACACGGCCATCTTGACCATCTTAGGTTGTATGTATTTCTTTAAGAAAGAGTTTAAATAAGCAAAGTTAAAGTTTGGCATCTTTCAAACAATGCCTAACATGCAGTCATGCAAGTATAGTTTGGTATCACACATCATCTTCAATGATGACAGTTATATCCTTTCTAAGGAAAGATCGGTGAGACCAATCTTTTACTTATCAAGTTGTAGGATTCCTTTCCATTATGGATGGAAGTCTTAACATATGACTAGTTTTATACAAGCATTCATGGTTATAATAACTCGAAAGCACTTGTTATAGTCAAAAGCAGAGTCTACAGACCTCAAACTGTTTAAAGGCTTCAATTTATACACAGTGATGTCGACCATTGGTTTTAATAATGGTTGTAAGACTTTTGGCCCTCGATACCAACTGTGTTGAAATGCATAAGTTCTAATAATAAAAAAGGATGTTAACATTAGCACATAGCATTATATAATGTCTATGCCATAATTGGAACCATATCACATATTGAATATACAACTTCCAAGTAAGCAAGTTAATCAACATTATAACATACTCATACCTGTCGATTGGCTCGACTAAGTCAATAACAATGATAATAATAGACTGGTGAGTCTTTGAATTCTAACAAATGATCGACTGGCACTCCTACGCTCTTTAGTCCACTAGAGAGTATTATATCAATAAATAGATTTCACAGCTTGCAATATACAGAGCGCAAGTTTCTTTCCTTCCATAGCTAATTGTTGTGCTTTTGGATACACTATTCTTTTTCACAACTGAGAGACTCTTCTCTCTACACCAAATGCATCACAATGAAAATGCTTCCCAACCAATGCATAACTACCCAGACTATCAAAGGAAAAGATTGTTATGTTTCTCCTACTATGTAAAGAAACTAAAACTTCTT
Organism: Cunninghamia lanceolata; assembly: GCA_027924645.1. Taxonomy (NCBI): domain Eukaryota; kingdom Viridiplantae; phylum Streptophyta; class Pinopsida; order Cupressales; family Cupressaceae; genus Cunninghamia; species Cunninghamia lanceolata. The sequence goes on along the minus strand of BSBN01000716.1, from coordinate 2,412,190 downwards.
CACCAAAGTCTCTAAGGGGGAGCATGCAGCTTACCAGCTGTACTCCCACCGCCTACACACTCTTGTAGTCACTGTGGGATTATCCCACTCCCTCCACTTACGTGGGTTATGAAGAATGCAAAACACTATGTGAATGTAGTGGGGGACCAAAGAAGAACTTAACAACAAAAAGATATAATTCTCAATCGAAATAAAATAGATTACTATATCAATATAATAATATTTAATCAAATAAATAATTAATATACCAACATAATGGTATCATTACCATTATTTTGAAAGTTGGTATTAATCATTTGATAAGGTGCAGAAGTGGGTTGAGATCTTGTCCCCTTTGCATCCTTATGCAAAACAAAGACATAAATCAGGAAAAACTCTTTCGACCAATTCAAGTGAAATCTTACGTGGAAAGATCTTTTCCTCACATCCAATTGCCAAAGGTCGAATTGAAATGTCTAAAAAGAATAGAGAACTAATACATACCTCATCTCAAAATAGTTCACTAAGTACATGACTTGAAGCTCAGATGGCGAACCTGACTTTTCCAGACATCTATACCCTTCTCTTTGGTGATACTCTCCTTCCATTCTAAAGATGGAATCTCTTCCTGTTACACTCATGGTTATACAAACTATGATTAGTGTATCATCATCAAATTATTATACATCATACGGAAATAATTCTAACAACATGTAATCTCATGTCTAATCTTTAAGCATTAATCATAATCCATATAATCAATAATTTATCCTGACATTTTCTACAAACATCAAATCATTATCCTATGATTACTTATCTAGTTAATCACATGAAAAGTAAAAGTTAAACATAGTCAAAGTTGGGGATGTAACAGATTCCCTTTTGTCTCACCTCATGTGAACTCAACATGTGTCATTCACTTTTTAAGTCCATAGTAAGATGTTGTGTCCTAGCTTCCTACCTCCTCTACCTTGCCTTTATATGCAAGGTCTCTTTGCACATTTCACAAGCTTCACATTTGATTCACTTATATGACAGTTTTGGGTTTCTTTATGTACGTTCAACTTTGTGGAAGTGTTTTTGATTTTGTAAGTGATTTTGGCTGCTCCAATAGCTTCTACTTACCTAGGTTCAATGGTTGGTATTTCTAGTTGGGGGGTTTTTTCTACAAATCTTCTATATGGACCCCTTTTTTCTAACCATGCAAAAAGAGTTGACAATCTTTTTGAACTATGGCTTGAGAGTTACCTAACTATTTTCCTAATAACAAAATGTGCTTCTCCCCGACAACAACACCAAAAAGTGACAAGATGTCATTGAACCTTGTACTTTAACTTAATTTATCATTTTGTCAACCAGGGTAGTGTCCAAGGCTATTTGCAAAAAGAGCCTAGATATCTCAACACAACAGTGTTTAGGCCTTCTAAATAAAAATAAAAATAAATTTCTAAACTAGAAAGCATTAAAAATTAATCTAGGAAAGCTTTTGAAAACTAAATTAATAAGTATAATAAATCTAACTATAAAAGCAAGAATAATTTTAAACTAGAAAAGCATGTGAAATCTATCTATGAAAGCATGTAGAACTCTAACTATGATAATGAATAGTAAACTACAAACTTAATCTCTTAACACAGATTCACAAAACTTCAAAACTTTCCTTAACATGAAATGGAAATTACAGAGCTTACTTGCTTAACAAAATCACAATGCTACAGAACTTGCAGGCTAACACATTCTACTTAACACATCTTAAAGATAGACAATTCATGACAATATTGACAAAATTTATTACTGACACACACAACACATAAAGACAAATACTTATCTATGCTAATCCTTCAAGTGGCCAGCTCTCTGAAATGTGCAGTAAAAACATGTAAAGCTTCAAAACATTATTCAGAACACCAACAACTTCATCACACAGTACTCACAAAATCATATGACTTAGAATTTTTGCAAAACTATTTCAAAATTCACAACAGTCTAATATCTTCATATATCTTTTGAATCATGGAACAATGCTATATATTTGCTCTGCTACTCTAAATTTGTGCCTAAGATCTAGAAGCCGGTGGTTTTATACATTTGCTGCCTATAAAGTTTTAGCTAAAAACATTAAATTTTTAAGAAGTCTTCTTTGATCAAACTTAAAGGAATAAAGGCTCCATGTTGGAGCTCTCAAACATATGTCTTTGATAAAACAGAAGAACTGAGCATGCTATATGCGAGAAATAATAAATATAACTGAGACTTTTGCTAGTGCTACTCAGGACTCTTTCTAGAGTCTCTAACTTCCAAAGCTATATTCTCATAGCACTCCTTCCTCCATAAAGTCTTCTTTCTCCTTGCTGTGAAACCCTATTTAACAAAAATAGATACTTTGCAATCACACTTTATTAGTTTAAGAGTTCAATTTTAGTCAAAATGGAAAGTGAAGTATTTATACATCATTTTTAAATAAATAAATAATTTAATATTGGCATAGTAAGCTTAGTCAAGCTATGGAAAAGGATCATTTGTGCTAGTTATGATAAAGGTAATTTTTACCTTATTAGGGCACAAGTGTTAAATAAAGCCCTCTCAGCTAGGGGCTAAATTGAAGAGGACCAGGGGCTTAGGCTGGAAACTACCAAGTGGGCAGGCTACTTTGGTCCTATGCTCCAATGAGATTGCACCACATGTTTGGGAGGGGCGCGAGTATTACCAGGCTTGGTAGCCTATGGTTTAGGCGGTAACTCTCAGTCCAACATGTGACCCAGGGTGAATGCGGAGAAGGGGGTGTCAGCCCAATGATGAGACCTAGTGACCACAAGGTTGGGACTGTGCCTTGGGAGTTCAACGTCAGGAGATAGGCCCTAGTCACAAATGTGACCAAGAGCTGAAGGATACCGGCAAGGGGTTTTTAAATGAGGGCAGGAGATTATAATGGATGCTTCTGACTGCACGGGCCCGTAAATCCAGCGGTTAACCTGCCAAAACCTGCACCCACAACTGTTAGTGGTCCATAACACAAACATGAAACCATGGTTTGAAGACTTTAAAACTTGTGGTTAAAGTGCATTAGGCCATTGGGTAAAAGCATAAAGACCTGCAGACAGAACTAACCCTACAGATAAGGTGTTAATTTGGCAGATAAAGCTCTATAAAAACCTTGTGGATAAATATATTAACCTGGAGTTAAATCTAGAAAACTATAATGAGACATGTGATGAGACCTAAGATGTCTGCCAATTGTACAGTGACTGTACGGTGGGTCAGTATGGATCTGCACAGTACAGATTCCATAGACTAAAAAAATTCAAAATTTTACCTAAAAAATATGACGTGTTTTATATGGATCCTAGGGTTTTTGGGCCTCTTGGATGCAATCGTGAGGTTTGTTTTGGCATAGGAGGCTTCATGTGATAGGTCACCCTTGAATCTTCACCAAAATGACGATAGACATGCAACAAAAGGCTCACAAAACCATTAAAAACCAACTAGATCAAGGGATGTGGGTCCCACTGGACGTGCCAAAATGAAAATAAGAAAATAGAACAAGGAAAATAACATAAGATACAACAATAAAATTAATACCTTTTACCTCAAACTATTCCTTCTCCTTGATAGAGTGGAGTAGCATGCACCCAAGTACTACTTAGCTTTGCTCTTGACAATGCTATGTGGATTGCTCACAAAACCAACATAACCTAGGTATAATGGAGGCAATGGAAGTAAAATGGTAGCATAAGTTTACTAGCAAAAGATGTGATATGATAATGGCTTGGGAGATCATGAATTTATAGATTTTTGATATGAGGGATGAAGGGTTGAGATTGAGAGATGGATTTTTAAATGGATGGTATAGATTAAGAGGTAGAGGATTAGGGCTTCTAGGGTATTCTTTATGTGAACAGTGGAGATTAAGAGGTGGAGGATAAAATGAGTGGTTAGGATTAAAAGTTAGTTTGACTTTTGGTATGAGGATGAGGACAAAATGGGAAATTAATTCAATAACATGATTATTTAATTAATTTTTTGAGAGGGAATCATGTGAGGATAAATTAATTAACTAAATAAAATTTATTTAATTAATCATGGATGTGGGAAATAATGGATTAATTAATTAAATAAATGTATTTTATTTAATTAATTTTGGGTGATGGATAAAAAAGGATTAGTTAATTAAATAAATGAAAATTTTAATTAATCTATGATGGGGGGAAATGGAATTAAATAAATCAATTTAAATAATGCAAAAGGATATGATAAAGGGTGATATGCTAAGATGAAGGTGATGTTAGGATAGTGTTAGGACAATGTCAAAAATGATGGTGAAGGCATGGACATTTCTAGGTGTCTATAATAAGAAGTTTCTTTGGGTCTTTATCTAGGTTGAGTTTCCTGGGTTACCCTTGCCTTGCTAGAATTTTTTGAACCAAATGGCCTCCTCTTTGGGCTCTATGGTCTGTGTTAAACCAGAACAATTCTATTTGGCTTGTCCTTAGTAGTGGGTTTGTGTTGAGGTGGATTTATCCAAAGACCTCAAATAGACTATGGACATCTAGAGTGGTCAAATGAGATACACTCGAGATGTTCTCTATTTAAATTTACTAAATACTTATTATCGGTGTCAATCCTCAAAACAAGAGATTAAGCATTGTTCTTTGGCTTCTCCCCATTACCTTCTACACAACCCACTTCTAGGTCACCTCCCTCTGTTAAAAATGAGGAAGGTTGGTCTATAATGGTTAGTCACAAAGTCAAGAACTCTTGTAATAATAATCCTTCCCCCAAGCCTTCTTCAAGCTTTGGGGGCTGGGCTTCACAAAGTGTTTCAAAACCTCCATCTTCAAAGAAATCTAAACTCTCCTCTCCCGGGGGGACTTTTGGTAAGGCAAATTTGTAATAACTCTACTAGCAACATCATTATTGTCTCAGCCGCCAACCACTATTTCCCAACATGCTTCCTTTCATCTAGATATATAGTAGAGGTCCTACAACCCACCAGGGTGACTGGAAGAGGGAGAGTTTGTGCCACTGAAATGACAATCAATTTAGCTCAAATTTTGGATAGGAAGTTTTGAGTCCAGTGAAGCTATTTTGTAGAATAGTTATTCCACTCTTGATGAGTTGGATAACAAGGAGATGAGTCTTGACACTTGTTTATGAAATGTGTCTCCTAGAATGTTCAAGGTCTAATGGACCTCCCATGGAAGTATTTTGTTCAAGATTCTCAATTACAATTTTTAGGTTTGGACAAATTCTCTATTTACAAAAGGTTAAAACTTATGGTTTCTTTTTTTTTTGTAGCTTGTTATGTTATTTGGACTTTTAGTCATTTCTTTTGTAGTAACCATGAAGTAGGTAGGGTGGTGTTGCCACCTTTCTTTTTCCTACATGGTATCAACACTCAGTTGAGCAGGCATGTGACCCCACCAACTGAGCATTGTGGGCTCTTTTCAACATTAATAATCATTCATTTAGAGTTATTAATGTTTATGCTTCAAATGATGTTGTCAAGAGATCTACCCTCTAGAGATGGATTGCCAATTCGATTCCTGTTGTTGTACGCTTAAAATCATGACCTCGGTCACTTGGGGCTATCGATTCAAATTTTGGCATGCACATGGACCCTTCCCTCCTTGCCATGGGGCAAACTGCCACGTCACTCTCACTCTCATGGAAGTAGTCAGTCGAGAGGAGGTGAGACACGGTGCTGGTCTGGCTCATAGGAGAGCTGGACTTCATGGAGAGGGGTCGACACGTATTGGGGCCTTTGTTGTTGTGTGCTAATGTAGATGTTTAGTTTGATGATTGTTGTTGTAGAGATAACCGTATGACCCAAAGGGTCACTAGTTACTCTTCTTCTGTTAGGGTTTCTACTATTCCACCTATGTGTGGGTAAGTTATTACTTTCGTTGATGGCTTATTGTCTTTCAATTCGTCAGATGATTGTTCATTGTATTTGAAGTTATCTAAGTGCTTCTAGTTGTTGTAAGACAAATGGATCTTGTTGTGGTCTCAGATTGTTTTCCTCAATCTCACCGAGGACTGCCCTCACCCACTCACCTCTTAATCCTGGGCACATTTGTGAGCCGAGACAAGAGATAAGTGTGTGGACCAACTTTGACTAGACTTTGGAGTTTTGACTTAGGGTTGACCTAAGGTTTAGTTGTACGTTGACTTTCATTGACCTTGTGATGGTATCAAGGGTTTGCAAGTTATCTATGTGCCTAATGTTTTTGTTCTTTTCTTGATATTTTATGAATGCAACTATATGAAATGCAAAACTTGTTTTTGTGCTTTTTTTGGTATTTTTGGAAATGAAAGATGCTTTTTAATCTAGGAAAGGAAATATGAATGCAACTATAATGAATTTTACTTAATGCAATTATTCTATGTTTTTGGGGTTTTCAAATTTTTTTGAAACAATTTAATCTAGAAAAAGAAATTGCAAGTAATTGAATTAAACTGTGAATGTAAATTACTTCTAAAATGCTAGATTTAACTATTCTATCAAGGAAAAAGCAATAAATTACTAATCCCAAGAGAAATTTCAATTTTCTAATTACTACTAATTGACAAAAAACATAGAGGAACCCAAAATAAAGAAGACTTTTGAGCTTCCACTACCCTCAGAAATCCTTGATGGCAACCTCGTATCCTCTCGAAGCAGCGGGAAGACCTCTTGGTGACAAGACAACACAAAGAAGAGAAAGAATCTTTAGAATCTTTGCAGAGATAGCTCAATGAGAGCTATTGATGAGCATGATGGCTTGAGTGAAGTAGCGTAGCAATGCTTGAAGAGATTTATGTGAAAGATTGATGAACAATGAACAAATAAAAGGCACCTTTGTCCTGTGTGAGCATGAGAATGCTGATTAGAGAGCAAAAACTTAGCAAGAGTTGTATGCACAATGAATTTTCCTCCCTTTGTGCTTGAGGGAGGGGGTATTTATAGGTTAGAAGAAAGGAATTGATTGAGAAGTTAACTCAAGAGTTAACAAGAATTGGTTGGGGAGTGAACTGGATTGATTACCCAGTGAACTCAGTTAATTAGGGAGTGTTAATGCAATAATAGCTTATCACTGAAGAAGAAATGGAGTTAGAAGAATGCATGAGAGACAATGAGTTGATAATTTTAGATCAGATGGAGCTAATTATGCATGTGTGGGTGCATGAAGTAGTCAACTCCAAATTAGGCATCAAAAATCATGCGAACTGGAAGAAAAATGAGTGAAAATGGAGCTATTTCGAGTTAGAAACTCAAGTTTTTCCATGGCTGGAAATGTGACAGGGTTGCCCATGGGTCACCCCTTTCACTAGTAGGGTTACCTATGGGTCACCCGGGGGGAAATCCTAATTTATGAGGGTCACCCGACGGGAGATCTGGAAAGAAAGGGGTCAGGGTGAAAATGCATGATGGGAGATGGTAGAGGAGATGAAAAGGAGGTGATCTGCCTCCATAAACAGGTCAATCATGTGCAAGAATCCAAATCTTCACTTGCAAAGTAGGATCTCCTGGTGGGAGATCTAGAAATAATAGGGGGAGATTTTGATCGGTTGAGTGAAACTGAAAACCGAAAGTGGGAGATGGATTAGGGGGACCTCTAGAAGGCTCCTAGGGGTTGGAGAAGATGAAAAACATAGGGGAAAGGTGAAAACGCACCTACAAGATGCATATAAGGCTTAGGAACGGGGTTAAAAGCTTAGAAAATGCAAATCGACAAGTGTCGCAAAAGTGTCGAAAAGCGTTAATAACAAAGAGAGAGGGAAAACAACAAAGAGGAAACAACACAAGACGAAAGAGAAGACACATCACCAAGATGTTTGCTTCTTAGAGGACATTATTTCACACTTACATGTACGTGACAAGGATTAAAATCATCATAGGGGTCCTCATGGAGGTTGTGTGTAATTTTTGTGCTTACATATTTGGCCCCTCGGGGACGGTATTCGACATGAAAGGTAGGTACCATTCCCAAACTAGGCCTTAACTATTGTCGATTTTCTCGTAATGGTACTTGCAATAACTAGTGTTAGCCTGACATTTGAATATATCAAAATGAATAATGAAAACTAAAATGACGAACTTACCATAGATCATGAGAGTTCGACTAGTTGTTTGTCTTTGTCGATGAGACTTTAGGAATGAATGCACGCAAAATGATGCATAAAAGATGCATAAAAGCAAAAAACTAATCTAAGAATGCATAAAATAAAATAAGCTAAGGGCAAGAAAAGAAAGCAAATTAGTGAGATTGGAGTGAATTGGTGATGGAATTGATCATGTGAACAGTCATTGGGTAGATATCATCGACGAGATTGCGAAGATGGCTACCTCTTCTTCAGCCACCAAGAATCAGGTATGCAAATAGTAAAACCCCTCCTCTAAACCCTAGGTTAAATTTTATGAAAAATCTCTTAAGATTGTCTTTTTTTGGTGATTCTTCTTGTTTCATTGTCTCTGTTTTGTCATTTAGAGTAGGTCTGGTATTTCATTTACAAAAATTGGCTAAAAAATAGGGATTTTAGAGCACTTTTTATTCGGGGGATCTCCACACAGGGTCACCCCTTTTTTTAGGCAGGTTGCCTGGGGGGAGATCTGGTTGACAACAGGGTCGCTTGGGGGAGATCCTACTAAAAACAGGGTTGCCCGAGGGGAGATCTTGCTAACCCTATTGGGTAAATTGTGTCTAAAATTTGATGTTTTCTAACATTTGTTTCACTCTATTTTGATCTAATTTCACTACTGTATTCACCTATTTAATGCAATTTTGATGGTTTATACACTTTGTTTGTGAGATTTTCTACACGTTTTACAATTTTTAGGATTTTTGTGAGTTGACAAGATCTATTCTAAAGCTCTTTTTTGATTTATAGGGCATGCGCATTTGATGGAATGCTTGCAGAGAGCAGTTGTGGCTCTTAGAGATGTTTGCTTCTCTAAGTGATGATGATCGTGTTATTATGAGGAGAGTAGGTTTAGCCAGACTCTATCATGTGCTAGTTATTCATCCTGTGGCATGCATTTTTGATGATATCTTAACATACCGAGATGCAGATAGGAACACCTTCAGGTTCTCATAGGTCTTAGGAGAGTGGACTATCACTATGTTTGATGTTTATTGAATACTTAGAGTTCCTGTGAGAGGACATCCTCTCATCTTACCTACTAGTGGGTCCTTTGAGGACAAGGCTTCTTGGGCATAGTTTATGGGAGTTAGTCACCTCGAGGATCAGACAAGAGTTCAACTTACTTATGTGCCACGACTTCATATTCCCTTCTTGAGGAAGTTCCTAATTAGTTTGATTGCATCAAGGCTATCTAGAGACAAGGCCTCGGTACACTTGAGATGGTGTTGGGCACCAATTGTACAAGGTCTTGAGCAAGGTAGAGTCTATGCTTGGGGGCTAGACATTTTGGCCATGGTATATAGAGATTTCTACCGCATTGCACGACGAGGGGCTCTTGATTTTAGCCACTCTTTTTTGGTTATGACTTGGATCTTTGAGCACATTAGGCCCTATCAAAAGCTAGTTTTGATTCTTGATAGATGACTTCTGAGAGAAGCTAGATGGATTCAAGTGGGTCACATTGATTCTTCTCCACGAGTTGTAGCTACTCTCACAAATGAGGACATGATTTTTGATCCTTATGTGGATTTGGAGGGATCATGGTCACGTGATGGCGAGATCAAAGAGTACTACCATGGGGTAATGGAGCTTTCAGACAATAATGGTCTAGTTGAGGCTCATCGTGTTGAGCGCATCTTGCAGTAGTTTGGTTAGGATTTTCCTAAGGACTTTCCCCCGGTGCCTACCTACTATAGATTTGTCCAGGAGATGGGCAAGGTTAATTAGAGGACAGTTACGTGGACTCCTTTGACTCTTGGAGTCTTCATTACCAGAGTTCCTAGATCTTCGAGAGGAGGACAGAGGGGAGGGAGAGGGACTCCTTCCCAAGAACTCATTGTGGTTGAGGACTTAGATTCTACTGATGAGGACTATATTCCTGATGGGGATGATTTGATAGACCAGGGCCTGCCAGAGGATGCACGAGATGATGGTTCTGATGATGCTAATGATGTGAATGATGCTCATGATGTTCCAGAGGGTCCACCTGTAGTTCCTAGACCTCCTCACTCTAATGAGGTGATGCGGCAAATTGACCCTGACTGGCAGCCTGGTGACCCACGTATTTCTACATTTGTTTTATTGTTTTTGCACTTTGTCCTTTCTCCTTCCTTTCTTTTCATGAAGAACTAACACACTTTTCACTTTTTGGTTAGCTTTGCAGGTAATGTCAAAGAGTGGAGGGATTTCGTTCACGAGATTAATGTTGACTTGGCATCTCCCTTCACTAGGTTGTCTCGAGAGAGTCTTTTCATTGATTTTGGTGTGCCCCCTACTGATGGGTGACACACTGACATTTTTGCTCTTGCCTATCATGGATGACAGGCGAGTTGCAAATTTGAAGGCCAAGAATCTCATCCTTAAGGGTGAGAATCAGGTGCTTCGTGAGATGGCTCATCTTGGATTTGGACAACGAGATGCTAGTGTAGCAGGGCCTTTGCAATCACACGCTCATAATAGGATGCCTCGCTCCCATAGATCTCATGGAACGACTGGTGGTACACATAGGCAGAGCAACAGGAGTCCTGAGGGTTCCATTGGAGGGAACCATCCTTGATTTTACTTTGCTTTTCCTTTGAAATCATGCCCCCTTGCATGGGGAGCCTTTACTTCCCTTGAGAGCATTTTGTCTTCAGGTCTTTGGTACTCTCGTATATGTAAACTTTGGATATATCAATGAAAGTTTGTCTTTTTGTGGTTTTGTCTATCGAATGGGTACTCATCTCTTGTGCATTATTGAAGTTTAAGAACTTTTTTATTATGTTTTTGACCTTCAACTCTAACCATGCAAGTATGATGATGATGACATGTTTTTGTAATTTTTGTTTGCCATATATATGAGATGTAGTTTATGATATGCAGATGCAAGAACACAAGAAATGCTAAAATGAAACATTTACTTCTACTGAATGTCACGAGTTATGACATTAAATTTATTTCTTTGAGACTCTTTTTCTGATTTTGGTATGAATGCAATGTGGAACAAACAATATGACTGCTCTTTAATATGATTTTCAATCCAGGGGATCGCAGGTTGTCATGATATAACAGGCCTATTCAAGGTTGTGAGATAGGATTTTAAAACTCAAGTGGGGAGTGGGAATGAAATGGAGTGCTTCTAATTTTGGTCTTTGCTAAAGGCTAAACACTAATCCTTATCTAGATAAGACAATCTGACAAGCTTTTAACTTAGACAAGCAACAAATTTTATTGATGTTAGCTAGACTTAGATCATAGATGGCAAGCAAGATAGACCTAGGGTAAAGGATAAATGGGAAAGAACTAGGGTCCCTAGATAGAAGATGATCCTAAAGGCTACTAGACTCTTGACTTTTCTTAGCTAGTGCATGTGTGTGCTTTGTGCCTTTCTTTCTCAGCTTCGACCTTAGACTGATCTCAACAATCTTCTCTCTTTCACTCTTTTTTTGTATCTCTCCCTTTTTTTCTTTTTCTCTTTTTTTTTGTATTTTCTAGAATGCCTCACTTGATTTTCTCATTTTTTGGGATTTTTGACTTTTAGGAAAATGAATTCTTTTGGAACTTCTGATATGCAATAATTCAATCTCTCAATTCTTACTTTTCTCAACACTCTTATTTTGATCACTCATTTTTTTGTTCACTCAAATTTTAGATTGCTTCCTTTAGAGTTTTGATCCTCCTGATGTTTTTAGCCAGGGAAGATAAGGGGTTGAGCGCCACCTAAAGTTTTTGTAATCTATTTGGACTTCTCTTCTACAAGGGAAGAAGTGGGAAGGTCTACTTGCAAGCTTCCTTAGAAGATTGTAGGTTTGAATACTAAAATCATTTAGACCTAACATCTTGGCTCATTAAGATTGGGATTAGTGTAAAGCTAAGAGCTAGGCTTTGATTAGAATCACTGGGAATGAAAGGGGATATAGTGATTGTGAAAATAGGGAATCTCTAGGACCTGAAAGGATCGCATATATCTAGGCAACCTTAGACTCCTTACTAAAATGAAAATGATATAAGAGCAAGTCACTGACTGTAATGCAAAATGAACAAAATAATACTGAAATACAAGAAACAAATTGTTTTTGACATTTTTATTTTTATAATTTTTATAATTTTTATGTTTTATGATATTTTTGGTTTTTAGACAGTATTTCTTGAGGTGAAAGGCATTGATTATTTCACCAAATTCCTCTCCCTCCATTGTGCACAAGAGATAGGTACTATTTCCAATGTCTTCTTTAACCATGTAAGGACCTATCCAATTTGGTCTAAATTTGTGTCCTTCACTGGCTCTTTTATCGATCAAGTTGTCTATCCTGAGTACTAGGCCTCACACTTGAAAAGGTCTTGGGATGACTTTCTTGTTATATTGCTTCTTAATTCTCGCAAGGTAAGAACCATGTCTTTGGACAAATCTCAAGTGTGTTTCATCCATTATCTGTAATTCAGCTAATCTCACTTCTTGATAATCCTCATTATCCAATAGTCCTTGTAATGATACTCTTAGACTAGGTAGTTCTACCTCTAAAGGTAACACCACCTCTGACCCAAAAGTGAGGGCATAGGGAGTGGTTCCAATTGGAGTCCTTATGCTTGTTTTGTAGGCCCAAAGAGCTAGATATAATTATAAATGCCAATCTCTTTTAGAGTCTTTCACTATTTTGACCAATATTGATTTCAATGTTTTGTTCGTGGCTTTTGCCTGTCCATTCCCTTGAGGATAGTAGACCAAGGGAGAGTTATGATTGATGTGGAATCTCTCACATAACTCTCTTACTTGTGGATTTTTAAATGATGATGTGTTGTCTATCACTATCACTTAGGGAATCCCGAACTGACATATGACCTAGTTTAATATGAACTTGGCAATTACGGTCCTTGAAATAGTGGTGAGAGACATGACCTCTGCCCATTTGGTAAAATATTATGTTGTGATGATGATGAACAAATGTCCATCTATCGATAGGGGAGATATCTTTCCCACGAGGTCCAAGCCCTAAGTGGAGAAGGGCCAAGGGGTGATTATTGGTTGCAAATCTCTTGTTGGTGTGTGGTGGACATGGGCGTATGATAGAAGGATTTTGGATGGTTGCCTTTTAATGGAAGACCCTCCTAGAAAATTCCAGCCAAGAACTTGTCCACTAAGCAGGAACATGGAAAGAATAACTCTTCATATACTATAAATAGTCTAAGGACCCATACCCTAACTTAAGCTTCACAACATTCATACTTCCAACCTTATTGTCACAATAGACTCAAAATGCTAATCCTTCCTAACCAAATGACAGGAACTACCATCACACAAAAAAAGAATATGAAATAGTCTCAGACAATTAATAAGAACAGGAATAACATAACACTTTATTTCTAGGATTAAACAACTTATTACAATATGCTCAACTCATGTAGAAATCAGACTCTCAGGCATGGTAAACTTTCACAATCTAGAGACCTTCAATGGTCTATATTTCTGATCTGCCAAAACAACTAGCACTCCTTGTCGATCTTCAACTCACTCTATGCTCTATTCTTTGACCATTTCTCTCCTTGGCTGTCTATTCACCTCGGGACCTTTGTCTTTCACTTAAATCATTCGGTCCATACTTTAGCTTCACCGATGCATCCGCTTCCCTTTCAACCTAACACACAGTCTGATTATCTAAACATATGATCTTCTCCAATCGGCCCCTTCTCAATCTTTGGGTCTCATTCAACCAGTCTAATCAGAGTCTTCCCACTAACCTTTTGTTCATCTCGACAGTAACGTCATTTACTCTTTCCTTCTGCGGCCCCTTAGTCAGTCTTGCCAGTTTGGCCTTCCTCAGTCTTCTGCGACCAACCTGACCTCTTCTATTTGCTTCCTTCTTTCTCTAACAACCAGCCTTCTCATTTCGGCCTTGTTCAGTCTTTGGCAACCGACCCCCAGCCCCTTCACAACTCTTCACTTGCTTTTGCTCACCTCCTGCTCAGCCTTAATATTACACACCAACCTACTCATCTTCCTTTGGAATCTTCTTTTTATACTTTCTCCCTTGCCATTACACACCAAACTCAAATCGTCCTCCTTCTGCCATAACCATTGATTCCAATTCTATTTGTTTCCTTTATGTGTCGAAGGACACTTGTATCAACTACCTACATTCTGCCCACGTAGTGACAGTAATCAAAGTCTGCCCATATTCTCTTAACTTCCTGTCCATAGCGCAACATGTCTCAACTTGCCTTTCTTCTCCCATCAAACCCAAAACTTTTAAGCCAAAACCTACTTCTACTAAACTTAAAATATGAGTAAAACTAAAAATCAGAAACTTAGGTCGATGCCCCTACATCAAACTCCCCAGGGGACAAAAGATCATGTGCTCCTACACATGGGGTCATTATTCAAAACTCATTTTCCTGTATCCTTTTCTTTCTCTTTTTCCCCAGTCTTTCTAGCACCTTCAACATATTCATCCTGCATTGTTGTTCATCATACCAATCCATGTTAACCAAATTCCTCACTATCACATTCATCCATAAATTAGCCCTTCCAAACATACAAAGATTAAGGAACTCTCCATATATGTTCCTAATTAATTCTACTTCACCTATCAGTCTGTCAACTCCAGTAAAAGCATGCTCAGCCTTCAACAAATCTACATTCATCATGCCATATACTTCCTTTTCCATGTCCCAATTAAACAACCTCAAATCATTTTTACTACCTACTCTCACATCACAGACCTCAATACCATGCTCTATTTCAGATTGTTTCTCAAACCTCTCTCATTGATCAATACCCTAAAGAAATACATATCCACATTCTTGGAAAGATAGTTTTATTTACCTCTTCTTGCATTGCTCCACCAACTTCTTTGTACTATCTACATCCTTTCTTCCTTCATCCTTTGCTATCCTACTTTCCTGCATGCATTTACAATCATTCTTCCTTTGTCTTCTTGATTAAAACTCATAGAATGGAGTCCGCGAACCATCTATAACATCCTTGTTTGGTGCCCCTTCTTCAATTTCCATCTCTACCTTGTTTCCATCATAAATTTTATCTTTACCTTCTTTACTCTCTGCTGCCTCAGCTTCTTCATCTTTGTTCTATGCTGCTCTAGCTTCCTCGTATGTATTTTCTACTACTCCTCCTTCACTCTTCATGTCTTTCTCTGCTTTTCCCCTTTGGTTTCCATTCTCCTTGGCTAACTCATTCTTCATATCCCTTTTGTACTCATTACTAGACATTTCACTCTACCTTCCTTTGCTCTCCTTCCTCATTTTATATCTCTCTTCTCATTTTCTTTTTATCCATAGTCAGCCACAAATTTTCCTCATGTTCATAAATTTCATTCAAAGCTTCAACATCATCCTCATACAAATCAGATTGTCTACCTCTTATCTTGCACTTAACATGCTGCTTTTCCTCTAACTCTATTGCATGATCTGGGGCATTATCCTCCTTTTCATTTTCTAGGGGCTTTATTATGTTCTTTGGTTCATTGGATTTGTCCACCTCGACACCTTTCCTCTTCTCTTGTATTGTCTTCTTCTCATTATCGACTTCTTCTACTATTGTCCCATGCTTCATTACCCACATTGGGTTCTTCATCTTCCTGAATTGATGCCTTGTTGCCTCTGCACTTGGCCTATCCTCAACTCTCCTTTGCCACTTCACCATAGCTTTCATCCTTGGTGGTGTCTTGCTTTTGTCTTCAATCACTGCTTGCTTCACTTCTTTTTTCTATTCATTTACAACTAATTTCCTTTGCCAATATGGTATTATATAGCCATAATCGACTAATTTACTCTTAACTTGCAGGCTTACACCCCTATTTTCACTTGTATAAACAAAATCACCACCAAAACTCACTTTTACCTCTTCATCGATCTGCTATCCCAATTTTCTTACCTTCTTGGATTCATGTCTTGCCACCTCTTCCTCTTTACAGGCTTTCTTCTTTTCTTCATTAGCCCTCTCTCCATCTTCAGGTACCTTGTATTGCACAGCTGCTACAAACTGTCTTCTATTATCTATTGCTACAACTTGTCTTCTTTTGCTCTTATCTTCATCTTCATCTACAGGCTCTCTTCTTTCCCTTTCTCCTTGTGCTTCCAAAGGCTTGTTCTCAACCTTCTTCATACCTACATTCACACTTTCAAACAAATCAGTAGCAAATGCTTCAAGAGACCAAGATGTCTCTTCAAGTGCCTCTTCCACAGACACTATCTTCTCTTCTTCTTCAAGTGCTCCTTGCTGCACTTTCTCTTTTCTCCTTTCCTTACTATTTTTATTCAAGTCCTCTACAATGAGAACTTTCCTCTTCTCTTCTTGTCCACTTCCTACAACCACATCATTAATAGGAAAATAACTCTTTTCTAACATATCCATTCTACTTGCAATCTTCTCCAATTCCTCTCAGAATTTTCTTCTTTCCACTCCATCCCAATATCTATCCCAAAATGGGATTATGACGGGTCTTCTTACACTAATACACATTCCTCTTACTACTGCAATCCACAATCTCTGCTCAAACTGCAAGTTCAAACTGCCTCTCCTTTGGTGATTGGTTCACACAAAAACACACGTCACTGCAAATTCTAGCACAGGTTGCCTCTCCTTCGGTGCTCTACCCATGCAAACTTGTTGTATCCTTATGTCTTCTGATACCTACCCTGGGCTACTCTTCCCTTTGCTCAACCTCATATTTTAAACCCACGTTCTACTCTCTTCCTCTATCAATCTGCAAACACACATAACACTCCAAGATTCTTATGAATATCAAACTACCAAAACAAATAGCAAACTTTTACTACCCAGATCTTTTGGGGCTCTGATACCACTTGATAGAACGATTTCGGATGGCTTCCTTTTAATGGCAGACCCTCCTAGCAAATTCTAGCCAGGAACTTATCCACTAAGCAGGAATAGGGAAACAATAACTCTTCATATACTATAAACAGTCTAAGGACCCATACCCCAACTTAAGCTTCACAACATTCATACTTCCAGCCTTACTATCACAATAGAGTCAAAATGCTAATCCTTTCTAACTAGATGATAGGAACTACCATCGTACAAAGAACAGAATATGAAATAGTCTCAGATAATGAATAAGAACAGGAATAACATAACACTTTTTTCTAGGATTAAACAACTTATTACAATATGCTCAACTCACGTAGAAATTAGACTCTTAGGCATGACACTCTTTCACAATCTAGAGACCTTCAATGTTCTGTATTTATGATCTGCCAAAACAACTGGCACTCCTTGTCAATCCTCAACTCACTCTCTGCTCTGTTCTTCGACCATTTCTCTCCTTAGCTATCTATTCACCTCAAGACCTTTGTCCATCACTCAAATTGTTCTGTCCATACTTTAGCTTCACTAATGCATCTGCTTCCCTTTCCACCTAATACCCAGTCTGATTATCTGAACATGCGATCTTCTCCAATTGGCCCCTTCTCAATCTTTGGGTCTCATTCGACCAGTTTGCTTGGAGTCTTCCCACCAACCTTTTGTTCAGCCCAACAGTGATGTCATTTACTCTTTCCTTCTATGGCCTCTTCATCAGTCTTGCTAGTTTGGCTTTCCTTAGTCTTTTACGACCAAACTGGCCTCTTCTATTTGCTTCCTTCTTTCTGTAACAATCGGCCTTCTCGTTTCGGCCTTGTTCAATCTTCAGTGACCAACCCCCAGCCCCTTCACAACTCTTCACCTGCTTCTGCTTGCCTCCTTCTTGGCCTTAATCTTACACACCAACCTGCTCATCTTCCTTCCGAATCTTCTTTTTATGCATTCTCCCTTGCCATTACACACCAAATTCGAATCGTCCTCCTTCTGCCATAACTGTCGATTCCAATTCCATTTGTTTACTTTCTATGCTGAAGGCCACTTGTATCAACTACCTACATTCTGCCCACGTAGTGACAGTAATCAAAGTCTACCCATATTCTCCTAACTTCCTATCCATAACGTAACATGTCTCAACTTGCCCTTCTTCTCCCATCAAACCCAAAACTTCCAAGCCAAAACCTACTGCTACTGAACTTAAAATATGAGAAAAACTAAAAATTAGAAACTTAGATCGATGCCCCTGCATCAGCGTAGGCTTGACATTTCAGACATCTTTTTACGAATTTGATACCATCCCCTTGTAATCATGGCCAAAAATATCCCATCCTGTGTATCTTCCTTGCTATGGCATGACCACCAAAGTGTCCTCCACAGATCCCGCTATGGCATTCTTCTAAGAATTTACATGCTTCTTCTTTGTCAACGCATTGAAGCAACATCCCATTTAGGGTCCTTTGATAAAGCACATCGTCTATCAAAATGTATCTCGCAGCAAGGATGCGCAATCATCTTTTTCCCAAAGGAGTCATATTTTCGGGGTAAGTTTTGTTTGTGAGATAGTTCACAATGTCTCTGTACCAATATGAAGTGGCATAGTTCTCAAGATCAATTACACAAATCTCTTTGTTGGGGAAATCTTCATTTATGGGCTCCTCTTGAGGAATCGGGTTGTCTGCTAGCCAGTTTGTTATCACTTGTCCTTGGACTAACTTTTGATTGACGTAAGTTAATTTGAACTCACTTAATAGTGTCACAAACCAGCCAGCTCTTCTTGATACACATTGGCTAATTTAAGAAAGTCCTCAACTGTTCAGATCATATCATAACTCTGGTTTCTTAATTCAGCATGTAATGTCATAATCTCCGAGTTGCAAAGACTATGGCAAGACACTCCTTTTCAGCTTCAGTGTAATTCTTCTCATATTCTAGTAAGGTCTGACTTATGAAATATATGGCTCTTTCTCTCCCACCTTCATCTTCTTGAGCCAACATGCATGCTACGGAAATATCGGTTGCTCTAAAGTATAAGATGAAGGGCTTGTCATGTTTTGGTGGCATTAGCGTAGGAGGTGTCAAAAAAAACTTCTTTACTTTCTCAAATGTGTTTTGACAGTCTAATCTCCATGTTATGCCAAATTGTTTCTTTAGTAACCGATTGATCGGGTGAATCTTGAAAGTCATGTCTGGTATGAAATGCCTAATTGTGCCTTATTATCCCAAGAAATTTATTACTGTTGTTTCACTGGTTGGTGGGGTTGCATTTAAGACTACTTTAACTTTTGTTGGATCAACATCAATTCCTCTTCATGAAACGATGAAACCCAACAACTTACCTGTCGTAACCCTGAAAACACACTTTTTAGGATTTAACCTTACTTTGTATTCTCAAAGCCTATTGAAGATCTTGCGAAGGTCTTCCACATGTGTTGATCTTTTCTTTGACTTAGCCAAACGATCATCAATGTATGTCTCTACTATCTTGTGAATGAAATCGTGAAATATGTGTGTCATGGCTCTCTGATAGGTAGCCCCTGCATTTTTCAGTCTGAATGGCATGACTACATAACATAATGCTCCCCAAGGAGTGGTGAATGTTGTCTTGTTTTGATCAACCTCTGAAATCTTGATCTGACTATATCTTGAGAACCTATCCATGAGAGAGAGTATTTCATATCCTGTAGTTGAATTGACAATTTTATCTATGGATGGCAAGGGAAAGTTGTCTTTTGGGAAAGCTTGATTGATATCCCTAAAATCAAGGCATATCTAAATTTTCCCATTTTTCTTTAAAACTGGGACAATGTTTGATAAAGCTGACATTCAATAATTTCTTCAATTCTTCTTTTACCATCTCAGCCACTTGAGGATTTATGGATCTCAATTTTTGTTTTATGGCTTAAGTTGTGCACCACGATCTTTGGGTCTAATCCAGGCATGTCTGAGTATGTCCATGTGAAGACGTCAGAATGTTTGATTAGGAATTTAGTATATTCTTCCAACTCTTCATCATTTAACTCCCCTCCTAATTTTAACAGCTTTGGTTTCTTGGGAGTTCCTACATTGATATCAATAGTATCTTTAGTTAACGATGGATGTCCCTCTTCAAACTTTTGAGGGGCAAGTGGTAAATCTAAATTTTCTTCAATTTGGAGGATTTACTTTTCACTCCCAAAATAATCTTCTGAATGAGGAAGGAGCATGTATCCTTTCTTGTGATATACTCTTGGGGGGCCATCATAAGCATGTAGGTACTCTAAGATGGCCTCATCATTCTCAGCGTAATCTTGAGTGGGTTTTTCTATTTGATCTGTGGCATAACTTAGAATGCTTGGTAATTCTTCACTTTCCAACAATGGCTCTCCACGAACTGACACAATGTATTCAAAATTTTGAAGTTGGGAGTGTGGTGAAAATAGTGTGGTAGATGTAGCCATTGAATCAGCCACCTAGGGAACTTCCCTAGGTACATGGCTTTTATAAAGAAGAAGTCAAAGAATTGGACCAACTTTCTGATGGTTTCTTTATAGGGTCGAAGTCGTTCTGATTTTGTTTTGTAGTTTTTTGCAACTTGGTTGATTACTATTTGGGAGTATCCAAAGGCAGAGATCTTCTTGATCCTCATTCTCATGGATAACATGACTCCTAGGGATAAGGCTTCGTACTCAGCAATATTGTTTGTGCAAAAGAAATCCAACCTGAAGGCAAAGGGGAGGACTTTTCCTTCTGGAGATGTCAAGATTATCCCTATCCGTGCCCCAGTTTTACAACTAGCTCCGTTGAAGTGGAGAGTCCATAAGTTTTAATTATTTTGCGGTTGGGATGTTTCTCCAAACTCATAGGTTGAGTTTCGTTTCTCCTCCTTTTCTTCTCCTTCTTCGATAATTTCAATTGTTCCCACTGAGAGGTTCTTGACGTCCCATTCATCAATACATAGAATGGCTGCTAAGCTAAATGGTGCATGAGATTTGGTGGTATGAGGATCAAAGGGGGATTCTCTAAGATTGTCCATGCTTTGATATGATATGTTGTAAGTACTAGTGTTTGGTTGGATATCTTGAGTTTCTTCCTTCGTCTTCTCTTGTGTCTTTAACTTTTTGACTTTTTCTTCCTGCTCCTTGTAAACATTGAAAGGATCAGGGTCTGCTTTGACAATGATGACTTTCCCAAATTATGGAAGTGGATTTCTTGGAACAAAGTGGAGGTGATGGCTTTCATAGCATGAATCCAAGGTCTTCTGAGGATCATGTTATAATTGGTTTCTTTGTTGGTGACATGGAAGTCTATGGAAATAGTTTTATCCATTAGAGTGAGTGGTAGATTGATTTTCCCAACTGTTTGAATATCGTGACTATCATATATCCTCAAAGTGGTAACCTGTTGCTTGATTCCTATTTTTCTATATTCCATTCTTCACAGGAATGACATTGGCAAGTGATTAACCATCGACCCTTTGTCCACCATGACTCTCTTTATGGTGACTTCTTCAACTTGAATTTGTATGTATAGTGGTGAATCTCTTTTCTTACTTCCTTCATTTTGAGGCAGTTAGGAGATATCAAATGTGAGAGGGGTTGTTTCCTCTTGTGTTGAACATCCCACTTCTAATACTTCCAAGAATGTTTTGCGGTGTGAGGGTGATGCTCTCAACAAATTAATCACTTGTGAGAAGACATTTTCTATCTAATCTATTTGTTCCTCTTCTTGGATTACAAACATGTCTTGGTTTAACTCTATGTGATTGGAGCCATTTTGATTAGCCTTCCCTTTCTCATTTTGAGGCTACTTCTCCTTCCTTTGGGATTGGAGGAGTTTGAGGAAGTTTTGTTGTTGATCTGGAGTGAGTTTCGAGATGGCTTTGTTGTATCTGTGGCAGGTTTTTGTTTCATGTCCTTTTGTTCCATGGAACCAACAATAAGTGTTGGGGTCATAGGAGTGATGGTTTGACCCTTGATTTCCTTTTTGTTGCCACTTGTCATTACTGGGATTGCTTTTCACAACATTGACATCTTTGTTTGAAGAGACATTGGATGTAGTCTTCTCAATTGTTTTAGGCATTTTGAGTCTTCCATTAGTATCGTAAATCTTTCGGCCACTGTTGATGGCATCTTGATCTATCCTCAAAGCACTTTCCAATGCTTCTTCATAGGATCCATATGGTAATTTTTGAACATCTTATCTCATGTCCTTATTCAAGGCATGTAAGAAAAGATCACATAGTTCATGATGGTCCATGTTTAGGGCACTGGTTGAGGAATAGAGGACTTGCCTCCATCTGGTCACAAAATGGGCTACGGATTCATTCGATTCTTGCTTCATGGTGAGGAATTCTCTGGTTCCTGTTTTGATGAGTTTGTTCATGTCAAATGCCATGACAAACTCTCCGATTAGTTGTCTAAATGAGTGAATTAAAGCCTCTGGTAAATGATAGTACCAATCTAGAGCTATTCCTTCAAGAGTTTTTAGAAAGATCTTGGCAACAACCCCATCCCAAGGGAGGAGTTCTCTTATTGATGTAGTGTAAGCTTTAATATGTGAATTTGGATCTCCTTTTCCTTTGAACTTTGGGAGGTCAAGTAGTGGTCAAGGTAACTGCACGTTCCTTATGTTTTGATCAAGAGGTTCTTTCAAGTACTCGAGATATGTTCCAAGAAAGGTGCTTTGAGATTGAGGGGTTGATAGCAATAACCCTGTTTGATAACCCAGTGTCTGATTTGTAGGGTTTCCCAACATTGCTTGGATGTTCTAAACAAGAGGGATCCCATTCAGACACGTGTCGTTACTTGCATTTCACGAATAATAGTTGAGATGGGGGGATTCTGAGATGCCCCTTGGTCTTGCTCATGGGATTTTTGCCTTCTTTCAGGAGCAGCTCGTTCTACTTCCAAGATTCTAATCCTTTGCACTAGAGTTGCAATTAAGTCTGCAGGAGTGGCAGCTCTAGGTGTTTTATCATTTCTAGGATTTTCTCTCCAAGTATTGTCATGGTGGTATGCTTCTTCTTGTGCAACATTTTCTCTTTATTCTTCTCGCAAGGCAACTCTTAATGCTTCTTGAGCGTCTCTTGCCTCTTGCAAGTGTCTTTCTAATCATTTCACTTCCTCATCAAGATGAGTACTTGATGTGCTTATGGAAGGTTGATCGAGTCGATGTATTTTTGACATTACCCTCCTAGCTTTATGTGGTGCATTTGGTATGGCCGGATTGTGTTCCCAAGTTGGGTTGTTGAAAGACAGAGAACACCTAAATTCTCTTTGGTCTCTTTGGTCTTGTTCGTAATCTGAGTCTTCGTAGTCATAGTAGTTGGTGATTGGTGCATCTGGATGTGGTGGCACATACCTATCGAAGCAAGGAGTTTCTAGTTCTCTTGAGGGAATATTCCCTTGGTTTAAATTGGGTTCCGTCATATTTGGGGGTGCTGTAGACACTACAGAATAAATGGAATGGATGATGGCAAAGGTGATAGAAGATGAAGCAACGGAAGCAGCTATGAAGAATAAAGTGAAAATGCTTTGACGATTTTTGTTTTGAAGCATTGAATGTTTAATTTTTGATGTGATCTGCATGTTTGGAACACAAAAAACATAAACAAAAAGTTTCTGCTCTTCACGTCAGGTTCACCAAAATATGTACGCTCAAAATTGTGACCTCAGTTTCCTAGGGCTGTCTAGTCAGATTTTAGCACGCACACGGACCCTTCCCTCCTTGCCATGGGGTGAACCGCCATGCCACTCTTGCTCTCATGGAAGTACTTAGCTAGTTGAGAGGAGGCGAGACACGGGGGTGGTCTGGCTCGTAGGAGAGCTAGACTTCATGGAGAGGGTTCAACACGTCCTAGGGCCTTTTTTGTTGTGTGCTAATGTAAATGTTTCATTCAATTATTGTTGTTGTAGAGATAAATGTATGACCTGAAGGGTCACTAGCTACTCTTCTTCTGTTAGGGGTTATATTGTTCCACCTCTGTGTGGGTAAGCTATTACTTTCGTTGATGACTTCTTGTCTTTCAATTTGTTGGATGATTGCTCATTGTGTTTGAAGTTGTCTAAGTGCTTCTAGTTGTTGTAAGACAAATGGATCTTGTTGTGGTCTCGGATTGTTTTCCTCAATCTCGCCGAGGACTGCCCTCACCCACTCACCTCTTAATCTTGGGCACATTCGTGAGCCAAGACAAGAGATACGTGTATGTGGATCAATCTTGAATAGACTTTGGAGTTTTGACTTAGGGTTTTGAGTTGACCTAAGGTTTAGTTGTGTGTTGACTTTCGTTGACCTTGTGATGGTATCAAGGGTTTGCAAGTGATCTATGTGCCTAATGTTTTTGTTCTTTTCTTGATATTTTATGAATGCAACTATATGAAATGCAAAACTTGTTTTTGTGCTTTTTTTGGTATTTTTGGAAATGAAAGATGCTTTTTAATATAGGAAAGGAAATATGAATGCAAATATAATGAATTTTACTTAATGCAATTATTCTATGTTTTTGGGGTTTTCAAATGTTTTTGAAACGATTTAATCTTGAAAAGGAAATTGCAAGTAATTGAATTAAACTATGAATGCAAATTACTTCTAAAATGCTAGATCTAACTATTCTATCAAGGAAAAAGCAATAAATTACTAATCCCAAGAGCTATTTCAATTTTCTAATTACTACTAATTAACAACAAGCATAAAGAAACCTTTAAAAAAGAAGATTTGTGAGCCTCCACTACCATCAAAAATCCTTGATGGCAACCTCGTATCCTCGAAGCAACAGGAAGACCTCTTGGCGACAAGACAACACAGAAGTGAAAGAAGCGAAAGAAGCTTTGCAGAGAGAGCTCAATGAGATTTGTTGATGAGCATGATGGCTTGATTGAAGCAGCGTAGTGATGCTTGAAGAGCTTTATGTGAAAGATTGATGAACAATGAACAAATAAAAGGCACCTTCATCCTGTGTGAGCATGAGAATGTTGATTGGAGAGCAAAAACTTAGCAAGAGTTGTGTGCACAATGAATTTGCCTCCCTTTGTGCTTGAGGGAGGGGGGTATTTATAGGTTAGAAGAAGGGAATTGATTGAGAAGTTAACTCAATTGATTGAAGAGTTAACAAGGATTTATTGAGGAGTGAAATGGATTGATTATCCAATGAACTCAATTAATTAGGGAGTGATAATGCAATAATAGCTTATCACTGAAGAAGAAATGGAGTTAGAAGAATGCATGAGAGAGAATAAGTTGATAATTTTAGATCAAATGGAGCTAATTATGCATGTGTGGGTGCATGAAATAGTCAACTCCAAATTAAGCATCAAAAATCATGCAAACTGGAAGAAAAATGGGTGAAAATGAAGCTATTTTGAGTTAGAAACTTGAGTTTTTGTGTGGTTGGAAACACAACAAGGTCGCCCATGGCTCACCTCTTTCACCAGTAGGGTCGCCCAGGGGGAGATCCTAATTTATGAGGGTCACCTGGCGGCAGATCTAGAAAGAAAGTGGGCTGGGTGAAAATGCATGATGGGAGATGGTCGAGGAGATGAAAAGGAGGGGATTTGCCTCCATAAATAGGTCAATCATGTTCAAGAATCCAAATCTCCACTTGCAAAGTAGGATCTCCTGGTGGGAGATCTAGAAATAGTAGGGGGAGATTTGGATTGGTTGAGTGAAACTGAAAACTGAAAGTGGGAGATGGCTCCGGGGGACCTCTAGAAGGCTTCTAGTGGGTGGAGAAGATGAAAAACATAGGGGAAAGGTAAAAACTCACCTACAAGATGCATACAAGGCTTAGGAACAGGGTCAAAAACTCAGAAAAGACAAATCGAAAAGTGTTGCAAAAGTGTCGAAAAGCGTCGACAACAAAGAGATAGGGAAAAATACAAAGAGGAAACAACACAAGATGAAAGAGAAGACACATCACCAAGAGGTTTGTTGCTTAGAGGACATTATTTCATGCTTACATGTACGTGACAAAGATTAAAATCATCATAGGGGTCCTCGTGGAGACTGTGCGTGATTTTTGTTCTTACAGTTGCCACTTGGGTTCTATGTGGGGATTTTAATATGATTGAAATGGCCTATGATAAATGTGGGGCCTTGCCTATGTGTTGGATAGCTGGAGAAAGAAAGGTCTGGTTCTTTATGTGGAATAAATTGGGTTTCCCTTATCCCAATTTTCGTCACTGCCAAGATAGTATGACGTGGTACACTTGGAGTAATCTTAGAGATGGGTCTAATAGAGTACTCAAGTGTTTGGATTGAGCCATATTACATTAGCTCAATGTTTTTTTCCTTTACCAATTGTTATTCTTTTCTAATGGAGCCTTTGTTGGACATTGTTCTTTTAGACCACTTTCTAATACAATTTCGTATTAAGTGGCAAGTTGCCAAACCTAAGGATATGAACACTCAATTTTTTCTTAAGACATCATTGCTCAACCATAAGACCACATTAGCTCATATTCAACGAGTCAAGAATTTGGAACTACGTCCCATGCATGGGATTGAATAGATAGCTTGTTGGAATGATGCCATCACTCGTACTTCCCACTTTCTCTAAATTTATGGGTGTTAGTTGGTCTATTTCTATTGCCATTCATATGAGGCCACCACCTCAGAGCTCCACCAAGCCACCACCACTTTGGAAGAAAAACTATTTGATTTGACTGCTCAACTTCGAGTGGCCCAGCTTCACCACCAAAACTAGGTTGTAGATCCTCATACTATGCATGGAGCTCAAATCAAAGCTTGGCTTCATTGGCTCAAGATAGGAGACAAGGTCTCAAAAGAATTCTTTTAGGATTTGTGGGTCCACCATACCTCTCAAGCCATTAAGCATATTAAAGAGGGACAACAACTCTTGAATGAGCTTATTGACATTTTACAAGCTTTTGTCCAACAATATGAGAAAGTTTTTGCTACTCAGAAGTATACTCTGACTCAATTAGTTGATTTGTAGTAGTGCCTTAATGTGGTTCCTTGTTAAGTTTCTAATTCCCAATGTATACTTTGAAATCATCTTCTCACTAAAGATTATCTGCAGGAGGCTATTTTCTCAATGTCTAATGACAAGGCTCTTGGTTTGGATGGATTTCCTTGTGAATTTTATAAAACCTTTTGGAATACTATGGGTGAAGATCTTCACCAAGTTTATCTTGAGGATTTTCATACAAGGTATCTAGGAAATTGAATCAATAAAGGGAATATCAAATTCATACCTAAATAGATTTGCAACTGGTAGCCAATCATTTTATTGAATGTCTCATACGTGATTATTACCAAAGCTCTGGCTCTTAAGCTTAGGCCTATGCTTCCTCAGCTAGTTCGACCTGAGAAAATAGGTTTCATTAAATCTAGATATATTCTTGATAATATCATTACTCTCTAGGACAAGTAGGAATGGGCCTACCATTTATAGCAATCTTCTATTTTATTAAGATTGATTTTGCCAAGGCTTATGACCATATTAAATGGCCTTTATTCTTTCCATGCTTCGAGCACCTAGATTTGGGCCTCATTTTATCCAATATATGCAGATGTTTTTTGTTAACACCTCGACTTGCATTGCCATTAATTGTCAACAATCCAAGCCATTTGGGCTTTTCCTATCCATTCATCAAGGCCACCCTCTTGCTTTAGATCTTTATGTGCTTGTAGTAGAAGGATTTGGTTATCTTTTAGTCCATGCGGTTTCTCAAACGTTGGTTAAGGGGATTTCTCTTCCTAATTCTTCCAACTAGTTAGTCAATGGCCATTTTTCTAATGATTCTTTCTTCACTCTCATTGAGGAGGAAAATAACATCAAGTAGTCTCTTCATTGCTTGGAAATTTTTTGCTAGGCCTCTAGTTCATGTACACAAAGGCAAAAGACCCAGTGTTATAGGTAGTCTTTTTCTTCCCAAGCCAAGTTGGTTAGATAAATTTGGTTGGAAATAGATTAATCATGAAGAAGTCATCTACTTCTTAGGCATTCCCTTTGCTTTTCAAGCTTCTCCTTCTATCTTATGGCAAGAAGTTGTTGCCAAAATCAAGAAAAAGCTCAATTATTGTATCACCAAGCCTCTGTCCTTGGCTACTAAATTTCAAATTTGTTCTAAAATCTTAGCTACCACCCATGTTTATTATTCCTCTTGTTGGGTGCCCTCAAAGGCTTATTAATTGAAGGTTGAAAGGTTGCTATGATATTTTCTCTAGGCTTCCAATGATGGGCACCAAAGATTTCATCATGTTGCTTGGGAATTTTGTTGTCTTCCCCATAATGTTGGTGGTTTAGGCTTGCTTTAAATCCATCAACAAGGAATTACCTTATGTCACAAATGGATTATTAGGGGCTTAGAAGGGTATAGAGTCTAGAAAATTCTTATCAGGCATTGTATCAATTCAGGTGTACCTTCGAGCCGACTAGCTTGGAAAAGCTTTTATCTTGCTACTCTCCTCACCATAAGGGAACCAATCTAGATTCAAGGCACTTTTGTTATCAAGAGAATTTGGAAATCTAGGGAAGCTATTAAGCCTTGGATTTTGTGGGTAGGAAATGACTTCTGCAATGGCCTTTCAATCAATTGATAGTCTATTTGGTGGTCTTCAGTTCTTTGTTGTCAAGACCAACCTCTAGCTAAGGTGTCATGGATCCAT
This sequence comes from Cunninghamia lanceolata, assembly GCA_027924645.1. Lineage (NCBI taxonomy): Eukaryota > Viridiplantae > Streptophyta > Pinopsida > Cupressales > Cupressaceae > Cunninghamia > Cunninghamia lanceolata. The sequence continues at coordinate 2,383,671 of BSBN01000716.1, read as the reverse complement.
GCCTTGAAATTTTTCAAATGAGGCATTAGAGTGTTGCCAGATTCATTTATACAACTACCAAGAATTTTCTTTCTTAGTTTGAAATTAAAATAAAATTCAAGTTGTTTAATCAAGATGAGGAGACTTTCTAGACTGTTATTGATGACATCCTGTTGAAATGGCTCACAAAATTAGGGTTAGATTTTTTAAGCATTGGTGGAAGGATTGGAAATGGTATCCAAACACATCATTTCATAATTATAGGCCTCACAAAGGTTATTTATGGCTTTCACCTCATCTTCCTATGGTGGATCAGTTAAACCATCATTTGCATCTTTAGTCTTTTCTTGGTACTTGGCATTGTTGGATCCAATCTTATCTAGTCAACTATTCTTGAGCCTAAATTGGCTCATTTCACTTAGTGCATTCTTTATTACAACCTTCCTCTTGGCACTAGTTTAACTCTTTGGGAGTTCTTAATCCCTATTGTCCATTTTGTGGACATATTCGGTGTTTCAAGCATCTCTTCTAATTTTGCACCGGAGCTCAAGAAGCTTGGAATTGGATTCATAATTTTTCAGGCCCTTTCGCCTTTCTCCTTTTCTTGGCATATGGTTTTGTTAGGGGATTGGCCTTGTCTTCCATTCAAATTTACCCAGATTTAGCATTCTTTCGAGGTAGAAATCCTCTTCAACATTTGGAAAGATAGAAATTTGACTCTTTTGTTCATGATGCTCGGTTGATATTCATTTCTCTTTATATATTAAAGCTATGATTTGCTCTGACGTGCTTATTCAGATTCAGGTGCAAGTTAGCAATGTTACACTTGAAGTGGCTCATCTCTAGGAGCTCTTGGACCACTAGGGAAATGCTCCTTACACTATTAATGGAGTACCACTTGCCCCCTCTTCTCCTCCTCAAAGGCGACAACGAGGTCACAACTAGTTTGTGATAAGAGATTGAGGATCCCAATCCCATGCCTCTTAACCCCTTGGGAGTAGAGATAATGCAGCTCACAGATGGTCTCAACCTTCAAGGCCACCTTTCATCTTTTCTCATGGGCATGGTGCTCCCGGTTGGCCTAACTTTGACAAGGTTCCTCACTTGAAATTGGCCATTTCTCTATTTTGTGCTCGGCCACCCTCAGATAGTCCTAAAGAGGAGGCAACACTCGTTGGTTGGGAGCCGATTGATGATTCTATCCCCAATGATGTCTGGGAAAGCCTAATGATAGAGATTCTCCTTCTACCAGAGCTACTATAGCTACTTAGTTGATATGCTCAGGCTTGGGCCTTTGTTATTTCATCCTAGTTTTGGACTTGGTCTCTTTTAGACTTTGTCAATGTGCCTCTCTACCACCCATCTTTTTTTTTTGGATATTGTACTATTATCTTTTATTAATATAAAGGTAAATGAGAAATATTCATCAAATAAATAAATAAATATATATGGGTTGTGTTTTATATAGATATCTTAAATACACTAGAGCTATTTTATTTACTTATGAGTTATTTTATTTTACTTTAGAACTATTTATTTTATTTTATTTTATTTACATTGTTTACTTTATTTTAATGTTTTACTTTTATTTTAACTTTGAAAAATGTAATAATAGTTTTTATGTCCACAGTAATAACATGTAGAATGCCTATGAAATAATTGGCATGAAAATGCTAATTTCACCATTATAAGAAGATTCTCACTTGATTTTCATTTTCAGGTAAGATCTCATATCAAATATGGATATATTATTTCAAGTCAATATTTAATGTAAATTATTTTATTTTGTTTTTGTCTTATGTAATTATTAGACTTCATCAGCATCATAATAAAGCAACATTGTATCCCCTGTTTAAAGGCCAAGCGGAAGTGGGAGATAGTTTAAGCTTTGCCTAACAGACATAAGAGGTAGACTGCAATCCCCTAGATTTTTCTCGAAACTACAATATGATAAACAAATAGATACCCAACCAAATACAAAGGACCAGTGTATTTTCTTCTCTTAAAGCATACTTTAATAAGCCTGTAATTATCTTGGCTCCAAGAATCACAAATTCATTTGAGACTTATTCCCTTTAATTTGGCAATATGAAAGTGTCCTAAAGCTGTGTAATATCAAAGGCTAATGACAATTACAAGATTTCAAAGATCCAATCGCCTCAGCATGATCCAAACCAGAAAACAAAATACGTCCCCTGTTCAAACAATTTACTAATAAATCCATTGAAATTTTGGTCCAGAGAAAGAAAGAGAAAGTGAGAACATGGCATTACTCTATGGTGTAAAAGGGAAAAAGAGCTCCAAATATACAACAGGTGATCAAAACAATATTACAGATGTACAGTATAAACCAAGAGCTCCAAGCTCCATTGATCTATCCAATCGATTCCTCTATTCAATCATGTATACCCAATTCATAATCACAGTCATCCAATCTTCAAAAACCTCAGCAGATATCCCAAAAGGGTCCTCTTAACAGTTCAAGAGGACCAATCCCCAAGTGCTAAAACTGATTAGAAGTGCTCATGACTGTAGTCATATGGGCTTCAAGAGCCTCCATCTGTCTTTCAAGACTGTTCAGCTTGTCATTTAAGGTCGTCAGCTTAGTCTTGGCAACATTATCTGTTATTTACAAGCAAACAATCAAAAATAACATCAATTAGCCATACAACCATCGATTCATACAAACAAAACAATAAAAAAAACATCAATTAGCCATACAACCATTGATTGATACAAACAAAACAATAAAAATAACATCAATTAGCCATACAACCATTGATTGATACAAACAATTATTCATATAAAATTCCACAGAAACCCATTCAACCATTGATTCATACAAACAATTATTCATATGAAATCTAACAGAAACCCATTCAACCATTGATCCATACAAACAATTATTCATATAAACTGCCACAGAACCCCCATTCAACTATTGATTCGTACAAACAATTATTCAAATTCCACAGAAACCCATACAACCATTGATTCCTACAAACAATTATTCATATAAAATTCCCAGTAACCCATTCAACCATTGATTCATACAAACAATTATTAAATTCCACAGAAACCCTCCCAGGAAAAAAAAAATTAGTGGGTAGGTGTAGATTCTTTACCATATTGGCTAACAAATTCAAACATCCTTCTGACATTTAAATTGAGAGAATTGTTGGTTTGTCTGTTGTTCCAGTCTGTCTGCACAGCCACACCCACATTGTTTACAAAGGTATTTGCTGGTTTTCGAGACATGGTGAATAGTAATTGCAGGCAGAGAGATGAGATATGGTGAGAACAGAGACTAATTTTGCTTATTTAAAGAGAGAAAAGGTTGACTGATTCCGCCGCCTTGGCTTTGAACTAATAAAACCCCATAACAACTGGTTATATTTGTGTTCCGTTTAAGACCAGATTTGACCCAGAAAACGTTAGGTTTTGCGTCACGTCTGACCTCATAAATCCTTTGCCTTGTCTTTGACTGCACTACAAACGTCACCCTACACCACATCTTGATGTATCCAATTATCATTATTTTCTTAACCAACCACTGGCAGCTAGGGAAGAAGCGTCTAGAACAAGATTCAGAACAAGGGAAACCGAGTTTTTTGGGGATTAATCGGCGTTCTCCAGATGTGGCCCACGAAATGGCGATTGAGAGATTTGAGAACGTTCTAGATAGATACCTTGACACCCATACTTTCATGGCGAAATTTATGTTTTTTAAGAGAATGGTTTAATACATTTATATATTAATAAATGGTTGACGTCAAGTCAATTTTGAAATATTTTTATGTATTTATTTTTAACTTTATTTATATGTATACGCAATTTAATATATCTATTTATTTTTTATGCCCATTATTGTACCCATCTTCACACAGCGATTGCCCACCTTGATCTTTTTAGTATTTTGTCATGGGTCAATCTCACATGATCCCACATGCACACTTGTGACACTGACCCCTAACTTTCTAGAATTCTAGCATGGGATTGAGCCCACACCTATAGATCTGGGCCTTGATTTTCCAAAATTCAAATTATGGCTAATTGTTGTCCATTCTTTTCCCACAGTAAGTCGACTAAACATGTGTTTGCATGATTCATTGTTATGTACCTATAGTTAAAGGTATTCAATTACATTCATTCATCATCATCGAACACCAAGGAAATGTATTTGTATTTGAGTGGTTAGGAGTATGCTAGGAATAATTAATATTTAAAGGTATTCAATTACATTCATTCATCATCATCGAACACCAAGGAAATGTATTTGTATTTGAGTGGTTAGGAGTATGCTAGGAATAATTACACTAGAGCACGTAAAATGAACCTAAATGTACATGTACTCATCCTGGGAGCATTTGTGTGGCTGAAGCTTATAACACGGTCATAAAGCTAGTCTTCTCTGAGGTTGCCCTAAGAGAATTTAAAGGCATTCAATTACATTCATTCATCATCATCAAACATCAAGGAAATGTAATTCGTATTTGAGTGGCTAGGAGCATGCTAGGAATAATTACACTAGAGCATGTAAAACGAACCTAGATCTACGTGTACTCATCTTGGGAGCATTTGTCTGGCTGAAGCTTATAGCATGGTCATAAAGCTAGTATTCTCTAAGGTTGACCTAGGAGAACTTATTCCTTAATGATTTGGCAACCCTCTTAAGGTATTCATTCATAAATATTGCCAATCTAAATAGTAAAGCACAAAACAACAAATTTGGTAAAATATAAACTAGGGCTACACATTGTGCCAAATTATTTATGCAGATAAAGGTTGCCCATGAAAGTGAACAAAACCCATGGACTTCACCCCTAACAAAATTGATTAACCATTAAGATCCCAAGGAGAGTTACAAATAGAGATTTGTCATTTTTGGTCCCAAGACATCTAGATTTCAATACATCAGTAGACACATTCAATGTTCATCATTCCTAGAGCTAAGTACTTAATCCCCCATTGCATTTAATTTCCTAGCTTACCATTTAATTGTTTAATTATCACTCCCACAATTGTCAATTATTAATACAGGTTAATTTATGTTTATGTGTATGCATCTTATTGGATTAGCCTAAATGAAATTTAAAGAAAATTTATTTTCTTTTACAAAGGTGTAAGTGGCCCTTAGTTTTGTAAGGATAAAAATAATGTAAAATTAGAAATGACTTGCATGTAAAGATGCATCTTCAGTACCATTAAAGTCATCAATCATTATGTTTTCATCAATAGTAATCATATGATGAGCCAATTCATCAATCAGTAAGGAGTCATCAAGCACATTATGTGAAGGAGAATCATTTAAACCACTATCACTAAACTCCTCACTAAATAAAATATTAATAGACCATGAACCAATGGATAGGGATGAAAGACTATCATGAGCTACATTAGGGATATCAACCTCATTTGAAGGTGAACATAAAAAGGTATATCACTTAGGGGAACATCACTAGTGGTAGAATAAGTATAATCATCATAAAACTCATCACTAGTCACATGATAAGGTAAATCAACATCATTTGAAAGTGAAGATGAAACATGGATATCCATCAAGCATACATCATTAGGCTTTGTAAGGAATGATAAATCATTAAATGCACATGTAGGAGAATCCATAGATATAAGAGTACTATCATGTGATCTCAAAATAATATCATCACTAGGAATAACTTCACATGAGGCAAGATCACTAGATGTGCCATTGCAGGCGAGGGATAAATCATCATATTCATTTTCATACAAGGAGTATAATCATTAGAAATTATGTAGACTTATAAAGCAAATCCTTTTAAAAGGGAGGGAAAGATGCTAACAAGATCCATGAAGGATGAAAGATCACATATCCAATTAAATAATGTCTCCATAGTATATGCACCACCATCTATGTGATAGAAGGACATGATATCAACAAGGAATGAAGGATCAAAAGTGAGAAATTGTAAGAACACATTGAAATCCTTGATGTATGAATGCACATATACTAAGGATAGGGGTTGATTACAATCCATAATGAAAGATCTAACAATGAAGCACAAATCAAGATGGGATGGAGGTGTGGAAGAATTGAACTCACTTTTGTTGATTGGCCTACTTAACCAACATTTTAATCATTGAAACTTACTTGGTTCCCAAACTTGACTCTATACCCTAGAAGTATGGAAATTCCTTGATGAGATTCATAGAAATGCTATAAATTAATTATATCACCAATAATTGGCACTATTGTTGAGGAACTAAAGGATTTGGTTCTTAATTATAGACTTCTATAATATACTTATTGGTAATTGTTGTGTCATTTGTGCTCACACTTAATATTCACCTTATGTGCTTGCAAATTTATATCCAAATGATGTTAAGTGTATTTTTACTCTTCTCCTAGTAAATATTAATACTCAATGTGAAATTCTTTAAACTATCATCTAAAATTTGAGAAGCAATATGTAAAGTTGCAAAGATCTTTACAATTTCTCTCCCATTTGAATATTAAATCTCACTAATTCCACAATTTGCTCATACTATTTAATGTTTGGTCATTTTGATCCTAGCTTTGTAAAGCTTTACTATTCACAAGCTAATTTGTTGATATTTGTTTGAAATATTTGCATTCCATCTTATTTTATCTCTTAAACAAGAGTGATGACTCTACTATTGAAGATTGTATAATAAGTACGCGTTTCACTCAAGACTTCAAAGTTAGATGGTAGAAGGTCCATGTTCAAGAACAATCCAAACATGAAGCTGACAACAAAACATGACAGAAGGCAAAATACCACCCGGAAAGCAAAGGAAATAGGTAAGGCTTCTATTAGCTATCTTGTTGATTATGAAGTAGGTACTTCTAAAATCTAGGAACATGTGATACATGTGGGCTATTATTTAGATATGTCTATATCTAAAATTCTTAAATGTAGAAAGAAACTAGAAACTTATAGTCATCATTTTCAAAATATTAAAACTAGAGATTAAAATGCTTGGATTGACCAACAATTTAGGACTAGGATAAACTATCAACCGATTTGTTGCACCTAACTCTAAGCAAAGAACCCTTAAACCACAAGTGTAAAACATTGTAGAATAAAGAGAGGTTGAGAACTTTGAAGATGATGCAACCATGAATATGAGGGTGCTTAGCTAGAAGTAAATGAGGAGGTTGAATAATATATGAATATTCTGGATAATACTAGAATTATAATAGCAGAGCCACAAGCTTTGTTAAGAAACTTAGAAGCTACAGACCAAGCACGTCTCCAAGCTACTAACTAGGTTGTTAACCAAAGACTCCATCCTTAGGGTAATAGGAGATTTCAACCATCTCTACCTCCTAGAAACCAAGCAAATTAATGAGAAACCAACCTAGAAGGAAACCATTAGCACTTGAAAGATATAGGAAACTAAACTTTGAGGGAATACCTAGTTAACCAACCTTGTGCCTAATGAGATCATAAGAAAGATCCCTAAGTTTTAGGGAAACAATGCTATCTCTAGAGAACAACTTTTGGGGTTGTTCACAAATTTAACAAATGACTATGAAATAGAGGACAATAACATTATTATGAAGTAATTTGTGCAATATTTAGATGAGCAAGCTAGAGAGTAGTACAAAAGCCCTCCTGACTAGAGCATTGATACATGGGCTAATTTCGAGAGGATCTTCAAAGAACAATATGGAGACTAGGTGGATCCCAAATTCACTATAAATGATTTCATGAACATAGATAAAGGCTACAATGAATTAGGGATTGATTCAACCATAGATTCATGAAAGCCATGATGATGGCCCCCCAATATTTAAGTCCAAATGGGTCCAAGTGTTTAGTCTTATATTGTAATTCCTATGATGCAAAGATGGGTTACTTTCTAAGGGAGAAGAACCCTAGAACTCTAAAGGAAGCTTGTCAAATGGCTAGTAATATTGAGAGTAATAAGAAGGATCATGTGTTGTTTAGTATTAACTCAAGCACAACCCAAATGAGTCAAACTTCAGACACCACACTCATTGCACCCTCGCTAAAAGGTGTCTGCCTAGTCACTCCTACTCTCATGGAAAGATTTAGTTGAGTGGGGATAGAATTGATGAGTTGTTTTGTTCATGTGGAAGTAGAATGTCATGAGTGACAAATTATTGTTGTTGTAGTATGTTTGTATGTGATTTTGATGTTTGGTTTTATTTTCACAATTGATTAGGCAGAGCTAAGCACTTAACTCTTGCAATAAGTTTAAGTTTTCATTTTCAATCTCTATGATGATATTTATTTCATGTCTTGCCTCTTCAAGTAAATTGTTTGTAAGTTAACCTTGTATTTGAAAGACTCTTGTTATGTGGTTTCTTATCCTAGTTTGTTCAATCTCTCACAAAATCTAAGTTTGTTCCTAAATCGTTTCTTTAGTGGGATTTTCTTGAACTTGCAGGTTTTCCTGGATCTTGTCTAGGATCACTTTGATCCAATCTTCTCCCACTCTAAGGCAAATTGAGTGTGAACATTGAATGATGAAGACTATTTATGTTTGATGTTTGCAAGTTGTTTGAGTATTGAGTTGTTAATTGCCTCATGATGATATTGAGGGCTTTCTCTTTGTGTATTTTGTTTTCCAAGTTATATGAGGTCTCTAATGCATGTAAATCTAAATGAACGTAAAAATCAAACTAAGATCTACCTTGTATGTATTTTCCTAAAATTTAAAGATTATGTAATTACTACTTGCTTGAAATGAACTTTCAAATGGATGTAAATATATATGGCTTTTCCTAAGATGTAATTTTCTATGTTTTATGTTTTGATTTTCTAAGATAATCTAATCTAATGAAAATACAATGTATTTAATCTAAGATTTGAATCTAGCAATGTAGAAATTTCTAAACTAAGATCTAAATCTTATAAAGGAGGAAATTCCTAAACTAAACAAGAAGCAATAATGAATTTACTTCCTCGAGGGCAAGAGAATTTTCTAATTACTAAATCTACAAGAAACTTTAAAAGAACTTTTGAATAATCAATGGTGTTGATGTTGGCTTGTGTCTTCAAGGATCCAACCTTTTCAATGTCCTCCTCTACAACAATTAGAACCTCCTCTTGATGACAGGGAAAGAACTAAGATCCTAAGGTAAATTGGGAATTGTAAGAAAGATTTGATAATCTTTGAAGATTTGAAATAAAAATGAAAGAGGCACATGTAGTTCTATGAAAGCATAAGATGCTTAGGGAGAATTGCAATAGCAAAAATGATAGAATTCCTAAGGGTGATTCTAGAGATTGAGAGCCTTTGTAGAAGAAAGCCAAGTTGTAGCAATACACAACCTCCCTTAAAATTAAATGGAGAGGATGTATTTATAAGATGGAAGCAAAACCAAAGGGGGGAATGATTAGACGTTAATAGGAATAATTAGGAGATCACAAAGGATTGATGTAGAGATAACAAGATACTGATTGGAAGTTGATTGAGAGTCAAGAGGAGAGGAGAATTAGTTAGGGGGAGTAGTGGTTTAGTCAATACTAGAGAAGACTCTCAATCATGAGCAAAAATAGAAGTAAATTGACTAAAATCGAAAGAAATCACACATTCCAAAAGATGATAAGGTCACCCCTTTTAAGAATAGGGTCACCCTTTTTGATAGGACATGTCACCCAGGCAACCCTATAACTTAACGATAGGTCACTTAGGTGACCCTAAGGTCTCTTGGGTGACCCTCTAGTTGAGGATCTACAAAAGGGTTTTCAATGTGCATGAAGACTTGGAACTTAGTCTAGGAGTTGAATAAGATGGACAAGGGGCTAAATAGGTTGAGGGGTGATGGCATCAAGCCTAAATATTACTAAGAGGATATAATTCATCCCTTCAAGGGTTGTGAGATGAATCACAAATCATCCTCAGACTTCCATGTCAGCCCATGCATTTTAAACTACTTATAGCTTTAGGCAAAGTTCATAATAAGGGCAAAACAAGAATTCAACATCCTGAAAGAGGATAGTCAAGTAAGTCTCCAACTATTGATGATAATCTTGAGAAGGTAATGAATGCTTTGAAAGAACTTAGTTATAAGGTGGCCAAAAATGAAAAGGGCCTTCCATTAGAAAGGTTGGGACCTTCCAAGTAAGAAAGACAATTGAAATTATCTGATAAACATTATACACTAAATGGAGAAATGGTAAACCTATTTAGATTGGAAATAACCTTGATCAAAGAAAATATGATCATAGACCCCATAGCAAGAAAACTCCTAACCCATTAAAGGGCGGTGATGTGAATCTTATTAAGGATACTTTGTGGTGCAAGGCATGTCAAATACTTCATATCCCTTCTCAATGTACAATTACTTTGGCCCTTGAATAAAATGTAGAGAAATAAAAAGAATGTGAAGATGAGGAGTGTGGGGAGGAATATGAAGAGAAGTATATAGATTATTAAGGTTTAATAAAGTATATTCTCTTGAATATTATCATCACCAAGATGTATTATCTAATGAATAAGTTGAGCTAGATGAATATGAAAACATGGTTGATTACCATGACATTAGTGTTGATGACTTTGTTCAATTTCAAGAAGGATTGAGGAGGAAATATATAAGGGAAAGACCATTTGAGGAGGATATCAAAGCTTTAGTTATGGAAAATGTTACTCAAGTTAAGAGTAACTATAACTTGAGAAGCAAATAGGGAGTAGATCAAAGCAAGTTTAATCCCATTGCCAAAACTACAACAAATAACAAATGAACTAGAGGGGTTCATGCCAAAATGGAGAAGCCTAAAGTTACACTAGTGGTAGTTCCACAAGAATCTATTTTAGGTTCTTAAAAAAAAAGAAAGTCACTAATGCCTAACTCTAGAAATCTTGTCACAAATTATGTTCCCAAAGTCAAAAAAAATTATGCTCCCCTAAAAAGTGTTGGTGACAATAAGGTTAAAATACCTATTGTAGGAGAAACCAAGAACCAACCTAATAAGGGACTGATTACTCCAAAAAATCCTCAAGTTCCCATTCTAAAATAGAATAATCAAGAGGTCTCCAAAGAAATTATCCAACAAATTACAGATGCTAGTATTGTCACAATTGACCATTCCAACCCATTACTTAAGTATCTTGTTTATGATATAGCACAAGTTCTTATCCAAATGAAAGTCCAAGTGCCAATAGATAAAGTAATGAGAATTTTTAAACATGGGGATAGAGTTGTAGATTACATTGGAAATAGTCTTGTGTTAATTAAGTAGGCCAATGAGAATGTTGTTTTTCCTCACAATGCCAATAAACCTAATGATAATCCTAGGATCTACTTAGGAACTACCCTAGTCAAGAATCAAACCCATGGGGATCCCTTATATGTGTCCATACACATATATAGATGGCTAGTTCATAATTGCATGTTAGCTTTAGGGTCATCCACTAATGTCATACCACTGGAAGTGATGAATCAACTTGGACTTCCAATATCAAAATATTTTGGGAAACACTTTGTTATCAACTCTAGAAAAGTTCCTATTATAGGGGTAGTGCATGATGTAAATTTCTATCTTGTTGCTTATCCTGAAAAGTCTTACCATATAGATATTTTTGATGGCCTAAATATATTTTTAGGATAAATATGACGTGTAAGGTCACCAAGCATGGAAATCTTCATAGATGTGGGACAAGTCTAAGTCAATCTTTAAGGTTGAAATATCAACTTCTCATCTATTCTAATGTAAGCCTAATTTTCTTGGGGTGAACAAGGATGAGAGATAAAATAAAATAAATGACACAAAGGAAATGATCATGCCAAATAGATAGCCTTATACAACCAAATCAAGATCTGTATAACTCATAATGCAATAGTCAACAAAAATGATAGAAACATAACACTGTTGGAGTCCAGGAAAACACTGAGAGGGGGGGTGAATCAAAGTTGTATTAATTTTCAAATCTTTTTGCAAACTTTAACTTTCAAGAAACCAAGAGAGAAAGATATCATTGATTTGTCAAACACATATGCACATGACTAAGAATGAAGGAAGAGAACAAAACCTCATGAGCAAAGTATTAACGTACACACATACAGATGAAAACAATATGATACATAACACAAATTTGCACGAGTGGAAAACCCTCCTGGGGTAGAAAAACTACTCCAAAACTACCTCACTGGCTTAACCTTGAAAATATCTTTGTGCCTCACTAGCTTTTCATCAATGTCTCATTGAGAAAAATGAACAATCATATTCATCAAATCATCAAACTTAGTGTCCAAGACTTGATTTCCATACAATCTAATTTGCACCATTTCAAACCCTCATTCATCTCTTTAAAAATTTTATCTCTGCATATCTCAACACTCTTTCTTCATCACATACCCAGCATCATATTCTCATCTGTCTTTTCTCTTCAAAAGGATTTCTATAAAAATGTCTTCAACCATGCGTAATGAACCACACAATCACAACAATATTTGATGACCTTTCATATTTTTTCTTCTTTGCAAAATCATTTCAATCCTTGATTTTCTTGTATCTGTAAATAAAACGATCTCTTCAAATTCTTTGTCCTACAAAAAAAATTCACTGAGCATAAAACCTTTCATTTTCCTCTCTCTACAAAGAAAAATTCAATCACCTGCAACATAAAAATTCATTTGCATAATCAAAAATAAATCTTCAATATGTCATTTATTTTCTTCTTCTCCTCTCTGCAAAATCTCTTCAACTTCTTGCATATTCAATTTATCTTCCATCATAAATGAATTTTAATTCATCTGTAACACAAAAAACTTTTCATATTCTTCTTCCCATATAAAATCCACTACAAACTCCAATCTGCAAAAAAAACATCTTCAAAGATATAAATCTTTAATATATATTTCATTCCATTCAACTTCTTCTTCTTAAAAAAAAATCTTATTTCAAATTGATCTATTTTTCACCACACTCACAAACCCTCATTTCTCACAACATGCATAATGAGCATTAAGTCCTCTCATCTTCATCTTCAAATCCTATCTACATCTTTTTATCTTCAAGAATTCATTTTGTTCTCAATAAAAACTTGCATCTGCAAAACTTAAAGAAATAACCCTTGACATTTCTTCACATATTCATCTTCACCTGCAAAGAATATATATATATATATATATATATATATATATATATATCTTCTCTGAATTTATCTTCACAAATTGCTTCCAAGTTTTTGATCTTAAAATCCATTCTCCACTTCTTATTTTCTCTGTAATAAAAAACTTCCATCACATCAAAAAAAACTTCAATCAATTTTTTAATCAATCTTCCCTGATGAAAATAATCTCTTTATTATCTGCATGAAGTTCAAAAAATCCAAAAATAAAATCTCCATCCTTCAATAAAAAAATTCTTTTCTTTAATTTCCTTCTAAAATCCTCTTCATATTCCTTCCAAAACAAAACTTTTCTTTTTATCTTTTCTGCACGAGAGAGGACAATTAAAATAGAAGACATTTTCATTAACAAATCTCCTTAAAAGACTCAAAGAAATTTTGCCTTAAAATCTCCGTAAAAATAGGCTTTTAAATCTCCTTAAAATTGCCTTATTCTAAGGCATAAAAAATCTTTTATAAAGCATTTGTTGCAATAATAAAAAGCCCCCTCACTCATAATAAATATTAAATTTTGATATGTTATTTATTGTTGCTCACAAATATTAAATATTAAATTTTGATATGATTTTTTTTATCTGCTCACAAATTTATAAGAGGTGACCTCTTTGAAAGGTAAAGGGGTAGCTCACAAATGTTATAAACCCCTTTAGCAGGTAACCCATGACTTATGCTACCAGGTCAACTAGAAATTAAAAGAAAAGTGTGACTTTTGTGATGAGCAAAGTGGAACATAGAGAATTAAGTATTTTAAACTTAATTCAAAACCTTTGATCACATTAATACATGTGATTAATCAAAGAACCATATAATATATCTCCCAAGCCTAATATAATTTCTCTGAAATGATAATACACTGTCATTATGTACATCATACCTTTGATGCTGAATATCAAACCATTGATATGCATAAAGAAGATAGACTTCAAATCATCAATATTAATCAAAATGAACAACCTTCAACTGAGATTCAACCATTGATATGACATGAACACCAAACACCAAGAACATCAGAATCCATCCTGAGACAAACTTGAAGATATCCTGATCAAATAGAAGCATCTAATCTCTAACCATATTTGCATATCTGGAAACACTAATCCTAATGACAATCTACTCTCATCAATCTACCCCTTTGTCATTGATGGCAAAACTAAATGATGCAATTTTTCTTTCTCCCCCTTTTTGAAATCTAATGACAAAGGCTATTATCTCCCCTGAGAAAATTAACTCATAAAAATCATTAGCAAGAGACTAGCAAATTATACTGATATCAACCAACTACTTACTTATTTCTTGGATCACAAACATTATCACTGACCTTGTTATCTTTCATACCAACCAAGAATTGAGATATCACTTACCCAAATCATTAATACCACTAGTCTCAAAAAAAAATTAAGGGACTGATCACTTTTGCAATTTGTTCTAAAAAACTTGTCCTGAAAGCTCTATCCTTGCACATCTGCACCTTGAACAACATTTCAAACTTGAGAGCAACAAGATACCATGAAACACACATCTGAAAACTTACATCCTAAAGCATAATACCACTTCTTGTTACAAAACCACTTATGAAGATGAAGACTGACACGCTCCTGATGACATAACATGTGATTGAAAGATAAACTTTCCAAACAAACAATTCTTCTTCAATCATCAACACCTTTCACCAATAAACATCAACATGAAGACTACAAATCACACAATTCACAATTCATGATGATATGATGACCACTCTTGAGAAGACCTTGCCAAGACATCCATGATAATGACTACAAGATGAAGAATCAATCTTCAACAATCTGCAATCACTTTACTCTTGCACACACTCCTTGACATTATATTTAGAATAAATATCATCTTGTAAGACATGAAGATGAAGACTATCCTCATGTTCCAGTGCATGACACCTTTTTGTAACACAATATCAAATCTGATATATATACAAAACCACATCTAAAACATACTTCAATCAATAAGACTTGTTGCTTCTTGAATTTATCAATCAAATTAGCCCATCATCAACAAGCTCTTCCTGCAACAACACATATCAAGAACACTTTGGACTGCACTATCAAGACAACTCAACCTTTGCCAATATCAACATGATATGAACAAAATATAAATAGGATCATTCATAAACAAAATCACTCAACGCTATTAAACTCTTTGTGCTTTGAACCCTTGAACATCTTTTCCTGAAACTTCTTGGGGATAATTGATGGGACATGAACAACTCCCCCTCACAGCATGTTATCTATCATTTAACTGATGATTTAACTTGTGCAAGATGCACAAGTTTAGGGTTTGTCTTCTCATGACTTTGTTTCTACTTCCACACTTTTACAAGATCTTTCTTCCTCCAAACTTTAACAGTTCCTCTTGTCTTGAGATGACTTATTAAATCCTTTCTACAATATTGTGCTTTATATCCAAACTTCTAACACCTATAGCATATGACCTTGTAATCAACAGGAGAACCAAAAGAACTATATCTTCTTGAAAGACCAAAAACATCATTTCTTACTTGAGTACAACAAAACCTTGCAGTATGATCTAGCTAGTTGCATTTACAACTTTGACCATTGTTTGACCATTCATAAGAATCCTTATTCCATCTAACTTTCATTGAATGCATCTGACAATCAGTTTCTTTATGACCATACTCATAACATGCCTAGCAATACCCAAAAAAGAAATTGTACCTTGCAGATTGATTTTGTCTGAAAAGTGAAGATCTTGAGAACCTGCCTTCATCAACACATTTATCTTCTGTCTTATCTGCAAGAGCAGGAGCATGATGATCCAAATCAATCTTTGTCCTTGGAGTATTCCTAACTTTAAAACTCTATCCTTTCCCATTTGCAGATACAAAAATTGTTTCAATGTTTGATTATGTTCCACTTGAAGATGCTTGTCCTACTTCATACCCTAAGCCAGTAAGATCACTGGAATATTTTGTCTACATAGCATATCATCCAGTGCATTAATACTTTTCTCAAACTTCTTATATTTCTCTAACTGAATCTTATGATCTTCAAGATCTTTCTTTAGAGAAATAAACTCTTCTTCAAGTTTATGGCAGTCAAAAGTTTTGGCATCCAAGGTATATTTAGTGGCTTCTGTTGTTCTCTTAGTCTCCTCAATTTCAGTCTTTAAACTAATAATGACTTTGTTAGATTCATCAACATAACTCTTTAAAATTGCAATCCGATTTTTTGCTTCTTCACATTCTAAAGAAACTTTTTCAAAATCTAAGCATACCTTGTTCTTGGAATTTTTTTCTTGTTGATCTTCTAATTTCTTATTCTCTTTTCTAAGCTGCTTGATTGTATCCAAGGCACACAATAATTCACCTTCTAAATCAAATTCACAATCATCTTCATCAAACTCCTGATCATCTTCATCATTAGTCTCAACAGCAAAGACATCTTTTCTTTCATTAAATTCTTGTTCTCCTTTATTCACAATAATTTCTTCCTTTTTATCAAAATTCTCAATTACTGGACCATTCTTTGTATCAATTATTAGGGGTGACATATGTAACAAATCATTGCTAGGCTTAACTAAGGCTTGTTCTACAATATTTTGATCAGCAACTTATTTTACTCCACTACTAGGACCTACCCAAGCCTATTAGACTTCAAAAAGGGAATGTTGGCTCTGATACCACTTGTTGGAGTCCAGGACAACACTGATAGGGGGGTGAATCAGTGTTGTATTAATTTTCAAATCTTTTTGCAAACTTTAACTTTCAAGACACAAAGAGAGAAAAATATCATTAATTTGTCAAACACATATGCACATGACTGAGAATGAAGGACGAGCACACAACCTCATGAGAAAAGTATTAACATACACACATACAGATGAAAACAATAGGAGACATAACACAAATTTGCATGAGTGGAAAACCCTCCCGGGGTAGAAAAACTACTCCAAAACTACCTCACTGGCTTAACCTTGAAAATATCTTTACAAGCCTCACTAGTTGATGTGGGTGTCTCACTGACCTACAAGCCTCACTAGCTAATATAAGGTCTCACTGACATATCATTGTACCTCACTAGCTTTTCATCAATGTCTCACTAACAAAAATGAACAATCACATTCATCAAATCATCAAACTTAGTGTGCAAGACTTGATTGCCATACAATCTGATTTGCACCATTTCAAAACCTCATTCATCTCTTTAAAAATTTTATCTCTGCATATGTCAACACTCTTTCTTCATCACATACCCAGTATCATATTCTCATTTGTCTTTTCTCTTCAAAAGGATTTCTATAAAAATGTCTTCAACCCTGCATAATGAACCACACAATCACAACAATATTTGATGACCTTTCATATTTTTTCTTCTTTGCATAATCATTTCAATCTTGGATTTTCTTGTATCTGTAAATAAAATGATCTCTTCAAATTCTCTGTCCTGCAAAAAAATTTCACTGAGCATAAAACCTTTCATATTCCTCTCTTTGCAAAGAAAAATTCAATCACCTACAAAATAAAAATTCATTTGCATAATCAAAAACAAATCTTCAATATGTCATTTATTTTCTTCTTCTCCTCTCTGCAAAATCTCTTCAACTTCTTGCATATTTATTTTATCTTCCATCGTAAATGAATTTTAATTCATCTGCAACACAAAAAACTTTTCATATTCTTCTTCCCATACAAAATCCTCTGTAATCTGCAAAAAAAAACATCTTCAAAGATATAAATCTTTAATATATATTTCATTCCATTCAACTTCTTCTTCTTCTAAAAAAAAATCTTATTTCAATTTGATCTATTTTTCACCATACTCACAAACCCTCATTTCTCACAACCTGCATAATGAGCATTAAGTCCTCTCATCTTCATCTTCAAAGCCTATCTACATTTTTTTATCTTCAAGAATTCATTTTGTTCTCAATAAAAACTTGCATCTCAAAACTTAAAAAAATAATGCTTGACATTTCTTCGTATATTCATCTTCACCTACAAAGAATATATATATATATATATATATATATATATATATATATATATATATATTCTTTGAATTTATCTTCACAAATTGCTTCCAAGTTTTTGATCTTCAAATCCATTCTCCACTTCTTATTTTCTCTGTAAAAAAAAACTTCCATCACATCAAAAAAAAACTTCAATCAATTTTTTAATCAATCTTCCCTGATGAAAATAATATCTCTTTATTATCTACATGAAGTTCAAAAACTCCAAAAATAAAATTTCCATCCTTCAATAAAAAAAATTCTTTTCTTTAAATTCTTTCTAAAATCCTCTTCATATTCCTTCCAAAACAAAACTTTTATTTTTATCTTTTCTACATGAGAGAGGACAATTAAAATAGAAGGCATTTTCATAAAAAAATCTCCTTAAAAGACTCAAAGAAATTTTGCCTTAAATCTCCTTAAAAATAGGCTTTTAAATCTCTTTAAAACTACCTTATTTTAAGACATAAAAAAGATTTTATAAAACATTTGCTGCAATAATAAAAAGCCTGCTCACTCATAATAAATATTAAATTTTGATATGTTATTTATTGCTGCTCACAACTATTAAATTTTAAATTTTGATATGATTTTTTTTTGCTCACAAATTTATAAGAGGTGACCTCTTTGAAAGGTAAAGGAGTAGGTCACAAATGTTATAAACCCCTTTAGCAAGTAACCCATGACCTATGCTAGCAAGTCAACTAGAAATTAAAAGAAAAGTGTATGACTTTTGTGATGAGCAAAGTGGAATGTAGAGAATTAAGTATTTTAAACTTAATTCAAAACCTTTGATCACATTAATACATGTGATTTATCAAAGCACCATATAATATATTTGCCAAGACTAATATAATTTCTCTGAAATGATAATACACTGTCATTCTGTACAGCATACCTTTGATGTAGAATATCAAACCATTGATATGCATAAAGAAGATAGACTTCGAATCATCAATATTAATCAAAATGAACAACCTTCAACTGAGATTCGACCATTGCTATGACATGAACACCAAACACCAAGAACATGAGAATCCATCCTGAGACAAACTTGAAGATATCCTGATCAAACAAAAGCATCTCATCTCTAACCATATTTGCAATATCTGAAAACACTAATCCTGATGACAATCTACTTTCATCAATCTCCCCATTTGTCATTGATGGCAAAACTAAATGATGCAATTTTTCTTTCTCCCCCTTTTTGACATCTGATGACAAAGGTTATTGTCTCCCCTGAGAAAATTAACTCATAAAAATCATTAGCAAGAGACTAGCAAATTATACTGATATCAACCAACTACTTACTTATTTCTTGGATCACAAACATTATCACTAACCTTGTTATCTTTCATACCAACCAAGAATTCATATATCACTTACCCAAATCATAGATACCACTAGTCTCAAAAAAAAAATTAAGGCACTGATCACTTTTGTAATTTGTTGTTCTAAAAAACTTATCCTGAAAGCTCTATCCTTGCACATCTACACCTTGAACAACATTTCAAACTTGAGAGCAACAAGATACCATGAAACACACATCTGAAAACTTACATCCTGAAGCATAATGCCACTTCTTGTTACAAAACCACTTATGAAGATGAAGACTGACACACTCCTGATGACATCACATGTGATTGAAAGATAAACTTTCCAAACAAACATCAACATGAAGACTGCAAATCACACAATTAACAATTCATGATGATATGATGACCACTCTTGAGAAGAACTTGCCAAGACATCCATGATAATGACTACAAGATGAAAAATCAATATTCAACAATCTGCAATCACTTTAATCTTGCACACACTCCTTGACATTATATTTAGAATGAAGATCATCTTGTAAGACATGAAGATGAAGACTATCCTCCTGTTCTAGCGCATGACACCTTTTTACAACACAATATCAAATCTGATATATATACAAAACCACATCTGAAACATACTTCAATCAACAAGACTTGTTGCTTCTTGAATTTATCAAACAAATCAACCCATCATCGACAAGCTCCTCCTGCAACAACACATATCAAGAACACTTTGGACTGCACTATCAAGACAACTCAACCCTTGCCAGTATCAACATGATATAAAAAAATATAAATAGGATCATTCATAAACCAAATCACTCAATGCTATTAAACTCTTTGTGCTTTGAACCCTTGAACTTCTTTCCCTGAAACTTCTTGGGGATAATTGATGGGACATGACCAACTCCCCCTCACATCATGCTATCTATTATTTAACTGATGATGTAACTTGTGCAAGATGCACAAGTTTAGGATTTGTCTTCTCATGACTTTGTTTCTGCTTCCACACTTTTACAAGATCTTTCTTCCTCCAAACTTTAATAGTTCCTCTTGTCTTGAGATGTTATTAAATCCTTTCTATAATATTGTGCTTTATGTCAAAACTTTTGACACCTATAGCATATGACCTTGTAATCAACAAGAGAACCAGAAGAACTATATCTTCTTGAAAGGCCAAAAACATCATTTCTTACTTGAGTACAACAAAACCTTGCAGTATGATCTGAATAGTTGCATTTACAACTTTGACCATTGTTTCATCATTCATAAGAATCCTTATTCCATCTAACTTTCATTGAATGCATCCGACAATCAGTTGATTTATGACCATACTCATAACATGCATAGCAATAGCCAGAAAGGAAATTGTACCTTGCAGATTGATTTTGTCTGAAAAGTGAAGATCTTGAGAACCTGCCTTCATCAACACATTTATCTTCTATCTTATCTGCAGGAGCAGGAGCATGATGATCCAAATCAATCTTCTTCCTTAGAGTATTCCTGACTTTAAAACTCTGTCCTTTCCCATTTGCAGATACAAAACTTGTTTCAATGTTTGATTCTATTCCACTTGAAGATGCTTGTCCTACTTCATACCCTAAGCCAGTAAGATCATTGGAATATTTTTGTCTACATAGCCTATCATCCAGTGCATTAATACCTTTCTAAAATTTCTTATATTTCTCTAACTGAATCTTATGATCTTCAAGATCTTTCTTTAGAGAAACAAACTCTTCTTCAAGCTTATGGCAGTCAAAATTTTTGGCATCCAAGGTATATTTAGTGGCTTATGTTGTTCTCTTAGTCTCCTCAATTTCAGTCTTTAAACTAATAATGACTTTGTTAGATTCATCAACATAACTCTTTAAAATTGCAATCTGATTTTTTGCTTCTTCACATTCTAAATAAACTTTTTCAAAATTTGAGCATACATTGTTCTTGGAAATTTTTTTCTTGTTGAAGTTGATCTTCTAGTTTCTTATTCTCTTTTCTGAACTGCTTGATTATATCCAGGGCACACAATAATTCACCTTCTAAATCAACTTCACAATCATCTTCATCAAACTCCTGTTCATCTTCATCATCAGTCTCAACTGCAAAGACATCTTTTCTTTCATTAAATTCTTGTTCTCCTTTATTCACAATAATTTCTTCCTTTTTATCAAAATTCTCAATTACTGGACCATTCTTTGTATCAATTATCAAGGGTGACCTATGCAACAAATCATTGCTAGGCTTAACTAAGGCTTGTTCTACCATCTTTTGATCAACTTATTTTACTCCACTACCAGGACCTACCCGAGCCTATTAGACTTCAAAAAGGGAACCTTGGCTCTGATACCACATGTTGGAGTCTAGGACAACACTGAGAGGGGGGGTGAATTAGTGTTGTATTAATTTTCAAATCTTTTTGCAAACTTTAACTTTCAAGACACAAAGAGAGAAAGATATCATTGATTTGTCAAACATATATGCACATGACTGAGAATGAAGGAAGAGAACAAAACCTCATGAGCAAAGTATTAACATACACACATACAGATGAAAACAATATGAGACATAACACAAATTTGCATGAGTGGAAAACCCTCCTGGGGTAGAAAAAACACTCCAAAACTGTCTCACTGGCTGATGTGGGTGTCTCACTGACAAATGGTCTCACTAACCTACAAGCCTCATTGGCTAATACAAGGTCTCAATGACATATCATTGTGCCTCACTAGCTTTTCATCAATGTCTCACTGACAAAAATGAACAATCACATTCATCAAATCATCAAACTTAGTGTACAAGACTTGATTGCCATACAATCTGATTTGCACCATTTCAAACCCTCATTCATCTCTTTAAAAATTTTATCTCTGCATATCTCAACACTCTTTCTTCATCATATGCCCAGTATCATATTCTCATCTATCTTTTCTCTTCAAAAGGATTTCTATAAAAATGTCTTCAACCCTGCATAATGAACCACACAATCACAACAATATTTGATGACCTTTCCTATTTTTTCTTCTTTGCATAATCATTTCAATCCTTGATTTTCTTGTATCTGTAAATAAAATGATCTCTTCAAATTCTCTATCCTACAAAAAAATTTCACTGAGCATAAAACCTTTCATATTCCTCTCTGCAAAGAAAAATTCAATCACCTGCAACATAAAAATTCATTTGCATAATCAAAAATAAATCTTCAATATGTCATTTATTTTCTTCTTCTCCTCTCTGCAAAATCTCTTCAACTTCTTGCATATTTATTTTATCTTCCATCATAAATGAATTTTAATTCATTTGCAACACAAAAAAAATTCATATTCTTCTTCCAATACAAAATCCTCTACAAACTCCAATCTGGAAAAAAAAACATCTTCAAAGATATAAATATTTAATATATATTTCATTCCATTCAACTTCTTCTTCTTCTCAAAAAAAAATCTTATTTCAATTTGATCTATTTTTCACCACACTCACAAACCCTCATTTTTTACAACTTGCATAATGAGCATTAAGTCCTTTCATCTTCATCTTCAAAGCCTATCTACATTTTTTTTATCTTCAAGAATTCATTTTGTTCTCAATAAAAACTTGCATCTACAAAACTTAAAAAATAACCCTTGACATTTCTTCGTATATTCATCTTCACCTGCAAAGAAATATATATATATATATATATATTCTCTGAATTTATCTTCACAAATTGCTTCCAAGTTTTTGATCTTCAAATCCATTCTCTACTTCTTATTTTCTCTGTAAAAAAAAACTTCTGTCACATCAAAACAAACTTCAATCAATTTTTTAATCAATCTACCCTGATGAAAATAACATCTCTTTATTATCTCCATGAAATTCAAAAACTCCAAAAATAAAATCTCCATCCTTCAATAAAAAAAAAATATTTTCTTTAAATTCCTTCTAAAATCCTCTTCATCTTCCTTCCAAAACAAAACTTTCTTTTTATCTTTTCTACACAAGAGAGGACAATTAAAATAGAAGGCATTTTCATAAAAAAATCTCCTTAAAAGACTCAAAGAAATTTTGCCTTAAAATCTCCTTAAAACTACCTTATTTTAAGGCATAAAAAAGCTTTTATAAAGCATTTGCTACAGATAATAAAAGCCCACTCACTCATAATAAATATTAAATTTTGATATGTTATTGCTGCTCACAAATAATAAATATTAAATTTTGATATGATTTTTTTTTGCTGCTCACAAATTTATAAGAGGTGACCTCTTTGAAAGGTAAAGGGGTGGGTCACAAATGTTGTAAACCCCTTTAGTAGGCAACCCATGACCTATGTTAGCGGGTCAACTGGAAATTAAAAGAAAAGTGTATGACTTTTTGATGGGCAAAGTGGAGTGTAGAGAATTAAGTATTTTAAACTTAATTCAAAACCTTTGATCACATTAATACATGTGATTTATCAAAGTACCATATAATATATCTGCCAAGACTAATATAATTTCTCTAAAATGATAATACTCTGTCATTCTGTACAACATACCTTTGATACAAAATATCAAACCATTGATATGCATAAAGAAGATAGACTTCAAATCATCAATATTAATCAAAATGAACAACCTTCAACTGAGACTCGACCATTGATATGACATGAATACCAAACACCAAGAACATGAGAGTCCATCCTAAGACAAACTTGAAGATATCCCGATCAAACAGAAGCATCTCATCTCTAACCATATTTGCATGTCTGAAAACACTAATCTTGATGACATCAAACAAACTAAGAACACCTTCTTGACATGAATGACAATCTACTTTCATCAAACACAACATGCATTATACAAATTTATGCACATAAAATAAGAGTCATAACTTTAAGAATAATAATCTCTTATATTAATGCTTCTTATAGTATTGATCAACCACATATGATGAAAAATCAATATCTCTAGACACATATATAGAGGTTCCTCTATTTGGTTTCAAAAGAACTGAGAAAATGTTTATATAGAAGGCTCAAAAGCTCATCTATATATGAAAAAATCTAAACTATATCATGGCATGTAGGCCTTTATTTATACAAAACACCCATCCCACAATATTTCTCCAAAAGCATTTGAATTTGAATTTTAAACTGTCATGCCCATATTTCCCATGTGGTCATGACACGCAACACACATGTCATGTCCACATTTGTCATGTGGTCATGACATGAAATATCAAAAACTTTTCCACGTATCCCTAGAAACCCCCTCGCACGCGTCAGCGTGCTTGGTGGCAATACGCATAAGGCGCAAACATGTCAATCAAAACTCAGGGTAGTACGATCACAAGTGCAATCCCCTGTGATATGATAGCTGACTAGGGGGTTATGTGACACGATGAGCATCGCTATTAGGGTTAGGATCGATTTGACCTGAACCCTAAGTTTCCTAAATGAGTGGCGAGATTTCGACACGAGTCGAAATCAAAACCCTAATTCTAGAGCATAAAGGGATTAATTAAAAAGCTCATTCATCCATAAATATTGTGAGAAAATATTAAATTATTATTCAAAGCATAAATTAAATTAGTTAAGTAACTACTACTGATCTCTGAAAAATTCAACAGCATAACACCGCTAGGGCGTACATGGGAAATATTTTAATTTAAACTTGTTAGACTTAGGGCACACAACTGAGAGGGGGGGTGAATCAGTTGTGCGAAACTTTCCAAATTAAACACTTGAAT
This sequence comes from Cunninghamia lanceolata, assembly GCA_027924645.1. Classification (NCBI taxonomy): domain Eukaryota; kingdom Viridiplantae; phylum Streptophyta; class Pinopsida; order Cupressales; family Cupressaceae; genus Cunninghamia; species Cunninghamia lanceolata. Next base: position 2,358,568 of record BSBN01000716.1, on the reverse strand, counting down.
CTTCTTTAGTGATTAGCAGAATATTAATCATGAACCATAATGCATTCAAATCAAAAGCAGAAACATATCAACACATAAGACACCAAGATTTTGACATGGAAAACCCGATAAAGGGAAAAACCACGGGGTGATTAACCCAAGATTGTATTCTCTGTTAGAAGAATAGAAAGAACAAATGGCACATGTCAATTAGGGCTCACTGCCCGAGCACACTGCTCACAAGAGGCTCACTGCCTACAAGAGGCACATTGTCTACAAAGAAATAAGTATCACCTTTAAGAACTGGAAAATAGCATCTTCACCATGCTTGAATCAGTTCCATTTAAGCCCAAAACTTCTGCTTTACCTTTCGCACTTCTTCTCACTACCACACACTCATCACCGCAAGAGACACTTCAAAATGACTTCACAATCCCTTATTTATACAAGGCATCGACTTAGGAACAATCATCTAAGTCAGCAAACACCTACAAGATCATTCGCAAGACGTGTAAAACATTCGGTCGGCCAGTCTCAAGAAGAACACCATCATCCAGTGGTTATTCTTCAAAAGCACATTCTAACTTCAATGCGGATCACCAACATGAATTGGGCATGATCCAACGATCATCATAACCTTCCCTGAATCACCAAGAACATCCGCACTTCATCATCCTACTGGAATTCTTCTCTCCTTCATCCGGAGCTTCAAGAACACAGTCTGTTATCACTGTCACAAATGAATAGGCTCTTCTAGACCTTCAAACCATGAACCAATCTATTTGATACTTCACAGGGACGTCCTCAACACTCCCTCAAATCCGCAGAATGGGATAGTGAAATTCTGGATCTCACCGGACCTATCTGTGACACTCTATCACCTCTGAACACCTACCAAAACCGGTTCTACTTGAGCGACCATAACTTCTTCAGATCTTCATGTGGACCTCTGAAAACTTTACTGGAGCATCACAAGACTTATATCTAAAAACCCTTTAAACCGCATCTTTTGATCCTCAACCTATCTTGGAATTTTACCTTGTTGTCATCACTGTTCTTCACTGTTCCTGATTGAGACTAATTTTCTCAATATCCTTAGCACATAGCTCATCCAATCCTTCTCATTAATGCAACATGAGTATGTTGACATCAATGACAACACCGGTTAAACCCATACTTGCAACAATCTCCCCCCTTGTCATTGTTGGCAACATATGATGTGAAAAACCATCAAGACAAGAACTTCTCCTTACTGTCACAACTCCCCCTGTCAACAGCAACCATTCACATGTCTTCTCTCCCTTTACTACTCCCCCTTTGATCAGAAACCACTTGTTTTTCACATGTTTTCTCTCCCCCTTTGACATCAATGGCAAAGGGCTCATACTTGCAATTTCACCACCTCGGACTCATACCTGCTGCTCCCCCTGAGTAGCAGCTCCCCAACATTAATCTGTATCACAAGATATGACTGTGATATCCACCGGATTGATGCACATCAGTGCATCCTAGTTCATCACCGGAGGGGCAATAACCCCTAACTTTTCCCTGAGATACTCAAAAGAGTCTTTGGGAAGAGGTTTAGTAAAGATATATGCAATCTGATCCTTGGAGGGCACATACTCCAATCTGACTTCATCCTTGTTCACTTGCTCTCTCAAAAAGTGAAACGTGATAGATATATGCTTAGTCTTAGAATGCAACACTGGATTCTTAGAAATACTTATTGCACTTGAATTATCACAGAAAATTGTGATAGGCTCCTCATATCCTATTTGAATATCTCTTAGCATCTGCTTCATCCACAAAACTTGAGTGCAACTACCTGCTGCTGCAATGTATTCTGCTTTAGTTGTAGACAGGGATATTGCCTCTTGTTTCTTGCTTAGCCAAGAAACCAATCTTTTTCCCAAAAAGAATTCTCCTCCACTTGTACTCTTCCTATCATCCACATCTCCTGCCCAATCTGCATCTGTATATGCATGAAGAGAAAAAATATGATCTCTAGGATACCACACACCATACTCAACTATTCCTTTTAAGTACCTAAAAATTCTTTTGATTGCCATGACATGAGATTCTCTGGGATCAGCCTGGAATCTCGCCACAAGACCAACAACCTGCATTATATCTAGTCTAGTTTGAGTGAGATACAATAATCCTCCAATCATTGATCTGTACTTTGTCTGATCTTCCTTAGGAGAGTCATCATCTTTGCTTAACTTACATCCGGTTGCCATGGGAGTGTTCATTGCCTTTGATTCTTCCATTCCAAATTTCCTCAACAATTCTTTCACATATTTGGTCTGAGAAATAAAGATTCCTTTCTTTGTCTGAGTAATTTGTAGACCCAAGAAGAAATTTATTTCACCGAGCATTGATATCTCAAACTCACTTTTCATTTGATTTGCAAAGGTTTTACACATACTATCTCTTCCTCCAAATATGATATCATCAACAAATACTTCAACAATCAAGATGTTTTCATGATCAATTTTGAAATATAGGTTATTGTCAGCAGTACCTTTGTTGAAACCAATCTTCAAAAGATGTTTGTCTAGTCTTTCATACCAGGCTCTAGGGGCTAGCTTTAGTCCATACAGTGCCTTCAATTTGTAGACCATATCACCATGCTCAGATAATTGAAAACCATCCGGTTGTTCAATGTACACTTCTTCTTCTAAGTCACCATTTAAGAAGGCGGACTTGACATCCATCTGATACACCTTGAAATCCTTGAAGGCAGCAAATGCAAGAAATAGTCTAACTACTTCAATTCTTGCCACCGGAGAAAAGGTTTCTTCAAAATCAATCCCTTCTATTTGAGAGTAGCCTTTGCAGACTAATCTGGCTTTATTTCTGATTACTTCACTAACTTCATTTAGTTTGTTCTGGAAGACCCATTTGGTTCCGATCACATTCTTGTTTCTAGGTCTGGGAACAAGATCCCAAGTGTGATTTTTTTCAATTTGCATCAACTCTTCCTCCATTGCTTTGGTCCAGTTTTCATCATTGCAGGCTTCATTTATTGTCTTAGGTTCAATCTTTGAAATCAGACAATATTCATCTAAATTTTGAGCAATTTTTCTTCTAGTTTGCACACCTTTGCTTTTGTCACCTATGATCTGATCTTCAGAGTGGTTCAGTCTTACATACCTTAGAACTTTGGGAGTTTCTTAAACTTCTGCTTCTTGATCAGGCTCATTCAGACCTATCTTTTCTTCCTCATTTACCGGATCAGTTTGAATCTGACTTTCAGGAGAGGATTGAGCTCCTTGAACCAGAACACCATTCTAATCATCTTCATCATACTCATAAAACCTTGAGGGTTTCTCTATTCCCTCATCAACCTTCACATTTGTACTTTCTATCATCTTTCTTAGTCTCTTGTTATAACACCGGTATGCTTTGCTTTGAGTAGAGTAACCCAAGAATATTCCTTCATCACTTCTAGCATCAAACTTGCCTAAATCTTCATCTATTTTGATGTAACACTTGCTACCAAAGACTCTGAAATATCTTATAGTAGGAGTAATGTCAAACAAGAGTTCATAAGGGGTCTTACCAGTATTGCTTCTGATTTGAACTCGATTAAGAGTATAGACTGCAGTGCTGACAGCTTCTCTCCAATAGATCTGAGGAACATTTGCTTCCATCATCATGGTCCTAGATGCTTCCTAGATGGTCCAGTTCTTTCTCTCCACTACTCCATTCTGCTGTGGGGTCCTAGGAGCAGACAACTGTCTCTTGATTCCATGTTTCTCACAGAACTCTGAACTCACCAGATGTGAATTCTCCACCTCTATCAGACCTCAGACACTTCAACATTAATCCTGTTTCATTCTCTACCATAGCCTTGAATATTTTGAATTTCTCAAGAGCTTCTGATTTCTCCTTTAGAAAGGTTACCCACATCATCCGGGAATAGTCATCAATTAACAGCATGAAGTATCTATCACCTTGAATACTCCTAGTTCTTGCCGGACCACAAAGACCAGTGTGAACTAAGTCCAATAATCTGGTAGAAGATAGTTCCTTGCTTTTGAATGTGACTCTGCTCAGCTTACCCAACTGACATTCCTTGCACAGGTTGTTAGTAGGTTTCACCAGTTTTGGAAGATCTCTTACAACCTGAGTATTGCTTATCTTGATGATATTATCAAAATTCACATGACACATTCTCCTATTGCATAACCAACTCTGATCAACTTGAACAAATAAACAGCTTTTACCAGTACCAACTAAGTGGAAGATATTACCTTTGGTTTGAGCACCAGATGCAATCTCTGTTCCGGATCTTTCAAAGATTTTGCATTTTCCATCCTTAAACCAGAGATAATAGCCTTTGTCCACCAACTGTCCAACACTGAGAAGATTGTGTTTCAAACCTTCAACATACAGTACATTACCAGTTTTGTTTCTTCCATCAAAAGAAATAGTTCCTCTTCCTCTGATTCTACCAACAGAATTATCACCAAACTTCACCACTCCTCCTTCATACCTTTCCAAGTCTATGAACTTATTTTTGTCACCTGTCATGTGGTGAGAGCAACCACTGTCAATGACCCAATCATTCTTTTCTTCAACTTGGGTAGCCAGAGCTCTTTCTACAACTTCATGATTGATAGATACAGAGGATATTGGTTCTTCTTCCTTGATGGCAATAAACACCCATTCACTTCCGGATTTGTTTCATGTCTCTGATTCATCATCTGTTACTCCTTCATTATCATCTTCTTCATGAAAATAGTAACAATTCTTTTGGAACCTTGATTTGTTAGGATTTGGCTTTGAAAATCTCTCCTGACATCTTGAGGCAAAATAACCAATCTTATTGTAGTTAAAACACTTAAAAGGCAATTTTCCTTTATACTTACCGGATCCTCTTGGCAGTCTCTTTGCAATGAGGGCTTCAAGTTGAGCAATTTCTACTTCTTCTTCCAGGTCTTTTCTTGCTTTTTCATACCATGACAGTTTCCTTGATGAGTTCTCTCCTAGATCAAATCCTTGTTTACCTTTCACAGAGGCACTGGCTTTGAATGTAGATTCAGTTTTTGGGGGATCATCTCCAAACTCGGTCATTTCAAAAGCAACCACTTTGCCAGCCAATTGGTCTCTTGTGACAGTGGTATGGGTTCTAAATTGATCAATGGCAACAACCTTGATTTTGTAGGAGGCAAGAAGGGATCTGAGAATTTTACCAACAATCTCATTTTCATCCAAGACTCCACCAGAAACCAGCTCATTCACTCTTGGCATAAAAGTGGTAATGTTTTCATCATCTCTCATCTTTAATTTTTCAAATTTCCCTTTTAGACTCTGTAACCTTGCACATTTGACATACTTGTCTCCTTCATGCAAAAGTTCCAGTTTAATCCAGATCTCATAGGCAGTTGGTAGATCAATAACATTTGAGAGCTCTAAGTCAGTTAATGCGCTTAGAAGAGTCTCTTTGGTCCGCAGATTGTTTTCAACATTTGTGATTTCATTTAGGGTTGTCGGACCACCCTGTGGAGGTACATACGCTTTTGTGACCATGGACCAGTACGTCATTCCCATACACTACAAGTGACATTTCATGCGACCTTTCCAAAGAGAAAAGTTAGTTCCATCAAACTTCAGAATATCCTTCTTGTATGATGACATCCTGGATCTCCTCAAGTGGTTAAGCTCCTTTTAGAGGAACTTAGCTCTGATACCAATTGTTAGACTTAGGGCACACAACTGAGAGGGGGGTGAATCAGTTGTGCGAAACTTTCCAAATTAAACACTTGAATCTTCTTTAGTGATTAGCAGAATATTAATCATGAACCATAATGCATTCAAATCAAAAGCAGAAACATATCAACACATAAGACACCAAGATTTTGACGTGGAAAACCCGGTAAAGGGAAAAACCACGGGGTGATTAACCCAAGAATGTATTCTCTGTTAGAAGAATAGAAAGAACAAATGGCACATGCCAATTAGGGCTCACTACCCGAGCACACTGCTCACAAGAGGCTCACTGCCTACAAGAGACACACTGTCTACAAAGAAATAAGTATCACCTTTAAGAACTAGAGAATAGCATCTTCACCATGCTTGAATCAGTTCCATTTAAGCCCAAAACTTCTGCTCTGCCTTTTGCACTTCTTCTCTCTACCACACACTCATCACCACAAGACACACTTCAAAATGACTTCACAATCCCTTATTTATACAAGGCATCGACTTAGGAACAATCATCTAAGTCGGCAAACACCTACAAGATCATTCGCAAGACGTGTAAAACATTCGGTCGTCCAGTCTCAAGAAGAACACCATCATCCAGTGGTTATTCTTCAAATGCACATTCTAACTTCAATGCGGATCACCAACATGAACTGGGCATGATCGAACGATCATCATAACCTTCCCTGAATCACCAAGAACATCCGCACTTCATCATCCTACTAGAATTCTTCTCTCCTTCATTTGGAGCTTCAAGAACACAGTTTGTCATCACTGTCACAAATGAATAGGCTCTTCCAGACCTTCAAACCATGAACCAATCTATTTGATACTTCACAGGGATGTCCTCAACACTCCCTCAAATCTACAGAACGGGATAGTGAAATTCTGGATCTCACCGGACCTATCTGTGACACTCTGTCACCTCTGAACACTTGCTGAAACTGGTTCTACTTGAGTGACCATAACTTCTTTAGATCTTCATGCAGACCTCTGAAAACTTTACTGGAGCATCACAAGACTTATATCTACAAACCCTTTAAACTGCATCTTTTGATCCTTAGCCTATCTTGGACTTTTACCTTGTTGTCATCACTGTTCTTCACTGTTCCTGATTGAGACTAATTTTCTCAATATCCTCAGCACACAGCTCATCCAATCCTTCTCATTAATGCAACATGAGTATGTTGACATCAATGACAACACTATTTAAACCCATACTTGCAACAAAACTCTCCTACGAGTTACTCCAAAATTGATTAAAGATTAATTAAATTATACCCTACGCTTGATTAAATTAAATTGCCTCATTAATGTTTTAAAATGCTACCAAGGTTTAAATAAAATTAAAATCAAGTAACTTCATCAAGGGCTCACAGTAAAAATAATTCAATTCTAAAGCCCTATAGCCTACCCCATACCACTATTAAATGTTCTAATAAGTTTCCCTTAATTAATATAAATTACCCTCTTTACAACCCACCATAATTATATACTATTTCCCCCTTTAAGCCAATTCTAGAGAGTCCTAGTAATAATTAAATCTAACCCACCTATTAGATTAAGTTAATAAACCTAGGAAAATAATGTACACCCCTATTAAAAAATTTCGCTTAAAGTTTAATAAAATTACCAAGGAATAACTCCCAATCCACTCATATTATACTCCATAGGGTAATTAATTCACTACTAGGTCACAATACAAAAAGAGGGGGAAATGGGGGCATAATTTCATGTGCAAAGATTTTTCCAAATTTTAAAATTGACTTCCCTCACAACCCTAAAACAAGAATAATAAAATAACCCCAAAAGAAACCTAACCCTAAAATTATCTCCTTCTCTCACCCATTCTTTTCTCTTCTAAATTTTCTTTCCCCATTTTGTTTGCAGGTTTGTGCTCAAGGGCAACCATGAAGATCTTCACAGTGAGGTATACTCATTGAGTATATATATATATATTTGCAAAGTCCCCTCTAAAGTTTTATTATTATTGTTCTTTTTTTTTGTTTTTAAGATATATATATATATATGCATTGATCTTACAGATATGGGTATACTACAAAATACAGAGAGGATTTAATGGCGGCCCAAGTGTAAATATATATATAATGCATAATCAAACTGCCACAGGGAGCACAAGGGCGGAACGACCGTTTTAAGCCAAAAATAGTGGATGGCTACAATGGTGGCGCCGCAAGGTACAACAACGATGATATTTGTTGAAGGAAGATGATATTTGAATTTGAATTTTAAGCCCATCAAGAGCTAAGCAACAAAATCTGAGCTTTGAGTAAGTTGACGAGCATAAATACTCTTGTCGGTGGTTGGAATACTTTTAGGATTATCTTAGGTACTCAATAATGAATTTCAACTCCTCTTGACTACACATGTTAACACTGAGTAGGTGGATATCTTGTCTCAGAAGTTGCAAGAGAAGGGCCCATTAGCCATAAATGTTGAATACACAAAAATACACTACTATCATTGAATTTCCTTTGATCTCTAAGGAAGTCGTGAACTTCAAACAATGGATGTTAGGATCTATCATTGTTAAAAATAGATAAGGAATGCCTACATTCTTTGTGGGTTGTCAAATGGGACATGTGATGTGGAAAAATTTTGTTATCTCATGCCATGTGGCACTTGTTAAGGAGCCCCATGGATAAAACCAAAAAGGAAACAAATTCAAGCCCCACTTATAATAAAGAATAACTAGCAAAAAGAAAATAAACTAGCCTACTATACATACGTGGACCAATGATAGGGATTAGAACTAAAACTTTAACCTAATACATCTCAAATTCTGAGACACCATTATATGAGATATGATTTTGTGTGATGGGATGGAATGCATTTCTGAAACCTTTAAAACATGCATATTTCCCCAAATGCACCTCAAAGTTGCAAAATTTCCAAGGCAAGAAGGATCGACCTTGGTTGAGAGTCATATTGAGAATTTTTCTAATCAATCCAAGAGAGTCTTGCCACCTGTAGTGAAATTTCACTATAGATTTGGTGACTCATTGTAGTTTTATAAATTGTTGCCACAGACAATTTCACACAAACTTTAACACCCTCTTAATGATGTATCAATTTTGGGTCTTGACTAAGGATCTTGAGTAAGTCCCCTGGCAACCTTCTCTTTCGGAAGCTAATTGACCAAGACCCTAGTGCCCAAGCACTAGTGTCCTACCAGTTAGGCCCAAAAAAGGTTTTGGATTAAAGTATGTTAGACTTATGTGCCTTGTGTATTGCACCTTGTTGGCCTCAAGTCATTTGGGCCCCCGACAAGTAATTGAGATGCATATATATACAAGTTTGACTCATTCATTTACACCTAATGACACTGTAGCTAATGAGTCTATATGATAATGATCTCTAACAAAGAATTGATCTCTCTATCTACAAGATCTCTATTTGTGCAGATTATTGTTGTGTGTAATAACCCTTGTTGTAGATCTTGGTGGAAGGTCCTTCATTCTCTCCTTGTGGTGGTTTGATAGTGACATCATCCCATCAAGGACTTCATGTTCATGGTAACATCTTTCCTTTATGCTTACTTACATTTATCTTCTATTATTCAGATCTGCCTCTGCCCTCCTATGGCACGCACTCTTGATCTAATCCTTGTTGTGGAGGTGGGAACACCATTCACGGGGTTTGACTTAGGCAAGCCACTAAACAACACCAACATTTTCCCTCTTTTATATGTGAAGGTCAAAGACAGAAGATCTGACAGAAACGAGCAATGGAAAGATGAAGATACAGGTGTCAGAAGTGTCTCAGACTTCTGATAGCCCAAAACCCTAGGACACCCATGCCTAGGTGCCGTAGTCTGTAAGAACCCTATCTTGTCTAACATAAATTTTTTCCTTGCTGATCTAAATTTTCTGATTTGAATTGCTTGCAAAGTACTTAGGGTTTTTAACTTTTATTTTCACCAATGTGTTTGAAATACCATAGAGATGGAAAGGTTGCAAATACACATCCAAACAACATGAAAAAATGATAAAATTCAACCAAATAACTCACATAAAACAAGGATGAACATACCCGGAATGCAAGCTTATCTTCTTTATTGAATGAAGAAATGATTACACTTGAAGATGGCTGGGTATTACAATCAGCTAAGTCTAATATAAATTTCAGACTTCTAAATACATCCAACAACACCAAAATATAAGTCCAAACCCTAGTACAATATATAGGTCATGAATTCCAATGTTAATCCTTGATGTCCAATGATCACATATCAATCTGGAAATTATTGTATGCTGTTGTTATAACCCTGTATGCTACTGTCATAAACCTGTATGTTGTTGTCATAACCCTAGTGATTGAAAATCACCAATTCATGCCTCAAAACATGTCAAAAGGTGAAGTGATTGGCCCTAGGATGAAGCGAGTAGGGCTAGGATGTCAAATGAATAATTAATGCTCAACAAAGATGTCAAAACCACCTCAGATTTGATGCTAATATGCAATCACAGTCCGCTGTCATGAATTTTAGACCTTGAAAAAGTGATGGAAATCAACAAAAATGCTTCTCTTTGCCAAGCGATCTAATTGGAAACCCTCTACAATCAAATTATTGATGAATATGTACCAATATCAAAGCCAAATCTGAATATCCAACTCCAATGCTAGTTGAAAATAAGAATCCCTGTCAAACCCTAGCGTGATTGAAGCAAAATCACCTTCAAACTCACCAATAAAGCTCAATGATGAACTCCATATGAATTCACCTCTCATGGTGGATTGGGGTCATCTCCAAACCACAAAATATCAAGGGAACACCACCTTGAATCCACAAAAAATCACTTTCAACGAAGAACAATATGCAAAATGCAAAGTTTACCATATGTCAAAGATGTCAAAAATGAAGCCAAAGGCCTCTTTTTATACTTTCTCTCCAAGGGCGACCCAATTAGCCAAAATATAAACAATTTCAAGTCCACCTCCAAAAATCAAATATTTAATTTAATCTTTTTTAAATGCTATCACCTTATCCACCTTGGACGCCAACCATACAAACAATAAAATAATAATATTTTATTATTTTTTCCTTTTCCCTCCTAGGCACCAATTTTCCCTTGGAAAAATAATATTTTGTTATTATTTTTTTAACTTCTCCCTTGGGCATCAATTTTTGCTAATAAAATAATATTTTATTTTCTTTCTTTTTCTCCTTGGCATCACTTCACCTTGGGAAAATTAAATAAATAAAAATATAATAAAAATTACCTTTTATTTATTTTCCCACTTTCAATTCTCCAAGCCCTTGATTTTTGCCTTGGCTAAAATATCATTATTTTTGGCTTTTATAAAAATATTATATAATATTGCTAGCCAAAAATACAAATAAAATGGAGTGTTGAGCCAACTATCTAGTTTCCAAGCCTTCAATGTTATAGCTGTTGTTCTCAAAATCAGCTACGCTCATTTTGTAGACAACCCCACGAAACTTGTCCGTTTCGTGAAACTACACTCTAAGATCGCAAATCGAGAAAAGATGTTCTTGATCTCGTGCGAGGTCATTTGATGTTTTTACGACGCTTCCTTGAATTAATTTCTCAATGAAGGCGAGGAAAGTTCAAGTCGTAAATTGGTCAAGGTGTTAATGTTAGTTTTTTTTAAAAGTCTGGTGAATTTTGACTCTTGATATGCAAGAGCGGCAAAATTTGCCGCTCTTACATATCCTTTAAATTTATTTTTTGTTTTGATGTATAGTCGGCGAAATTCGCCGCTATTACGTCGTTTTTAGTCAAAAGTGCGAAAGCGGCAAATTCTACCGCTCTCGCATATGTCGAGTGACCATCCATGCATCAGCGGCATTTTTTGCCGACTTTGCATATTAGTCAACAGCGATGCACGAGCGTCCGAATTTGCCGCCCGAACGAGATCTTCGGGATTTTCGTGTCGGACGCCATTAATGGCCACTCGTGCCAGGGGTTTTCAACTCCGTTTTTGATCTTTTAAAAGCCTTTTCTTTCTTCTATTCGTCATTCCTTATCCACAAAACCCCTACGCGACTCGCTCGACGCTCGTCTGATCTCACCGTTCGCCGATTCACCGACCGAGCTATCCTTAGGGTTTTCCTCTACAAGCACGGGTAAGTCTTCCTTCCACTCGTCGTTCAAACTCTTTCTTCAGAAGGTTTTGTTTCTTAGTTTTTGGTTTTTGTTTTCGTTTGTTTTTGTTTTGTTTGCAAGGTTTTTGTTTCTTGTCTTGTGTTGACAACCATAGGCTGCCCTAGGTTTTTCGCCTTCAAAATCTTTAAACCTACCTACTACCCCGAAAACCCTAGGGATTCCCTCGCCCTCGAAATCCCAAACCCTCAACACGAAATTCATCTCACACGACATAGGTGAATTTTGCCGTGTTTACATTGTTGGTTACCTGAGTGTCGGATCGGGTAACATCTCGGCGCTCAAAACTTGCGGAGGTTACCTTGCCATGCAACGTCGGCGAAATTCGCCGTTCGTGCATATGTAGAACCCAAATGCAGTGTCGGCACAAATCGCCGACGGAACGTCAAAGATGAAGTTTAGTTATCAAATGTAGTGACGGCGAAAATTGCCGCCCGAACAACAAACCTTTCGTTCCTATTTCCTGCAGCAGCGGCGAAAATTGCCCCTCTTACCAAACGAACCCCAGTTAAGCCTATTTCCTGCATCAACGGCAAATTTCGCCGCTCCAACCATCTCACGATTCTTTCAAGCTGCATGGGCGGCGAATTTTGCCGCCGATGCACAAACATCAAACCCCTCACATGCAAGGGCGGCGAATTTTGCCGCCCGTGCAAAAAATATCCCAAATTTTCCTAACGCTGGAAAATTTTCAATTTCATTTTCCCGAGCCCGCTTCTCCTCTGATTCTTGGCCAGCTCGCACTATAGCCCTTTTTCAAGCGCACTCCCATAGTCGTGATCGTCAACATGCAATTTTCCCAGATTGCCCATATTTTCCCTGATTGCATGATCATGATTTCTGTTGCAGTTTCTTCTGCGGAGCTCCTTTCGACGTCAAATTTCCTCTCAGTGAAAGATCGTCCAAATGACTGATTTGTCTCCAAAGAAGGCTAAAGCAATGAAGTATAAATACCAGGGTGTTTTCCCAATCACCTCAGTTCACTCTAATGTTGAAGATATTAGAGATACAGAGATTGGCCATGTTGATATGGCTGAGTTCGTAGAGAGAACCAAGTCGAGCAACCCCAGTGCTATGATGAGGAAAATAGTAGAAAGTAATGTTCATCTGGTATCCTCCTTCCCAGTGGCGGCTCACAATACAGAATTTGTTCTTCAGTGCGCCCATTTCTACAACAAAGATATCAGAGCTGTGGTGGACGCCAGTGGTAATGTAATAATCAGGTTGGACCCTGAGTTTATTGACAAGGTGTTCATGTGTCCTCCTGCAACAGAGGTGTTGAAGCTTGATTTCACCGATGCTCAAAAAGAATATGATAAGAATCCAGAGAAGGCGAAGAAGGTAATCAACAACAAATGGTTGAAGATTGCGAGGTCAAGTTTGTCTAGATGGCCACGCAGCTTCCCCCGAAGTGATTTCGTGGAAGAAGTTGGTGACTTGATTACCCTTCTCAGCAGGATCAGAGGTTTGTCTTCCTCTTCACAATTTCAGGAATGGATGTATCCTTTCATTAAGGTCATACTCCAAGGCAAGCAGGTCATTTTCTGGGGAGAGCAAATTAGTAACGCTTTGCATGATCAATTGACGAAGGTATCCACTACCTCCAAGTTCTTCATGACTTCCTATCTGGTATACATTGCAGCCTCCATGAGGATTTTTCCAGGGTTGTCGTCAGAAGGGGATAGAAGAGTAGTCCCAGTATACCAGTACTATTCCCAGCTAACATTGAAAGGCTCGATTCACCATTTCAGGAGAGTGAATGATGCATTCTTTGCTGTATTCTTGTGCCTTTTCAATCCCCAACTGGAGCAGAGAAGAATCTCAGATGAGGCATGGACGGTGGTTAATGGTTTTGGTTGTATGTTTTTGCAATTTCCATCTTTCTCCTACTTGAGGGTTGGCTTTTTCCAAGGTTACCCTTATATGCTTCCAAGGTTTCCTTCAGATAGATTGGTGTTGATGGAGTTGTGCAGGCAAATGATTGTCGTGCATAACAAGCAGATGGAACTCAAGAAGCCTGGCTTCAGATTTCCTGTAGAAATCGGCAGATACTCAGTATTGACTGCCGCAAAGGCAAGAGCTATGGAAACAGAAATGCAACTGGTCACCATGAAGCAATTTAAGAGGAGACCAAAGTTTGATTACCGGGGTGTAAGGGATAAAATCAAGAGGAAAACACAGTTCCATGAACCCATGGTGGAAGATGTCTGGATAGACTTGAGAACAGAGGAAGACATCCGAAAACTGGACTATAGCAGGCTGTCTCTAGAGCAAATTGAATACCTTGGACTTGCTGATATCCCAGAGGACCTTGTAGATGATGGAGAATTGGTTGATGCCAAGTATGAAACAGAACAGATAGCTGGTACTCCTCTACCGCCAATCCAATGGTCCCAAAAGGAGCTGACTTCCCTAAGGAAGAGATTTGAACCCATATTGGCCAACACCAATAAGTGGCTGGAAGATAAAGGAATTACGCTGAAGGAATTCTTCACTGGTTCAGAAACTGAAGTTCAAGAGCAAACTGGTAAGAAGGTTGAAAATAGAACGAAGAATAAGAGTGATGCTCCATCATCCTCTAAAACACATAAACCTAAAATCAGATTTGTGACAAAGAAAGCAAAGGTGGTTGAGAAGGAACCTGAAGCGAAGGATATGGAGATTGAAGAGCCAGCGGCCGAAGATCCAGCAATTGAAGAGCCAACTACAGAAGAGATGGATGTCGGAGACAAGGGGTCAGAGGAACAAGAAAAAGAGGCTTTGTCTCCACAAGACAATACACCTGTTGCACCCCCTGTGCCTGCTTCCCCCATTATCATTCCTTCTTCTGAATCCCCCTCTCCTCCTAAGATAATCTTTGATAATCCCCAGGGCACTTTTGAAAATGTTCTTCATTCTTCTGACTCCATTCCTAGTTTGTCTTCTTCGTCATTTGATATAGGAGATACTTCTATGTTTGATCATTTTGTGATGAATACTGAGCAAATTTCAAGTGCCAATGTAACAGGTGCGGTTTTTACCAACACCCCGCCTATTGTTTCTACCACCGGCACAAGTACAGTCCCAGTAACACCAGTGGCAGAAATGGACTCCAATGTAAATACTTCTCTGCTGCCACCTTGGTTATCAGCTTACACGCCAAAGAGGAAAAAGCAAGTCATCTCCCCAGATGATTTTGATTTCACTAAGCTGACACCGGCAAAACCTAAGGCTCCGAAGAAACCAAAGATCCTGTCAAGGGTACTTGAAGAAAAAGGGCAGAAGGTTTTGGAGATAGCAAAACCCCCACAGGATGCAACTGTCGAAAATTTTGACATGAATGACTATTCTATTTCTAGGGTCGAATTGGGCAAAATCACCCATGAAAGCGCTAAAAATGATATGCAGTCAGCCATGGACATCCTGATCCAGAAATTCGACAGGGAAAAGGAAATGAAAGACTACTACAAGGCAAAGGCAGAACAGCTGACTGCAGTGGTAAGAAAGATCACGTTGAATTCAGAAGCAGTTACTCCGGAGGCCGTGTCTGTAGAAGACCCCGTCATCCTGAAAGCGGAAAAGACTCATCTCAGAGGAAAAGTACTTGAAGAGTACTTAGATAGGATGCGAGCTCAGGGAATCTCTTTGCTCAAGGAGGTATTTGAGAAAACGGATAAGATGAGGAAAGTAAGAGCAGAACTCAACGATCTCATCGATGCCATCTCTCATGATATTGAGCACACAGAGGATACTCATGATAAGTGGGTTGAAATGAGGAAGCTGAAAATGAGCACTTTAATATCCATTGGCGCCATTTCCAACAGGGATTCATATATAGAGACAAAGGAAGCTCTAACGTACAGGAGCAATGTGCTAAGAAATTTGATCAAGGATCTCGAAGCTGCCAAGGAAACCAGTGAAGAAAATGATGTTAACATTTTGCATAAGCTGGAGGAGTTGCCCTGTAAATTGGTATCACAGGATAACCAGTTTCTTTCTGCAGAAGAAATGGTCAAGGAATTTGAGGACATGTTTCAGCAGGAATTTGAAGACAAGGTATTCTCAATAACTTCTGTGGACAACATATTAGACAACCAGTTAACCTTGGACAATTTGAAAACCAGGTTAACCAATCACGCCAAGTCAATCACTACAGTAAGGGATGCCATAGTGAGGGCCAGAATGATTTTCAAGAACACATTCAAACCAGATAGCATTGAAATGCAGGCGACCTTCACTATGTATGATGACCACGTGAAAAAGGGTGGTGACACAAGTCGAAGCAGCTGATTTTTTCCCTTAGTTTATTTTCTGATTTCCATATGTACTTTCAAAACAGTTTTGGACATTTTTACATGTACATTTTTGATATGCAATTACATGTAAAAAATAGGAAGTCCCAAGTCAATAAGGACTCCTATTTTTGAATAAGTCAAAGTAGTTGTAGATTTCCTAGATTTTCTCAAGGTCTTTCCCTATAAATAAAGGAGACCTCTTTTGTAAATATTATCTTTTATCTATTGCAAGAAAACTCTGGCGAATTGAAAAGCAAATCAAGACTTTGTGCTTATTGTGAAAATCAATATTCAAATATTCATCAATACAAGAAAGCAAGTTCAATTCCAATCTTTGTCTTGGGATTATTTGTGTTGTGATAGTTTTGTTCTTATGTCTTGCTATCATAATCTTAATTGATAATAATTGAAAGGTGGAGTTTGTTTCAAGTGATTGAAGAGCGCTCTAGATTTGATTCTGATAAACTTTGTGTTATCAAATCGGTTGTGGGTTATATGTTCATGTTTGTGAAAATACAACAGTTTGAAGACTTTGTGCTGCAAGTTGTTATATTTGAATCTTTTTTTATCATATTGAAGGAGAGTGAAGACTTTGGGCTGCATTTTGCTTCAAACAAGTTCTGGTTACAAGTAGTGAGTGAGGTAACAGAAAACTTTGTGTTTCTGTGATATTGTGATAATTTATAAGTTTTATATTGAGAGTTTGAAATATAAACATCTATTCTGAAAAAAGAGAATGAGATGAGATGGAACCACCCCAAACATAGTTTTTAGTGTACATAAATTTGATAAGTGTTTGATTTACAAAAGTTAAGTAATTAGAGGGAACCTCCCCTTGCTGAGAGGAGAGACTTTGTCTCATCATAGCTGTGGCTGATATACCCATTTTGCCGTTAGCGAGTTAACGACAAAATATTCACCCAACAGTTTTTTGGCGACTCTACTGGGGAAGGAACGCGCAACTTGAAGCCTCACGCTTTGAGTTGAAGCATTTTTTCAGTTCTTTTCCATTTTTCTTAATATTGTGGTTAGTATAATACAGTCTGGCAGATTCCCGGTACACCAGAAGTAAGAGGGCTCAGGGTATTATTGATCCTGCATTTGAATTAATGCGGCAGAATAATTTTGGATTCTTAACTCCACGACCTCGTCTTCAGCGCACCAGGAGTTTTCCCCCTACAAACACCAGGTCTCCAATACCAGGTGAAGTTTCTATTGCCAGTACTAATAGAGTTTTGGCTATTCATACACCACCAAGGTTTACCATACCACCTTTCAACCGGCGTATCATGGCAGCCCAAGGCCCTTGGGGTAATACCTTTGGTCCTCTAAACTTGACCCCACCATTACATGAACTACCTCGTAGTTCAAGAAAGAATTTCCCCAAATTCTATGGTGACGGAAAAGTTCATCCTGATGAGCACATTGCGGCTTTCTGTATAGCTTGCGGTGTAATAGGTGTCGAGCACGAAGACGTGGCTGTGCGACTCTTTGTAGAAACACTACAAGGCGCTGCTGCAGACTGGTTCTATCACCTCCAAGCTCAGACCATAACCAACTGGGCTACTCTCAAAACTAAGTTCGAGGCCAGGTTCAAACCTGCGGAAGATGCTCATGCGTTGTTAGCACAGCTGACACAGATGAAAAAGGAACCTCAGGAACCAATGCGAGATTTCATCGCTAAGTTCAACAAATTGAGGAATAGGATTCCTGCTACTGCTGAGCCCACAGCGGAGAATCTCAAATGTTTCTTCATTAATACACAGCTTCCAGAGGTGAGTTTCCTATTGAGGCGAGCTGCTCCTACTGATCTTGCTGCGGCTCAGATTCTGGCAACAGAAGTAGAAGATGATCTTATCTTAGCGGGTAAGATAAGAAGGGATGCTAATAGAAACAAAAGCTCCTCTTCTACTGAAAACCATTCCACAAGCACCACGGATCCCATGGTGCAAAAGCTAGCGAATGAATTGCTGGCTCTCAAGAGACAAATGTCCCAAGGTGTATCTGCGTCTCCTTCTTACCGAGATATACCCAGGAGGACATTCCCAAACAATTCATATCAAGGCACTGCTGCTAGGAATCAAGGACAGCAAAACCGTCTTCCTCCTACTCAGGGGAAGCTTGCTATTGAGGCAGCGCCGGTCAACTCTGCTGTTGGCTACTATGAAGCCGAGAATGAACTCTCTTTCCAACCTGAGTTGGAATATGAAAACGGTGCTAATCTCTTCACAGAAGGAGAAGAAGAGTTAGCTGGCGACTCTACCATCAGCTTTCTGAACTACCAGGACGAAGCTGAAAAGGGAGAAGTGAGTGAAGGAGCATATGCTGTTTTCACTAGGTCTCAAAATCAGTCAGCTCCTCAAGCGGATAAAGGGAAGGTGAGAGAAGAATCTCAACCGGCGATTTCAATCGCTAAACGGGGGACTCCACTACCTTTCCAGTCAAAAGACCCAGTGATAAATAAACAGGTAAGTGTTTCTAATGAATTTGCACCTTCTACTTCTAATCCTCAGACTAGTGCTGTTTCAACCAAAAATCAAAATGATGGTTTTTCTTCCTCCGTATCTAATTCTTTTCAGCAGTTCGACATAATAGACCATGCTAGGAGAACTAAGATACAAATGTCTGAAGTTGAATATTTACAGGCTAATCCTGAACAGTTTGATAGATTAGCCAAATATGTCAAAAATAAGACCGTCCCTGCAGGACAAGAGTTTCCCAAAGCTACCCATGACTCCTCTAAAAGTAAAACTGCCCAAAACAATCTTGTTACTACTCCCCCTGAGGTTTCTGGAAAAATCGAGCCCTTCTATGTTTCCCTATTTGTAAATGGCCATAAATTGAGCAATTGCGTAATAGATTCTGGAGCCTCAGACAATGTAATGCCTGCTAAGGTAGCAAATGCCCTTGGCCTCACCTTAACCAAAACTTTTGGAAGGTGTTTCTCTATGGAGAATAAGCAAGTTCCACTTTTGGGTCAAATCAAAGACGCCCAATTTGCATTTGCGGCTTTTCCGGATAAGAGAATCAAGATGACAGTCTTGGTAGCTGATGTCCCAGCTTCATACGGCATTCTCCTTGGACGTAATTTCTGCAAAGATGTGGGTGGTGAGTTGAACATGGATTTGTCTGAAGCTAGGATACCCGTTAAAGGTGTCATGCAGAAATTGCTTCCTGAGAAGGAAGCGAAATATATTGTTACTCAAACATCAAACCCCAAAGCTCAAATTTTGTTTGAATCCTCGGGAATGGGTAACTATTTTCTATCTACTGAAGATTTTTCCGATTCATCAGATGAGGCTACATCGGGTGATAGCTCCGATATGTCAGATGGAGACTCAGAGGAGTTTTCAGACGAAAGTTCAGGTAAAGATATAGCAATTCCAGATTCTTCCCTCACCGATGAAGAGGAATCTTCTGATCAGAGGAAGTCCAAGAAATCAAATTCTGATGGAGTCTGGATTTTAGAATTTGATGGTAGCTGTTCTTCTACCGGTTCTGGAGCCGGAGTGGTTTTGATATCGCCACAAGGTGATATTTTGCCTTTTTCATACAAGCTACAATTTGACAATACCAATAACACCGCCGAATACGAGTCCTTGTTGCTCGGATTGGAAGCGGCGCGTGCCAGAGGTGTTAAGATCCTTCATGCTCAAGGGGACGCCGAATTGGTGGTTTGTCAAGTAAGAAATTTGTACCAAACAAAAAATGAAAGGTTGAGACACTATCGCAATCGCGTATGGGATTGCATTGAAGATTTCGATGCTTTCAATATTTCAGCTGTGCCAAGAGAGTTCAATGACCGTGCAGATTCATTGGCTGTTTCCGCCACTCTCATGGTGCCTCACAAGGATTTCAAAGGAAATAAGTACACTATTGAACTGGTCTTCCGACCAAGTGTACCTGATAACTCTGACCATTGGCAGGTGTTCAATGGTGACAATCAGATCATTGCTTTCCTGGAAAAGATGGATAGTTTTGATGAGCTTTACTTTGAAGGAAGTGAATCACCACCTCGTGAATATGTTTCTGAGGTAGATTCGCAGACTGGCGAAGAATTTCTACAGTTGAAAGGAAATAAAATCCCAAAAGGATTGGTTTCCCTTGAGAGGCTCTTTGATAAACATGACAGGTATATCAAGCAGCGGCAACAACAGCAGGACTCGAATTCCTCCATGGAATTTGAACAGGTCAATTTGGGTACAGAAACAGATCCCAAGATGGTCAACATCGGAAAATGCTGCACGGCTGATGAAAGATTCAAATTCATTACCCTCCTCCGCCATTACATTGATGTTCTGGCTTACTCCTATGATGATCTGAAGTCTTTCAGGCCTAAGGAGGTTCGACACGAAATTCCCCTCAAAGCTGGATCGTTGCCTTACAAACAGAAGCAGAGGCAATACAATCCAAAGATATCAGGTACAATTCTTTCTGAAATTCAGAAGATGCTGAATGCGAGGATTATCTTTCCAATTCATCACTCCACATGGATTTCAAACATAGTACCTGTAAGGAAGAAGAACGGAGAAATCCGTATCTGTGTTGATTTCAGAAATCTCAACCAGTCTTCTTTGAAAGATAACTACCCCTTGCCCATCATGGACCAAGTATTGCAAACAGTGACAGGTTCAGAAATGCTATCTATGTTAGATGGTTTTTCAGGGTACAATCAAGTGGAGGTAAATGAAGCTGATCAGTTCAAGACCGCCTTCACCACACCGCGGGGCACATTTGCATATCGCAGAATGCCTTTTGGACTGATCAACACTGGCGCAACATTTCAGAGAGCGATGGATCTTGCTTTCAGAGATGAAATGGGCAAGTTCATCGTGGTGTATCTCGATGACTTGACCGTGTTCTCCAAAAACCGTCATGATCATGTACATCATTTGCGACAAGTGCTGGAGCGCTGTCGGCAAAATGGTATTTCACTCAATCCCAAGAAGTCAGTTTTTGGGGTAACGGAAGGCAAGCTTCTCGGACACATTGTATCCCGAGAAGGTACTAAGATCGACCCGGAGAGGGTCAAATCTATTCAAAGTCTCACTCTGCCGGCAAGTAAGACTGCTGTTCATTCTTTCTTTGGAAAGGTGAATTTTCTGCGAAGGTTCATCCCTGAGTTTGCAGAAAAAACCCGTCACATTGTTAATATGATGAAGGGTAAAGCCACTTTCCGTTGGACTGCGGAAGGTAAAGAAGCGTTCGAGGATATCAAGAGAGCTATTGCTCATGCTCCGGTTCTTGTCTGTCCTGACTACACTAAGGATTTCCTAGTCTATAGTTACGCTTCAGATCACACACTTTCAGCTATTCTGGTTCAGCAGAATGAGGAAGGCGTTGAATCCTCCATATCATTTATGAGTTGTCCTCTCAAAGCTC
Organism: Cunninghamia lanceolata; assembly: GCA_027924645.1. Lineage (NCBI taxonomy): Eukaryota > Viridiplantae > Streptophyta > Pinopsida > Cupressales > Cupressaceae > Cunninghamia > Cunninghamia lanceolata. The sequence goes on along the minus strand of BSBN01000716.1, from coordinate 2,337,072 downwards.
ATGAATTAAAGTATTCGAATATGGAGAAACATGCCTACGCCGTAGTCAAAGCAGTTAAGCATTTCAGGTTCTATATTCTAAATTCACACACTGTTGTCATGGTGCCTGATACAACAGTCAAATCCATTCTAACTCAACAAGAGTTCGGAACGAAGAGAGGTAACTGGATCGCTAAAATTCAAGAATTCGATCTGGATATTAAGCCTACCAAGCTTGTGTGGGGTAAAGGTTTGTGTCAATTGATCGCAGACAACGTTCCAAAAGAGACAGGGGACGAAGAAGAAGAAGTTGCGGACACGCCAACTGTTCTTTTTGTTACTACAACTGATGAGTGGTATTCCAATATCGCTCATTTCCTTACCTATGGTGAGTGCCCTTCTCACTTGTCTTATAAGGAAAGGAGAACTGTCAAGTTAAAAGCTGCTAACTACGTCCTTTGGGACAATGGTTTGTACAAGAGAAGTCTTGACGGAGTATTTTTGCGTTGCGTGGATAAAGCGCAACAAGGTAAACTTTTGGAGTCTTTCCACAATTTGGCTTGTGGTGGACATTTTTCAGCACCTGTAACGGCTCACAAGATATTGCGAGCTCGATACTATTGGCCCACACTATTCCAAGATGCGTATAATTGGGTACGCAGGTGTGAATTATGCCAGCAGTTTGTTGGGAAACCAAAATTGGCAGCCTTACCTCTCAAACCAGTGGTGATTGAGGAGCCTTTTCAGCAATGGGGTATTGACTTCATTGGCGCAGTGAATCCATCATCAAGTGCCGGACACAACTATGTCCTCACAGCAACAGACTATTTTACCAAATGGGTGGAAGCTATTCCAGTCAAACACGCCACTTCAGAGGTGGTATGCAGTTTTCTTAAAGAAAACATTATCTCCAGGTTTGGAATCCCAAACAAGATTGTAGCAGACAATGCTACTTGTTTTTCCTCTTATGAGATCACTGAGTTTTGCTACGAACATGGGATCACTCTTTCCCATTCTTCAGACTATTATCCGCAAGGGAATGGTCAAGCAGAATCAAGCAACAAGAATCTGGTCACTATCATCAGGAAGCTGGTTGATGAGAATCAGAGAACTTGGCATAAGGCATTGTTCGATGCTTTATGGGCAGATAGAATTACACCCAAAAGGGCAATAGGCATGTCGCCATTTCAGCTTCTATATGGACTGAATGCGGAGATACCGATCACCTTGGAATTGCCAGCATTGAAGTTGGTAAAGGCATTGGAAGATAGAACTTTTGATAGTTCTATTGATAAAAGGATCATGTATTTGGCCGAACTTGAGGAGCAACGCACTGTTGTGGTGGACCGCATTGCTGAGCACCAAAATCAAGTAAAGAGACTCTTCGACAAGAAGGCGAAGGCTCGTGAGTTTCAGGTTGGAGATCAAGTCTTGTTGTGGGACAAGAGGAGAGAACCAAAAGGAATGCACGGAAAGTTTGATTCCTTGTGGAGAGGTCCATTCACCATTCATCAGTTCTGTGGTGAAAACAGTTTCTTGCTGGAGTATCAAGATGGGACACCATTCTTGTTGCCTCACAGTGGACATCATCTGAAGCACTTCAATCCTTGAGGTTTCAGATAAGTTAAATTGTACATTTGTATAGTTTTGTGTTTTATTTTTGTGTTTTCGTTTAGTCTTTGTGTCTTTTTCTTTTTAGCTTGACTCTATAGCCCAATGGCATGGATGAAGGCACTTAGAGACTGGATTCTACTCCCCTCAATCGTTTCAAAGTTCGATTGAAGGAAGTTCCCCAGTTAGAGCCAGCTGTTGTTCTCAAAATCAGCTACGCTCATTTTGTAGACAACCCCACGAAACTTGTCCGTTTCGTGAAACTACACTCTAAGATCGCAAATCGAGAAAAGATGTTCTTGATCTCGTGCGAGGTCATTTGATGTTTTTACGACGCTTCCTTGAATTAATTTCTCAATGAAGGCGAGGAAAGTTCAAGTCGTAAATTGGTCAAGGTGTTAATGTTAGTTTTTTTTAAAAGTCTGGTGAATTTTGACTCTTGATATGCAAGAGCGGCAAAATTTGCCGCTCTTACATATCCTTTAAATTTATTTTTTGTTTTGATGTATAGTCGGCGAAATTCGCCGCTATTACGTCGTTTTTAGTCAAAAGTGCGAAAGCGGCAAATTCCACCGCTCTCGCATATGTCGAGTGACCATCCATGCATCAGCGGCATTTTTTGCCGACTTTGCATATTAGTCAACAGCGATGCACGAGCGTCCGAATTTGCCGCCCGAACGAGATCTTCGGGATTTTCGTGTCGGACGCCATTAATGGCCACTCGTGCCAGGGGTTTTCAACTCCGTTTTTGATCTTTTAAAAGCCTTTTCTTTCTTCTATTCGTCATTCCTTATCCACAAAACCCCTACGCGACTCGCTCGACGCTCGTCTGATCTCACCGTTCGCCGATTCACCGACCGAGCTATCCTTAGGGTTTTCCTCTACAAGCACGGGTAAGTCTTCCTTCCACTCGTCGTTCAAACTCTTTCTTCAGAAGGTTTTGTTTCTTAGTTTTTGGTTTTTGTTTTCGTTTGTTTTTGTTTTGTTTGCAAGGTTTTTGTTTCTTGTCTTGTGTTGACAACCATAGGCTGCCCTAGGTTTTTCGCCTTCAAAATCTTTAAACCTACCTACTACCCCGAAAACCCTAGGGATTCCCTCGCCCTCGAAATCCCAAACCCTCAACACGAAATTCATCTCACACGACATAGGTGAATTTTGCCGTGTTTACATTGTTGGTTACCTGAGTGTCGGATCGGGTAACATCTCGGCGCTCAAAACTTGCGGAGGTTACCTTGCCATGCAACGTCGGCGAAATTCGCCGTTCGTGCATATGTAGAACCCAAATGCAGTGTCGGCACAAATCGCCGACGGAACGTCAAAGATGAAGTTTAGTTATCAAATGCAGTGACGGCGAAAATCACCGCCCGAACAACAAACCTTTCGTTCCTATTTCCTGCAGCAGCGGCGAAAATTGCCGCTCTTACCAAACGAACCCCAGTTAAGCCTATTTCCTGCATCGACGGCAAATTTCGCCGCTCCAACCATCTCACGATTCTTTCAAGCTGCATGGGCGGCGAATTTTGCCGCCGATGCACAAACATCAAACCCCTCACATGCAAGGGCGGCGAATTTTGCCGCCCGTGCAAAAAATATCCCAAATTTTCCTAACGCTGGAAAATTTTCAATTTCATTTTCCCGAGCCCGCTTCTCCTCTGATTCTTGGCCAGCTCGCACTATAGCCCTTTTTCAAGCGCACTCCCATAGTCGTGATCGTCAACATGCAATTTTCCCAGATTGCCCATATTTTCCCTGATTGCATGATCATGATTTCTGTTGCAGTTTCTTCTGCGGAGCTCCTTTCGACGTCAAATTTCCTCTCAGTGAAAGATCGTCCAAATGACTGATTTGTCTCCAAAGAAGGCTAAAGCAATGAAGTATAAATACCAGGGTGTTTTCCCAATCACCTCAGTTCACTCTAATGTTGAAGATATTAGAGATACAGAGATTGGCCATGTTGATATGGCTGAGTTCGTAGAGAGAACCAAGTCGAGCAACCCCAGTGCTATGATGAGGAAAATAGTAGAAAGTAATGTTCATCTGGTATCCTCCTTCCCAGTGGCGGCTCACAATACAGAATTTGTTCTTCAGTGCGCCCATTTCTACAACAAAGATATCAGAGCTGTGGTGGACGCCAGTGGTAATGTAATAATCAGGTTGGACCCTGAGTTTATTGACAAGGTGTTCATGTGTCCTCCTGCAACAGAGGTGTTGAAGCTTGATTTCACCGATGCTCAAAAAGAATATGATAAGAATCCAGAGAAGGCGAAGAAGGTAATCAACAACAAATGGTTGAAGATTGCGAGGTCAAGTTTGTCTAGATGGCCACGCAGCTTCCCCCGAAGTGATTTCGTGGAAGAAGTTGGTGACTTGATTACCCTTCTCAGCAGGATCAGAGGTTTGTCTTCCTCTTCACAATTTCAGGAATGGATGTATCCTTTCATTAAGGTCATACTCCAAGGCAAGCAGGTCATTTTCTGGGGAGAGCAAATTAGTAACGCTTTGCATGATCAGTTGACGAAGGTATCCACTACCTCCAAGTTCTTCATGACTTCCTATCTGGTATACATTGCAGCCTCCATGAGGATTTTTCCAGGGTTGTCGTCAGAAGGGGATAGAAGAGTAGTCCCAGTATACCAGTACTATTCCCAGCTAACATTGAAAGGCTCGATTCACCATTTCAGGAGAGTGAATGATGCATTCTTTGCTGTATTCTTGTGCCTTTTCAATCCCCAACTGGAGCAGAGAAGAATCTCAGATGAGGCATGGACGGTGGTTAATGGTTTTGGTTGTATGTTTTTGCAATTTCCATCTTTCTCCTACTTGAGGGTTGGCTTTTTCCAAGGTTACCCTTATATGCTTCCAAGGTTTCCTTCAGATAGATTGGTGTTGATGGAGTTGTGCAGGCAAATGATTGTCGTGCATAACAAGCAGATGGAACTCAAGAAGCCTGGCTTCAGATTTCCTGTAGAAATCGGCAGATACTCAGTATTGACTGCCGCAAAGGCAAGAGCTATGGAAACAGAAATGCAACTGGTCACCATGAAGCAATTTAAGAGGAGACCAAAGTTTGATTACCGGGGTGTAAGGGATAAAATCAAGAGGAAAACACAGTTCCATGAACCCATGGTGGAAGATGTCTGGATAGACTTGAGAACAGAGGAAGACATCCGAAAACTGGACTATAGCAGGCTGTCTCTAGAGCAAATTGAATACCTTGGACTTGCTGATATCCCAGAGGACCTTGTAGATGATGGAGAATTGGTTGATGCCAAGTATGAAACAGAACAGATAGCTGGTACTCCTCTACCGCCAATCCAATGGTCCCAAAAGGAGCTGACTTCCCTAAGGAAGAGATTTGAACCCATATTGGCCAACACCAATAAGTGGCTGGAAGATAAAGGAATTACGCTGAAGGAATTCTTCACTGGTTCAGAAACTGAAGTTCAAGAGCAAACTGGTAAGAAGGTTGAAAATAGAACGAAGAATAAGAGTGATGCTCCATCATCCTCTAAAACACATAAACCTAAAATCAGATTTGTGACAAAGAAAGCAAAGGTGGTTGAGAAGGAACCTGAAGCGAAGGATATGGAGATTGAAGAGCCAGCGGCCGAAGATCCAGCAATTGAAGAGCCAACTACAGAAGAGATGGATGTCGGAGACAAGGGGTCAGAGGAACAAGAAAAAGAGGCTTTGTCTCCACAAGACAATACACCTGTTGCACCCCCTGTGCCTGCTTCCCCCATTATCATTCCTTCTTCTGAATCCCCCTCTCCTCCTAAGATAATCTTTGATAATCCCCAGGGCACTTTTGAAAATGTTCTTCATTCTTCTGACTCCATTCCTAGTTTGTCTTCTTCGTCATTTGATATAGGAGATACTTCTATGTTTGATCATTTTGTGATGAATACTGAGCAAATTTCAAGTGCCAATGTAACAGGTGCGGTTTTTACCAACACCCCGCCTATTGTTTCTACCACCGGCACAAGTACAGTCCCAGTAACACCAGTGGCAGAAATGGACTCCAATGTAAATACTTCTCTGCTGCCACCTTGGTTATCAGCTTACACGCCAAAGAGGAAAAAGCAAGTCATCTCCCCAGATGATTTTGATTTCACTAAGCTGACACCGGCAAAACCTAAGGCTCCGAAGAAACCAAAGATCCTGTCAAGGGTACTTGAAGAAAAAGGGCAGAAGGTTTTGGAGATAGCAAAACCCCCACAGGATGCAACTGTCGAAAATTTTGACATGAATGACTATTCTATTTCTAGGGTCGAATTGGGCAAAATCACCCATGAAAGCGCTAAAAATGATATGCAGTCAGCCATGGACATCCTGATCCAGAAATTCGACAGGGAAAAGGAAATGAAAGACTACTACAAGGCAAAGGCAGAACAGCTGACTGCAGTGGTAAGAAAGATCACGTTGAATTCAGAAGCAGTTACTCCGGAGGCCGTGTCTGTAGAAGACCCCGTCATCCTGAAAGCGGAAAAGACTCATCTCAGAGGAAAAGTACTTGAAGAGTACTTAGATAGGATGCGAGCTCAGGGAATCTCTTTGCTCAAGGAGGTATTTGAGAAAACGGATAAGATGAGGAAAGTAAGAGCAGAACTCAACGATCTCATCGATGCCATCTCTCATGATATTGAGCACACAGAGGATACTCATGATAAGTGGGTTGAAATGAGGAAGCTGAAAATGAGCACTTTAATATCCATTGGCGCCATTTCCAACAGGGATTCATATATAGAGACAAAGGAAGCTCTAACGTACAGGAGCAATGTGCTAAGAAATTTGATCAAGGATCTCGAAGCTGCCAAGGAAACCAGTGAAGAAAATGATGTTAACATTTTGCATAAGCTGGAGGAGTTGCCCTGTAAATTGGTATCACAGGATAACCAGTTTCTTTCTGCAGAAGAAATGGTCAAGGAATTTGAGGACATGTTTCAGCAGGAATTTGAAGACAAGGTATTCTCAATAACTTCTGTGGACAACATATTAGACAACCAGTTAACCTTGGACAATTTGAAAACCAGGTTAACCAATCACGCCAAGTCAATCACTACAGTAAGGGATGCCATAGTGAGGGCCAGAATGATTTTCAAGAACACATTCAAACCAGATAGCATTGAAATGCAGGCGACCTTCACTATGTATGATGACCACGTGAAAAAGGGTGGTGACACAAGTCGAAGCAGCTGATTTTTTCCCTTAGTTTATTTTCTGATTTCCATATGTACTTTCAAAACAGTTTTGGACATTTTTACATGTACATTTTTGATATGCAATTACATGTAAAAAATAGGAAGTCCCAAGTCAATAAGGACTCCTATTTTTGAATAAGTCAAAGTAGTTGTAGATTTCCTAGATTTTCTCAAGGTCTTTCCCTATAAATAAAGGAGACCTCTTTTGTAAATATTATCTTTTATCTATTGCAAGAAAACTCTGGCGAATTGAAAAGCAAATCAAGACTTTGTGCTTATTGTGAAAATCAATATTCAAATATTCATCAATACAAGAAAGCAAGTTCAATTCCAATCTTTGTCTTGGGATTATTTGTGTTGTGATAGTTTTGTTCTTATGTCTTGCTATCATAATCTTAATTGATAATAATTGAAAGGTGGAGTTTGTTTCAAGTGATTGAAGAGCGCTCTAGATTTGATTCTGATAAACTTTGTGTTATCAAATCGGTTGTGGGTTATATGTTCATGTTTGTGAAAATACAACAGTTTGAAGACTTTGTGCTGCAAGTTGTTATATTTGAATCTTTTTTTATCATATTGAAGGAGAGTGAAGACTTTGGGCTGCATTTTGCTTCAAACAAGTTCTGGTTACAAGTAGTGAGTGAGGTAACAGAAAACTTTGTGTTTCTGTGATATTGTGATAATTTATAAGTTTTATATTGAGAGTTTGAAATATAAACATCTATTCTGAAAAAAGAGAATGAGATGAGATGGAACCACCCCAAACATAGTTTTTAGTGTACATAAATTTGATAAGTGTTTGATTTACAAAAGTTAAGTAATTAGAGGGAACCTCCCCTTGCTGAGAGGAGAGACTTTGTCTCATCATAGCTGTGGCTGATATACCCATTTTGCCGTTAGCGAGTTAACGACAAAATATTCACCCAACAATAGCTCAACCAATAAACAAGTCATGCTAAAAAAGGGGACATTACAAGTCCTCCCACCCCAAGATTGCTTGCCCCAAGCAATCGCAAATATCAAATTTACCTTAGGATCTAATCAATTCCCAAATCCCAAATAATTCTTGGACTTAGATGTGGTTTTTTTTGTGACTTGCCATGTTGTCCAACGTGTGCAAAGTACCAATACTCTCACTACTCCACTCTGATATAAATAGTACCATACCAAAATATGTGAAGCAACTCATCAAAATGCATGTCAATCATACTACCACCTGGATCCCAAACCATGATGTAACCATCCAAATGAATCATGAAGATGTAGCTATCAAACAATGTACCATCAATGTTGAAAGTCCTTCTAACACTGGATAGTATCATAATGTTGTGATCTAATGTCAAACACAAGTGCTTGGAAGAATGTATCCAACCCTGATATATTGTTGTTATAAATTAGAACAGCAATGATGAGTTCCAGGTAGCACCCAGAATAATACACCTTTTTACTTCCTTTTTCCATCCCTTTTATTCTATTGTCCTGGTAATTGCACCATAATAGACTGATAAGATTTGTTTTAATTACATTAATGAGAGATGAATTGTTGAAGGTCATGATTTTTTATTAAAGGACTAATGTGCAGCAAACTAATGAAAATATGTAGAAAAGTCTCTCTTTTTACGTCTACAGGTGCAGTTGTACGGGAAAAGGCAATTTTGAGCATCTCTGGAGATGATCCTAATAATCTTTGGAGCTGAGATGAAGGATACTACACCAGACTCCAATGTTTTCCCAATGTGTTGGAGGTATTTTGAAGCAGGGGAGCCAAGGGTGGATCATCTCCGGAGCCATACAGGAGTCATGGGTGCGTCTCCGGAGCTCCTAGCGACAACACACAATCTATGGAGCTCCTAGAGACAATGCAGAGTCTTGTTGTTATATGGAGCCTAATCAGACTCGGAGGTTAATTTTTCCCCACTTTTATCGGCACGGTTTCCCCCCAAATTCCTACGGGGTCAAGGGGTAGTGCCCCTTGTGGGGGTTTGGGGACAGCGCCCCTTGCAGGGTATTTTATAAAGGCACTGGGAGTTATTTTTCATTGACCGACATAAGAAAACCCTATTTTTGTAACTACCAAAAAGCTTGATAAAAGCGGCTAAGGGTTAGGGTTTTGATTGATATTGTATTGTAGCATTTACAGCGGTATTGAGTTGTAGGGATTGCTGGTTGTAATTAGTTTGATTTACTAGATAATAATATTGGACTCTTTGTTTGGTGGATGTAGTCCGAGTTTGGTATCAGTATCTGTGTATTTCCATTCCTATGTTTAATCTTTATTTGCATTTAATTGATATCTTCTGTCGGCTAACCCTAACATGTGGTATTAGAGCAGGTTGTGTTCGATTATCATCTGCAGGAAGGTCTCATGGTTGAGTGGGAGCAATGGCGGACGAGGGTAAATTGAAGGTCGATAAATTCAATGGGCAGAACTATCAGTTATGGAAGATACAGATGGAGGATTACCTCTATCAAAAAGATTTATGGATGTCGTTGGAAGGAGTAGCCAAGAAACCAGCAACAATGTCTGATGAGAATTGGAATCTTCTTGACAGAAAGGCACTGGGAACCATTCGGTTGTGCCTGGCACCATCGGTGGCATTTAATATAATGGAAGCGAAGACAACAAATGGTCTGATGAAAGCTTTGGCTAAATTGTATGAAAAACCCTCAGCCTCAAATAAGGTATTTCTCATGAAGCATTTGTTTAATCTGAAAATGGTTGAAGGTGGATCTGTGACAGATCATTTAAATGAATTTAATACGATTGTCAGTCAATTGACTTCTGTAAATGTAAAATTTGATGAATAAGTTAGAGCTCTCTTGATATTATGTTCATTGCATGAAAGTTGGAATAGTTTGGTAATGGCGGTTAGTAACTCTGTTTCTAGTTGAAATACCCTAAAATTTGATGATGTTGTTGGTGTTATTCTGAGTGAGGAAATTCATAGGAAAAGATTAGGTGGATCCACATCAGGCAATGTTTTGAATGCAGAAAGCAGGGGCAGATCAAAGGAGAGAGGAAAAGGTTCTGGAGGCCATGGGAAGTCATGAGGAAAATCAAAGGATAAGAGGTCCCAAACCAGAGGACAGAAGGATTACTAGTACTGTGGGAAACCAAGTCATCTGAAGAAAGATTGTTAGTCTCAGAAAAATAAAGGAGACAAACAAGAAGGCAATAAGGAGGCAAATGTGCTAAGTAATTAATCTAAAGATGATGCTTTGATTCTTTCCCTAGATAATGCTGATGATTCATGGGTTTTAGATTCAGAGGCCTCATTTCATGCTACGCCCCATAGAAGTTATTTTCTTGATTATGTCCAAGGGGATTTTAGGCTTGTTTATTTGGGAGATAACGAACCCTGTCAGATTGTTGGAAAGGGAAGAATTAAGATTAAGTTGCAGAATGGGAATCATTGGCTACTACAAGAGGTAAGACACGTTCCAAGGCTTAGTAGGAATTTAATTTTAGCAGGGCAGCTAGCTGAAGAAGGTTGAATTGTTACATTTACTGATAAAAATTGGAAGGTTTCAAAAGGTGCCTTAATAGTAGCAAAAGATGTGAAAGTAGGCACCTTATATCTTTGTACAGGTCATACTGTTCCTTCTACTTTAGCTGTTGCAGAGAAAAAACAAACAGGTTCAGGAACAGGTGCTGCAGGTTTGCAGGAAGAGACTGAAACAGTTGCTGCAGGTTCTAAGACAACACTGTGGCATAACAGACTTGGGCATATGAGTGAAAAAGGTATGAAGGTACTTCATTCTAAGAAAGTTTTACCAGGTCTGAAATTTATTAATATGGATTTCTATGAAAGTTGTGTGTATGGCAAACAAAAGAGAGTCAGTTTTCTCAAAGATGGGAAGCAAAAGAAAAATGAAAAGTTGGAGCTTGTGCATACAGATGTATGGGGACCAGCTCAAGTATCTTCTCTCAGTGGCTCTCGATATTATGTTACATTCATAAATGATGCAACTAGAAAGGTATGGATTTATTTCCTTAGGCAGAAATATGATGTATTTGAAACATTTAAGAAATGGAGAAGCTTGGTTGAGAATGAGATGGGTAAAAGATTAAAATGTCTTAGATCTGATAATGGTGGTGAGTATTGCAGCAAAGAATTTGAGGATTATTGTTCCTTTAATAAAATTCGTAGGCAAAAAATGGTTCTAGGGACTCCACAAGAAAATGGGGTGGCTGAACGCATGAATAGGACAATAATGGAGCGTGCAAGGACCATGAGATTACATGTTGGGCTGCCTTTAAACATGTGGGCAGAGGCTGTCAACACTACTGTATATTTAATTAAAAGAGGTCCTTCAGTTCCTTTGGGCTATGGTATTCCAAAGGAAGCATGTACAGGTAAGAAGGTGAGTTATTCCTTTCTCAAAAACTTCGGATGTGAAGCATTTGCACATGTAGATTCTAAAAATAGAACCAAGCAGGATGCAAAATCAAAAAAATGTACCTTTGTTGGATATGGCATTGATGAATTTGGTTATAGGATTTGGGATTTTGAAAATCAAAAAATTGTGAGAAGTATGGATGTTATATTCAATGAGAAGGTGTTGTACAAAGATCAGTTTCAATAGCATGAGAAGAAAGAAAAAGATTATGTGGTGCTAGATGATACTCTAAATAGTGATGTTCCAGTGGTTCCTCATGCTCCGCAACAACAACCAGAAATACCACAAACTCCAGTGAATGTTAGACGGTCAACAAGGATAAGTAGACCTCCTGCAAGGTTTTCTCCCTCTTTGTATTCTATTTTTTTAACAGATGCTGGTGAACCAAAAGGGTATGATGAAGCTATGCAGGTGGATACACAAGTTCAATGGGAGCTTGCAATGAAAGAAGAAATGGACTCCTTGCTAAAAAATCAGACTTGGGAATTATGTAAGTTACCTGCAGGTAAAAAGGCTTTACCGAACAAATGGGATTATAGGCTAAAAGAAGAAGATGGAGGTAAGAAAAGATTTAAGGCTAGGTTAGTTGTAAAAGGATTTGCATAGAAAAAGGGCATTGATTTTGATAAGATATTTTCTCCAATTGTCAAGATGACTTCTATTCGTACTATTTTAAGTATTATGGCTACTGAAGATTTGTATTTGGAACAACTAGATGTGAAAACTGCCTTTCTCCATGGTGATTAGGAGGAGGAGATATATATGGCACAGCCCCAAGGATTTGAGGTCAAAGGTAAGGAGAAATAGGTGTGCAGATTGAAGAAGAGTTTGTATGGGCTGAAACAAGCACCTCGACAATGGTATTTGAAATTTGATAGTTTTATGGCTGAGCAAGGCTACAACAGGTGTAATTCTGACCATTATGTTTATTTTAAGAGGTTGGATAATGATAGCTACATTATTTTATGTTTATATGTTGATGGCATGCTTGTAGCTAGGTCTAACATGGATCACATAAGAGAGTTAAAATAGCAGTTAGCACAATTATTTGATATAAAAGATTTGGGGGCAGCAAAGCAAATCCTTGGTATGAAAAATTGTAGAGATAGGAAGAACAGAAAAGTGACACTATCTTAGGCTGATTATGTTGAAAAGGTGTTGCAGAAATTCCATATGGAGAATGCCAAAGTTGTCAGCACACCTTTGCCTAGTCATTTGAAATTGACTAAGGAGATGTGTCCTAAGACACAAGAGGAGGATGAAAAAATGTCCAAGGTACCGTATTCTTCAGCTGTAGGAAGTTTAATGTATGCCATGGTATGCACGAGACTGGATATTGCACATGCTGTAGGAGTTGTAAGCAGGTATATGAGTCATCCCAGTTTGGAGCATTAGAATGCAATAAAATGGATTCTCAGATATTTGAGAGGTACATCCAATAAACACTTATGTTTTGGGGGCTCTAATACATATTTAGTAGGTTATGTCGACTCAGATTTGGTAGGGGATATTGATACCAGGCGGAGTACTACAGGTTATGTCTTTACTGTAGGTGGGACAACAGTGAGTTGGATCTCACGGTTGCAAAAGGTGGTTGCTTTATCCACCTTAGAGGTAGAGTATGTAGCTGCAACAGAGGCAAGCAAGGATATGATATGGCTGAACTCTTTCATGGAAGAATTGGGCAACCAACAGGCTAACAATTATTTGTTTACAGACAGTCAGAGTGCCATACATCTTGCCAAGAATTCTACCTTGCATTCAAAGACCAAACACATACAGTTGAGGTATCACTTCATTCAGTCAGTGTTGGATGATGGACAGTTAAGGCTGGAAAAGATACATACAGATGAAAATCCAGCGGATATATTTACAAAGGCAGTGACAAGGGAGAAGTTGAGCTCCTCTTTAGCTTCGGTTGGTCTTCTAGACTGAAAATAACAAAATTAGAACAGCAGAGTCCAGGGTGCTTATTTCCAGTGGGAGCTACAGGGTCAATGGTGTTATGATCAGTCTCCAAGTGGGAGATGATATGGTGTGGAGTCTGATCAGTCTCCAAGTGGGAGATTATTATTATATGGAGTCTAATCAGACTCTCTGTTTGGTGGATGTAGCCCGAGTTTGGGTGAACCACGTTAAAACTTGTCTCTCATTGTTATTAGTTTCTATGTATTTCCATTCCTCTATTTAATCTTTATTTGCATTTAATTGATATCTTCTACCGGCTAACCCTAACAAGTCTCTGGCATCACTATCAGTCTACATCTCTGGAGGCAACTGTAGTGCTCCAAAGTTTACTCATCTAGCACTAGAATGACCCAGCGAAGACTCTAGTTGACTGCTAGGGATCTAATTCCTCTTTTATTGATTTTGCATGAGTTATGAAAGACTTTTTAAAGACTTAGATTTCAAGGCCTCGCTGCCCAATTGTTATTTAAGTTAAAGACTCTGGATTTAGTGGGACTTCTATACCACTAAAACCTATTTCAGTTTGTATGATTTTACTCTGCAGTTAAATAATTGTTAAAATAAGAGATTGATGATATCTCATAGATAAACTAATAGTTAGAGTAGATAGATATCTCATTGCTTGATTTGATATATGTTAAGGTAGGAGCAACAGAAAGTTAGACAGATTATTGCTATTAGATTATTGTAATTTCCATTTTTCAGATTCGACATACTTTTTGAATACAAGCATACTGATAGAATTAGACTGAAGAAAGACTGTGTTATTATATTTTTGTACTGAATTTTTGCTTTAGCCTTCAGTCCTGAAGGCGAGGAGTAAGGGCCCACTCCCACCATCAAGACAGGAGGCTAGTATCTCTTTGTTTCATTGTCCTATTTCATATTATATTAGGAAGATAAGTTTACTGCTTTCATAAAGATAGATTTATTTCTATTTAATAGTTGTTTCCAATAAATGCATATTTTCAGTTGTGTGGATTAGAATAGGTCAATTTCAGCAATTTACTATTTCACCATTGTTTTAGTGTTTTTAGAATTTCCTTTCACAACAAACAAATTAGCAGTATTAATCTTTGAAACAGTCAAATCAGTAGAACTAGTTAGTGGACTGGTAACTATGGAACCCCTTATTGCAGATAGCCTAGGACACAACCCTGGATTTGACACATGAAAAACATGATTAAATGTCAAGGTCTAAAGACCCTTGTCATTTTTGGCACCATTCTCGGGGACTCTTGTTTCAATGAGGAAAACTTAGTTAGCAGTCCTTTTTAGGTTAAATTGAATCTGTATGGTTAGACCTAGGGATTCGAAAGGTAGATACATAAAATGAACACCCCAATAACAAACTATAGGAGAAAGCAGTAGGGTGGCACAAGATCTTGTTGAAGGGGAACACTTAGAACCTACCTTGGAAGCTACACCCCAACTTGACATTCCCTCACATCCTTAAAGTCCTTCACTCTCTGAGTATATCCAAGAATTGCAAGAAAGATATCAGGCAGATCCGTTACCAGAATCCACTTCCTCAGAACCCCACACTGAATCTCAAAGAGAAGAAACACCAGACATGGATGATAATCATGATGGGGAAGATAATCAAGCTCCCAAGACCTTCTCATACCCTATTACCCTTGCTCATGGAGATAATACCCCTATGAAGAATATTTCACCTTCACACTTACCAAATTTTAGGGGTATTGCTTCTGAGGATCTATATAAGTTTCTGTTTGAGTTTAAGGTTGTATGTTAGACCTATGACTACAAATCAGATAATCAAAAACTCAAACTTTTCCCATCAACCCTGAAATATTCCACTATGAGGTGGTTCATGGGCTTAGCCTAAGACTCCATTCACTGATGGGATCAAATGGAAACTGAATTCTTGGGCAAGTACCAGGATTATTGTAGGGTCAGTGATAAAAAGGATGAGTTGTTCAAAATTAAACAAAGAGAGGATGAAATCTTAAAGGACTATCTGGATAGGTTCAACTTTGCCTTGGGGAGGTATGGCAATCCTGTGGCTCATCCCTTGGCCAGAACATTATTTGTAAAAGGATTAGACAAAGAATCAAAACATGCACTGGATCTAATGGGGAGAGGGAACATTAACAAAATGGATATGCCTACTATAGAACTTTGCAAAAACTACTCTAGAACCCAAGATGGAACGAGAAAGCCCAGATCTTTTAAAGGAAAGAATGAAATTGGACATTTAATGGAGGAGATTGAAAATCTTAAGATAGATATTACGGTCCAACTGAATACCACATTAGATGGGATTCAAGCAAAGACTAGAACAACTGAACAAAGTAGAACAACTAAACAAAGTAGAACAACTGAACCTCTCTCCATATATTATCCTAGATGTAGGAACAAACACATGTTGAGAGAATGCCCTTTAGAAAAATTAGAAATCTGTCAGATCTGTGATAGGGTGCACCCTACCAGTCAGTGTGATCATCTCCCGGCCTTAAAAAGCCTAACTAAGAAGAATTCCATAGTAGAGGAGGAGTTGAATTATGTAGGACAAAAACAGACTAGTAATTTCCCTTATAATCAGTACCCAAATCAGGCTTCCTATAGGGGTCCTTCAAACTGGGGAAACAATCAATGGAATCCAACGTGGCAGGGGCCTCAAAACATTTTCCCTTGGGGACCACAAGATTGGTCACACCAGCAATGACAGAACTAGCATTGTCAAAACTAGCCCTGGGCAAATCAACAATGGCCACAACAGTTCCCACAACAATTTAGATCGCAAAACATGCAGCCTCAGTGGGGTCCTCAACAGGGTTATAGTCAACAATACCAAGGACAACCTAGATGTTTTCAACCTCAGCAACAAGCATTACTAACTGGACCCCCACCACACAAGGACAGTCACAAAATGAGCCTATTAGTCAGTCACCTTTACCAAACCAACCTGTAGGAAATCCACGAAATAAACAAGGAGCAATTGTTTACATGATAAAGCAAGAAAATATGGATGGTGTCAATGCTATTTATCTTAATAACCTCTAGTTACGTTTTGGGAAAGCACTTCCAAGACCATCTCCCCTTCTTATAGTTGAAGTAACCAATGATGTGGAACCTAAAAATCTATCCACTCAACCTCAGGAGGAGATTAACTATCAAAATTGTGCTACAAGAACAACCCTTAGGTAACTCTGGAGTTCCTCCTAAAGGAACATCTCCATAGAACAACTCTAGAGGCACTTCTGTAAAGAACTCTGATGCTACTCTGAAGATAGAAAAACTAGCTTACCCAAAACGGCTCAAATAGCATGTCCCTCAGAAAACCATCCTACAAAAACAAGTCCAACCTACCATGGAATCAAAACTTCTATAAGAAATTAGACAGCTGAACATTGAAATTCCACTCTTACAAGCAATCAGGGATGTGCCTAAACTAAACCAATTCATCAAACAACATTGTGTTAAAAACCAGGGCATGAAGAAAAAATTCCATGCCACCATTTAGGTGGAAGGGAAAGTAGTGGACCTTCTTGTGGGAGAATTGCTCCTCCCAAAATATGGAGACCCTGGGAACCCTATCATAACTGTCTATATTTCAAGGGTAGAAATATCTAATGTTTTGGTTGATTTGGGAGAAACAATAAATGTGATGACAGTGCAGACCCTAGACAAATTAGCTTTGACTAGTGTCCAGGCCACATCTACAATTCTCCAATTGGCTGACCAGTCAGTACTATTCCAAAGGGGGTATTAATCGATGTCCCAGTCGTGGTGGAATCATGAGAATTTCTAGTAGATTTTCTGATATTAGAACCCATAAACCAATGAAATGCTTACCCCTTGATCTTAGGAAGACCATAGATGGCTATAGAAACAACATCTATTGATTGTCGAATAGGAGACATGGTCATTTCCAATGGGATAGATTTGAAGAAAATCTCTTTATACCCTCCGGCTAAACCATCAATACATTACTCAGGAAAAGTGTGGGTAGATGAGCCTAATAACATGGGAAACAGTGCCTCAGTACCTATGGTTACCATCAATGAACATTTGGGTGAGTTAGAAGAAGAAATAAACTATGACACAACAAAAGGCATCACAACATTCTTATTGACAAGGATATAATGGAATTAGCCCAAGACTCAAAAAGAGAATTCCTTACTGCTACCCATTGTACCCTTGCAAACATTTTTCCTTGTGGAGAAACCTTTTATAGAGACTTGGCCACATTCCATATGTTGCTTCCACATTCCTGTCCTCTTAACACTATGACTCCAGGATATGGGGTAGGGACATCTATGGATCAGATTACAAAGTAGGTCATGATTTTACCTAGGAAAACATTGAATATCAACACCCAGTTAGCAGAAAAATAGGAAGAAGCACTTCTCAAACTCCTGGTCTCCCATTCAGCAGATTTTGCTTGGGAATACCAAGATATGAAAGGCATCCCTCCTGAGATCTGTACTCATTATATATACACTGAAGATGTCAAACCTGTTAGACAGCCCCAGAGGAGATTAAATATTTCCTTGAAAGATATTGTTAAGACTAAGATAGAGAAATTGCTACAAGCAGGCTTCATATATATGCTATCTCGAACAGTCAGTGGGTCTCACCCCTAGTCATAGTACCTAAAAAGAATGGAAAGTGGAGAGTGTATTGACTATAGAGAACTAAACAAATCCACAAAGAATGATTATTTTCCCTTACCATTCATTGACCAAGTGCTAGACAACCTTGCAGGGAAAAAGTACTTCTCATTTTTAGATGGGTTTTGTGGGTATAATCAAATTCAAGTAACACCTGAGGACCAAGACAAGACCACTTTCACTTGTTCTTGGGGAACTTTTGCATATAGAGTTCTTCCATTTGGACTATGTAACGCTCCAGCTACATTTCAGAGGGTTGTTTTAGCCATTTTTGCTGAATTGGATAATGACTGTATGGAAGTCTATATGGATGACTTTACTATGTATGGAGACACCTTTGAGGAAACTCTCACAAACCTAGATAAGGTGCTACAATGTTGTAAAAAAAATCAACTGGCCCTGAGCCATGAAAAATGCTTTATGATGATAGAGGAGGGAATTGTACTTGGACATCACATCTCGGCAAAAGGGATCAAAGTAGAACAAAATAAAATAGAAGTGATAAAATAGTTACCCTCACCTAAAAACCAAACAGATGTTAGAATACTTCTAGGTCATGCAGGATACTATAGGAGATTTATAGAGAATTTCAACATAATAGTTACTCCTATGTTTTCCCTGCTTACCAAAGATGTTGACTTCTCATGGACAGAGGATTGCCAATCAACATTTGAAACCATTAAAGAGAAACTTATTGTCACACCTATTTTGAGGGGACCCAATTGGACTTTACCATTTCACATACAAACTGATGCTTCAAATGAGTCCATTGGGGTAGTCCTAGGACAAAAAGAAGTGGGAGAAGGTATGCATGCCATCTACTACATCAATAAGAACCTTAGTCTAGCAGAAAAAAACTATACCACAACCAAAAATAAATTCTTGGCAGTCATATATGCTATTAACAAATTCAGGCATTATATCGTAGGATACAAAATATGTATGCATACTGATCATGCAGCTATCAAATACTTAATGAACAAACCTGTAGTAGGTGCAAGGATAATTAGATGGTTGTTACTATTGCAGAAATTTGACATTACCATAGTTGACAATCCAAGGAAATTCAATTTGGTTGCTGACTTTTTGTCAAGGTTGCATATAGGTGGAGAAAACCAACCAGTGGAGGACAAACTCCCAGATGAACATCTCTTTGATGTTTCCTCTACTACACCTTGGTTTGCTGACATAGCTAATTTCTTAGCTACAGGCTAGTTTCCATCTCATTTCACCTCAAAAAAAGAAGCGATTGGTAAAAGAAATCTTATCTTACAAATGGTTAAATGGTTTACTATTTAAGTGTGGTCCTGACTTTATTTTATACAAGTGCTTGACAGTTGATGAAGTTTTTTATGTCTTGAGAGCATGTCATGATGAACCCTCCAGTGTACATTATTCCTCACAAAGAACCATTCACAAAATTCTAGGAGCTAGTTACTATTGGCCCTCTCTTCATAAGGACACCAAGAGGTATGTGCAGCAGTGTGATCAATGCCAAAGAGTGGGTCGACCAACCTTTACCTGGGAAATGTCACTACACACTCAAGTAGTGTTGGAACCATTTGAACAATGGGGTCTAGATTTTGTGGGACCGATTTCTCCACCATCTTCAGGCAAAGAATATATTTTGGTCTGCACATACTATGCAACTAAATGGGTAGAAGTTCAGGCATTGTAGTTCGTAAGGGAAAAAAAAGTTGATGATTTTCTCTATAACAGAATCTTCTTGAGGTTTGGAGCTCTGAGATCCATAGTTTCAGATAGAGGACCGCAATTCACTTCTCAGGTAATTCAAGCTTTCATAGATCTATACCAAGTTAAACATAGAAATTATTCACCTTACCACCCCCAAGTTAATGGGCAAGTAGAGGTGACTAATAGGGAGCTAGAAAATATCTTGACAAGAATAGTGGCTATGAATAGAAAGGATTGGGATAACAAGTTACCTGAAGTAGTTTGGGCCTACAATACCACCTAGAAGTCCACAACCAAGTTCTCACCATATGAATTGGTTTATGGAAAGAAACCCATTCTGTCCATAGAATTTGAATTGTAAACACTAAAGACCTCATTGGATATTGGGCTACCATTGTCTATAGCACAACAAAATAGGATTCTTCAACTCAATGAGCTAGATGAAATCAGGATAGAGGCCATACAACAAACAGAACTTATTCAATACCAAAGGAAATAGTGGCATGACCAACACATCAAGAAGAGAGCATTTTAACAAGGGGATTGGGTTCTCCTATATGATTCTAAGTTTAAGGAGTTCAAGGGGAAGTTACAAACTCATTGGATGGGACCTTACCAAATTAGGGAAGTCTATGAGAATGGAACAATTTTACTAGCACCCATTGATGGAGGTGAATACACATTCTTAGTCAATGGCCACAGAATTCGGCTCTATACAAAACAAGCTACTAAGGAAGAATTTACCAAGGACTTGTGCTTGGTGACAGGGGTCACAACCTCTGCCACAGGTTGAAGAAATTCAAGGACAATATATGAAAAAAAAGGTTGAAAACCAGCAAATGGCGTCCTTTCTCAAAAAAAATAAAAGAAATAAAAGAAGGGTTGAAAACCAGCAAATGGCGGCCTTTCTCAAAAAAAAAAGAGAAAGATGGAAAACCAGTAAATGGTTGTTTTTCTCGCCAAGGGGATTGAAAACCAGTAAATGGTGGTTCCCTTCTTCTTGTAGGATTTTAGCAGATGATCTTCAAAGCTAACCAGGCACCCAGGAGCCACTGGAACACATCTCTGGAGCAGTCTAGGAGCACCTCCGATGCTTCACCAATAATGAAACCATCTCAAGAATGGGGGGGACCCACCTCTCTAGGTATCAAAGTGGGGACACAACATGATGAGGTCAGCATGACTCATCCTCCACTTTTGAAAAGAGAAAGCAATGAGGTCAGCATGCCTCATCATCCATAATAAAAAAGGAAGTTGTTACTGCTTGCGCACATCATCCCAGCTGCTCCTCATGATGTCATTTGATAACACATCATTTTCAAGTCTACTCATGAGGAAAGATTTCAGACCACGTGACACTGATGGTGTTGGTGACATTCCAAGCGACGTGGGCGCTGCACACATGTCAAGTCACACCACACCTCATCAAAGTCGTGGCGTAGCAGCCAAGTACATCGGGCCATCATCACAAAAAGTGATCAAGGTAATTCGCTCAAGTTAGTTAATTATTACTTATCTTGTCATTTCTATTTTTAGGTGCAGTTACTTCGACATGTACCCCTGCCATTATTTCCCTTTTCAACCTATGCATGCCGCCTTAATTGCCACACTATCGACCTCACTCTGGAGTGTCATATCATTCCTTGTGATTATGACTAATCCATTAATTCAAATTAATTGAAGTCAATTAACCCTTCCGTAATCCAAGTAATTGTCATTAATGGATATCAAGCCCCTAGTTTCAGAAATTACAGAGCTTTCCAAACCTCAGAGGTAATCTTTAAGATTTTACAACCACAATCTTCCAAAAGAGCAAAGGAAAAGAGCAAAGAAAAAGAACTACAAAGAAGGCCAATGGGAGGTTCATTCGTAAGGGGTCAAATAATACAGGAATATGGGAGTGAAAAAGAAATCAAAACCTAAAAATGTAACAGGACTGCTGCAAGACCAAGCTACAACAGAGATCTTAAAAAATGCTGGGTGGTTGGAATTTCTAGAGAAATTTGAAGGATTTCAAGAGGACATTGTAGATGATTTCCTGCGCCACTTAAAGAATAACCAAACTACAGTACAAGGGGTCCCAATCAGTGTCTCAGCAACCATTATTAGCCATATTTCAGGGCTACTAGAACAAGGTGAGAGATTCTATCATCTTAAAACCTTGTACATTGATTTAATTAAAAATTTCTCAGTAGAAGGTGAACCTGAAATCTAGATGCACTTAAGTAAAAATGAAGTCAAGGGAATTGTTAGGACCTCACTCACACAACCATGGCAATCTCTAGCTATGTGGTTAATGAAATATTTTACATGTGATGGACAATTCTCTCTGGTTTTGGGACCCATAATGAAGATGCTAATTTTCTTAAGGCATGGGCATGCCCATCCAGAATTTAGCATCAACCTCCCAAACTTTTTTTACTTTGCTATTGTAGCCTTGGTATATAAGTATCAACAGGGGAAGGGTCCCATGAAACACCACGGCCTCATTTTCTTGATTGTAAAACACCATTTCCTGTCCTAAGCTGATGGAGAGGCCTTATGGAAATCATTCTTAGATGACAAATCTTAGGCCAGGACACCAAGCAAGGCATAGGGTGCAGAAGAAACTTCTTCTACTCAGTATGATGAGGAAGCAGTGTCTTCTACTTCCTCCCCAGCCATAGGGAAGGGAAAGGACAAGAAATAAACAATGGAGGAAACACCAACTTCTACCCCTGCTACTAAGAAGAAAAAGAAAGGGAAAGAAGTTTTGGGAGAAGCCTCAGCTGCCACAAAACAGCTAGAAGAACCAATTATGGAGCAACACTTCCATATGACTCGCTCAGCAAAATAAAAGATAACCTTAGCTGAGGAGTCTACTCCAACCAAGCACATAAGGGAAGTTGTCATCATGGAAGAGGAAATAACACCGACCTCTGCCCAGACTTCTGGCCACAAAAGGCATAGGAAAGAAATAGGGCAAAAAGAGAAAACAAAAAGGACTTTAAGAACACCTAAGTCCCGCAAGCATCAAAAGTTTGAGGAAGAGTCTGATGAGTCAGATGAAGTCCCTCTGATTAGAAGAAGAATAAAAAGAAGAGTAGTTGAGGGAACTACTCCGGAGTCTCCTGCTCATCCAAGGTCTCAAACTTCAGAAACACAACACACTCAAGCTCTGGAGACAACAGAGAAAGAAACCTAACCATTTCTTCAGATTCTGAGGGTAATGAACCAGCTTCAAAGACAGGCTCCACCATTGCTCCGGAGAAGCAAGAGGAAGAGACCACCTACATAGATTAAACATGACACTGCTCTCTTAGCTGAGGTCCTCATGGGCTTAAGAACTTCCATGGAGGAAGATGGACCTTCATCACCCTTAACATTTGCAAAAGTAAGCCAAGATGAAGCTTAGGAAAAGGAGACCTCAAGGGATGATGAGGATGAGTAGGGGGAAGCAGCTGACAATGTGGGCTAGGAAGACATAGAGACCCCTAATGAGGAAAGAATAGAAGGGGAAGAAATAGGAAATTACTCTCACCCCTCTGATCAACAAGATGTAGAGGTCCCAAGAGAACAACAACTGATGGAAGAAATTGATAATCTAAAGAGACTGTTGTGAGGGAAGAACCTAATCATCATTGACATCAAGAAGGTCATGAAAGAAAAAGATACAAAATAGAAGCAAGTAATTGAGGAGCTGAAAAATGTGCTCAAAGAGAAATAGAAAATCATTCAAAAGAAGGAGGCTGAAATCAGAGAGAAGGAAAAGGAAGTAGCACAGAATACCTCTGATATTGTTAAAGCTAGAGACAATGGTCTCACATTAATTGCAACACTAATTGAAAAGACGCGGAGTCAGGCTAAGTAGCTGACATGGGCCAACAATAAGATGGATGATCATGAAGAGCTACTTCATGAGCTGACCAATCTAGCTACTACCATGGAACAAGGGACTCAAATAGATGCATACCTAGGGGTGCTCCCAATATACATCCCTAAGGCCTTGTTTCACTAGGGAAAGAGATGTCAGGAATATGAGAAATTCAAACCAATGTTGCAACTGCAAAGGGTAGTGACTGCCATGTCAGAAAAAGTACAGGCCTTAGAGGAGAAGGTCATGAAGGTGACCACTCTCTCTACTGAGATCATATCTTGTAGACCTCCCAGTGGCAATTATGCTCTATTTTTGCAAGAGTGAATCCTCAAGAGGAAGACATCATTGGTCTTGTCTGATTTAATTGAGAATATACAAATTGAGGTAGATTTCATGGAGGTATACATGAGAAGCTCTGATGAAGACAAAAGTTTTCTATGTGAACTATACCTACATGATTTCTTCATAAAAGATCACACCTTCTTCATCAACTACTTTGTAGGTGAATGTTAGCTTAGGGCATTTATGTCACTGATGAGAAATCATCAAATTTGGAATGAAAGAATGGAGGCCTACACCAAAAAGGATGCAGAGACAAGCCTACTTTTAAGAAGAAAATGTCCAAACCCTATGGGATTTGAAATCTGATCCAGGGTAAAAATTTATTTCCCAGAAGGAAGAACAAAAATATTGCCCTTGTATCAAAAGCACCTACAAGAATGTGCTATTATGTTTGGTCTCTTCATGCACAGTTCAACTAATCAGATGATCACAATTGGAAAGAGGAGATGGAACACCCTAACTCCATAGTAGAAGAGGAAAGAAGTAGTGTCCCCAGCCAACCTCTAGTTATTTATGAGGAAAGCAAGAATGGTGTCCAAATTGATGGACAAATATAAACAGGATTGGATAGGTGGCTGTTTCAGGTCACCCCTCATTATTGAGCCATTGCCCATATGGGCTGAACAAATGGAGGATGCTAAATTTTAGGAATGACTGAAACAAGTTGAGCAGTTCGAGGGGAATGGCAACACAAATGTCACTACTTGGTCCACTTATGAGGAGTACACAATCTGACTGAGAGAATATACCACCTCAACAAGTCTAGGTTGTGATGTGCTGGAGGACCTGCTAACCTTTATGTTCAGGAGGAATGATGAGTGCCAAGTAGCACCCAAAATAATACACCTTTTTACTTCCCTTTTCCATCCCTTTTATTCTATTGTCCTGGTAATTGCACCATAATAAACTGATAAGATTTGTTTTAATTACATTAATGAGAGATGAATTGTTAAAGGTCATGATTTTTTATTGAAGGACTAATGTGCAACAAACTAATGAAAATGTGCAGAAAAGTCTCTCTTTTTATGTCTACAGGTGCAGTTGTACGACAAAAGGCAATTTTGAGCATCTCCGGAGATGGTCCTAATAATCTCCAGAGTTGACATGAAGGATACTACACCAAACTCCAATGTTTTCCCAATGTGTTGGAGGTATTTTGAGGTAGGGGAGCTAAGGGTGGATCATCTCTGGGGCCATACAGGAGTCATGGGTGTGTCTCCAGAGCTCCTAGCAATAGCACATAGTCTCTGGAGCTCCTGGCAACAGTGCAGACTCTCTGGCGTTGCTATTAGTCTACATCTCTGAAGGCAACTGTAGTGCTTCAGAATTTACTCAACCAATACTAGAATGACCCGATGAAGACTCTAGTTGACTACTAGGGATGTAATTCCTCTTTTATTGATTTTGCATGAGTTTTGAAAGACTTGTTAAAGACCTACATTTCAGGTCCTTGCTGTTGAGTTGTTATTTAAGTTAAAGACTCCATATTTAGTGGGACTTTTGTACCACTAAAACCTCTTTCAGTTTGCATCATTTACTCTACAGTTAAACAGTTGTTAAAATTAGAGATTGATGATATCTCATAGATAAACTGATAGTTAGAATAGATAGATATCTCAACACTTGATTTGATATATGTCAAGGTAGGAGTAGTAGAAAGTTAGATAGATTATTGCTATTAGATTATTGTAATTTCCATTTTCTAGATTCGACATACTTTTTGAATACAAGCATACTGATGGAATTAGACTAAAGAAAGACTGTGTTATTATATTTTTGTACTAAGTTTTTCCTTTATCCTTTAGTCCTGAAGGTGAGGAGCAAGGGCCCACTCCCACCATCAAGATAGGAGGCTAGTATCTCTTTGTTTCATTGTCCTGTTTCAGATTCTATTAGGAAGATAAGTTTACTACTTTCATAAAGATAGATTTTTTTATGTTTAATAGTTGTTTCCAATAAATGCATATTTTCAGTTGTGTGGATTAGAATAGGTCAATTTCAGCAATTTACTATTTCAGCATTGTTTTAGCGTTTTCAGAATTTCCTTTTACAACGAACAAATTAGCAGTATTAATCTTTGAAACAATCAGATCAGTAGAAGTAGTTAGTGGACTGGTAACTATGGAACCCCTTATTACAAAAAGCCTAGGACACATCCCTGGATTTGACACATGAAAAACATGATTAAATGCCAAGGTCCAACGACCCTTGTCAAGCAACATACAACTTGCCAATGTCATTGATAATGATGCAATAAGTGTCATCCATAACATAGAATGATAGAAGATCATCACCATGCTCCTCTCCAACAATAGTGTAATAATCCCAACTATTCCAATCTATCCAAGTAGTTGATATCATGCATGTATATTTAGAAAATTGTATGCCCAACAATATAGGACAACCATCAATCAATAATGGATTAACAAAAAACCAATGCTCTCCAAGAATTCTTTGATCTTCACTCAAATCCGATTTAGAATTTACTTCATCTATCCATGTGTTCATATCATTACTAATTGGTTCTAAACATGTTGGCATACTATTGTTTTGTTCCTTCATGCTTGGAGTCTTCATTAAGCCCTCCAAATGACGTGTCTCATCAACCTCATCACCACAATCATGTGAACAATGAATTTTCTAATTCATATAAATTTGATGGTTCTTTATGCTTGGTTTTCATAAGAGGCTTATTCATGACATGTTTAACCTCCATAATATCTTCCTTTTCAAGGAAAAGGCTTCTAAGGTAGGTTTTCCTTTCTTGTCTTGCTAGATCTATGTGGTTGACTTGTTCTTTGACTTGTTGAAGGTGTTGTTTTGCATGGGAAGCCATCAACTTAACCTCCTTGGCTCTTTGTATCCACTCCTCATTCATTTTTTGGAGTGCCTTACTTCTTCTATGCCAAAGTACACAAATTTAGTACTCTTATGTTAACATATTCATTAAAAGCTTCATGTCTAACACTTGGATCTTGGATGCCATCAATAGTAGATACAATAACACTAACTTCTTCATGAGTAGGGGTTGCTATCTCATGAGAATGATGAGATTAGGTGCTGCTGTTAAACAAATTAGGAATGATATCATACCACTCCATAGTGTTTTCATCCATCTCAAACATCAAATGCTCTCCATCAAATGCTAATCCAATATGAGTCTCTCCATGTGAATCACATATGTCTTCATGAGATAATTCATTGCCCATAGCTATCATAGACTTGGCTGCTATTTGATGTGGTAATGTGTACTTGAGTGCTTTCATAACAATTTGTTTCCCTTGATGTTGGAAACTCAACTCCATAGCTTGTAGATCTTGGATGACCCTTTGTAGTGAATGTAGTCATTGCATACCAAGCACAATTTCACTGTCCTTCAAATCAAGAACATAGAAGTCATCACAGAGTGTATACTCACCAAATAGAATGCTAAGTTTGTTCACTTTATTTTTGCAAATAATAGTGAGTCCACCTGCTATAGTCACATCAAAGCCCTCAAAGTCAACATAATGCAAACCTTGTTTGTTCACCAAACCATCATCAATATAGTTATGTGTAGCTCCACTATAAAGGAGAGCCATGACCTTACATCCAAACTATTTAGTGGTGAAAATGTGGTGACAAGATGGATAATAGAATCCCTACACTTTCACATAGACTAAATCATTAGGGAAGCAAAGGGTGAGTTTAGGGATAAACTATAGATCTCCAATGTTTCCTTTCCTGTCAATTATGTCTATGTGACTATGTGAAATCATATTGGAATAACTCAATTTTTGACATAGATGTTGATGAAACAAACACAAAAATGTGGAGTAAACAGTTTAGACACAGTGTCCCAAAAACTGAGTTGTTCGACTAGGGCGCTAGTCACCATGTCTCAAAAGTTTCTTGATGTCAGAATCTTCTGTACCAGCTGCTTCTCAATCTCCAGAGGTTCCCAGATCTCAAAAAAATCACCCAGTTGGACTAGGGCGCAAGTCACCATCTCTCAAAACTCTTAGAATCTTGAGATTCAAATTTTGTCACGACTATGTCTACAACATGAACCTTCCTGCAACTCCTTTCCGCTAGATCTCGACAAATGAACCTACACATGAAAAAGGAGGAGAAAAATTTTTGCGGCTATATAGGAGCTTGCCTTAGTCAAGCCCTGTTTCAATGTTCCCACCTCAACAATAGCCAGAGATAAAGATTTACATATGTGTGTGCAAACCCTAGCAAAGTGTATGCAGAAATATCAAACCCTAGATGTCTCAATCAAGGGAAGATCAACAACTTGCATAAACTCAATGAACAAACACAACTTTACCTCAAGGAGATGAAAGCAATGAAGACTTGCATGAACAAGAAGGCGAATCAACAATGTCTGCGGAGGATCTCCAAACTTGATGTTGGAGGCTTCAACCCTTCTCCCGATCATGCAAAAGGTGTACAAACCCGAGGAAGAGAAAGATAGTCTCAAGATATTGATTCCTAATCTCCCTCCATTGTCTCCATGATATAAAATTCAAATGAATTTGAGAGCTTCAACAAATTACTAATCTTCAGTGGTAATTTTGGCATCAAGTTTGCATAAAGATTGTGTATGTTAAAATGATTTTCAAATGTCTCTTTATATCCAACATTAGGAATTTCAAATTTCAAAATAAGATGTCAACGTCGCACAAAAATTGAAAATTTGAAAGTGGAATCTCAGAATGCACAGCAAGAGCTGACATCCCTCCAAAATTAAAGACCCTAGGAAATAGGGTAGGACAAGGGCGCTAGCGGCCATGTCCAAGCCTTGATTTCCTGCTCGGGACTGCTTTAAGGAGGTTAGGGGACCCAAAATCCAAGTTTGCTTTTCCTGTTCAGTCTTCAATTCTTCCAAAATGTGAGATTCTTCCAATTAGAGCTAGGTCAGTCAAGTTTTGAGAAGGTCTGTAAAAACTAGGTTGAAAGGTCAACAAAGGGAAGGAGCTAAACCATGGGGAAATTGTACCATTCCATACAAGAGGATAATTTCTGACATAACATTTAGCCCCCAATTTAGTGGCCATATGACACTACGTGCATATGCAACTAAAGGAAAGTAAATACATCCATCATAAAAAGGATATTGCAGAGGAATCCAAAGTGTTGTCGCAAAAGAGGAAGAAGCCCCCAAGTCTCTAATCCTGTAAGACCACAAAGTTAGGAACCACAACCTACCAAGGAATACTTTTAAAAGAATTGAAAATCAAATCTAATCAACCTGCAACCACCATCAATAAGTTAGTTCATAAACACTAAGGGGGTTGAGTGATGAGACATGATGAGGGAGGAAATCAAGGGAGATATATGCCCCCCTTGTTTCTGCTTGCTTAGTTTTGAAAAGGAGAAATAAGGAGATATCTACACACGTCAATTTTGAGGGAAACTTGATGAGAAACACATTATGAGGGTTGTCTAAAAAGGCAACGGCCAAACAAAACACATTGGGTAAGATGAAGAGCGGAACCAAGATTCCAATGCAACAAACGACATGCAAATTTGAGTTCAATAGCTCGAGATAAAGGTTCAAGAGTGAATCTTGTCAAATTTTGTTGTTTTGTACCTAGATAGTGATAGGATTTCTCACCTAATTTACTATATGTAAAGGGAATCATCACTTTTCACTATTAATTTGTTACTTGTCATTGTGTAGAGGAGTGAAGGAGAAGGAAGAGGAGATCAGAGATGCTGACCTGACGTCCATACCAACTTCCATGATTGGAGATGCTCCGAGCCTGAGTGACAGAGAGACGACTCGAGGTTGAGGTAGGTCCCTGATCCTTGCTTGTTCCATCTTGTGTTCTTGATTTGTTAGATTTTTGTCATTTTTCGTGCCTATTAGGTGAGAATGGAGAAGGGTCCCAATCAGGGATGCCCGAGTCCACCTAGGGCACCCAAGCCCTCCTTGGGCGCCCTAGTCCACCTGTGGTGCCCAAGTCTGACTTGGGCACCCAGGTCCTCCTGGGGCACCCAAGTCCATTAAGGACAAGGGCCCCAGGGACTAGGCACTATTCCTTAGTTTGATCATGTATTTACATTTTGCTAATTAGAAGTTGATTGAATCTCTACCTATTCATGTCATGTAGGTCATTCCGAGGATGTGAGAGCACACAGGTGGTCGCCTGATGTCACTTCTACGCGATCACATTGCTACCATGTCTGATTTAGAGAGATCATTTATAGGCAGTGGGCCTTTGGTGGGTATTTGATATGCCCATGATTAGATTCCATGCTAGCTTGCTGATGGCATTGATGGAGAGATGGAATGCAAATATATTGACATTTCATCTGCCTCCAGGAGAGATGACCATTACACTAGAGGATGTCTTTCAGATCCTTCGACTACCCATATGAGGAGAGATAGTGAGGATCATAGACTGTCACTCATTAGAGTACACTCGATAGAGTGTATTGTCTGGGCCGCACAGCATCTCGAGTAGAGCGTGGGCATATTCAGCTTTGCTTGTTAGAGAAGGGTTGCATCAACATTCCACTGATTCGGCAGATTATGATTGTCATGATAGCATTAGCAGTCACACCCGATGGACAAGGCACCCACCTTCACAAGGGCCTTGTTCACACTATGCAGTGTATGCGTGGGGACACAGTATGCTTGCGCACCTCTACCGTGAGTTAGACCGGTATGTCCACTATGAGGCCCATAGCTTGATATGTTTCACACTACTACAGGTTTGGGCCTTTGAGCATATCAGTTGTACGCGGTCTATAGGTTTTCCTATAGAGTTAGCATTATCTTATCCATAGGTCTACACCTATCCACTTATTAGGTGCTAGAGATACGACGATCTACTATACTATAGGGTTATATTTGATAGTTTACAGCCCGGTGATATCATCTGGAGACCATATCACAGCCGCATATCATGGCAAGGTGAGCAAAGTCAGCTAGCGAGGATGCAGAGGGATCAACTGATGGTAGGTCACCTCGATCATGTTGTCTCATGCTTTTATTTCAGTCAGATAGCACGACAGTTTGGATGCTAACAGGATGTTCCCATGATGAGTCTGAGCTATCCACGCTCTGTACGCAGTGCAATCAGCGTGAATAGTGCTCGACAAACGATGGTAGCAGATGTGACAGTTAGTCATGATGATGATCCAGAGGATGCAAAGCTGATATCTGATGTAGATGATGTTGGAGTGACCTAAGCGTATCAGACCTGGTGGTGGACAACGCGACCTGCTCCTATCTATCCACCCAGTCACCACATAGGCGATCCTTGGCCTTGGGCCGGTCAGGGGATTGGCACGGAGATGGAGGATGACATTAGTGATTTGGAGGGTCATTATGACTTAGATGATGAGGAGGATGAGGATGATGACAAGGGAGAGGTCGAATCATGGTACATCTTTAGGGTGAGACTACGGTGAGACCAATAGGAGCCAAACATCAATGAGCAGAGTGATACCCAGTCTCAGTCAAGTGCTCAAGTTCCCACATCTGTGCGTGTGAGGAGATCAAGTCAGCACGAGGAGGGTGAGTCCAGTAGGCACATGCCCCCACCTTCAACATTGACCGTAGAGCTTGTCACACCATCAACTATTCGAGATTCTTCTTGGCAAGATGGAGATCCTAGTAGGATGATTTATGTATTTTGATGGAGTTGTTTGTGATTGTTTGATTATTTAATTGTTTATGATATCTATATGAGGTACTGATATGTAATTTGTTTCTATTTCATAGTTGTGACAGATGCATGGCATGACTTTGTGATTCGTGTCATACTAGAGATAGTACCATTTGATGCAGCCGAACAACGACTGTGAACGGGGTATTCGCCATAGCCTTCTACAGGGTGACATGCAAAGATCTTCATGTCATTTTTTCTAATACAAATTGTCAGTAGAGGAGATTTTGGGTCAGTCTACCCAGAGAGCTGAGCTTATTGAGGCAGAGCTCTATGCACTATGAGAGTAGACTGTAGCAGCATCTGCACCTGCAAGAGATCTTATCACTGGTGAGACCTCATCAGCAGAGTTATGCCAGATGAGAGATAACAAGGACCAGATCTAGGCAGAGATAGAGCGAGCTATCTCAGAGAGCGACCGCTATCAACAGATGTACCAAGATACACGCGACAAGGTCCTAGGGCTGAGAGGAGAGATTAGGGGGTTACAAGCATGGAGTGCCTCTAGGAGTCACTCACAATCTGTATCCACACATGGTCAGCCCTCTGTCACACATACACCATGAGGTTCCAAGGGTACAAGCGACAGGTGTTTAGCTATGTGATGTATATATTTTGTGCTACGACATCCCATTTTGCTATATGAGATAGTTGACCCCGATGTATGAAAATGATGATGATGATGATGATGATATATTATGTCTTCTTGTTATTATTTCTAGCTGTTGTGTAATCTATCACATGTAATTTATGTAAAATGCAACTAGTGATAAATGTTAAATGCTTATGTGCAAATATGATTAATGCTAATGTGATGCTAAACAATTATTTGCAGAACATGTAGTAAAAGCACAATGACTAATGAATTTCACGTATAACCAGTATTCTATGCTTGGATCAGTTAATGCAAAGGTGATCTTTCAAGAAAACATGTTTAAGCAAGATACAACAATGATCAACTGAAAGAGATTCTATGTTAAATGAATTAAGAAAAAATAATCATATCTTGTCAAAATTGAAGCTAAACTAGCTAATAATTTTGCTCTAAAGTAACATCTAACATATAATCTTAAGCATAAAAATTCTTGAGATGTGCTACATTAATAGGTTCTTTAAGCAACTTACCTTGTTCATCGATTAACTTATATGCTCTTGATCCAAAGGCTTCAGTAATAACATAGGGTCCGAGCCAATTAGGTCTAAACTTTCTTTTTTCTCTAGGAGGTACATTTACATTGTGTTGATTCTCATAAAGTACCAAATCCTCAACATCAAATGAATGGTGTATAACACGTTCATTGTATGATCGTTGTATACTTTTCTGATTGGCTTTAAGATGTTTGAGAGTGTTAATATGTTGTTTGTCCAACATCTCAAGTTGTAATCTCTTTTCTCTTTCCATATCATCATCTATAACATCTCTCAAGGAGACTCTTAATGAAGGAATTTTGAGTTCTAAGGGCATTATCGTGTCAATGCAATAAATAAGGTTGTACGGGGTGGTTCCAGTAGCCATACAAATGCTTGTTCTATAAGCCCATAATGCATAGGACAATTGAGTATGTCAGTCTTTCTGATGCTTGTCAACAGTTTTTCGTAGGATTTGTCCTATAACCTTGTTTGAAGCTTCTTCTTGGCCATTTGCTTGAGGGTAATAAGGCATAGAGAAGTAATGTTGGATATGATATTTTTCCAAAAAATTCTTGACATCCTTGTTCTTGAATGGCGTACCATTGTCAGAAACGAAGGAGGAAGGTATGCCGAATCAAGAGATAATGTTATCTTGTATGAATCAACAAATTACTTCGGTTGTCATCGATCATAAAGGGACAACTTCAACCCACTTCATAAAGTAATCAGTAGTGGTGATTATAAAAGTATGTTCTTAGGAAGAAGGTGGAGATATTTTTCCAATTAGATCCAAGCCCCAAACATAAAATGGCCAAGGTGAGACTTGGGCACAAAGTTCCTAGGCAGGTGCTCGGATTAAGTTTTGATGTTGTTGACATTACAGGCACTTTTTGACATAAGCAAAGGAATCTTGTTCCATGTGTTGCCAATAATATCCCATACGTATTAGTTTTTGAACCAGTGATTTGCCTCCAAAATGCCCTCCACAAGCACCATAGTGAGCTTCTTCTAAAGCTATCAGAATCTCTGAATTACTTAAGCATCAGAGCAAAACACCATTATAGCTTTGTCCATACAAAATGTTCAACAATATGATATAATGCACCACCATCTTACGTAAGCGAATTCGAGCACCACCATCTTACATAAGTGAATTTGAGCATTCTTAGATCTTGAATTAGGCATAGTTCCATCACGCAAATAATTGAATATATCGGAGAACCATTCATCTTGATTTATATTACCACATAGTTCCAAATTCACAATTATAGAATCATCTATAGCTGGGGTTTTGAGATTATGGATAATAAAACTAAATTCATCAAGAGAATCATCAGGGGATATAAGAGAAGTTGTGCTTGCCATTGCATCCACATGTCGATTGTCTTTCTTGGGAATAGTATCTATTGAAAATGATGTGAACAGTTTTAATAGAGATAGAGCGAGATCATGATATTGAGATAATTTGTCTTTCTTAGCTTGATATGATCCATTTATTTGTCACACTATAAGCTGTGAATCACCATATATAGTGAGGTTTTTGATGTTTAAAGCCAAAGCAGCATGAAGTCCAGTGATGAGAGATTCGTACTCGGCAATATTATTTGTGCATGAAAAGTTGAGATGATAAGACATAGGGATCGGCTTACCTGAAGGGGGTACCAATATGATACCAGCACCGGAGTTGGTTTGACATCTTGATCCATCAAAGTACAATTCCCATTCATCTTCTTTATAAATGGCTAAGATTTGATCATTAGGAAATGTATCCTCACTTTGTTTAGTAAAAGAGGAAGGTGCTTCAGCTAAGTGGTCAGCTAATGCTTGTCCTTTAATTGCCTTCTAAAAGATAAACTTAAGATCAAATTTAGTTAACAACATAACCCATCTAGCGAGACATCCTGACAAATCAGTTTTAGCAAAAAGATGTTTCATAGGGTCAAATTTCACCATGACATGTATTTCAACATTTAAAAGGTAGTGTCTAAGTTTTTGTGTGGCAAACACTAAAGCTAAACAATGCTTCTCAATAACCATGTATCGCACTTCATAATCTAGCAAGGTTCGACTGATATAATATATAGTACATTCTTTTCCTTCAGTGTTATGTTGTGCTAACAAAGTTGCTAGAGCATGATTAGATGCTGAGATGTAAAGGATAAAAGGTTTACCAAACACAGCGGGCTATAAAATAGGAGGTTTAGCAAGGTAACTTTTTAAGTCCTCAAAATCCTTCTAACAATATGAATTCCATTGAAATTTCAAATCCCTTTCAGTAGTTGAGTAAAGGGTGAGTCCTATCCGTGAGTTGTGAAACAAATCGGCAGATGACCTATATCTTCCCTTGCAAACTACGAAGTTGGGATACGTTCTTAGGTGTTGGCATATTAACAATCACATCAATCTTTTTCGTGTCTACTTCAATACCATGATTTGAAACTATAAACCTCAACAGTTTTCCATTGTCTACACCAAATACACATTTATGGGGATTTAATCGCATGTTATACTTCTTTATCTATTCAAAGATTTGTCGGAGGGTCATGGTGTGATCCCAACGATGAATAGACTTTGCCAAGATGTCGTCAACACAATCCTCTAGGATTTTGTGCATATAGTCATGAAATATAAGGGTGATGGCACGTTGGTAGGTAGCTCCTACATTCTTAAGTCCAAACGGCATGAACACCTAACAAAAGGTTCCCCAAGCTGTTATAAAAGTTGTTTTATATTGATCTTGGGGGTTTATCAAAATTTGATTATATCTTGAAAATCCATCCATGCAAGAAAGTAGTTCATAGCCGGCTATAGAATCAACAATCATATCAATGTTTGGAAGTGGAAAATCATCTTTCAAAGATACCAGATTCAAATCTCTAAATTTAGTACACATTCAAAGGTGGCCATTAGGTTTGGCAACAACAACGACATTCGAAATCCATGGTGAATAGTAATAGGATGGATAAAACTGACTTGAAAGAGCTTTTCTATCTCAGATTTTATAAGTAATGCAACCTTAGGATTCATTTTACAAATATTTTATTTAAACAGCTTAACATCTGGTTTCAGGATGATATTATGTGTCACAATCTGAGGATCAATACGAGGCATATCTGAATAATTTAGAGTAAATAATTCAGAAAAATCATGTAATAACTTGGTCATTTCTTCTTTCTCTTTTGTATTCAAACAATCACCAATGGGAATAACTTTTTTAGTGTTGTCTTTCTCCATGAAGACATCAACAGTCTTTCCATTAAGTAGAGTACTATGGTCTAGGAGATCAAGTGATTGTGGCAACTCTTTAGTTTGATCTTCAGATATCAAAGCATTACTTATCATGCTAGCATATTTTCTGAAATATGCATCATAATTCAGATAATAAGGCAATCCACGTTTATGATGGTAATAGGAAATATTAGCATAAGCACCCAAGAATTTAATTATCTCTTCATCGGTTGAAAATACATCTAAAGGGATTTCTCCTGGAGGACAATTGGTGTCAATCATCTCAGGGAAGATCAAATTGAGCGTTGATATTGTATTCACATTAAGATTAGGACACCGACGGGCTTTAGATTCCCTAAAAGGGTTATATCCAATACCACTTGAGTAATGTCGCGAAGCAGATTCTATAGGGACTTTAATTCCTTGTTGATTAATACCACAACCCATGCCTACATAGTCACAATTCTTATAAAGGATCTAAAATCCTCGACCATAAAGAGAAGCCATTTCTTTGGAAGAAGGTGTCATCAGTCTCATAATCTATAGTATAATTAAGAGTATTATCTGAATTTGTAACCAGAGAGACTTTAGGTTTCACAGTCGAACAAGTTGAGATAATATCAATGCAACTTTTGATGTTTCAAGAACAGGATCATTAATTTTATATTCACCCATGGAAGGAGATGTAAAATCCAATGAACCCCAATCATCACCAAGAAATGCATTCAATTGTTTGGACACTAGCACAACATTATTTGCAGCAAGAGAAGCTGATGATTCAATTTTCTAATTGCTTAAGATTTTGTGTTGAATAACTTGTTTTTGCAATTCACTTTGTAAACAAAGATCGGATTTAGGATCAGCATGAATGATGTGAAGCTTATCTTTATGAATAAATTGTATTGAATGATGAAGGGTAAAAGAGACTTCCCCTAGTGTATGAATCCATGGTCTACCCAGAATCATGTTGTAAGACAAAGAACAAGGCATGACATGAATCAAGGTAGGCAAAGTTACAGGCCCAAATTGTACAGGTAGAGTTATAGTGCCTACAGATTGTCTTCCAATATTATCAAAGCCACGGATACTTATCTTATCCGGTTTAATCAAAGATGCATCAACTTTAATCTTATGTAATAAGATGATGCTACAAACATTAAGAGCTGACCCATTATGAATCATAATTCATTTAATCAATTTCTTGTTTATTGTAACGAAAATAATCAAGGGATCATATTGATTTTGAACTTCAGGAGATGGCAACTCATGTTGAAATAGAATATTTGTTTTTGTCACATGCATACAATCCAAAAGAGCTGATACATCATTAGGCTTGACAATAGGTGGCAAAATCACCTTTTGTAAAGCTTCTTGGAGCATTCCATGGTATGTAGGTGAAGTTTGAATGAGTTCCCAAAGAGATATCTTGGTAGGAGTAGCACGAATCTACTCAACAAGATCATAATCTTGACCAACTTTTTGTGTTAAACGAGGTGCTTGAGGAAGCATTTTGAGAAGCTGGTAAAGATATTGGAATGTTTGATTGTTGTTTGTTTTGTTTGTTATTCCAAGTATTGTATGTATGAGAAACCACAGTAGAACTAGGTTGTTGTGAAGTTGGATATGATATATGTTTAGCATAGTTGTAAATGTAATCAGGAGAACGAGAAGAAGATGAAGGACCTCTAATAGTGAACACCAGTTTAGAAGGAGGTTGAGCTACATCTGAACATAAAGTGACCACTATTTTCAGTTTCATGGGTTCTTCTCTAGCTTTAGGAACATAAATTGGATTTACAAATTTTTGAAACAATGATGGTTTAAGAGTCATAGTGGACTGTTCAATTGAGATAAAGTCATCAAGGGCTTCATCTAGCATATTGAAGTCATCATAACTATACGGCTCATCATACACATGAAAGTCTTGTAAAAAGTAATCCAACATTTTAACATGCTCAAATTCACCCAAGACTTAAATGTAAAAATGCTATCACATGAACTTTGTGAAAAGGTAATAGAATAACACAATGCAACACACAAAGTTATAATTTTTGAACTCTTTTCAATGAAAGGATAAGAGAATCATTCAAGATTTAAAGCATGCACTTTCATGAAAGAGGGTTTATGTTTTAGGACAGCAAACTAAATCAGATCTGAGTTGTAAAAAGATGCAAATTCTTTTAGAGTACGGGTTCACCAAAATGTTTACTGGTGAAAATGTGGAGGCAAGATGGATAGTAAAAGCCCTACACTTTCACATACACTAAAGCATTAGGGAAGCAAAGGGTGAGTTTAGGGATAAACTACAGATCTCCAATGTTCCCTTTTCCTGTCAATTGTGTCTATGTGACTGTGTGAAATCAGTTTTTTCAAACTAGTTTTTCTCTCTAACCTTAAAACCCTAATTTGCATATCAGACTGTAATAACTCACTTTCTGACACAGATGTTGATGAAACAAACATAGAAATGTGGAGTAAATAGTTTAGAGACAATGTACCTAGAAACTGAGGAGCTATTGGACTAGGGCACTAGTCATCATGTCTTGAAAGTTTCTTGATGTCAGAATCTTCTGTACCTACTACTTCTCAATCTCCAGAGGTTTGTAGATCTCAGAAAAATCACCTAGTTGGATTAGGGAGCGAGTCACCATGTCTTGAAACTCTCAGAATCCCAAAATTCAAATTTCGTCACGACTGTGTCTGCAACATGAACCTTCTTACAACTCCTTTCCACTGAATCTCGACAAATGCAACCTGCACATGAAAAAGGAGGAGAAAAATGTTTGTGGCTATATAGGAGCTTGCCTTAGTCAAGCCCTGTTTCAGTGTTTCCACCTCAACAATAGCCAAATATAAAGATTTACAAATGTGTGTGCAAACCCTAGCAAAGTGTATGCAGAAATATCAAACCCTAGATGTCTCAATCAAGGGAAGATCAACAACTTGCATAAACTCAATGAAAAAACACAACTTCACCTCAAGGAGATGAAAGCAATGAAGACTTGCATGAACAAGAAGGTGAATCGGCAATGTCCGCGGAGGATCTCCAAACTCGATGTTGGAGGCTTCAACCCTTCTCTCGATCATGAAAAATGTGTGCAAACCCTAGGAAGAGAAAAATAGTCTCAAGATCTTGATTCTTAATCTCCATCCATTATCTCCATGATAGCAAATTCAAATGACTTAGAGAGCTTCAACAAATTACTGATCTTCAATGGCAATTTTGGCAGAATTTTGGTATCAAGTTTGCATAAAGATTGTGTATGTTAAAATGATTTTCAAATGTCTCTTTATATCCAACCTTAGGAATTTCAAAATTTGAAATAAGATTTTGACATCCCATGAAAAACAAAAAATTGAAAGTGGAATACCGGAATGCACGGCAAGAGCTGACGTCCCTCTAAAATTCAAGACCCCGAGAAATAGGGTAGGACAAGGGCGCTAGTGCCCAAGTCCAAGCCTTGATTTCTCACTTAGGACTTCTTTAAGGAGGTTAGAGAACCCAAAATCCAATTTTGCTTTTCCCGTTCAGTCTTCAGTTATTCCAAAATGTGAGATTTTTCTAGTTAGATCTAGGTCAGTCAAGTTTCGGGAAGGTCTATAAAAACTAGGTTGAAAGGTCACCAAAGGGAAGGAGCTAAACCATGTGGAAATTGTACCATTCCATACAAGCGGACAATTTCCAACATAACACAAACAATGTGCCTTTAAAGAAGAATGGATTATACCTTGAAGCTCCTGAAAGATAAGCAATCCTAGATCCTTTGTTATCATCATTTACAAGTTCTAGTGTTGGTTGTCCATGTTCATTTTCTGAAATAATATCATCATCCACATCATCAATCACATCTATGTAATGCACCTTGCCTTTGCAAAGACATCTATGACTGATTTCCCAAGGTTCTTTGCAAGTAAAACACAACTTCTTCCTACAAAGTTCATTCCTTTCCTCAAAATCCATCTTTGATGTACCTCCAAATTTTTTAGGAGTGGGCTGCTCATGAGATTTCTTATTTGCATTCTCATCTTTGAAACTCTTCTTTTGTGGTGTGAATGT
This sequence comes from Cunninghamia lanceolata, assembly GCA_027924645.1. Taxonomy (NCBI): domain Eukaryota; kingdom Viridiplantae; phylum Streptophyta; class Pinopsida; order Cupressales; family Cupressaceae; genus Cunninghamia; species Cunninghamia lanceolata. The sequence continues at coordinate 2,297,303 of BSBN01000716.1, read as the reverse complement.
AGGAGTAGTGTCTAAATCAAGTGCAAGCTCAATGGCCTCATCAAGTGTTCTTGGCCTATGAACTTTGACCAATCCTCTTATTTTGTCATTCAATCCTTCAACAAAGAGCATAGTCACTCTCCTATTAGACATCTTGGGAACCATAACCATAGTCTTCTGAAACTCATTAACATGAGTCTACTCTACCAACCTGTATCAACTAAGCCAAATCCCTATAGTAGATTTCTTTATCCTTCATGTCAAACATGGTAATGAGTTTGTTAGTGAAATCATCATATGAAGTGATCCTATTATGATTTTGTGAAACAAGTCCATGGTGCTACCAATCATAAGCCAAACCCTACAAATGCCTAGTAGAAAAGTGTATAGCCTTTTCCTCACTCGTTGACTTGAGTGTAAGAAAAGTATCTAGCTTGTGTACCCATGATCTACCACTAATTTTGTCACTACCATCAAAATTAGGTAGAGGAATTTTTCTCAATGCATCCTTATACTCCTTAGGTTTCTTAAGTTGTTGTCTTCTTTGTCTATGAACCCTAGCTCTTCACCGATCCCTCTTTTGACTCATGTAGTTGTTGAAGTTTATGGATTTTTGACATGCTCAGGAAGTGCATCATACTCATCAATCATGGATATCAAATCATCATCAGAAGGTGGTTCCTCTTCCTCAACCTGTATCTCCTCATCAACCTCTTCTTCTCTAGGAAGAAAAGTGGGCTACATAAGCCTATCTGTAGTAGCTGTGTGTTTCCTCCTTGCATGAGGTGATCCAACAACACTACCTGCACCTGTATTACCTAGATTAGCTGGATTGACTATCACATTATTCATCAAAACTTGTAACATCTATGTGATACTCTCATTTGTGGTATGTTGTTCTGTTTCCATCATACACTGACTAGCAAGCATATCTCTCATCATGTCACCAATGTCATCAAGATTACCTACTCTTTTGTCTCCCATTCTATGAAATGAAATGGAAGTGGATCGATATAGCTCAAAACCCCATAGGCTGGCAGGATTCAAGCTCTGATACCACTGTAAGAACCCTGTCTTGTCTAACTAAAATTTTTTCCTTGCTAATCTAATTTTTTTGATTTGAATTGCTTGCAAATTACTTAGGGTTTTTAACTATATTTTCACCAATGTGTTTGAAATACCATAGAGATGGAAAGGTTGCAAATACAAATCCATACAACATGAAAAAATGATAAACTTTAACCAAATAACTCACATAAAACAAGGATGAACATACCCAGAATGCAAGCTTATCTTCTTTATTGAATGAAGAGATTATTACACTTGAATATGGCTAGGTATTACAATCAGCTAAGTCTGATATTAATTTTAGACTTCTAAATATGTGCAACAACAAAATATGTTTCATTATGAAGAGTGAGATAATAATTATATAAGATAGAAGGGGCCGAAATGGAGCAGGTAGAGGTAGCGAAAAAGCAAGCGAAAGGTGGAGAAATCAAAAAAACCAACGAAGGTATTCCGAATCTAGGATGCAAAGCTCCATACGCACCAACAGGAGTCAACAAAATACCAATCAGGATAGAAAGAAGAACATATGCAAACATCACCTAGGGAGGGTCAGAGCAAATGTAGGAAGAAGAGAAAGAAATAACTGTTTCAGAGAAAGTCAACAAGGATATTGAAGCCCTAGAATGATTAGCACTAATAGGAAGGGTAATTGGCTGAAACTGATCCAAGTTGTAAATTAAGAAATGGATAAGGGAAAACTGGGAAGCGGCAGAGGTTTTTCATTTCATTCCTAAGCAATTCTTTATAGTGGATTTCCAAGGGGAGGCGGAGAGGGATAAAATTTTGGAAAAAATTCTATGGAAGATAGGATTGGATTATATCTATGTTCAGAAATGGAGACCAAATTTCAACCCAAAAAATTTTGATCCATTTAAGGAACTGATTTGGATCAGGTTGTATAACCTCCCATTTGAGTATTGGTCAGGAAGCTACTTATATCAAATAGGAGATAATTTGGGAAACGCGGTGGATTTGGATATGGGAAACAGTGATTCAATTTATTTTGCAAGAATAAATCTACTGGCAGTTAAAAAGATCCCCAAGAAAATTAAATTGATCACGTCGGCAGGAGTTTGGGAGCAAGAAATTGAGATTGAAGAGAGGAAGTTTTTTTGTCTTCTCTGTAAAAGTAGGAGGCACATGGAATCAAGATGCCCTAGAAATCAAAAGGAAGAATCTAAACATACAACCTTTGCGAACAAAGAAAACACATGGGAAGGGGAAAGGAAGGATTTGGAAAATCAGGAAACCGAGAGGGATAATGAAATTCCCCAGCATTCGGAAAGGGGTCAGAGGTTCGTGGTTGAACCAGCAGTAAGGAATCAAATTAATCTAGAAAAAAATGCGGAACCAAATATCGACCTTGGAGCCAACACAGAGGGACTACCGGGGAAGAATGATAAGGAGATTGAAAATAGGATAGAGGAGAACAAACAAATCAATCTCCCAGAGGACTCAGAGGCATCGGTAAGAAGAGTCATCCAAGAAGGCATGAGGGAATCCTCCCAAGAGGTCATGTTGGAAACTCTAGAAGGAGGCGATGATTTGAGTGAAGCTTGGTCAGATGAGGAGGCAGTTGGTGAGGAAAGGAAGGAAATTAGAATAATTGACCAGAGACACATTAGCCAATCTGTGGTGAGAAGTACCCGAGGCAAATTGGTTACAGGGAAGAAGGTTGGAAGGAAGATAGATAAGGAAAAGAGGGAGGAATATGTTGCAGAGAAAGGCCTGACAAGCATCAAGAATTATATCTTAAGATCCAAGGGAGGAAGCGTCTCCCTTGGGAAGCCATGAAAATCTTATCATGGAATGTTAGGGGCTTAAATGCCCCTAACAAAAGGCGCTCAATTAAGCACTAGTTATCCAAACAAATGATGGACATAGTACTCTTATAGGAAACCAGGTTGGTGCAAGAAGAAGCATTAAATTTTCTGAGGCATTGTAGACCTTTAACAGGAGTCTTCAATGAACCAAGGGGAATGGTAGAAGGAGTTGGATTGATGTGGAATCCTTCGAATGTAGACATCAGAGATATCAAGATTTGCCAAAATTGGATTTCAGGTAAAGTCTTCCTGACTAATTTGAATGTTACTTTCTAGATTTTTAGTGTCTATGGCCCTATCAAGTCAGAGGAAAAAAGAGAAGTTTGGAGAAGCATTTTAGATAAATGTCAAAGAATTAGAGGAGAAAGGTTGATTTTGGGAGCAGATTTCAATGCAGTGTTGGGATTGGAGGAGAAAAGAGGAGGCATGAGAATAGAAAATAGCTCTGCAAAGGACTTCAGACAATTTGTGGAGGGAAATTTAATAGATATTCCGCCTAAGGAAGGAAGATTCACTTGGACCAATAGAAGACAAGGCTTCACTAACATTGTTGAATGACTAGATAGATTTCTTTGTAGCATGGAATGGCTAGAAATTGATTGGGCGATGGAATCAAGTATATTACCTTGCTCTTGGACTGATCACTATCCTATCAAATTGGAGATTAGCGCCTTGGTTAAACCTAGAAATTCTTATGTTAAATTTGAAAAAATGTGATGGAGAAGAGAAGAATTAGTAGAACTGATTGCCCAGTGGTGGTTGGAGGTTCTAGGCAAGGGAGGTTCGGTTAGTTATATCTTTTACAAAAGACTAGCACATGTAAAGAAGAGATTAAGGGAACGAAATAAAGAAACTTTCAAAGATATCTTTCAGGAGAAGGAAAGAGTGGAAGGAGAACTGGAGGCCTTAAATGGGAAAATCATATAGGAGGGTATGTTTCAAGCAGACTTTTTGAAAGAAAAATAATTAATGGCAGAATGGGAGGAGCTCCTTGCAAGGGAAGAAGAGTGCTGGAGGAATAAGGCTAGAGAGGTATGGTTGGATGCAGGGGACAGAAATACAAAAAAAATTCACAATTCAGTCAAATCCAGAAGGATGATAAATAAACTTTTAGAGCTCTCCAACAGGAATGGGGATGTTTTAAAGGAACTAGAAGATATTGAAAAAGAGATTGTAGATTATTTCTAGAATTTTTTGGCTCCAAAAGAAGGGTTTGATTGGAGGGATATAGAGCTAGCAATGAGCTGTATTAATCAAATTCTCACAGATGAATAAAAGGACAAATTAGATGAACCTTTCATGGAAGAGGAGGTTAAGAAGGCAGCCTTTCAACTGCATCCAAACAAGGCGCCAAGTCTAGACAGATTCCTGACCTTGTTCTTTCAAAAGTGCTAGCCTATTGTGGGCAAAGAGGTTTGGAGGATAGTGGAAGAGTTCAGAAATAAGAACAAATTTGTAAGAGAAATCAACAACACAGTTATCACTTTAATTCCAAAAAAAATAGAGTACAAAATGGTAAGCGATTTCAAGCCCATCTCATTATGCAACTCGATATACAAAATAATAACCAAATCCATAGCAAACAAACTCAAGCTGATCTTAGGCAGAATTATTTCTGAAAACCAGAATGGATTCACACTAGGTAGGGAAATTGTCGATAGTATTATTCTGGTCAATGAAGTAATGCACTCTATCAATCAATCAAATCAGAAAAGTATGTTAATCAAGCTAGATGTGAGTAAGGCATCTGATAGAGTCAGATGGAATTTTCTTTTAAGGATACTTGAGAAAATGGGATTCAGTCATAAATGGCTTAAAGGCATCTTTCATTGTTTGTCTACAGCAAGAATGCCAGTAGTGGTAAATGGATCATTATGTGGTTTCTTCAAAATTTCACAAGGCCTGAAACAAGGTGACCCTTTGTCCCCATGTCTCTTTGTCTTAATGGCAAAAGCTTTGGGAGGTATGATTAGGCATCGACAGGTAATCAGAGGATGGAAAGGGATTCAAGTGGCCAGAAACATTGAACCAGTCACCAATGCCCAATTTGCCGATGACACTATGTTATTTGGGCAAGCCACTCTTTTAGAAGCAGAGGCAATAAGGGAAGTACTAGACTATTACACTAACCTTTCAAGACAATTGATAAACAAAGAGAAATCAAGAATGTATTTTTTCAACACCTCGAAGAGATGGCAACAACAGATTGCTAATATTCTGGGATGCCAAATTGATTCAGTACTGACTAAATATCTGGGGGGCCCTATGTTTTGTGGGGCAATCAAGTTGCACCTGTGGGAAGAAGTGATATCACACTCTAAAAATAAAGTTGAAGCTTGGAAGGGGAGATGGTTGACTCTAGCAGGCAAGATTACTATGTTAAAATCAGTGTTAGGGGCAATTCCAATTCATATGTTGTCATGCTTTCCAATACCAAACAAAGCAAAAGCTAGATTGGAAGGAGATTGGAAGAGGTTTTTGTGGGAAGGATCCAAGGACGTCAAAAGAATTCCCCTAATTGGATGGAACAAAGTAACTTGTCCACAGGAGAAAGGAGGAATGGGAATGAGGGAACTGAAGATTCAAAATGAAGCTTGGGAGCAAAACTGGTATGGAAGATGGTCAAATAGCCTCAAAAATTGTAGATGAAGAAGTTAAAAGGAAATTTAGGGAAGTGCTGAGTGAAAGAAAAGTAAGCATTAATAACGATTTGGACAAAATTCAATGGTGTGGAGCAAAATCGGGTCTGTATTCAGTTAAGATAGGATATCACATTTTGAAACTCAAAAGAAATAGTTGATCCTTTGAGTGCTGGCCAAAAAGACTTTGTTGGCATAATCAAGTTATTCCCAAGGCCAGAGCCTTTTTATGGATGGTCCTTCACAAGAGCATTCTAATTGGAGAAAGGCTATAGAGATTCGGTATAATTTAGCCAAGTAGATGCATGATGTGTAAACAAAGTGAGGAGACTTTAGATCACTTACTCTTGAACTGTCCAGTAGCTGAGGCTTGCTAGAACCATTTCTTGAATCTTCTAGGATGGAAAGGAGCAAAGAACTCTTCGGTTGTGGATTTCCTAAAAAGTTGGCCAATTCTTCAAAAGAAAGGTTTTTGGGGTGGTCTATGGATTTCTCCTCCTTCCATGTTACTTTGGCATATTTGGCAAGAAAGAAATCAAAGAATCTTTGAAGGAAAAGAGATTACTATTGACAAGTTGACAAGGAAGGCAGAGACAGGGTTGGTTAAAATTCTAAATGCAAAAGTGGGTTTCAGAGGAGGATATAAATTCACATCTTGGGATGATTCAGTCATGAAAATTTGGCCTAACTTGAAGGTCCCTTGTGGGATGGGCAAAGGAAAGAAGAAAAGGGAACAAACCAGATGGATAACCCCTCCTAGTGGAAGACTCAAAATTAATTTTGATGGAGCCTCTAAAGGCAACCCAAGTCAGGCAAGCTTTGGCTTCGTTATCAGAAATGAGTTAGGAGATTTGCTATGGGTAGCCTCTAGCTTTCTAGGGGTACTGACTAACAACTATGCAGAATTAGAAGCTTTGGCCAGACCCATGGAGGAATGCAAAAAAAGAGGGTGGACCAAAATAGACATTGAAGGAGATTCCCAATTAATCATTAATGCAGTAAAAGGAAATAGCATGGAAAATTGGCTTTTAAATAAGGGAGTAAGGAGAGTCAGGGAGATGTTGCAAGATTTAGATTTCTCCATAGTTCACATTTTCAGAGAAGCCAATATGGCCGTTGACTATCTGGCGAATCATGGTGTCACGAGAGGCGTGAAGGAGGTGGGCAGTTCAGACATTGCAAGCTGGGCAAGATTAGAAAATTTACTTCAATCAGATAAGGAAGGTGTCCAGATGGAAGGAGAAGCCCGAGGAATTCATTCGACGGTAATCATCCCTGATCAGGAATAGCAGGTACACAAGGGGTTGGTCACGGCAAGGGATTCAGCAGATATGGGAATTTTTCTCAAGATTTGTTTATCAGTCTGATGATGTCTCCAACAGCAAGTTGCAGTCTCGGTGTTAGCATTTGTTTTCATATTTATGGAAAGGTAGGGGAGGCAATTTCTTGCAGGAAAAATGGCAAAGATCATGGGAGTTAAATGTCGTTGTTTGGAGGAAGGGAAGGAGCAGCAAGTGGGCTGTTTGTTCAAGCTGAAGGAGAAAGCCGTGTGAATGGCGATTCTGCAAGTTATTGGTGGAGACTCGTGGAGCGGAGGGCATGTTCATGACAGGCCTGTTTATCAACTGTTCTTTGCCAATATCTCTCTGATCATGGGGAGCTCTTTCTATGGGGTCTCTTGGGGAGCTCAGCTAGTTAGAGAAGCTAACCCCACAGTAATAATGGGGGAAGTTGATTCAGTCAGAGGAGATCAGGCAGATGAAGTTCTGAAGGTGGCTTTCACCAGGAAGACTGGTTCAAAAAAGGCCAGTGATATGCTTTTTGTATTCAGAGAGGGTATCGAGAATAGAAACATGGAAACCTTCCGCAAGCTACTACAAGAGAACGAAGGATTGTGCACGAATGATCAGGTGGGGAGGTTGCTAGAAGCTACGGAGGGAATTATGATGATCATGCATGAAATTAAGTAAGGAAAGCTAATAGTAGTATTAGAATATAGGTATGAGGTACTGATAGCCTTTATATGTAAGCTCGAGGCACTAATAGCCTCCTATTAGATATATGTATCTATGTTTGCATGGCAGACCCACTTGGGTAGCAGCCAGTAAATAAATTTTATTTCTTAGAATATTTTAGACAAAAGGGAGCCATCCCCATGATGGCACTTAACTAACAAAAAAAAAACACCAAAATATGAGTCCAAACCCTAGTACAATGTATAGGTCATGAAGTCCAATGTTAATCCTTGATGTCCAATGATCATGCATCAATCTAGAAATGACTGTATGCTATTGTTATAACCCTGTATGTTGTTGTCATAAACCTGTATGTTGCTGTCATAACCCTAGTGATTGAAAATCACTAATTCATGCTTCAAAACACCTCAAAAGGTGAAGTGATTAGCCCTAGGATGAAGCGATTAGGGCTGGGGTGTCAAATGAATGATGAATGCTCAACAAAGATGTCAAAACCACCTTAGATTTGATGCTAATATGCAATTACAGTTCACTGTCATGAATTTTAGACCTTGAAAAAGTGATGGAAATCAACAAAAACACTTCTCTTTGCCAAGCAATCCAATTGGAAACCCTCTACAATCAACTTTTTAATGAAAATGTACCAATATCAAAGCCAAATCTAAATATCCAACTCCAATGCTAGCTGAAAATAATAATCCCTATCAAACCCTAGCTTGATTGAAGCAAAATCAACTTCAAAACTCACCAATAAAGCTCAATGATGAACTCCATATGAATTCACCTCTCATGGTGCATTGGGATCATCTCCAAACCACAAAATATTAAGGGAACACCACCTTGAATCCACTAAAAATCACTTTCATCCAAGAGTAATATGCAAAATGCAAAGTTTACCATATGTCAAAGATGTCAAAAATGAAGCCAAAGACCTATTTTTATACTTTCTCTCCAAGGGCGACCCAATTAGCCAAAATATAAACAATTTCAAGTCCATCTCCAAAAATCAAATATTTAATTTGATCTTTTTTAAATGCTTTCACCTTATCCACCTTGGACGCCAACCATACAAACAATAAAATAATAATATTTTATTATTTTTTCCTTTTTCCTCGTAGGCGTTGATTTTCTCTTGGAAAAATAATATATATATATATATTAAATACTTTCTTGGGCACCATTTTTTGCTAATAAAATAATATTTTATTATTATTATATTTTCTTTCTTTTTCTCCTTGGCATCGCTTGGCCTAGGGAAAATTAAATAAATAAAAATTACCTTTTATTTATTTTCCCACTTTCAATTCTCCAAGCCCTTGATTTTTGCCTTGGCTAAAATATCATTATTTTTGGCTTTTATAAAAATATTATATAATCTCGCTAGCCAAAAATACAAATAAAATGGAGTGTTGAGCCAAATTTCTAGTTTACAAGCCTTCAATGTTCTAGCTCACCAATAAACAAGTCATGCTCAAAAGGGGACATTACAAGTCCTCCCACCCCAAGATTGCTTGCCCCAAGCAATCGCAAATATCAAATTTGCCTTAGGATCTAATCAATTCCTGAATCCCAAATCAATCTTGGACTTAGATGTGGTTTTTTCTATGACTTGCCATGTTGTCCAATGTGTGCAAAGTACCAATACTCCCACTACTCCACTATGATATAAACAATATGTATACCAAAATCTGTGAAGCAACTCATCAAGATGCATGCCAATCATACTACCACCTAGATCCCAAACCATGATGTAACCATCGAAATGAATCATGGAGATGTAGATATCAAACAATGTACCATCAACGCTGAAAGTCCTTCTAACACTGGATAGTATCATGGTGTTGTGATAGATGTCAAACACAAATGCTTGGAAGAATGTATCCAACCCTGTTATATTGTTGTTATAAATTAGAACAACAACATACAAATTGCCAATGTCATTGATAATGATGCAAAAAGTGCTATCCATAACATAGAATGATAGGAGATCATGACCATGCTCATCTCCAACAATAGTGTAATAATCCCAACTGCTCCAATCTATCCAAGTAGCTGATATCATGCATGTATATTTAGAAAATTGTATGCCCAGCAATATAGGACAACCATCAATCAATAATGGATTAACAAAAACCCAATGCTCTCCAAGAATGGTTTGATTTTCACTCAAATCTGATTCAGAATGTACTTCATCTATTCATGTGTTCATATCATTACTAATTGGTTCTAAACATATTGGCATACTATTATTTTGTTCCTTCATGCTTGGAGTCTTCATTAAGACCTCCAAATGACGTGTCTCATCACCGCAATCATGAGAATAATGTGAATTTTTTGATTCATATAAATTTGATGGTTCTTTATGCTTGGTTGTCATAAGAGGCTTATTCATGACATGTTTAACCTCCATAATATCTTCCTTTTGAATGAAAAGGTTTCTAAGGTAGGCTTCCCTTTCTTGTCTTGCTAGATCTATGTGGTTGACTTGTTCTTTGACTTGTTGAAGGTGTTGTTTTGCATGGGCAGCCATCAACTTAACCTCCTTGGCTCTTTGTATCCACTCCTCATTCATTTTTTTGGAGCGCCTTACTTCTTCTATGCTAAAGTACACAAATTCAGTACTCTTATGGTTAACATATTCATTAAAAGCTTCATGTCTAACACTTGGATTTTGGATGCCATCAATAGTAGATACATTAACACTAACTTCTTCATGAGTAAGGGTTGCTATCTCATGAGAATGATGACCTAAGGCGTTGTTGTTAAACAAATCAGGAATGATATCATACCACTTCATAGTGTTTTCATCCATCTCAAACATCAAATGCTAATCCAATATGAGTCTCTCCATGTGAATCACATATGTCTTCGTGAGATAATTCATTGCCCATAGCTATCATAGACTTGGCTGCTATTTGATGTGGCAATGTGTAATTGAGTGCTCTCATAACAATTTGATTCCCTTCATGTTGGAAACTCAACTCCATAGCTTGTAGATCTTGGATGACCCTTTATAATGAATGTAGTCATTGCATACCAAGCACAATTTCATTGTCTTTCAAATCAAGAACATAAAAGTCATCACAAAGTGTATTCTCACCAAATAGAATGCTAAGTTTGTTCACTTTATTTTTTCAAATAATAGTGAGTCCATCTACTATAGTCACATCAAAGCCCTCAAAGTCAACACAATGCAAACCTCTTTTGTTCACCAAACCATCATCAATGTAGTTATGTGTAGCTCCACTATCAAGGAGTGACGTGACCTTACATCCAAACAATGTACCTTCAAAGATGAATGGATTATACCTTGAACCTCTTGAAAGATAAGCAATCCTAGATCCTTTGTTACAATCATTTACAAGTTCTAGTGTTGGTTGTCCATGTTCATTTTTTGAACTAGTATCATCATCCACATCATCAATCACCTCTATGTAATGCACCTTGCCTTTGCGAAGACATCTATGACCGATTTCCCAAGGTTCTTTGCAAGTAAAACACAACTTCTTCTGACAAAGTTCATTCCTTTCCTCAAAATCCATCTTTGATGTACCTCCAACATTTTTTGGAGTGGGCTGCTTATGAGATTTCTTATTTGCATTCTCATCTTTGAAACTCTTCTTTTGTAGTGTGAATGTAGGAGTAGTGTCTAAATCAAGTGCAAGCTCAATGGCCTCATCAAGTGTTCTTGGCCTATGAACTTTGACCAATCCTTTTATCATGTCATTCATTCCTTCAACAAAGATCATAGTCACCCTCCTATCAGACATCTCAAGAACCATAACCATAGTCTTTTGAAACTCATTAACATATGAGTCTACTCTACCAACCTGTATCAACTAAGCCAAATCCCTGTAGTAGACTTCTATATCCTTCCTGTCAAACCTGATAATGAGTTTGTTAGTGAACTCATCATATGAAGTGATCCTGTTATGGTGTTGTGAAACAAGTCCATGGTGCCACCAATCATAAGTCAAACCCTACAAATGCATAGTAGCAAATTGTATTGCCTTTTCCCCACTTGTTGGCTTGAGTGTAAGAAAAGTATCTAGCTTGTGTACCCATGATCTATCATTGATTTTGCTGCTACCTTCAAAATTAGGTAGAGGAATTTTGCTCAATGCATCCTTATACTCCTTAGGTTGCTTATGTTGTTGTCTTCTTTGTCTATCAACCCTAGCTCTTCACCGATCCCTCTTTTGACTCATGTAGTTGTTGAAGTTTATGCAATTTTTGACATGCTCAAGAAGTACATCATACTCATCAACCATGGATATCAAATTGTCATCAAAAGGTGGTTCGTCTTCCTAAACCTGTATCTCCTCATCAACCTCTTCTTCTCTAGAAATAAAAGTGGGCTGCATAGGCCTATCCATAGTAGTTGTGTGTGTCCTTGCACGAGGTGATCCAATAACACTACCTGCACCTGTATTACCTAGATTAGTTGGAGTGACTGTCATATTATTCATCAAAACTTGTAACATCTATGTGATATTCTCATTTGTGGTATGTTGTTCCACTGCCATCATACGCTGACTAGCAAGCATATCTCTCATCATGTCACCAATGTCATCAAGATTACCTACTCTTTTGTCTCCCATTGTACCTATTCTTCTATGAAATGAAATGGAAGTGGATCGATATAACTCATAACCCCATAGGGTGGCAGGATCCAAGCTTTGATACCACTGTAAGAACCCTGTCTTGTCTAACTGAAATTTTTTCCTTGCTAATCAAAAAAAATTTATTTGAATTGCTTGCAAATTACTTAGGGTTTTTAACTTTATTTTCACCAATGTGTTTGAAATACCATAGAGATGGAAAGATTGCAAATACACATCCAAACAACATGAAAAAATGATAAAATTTAACCAAATAACTCACAAAAAACAAGGATGAACATACCCAAAATGCAAGCTTATCTTCTTTATTGAATGAAGAGATGATTACACTTGAAGATGGCTAGGTATTACAATCAGCTAAGTCTGATATAAATTTTAGACTTTTTAATACATGCTACAACACCAAAATATGAGTCTAAACCCTAGTACAATATATAGGTCATGAAGTCCAATGTTAATCCTTGATGTCCAATGATCATATATCAATCTGGAAATGATTGTATGTTGTTGCTATAACTCTGTATGTTGTTTTCATAAACCTATATGTTGCTGGCATAACCCTAGTGACTGAAAATCATTGATTCATGCCTCAAAACACCTCAAAAGGTGAAGCGATTGGCCCTAGGATGAAGTGATTAGGGCTGGGATGTCAAATTAATGATGAATGCTCAACAAAGATGTCAAAGCCACCTCAGATCTGATGTTGATAGGCAATTACAATCCGCTGTCATGAATTTTAGACTTTGAAAAAGTGATGGAAATCAACAAAAACACTTCTCTTTTCCAATCAAATTTAAAACCCTCTACAATTAACTTATTGATGAAAATATACCAATATTAAAGCCAAATTTGAATATCCAACTCCAATGCTAGCTGAAGTTAAGAATCCCTGTCAAACCCTAGCTTGATTGAAGCAAAATCACCTTCAAAACTCACCAATAAAGCTTAATGATGAACTCCACATGAATTCACCTCTCATGGTGGATTGGGATCATCTTCAAACCACAAAATATAAATGGAACACCACCTTTAATCCACTAAAAATCACTTTCATCCAAGAGTAATATGCAAACTGCAAAATTTACCATATGTCAAAGATGTCAAAAATGAAGTCAAAGACCTCTTTTTATATTTTCTCTCCAAGGTTGACCCAATTAGCCAAAATATAAACAATTTCAAGTCCACCTCCAAAAATCAAATATTTAATTTGATCTTTTTTAAATGCTTTCACCTTACCACCTTGGAAGCCAACCATACAAATAATAAAATAATACTATTTTATTATTTTTTCCGTTTTCCTCCTAGGTGTCGATTTTCCCTTGGAAAAATAATATTTTATTATTATTTTTTTAACTTCTCCCTTGGGTGCCGATTTTTACTAATAAAATAATATTTTATTATTATTTTATTTTATTTCTTTTTCTCCTTGGTATCGCTTGACCTTGGGAAAATTAAATAAATAAAAATATTACAAGAATTACCTTTTATTTATTTTCCCACTTTCAATTCTCCAAGCCCTTGATTTTTGCCTTGGCCCAAATATCATTATTTTTTGCTTTTATAAAAATATTATATAATATTTCTAGCCAAAAATACAAATAAAATGGAGTGTTGAGCCAACTTTCTAGTTTCCAAGCCTTCAATGTTCTAGCTCAACCAATAAATAAGTCATGATCAAAAAGGGGACATTACATGGTCCTCCAGATATGGCCCATATTTCTAGTAGTGGTCCCTGACAATCCTGCTCTACTCAGTTCAACTCCCAATTTTTGAGTTTTCAGTCTCGACAGGTCAGTAAGTTCTATTTTAGCATATTTCATCATAAAAACCCTAGATCTAACCTAATTTCCTCAATATTTACAATTACAACATAGGGATAGAACCCCTATATCTTGGCTTTCCTTCAGGACTATAGCTAAGCTCCATTTGTGTTCCAATGTTTGATGGAAAGGATTGACCTAGCTAGTTGTATAATGATTTGGTCTCTCTTTCTATTAAACATTCTGGTGAACCCGACAAATCTTACATATTTTTTAAAAATTTCTGATTACTATATCAAATCTTATTAGTATTTAATTGATTAAAGATTTCCTATTTGTACACATATTGCAATTATACTTTTTCATTGTTGTGGTTACCAAAAACTTCACCTTTTTGGTAAACCCCTCTAGTCTTGCACTTAGTGGTCATGATTGCAATCTTATTTCAGATCTTAGCTACGTTGATTAGTTGTTAAATTTGATTACAAATTGGTGTAGCATATCATAATTGTAATTTGTGTTTAGTTTAGTGAGCAAAACAATTATACATCTTTATTGTTGTGGTTACCAAAACCTTGCATTTTGGTAAACCCAGATATTTTACATACATGAACCTCTCTTTGCTATGTTGGATTAGCTGATAAACTAATTAGACACTTCTATTATTCTTTTATATGCTTAAAAAATAAAACATTTAAATATGTCAAACAAAATCCAAAACAATCAAAACCTAAACATGCTCTCTTTTCTTCTTCCCTCTCCTAAAATTCCTCCTACTTGTGAGGATATTTTAGCACAAGAGGATGAAATCTCTAACACATTCCTTAACATTACTTTACCTTCTCTTCATTTGGATGACCTCTCTCCTAGGGATGAGGCATTAGTGTATTTTGAGCATACTACCTCTTCTTCTACCACATCTTCCATAGTCCATGATAATTCCATGACTCGTCATATTGATCTTCCTCCTTTGGTCACATGTTCAAGTACCTTGGATATCACTAAGGATGTGAAGACCTCTTTTCTTCCTCCTGTAGTAGCATGTTCAAGTACCTTAGATATCACTAAGGATGTGAAGAGCTCTTTATCTTTTCTTCCTCCTTTGGTTGCATGTTTAAGACCCTTGGACATTACTAAGGATACAATCATTGACAATTTTTTTAACATCACATTGCATGCCCTTCATTCCAATGCCCTTCCTTATGGCAACATGGCATTGGTGGATTAAAAGTCACAACTCACATCGGATCCCACAGGGATAGACGTTGATCAAAAATAAATCAATACAATTTATGTTCCTGGTTCCCAAAAAGAGCCTATGAAACCTAAAATTATTGTACATCTTCATTCTAACCCTATAATCTATGTTCGATGTGTTCCAAACCCACCTCAACCTCCTAGTTACATTCTCAACTTTGCAAAACAACTTACTCAAAACAACCAATTTGTTCAAAATGTGTCGCAGCAACCTAGTTACCACACTGTTGCTCATGTGTACAACACTCAAAACAACATTCAAAATAAGAAAGCACCAAATGTGCCTACTTCTCCTCCACCTTCTCAACCTTTTCTTCCCACACCCCGCTCATCTTTCACAACATACTACTACAAAATATGATCTTGTCAAGAAGCTTTGTGCTACTCCGGCTAAGATCTCACTCTGGGAATTAATATAAACCCCATATACATACCATAGAATGCTCTAGAAGGCTCTACAAAATGTGACCATTGCACCTTCTAATAGACCAAATGATGTAGCAACCCTTTTTGATTGTATGCATGCGAAGAATCTAGATATCACCTTTCCACAAAGTGAGTTACCTTCTCTAGAAGTGCAAAACTAATATGATCCTCTCATGATATTTGCCATTATTAATAGAACTGGAATAGTAATGTTTGTGGCATTAACCTGTTACATAAGCTTGGTGTGGATACCTCAATTATCAAGCTCGATACTCTTAATATCCGTGGCTTTGATAATGTTGGTAGACAATTACTAGGTAAAATCACACTACATATTGAGGTTGGACCTATGACCTTGCCTACACTTATCCATGCCATGCCTAACACTCTTTCATATATTATTCCTCTTGGTTGACCATAGATTCATGCCATGGGGGTAGTCTCGTCTACTCTTCATCATGCATTGAAGTTTGTTTATAACAACAAGCTCTAAATGATTGAAGCTAATCAAAATCCAAAAAGTTTCTTGCAAGATGGAGTGAGGCATCAACCCTCTCTTTCAAATTTGGATCCTTTTTCAAAAGATGACCCACCATCCTCCTCTACTAACAACATTGATGATCAAGATAGTGTTGATCCTTTGAGTGCATTTTTTGGTGACGATTGGGGTTAACTAGATTTTAAACCCTCCTTTATTAGAGAGTACAAAATCCATCAATCTAAACCTGAGATCCCAAAGGTAGCTTTGGTTGATTCTACACAAACTATTTCTTCTAAACAAGTTGAATGGAGCTATTTAGATTTCAACCCCCTTGGATATACTAACTCTAAAGTTGACCCTCCTCACCATGATAAAAAGGATTGTCCTTATAATTCTTCAACATATGATCACATTCCTCATTTCAATAAAGCTTGTAATGTAGCCTCTCCTCTTCTTCAAATTTGGAGACACATTATGGGCATGGATTCAAAATCCTTTCTAAGCATGGATATAATGGAAATGGTTTAAGATGAATGTAACAAGGCATTAAGGATCTTGTGAAACCAACACCACACTTGTCTAAAGTAGGTTTAGGTTTCCAACCTTCTCCTACATTCTTATTGCCATCTTCTAAAGTATCTATGGCTCCTCCCTTTCAAAAATCAAACTCCTCTCCACAATGGAAAGGGTTGCTACCTACTCTACCTACATCTTCGCTTATATCTCAACAAGAGTGCATTTTGTCTAGTCTACTCAAGGACCGCTTGATCACTCTTCCTCCTCTGACACGAAAAAAGATTCCACAAAACAAACAATCAACACTTTCTCTCTGTGCATATCATTGAGCACTTGGCCATTCCACTAACGAATGTTAAGCCTTGCGTGACAAAATTCAACAACTTCGAACAAGGTATAATTCTAGAACCTTGCACTGTACTTGATGTAGTACCTTTAACATCTTGTCCTTCATTCATTTGTATGTCATGATATTGTTCGATTTATATGACACCTCATTGTAATGCTTGGCATCATACCATGACTACACAAGCCATTATGCATCATGCCTACAACATTGCCTTGATCTTCCTATCCTGGGGGCAACCCCTTGTTGCGATGTATCTTTTGAGAACACATATTATTTGGGTATGTACTTCAAAATATCTCTCATGCTTGTTTTACACTCCTTACTTATTCTACCTTAAAGACAATTACTACCTGATAGAGTTAGCAATCACTTTAAGGTGGGGACATACATTATACTATGCAATTTACTTTATTCATTCACCACATGGCTGGTCTTGATATCAAAATACTTGTTGATTATTTTCGTAGCACTTCTGATATGGTTGATGTGGAACTCACCTAGTGATTTGACGGTCCTCACTAGCCTATGATATCTTCACTTAGCATGGAACTCGCCTAGTAATTCAGAGGTCCTTACTAGAAAGTGATGTTTCCTTTTGTTGTTTTTCCATGAGCCACTTAGCATAATGCAACTTTCTATCCTGTGTGCTTCATGCGACCTATCATTGCTACAATCATGGTCACGTAGTAATTCAGCGGTCTTTACTAGACTATGATCCATGAGAGCATTGTTCATATTCTTTTGCATTGATTGCTCCCTTGTCTATCTATATATCTTCTTTACATTCTTCTATCTCGTTTATAGAATTCCTCTATTTTAGTTACATCTTGGGGATGATGCATGGTGATAGAGACAATCTTTTAGACTGAGGTCTCTTTTACCTTGCTGACTTAAGATTTCGCTTTGTGTGCTCAAGTATTTGTGATGAATTCATTATTGTATGCTATTGTCTTCCATGAAATTCTTCATGTATGTTTCATGTGTTCTTTACGTGTATTCCATGTGTGTTTGTGTGTATTCCACATGTATTATGAGTGTCTTTCACATATATTTCCTATGTTTTCTTCGTGTATTACATGTTTGCTTCATGTATTTCGTGTCTACTTCGTGTATTGTGTGTTTTACATGTATTTTCTATGTATGCTTTGGCTTACCTCATGATTACTGAATTCTCAAATGTACGTATGTGTGTATGATTTGACTCGTAGAATCCTAAGATAAGGGGCCATGGCATCTCTTAAACTTAGCGTCATTCTATGAGGAGTTTTTGGTTTCTTCATACTTTAGCATGAGAAGGATCGTAAGTTCCTACTCCTGCTAAAGTGGGGGCTAAATGTAGTGTCATAAATTGTTGCCACAAACAATTTCACACAAAGTTTAGCACCCTCTTGAATGATGTATTGATTTTGGGTCTTAATTAAGGATCTTGGGTAAGTCCCCTAGCAACCTTCTCTTTCAGGAGCTGATTGGCCAGGACCCTAGCACCCAAGTGCTAGTGTCCTGCCAATTAGGCACTAAAAAGGTTTTTGATTAAAGTATGTTGGCCTTATGTACCTTGTGTATTGTACCTTGTCAGCCTCAAGTCATTTGGGCCCCCGACAAGTAATTGAGATGCATATATATATACAAGTATCTCTCATTCATTTACTCCTAATCATACTCTAGCTAATGATTCTCTATGATAAAGATCTCTAACAAAGAATTGATCTCTCTATCTATAAGCTCTCTATTTGTGTAGATCATTGTTGTGTGTACTAACCCTTGTTTCAGATCTTGGTGGAAGCTCCTTCTTCTATTCTATCCTTGTGGTGGTTTGATAGTGGCATCATCCCATCAAGGACTTCATGTTCATGGTAAAATATTTCCTTTATGCATACTTACATTTATCTTCTATTATTCAGATCTGCCTCTGCCCTCCTAGGATAGACACTCTTGATATAATCCTTTCTATTACAGAGATGGGAACACCATTCATGAGGTTTGACTTAGGCAATCCAATAAAGAACACCAACATGAGGTGTACAGGTCAAAGATGAAAGATCTGATAGAAATGGGCGACAAAAAGACAAAGATACAGGTGTCAAAAGTCTCTCAGATTTTCAACAATCCAAAACCCTAGGACACCCTGCCTGGGTGCCATAGTCCTCCAGATCTAGCCCCTATTTCTGGTAGTGGTCCCCAACAGTCCTGTTATGCTCAGTTCATGTCCCAATTTCTGGGTTTTTAGTCCTTACAGGTCAATAAGTTATATTTTAGCATATTTCATCATAAAATCCCTAGATCTAACCTAATTAACCCAATCTTTGTAATTACAACAAAGGGACATAACCCTTGTATCTTGGCTTTCCTTTTTAGGACTGTAGCTAAGCTTAGTTTGTGTTCCAATGTTTGATTGAATGGATTGACCTAGCTAGTTGTATTGTGATTTGGTCTCTCTTTTCTATTAAACATTATGGTGAACCCGACATATTTTACATATTTTTTGCAAATTTCTTATTACTATATCAGATCTTATTAGTATTGAATCGATTAAACGATTCCTATTTGTACACATCTTGCATTTTGACTTTTTCGTTGTTGTGGTTACCAAAAACTTCACCTTTTTCATAAACCCCGCTAGTCTTGCACTTAGTGGTCATGATTACAATCTTATTTCAGATCTTTGCTATGTTGATTAGTTGTTAAATCTGATTACAAATTGGTGTATCATATCATACTTGTAATTTGTGTTTACTTTAGAAAGCAAAACAATTATACATCTTTATTGTTGTGGTTACCAAAACCTTACATTTTGGTAAACCCGTATATTTTACATTCATGCAACTCTATTTGCTATGTTGGACCAGTTGATTAGCTAATTAGACACTTCTATTATTCTTTTACATTCTTACAAAATAAAACATTTAACCATGTCAAACAAAAACCAAAACAATCAAAACCTAAACATGCTCTCTTTTCTTCTTACCTCTCATAAAATTCCTCCTACTTGTGAGGATATTTTGGTGCAAGAGGATGAAATCATTGACACATTCATTAACATTACTTTACCTTCTCTTAATTTCGATGATCTCTCTCCTAGAGATGATGCATTAGTGGATGTTGAGAACACTACCTCTTCTTCTACCACATCTTCCATAGTCCATGATGATTCCATGACTCATCCTATTGATCTTCCTCCTTTGGTTGCATGTTCAAGTACCTTGGATATCACTCAGGATGTGAAGACCTCTTTTCTTCCTCCTTTAGTTGCATGTTCAAGTACCTTGGATATTACTAAGGATGTGAAGACCTCTTTATCTTTTCTTCCTCCTTTGGTTACATGTTTAAGACCCTTGGACATTACTAAGGATACAATCATTGACAATTTTTTTAACATCACAATGCATGCTCTTCATTCCAATGCCCTTCCTTTTGGAAACATGGCATTAGTGGATGAAAAGGCACAATTCACATCAGATCCCATAGGGATAGATGTTGATCAAAAACAAATCAATACAATTTATGTTCTTGGTTCCTAAAAAGAGCATGTGAAACCTAAAATTATTGTACATCTTCATTCTAACCCCATTACTAGAATAAAGCATACTTTGATTGAAAGTGGGTCTGGTCTTAATGTTTGTGGCATTGACCTCTTACATAAGCTTGGTGTGGATAACCCCATTACCAAGCCCAATATTCTTAATATCCGTGGCTTTGATAATGTTGGTAGACAATCACTAGGTACAATCACATTGAAGTTGGACCTGTGACCTTGCCTACACTTATCCATGTCATGCCAAACACTCTTTCATATAATCTTCTTCTTGGTAGACCTTGGCTTCATGTCATGGGGCCAGTCCCATCTACTCTTCATCGTACATTGAAGTTTGTTTATACCAAGAAGCTCTATACGATAGAAGATGATCAAAATCTAGAAAGTTGCTTACAAGCTGAAGTAGGGCATCAACCCTCTCTTTTGAATTTGGTTTCTTCTTCAAAAGATGACCCACCATCCTCCGTTGCTAACAACAGTGATGATCAGGATAGTGCTGATCCTTTGAGTGTATTTTTTGGTGACAATTTGGGTTCACTTGATTTTACACCCTCCTTTATTAGAGAGTACAAAATCCCTCAATCTAAACCTGAGATCCCAAAGGTAGCTTTGGTTAATTCTACACAAACTTTTTCTTCTAAACAAGTTGACTGGAGCGCTTTAGATTTCAACCCCATTGGATATACTAAATCTAAAGTTGACCCTCCTCACCATGATAAACAAGAATGATCCTTCTACTTCTTCAACATATGATCACATTCCTCATTTCAATAAAGCTTTTAATGTAGTTGTTGTCACATAGAATTGCACCCAGCTTGGAGAGAGTCCAAGCATTCTAATGACACAATGGGAATGATCTCAAGGTGTGGGACCTTGCAAGTTGATATCAAAACTCTAGAGAAGGCTAGTTCCTCATTCTAAGCTTAATGCTTAGAGAAAACTATTGAAACCTAGTGCTAATAATGTAGGGGAAAAGGGTTAAGAAGAAACTGAATGGAAATAGGGTGATGCACCAGATTTAATGAGTAGTAGTAACCCTGAATAGACGCAACAATGATCTCAACTCACAAAGCATATTCACACAGACTTATAGGACTGATTGAGGCTTCAGTATGAAGTTCTAACCTATAGAGGAGCCATCTTACTCAGAGAATAGATTACAGATTCAAGTAAAACATAGAAATCAAGGCATAAGAGAGGCAACATATTGTGCATATATTGATCATGAAGGCTAGAAACTGTTACAATACAAAATAACCAGTAGCAGAAGGAGACACATTATAGTTAATTACAATCATTAGTGGATCAATCAGAAGACAGCAAAGGCCAAGATATAGGCATAGTGAGTCACATTCCAATAATCTTGCAATTACACCAAGAGGCCTGACTACAACAAATTCATTAGTATAACAGCCTAGAAAATTACTAACGCCTTTTGAATAATGAGATTATAATGTCTTTATATCAAGTCCTTATGCAGGGAACGCTAAAGCAGAGGCATGGGATCCAAGGTCATCAATACCACCATCAATGCAGAGCTAGGAACCGAGTGGCAAAGAGGACAGAGGCCATGCCTCTGGCAGACCTGCAACACTTGAAATGGTTACCCATATGCAAGATAGGACAAGGCATTAAATATGAAATCCCAAAAGTCATTGCCAACCATAGGAAGATCTGTCACCTAGCCATCGGAGTTGCCTCGCATTGAAGAACCGTGCCATCCTTCTGAATTTCATTTGCAAAGTTAACCAACTTGAATCAATGCAAAATATATGCCTCTGCAACACTTCAAGTTAGTCGGTAAGATGTCATGTCAATCGAGCCTGCAAATCCTTCCTTAGCTGGCAACTATCCTGATATTCAGATATGCACATCTGGATCATCATATTTGGATTATATTTTCAAAGTGAGGATATCCCCCCAAAAAAAGTTTGCCAAATGAAATAGTAGGAAATTCTAAGCACTTTTGCCTTTTGGATCATGTAGAAATTCCTCAAGATGAGGGAGATATCTGCAGTCAAAGTTGTGGTTAACCAGCATCTGGATGTCCATGTGTCATCATCTCACGGCTGCGCAAAAGGAATGTGATGTCGGCTTCGGCAGTCCACGGGCTATGCAATATCTAGATATGCACTCATCAAATTTACCTTCGCAGCATGAAGGGACCATCATCCGCATGGATATTAACTTTTAATATCCGAGTGCTAACTTAAGATCTGGATGCCTTTTGGTAATCCTAATGATGTCATTGGCATAAGGAACTTTGTCAAAGGGAGGATCTGGATGATGTCATTAGGATATTAGCACTGGGGGAGATATATCAGATGCGGAATGTCTGGATGATGTCATTGACATATGTGCTTCTTTGGGGAAGGGATCGGCATGATGTCATCAGTACATTAGCAAGGGTCGTGGAAATTAGGGAAGGACCCAGATATTAGGAAATATCTAGATGACATCATCGACATGAAGAGCTTTGTTGAAGAGATCAGGATGACATCATCGTCATATTCGTAAGGGTCTACACATTTGCAAAGGACGTAGACATTAGTTAAGATCCGGATGTTAGAGAAACATCTGGATATTAACTAAGGTCTAAATATAAAAGGGAGATCAGGACCTTAGCTAAGATTTGGATGATGTCAACAAGATATCCATGCCGAAATGACTAAGTAAAAGATGGAAATCCCTACAAAGGAAGGCAATTGAAGACAAAAGATTCCTGGATTTTTCTGGGTTTTTTGTAAGGATCTTCTAGATGAGATTTTGAGGATTTTTGTAAGGCAGAGCATTAGGATTTGAAAGATTTAAGGCATGTAGGACTATGCTCCAAGGGACATCCAGGATATTTTCAAGATGAACTGTTTGACTCTAGACAGAGGAAAATGGAGCAACATTTTGGCGACCTCTAGGGGATGTTTGTCTGCTAAACAAATAGAATAGTGGCCTTAAACAATCCATTGGGCTTGGGGTCAAAAGAGACTACAACAAGAACAGAGGAGCTAGAACAACTAGACAAGCTACCAAGACAAACAAAACAACAAGCAAGCATGTATCCTCCTAATGAGAACACAGCAAAGTGCAACGACACTTATTGAAAGAAGACACCTAACCTATTTACAAGATCTCACAACCATGCTAAAAGAAAGGCTTGAGATGAATCCCATTAACTGGGATTGGAAGAACCTCTCCATTCAGCCTAGAAAGTTGGAATGCATTGGCCTGTTTGCAGCTGGTAATGATATAAGGGCCACTCCACTTGGCATCAAACTTTGAATGTTTTCCAGCTTTGGCCCTATCTGCATCTCATTTTAGCACTATATCTCCTTCACTGAATGTTCTATCAATAGATTTTCTGTCAAAAGTCCTCTTGACCTGATCTTGATGAGCTTCAAGGGTCTTCATAGCAGCATATCTCTTCTCCTCAAGTTCCAATGGTTCTGCAAGTTTGACTGTCATGACATCATTTTCCATTAATTCCAACTGTTGTGCCAACTCAAGAGAAGGCAATTCCAATGATAATGGAACCCTTGCTTCCCTTCCATATACAAGCATGAAAGAGGAATTACCTATGACTCTTTTGGGAGTGATTTTGTCAGCCCAAAGAATAGTCTTTAACTTGGAATGCCAAGTTATTTGATTATCTACCACTGTTTTCTTGATGATTCTAATCAGGTTTTTGTTGGTGGACTCAGCCAAGCCATTTCCTTGAGGATAGTAATTGGATGAGGTCTTCATGTATACCCCATAGTTTAATGCCCATTCACTAACTTTTGTGCCTATAAAGGCCTTGGCATTATCAGATATGATGGTGGATGGCACACCAAACCTTGTGGCTATACCCTCAAGGAAGTCCATAATGGATGTTTTTGTGGTGTCCCTTAATGCGACTGCCTCTGTCCACCTAGTGAAATAATCAGTGGTCATCAGAATCCACTTATGGCCTACACTAGAAGGTGGATTAATTACTCCAATGAAGTCTAAACCCCATTAAGCAAAAGGCTGATCTCTTTGGATTAGATGAAGGGGAAGAGCTGCCAGTCTCTGCTTACTAGGAAATAATGCACACTTTACATTGTATGATCCATTTGTATGCATCACTGAATAAAGTAGGCCAGTAATAACTAGCCCTCATGATTTTCATTGCAATTTTTCTGGGAGAAAAATGGCCACTGACAAGGCCACTATGAAATTCTTCTAAAACTCTAGAAGTCTGATCTTGTGTTATGCATCTAAGAACTCCACTGGTGTCTCTTCTAAACAAGACACCATCAATAATAACATAAGGAATGGATTGGAGTCTGAAATACCTTCTTTTAGCCTAATTCAATTCATCTAGATATTTACCTGATTGTAGGAATGTGACCATGACATGTTACCAGTCAGTTGGAATATCAAGCTCAACTGGTTGTGCCCGCCCTTGAACACATACAGCTTCACTTCTATCTTTGACATTTGCTGCCATTTATTCACATAGACCTTTGCCATGGTAATGTTGATGTTCATGTCATATTCCATCACCTTGGTGATCCACCCAGCTCTTTTTTCATTGATATCTCTGCTCAGGAGAAACTCTTTCACACTAGGGTGACTCACCATCAACTAAATTTTGCTGCTTGAAAGCATATGTCTAAACTTTTTTAGGGCTTTCACTATAGAAAATACCTATTTTTCTATGAAATCATAATTCAATTCATATTCTTTGAGAGGTTGGCTAAAAAGCAATTGGTTGTTCTAGCTTCTCTTCATTTTGTTGTGTCAGGACCGCTGATATACACTCTTTGCCTCCAAAGGCATAAAGGATAAAATCCTTTTCATAATTAGGGTTTATTAGTGTAGGAGGTTCTCCAATACCCTGCTTGACAACTTCAAAACTGTCCATGTCTTCCTTAGACCATGTGAAGGCGGCATTCTTCATTAGCATAGCTATGAGGGGTTTTGTTATTGAAGCAAAATTAGGTATGAACCTCCTCACAAAGTTGATCTTTCCCAGAAAGCTCTATAGACCTTTCTTATGACTAGGGAGAAGTAGAGCAAGGATGACACTTGTTCTTTCTGGATCAATAGCCAATCCTTCCTTGGAAACCACATGCCCCAGTAGCTTGCCTTCTAGAACAACAAATATAAATTTCTTTGGATTCAATGATATCTCGTATTCCCTACATCTTTCAAAGACTTTTCTCAAATGACCTAGATGGTCAGTTGCATGCTTGGAATGCATAGTTAAATCATCAAGATAAACTAAAATAATATCATTGATCAGGCCTTTGAAGGCCAAATCCATTTCTATTTGGAAAGTGGCTCCAGCATTTGTCAATCCAAAAGGCATCTTTTGATAAGCCAAAGTACCCCATTTGGTGGTAAAGGTTGTCTTGTACTGGTCTGATTCTTTTACAAGAATCTGATTGTAGCCTAAGTAGCCATCTAGAAGTGAAAACCTTTTAATACCTTCTACTGTCTGTAAAATCTACTCCATGGAAGGGAGTGGATAGTGGTCTTTAAGTGAGGTCTTGTTTAAGTCTCTGAAGTCCACAAATAATTTGATTTCTCCATTCCTCTTCCTGACTAGAACTAGGTTGGCTACCCAAGAGGAATGTTTGATGGGATAGATGATCTTAGCCTCTATGAGTTTGGATAGCTCTTTTCTCATTAATGGTTCTATTTTTAGATTGACAGGCCTTTGCTTTTGGTGAACAGGCTTTGCATTAGGGTCTAGGTCAATAGTATGCTGGATTACACCAGGATCAAAGCATTTGAAATCTCTATAATCCCATGCTATTAAATCATTAAATTCATTACAAAGCTCAATGAAACCTTGTTTCTCAACTTGGCTACATACCTTGCCATGTTTTAAGAATATGTCCTATGCAATCTCCACCTCTTCATAATCTTGTTTTTTGAGTTTCATATTCATTTTTTATTTCTTTTTCTGATCATCAGCACCAAATATTCTCTCTAAGGTGATCAGTCCTCTTGGCAACTTGTTGGTCTTTAGCTGGATCACCTGGTCACCATATTGTTCTTGTAATACCGATTGATTTTTGGCGACAAACTCTGCCTCATCTCGCAAGAAATTCACAATTTACTGGTCGCTTTCAAACACTTGCCAACTTATCACATTGTTGAGCACAGAAGGTCTGACGACAATCCTTACATGCTGATTTGAAACTTGCTTGACATTCTTAGGAATATCAAACTGGGCACCAACTGTAGCTAGCCTATCAACATCCTTATTTCTTTGTCTGGGGACTGCCTGAATATTGAAGGCATCAAAGTCTTCAATCAATTCCCAGACCCTATGTTTGTATGACTTCAATAAGTCATTCTTTGAAGCACTTAGTTTTCTGATTTGGTGGACAACAAGTTCACTGTCACCGAATACTTGTAAAATCTTTATTCTTCTTTTTTGAGCTAGCTGTATGCCCTGAATTAAGGCTTCATATTCAGCTACAATGTTAGTACAACTAAACTGTAATCTGAATGAAGAGAAATAACTTTCCTTTTGGGGTGAAATGAGTACAACCCCAGCACCTGCTCCATTTTTGCTTCTAGAGCCATCAAAGTACATCTACCATATCCCACTTAGGTCTGATTTTTCCTTTTCAATATTGGGGGTAGTAGCATCCTCCTCTTGGATACAATAAGTACCCAGCCATGTTTCCTCTATATGATTAGGAGTGTCAAACTAAAAATAATTAGCCCACTCATCTAGCAGTATATCAAGTATTTCATCCACAGGGGTGGTAGCTTCATGTCTATTGTTATCTTCTTCCTCCAACTCATGTCTTGTGAAATTCATGTTGTTTGGGTTAAGGGAGTAGGGTTCTATATGGTCATTTGCAATAGGCTCATCCCTAATGGTCACTTTGGTACCATATCTAGTTTTAAACAACATGTGGGACCAATTAGAAGATAAATACCTGCCTATCTGAGCAGTGAAATCCCTTGATAAGCATATACCAAAGTATGCAAGGAGATCTATAACAAATATATCTTGTGAAACAAAGAAGCCAAGACATGCATGTAGAGTGAGTTTCAAACCTTTAATAGCCCCTACTATCTTCATATCCGTACCATCTAATTGAACTACACCCTTGTTCATAGGCTTATACACTATACCTAGCCTATCAGCAATATTTTTTGGCATAACAGAGGTACTCGCCCCAAAATCTATCATACAATTATGCAATATTTTATCACCTAAGATTAGGGAAACATAAAATGGAGGGGGCTTGTTAGTTTTGCTTGTACTTACTTCCTCTTTTGCCTGACATAGGTTGGTCGAGGTAGTTGTCTTTTCTCTTGTTGCTTCATCAGCAGGTTGAATGAATTTTGTTAGGGCCTCTTGAAGAAGATTCCTCTATGCTGGGATCAACAATGCATCCCACTTACTGACATTCAAATTTGTCTTCTTTATTTGGTCCACAATGCTAAAAGGTACCTGATTACCCTTTTGAGGGGTTTTAGTGACAACTAGGTCACTCTTTGACTGTTGACTGGATTGGGGTTGTGTTGTTGATACTATATTTGCCCTTTCAACTATCTGATCTGATTTCCTTGAAGGAAGCTCAGGCACTTTCTCCTTTTCTATGACTGTTGGAGACACTTTAGGTGTGGGGGTATGAACGACTGCAAGTACTGAAGTATCTTTAGTAGCTCTCCTCTTTGATCTTGTATTGAATGATATAGGGCCAGCGTCTTGATTAACACCACAATAGTTATCAAGAGTCCAGTTCATCAAGGTAGCATTATTCTGTATTTGTTCTTGACCTCCAACCATTCTTTGATTGGTGTTGTTTTGTTGCTCTAAACTTGTTGGTTGTTCTTGCATTGTCAAAGCATGACTAAATTGTCTACCTTGACACAAATTTTAGTCATGTGGCTAATTGCAAGGATAACACCAGTTGTTTTCTTGGGCTAGGTTATTTTGAATTGGAACAAGAGGTCTTGAGGTGCTTGCTGCATTAGGGTTAACAGCATTCAATGGTCTGACATAATTGGGTTGCCCTTGCCTCTGCGTATTGCCCTGATATGGTGGTCTATTTTGTTGATGACCCTGATTAAAGGGTTGATATTTCTGGTTGGGGGGCTAACAAGGCCTATTTGATTGTGCATTATGTGTCTTTATTGCCACTAACTCATTAGTAAAATTTTGTAGCAGGCTTTTGACCTCATGTAACTCATTTGGGGGCACAGATAGAAGAGTTGTGGAGGTGGTCGCTATACGAATTGGAGCTATAATAGGATGAATAGCAGGAGCCTCTGGAAATATAGGCATGGGTGGCCTTGGAGAAATTTTTCTTGCCTGAATTAGGCAATTTTCTACCCTTATGGTTGTATCATAGGCATCAAGTAATACAGTTCCACCCATGGACTGAATCATGACAACAATATCTAGATTCAAGGACCTAGGTGGTAGACAAATGTTGTGTTTGGAGATGGCTTCACTAACAAGGGGATTCTGTCCCATGTCTTCTAAAATCTGTGATTGAAATCCACCATGTATTCATGTGGAGCTCTTTTAATATTGGCTAATTGTTCCATGAGCGACAAGTGGTCACTCCTATCTTCAAAGTGTTGGCACAATTTAGTGCCCAAATCATCCCAGTTGTGTATAGAGTTGGCTTGAAGATCTCTATACCATTGTAAGGCCTTTCCTTTGAATGAGGAAGCTAGCAGTCTCACAGCCACATTATCTTCAGTGACATTATGGACAGAGCAGACACTAGCAACATCTTGAATGTGCTCAGCAGGAGTAGTAGAGTTTTCACCAATAAAAAATGGGATAGCCTTTAAGGGTGAAGTGGGGATATCATCATATTGTGCTAGTTCTAGAGGGCTATTTCCATGAAATGCAACAAAGGGGAGATTTCTAGCCATATTGGGAATGTTCAGATTAATCACTGGTATACGTAAGGTTCTCCCTAAATACTGAACCCTAACTTGAAAATTGATTGGAGGGGGAGTAGACTGAGCCCTTGAATGGTATGAGTTATTACTTCTACTTTCCCTCATAGGGGATCTAGACAGTCTATTTCTTCTTCTTCTATCAGCAAATGAAAGTTCTTTGAATTGGAATTTACCTCTAGAAGAAGACCTTGGATGCACTCCAGACATGAAATGTTGAATGATTGTGTAGGAGCTGGATCAACAGAGTCAATAGGTGCCTATTTAATGATTTCACAGTAGCAAATGAACCAAGAATAGCACCAAAATCCTTAGTCTAGCTCTTACTCAAAGTAGAGAGTCCCATCGAGCATGCCAGAAACTGTTGTCACATAGAATTGCACCCAGCTTGGAGAGAGTCCAAGCATTCTAATGACATAATGGGAATGATCTCAACGTGTGGGACCTTGCAAGTTAAGATCAAACCTCCAGAAAAGGATGGTTCCTCATTCTAAGCTTAATGCTTAGAGAAAACTATCTAAACCTAGTGCTAATAATGCAAGGGAAAAGGGTTAGGAAGAAACTAAATGGAAATAAGGCTGATGCACTAGATTTAATGAGTAGTAGTAACCTTGAATAGACAACAATGATCTCAACTCACAAAGTAGATTCACACAGACTTATAGGACTGACTGAGGTTTCAGTATGAAGTCCTAACTATACACGAGCCATCTTACTCACAGAATATATTACAGATTCAAGTAAAACACAGAAATCAGGGCATAAGAGAGGCAAGATATTGTGCATATATTGATCATGAAGGATAGAAACTGTTACAATACAAAATAACCAGTAGCAGAAGGAGACACAGTATAGTTAATTACAATCATTGGTGAATCAATCAGAAGATAGTAGAGGCCAAGATATAGGCACAGTGAGTCACATTCCAATAATCTTGTAATTACACCAAGAGGCCTGACGACAAGAAATTCGGTAGTATAATAGCCCAGAAAATTACTAACTCATTTTGAATAATGAGATTACAATGTCTTTACATCAAGTCCTTATGTAGGGAACACTGAAGTAGATGCACAGGATCCAAGGCCATCAATGCAGATCCAAGAGCCAAGTAGAAAAGAGGACAGAGGCCATGCCTCTGGCAAACCTGCAACACTTGAAATGGTTGCCCATACGCAAGATAACACAAGGCATTAAAGATGAAAGCCCAAAAGTCATCACCAACCACAGGAAGATCTGTCACCTAGCCACCAAAGTTACCTCACATTAAAGAACCATGCCATCCTTCTAAATTTCGTCTGTAGAGCTCACCAACTTGAATCAATGTGAAACTTCAAGTCGGTCACTGAGATGTCATGTCGATCGAGCCTGCATATCCTTCCTCAGCCGGCAACTATCCTAATATCCATATATACACATCTGGATCATGATATTTGGATTATATTTTCAAAGTGAGGATATCTCCCTACAAAAAAGTCTACCAAATAAAAGAGGAGGAAATTATAAGCACTTTTGCCTTTTGGATCATGTAGAAATTCCTCAGGATGAGGGATATATCCGTAGTCAAAGCTACGGTCAACCGGCATCTAGATTTCCATGTGTCATCATCTCGCAGCTACGCAGAAGGAATGTGATGTCAGCTTCGGTGGTCTGCGGGCTATGCGATATCTAGATATACACCCGTTAAATTTACCTTTGCAGCATGGAGGGGTCGTCATCCGCATGGATATTAACTTTTAATATCCATGCACTAACTTAAGATCTGAATGCCTTTTGGATATCATGATGATGTCATCAGCATAAGGAACTTTGTCGAAGGGAGGATTCAGATGATGTCATCAGGATATTAGCACTGAGGGGTGATATATCAGACGCAGAATGTTTGGATGACATCATTGGCATATTGTTGGTCATGATGTTAGTCATTCACAAACATAGAATAAAAGTTACACAACAACCTTTACTCATCTTGAAAGATACGATGAATTCAAAGAATTCATGATCCCAAGTCTCCGTTGATTAGGTCTTAATCTACTGACGTTACTCAGTGGTTGATGTGTGTTGCTGTTTTCCATTCAGGGGCCTTACGTGTTTCTGCAAAGTTCATCATCATCATCCAAATATCCTGATCTGTATGTCTGCTCTGCATAAATCTCCAATAATTCTACTTCTACACTGTGAAGTTAGTCAAATAATGTGCCTACAAGCTGATATTTGCATGATTTCTACCATTATTTATGATTCTTTGCATGATATTTTCAATACTACATGCATTTAACTCAAATATGCTAATGATCTTCAGTTACCTACGAGATTTCAGCATATTTCTCTGTTCTGCTTGTTATTTATCATGATTTGCAGTTATGGTAATGAATTTATGAAATTAAAAAAAAAAAAGGAAAAGGGTTAAAGAATGAGATTCCCAAAACTACCTGACTTAGATCACTGATCCACATACAAGTTCCCATACATGCAATGAAAAGAAGGAAACTAAAATCATACTTCACCAGGACATTCCACAAATCCGCATGATCCAGTGCAAATCTTCAAAGGAAAAGTTGACAACAACATGTAATGAAATGAAAGCGCTTCTAGTTGAACACAGCATTCACCAGTACATATCCAGAAATCAACAGAAAGATTACGTAAAATTTACAATCAGGATGTAATCTGAAGCTTCATATCCATTCAGTATGCTCAAGAACAGGTACATTTACAGTGATCTGAAGAAAGAACCTTGACATTTCAACAATTCTATCCTCATTAGTCTCAGTAATCCGATCTCCTAATTGATTCTACAGTAATTAGCCTTAATGCGCCAGATGCGTCTGTGTATTCTAATGTATCTCTCTTCTCCTTTTGACAAGCTCTGGCCTTTATATAGATCAAATGCCAGAAAACGGTTACAGTGATCCAAGGATCAGGATCCTCTCATAACAATCAACGGTCCAGATGAAAAGCACATGCTTCGTCAGTTGGCAAATGTACGGCTGGCACAGAATATTCCAACATCTTCAACTTGATTCGGTCTCCAGCTGGCGAACAGCATATTTGACAACATCCTCCTCATTTCTGGCTCATGTTGCCTCCATGTGCAACTTTGTAATTATCAGCTTCAGCAGCAGCTCTAACAGCATCATGACTTCAATGCTCAGCTTCAGCAGCAGCATCATGACTTCCTGCAAGTAAACAGACAAACATTAAGTTCATCATCATGTGGATAAACAACAGGAAGTAAAATGTTTTATTAAACAAGCCCCTAAAAATGTGCAGCTACAGGCAATCGGGCTCCAAATCAATGGAAAACTATGCACTAAATGCATAAACATCTTCAAAACACCCGGGTCAACCATCGTTGACTGGGAAATCAGCAATCGGGTCTTCAAATTTCCATCGCTTCATGTTCCCGCCCATTTTCTTGTATATCGGGTTCAAAATATGATCATGATGATCTCAAAATATACAAGGAAATAACCGCCCTTTAACAATCCTTCGAATCCGGCTTTGTATGCTCCGTTTGTATGTTTCGGGTCATCATCATCATATTCGCATCGGTGTGACCACATATGATCAGGGTGACAATATTAGACTTGGCCGATGGCAACAGTTATACCGACGCCAAAAATCATGATGATGCCCAACTCTATGTCTTCTATCTAACCGCAGGATATCATGAAATATGATGCTCCTCCCCTCCGAATGCTCTGATGAAAAGCACATCAGGATGTTTCGTTTCTGCATATTGGGGAAAGAAAGACATCATCATCATCATCATGTCAAAGGAGAATAGGAGGATTTGGAATATGATCCTGCTGCTGAGGAAAGGAATATCATGGTGACGTCATCGTCATATTCGGGCTTCATTAAAATGCAAAAGATGACGTCACCGTCATGTTTCGTTAAGATCAGGAGATAAATGTAATATCGAGTCACCTAAGGAAGATGATCGGGATGATGAATGCAGTATGACCCTTTTTTGCGACCAAGGTAACCCTCTCGAAAGATCAGGATGATGATGATCATCATCATCATATCCGTACTAGGTGATTTAAAATATGATCCTGCTGAATGTCCAGATGACGTCATCCAGATATCCGGGGCCTTTGTTAATCTTAGAACATGACGTCATCATCATATTGGCGAATAGGATCATGCCTTGGAAAATATCCTGCCGAAGGAGAAAGGTGATGGTGACGTCATCCTGATATTTGCTTCTTCGTTTATCAGGTCGGGATGACGTCATCAGGATATTTGCAAAAGGTTATATTTCTCGGCAGGAGGATATTGCGAAATGTCGGGTAGACAAACAAGATCATGATGATCTTGACATCATGACTTAGGAATGGAATATCACCCTCCCCCTTTGAAAGATAAGGTGATCATCATGATCACGCAAAAGGAGATTAGGAGGATATTACGAAATGTGATCCTGCCTTGAAAGATCAGGATGATGATGATCACCAGGACTTTGTCGTGCGCATGCAAATTTTGCAGATGGTGGGTTTCTTAAGTAGGGTGATATTATAATATCAGCATGATATTATAATATCGGGTGATGTTTAAATATCATGATGCTCGCGATGTGCCCAAGGTCATTTGACGGGTAAAATACACTATCACTTAAGATTGACATCTGGATATTGGGACTGCATGATTTTTATCGGGTGATAGACCAAGATCATGATGATGACCTTTCGCGATACAAAAGACCGCTCGACGGGGACAACTTACTACGACTTAAAGTTGAAGTCCGGATATTTTGACCTCAGGATATTATCGGGGGGCGTTTCAAATATGATGATGATGATCTTCATACAGCAATTATCAGGTTTGACCAAAACTTTGACTGTGCATAACTCCCTCATATGGACGAATTTTCGGGTGATGTAAAAGGCAAACCTGCATGGAATTTCAAGCTCTTTCTAACTATGAGGTCATAGAAACAAAATATGAACTTTGACAAACTGACCTCATGATGATGACCAACCTCATCCTGCCCTTCATGATGATGATGCACCTGACTTATTTTTACCAAACCGCCAGAAACGAAACAACACAAGCCAAGCCAAAAGTTGGGTCCCTGTTTTGATAAGTTAAAATGGGGCGTGTTGTGTAACCACACAACAACTTGCCACCAAAGAAAACAATAAAATTCAAATAATTCAAGTGATATGATCATATTCATCTATAGTATTCTAATTCTTTCTAAGTAAAATCATCATGATCTTTGAATGATAAAGTTTCATCAAGGTAACAGTGCTAACAAAGGATCATGTGTGTGCATATGATTAATTATCCTCATCTTGAAAGTAAGTTGAAAACATAAGTAACTGGTGTTAAACTACATAGTTGGAGATCATCCCTCATAGCCAACATGGATAGAGCCTTGCTGCCAGCAGGCGTCCATAGCCCCGGCAAGGTTATCTATACAATCTCCCTAAGTAGAGCCCCACTGCCAGCAGGCATCTATAGCCCCGGTAGAGTTACTTAGATGGCCTAGGTTTATTGTTTATATATTTTCTATTTATATACTTATATTTGATATCATCATGTCAGCTCATTTATACAAGGGGTAGTCACTTGCAGCTTTAGGTTGGAGATTGTATTGGTAGCAAGGGAGTCCCTTTAGATTTTTCACTTAACACCTATACTCATATCTTCAACAAGCCCAAGGCTGTTAGGTGTTTCATTGTGTTTGATTCACTTTGGACAAGAAAAGGCACCTGATGAAAAGATATTATAAAACCTGATCATGAGTATTTATCAGAATGAATTACAATCTATATCTAAATCTGATCTCATCACTTGAATCCTAACAATTTAGTTATTTTCTTAGGTGATGAAGTGCATCATCTTGACTTACCAAAACAAAACTCAACCAAAACAACACAAAACAGAAGAAACACTATACAAACAACTAACCTACAAAAAGGAAACAATAGGAACAGAACAAGAAAGCAAAACAAGCAGACTGTACAAACAACTAACCTACAAAATTATATACAAACCACTACTAGGCAAACAAAAACCAGAAAAAGACCTAAGGACACCTGTATTTGCATACTTCTTTTGATTGTGCAGGAGCATCAGGGTATTAGTTATGGTTCTCAACCTAGCAAATTTATCTTTATATTCTGAAGAATATTCTGATATTCTGAATTCACTGTATTCAACAGAACAACTCTTGATGATCAGCAACTGAGCAAGCTCATCATGTTCATGATTAATCCATATGCATGTCTTATCTTCTGAATTTCCATAATTAAAATAGTATTCAACATCATTTACTGTGGAAAGGAGAAATACAACCTGGTGTATTTCTGGCTTTGCTGGACATGCTTCTTCATTGGCAGTTGGTCTTCCATTTGTCATTATATTTTCACTGCTTGGCTCAGTGCCTGGTCCCTCTTCAAATTGAAGGATGTATGACCTTTGATGTATTAATTCTTCATCTTTATCCAGCCTTATCCCTTCATTCTGGATGTTCAGTTTATCCTCCAGTTCAGGAAACTTCTCAATATTTTCTTCAATTTCCTGCACATCAGCATCTAAATAAGTATCTTTATTATCACAACCTGATATATAGAAATTTATCATTTCTAAATCATTTGACTGTAAAGGAGAAACAACTTTCACTTGATGAGGACACTCCCCTGTTTCATTTTCAAAATATTTCTGGAGTGACATCCGATTATGCACAACAACTCCAAAGTCTTCTACATCTTCATCTTTCAGGAATTGTTCATTAAATAATTCACATTTTCTATCTATTAGAGGATCTGGTTCCTTTAACCTGCAACATTCTTGCATTTGATCATTTAATTCAAAGAAGTCAGGTAATAAATCAACATTTATTTTCTTCTCTATGACTCCCTGAGTTACCATCATAGGAACTTCATCATCAGGAGTGCATTTAAATTGCTCTACTATCTGTTTACACTTCTCTTTACCATAGAATGACTCCAGGAAAGATGTTTCATCTTCTTTATCAAAAGTATTAGGATCAGAATCAAAAATATTATCCTGATGAGTGATTTCTTCTCTAAAATTTTCACAAGATTCATACCTGCATACTGACTGGTCCTTACTTGTCATTATATTTTCTAGAATCTTTTTCAACATGACCAAGCAAGGGTAACAATCTCTCTCTGAATGCTCTTCATCATGTAATCTGCACCAGCTTTCAATCAAGACATCATCAATGGGCAAACCTAATATTTGACTACACTGTATATTTCTAGACAAGTATAATTCAAAATCTTCAGAATGATCTGGACAATTAATAACTTCTGGTGCTGCATCTGCTTGTTGCTCCAGAATTTCTTCATTTTCCTGGCAGACTTCTTCATTTTCTTGGCAAATTTCAACCCTGAACACATCCAGAAAGAATATTAGTCCTTTCAAATATAAATCCAACCTCGTAAGGAAAGTTAAGCAATTTATTTCACTGTGTTCTGCAGTCTGGTGTATCTTGCAACAGGTACATAAACCAAAGTTAGACAAACTGTGAGGGTAAAGCTGCCTATTTAAAGTTTCTTGAAATAAAGGAATGTTAATTTGGCAATTATTTTCATATACATCCATCAAAATGAGACTCTATTCTTCAATTTTTTAGTATTTTGCAATTTTAAGGAGATCTATCATATCTCAGACTAAAACTTGAAAGTCCAGAAAATCAAACAAATATTTGATGCTTTGGGCTAGATCTTTGCAAAGGTGCAACCAAAACATCTCAGGTAAGAGATATTTGCAGACATTTAACTGAAATGCTGAAATATTTATGCAATATTTGCAGAAATCAAAAATTCTTTGTGTAGTTAGGGTAAAATTGCAAATTAGGGTAAATGTATAATCAGCAATGATAAAACCCTAGCAATGCACAATGAAGCACAAGACAACATGAAAATCAAAATAACAAATGTAAGTGCAAACCGATCTCCACGCTATGCTTGATTTATCTCCATTGCTCTTCTCCACCTCGCATGAGCATGCAAGATTTTGAAGGATTATTGTTGGAGGAATGTTGGGTGCTCATTTCTGCAGCATAACATTAAGATGAAGATGATATGAGGATGATAGCTGAAGGATGCAAAGGCTCTAATGATATTTTGACAGAATAATGGTACTTGAAGCTCAATGCATTATAGAAAATCTGGCAGAATAATGTTATTTGAAGCTCCATGCATTCTAATGGCTTGTGAGGGGTTTGGTTTATAGGAAAGGCTTGGTTCAAATGAATGGTTGAGATTAAAAAGCTAATTGATTGATGTGGACGGCTAGGATTGATTAGGTATTCCCACTCTTCAAGGGAGTTGTAGTCATTTGACAAGTGTCAAGGAGAATAGGGCTCATGTGTGCTTGTGTACATAAAAAGTACTACATATAAAAGATATTAAATAAAAGGCTATAGTACCACTTATCTTTTTTAAATGAAAGAGGCACACATGTCGGCTAAATGATAAGATAAATTAATTAAATAAATAAGATTTATTTAATTAATTAGAAGGTCGGCTTATGATGAGAACTTAATTCAAATAAAATATTTGAATTAGTTGGGATATGTGAGGGAAATTAATTAAATAAATAAAATTTATTTAATTAATTGACTAAATGAATAGGATGAAATAAGATATGATGTAGAAATTAATTAAATAAATAAAGTTTATTTAATTAATTAGCTAAGTAGGATAAGGATGGGATTGAATGGGATTTTAATTAAATAAATAAAATTTATTTAATTAATTGGCTAATGGATAAATGGGATTAAGAGTGGGATTTAGGACAAAATGTTACATGATGTCTTAATAATGTTTTTGACAAGGTGTTGCAAGACATGAACAAAGTTGGGACAAATTTGGGTGTCTACATTTTGCCCCTCTTTGAGATGATGTTCGAGATGATGAGCTTTATGTTAAGTAACATCATTTCAAAGAAGTTAAGGTATGGATAAAGGAAAATGATGGTGATGATGGAAAGATATGATGAGGATGATGATGGTGGAAAGATAGGATGAAATAGGATGATGATGCCCCCTCGAGAGGTTAGGCGGGTTGGACAAACACGGGTAGGCTCTCGAAAAGAAATGGCTTGGCTAAGAAAGATAGCAAAGGGAATGGATAGAAGAAATGAATGATGCGTTATGCTGCAATGAAAGTGAGCAACCATGATGTTTGATATAGCATAAGACGTTAGGCACCAAGGTATAAGGACCTAGGTGACGATGTGTCTTGTGCCCCAGCGTAATACAACCTTGTCTGGATACAAGATATGAATATTAGCTGGAACGGTATTGATTTGATGCAAATGCAAGATAAAATGATAACACACACAAGCAAGAAAGCAAGCATGCACAAATGATTCAAAAACAAACAAGGTATTGCCCCTGTCAAGCTGTAAACCAATGATTGATTGCTGATTGATGATGATTGAGAGTGTTGTCATTGCGGGGAAAGCTATATCCCTAGATCAACACAGTTGTTTGCTAAGTTGGTTGGTTGATTGGTTGATTGATTTGGCTTACAACAAGGCTAGGATCAAGACCATGGATTGTGTTTAGATAACTTGGCTTGATTGATTAACTTGATTGGTATGGATTAAGGATGGGCTTGCATTTGGATCATTGCTTGGAATGACTTGAAGATGATGAAATGATGGATGATTAGATTGATATGATTTGATTTGATGAATGGATGATTAGATGATATGTGGGGGATTGAGCTACTTTTGATTTGCTGAAGTGATTGGATTTGTTTTGATGGCTAGCTTGATGTGCTTTGGTGTTGATGCTGATGATTGAATTGTTTTGAGTGATGATAGTGATGGTGTGATGATTAGAGTGTCTACTCAATCTAAGCATAAGCAAGTGTTCTCAGTATGCTCAAAGGATGTAAAACAAACAAGGTATTGCCCTTGTCAAGTCATAAACCAATAATTGATTGTTTGTTGGATGATGATAATGTTGTCATTGCGGGGAAAGCTATATCCCTAGATCAACACAAGGATGTGGGAATGCTCTATCCCATTGATGATGATTGATGATGATTGATTTGGTTCATGACAAGATTAGGATCAAAACCTGTTGATTTGGTTGGATAATGTTCCTTGATTGATTGGCTTGCTTGATATGGATTAATGTGACTTGGATTTAAGATCATTGCTTAGATTGATTAGATTGATATGATTGGAATAAGTGATTGATTGAAATGGATGAATAAATGTGATGGATAGGAAGAATTGATAATGATGATGATTGATTTTGATTGAATGTTGAAGTGGATTGTTTTGGATTGATGATGATTGGTTTTATTGCTTGGATTTTTCGTTGGATAGTAATTTTTTGGATTTTTGAGAATATTTTTCTTTTTTTTTTGTGTTTTTCAATGTTTTGGGATGTCAATAGATTTACAATTTGGGTAGCCTTTGTGCTAGATACCAATGACAAGGGAGAAAACCAAGTCTAGGTGTAAAGGATGGATAAAAGGACGGATGATAGTGGATAAGATGAAAGGCTGATGATAGTTGGATGGGATGGAAGGTTCATGAGAGTTGGATGGATAGATAAGAGGATAGGCCATAAAAAGAATCGATGCATGCCTCATGATAAATGGATAGGTAGGCTATAGTGGAAAGCTCATGATAAATGGATGGGGATAAGCTATAAGATGGAAAGCTTATGATAAGGATATGCCATAGTGGATGGATCATAAGGAAGCTAGGATGTGATCTCCAAAGGCTATGTTGCATAGGAAAAACTTGCCCCATTCTAGGTGGTGATGCTTAGGATTTTTACATGAAAAAGTTCATGACCAAGGGATGACATGATGGATTGGATTTGGATTGGATGGATAAATTGTCAATGGATAGGACTTGGTTTGGAAAGAAGGTATGTCAAGAAATATCCAAACATGTTTCAACATTTTGCCCCTATGTCTTCATCAAGATCAAAAGGAGGAAAGGGAGGATAAATGGGCTCAATAAGATAGGTATATGGATGTAATGGCTAAGGATGGTAGGATGTTGCATGATAGGAATGATATAATGGGATAGGTAGTTTGGAAATGGATAGGTTGGATGAGACAATGTGCCCCCAAGTGTAAGTGACATAGAAGATCAACCTACACATGACGCCTGTTTGCCAGGTTTTCATCATGGTACTTATCCAAGGCGCCTATTTACCAGGTTTTCACCGTTGGATGAAGGGATTTCTCTTTACTTTTTTTATTTTTCTTTTCTTTTTTTGCTTTTTTAGATGGGATGACAATTACACATGGCGCCTGTTTACCAGGTAATGGATAGGAGGGACTCAAGTGTTTATTGCTATGAAGGTTGATAGTGTCCCTTTAGAGATGGATGTCGTCACATGGACCATGTCATTATGCTCATAGATGTTGATAAGGGATTGTTTCGATTGGAGATGGATTAGGTAGGATGTGGATTGTGGAAGGGTAGGCTAGTGGCTTATGATGTGGATTTATATAGGCTTATGGAATGAAGATGGATGGAAAACTTATGCAAAAGCATGGACCATAGGGATAGCATGGGGGAGATATGTAGGATAATGGATAGAAGATGGGGAGATGTAGGCATGTGTGAATGTTTTGGAATGGAAGGGAATCATGACCAACGGCTGCACACACCGTGATAAACATTGAAGCTTTTGATAGGATGGTGGTGTAGGAAGCAATGGAGATGTGTGCTTAGGAGATGGTTGATGAAGTGATTTAGGAACCCACATAGATTTAGTATGTTTAGTGCTTTTGTTTTGCTTGTGGGATTTTTGAAGGGGATGGAAGTTTTGGATGGAAGTAGGCTTTTGGATGGATAGAGGTGGTTGGGATTCTTGAGATTGAGAGGAGGATGCCTCATTTCCTTTGCGAGCTATTTGTTTAGGAACCCAAACCATTTTGCTTTTAGGCTTTGCTTTTGGATGTATGGGCTTGGATGGTTGCTTAGATGTGGATGAGGATGCCTCATTTGCTTTGCTAGCTATTTGCTTAGGAACCCAAACCATTTTGCTTTTGGGCTTTGCTTTTGGAGGTATGGGCTTGGATAGCTTTTTGGATTGCTTTGCTTTAATTTTTTGCATTGATTTTTCATGTTTGTGCCCTAAGGCATGATAGTCCTTTGGATTTTTGGTAGGATTTTTAGATTTATAGGTAGAGACCTCAAAATTTTTGCTTTTGAATCCCATGGCGTGGGTGGAGTGGATGAAATGATTGGAAGCTTTATGCTTAGGCGATGTGTGCTTTTGTTGGCCATGATTAGGGATGTAAGAATACTTATGAATGATATGTATGTTAGGTGTTGGAAGCAATGGTGGCAAGGTGGATGGAGGGATATTTGGAGTTGGTAAAAGTGGAGGCAAAGTAGATGGCGGAAGATGTATGGTCACATGCTTTTGACATTTATAGGATGATGGAGATGGAATGGCTACATATGTCTTGGGTATATGATAAGGTTTGCGATGGAAAGTGGTAGGTTTAGGATGCATGAAGGGATTACCAACATCTTTAACTTGTTTACCTTGGGGTGTGTATCCAAGGCCATATGAGCTTGGAGGAATCTTGACATGGTTTGGCTCCAAAATACCTTGTTTATGAAGGCCTAGGCCTTTACCTTGG
Source organism: Cunninghamia lanceolata (assembly GCA_027924645.1). Taxonomy (NCBI): domain Eukaryota; kingdom Viridiplantae; phylum Streptophyta; class Pinopsida; order Cupressales; family Cupressaceae; genus Cunninghamia; species Cunninghamia lanceolata. Next base: position 2,255,348 of record BSBN01000716.1, on the reverse strand, counting down.
TAGTTCATGTTTTGGAGGATGCAATTGACTATGGGACTAGGTGTGGTTTGAACACTAGACTTGAGTTCTTTATTAGATGGAGAAGATGAAGTGGATAAAGGTCGTTGTTGTCCTAAGGAAGAACACTCATGTATAAGGGTGGATAGACCAATAGGACATGATGGTGGACTTGAAATGGGATCAATGGTAGATGGGGAAGGAGGATCATTAGGATCTTGATTAGCATTGTGTTTGCTAAGATCCAAGTTATTTGTTTGATCTTTTATGCTTACTTGGGGGACAAGTGTCTTATCATGACAAGTGGATGTTTGTTCATTATGGATAGGGCTAGATGGTGGATGACTATGAGCAATGTGGATATCTTGCTCATGGATAGATATAAGATTATGGATAAGATCAAGGTGCTCATGGATAGCTTCTTCATAGGTATCATCTTGATCATAAAGAAGGTAGATGTTATGGATGGGGTGCATGAAAGTGTTTTGATCTTGAGTTGGACTAGGGCTTAATGTTTCCACATGCTTAGGATTAAACCTTTGACATACCTTTTGGGTTGCTTGAATGGAATTAGATGACTCTTGACTTGGATTCATAATAGGAGACTCTTGAATAGGCTTGATGGCTTGTAGGTCACATGATGGGCTTGAAGGTTGAGGTATGTTAATGGAAGACTCTTGGATAGGCTCAAGGATAGGTGGACCACATGATGGGATTATATGATTGGACATGACCTTTGGAAGTTCATTGGTAGGCTCATGAATGGGTGTTTGACATGGGGGTAGTTTATTCCTAGCTAGTAGCCAATGGATCACATCCTTCGCAAGTGTATGGGTGGATGGGAAATATAATGGATGGATGATAAGGGTAGATGGTGTTGTAGGCTTATGATTAGGATTAGGTTGAGGGCTAATTGGATTGGATGGATTAGGATTTGGACTAGATGGGGGTGATGATGTGGCACGATTTCCCATTATAGGTAGGTACACCTTGTAAACAATTGGGACAAATATTGGGCATTGATTTGTATTATGGCCTTTGGTCCTATGGTATGCACAATAATCATGTTCATCATATGGAATTTCTTCACATGGTTTGACTGTAGGAAGTTCAATGAGTTTTGCTTCAAGCATCCTTTGTAAAACTCTCTCAGCTGCATCCTTTGGTGAAGGATTAGAATGACATGGTGATGAAGGTAACGAAGGGCTTGGTGGTTTGGAAGGTAGAGGGATTAATGGACTAGGAGTAGGATCACATGGTGGTGTTGGGATAGAATTAGTTGGCTCATGTGTTGGTGGGTGATTAGATGATGGAGGCCACTCTAGATTGGTATCTCCCTTGTCAAAGGTAATTAAGTCTTGCATAGGATAACTTGGATTCATTTGATTTATGTACAAGGCGCCACTTGGATTTGGATATGATTCTTGTTGCAAAGGTGGACTTAGGTCTATCAATGGTGCTTGGTGGTCTTGTTGAAAAGGTGTACTTGGACTTACTTGATTTATGTACAAAGAGCCATTGGGACTTGGATGTTGTTCTTGTAATATCACTTGATTGCCTTGTAGATGGGCTTGGTAGTGCATTGGAATAGTGGCATGAGGGATTGGATAAGCTTGAGGTGGATGTTGATAGGTTGATGTGGCATTGACTTGGTGGATAGGTGGATTAGGTTGATAGGAAGTAGATGGATATGACATGTGGCTATGACGTGGATTAGGTTGATAGGAAGTGGCTAAGGATTGTTGGACTTGTCGAGCTTGACTAGTGGCTAAAAGGTGTTGGACTTGGGCTATGAAGTGTTGTAGTTGAGGTGATTGGCTTACGTGGGGTTGAGCTTTTTGGATGAAGAATTGTAATATTTCAATGGCGTCTTGGTTTAGGGGTTGTGATCCTTGATAAAGATTTTGGAGGAATCTTTGGAATTTGATTTCTAGGTCCTTTAGTGTAGACATGTTGTCACCAAGTGTTTGTCTTAAGTCCTTTTAGCAAGTGCTTGTTTAGGGATTTGGATGATGATGTGGATTGTTTGAATGACTTGGCTATGTTTGAGATGAAAGTGATTGGGTTTGAATGTTATTGGAAGAATGTGTAGGATGACTTGTCTTTATGTGTTTGGGTGTTTAGAGCTTGATGTGGCAATATTCAAACAAATGATTATGCATATACACACATGAATCACTCACGCAAGACACATAAACAAGTTTTAGTTTAGAAGAATGTGATGATGGTTAAGCAAGCATGTGAAGACAATTCAACAAGTCCTAGTCAAGGCAAGGCCACTATCACAAGGAGGTTCTAATGAAAATCCGGGGGACCGGCACCCCACGAGCATCCAGCAAGCCACTTAAGACTTTAACTAACCCTACTAGGAGTTTTAATATACACAAAGGTACACCTCCTTTCGAGTTAGCACTGTATGGTGAGCGCTAATACCGGTTAGACTTAGCTTTCGCCTTATCCTCTGATTTTTATAGCGGACCGGATGAAAGTACCGCTTGAGGTCGTTCCCTTGGGGTGGATACCAAGGCAGGCCTCTCTAAGGCTAAACAAAAGCAACACAAGTAAATGTTTTTGATCTCCAAGTTCGTGTTGGGACGCGAGGAGAGAGCATACACATTTACTTAGTCACACTCGCATGGGGTTCATTAACCTTAGAAATTCCATGTGTGGAAGATAATTCAGGCACTTGTTCATTTTAAAACCCAAATCCAAATGTGATGAAAGACAATGGTTTGTTTTAGCCCAATGTTTTGATGTGAATTTGCAAACAATTGTTCGTTTTATGCCCAAAATCCAAATGTGTTTGCAAACAATGATTAGAAGATGAAAGATGAAATGATTGCACCTGGTTAATTCGCTGTCCAAATATGTTGTAGATGTTGATGTCAATGTTGCTCCAGCTCCTTATGATCACCTACAACATAAAAAAAAATGATATTATAATGCAGGCATAAAAAATAGGCTCATCAGGCAAGGAAAATTGTAATTTTAGATGCATAGCCGAATTAGATTTGATTATTTCGATAGATTTTTGGTTCGAAAATTAAAAAATCAAAGAAGAGACCCCCATTAATTTTCAAAGAGCTTTCCGAAAATGTAAAGAAATCAGAAAAATTCCCTGATTTGCGCCCAGGAATGCGGATTTATGAAAACGGTACAGTCGGCAAAGATCTGATTTTTTCGCATAGTAAACGACCTCCAAATTAAATCTGCAAAACATAGACCCTCATTAGAATTTCAAGAGATTTTCAAAAATGTAAAAATTTCTCAAAAATTCGCTGATTTGCGCCCAGAATTGCGATTTTATGAAAAAACATAAAAACGTGATAAATCCCGCAAAAATCGCGATAAACCCAAAATTTTTCTGCTGTAGCTTTCTTATATCATGGAAAAACTTGTGCTAAAATCTTGTAGAAAAATTCGCAGCCGTTTGGAAGATATGATGAAATCTTTAAAACCTAGGGTTTTGTCCAAAAAGTAGCAGATCTGCAACAAAAAGTTAATTAAACCTGCAAAACTCAACAATGGGGGTTATATGAATGCAAATTTTTATTACAAAAACCTGCAAAAAAGATCAAACGAAGTGAGTCCCACCGGGCGTGCCAAATGTAGTTAGGGTAAAATTGCAAATTAGGGTAAATGTATAATCAGCAATGATAAAACCCTAGCAATGCACAATGAAGCACAAGACAACATGAAAATCAAAATAACAAATGTAAGTGCAAACCGATCTCCACGCTATGCTTGATTTATCTCCATTGCTCTTCTCCACCTCGCATGAGCATGCAAGATTTTGAAGGATTATTATTGGAGGAATGTTGGGTGCTCATTTCTGCAGCATAACATTAAGATGAAGATGATATGAGGATGATAGCTGAAGGATGCAAAGGCTCTAATGATATTTTGACAGAATAATGGTACTTGAAGCTCAATGCATTATAGAAAATCTGGCAGAATAATGTTATTTGAAGCTCCATGCATTCTAATGGCTTGTGAGGGGTTTGGTTTATAGGAAAGGCTTGGTTCAAATGAATGGTTGAGATTAAAAAGCTAATTGATTGATGTGGACAGCTAGGATTGATTAGGTATTCCCACTCTTCAAGGGAGTTGTAGTCATTTGACAAGTGTCAAGGAGAATAGGGCTCATGTGTGCTTGTGTACATAAAAAGTACTACATATAAAAGATATTAAATAAAAGGCTATAGTACCACTTATCTTTTTTAAATGAAAGAGGCACACATGTCGGCTAAATGATAAGATAAATTAATTAAATAAATAAGATTTATTTAATTAATTAGAAGGTCGGCTTATGATGAGAACTTAATTCAAATAAAATATTTGAATTAGTTGGGATATGTGAGGGAAATTAATTAAATAAATAAAATTTATTTAATTAATTGACTAAATGAATAGGATGAAATAAGATATGATGTAGAAATTAATTAAATAAATAAAGTTTATTTAATTAATTAGCTAAGTAGGATAAGGATGGGATTGAATGGGATTTTAATTAAATAAATAAAATTTATTTAATTAATTGGCTAATGGATAAATGGGATTAAGAGTGGGATTTAGGACAAAATGTTACATGATGTCTTAATAATGTTTTTGACAAGGTGTTGCAAGACATGAACAAAGTTGGGACAAATTTGGGTGTCTACACTTTGTTCAGGAACAGGATCTATTTGCTGAGAAACAGCTCATGCCCTCCTTCTAGCGCCAATTTATGTTGCGTTAGAAGCGAGGGGCCTGCATAAAATGAATGATGACTAAAGCAGTGGTGTCTTTTCCAGTTCTGCCCTCCTTCTGTGTTGAAATCCAGAAATTCTCTGTCCGGCCCTCCTTCTAGCGCCAATTTATGTTGTCCGGCCCTCCTTCTAGCGCCAATTTATGTTGGTCATGATGTTAGTCATTCGCAAACATAGAATAAAAGTTACACAACAACCTTTACTCATCTTGAAAGATACGATGAATTCAAAGAATTCATGATCCCAAGTCTCCATTGATTAGGTTTTAATCTACTGACGTTACTCAGTGGTTGATGTGTGTTGCTGTTTTCCATTCAGGGGCCTTACGTGTTTCTGCAAAGTTCATCATCATCATCCAAATATCCTGATCTGTATGTCTGCTCTGCATAAATCTCCAATAATTCTACTTCTACACTGTGAAGTTAGTCAAATAATGTGCCTACAGGCTGATATTTGCATGATTTCTACCATTATTTATGATTCTTTGCATGATATTTTCAATACTACATGCATTTAACTCAAATATGCTAATGATCTTCAGTTACCTACGGGATTTCAACATATTTCTCTGTTCTGCTTGTTATTTATCATGATTTGCAGTTATGGTAATGAATTTATGAAATTAAAAAAAAAAAGGAAAAGGGTTAAAGAATGAGATTCCCAAAACTACCTGACTTAGATCACTGATCCACATACAAGTTCCCATACATGCAATGAAAAGAAGGAAACTAAAATCATACTTCACCAGGACATTCCACAAATCCGCATGATCCAGTGCAAATCTTCAAAGGAAAAGTTGACAACAACATGTAATGAAATGAAAGCGCTTCTAGTTGAACACAGCATTCACCAGTACATATCCAGAAATCAACAGAAAGATTACGTAAAATTTACAATCAGGATGTAATCTGAAGCTTCATATCCATTCAGTATGCTCAAGAACAGGTACATTTACAGTGATCTGAAGAAAGAACCTTGACATTTCAACAATTCTATCCTCATTAGTCTCAGTAATCTGATCTCCTAATTGATTCTACAGTAATTAGCCTTAATGCGCCAGATGCGTCTGTGTATTCTAATGTATCTCTCTTCTCCTTTTGACAAGCTCTGGCCTTTATATAGATCAAATGCCAGAAAACGGTTACAGTGATCCAAGGATCAGGATCCTCTCATAACAATCAACGGTCCAGATGAAAAGCACATGCTTCGTCAGTTGGCAAATGTACGGCTGGCACAGAATATTCTAGCATCTTCAACTTGATTCGGTCTCCAGCTGGCGAACAGCATATTTGACAACATCCTCCTCATTTCTGGCTCATGTTGCCTCCATGTGCAACTTTGTAATTATCAGCTTCAGCAGCAGCTCTAACAGCATCATGACTTCAATGCTCAGCTTCAGCAGCAGCATCATGACTTCCTGCAAGTAAACAGACAAACATTAAGTTCATCATCATGTGGATAAACAACAGGAAGTAAAACGTTTTATTAAACAAGCCCCCAAAAATGTGCAGCTACAGGCAATCGGGCTCCAAATCAGTGGAAAACTATGCACTAAATGCATAAACATCTTCAAAACACCCGGGTCAACCATCGTTGACTGGGAAATCAGCAATCGGGTCTTCAAATTTCCATCGCTTCATGTTCCCGCCCATTTTCTTGTATATCGGGTTCAAAATATGATCATGATGATCTCAAAATATACAAGGAAATAACCGCCCTTTAACAATCCTTCGAATCTGGCTTTGCATGCTCCGTTTGTATGTTTCGGGTCATCATCATCATATTCGCATCGGTGTGACCACATATGATCAGGGTAACAATATTAGACTTGGCCGATGGCAACAGTTATACCGACGCCAAAAATCATGATGATGCCCAACTCTATGTCTTCTATCTAACCGCAGGATATCATGAAATATGATGCTCCTCCCCTCCGAATGCTCTGATGAAAAGCACATCAGGATGTTTCGTTTCTGCATATTGGGGAAAGAAAGACATCATCATCATCATCATGTCGAAGGAGAATAGGAGGATTTGGAATATGATCCTGCTGCTGAGGAAAGGAATATCATGGTGACGTCATCGTCATATTCAGGCTTCATTAAAATGCAAAAGATGACGTCACCGTCATGTTTCGTTAAGATCAGGAGATAAATGTAATATCGAGTCACCTAAGGAAGATGATCGGGATGATGAATGCAGTATGACCCCTTTTTGCGACCAAGGTAACCCTCTCGAAAGATCAGGATGATGATGATCATCATCATCATATCCGTACTAGGTGATTTAAAATATGATCCTGCTGAATGTCCAGATGACGTCATCCGGATATCCGGGGCCTTTGTTAATCTTAGAACATGACGTCATCGTCATATTGGCGAACAGGATCATGCCTTGGAAAATATCCTGCCGAAGGAGAAAGGTGATGGTGACGTCATCCTGATATTTGCTTCTTCGTTTATCAGGTCGGGATGACGTCATCAGGATATTTGCAAAAGGTTATATTTCTCGGCAGGAGGATATTGCGAAATGTCGGGTAGACAAACAAGATCATGATGATCTTGACATCATGACTTAGGAATGGAATATCACCCTCCCCCTTTGAAAGATAAGGTGATCATCATGATCACGCAAAAGGAGATCAGGAGGATATTACGAAATGTGATCCTGCCTTGAAAGATCAGGATGATGATGATCACCAGGACTTTGTCGTGCGCATGCAAATTTTGCAGATGGTGGGTTTCTTAAGTAGGGTGATATTATAATATCAGCATGATATTATAATATCGGGTGATGTTTAAATATCATGATGCTCGCGATGTGCCCAAGGTCATTTGACGGGTAAAATACACTATCACTTAAGATTGACGTCCGGATATTGGGACTGCATGATTTTTATCGGGTGATAGACCAAGATCATGATGATGACCTTTCACGATACAAAAGACCGCTCGACGGGGACAACTTACTATGACTTAAAGTTGACGTCCGGATATTTTGACCTCAGGATATTATCGGGGGGCGTTTCAAATATGATGATGATGATCTTCATACAGCAATTATCAGGTTTGACCAAAACTTTGACTGTGCATAACTCCCTCATATGGACGAATTTTCGGGTGATGTAAAAGGCAAACCTGCATGGAATTTCAAGCTCTTTCTAACTATGAGGTCATAGAAACAAAATATGAACTTTGACAAACTGACCTCATGATGATGACCAACCTCATCCTGCCCTTCATGATGATGATGCACCTGACTTATTTTTACCAAACCGCCAGAAACGAAACAACACAAGCCAAGCCAAAAGTTGGGTCCCTGTTTTGATAAGTTAAAATGGGGCGTGTTGTGTAACCACACAACACATATGTGCTTCTTTGGTGAAGGGATCGGGATGATGTCATCAGGACATTAGCAAGGGTCATGGATATTAGGGAAGGACCTAGATATTAGTAAATATCTGGAAGACATCATCGGCATGAAGAGCTTTGTTGAAGATGAGATCTGGATGATGTCATTGTCATATTCGCAAGGGTCTGCACATTCGCAAAGGACCCAGAAATTAGTTAAGATCCAGATGTTAGGGAAACATCTGTATATTAACTAAGCTCTGAATATAAAAGGGAGATCAGGACCTTAGCTAAGATGTGAATGACGTCATCAGGATATCCATGTTGAAATGACTAAGTAAAAGATGGAAATCTCTATGAACGAAGGCAAATAAAGACAAAAGATTCATGGGTTTTTATGGGTTTTTTGCAAGGATCTTCCAAATGTGATTTTGAGGATTTTTGCAAGGCAGAGCATGAGGATTTGAAAGATTTAAGGCCTACAGGACTATACTCCAAGGGACATAAAGGATATTTTCAAGATGAACTGTTTGACTCTAGACATAGGAAAATGGGGTAACAGTAGCCTCTCCTCTTCCTTCGAATTTGGAGACACATTATGGGCATGGATTCAAAATCCTTTCTAAGCATGGATACAATTGAAATGGTTTAGGATGCATGGAACAAGGTGTTAAGGATCGTGTCAAACCAGCACTGCACTTGTCTAAAGTAGGTTTAGGTTTCCAACCTTCTCTTACATTCTTGTTGCCATCTTCTAAAGTGTCTATGGCTCCTCCTTTTCAAAAATCAAACTCCTCTCAACAAGAAAGCATTTTTCTGAGTCTACTCAAGTATTACTTGATCACTCTTCCTCCTCTGACATGAAAAATGATTCCACAAAACAAGCAATCAACACTTCCTCCTTGTGCATATCATCGAGTACTTGGTCATTCCACTAATGAATGTTGAGCCTTGCATGACAAAATTCAACAACTTCAAACAAGGTATAATTCTAGAACCTTGCACCATACTTGATGTAGTACCTTTAGTATATTGTCCTTCATCCATTTGTGTGTCATGATATTGTTTGATTTATATGACACCTCATTGTAATGGTCGGCATCCTATGATGACTACACAAGCCATTGTGTATCATGCCTACAGCATTGCCTTGATCTTCCTATCCTAGGGGCAACCCCTTGTTGCGATGTAGCTTTTGAGAACACATATCATTTGGGTATGTACTTACAAATGGTTCTTGCACTTGTTTTACACTCCTTACTTATTCTACCTTAAAGACAATTGCTACCTGATGGAGTTAACAATCACTTTAAGGTGGGGGCATACATTATACTATATGATTTACTTTATTCATGTACCACGTGGTTGGTCTTGATATCAAAATACTTGTTGATCATTTTTGTAGCACCTCTGATATGGTTGATGTGGAGCTCACCTAGTGATTTGGCGGTCCTCACTAGCATGTGATATCTTCACTTACATGGAACTCACCTAGTAATTTGGTGGTCCTTACTAGCCTGTGATGTTTCCTTTTGTTGTTTTTCCATGAGCCACCTAGCATAACACAACTTGATAGCATGTGTTCTTCATGCGACCTATCATTGTTACACTCATGGTCACCTAGTAATTCAACAATCCTTACTAGCTTATAATCCATGAGAGCATTGTTCATATTCTTTTGCATTGATTGCTCCCTTGTCTATCTATATATATTCTTTACATTCTTAAATATCTCTTCTTTAGAATTCCTCTATTTTATTTATATCTTGGGAATTATGCATGGTGATAGAGAAAACCTTTTAGACTGAGGTCTCTTTTACCTTGCTGATTCAAGATTTTGCTTTGTGTTCTCAGGTATTTGTGATGACCTCATTATTGTATGCTATTTTCTTCCATGAAATTCTTCATATATGCTTCATGTGTGCTTTACGTGTATTCCATGTGTGTTTTTTATGTGTTTTGCATGTATTTTGGGTGTCTTTCACGTGTATTCCCTATGTTTTCCTCATGTATTACGTGTTTGCTTCATGTATTACATGTTTGCTTTGTGTATTGTGTGTTTTACACATATTCTCAATGTATGCTTTGTCTTACCTCATGATTATTGAATTCTCAAATGTATGTAAGTGTGTATGATTTGACTCATAGAATACTAATATTGGGGGCTAGCGCATCTCTCAAGCTTAGTGTCATTCTATGAGAAGTTTTTGGCTTCTCCATACTTTATCACAAGCAGGATCGTAAGTTCCTACTCTCGTTAAAGTGGGGGATAAATGTAGTGTCGTAAATTGTTGCCACATATAGTTTCACACAAAATTTAGCACCCTCTTGAATGATGTATCAATTTTGGGTCTTGATTAAGGATCTTGGGTAAGTCCCCTGGCAACCTTCTCTTTTGGGAGATAATTGGCTAGAACCTTAGCGCCCAAGCGCTAGTGTCCTACCAATTAGGCCCTAAAAAGGTTTTGGATTAAAGTATGTCGGCCTTATGTACCTTGTGTATTGTACCTTGTTAGCCTCAAGCCATTTGGGCCCCTGACAAGTAATTGAGATGCATATTTATACAAGTCCCTCTCATTCATTTACTTCTATTGACACTTTAGCTAATGATTCTCTATGATAATGCTCTCTAACAAATAATTGATCTCTCTGTCTACAAGCTCTCTATTTGTGTAGATTATTTTTGTGTGTACTAACCCTTATTACAGATCTTGGTGGAAGCTCCTTCCTCCTTCATTCTCTCCTTGTGGTGGTTTGATAGTGACATCATCCCATCAAGGACTTCATGTTCATGTTAATATCTTTCCTTTATGCTTACATTTATCTTCTATTATTCAGATCTGCCTCTGCCCTCCTAGGGCACACACTCTTGATCTAATCCTTGCTATTGTGGAGGTGGGAACACCCTTCATAGGGTTTGACTTAGGCAAGCCCCTAAACAATACCAACAATTTCCCTCTTTTATATGTGCAGGTCGAATATGGAAGATCTGACAAAAATGAGCAACAGAAAGATGAAGATATAGGTGTCAAAAGTGTCTCAGACTTTCGACAACCCAAAACCCTAAGACACCCAAGCATGGGAGCCATAGTCCTCCAGATCTAGTCCTTTTTTCTAGTATTGGTCCTCAATAGTCTTGCTTTGCTCAATTCAGGTCTTGATTTCTGGGTTTTCAGTCTCGACAAGTCAGTAAGTTTTGTTTTAGCATATTTCATCATAAAAACCTAGATCTAACCTAATTGCCTCAATCTTTGCAATTACAACAAAGGTACATAACCCCTGTATCTTGGCTCTTCTTCAAAACTATAGCTAAGATCGATTTGTGTTCTAATTTTTGATTGCAAGGATTGAACTAGCTAGTTGTATAGTGATTTGCTCTCTCTTTTCTATTAAACGCTCGTAGGGGTTCTTTCACTAGGAAAAGAATAAGGAACCCAATATATAGAATCCATTGGGCATAGAGTCCTTGATAAAAAAATTTAAATTACAAAATCTCAGAGGTTGCCTATTGCTTAAAGACTTTCTAGAGAGGTCTAGAGGTCTTCCGATTCCTTGTCTATAAATAATCCAATTTTATATAGGGCCTTGAAGTGGTGCTCTAGTTCAATTGTATCCTACTATGGCATTCTTGATAATTAATCCACAATTGACTATACAAGGGCCTCCAATTTTGTCAAGGACTTGAATACTACCTACACTTCTTTGATGGAGGGAATTGAGAACCACTTGTTGAACACTAGTTCATCTTGGCTATTCTCATCCAATAACTCTAAAAACTTGTCATGTGGGAGCACCTACTAGTTATTATCTAGTAGAAAAGGCAATCCTTATTGCACTATTTGTTTAATGTATGCATACCCATTATAGTTTGTCTTAAGACATCCAATAGTTCTTTACATCTTTTTTCTTCCTCGTCCTTATCCAAAATGTCACTTTGGGTAGTGGTGGTTTTTCTCATGATTCCTACTATGACTAGCTTGTAAGGAGGGTTACCATAAAGCTTATTGACATAGGACTAGGTGCTATAAATCATGGAAGAAAGGATGCCTCCACTTTATCAACTTCCTTCTTTACCATAGCACTTAGAGTCTATTCCATCTCCATAAAGTGCAAAGCTAGGATGAACAATGTCACTACATCTGTTATTGCTTTGCAATATGATTTTGTAGGCCTTAATGAGATCAAGGTAACTCGTAGACCATTTAAGCTCATCAACTTGAGCCATTAGCATCCTAACCTCTTATTTGGATGTTTCTAGTCTACTTTCATTGTCTATCTCTTTTCTCTTATGCCTTTGAGTGTTTGGGCCTTGGTGTCTACTTGATTTATGAGCTTGGAAAACTCATAGTCCTAGTTTGAGGCCTTCTACTTTAGTGATCCTATTTCTACAACCTTTACACTAGTATTAGCTTTCTCTCGATTCAATTATGTATTTAGGTCCTTCACATATTTTTATAACACGTTATTAATGGCCTTTTCAAATATTTGTCTCTTGAGCTATGCTTGCTCTATTCTTTCTTCTTCCAATTTTGCATGAGCCTCATGTTATTGTTTCTCGGTAGCCTCTACTTGAAAATCCTTAGCTTCAATAACCATCTTTGAAATTGTTGTAACCTAGCCTTCTAATGCTTTGATCTTTAATTCAAACACCTTCAACATCTACTTGACTTGCTCTAGCTCAACATTTTTCTTCTTAAACTTCCTCTATAATGAGATGAGTGTGGTGCCTATTTCACTTATCCTATGAATGATCTTATTTTATGTCTAGGTGTTGTGTATGAAGAAATTGTGGAAATAATGCATCTTTTGTAAATTTGTTAGGTTTATGTTTCTCTTATAGTGTGTATATGAGTTGAAGGGCAAGAGTGCCCTTATTTTAGTTATAGGTTGGGATCACGACCAATCCCTTTGTGTTATGTTTGTGTGTATTTGTATCTCTTTTGTTCTTGTTCACTCTCTTCTTAGGCTTGCATACTTTTGTTTAAATCATATTCTTGATGGTTCTCTTAGCTCGAGGGATGGCCAGGGCCTTATATGGCTTAATGATGCCATATTGGTTCAATAGAAATCTTTTCTCTTTCCATTGGATGATTTTTGTTGGAGATTCTTTGGATTGTGTTGAAGTATAGAGTTCTTAAAGAGAAATGTAAATTACAAAACAAAAAGGAAGGTGATTTGGAATATTGTATAGAATAATCATTAGAATTTATTGTGAGTATGCAAACATGTAACATGAAATTTGTATATAATTTCTTAAGAGAGAATATAAATATTTGCTTAAATATCAATCTATTTGATATGTAATTTTGAATCTTTTATTGTAAATTCCTAATTGATTGCTAGAATAATGAAAATATGATCTATTTAAACTTATTAAATATTGAATGTGTGTGTATCTATTTTGAAAATAAACATTTCATTTATGAAGTTGAGATAATGTATGTATTCAATAAGGGAAGCATTATATACATTATTATACAAATCGATATAAATAACTCTTCATTTTATAATGATATTATTAAATGTGTGCATATTTTAGCTTATCATAAAAAAAAATTACACACACACATGTGAGTGTGTACATTTGAGTTGTTAATACACTAACTTTGTGCATATATGAAGCAAATAAATCCTTTAGAATATCATTCTCTTTAAAATGTGTGTATTTAAAATATATGAATATAAATATAAGGTTTTATAACCTTTCCAAGCATAGGTTTAATCATATATATCTAAATATTTTATTCTAATCATCTATTTTATATGCATAAATAGGATGGAATAGAAGAAAAATTACAAAAATAATCCGCTCTACTGTCTTTGGTTGAGATAGGATCTTCAAATCTTCTTGCCTCTTTTACTCCTCTTCAATCTACAAATGATAGTAAAAATATTAAGAAAACCCGTTTACGTTTGTCTTTAATATTTAGGGCAACATTTAGAGTTTCCCTAGATCTAAGGGTGAGCAAGAATCTTGATGAGATTTAACTAGGAACCCTAATTAATTGAATTAAGAGTGTTTTGATCTATTTTAATTCTAATTTAAAAGTTGACACATGGTGGGTGCCATGTTGCCTAGGTAACATAACTTAAGTTATGACTTAAATTATTATTTTTTAAATAAAATTTTAAGGTGAGTTTAATCTTGATTTTATAGTTGAATTTAGAGGTAATATTAATACCTTTTAAATTATTAATCTTATCCATTTGTATAAGCAATTTATATTTATATTTAAATATGTTATGTAGGATATGAAGGGAAATACTTAAATATATTGATTTATAAATTATTAAATACTATTGGCTTATAATCATGCATGTTAATTTTAAAATATAATATTAGTAATGGGTTATTATATTTACTAGTGCATAATACCATGATATTTTCATGTTTAATAGACTAGACGAAGTGTGTTGGTAATTATTCAATATGGTTCAATAATTCATGTTGCAACTAATATTAATATTTAATTCTAGTTAAACGATATTTTCAATCTGTCAAATGGATTCCCTTGGTTTACTTCACCTAAGGGTGTCATGAACCTTGGTTTTGGGACCCAATCCTATCTAAGCGTGTCGACCTTATTTTGTCTAGTTGTTCAACTATAGGATTTTCTCATGACACTATTACCTTCTCTTGTTCCTCATGCATTGTTGATGTGTATCTTCCTTGCATGTTAGATTAATGTGTGTTTCTTGTGGCAACAACTCTCATGTGTACTTGTCACACTTTTATGATGTAATTGAAAACCATTTTATGATGTAATTGAAAATCATTTAATCATTTAAATTGTTCGGTTTTTAATTGTGTTTTTCCTTGGTTATTTATTTTGGGAATTGCATATGGTATCAAACCCCGATTGCAATGCTAGGAGTTCTCTTGGGTCTTGTATGTTGTACATGCTTGTTTTGTGTATAATTGCAATAAGATAGTTTTATGGTTGATTACATGTAATTAAATGATTGTTTCATTAAATAATTCTTAATTGATCAAAATTAAACTTGATTACATCTTACTTATACCTTTTTGTGGAACTCTTAAGTAGTTTAAATGAATGAACTACTTGCAACAAGTGTTAAATCTAGTCTTGTATATCATTTCATCATTGATGACTTACTTCTTTGCTCCTTCTTGTTAAACTAAAATAATTATTAGGATCAAGAGAATATGTATAATAATGAAATAAATGTGAGTTGTCCATGAAATGCTTGTGTAATGTAATGAATGTTGTATGTGCAATGTCTTAATGACGGTCTAGTAGTTATTCTTACCAAGAGTTAGATGTTGATTTCATGGTGCAAAAATATGGTTGTCATGTTACAACAGTTATGCTAGTGTGTTTAATGTTTCTAAATTTTCTAATGTGGTGATGAGAGTGTTAAATGGTAAAAAAAATTAGTTAGGGAATCTTACTATTGATATGCTCAATGTGGTTTTCTACATATATCTTAGATATAATTTTTTTCATAAGAACTATCATTTTAAATGAGTGGTTTAAATGATCTTGCTAGAAGGAATTAATTTTACCTTAGCCTACTTGACCAAATTATCCCTGTATTCAAATTTTGGATCACACCTTAAAACTTGAGCCTTATTATTCCTTACCAAATTTTAATATTGTTATTAAATATGGTTTTTCCTTGTGATTTCCTAAACATGTGTTCTACCAAGTTAGCTCTATTAGAGTTTGTAAGTGCATTTTTAGATAGTAAACTTGTATTAATCCTAATTCCTCTAAATTATAACCATGTGAGACTTAAATTAAAATAGATTAGATGTTATCTGAGTTGTTTAAGGGTATTAAATACACAACTGATTTAGCTTTCAACTAATGGGTAGTTGTTTCCATTGCTAGATTGTGAAAGTTAAAAAAAAAAAAATTGGATAATGATTTATTTTAAAAGTAAGTGTATACACCTAAAAATGACATGACTCTATCTAAATAAATATTTTAAATATTTATTTCATCTTAATATTTCTCTATCAATAAATAAATATAATCAATTTATTTATTTGATTCATTTTCCTCCAATTAATTAAATAAATTACATTTATTTAATTAATTTCATCAATATCAATTTTATTCTTCCAAACAATTAAATAATTTTAATTTAAATCATTTATTCTTCCAAATTTAAATAAAATGCAAATTTATTTAAATTAAATCTTAGTCTCCAAAAATAAAATATAATCAAATATTTTATTTATTTTTCTAAATCTTGCACAAACAATTACATAAATTTATTTATTTAATTCTCTTTCTTATCTTCTAAAAAATCTTCTAAAAATAAATCTTCTTTGTCATACAAAAGCAAAAGCCGAGTTAACTGATTTAAAGCAACCTTGTTTTTATCAACAAATTCTTAAATTAGAAAAATATATTCTAATTTATGAAATCAAAGCTCATCCTCATCAAGAAAGCAGTTAATTCAACAAAGCAACTTTTTGAATGAAACATGTCTTCTTTCTATTCGCGCACACTCTCTCAACTATCCTCTACCATTGATCTTCTTATTTCTCCTACACCGTTGATCTTCTCTCACAAGTCTATAAATACCCCTCTATTCTTCCATTTTCAGATCAAGAAGCTTTCAAGTAAGATTACTCTGTCGAATCCATAGCATGCCATTGGCACCCCCACTCTCACATAGCTTATTCATCCAACTCACATTGTATTGAAGTTCATCTTCAATACAATAAGTATCATAGCCATTTCTCCCTTGTCATCTTGAGGAAACAAAGCAAGGAAGCAAGCTTCCTGAGGGCTACATTTCATCACCAAAGATCAATCTAGAATAGGCAAACAATGGAAGTCGCCAGGTAACAAAGCTCTGTAAGTGTGTTTAGTTCATTTTAAATCTTTGTTATTTGCATATTCCATTGAAGTTATTGGGTTTATAATTCATTTTAAACATTATCCAATTTTACCCGTAACATTTCTAGCGCCCATCGTGGGGCCTTTGCCCCAAATCTAATCAAAAAAATTGAGTTCTTGAGTGACAGGTTCCGTACAAATTCTGTACAGTCTTCAAACAGGTTCATTCAGCACATCTGATCACTGTTCCAGCGCATGCAACCTTTCGGCGCATACATCCTCCTAGGCTGTGCATATACCACCTGTTCTGGAACATACAATTTTACTGCACATCCATCTTTAGATCCTACGCATATGACATCTAATCCTGCGCTTTTGAATATCTTGTGCATCCATTCTTTCTCTTTGCGCTTATAACCTATTCTCCTACGGTTTTGTAATCACTGCACTTTTGAGTATTGTTTCTGTGCATTCAGTCTCTTAAGTTGTGCATCTGTCTGGAGCAGTAGTTTAGGGGGTTTTTCTTGCTACTTTTCTAACACTAACACTTGTCTTGCACGATTTGATTTTTTGATTTTCATGCAGGGTTAAGAGCTGGCTAGTTTCATTTTCTAAAAACACACATTATAGGTTAACTAGCAAGGAGAGTAAAAATATGCATGCAAATCTCACATAGTTCTTAACTAGGAGGGAAGTAATGAAATCATTGCTATCTTTGCCATATTGCTATCTCTTTAAGTTAAGAACATTGCTATCTTGCAAAGGAAAGAACCATTGCTATCTTTAATCACTTCAAAGTTAACAACTGTGTGTGTGCCCAAGTAGAAATAACGCATATAGTTTTTCTCATTTTAAATAGGATTGGATAAACCACTATTTATTGTGTCTTCTGAATGGAAATAGGCTTATGCTCTCCCCTTTACTAGGTGACTAGAACGCCAGACTTGTCATTCTTTGTGTATAACCTTTAGAGGGGCCTACCCTTGGATGCTCGCCTATCCAAGTGGGAACAACCCTAAGTGGAAACAAGCTAAATCCAAGCCCTACCGATCCACTATAAATAAATTGTGCTTGAGGTGAAACCTTCTTGCAATGAGTGTTGTAGTGTTACACCGACAGCCAACCTCCCCCAAAACCCTCCAAGGCATAACCCTTGCAGGTTGGGAGACTCCATAACAAAGAGTAGTGCTGCCGCACGTGTAACCACTCGAACGGTTGCCTTGACTACTTAGCCATTGTCTAGTATACCAAAAACCTACTTTTTTTGGCGCAAAAGGTGGGACCTTTGAAGCAGCCCCAATTCATGTGGTTCTTAGCAGAGGTAGTAGGGACAATCCTAAGGTTCGGTGGGGGGACGAGCCTAAGGAAACCTAGATCTTGGTATGCATGAGAAGTGAGTGCCATGGAGGGGAGTTGGTGCTACCAAGATCTTGGAGCTATCCGCTTTGAATATGCACAGCTAGGGGACTCAACAAATACTGTCTTTTCCAGCCTAGGTTGTAATTGTTCTTGTGTCAAAAAAGTCCACAAAAATACAAAAAAAATAAAAGATAAAAATCATGAAAACTTCTTTGTGTTTGTTGTGTCTTTATCTACCATAATTGAAAATCAAAGCAAAAAGGACCAAGTTTTCAACCAAAAACAAAAATTTTTGACAAACGTGCCAAAAAAAAGAGAAAACTGTAAAAACAAACTGAAAAATTAGAACTGCGCATACATCACGACCTGTTGCGCATTCATTGTCACTTACTGCGCATTTACCTATTGTTGTTGCGCATACAAATTTTGCCAGATCTGCACATTTGATTCGACCTGCTGTGCTTTTGCCTTCAGTTCCTGTGCTTTTACTATTGCGCATCCATTCTAGAGAGCTGTTTCATACTTTTTCTGAGAAAAACATTCAACTTTTCAAACACCATTTCAAAATTGTTCAAATTCCCAGATCTGATTAAAACCGTGTAAGTTAGTCATCTCACTCTTTTCTGCAACATAGCTACTTTTTCCACACCACATCATCCAAAACTTTACAAAAACTCTTCCAAAATCAAACCAGATTTCCAAAACCAGGTTAGTACCAAGCTATTCTTGATCAAATCAACCTCAAACAAAACTAGTGAGTCTCCACTATTAAGGATCAATCATTCTTTTCTCTCGGAACTCCACTAGAGGCTTGTGCAAAACTAGTCCACATTAAGTAACCAGATTTCTATCATCCTTACTTTGGACTATCATTTTGTTCCAACCAACTTGTTTGACACCAATAGATCTAAGAAAAACTTTGTTCGAACCTCGACACATTCTATCACTTCTTGTTCATAACTTTCAAACTCACTCCATCCCATCTCAAGTCACCTTGCATGGTCTTAAAAAGGTCCCAAAAACAAAAGCAAATTGAAATGGCGGAAAAAACTATTCCATCCCCTCATGAAAGTGATGAGGAAATTTCTCAAGAAGAGTTTCTACAAACTTAGCAAGACTGAAGGTTTCAACACATAATGGATAAGGTACTTGCCCAAGACCCTACTAGATTCTTTCTTCACTTGGCACAACTAGGAGTCAAGCTTCCTAAAGATTTTGATGTAGAAGCATTAAAAGAACCTGAGGAAGAAAGAAACCATGAGGGAAGCACACGAGAGGAAATAACCACAGACAAAAGCAAAGCAACCATTGATTCTATAAACGCCCTAAGCTTAATGACCCAACAGATCCAAGCTTTACAACAACAATTCACAAACACGCAAACAGGAACATCAACTAAACATTATTCCCTAGAGGATATTTCACTATATCCTTTTGATAGGACCTTGATCTTGATACCTTTCCCCTTAAAATTTGACAAATATCGTGGAAAGGGTGATCCAAGAGACCGCATCAGGGAATTTAATGATGCATGCCTTGAAGTCGCCCACAATGATACTTATCTTATGCGATTGTTTCCAAGAAGCTTAGGAGGACAAGCCATGGAATGGTTTTCTAGACTACCTCCCGACATTAGAACCTTTAACAAACTTGTGGACAAATTTGTCACACACTTCTCCTACAATATTGAGCATGACACCTCAATTTTAGATATTTGTAACACCAAGCAAAAAGGTGGAGAATCCTTTGCCGCCTTATTACAAAGATGGAGACAGTTGGCAAGTAAGTGCCCGCATCAAATACTTGAAAAACAAATGCTGGAGATGTTTGCCCATAACTTACAAACTGACCTAAGCTACAAATACAAATCCAATGTCCTACTTCCTTTAGTAAGGTCATTGAGATGGGTCTAATCATCGAAAAGGCTTTAATCGCCAAAGGTCAAATAAAGCTTTATAAGGACACTCCTAGTACCAATACCAACACAGATAAACCAAGATTCTGGACAAAGAACAAGAACATTGTGAATGATGGGGTGGTGGATGCCAAAAATGCGGCACCAAAGCAACCAATCTTCAACTCGTCAAACCCACAAAACTACCCCCCGTAAAATAAACCAAGAAACACTAAATCATGGTTTACAAGCTTTCAACCTAGGAGAAAATTTACACCTTTGGGAGAATCATCAGAAACTGCCCTACAGAAGTTAATCACAAGTAAAATCATAACACTTCCAACAGCGTGGGAATATGAACCAAAAGTCAAACCTCCTTGGTGGAATGACAATGATTTATGCGAATACCACCGAAACAGGGGGCACAAAACCAATGACTGCATTGCACTCAAGCACACTATCCAAGATTTAATAGAGTAAAACAAAGTATCACTTGATGGACATACCTCTAATAATGATCACCAGGCATTCAAGGATCCACTTTCGAACTATGAGCAGGGAGGGTCTTCCAATCAGAACCATGGTGGAACTAACAATGCCAATTACACAAACGTGTCATTTGACTATGTTGTCAACCACATCTCAAAAAGTGATCCACGCATCAACGTGATCACTATAAACAAAGACTCAGATTGTAATGCTACCACCCATAGTAATAGAGTCACTCTTAGAGGGGTCCCAGTATCTCCAGCTAATCAATACAATGTCTTGGATCAACTCCACAAGACACCTACACATATCTCCATCCTGGAACTTCTGCGTCTATTCCCGTCCCATAGGGCCATACTTGACAAAGCTCTTTCAGAAGCCTCCATTCCAATGAACCTTGTCAAAGAATAGTTTCAAAACGTGGTAGGTCACATTACCTCACCTCACTCCCTATCATTCACTGAAAAGAATGATATGTCAATTACCCAACCTCATAATGCCTCTCTTCATATCAAATCCTTCATCCACAAACATAAGATAAAAAGGGTTCTAATTGATGGAGGAGTCGGTTTGAATATTTGCACCTTGAAGCTAATCCTTGCATTGGGGTTTATGGAGAAAGCTATTGATCCAAAAAAGAGAATCACTATAAAATCCTATGATCAGGAGGAGAGAACTTCCAAGGGAACTGTGGTCTCACCAATCAGAGTTGGACCTGTAGTAAAAGATGTGGCATGCCAAGTCCTTAACATGGAGCTAGCGTATAACATTCTTCTTAGGAGACCCTGGATACATGCTCTGAAAGCGGTACCATCAATATACCACCAGTGTATCAAATTCCCCTATGAAGGCCAAGAGATCACCATCCAAGGTGATCCCAATCCATTTCAATATTGCAACTCCGTTCATTCTAAACCTGAAGTTGTGATCCCTCATAACCGTGCTTCTGCTTCATCTTCATCCCAGGTTGACCCAGCTTCACTCGCTTCCACATCAAAGGCTTCCCAACCTGACCTCAGACTCAAAGATAAGGGCCTAGGTGAGTACACAATCGCCCAATCCTTCTACTTGGCATGGCTCCCTCTATCTCCCAGATCATATGGAAGGCCTTCCATGAACAAATCCAAGGAAATCAAAAATACCAAAGGTTTGTTTATCAAATGGGGAAGCCTTGAGGTTGAGAGCGATGAAAAAGATATCCTTCAATGGTTATATAAGGATGAAGTTAGTCTATCAACACAACAAGACCATCACTCCACTATACAAACTAAGAAATATGGTCAAGGATTCCAAATGCTACAAAGAATGGGGAATGAAGGACATGGCCCCCTCAGTTCAAGAAAGGATGGTATCACTAAACTAATCCAACCTCATAACTTGACCGCCTGAGACACTACAGGGCTAGGTTACACTAGCACAACAAGAACTAACAGAGCAAATAAGCATAAAGGCCAACAACCAGAAACATATGCTACTAATCTAGTTGATCAAATTCACCGATTGCAAATGGGGATTGAGACTGATTCCAATGAATATGAGTGGGATGGTCTCTTTGAGCTATCTTGCAATGAAAAGGATATCAATGTGGTCCATGAGTATGACCCAACCCATGTAATTGAAGGACAAAGTTCAAGGGCTAAACCGCTAGAGTTTGACCCACATAATAATGATAGTGAAAGTCGCGAGGAAAAAATGATACCCCCCTTGACGGATCAGCTAATGGAGAGTACCATCACAGGCATTGTCCATGCTTATAATGACCATCATAACACTTCTATCTTGACCATCAATGCCATCAAACTAGACCAACCCAATGACCCTTTACCTTTATTACACCCAGAACTCATAGATTGGGACTTGCAAGACACTCCCCCTGAGCTCGATACCTTTCAAAATGATGAAGCCATCATAGACTATCTTGAGCTTAGGGATCATATACTCACAGGGGACCACAGGGCTGGCTATGCCATAGAACTCAATGACAAGGCCTATTCTGGAGAGAGTGCCAAGCCTTTTAGTCTCAAAAATGTCAAAATGAAAGAAAGATCTAATGGTGAAAACTGCTCTACGGCAGTGTTAGATCATGAAAAATGTAAAAACATAGATGTATCCAACGGTGAAAACCTCTCAGAGGCACCAAAGGATGGAAGGCTTAACCCTCTACCCAATCTCACACATCAGGAGAGATCTTCAATCTTGATAGAACTAGCAAAGCCAATCAATGTTAGCATAGGTGACAGTCCCAGAATGATTCACATGGCACAGTCTTTAACTGCACAAGAAAATCTAGCGTTCACTGAATTCTTCAAAAGAAAATAAATCAACTTTGCTTGGACATATGCGGATATGCCAAGGCTAGATCTAAATCTCATAATGCATCACTTATCCTTAGCTCCAAGAGCTAAGCCAGTAAAGCAAAAACTCAGGAAGATGCACCCGCTTGTAGCCCTGATGGTGAAAGAACAGCTGAAGAAACTGTTAGATGTCAAATTCATCAGGCCAATAGACTATCCTGAGTGGATTTCAAACATAGTGCCAGTTGCCAAACCAGATGGAAGAGTTTGAATATGTAATGACTTCAGGGACCTAAATAAAGCTTGTCTAAAAGATGATTTCCCCCTATCAAACATTAACATTATTGTAGATCTCATGGCAGAGCACACCATGCTGTCACTAATGGATGGTTTCTCTGGATACAACCAGATCAAAATTGCACCTGAAGACCAACACAAGACTATGTTCACATGTCCATGGGGCACCTATTGTTGGTGTGTCATGCCATTTGGTTTGAAAAATGTCGATGCAACATATCAAAGAGCTATGACCACAATCTTCCACAACATGATGCACACTATAATGGAAGATTATGTTGATGACATCTTGGCAAAATCACTCACAAGAGAAGGACACCTGGCAGTATTAGACAAAATCTTCAAAAGATTGGAACAGTTTAATGTGCACCTCAATCTGAAGAAGTGCATGTTTGGAGTAACATAAATCAAGTTACTTGGATACATAGTGTCTGCCAATGGAATCAAAGTCAACCCAGCTAAAGTAAAGGCCATCATGGAAATGTCGCCTCCTAAAAATCTCACTCAACTAAGGTCTCTGCAAGGAAAACTATAGTCTATCAGAAGATTCATTTCTTAATTGGCAGACAAGTGCCACCCATTTTCACACCTCCTACATAAGAATGTCCCTTTCAAATGGTATGATTCATGTGAACAGGCATTTCAGCAGTTAAAAGAGTGTCTCATGAAACCACCTATATTGATGCCACCGATTCAGGGTAAACCTTTGCTGCTATATATCTCGGCCACACCAACAACTCTAGGAGCTCTCCTTGCACAGCAAAATTATGAAGGGAAAGAACAAGCGATTTACTATATCAGTCGAACACTTGTTGGGTATGAACTCCAATACTCACCAATTGAAAGAGCATGCCTCGTTGTGGTCTTCGCTTCACAAAAGTGGAGACATTGCATGTCACATTCTGTCAAACTAGTAGCAAAGCTTGATTCACTCAAGTATTTACTCAATAAAGCTGCCCTCACAGGTAGATTATCCAAATGGGTCATGCTTCTCAGCGAGTTCAACATCGAATATGTAGACAGGCAAGCAATAAAAGGCCAAGTACTTGCAGATCAACTGGCAGATGCACCTCTAACAGATGATAGCCCTTTGAGCTTTGAATTTCCAGACAAATCTATCTTTCGCATAACCACAACAAACTAGAAAATGTACTTCGATGGCTCATACACTCAGCATGGGTCAGGAGCAGGTATCTTGTTGATCACCCCTAGTGGCGACACCATTCCTAAATCATACAGATTACTCTTTCCCTACACTAACAACATGGTAGAATATGAAGCCCTAGTCATTGGCATCAAGCTAGTGGTTGAATGGAATATCAAAGAACTTTAGGTGTATGGTGACTCACAACTGATCAGAAATCAAGTAGATAAAAGGATGAGAAATTAATTCCTTACAAACAGATGGTAGATGATTTCAAGGAATACTTTGTCGAGATCTCTTTTGAGCAGATACCAAGGATTGAGAACAAAGCTACAGACACCATGGCCACGATTGCATCTCTCCTCGATATTCCAAATAATCAATCACGTTATGAGTTCTTGGTAGAGCCAGTGTCCCATCCTGCATATGACACTCATGAATCCCATATCATTTGCCACATTGTCAGAACTGATTCCCCCCTCTATGGAAAAATATTTGCCTATCTTAAAGAGAATAGCCTCCCACCTAATCTCTCCAGCAACCAAAAATGAACCTTTATTCGACAGGCATCCCAGTATGCCATTCTTGCCAATACCCTATATCGCAGAGGTCTCGATGGTACTCTCCTTAGGTATCTCGATAGTGAGGAATATCAAACTGCCCTGAACGAAGTGCATGATGGTATATGCGAAACCCACTCGAGTGGCCCTACCCTAGCCAAGAAACTCATACGCATGGTATACTACTGGCCAACTATGGAACAAGATTCCTATCATTTTGTAAAGAAGTGCAAGAAGTACCAAATCCATGGGAACCTAATACATGCACCAGCATAGGAACTGCAGCCATTAACAACTCCTTGGCCTTTCTGTCAGTGGGGACTCGACTTAGTGGGAAAGATCCACCCTCCTTCCAGCGGCCATAAATTCATAATCACTGCCACTAAGTACATTACGAAGTAGATTGAAGTCGTACCCTTAGCCAATATCACAGGCAAGCAGATTGCCTCCTTTATCTTGAACTATATCATTTGTCACTATGGTATCCCTTCATCCATTATCACAGATAATGGATGACCATTCAAAAATCAGGATGTCAGGGAACTATTTGACAAATTCCATATCTAGCACCACTTTTCTACCCACTATTACCCCCAAGGCAATGGCCAGGTGGAGGCATCAAATAAAACTATCTTGAAAATCTTGAAAAAGACTATCAATGATGTTGGTCGTGATTGGCATATCCAATTAAATCCGGCGTTGTGGGCCTATCGTACAAGTATCCGCACACCCATAGGTGCAACGCCATATTCCCTGGTCTACGGATCTGAAGCCATCTTGCCCATTGAAGTCAAGATCCCATCCTTGCAAGTTTCGTTAAAAGGTCTCATACTGATGAAGAGTACAAAGTGTCTAGACTTCAAGAGTTAGAGCTGCTTGAAGAGAGAAGGCAATAGGCTTTTAACCATCTCAAAGCTTAACAGCAACGAATGTCCAGAAGTTACAACCACAAGGTAAAGCCCTAAGTATTCCAAGTTGGTGACCTAGTTATCAGAGAAAATCCCAGAAATCAACAAGATCGAGAGAAGAAAGGCAAGTTCAAACCCAACTGGCTAGGTCCCTATG
Source organism: Cunninghamia lanceolata (assembly GCA_027924645.1). NCBI lineage: Eukaryota > Viridiplantae > Streptophyta > Pinopsida > Cupressales > Cupressaceae > Cunninghamia > Cunninghamia lanceolata. Next base: position 2,229,335 of record BSBN01000716.1, on the reverse strand, counting down.
TCATCATCGCGGCCTATGGGTCAGGAGCTTATCAATTAGCTACATCTAAAGGTGAACTGTTTGATGATCCTATCAACAGCATGCATCTTTGTAAGTTCTATACCTAAACCCCAATGCAAGGGAGTCCAAAAATAACAAAAAAATAGAAAAAGTGATCCAAAAAAAAATCCTCCTTTGGTGAAAACCTGGCAAATAGGCGCTCGAGATAGATACCATGATGAAAACCTAGCAAACAGGTGTCATGCGTATTTTGAGCTATTGTACAAATAAAAACAAGTGGTGAAAACCTAGTAAATAGGCGCTATCTATGACAAATCGCTTCCTCCATCTGGTGTGACCTTATCTCTCTTATGTCCATCATGTCATTCATCTTGAACTGATCCATTGAACCATTGTTGAACTACGTCATCTCTGAGTTATCATGTAGGCAAAGCCATTCTCAATGCGCCCCCGAGTCTCCGCTCCGCTCTGCTTCTTTCCTGTCCTTTCCATCAAGGTGTCGTCTGTCCTATTGTCCATACCAATTCTGCATCTTTGCCATCACCTAGGTCCTAGGTCCATCAAGTTCACCCTGAACTACGTTGCCTCTGCGTCGTCACGTAGGCAAGGTCATTTAGCAATGAGCCCCCAAAGCACTAGGTCAGTCCCTTAGGGTCCGTCTCTCTGTGTCTGTTTGTCATCTCAGCCATAATAAGTCGATCCTTTGTCTAAACTGGGGGCAACTCCTCGACCTAGTTACAAATTTGGATTCTTGAATGCCACATGTTCTAAGAGGATAGCAATAAGGATTGTGATACCTTTCACTCAACAAGCACAAGCAGCAAAGCACGCTACCCAAAACAAAAATCTTGGCACAGAACATCAAACGGTCCAAAAGCAAAGCAAAACATATACCAAAACACTCAATCTAATTTTATATCAATTATTGCAAGAAGACACATCTAAATGCAAGAATGTTTTGTGCTTTAGGAACTAGTTAACTTACAAGGTCTTGAATTTTTATCATTATGTCTTTCTATGCTACTCAAGGATGCCAAAAGCTAGAGATGCTATGATGGGGGCATAATCATTTTCTTTGTCTATTGTTTGTGGATCAAACTTTAGTAATGTGACAAGTTTTGTCTAACGACATGATCAGCAAAAGATCATCGAGGACTTCGGAGGTCTGAACATGAAAAGGGGCAATCCTTGTCTGTTGAAACGCAAGAGGTACTCAAGTCAGATCTAGCTTCAAGTTTGACTAGATGCTTGTATCAACTTGCTATATCAAAATCCATGTAAGAAATACTTAGGTCATCTTGGTTTAATCATACCTGGATGCTTGTATTTTCTTACAACATTTCAAAAAGAGAAAAGAAACAAAAAGCACCCAATGATGAAAGAAAAGTACTTGCACTCTAATGATGACAAAATATCCACATCCATTTCATATCCAAAAATTCATATAATCCATGCAATAAGTAAATCCTACAGAGTATCAATGTTTACAAATGAAAGCCTGTGATCCTTTCATTCATTTTCTTCCACCTATCGCTATGTCATCTCTATATCGATTGAGTACATTTGGACATAACAAAAACATAGCATAGAATTGCTTATCATATCACATGAGATAAGCATTCACATGATTAAATCATTTGCATACATAATAAGTGCATCAGGTCATCCATATACATTCGCATCAGTACATCATATCAACAATAAAAAATCAAAAACATAGACAAATACATATAGATCATCTCGCAAGCCACATAATCATATTGACAACATTCACATTTGCATTTGCATATCAGATCATCACAATCCATCTAAGACTGCATCCACATCATATTAAACATAATCAAAATCTGCATAACATGTGAAAACATCATAAGATAGATTGCATCCATAACATATAAACATCGAACAAGTGCATGTAGAACATCAATAGTTCCATCATCATATAAGCATAAAACATGTCCAAATGTACAATATATCAAAATATTTGTCCATCTCTTGGAGTCATGTCATGAAATGTATACAAAATACACAAAGATAATAATGCATGTCTCGGGGAAAAATAATACAAATATATACATATCAGGCTATCTGACCCATAAAAAAATGTGTATGCATAAAGTCAAAAATTGGTACAAATGTCAAAAAACCAACTAGCCCTGCTGTCGTGGAACACTACTCCCTACACTGCCCTCTCCTCTGTCCCCCCTGACTGCTAGGGGCCTCTCACTGATGCTCCAGATTGGGATCCACCTGCCCTCTGTGAAGCCACAGACTGGCTCCTATAGCTAGGTGCATGCTGATCTGCCAGCACGGTCCCATGATATAGTCCTCTATAATACTGTGTCTCAACTTGCACTCTAGCAAGCTCACCCTATACCTGTACCAGTTGCCCCTGTACCTGTGCTAGCTGTGCCTATGCCTGGGAAAGCTAAGCCTATGCCTGCTATACCTGTGTAATTAAAAAGCTTGTGGTACCATCTGTGCCTAGGGCTACCACTGCCGCATCTCTCTCTACCCTGATAGCCCGCACCCTCGCCAAGGCTGAGTCTCGCTCTCTAGAGATCTCTGATATGCGTCCTACGTCTTTCTCTCTCTGAGACTCTGCTGCTCTTAGGTTTGCCCTCAGCTGCCTCACCTAACCCTGTAGTGCAGTCATGGCCTGCTACTATAAGTCAGGTTGCGAAGCTTGTTGTCCCTGTCCCTGCACCTGCTGTGGTGGTGGCATCTGTCCCTATTGTACCCCCTACTGTGTCGGCACCTGTACCTTCCCTACAGCCTACGGCTGCGCAACATGCTGCTATCCCAAAGGTCCCTCCCCAAACCTCCTCCTCCTCTGTCTCGGTCTGCCTCCATCTCCATCTTCTCCTCCTCCTCCTCTGTCATCCCCACCATCACCTCCCTCTCCCTGACCCCCTCTACCCCTCCTTCGTCTCCTCCTCATTGTCTGAATCCTCCTCGTCTATGCGAGGAACCAACTCTCCAGGTCCTGAATATCTAGGAAATGGATGAGCTGCAAACCACTCCTCATAGTCTGGAGTCATCCCGCGTCTACTATCTCTCTCCTCATTAGCCAGGCTACATATGGGATCTTCCAAAAATATGCTAGTGCCTCCCCATAAGGCGCCACTGGACCCCACCTTAGCCTCTCTACATGGGTCCTCGCAAATCGAGCCTGCCCTTGTGGCCTGCCCTATACTCTGCCAAACTGCCTCTGCACTCTACTGACAATCTGATGCTCTAATATGTACCGTGTCCTGCCAATGAGCCACCGAGTCTGGAAATAATATGGCAACTCATCGTGCTCATCATCCCATACCTTGTAGTCTAGGTATGGGCGCCAGATAACTGCATCTACATTATCTAGTGCATGTCTCCAATACTCGAGCTTTCCCAGCTTGTGGTGGGAAATAACTCCTGTGTAACCATAACTGTATGGCTCTCTCGGTTGCCTTGCAAAAACACAAATCAGTCATGTGATCGCTATGTGCTCCCACAACCAAAACTACAAAAGAGACACACCTGTTGACAAGCTGGCCCCTCTATGGTAAACAACCTGGTGCATATCCCTGTACAAGTGTGCAAGCACACACACACCCCATGCATATTGAGTCCCATCAGTGATCATCCTCTACATCACCCTCCCCCAGCCAATCGAGAACCCGTGTGATCTCCTATCAGGGCATACTACACCGTCAATCAATCTTGCCACTATCCCTGGGAAGTAGTCATAACAGTCACGTATATCCTGCCATGAAATCGCCTACTCAACAAGCTTTGAGTCATCAAAAACACGTCTGCACTCTGCCAATCCTGCATCGCACTGCGAATCGTACTCTACCAACTCTCCCTGAATAGGAAGGTGCAGAATCCTATTAACATCCTCCAAATTGATCACCATCTCCCCAGTCAGTAAATGAAAAGTCCCATCCTCACTGTGAAATTGCTCTACTGCCGCAGTCAACAGACCGAGGTTCGCGCAAACCTCGGGCATGAAGCAAACATAATCCAGGCCCATAGCACCAGAGCCTCGTGATCCATCTCGATAAGCATATACCGCTGCAACAATGGCAAAGGGAACTACTCCTGTGACATCAGAGTATCGCGAATGTCCTCATGCAACCAAGTACAGTATAATGTCAGGCAAAAAACCCATATCCAAACAAACGTAATCAAAGCAATCAAGTTATCCTATTCACTGACTTAACATATCAAAATTAATCAAAACAGCATATCATCTCTTGACTAGATTCCTGGCAATCTCAGAGATCGCTTATCAATTGACGCATCGATCAAGATGCCAATTGGGTTAATTTTGTTAAGTCAACTGACTATCCTATTGCAAAAGCGTCGAACCAGGTAGCCAATGCGCCGAATCATATCAGATGTGCTGCTTCACCGTGAATGCGTCGTTCCTTGACGTGTATGCATCATTCAGGCATATGCACCACTTATTGTGGCATATGTGTAGTTCTGCAGTATATGTGTCACCTCCTAGATTATATGCACAGACTTGTCATATGCGCCACAAGATCACTCAAATGCGCGGTTTCCCAGCATATGTGTCATTTTGGGGCATATATGCACCGAACTGCAGTTCAGTGCATCTATCCTAACTATTTTTCCTAAGCATTTATTGCCCTAATAAATGACTTTAAGTGAGTTTTATCGAACTACATACCGGTGGTCCTACCTCAGGTGGTCGATCGAACCATCGAACTCGCTCAAACCGGTGCTCCTCGCGCGAAATATCCATATCTCTATCGATTGCTCTAGCTCCTCTTCTCTCCTAAGATCTCAAGGACAAATCAACTAAAGACAAGTGTGCAAATGAATAGGACTTGTGGACCAAGCTCCTATATATAGCAAGTGAACCATAGCTGACTGTGTGGCACCTGTGACTACTTCCCATGCCTATTTCTCCAAACCCTGACTCATTTTCTTCAATCTAACCTATTTTTCACCTTCTTCTTCATGAGATTGTCCGTCTCACACCTTCTACCTTCTTCCCGTCCAATCTCCTGAGGGGGCATCCTATAGTTAAACTTGTACCAGGGGCAAACTGGGACATGTATCATTGTCAAAAATTCTTATTTCTTTGAAACATGATAAAACATGTTGCATCAAAGAGGGGCAAAATGTATACACCTAAAAATGACATGACTCTATCTAAATAAATATTTTAAATATTTATTTCATCTTAATATTCCTCTATCAATAAATAAATAAATCAATTTATTTATTTGATTCATTTTCCTCCAATTAATTGAATAAATTACATTTATTTAATTAATTTCATCAATATCAATTTTATTCTTCCAAACAATTAAATAATTTTAATTATTTAATTAAATCATTTATTCTTCCAAAATTAAATAAAATGCAAATTTATTTAAATTAAATCTCAGTCTCCAAAAATAAAATATAATCAAATATTTTATTTATTTTTCTAAATCTTGCACAAACAATTAAATAAATTTATTTATTTAATTCGCTTTCTTGTCTTCTAAAAAATCTTCTAAAAATAAATCTTCTTTGTCATACAAAAGCAAAAGCCGAGTTAACTAATTTAAAGCAACCTTCTTTTTATCAACAATTTCTTAAATTAGAAAAATATATTCTAATTTATGAAATCAAAGCTCATCCTCATCAAGAAAGCAGTTAACTCAACAAAGCAACTTTTTGAATGACACGTGTCTTCTTTCCATTCGTGCACGTTCTCTCAACTATCCTCTACCATTGATCTTCTTATTTCTCTACACCGTTGATCTTCTCTCACAAGTCTATAAATACCCCTATATTCTTCCATTTTCAGATCAAGAAGCTTTCAAGTAAGATTACTCTGTCGAATCCATAGTGCGTCATTGGCACCCCCACTCTCACATAGCTTATTCATCCATCTCACATTGTATTGAAGTTCATCTTCAATACAATAAGTATCCGAGCCATTTCTCCCTTGTCATCTTGAGGAAACAAAGCAAGGAAGCAAGCTTCCTGAGGGCTACATTTCATCACCAAAGATCAATCGAGAATAGGCAAATAATGGAAGTCGCCAGGTAACAAAGCTCTGTAAGTGTGTTTAGTTCATTTTAAATCTTTGTTATTTGCATATTCCATTGAAGTTATTGGGTTTATAATTCATTTTAAATATTATCCAATTTTACCCGTAACAGTAAGCATTTGAATTCAAAACTAAATATAGATGGATTGGAAGTGATAGGAAGCAATTAAAATATAATTGTATCAAATTAGATTAAAATTTTGTTAGAGTGTTTGAATATAAAAACTTCATGTGGGTGGCTAGTATAGAGTAGATTTATATTGAAAATTAAATTTTACTTAGGTCATTTTATTTCTTTATATGCTTTCCTTGTATATTTAATGGTAATAATGAAGCTTAAATATATAAAATTGTTGTAATATATGGTTGAAGTCATGAATGTAGGATGTGGAACTCCAATACCTTTATATGCGCTTATGAAATAATAGAATGTAAGAAAATATCAAATGTTATATTTTGTATTATGGTCATTGGATGTATACACTCCTTTATCAATAATATTGTGTCTATTTACACTTATGAATGCTTGGAAACACACCTTATAGTTAAGTTTCCTTGCAAATTTATTCTAAATTAGATATCATGATGAATATAATTAGAATATGAAAGCAAATTAAACTTAGTTATGATGTGGAAGAGAAAGTTATGTTAGAATGTACAAAACAATCTTTTACATTGTATGAGCCTTAAATAAAATAGAATTAATGTTGTGTTAATGAGTACAAATCGGATTAATAGAAAATAGGGATTGAATCATAATGTAATGTGGAAAGATTAAAATGTGGTAGTGATAATATGAAACAAAATAATTTGTTGAACTATATTTTGAATGTAATTGAAATGAGTTAGCAATTACAATGTGGAAATGATATAAGAAGAATTAGATTCAAAACAATCAATTATAAGTATGAATCTAGTAGTATAAAATGATATATGCATGTGCACCTCTTGTGTGGTCAAATGTGAAAGGAGTATGATATCTAGATATAGAGTGTGATGTTAACACTTAGTGAATATTGTGTTCATTGCTTGAGCTTGAAATGTGGTGTGTATTTATTTTAAGAAAATGAAGCGTTGTGGAAGTGATGTTTAAATTATGTGTATCCCCAACTTGATGTTGTTATTATTTAATTATTGGTTGTGGTGACCTCCCACCAACAATTACTTGTTAATGCACTCATCATTTTGGATTCCCCCATTTTTGTTGAGCATTCAAGAAGTAAATTATTGTTAGATGATGGTCTCCTATTAGTAATAATTGATCATGATCCTTACAATTTGATGAGATACTACTAATAAATATCAATGGTGGTGGCTCCTCCTCCGAGCTATAGTTACCAATAGTTGTGCTCCCTATTTAGTGCATGTGATTTTTTTATGTAAAAGTGCTCTATAGGATATATAAGAGGCAATGGTCATGACATCTAGGATGTATCATTATTATCCTCGATGGTATCATAAGTGAATTAATGTATGATACTAGGAGGTAAATTAGCCGCATTTTAGGATGTGTTCCCATTTATCATTGAAGTATCACATATTCCTAATCCGGTTGTTTTTTAGTTGATATGTGACAAAACACTAGTGTTGTATGAATGTGATACCCTGTTACTAGTATTGATATTGGTTGTCATTACCAATACCTCATTTTAGCACATGATATTGTTTCTTGGTACTAGGTTCTAGCATAGACTATTGGTGTGGAGTAGTAGCACAAGGTGCTAATACTTTAGGGTGTTATGATAGTTCGAGGATGTTAGGATATATAAGCATGCTTGGTGAGGGTTTATATGTGTATTAGTGCAAGGAGATCTAATTTCATCACCATTAATAATCACAAAGAGTTCTAACTATATAGTCAAGTTATGTGTGTATTAGTGTAGGGAATTTTGACTCCATTTCCATTATCACTCATGGGAGGCTCTAACTGTACACTTGAGTTATTGCAGGAATCTATTAGAGATAGACCCTAATACCCTTTTACCCTCATCAAGCATGTTGCTATTGCCATTGATGACATGGACCCTTGCTCATGACTCTTGTGACATTCTTCCTACCTTAGGGAGGTACTGTTGTTCTACTATTACTTTTGGATAAATATGGGAGTTATTGGAGTTTTGCTATGTTAGGTATTCTACATGATGGAATTTTGGTTATATTGTTCTTACCTTGGGGAGCTAAGGATGTTCTTATAGATGTGATACTTCTGGTATTTGGCACTTGGTATGTGTGACAGGTATGTCTTGGGTTGTGTAGGACATGCAGTTGTATGACATGATGTTATACTCTATGAGCCCTATGTGGTATTAATAGCACCTTTTTATTATGCTTTTGGTGGTAGAAAGTCTACCCAATTCCCCTCCTCCCCTTAGGTGACTTTGTTAAAGCTTCATGGTGATTGTGATTTGCAAATTCTTATGAGATTGTGAATTATTAATTATTGGTAAGTTTTCTTTTATTTGTAAAGCAAGTAGTGTTGAGATTGCACTTCCTTGGACTACTTAGCCATTTGGAGTTTGAGATGGTACTTTTTCCTCAAGGCCTTGTTTAATTTGACTTTTGTACTCAAATTTGAAATTTTATATTGATTATTACTTATGATTTGTATTCTCTTCTATGATTTGTAATGGTGGACTTAACTTTGAGATCCTATTTTATTAAAAAGATTATTGGTTTGAGGTTTAGTTACTATTTGTGACTGCTAGCTTGTGTGGAGTAATGTGACAATTGTAAAACTAACATATCTAGGAGGGGTCCTTGGTAGGTCATATGGGGGAGTAGATGGCTAAGGAAATTTTTATTGTAAGGATGGGTGCTACAAATAGGACCAATATGAAATGGTTGCAATCCATTACCCCCTATATGTGCGTGTGATCTATTTTGTACTCTCTTGGAGGCTAACCCCCTTAAACAAGTGAGAAAGAGATATTAGGAAATGTATGGAGAGGTCCTCAGGGAGGGCCCATAGACCATATTTCCTATTGGTTCATTAGTTCCATGGCTTCATGGTCTTATGGTTAATTGGTATTATTGTGGTATTTGGCATCCTCATAAACTCATTTTGTGAGCCTCATGATGTGAATCATGTGATGTCATTCCTATGATTTGGTTCTGTAAGCACCAAAATCACATACAATGTCCACGAGGACCCCATGATGACTCATAATCCTTGTCACATACATGTAAGCATGAAATAATACCCTCTTAACAATAATTCTCTTGGTAGCATTTGGGTTTTTCCCCCTCTTGTTGTTTCCCATTTGTCATACTAACTTTTTCCCTACCTTTGACGCTTTTCAACACTTGTCAATTCTTGTTTCATGTGCTGCGACTTCATCCCTAAGCCTTGTATTCATTTATTTGTTGTGATTTGACCTTTCCCTAGTGTTTTTCATCCAATCCCACACCTAGGAGCCCTCTAGAGGACCTCTCAAGCCATCTCCAACTTTCAATTTTTAGTTTTCGTCAACCAATACAAATCTCACCCTATTATTTCAAGATCTCCCTTGGGAGATTTGACTTTTACAAGTGAAGATTTGGATATTGACCACTTTTCGACCAATTTTCAGAGGTAGTTCACCTCCTTTTCACCTGACTAACAATCTCCAACCCTGCTTTCCAACCCGGGACCCCCCTTCTAAGGGTTACCCATGGGTCGCCCCAGACTGACCTAGACTGATGAAAGGGGTGACCCTATCATCTTTTCTAGCTGCATAAAAACTTGAGTTATGGACACGAAAAAAGATCTGTTTTGACTCATTTTCCTTCTTGTTTGCATGATTTTTTGGTCTAAACATAGAATTAACTATTCCAAGCCTCCAAGCATGCATAATTAGCTCCTTTTTATCTCTCCTTGTCAACTCATGCATTCATGCTAACTCCATTTTAGCTTTAGTGATAAGCTATATTGGCTTGTTCATTCCCTAATTAGCCTAGATCACTCCTTGGTCTTCTGAGTTAACTCTCCAATCAAGGGACTTAACTCTCCATTCTCTCCCACCTCTCATAGCCTCTTTCAACCTATAAATACCCCTCCCTCAAGCACAAAGGGAGACAATTCCATTTGTGCATCCTGAATTTGCAAGTTTTTGCTCTCCAACTAGCATCCATACACTCATATAGGACATTCGAGCCTTTTGTTTTATTGTTGTTTCATCTAATCTTTTCTAAAAGATTCATATCATGTCGATATGCTGCCCAAATTGCAATCCATAGTGCTCATTAGCTCACATTGAGCTCACATTTTCAAGCTTTCAAAAACTCTTTTGCATCCCTTCCCTGTTGTTGCCAAGAGAATATCCTCATTGCTGCAAGAGGACAAAGAGGTTTCTGACACAAGGATTCCTGAGGGTAGTGGAGGCTCATGCATCTCATATTCTAGGTTCTTTAGTTCTTTTTTATAGTAATTAGAAAATTTAAATTTGCTCTTGGGAATAGTAATTTAATATTGCAATTTCCTTGATAGGCTAGATAGGATTTGCATTGTTAGATTAGTTTGCTTTCAAAGTTCTTTAGATTAGTTTGTTTTCAAATCAGTATCATTTCCTAGAGTAATTGATCTAGATATCTAAAAAATCAAACAAAAACATAGATCAGATTGCATTAGTTAAATACATTCTAGATTGCATACATATTTCAATTCCTAGATTAAGAAAGCATTTTATTTTCATAAAGATCCAAAAAAAGCAGAAACATATTGTTTTGCATTCATATAGGCTTGCATGCATCCAAAAACCAAAAAAAGCACAAAAACATTAGCATCACAAGAATATTTCAAATCCTTGATTCCAACACAAGGTCAAATGCAAGGTCAAACCTTAGGTCAACAAACCCTAAGTCAAATTAAGGTTAACTCCAACCAACTCTCTCTTAGTTTGGGCTCACGAATGTGCCCTAGGCTTAGAGGTGAGTGGGTGAGGGCAATCCTCGAAGAGATTGAGGAAATTCACCCTAGACCACAACACGATCAACAAACAATTTAGGAACAACACAAGTTGAGGTTACTCCAAACACAAGTCATCATCCAACAATTTTAAGAACTCTAACTAAACAAAAGTATCAACGAGAACAATCGTCAACCTACGCAATGTTAGAATCTTCTGAATCCAAATAGGAGAACAATTACTAGTGACCCTTTGGCTCATATAGTTATTTCAACCACAATGGTCATAGAGCACTAGATCAAAATCAACACACAAGAAAGGCCACAGGACCGGCCGACCACTCTCTGTGAAGTCCAGCTCTTAAGTGAGTGATGTGGAGGTTTATCCCATGGCAAGGAGAGGGACTCATGTGCGCGCCAAAGTTGACTCAACCGCCCCAGGCTATCGAGTCGTGTTTTTGAGTGTACATATTTTGGTGAACCCGACGTGAAGAGCAAAAACTTTTGTTACATTTTTCGCATGTCCTTGCAAAATCTAGCCATTCTTTCTTTTACAACCATCTTCGTTATCTTCATCGCTTCCACTCCTATTATCTTTGCCTTCTCTCATTCCATTTATTTTGTGGTGTTTATGCACCCCCAAATATGATGGAACCAAATCTAAATTTAGGGAATATTCCCTCAAGGGAGCCAGAAACCCCCTCTTTCAACAAGTATGTACCACCTGATCCAAATGCACCAGTCTCTAACCATTACGACTATGAAGACTTAGATTACGAATAAGACAGAAGAGAATCTAGATGCTCTTTATCATTCAACAATCCGACATGGGAACATAATCCTATAATTCCAAACATGCCTCATAAGAGAAGAAGAATACAAATGAGGTTGGAAATCCATCGCATGGAGCAACCCTCTACAAGCAATTCAAGTACCCATCTAGATGATGAAGTAAGAAGACTCGAGAGAAATTTACAAGATGCCAAGGATGCTCAAGAGGCCCTAAAAGTGGCTTTACGAGAAGAACAACATGAAAATGCTATGCAAGAAGCGCTAAATCATGACAACATATGAAATGAGATCCCTAGAAATGAGGATGTGTCAAGAGGCCCTACACCTATAGATCTCATTGCAACATTATTGCAAGGAATTAAGACTCTAGAAGTAGAACAACATGTCCCAGAGAGAAGGCAGAAGTCACATGAACACATTAGAATTGAACAAGACTAGGGGGCATCTCAAAATCCCCCTTACCTTAACTATTACTCGCGAAATTGGAGTAATGACACATTCCCAAATGGGAATCCTCCTATTCAAAACACTCAAACAATACACAGAAATCAAGCAAATCAAGCAATGGTATTGGGCTATCAAAGCCCACCCATGGGGTTAATGTTGTCAACTCCACAATCGCAAAGTGCCTTTTAGGAACATACTTGGAGTATTTAAAAGAGTCGCTCTATATGGCCATAAGAAGTGTTCAGTTACCATGACCATTGCCGCATCTCCCAAAGTTCAAGGGAGAAGTAAACCCTAACTCACACATCAAGGCATAAACAACCACTATAAGAGAACTCCTCCCTTGGGATGGGGTCATCGCAAAAATCTTCCCAAAAAAATTAGAATAGCCCTAGATTGGTATTATCGCCTATCAGAGGCTTCGATACACTCGTTCAAACAGTTAATATGAGAGTTTGTTATGGATTTTGACATGAAAAAACTCATAAAGATAGGGATATGAGAACTTTTTACCATGAAGCAAGAACCTAATAAGTTAGTGGCCCATTTCGCCACTCGGTGGAAACAAATTCTCTATTCTTCAACAAGTGCTTCGAATATGGATCACCACGAGTTATGCAATCTCTTCCTACACGCTTTGAACAAGGATACAAGGGAAGAAGTTCAAAAATTGCCTTACAATTCTTATGAAGAGGCTTTGGAAAGTGCCCTATGAATTGACCAAGTAGCCATTGATAGTGTTCGAAGAACCTATGGGTCTTGAAAATAGGCAATTGATAAATGAGGATACTAGAAATAATGCGCCTATCATTAAGATCCTTAAGAATAATAGAAACACAATGATAGACGGGGTAACAGATCAACCCCCGATCAAGAAAGTGAGGGACGATTACAATGGAAGAGGCTACTATCCCACAAATGTTAACGTAGTGGATCACCCTCGAAAAAATGCATACTATTCAAGGGACAACTATCAATCATGGAATCAAAATGGAAATGGGAACGATGGAAGATACGAAAGGCCCCTTACAAGTATAATCAATTTTGTTCCTTCCACGGGACTAGGAGGCACAACACGGAGTCTTGTAGGGAGTATAATAGGTTCACAGCAAGGTTTCCAAAAGACCAATAGCAATTATTCATAGAGATGTTTCTAAATCTACAAGAGGTCACACCGGACAACAATAAAGGACCAAGGGAAACACAAATGTTGATAGCTCCACAAAACATAGATATGAAAATCTATCAAGACCCATTTCCCATGCATAGAAACACAGAAACAACTGGTCAAAACAATGCAGTCCAAGGTATAGATGCAAGTATCCCTCTGCAACTAGGATAAAAAGGAGAAGCCAGGATGTTAGGACTGGTGGAAATATTGCATGATGAAGAAGAAGAACTCAACAATGAGCAAAAAGAGATGCATGAAGGCACAGTCTCAGTAGTGGAACTGATACTAGCACCAATTAGACCCTATGAACTAATTGAGGACTTAAAGAAAACATACGCACACATCTCGTTCATCAACCTCCTCAAAAACTCTCCTTCACATCGCTCAGCATTACTAAAAGCAATAGGATTAAAATATTTGGATCAAATCACACTGCCTCCTAGCGAATAAGTCAATCAAGTAGATTTTGATGTGAACCCACCAAATTTTGAATTAAAAGATCTAGGGTTTTGCTTTGACTTAAAGAAAATGCCTTCTAAGGCAGAATTAATAAAAAAGAGGAGATCCCACACTATACTTACAGGTGTGGATTTACGATACATGCATCAAAAGAATGCTAATTAACGATGGAACATCAGTGAATATAGTTTCGTTCTCTCTTTTAGAGAGGATGGGTTATGGACACACTAACATCACTGCGTCTTAAGACACATTGAGTGGATATGACAACTTAAAAGCCACAACGATAGGGAAAATCACACTTCCATTATCTTTAGGACCAAAAATTGTCCCAACCATATTCTACGTTATTGATAAGGATATGGGATATAATATGCTCCTTGGGAGACCTTGGATACACAAAACGAAAGATGTGCCATCCACCTTATTCCAAGAAGTTTGATTTTTACACCTTGGAAAAGTATATGTTGCAAAAGGGGATCCAAAGCCTTTCTACATGATAAAGTCTAATACAACAAACAAGAAAATAGCCATCCCCATCGATTATGAGCTTCCCATGACCAAGATTTATATTCCTAGTCCTACACCGCAATCGATATGTATCAAGAGGACAGAAATTTTGGTAAAGATGGTGAACAATGCAAAAATGAAGGCCTTAGAAAATAAAACACCATCAAAACAGAAGGAGGTCATCCCTAAGGAAACAATAATGAAAATCATGGAGTGGATAGAAAAGGATGGACCCCTTCAATTTCCTTTAGAAACTCTTATGATTAATGTGGAGTCGGCCTATAAACTCTTCCCCTGCATAGGACAGAAACCTCACAGAACTGAAGGGCCAATATTCGAAATGACAACACTAGATCTCAGAAATGTAGACCCACACACTTTCTTAGATTTTGAGGTAGACTTAGCATAAAGTTACACTACATTGACACCACCAAGCGAGTCACTTGTCCCCAAAACACAAGAAGAGAGTGAATCCTACGAACCACTCGCGTCGTTGGAGGATTCATATGAATTCATGACAGCGCTAGAGGAATTAAATTCCCTAGACAATGAATCAACCAATAGGAAGCCTCCCAAGAATGTTCATAGTCTCTCAGCCCCAGGCACAACCTATTGCCTCTGCTTCAGTGCAATCAAATGAACTTGGTGAATGGGAAGCACCCTTAGTACAAATCAAGATGGTTGAGAGACTTCCAAATAAAGATGAAGAAAGTGAGGGAGAATTCAACAAAGAATGGAAGATGCGAGTACCAATGGGGATAGATGATCCTGTCATCTTTGAATTGTTGGGGAGTTACATAGGATATTCCATGGAGTTGAGACCTAAACCCAATAGGAGAATGAGTATAAGCTTTGATCCTCCTAATGAGGAAAGGGAACCTCAAACTCCCTTCAAGTTATTCTAATTTATCCAAAACATTCAAGATCGGCAAGAAGTAAATATTTACATGCAGGACCAATTTGATACGCTTATATGGAGTTATTAAGATGCAACGGAGTCTTGTATTGGACTCCCTTACACCAACAAGCCTTCCAAGATTTACTCCATCTCGCATTACCAAGAGAAACCTTGGAATTAGGAGCGCTAGAGTTGAATAACATCATGAAACCCTACAGAATAGGAGACCTTGTCTTGAGAAGAGGTAGCAGAAAGAACAAGAAATGAAGATGAAAAAGGAAATTTATTGAGGACTAGAAAGGTCCCTACATGGTTAAAGAAGATGTTCGTAACGGTGCCTATCTCTTGTGCACAATGGAAGGTAAGGAATTTGGCGAAACTGTCAATGCCTTTCACCTTAAAAAGTATTGCCTAAAAACCCATAAAAATCATAAAATACAAAAAAATTTAAAAAAATCAAATATTCCAAAAATACAAAAAAAAATTGCAAAAATCTCCAAAAAAATCAAAACTTGTTTATTGCATTTCAGCATCATTCTATCCATCTTGCACTTTAGTGAATGACTTGCTCTTGTATTATTTTCATTTTAGTAAGGAGTCTAAGGTTGCCTAAGCATAGTTTTATTCTTGGTTTATATTATAACTCTCCTACAATGAATATCAAGTGGGAGAAATTGGAACTTAGTGTGTTATTTAGTTGTAGAGAGTTCCAAAATGAGAAGGTTTGGGACTATTATAGTTATTGTTAACAAGTTTGATCACTGACTGGTATACAACATTAGAAGCCTATATGATAAGAATGCAGTGGAGTTAGACATTATAGTTTGGTATACAAGTATCTCATAGCCCAATGTTGTCATGGTAGCAACTGCACGAGGTCTAATTAAGAATTAATAAAGCATCATGAATAGAGTATGTTGTTGGAGTATGTATGGAATGCAAGTGTACATGCGACATGTCACAACCCCATTTTTACTAATGCATTGTTATAACATATATGGTCTTATCTAGCATGCATGATCTAATTATTTGGTTTTTTTTTGTAATGACTAACCTATAAGGTGCTTGTAATAACTACATCATCATCTAAAACTGTAATCTATAAATGTAGTTAATTAGCTCACTTCTTAGCTAGTTTAACTAATAGATTTGATACTATTGGATTGAATATGTTTATTCTCATAGATACTACTGATGGTGCATTTTTTTGTTAATCATTGGAGGATCATCCTACACTCAATTGGAGTGTACAGGTGTAATAAATAGAAAGTATGGTTTATCCATCAGGGGGAAAAATAATGTGTCACACATAGGTCTTGTGATCTTGTTGATATTGGTTTTCAATTGAAGCGGTCTCCTTGTTAAACTTCATTTGTTTTTAACTTGTTCAAGTTTTAAGTGTCTCTAAATTGTTTGGTCTTTGTGGTGGTCTTTGAGGATTTATTAGGCCTTGGATATGTTTTAGGACCTAAGGGAGTTGTAACCTAGTTAAATGTTTTAAAGTTGATAAAAATTGGAAACCTTATGGTATTTTGTTTTTGCCTAAGTTTCAAATTTCATGACCCCAAGAGCTATGTTGGTTGGAGGCATGAGTTGGAGGAGTATAGTCCTTACCTATAACATTGAATGAATGCATTCAATAAGTAGGACTCTCAAAGAGTGTGGAGAGCTTTAGTTTTTCAGGTTGTTATGGTCAATTATTTGAAAGCTTATTTTTTTGGAGTATGGCCACCTCAATGAAGATTTTTAGGTGTTTTATATAGAAAGGTTTTAGAGGGTTTTGTCATATATGGAGAAAAGGAGGAAAATGGGAAGAAGTTAGTGGTGGGAAAAAGAAGAGAACTAGAAGTTTCTATCATCAAACTAGGTGATGTCTTATTTATTTTATTCACTTGATATGGTTATTGTCTTACTGTTATGATCACGATAGAAACCTTGGGATTGTGTGGTTGTGGCAATGCCTTTCTTGACAATTTATTACTCTCAGTTTAGTGTACTTTTTCCATTGTGTTGTGAGACAACTTTTCTAGAGTTTTGATTCTTACTTGGTGATGGAAATGAATAGTGTTTTCTTGATCACAATGGGTGTTTTGTATACTCTTTGGGTTTGAAAGGGTTTTATTTCTTTTCTTTGGGTTGTGAAATGGAGCCATAAGACCTATAGGGTGCGATAGTGATCAGGCCTTAATGGCCTTGAATGTTGTTAAACTTGATGGGTGTTCTTGGGAGTTTTTCTTTTGTCTTGTTTCCTTGCCTATGTGTGTGCCATTGTTGAGTCCTTGGAGGACCTGCTTATACTTTCTAGGAATGGATAAACTTTGGTAGCCCTAGGTAGGGATTCACTACACCCTTATACTCTAGCTAGTCAAAAATTTATTAATCCAGTGGTAGGAACAAAGAATGTGCATGAAACATATTGTAGTTCTAGTCAATATCATGTTGCAACCCCCTTTGGATTGGGATTGTCTTCACTATTGTGTAAGTGGGTGTGTTGTTTACTAGTAGATGGGAGTTTGCAACCCTTGCATTTAGTTTTAGTCTATATGAATTATTTTGGTCTAAAGGGTGTCCTTGAGGTGAAATATTTATAGGCCTAAATGGTTATGCAATTATTGGTTGAGGGTATCAAATGTTGTAGGGGTTGTATAAGCAATTTGTTTTTTAAAATTCTTGTATATTGACAAGGTTGTTATTAACTATAAAAAGACTTTGTTAGATCACATGGTTTCTCAAAAGGAAATAGACCCCTATGGTATCCATAAGTGGTAATGCACTCTATTAAAAGTGTTAGATTATATAGTGAATGTTGATGACTACTTGTAAAATCATCATTTGTGTAGACATGAAATCTTGTGTTCAGATATTATGTAATCAAGAGATGATTGTTCTTGATTTGTGCATATGAAGGGCTTATGAATATAACTTGTATCTTCCATTCTTTGTCTATGGTAATTCTCGTTTAGAATGGTTGTGTGAATATTAATGAGTGACAAGAAAATTTTAAGCATAAAATGCATGTGCTCTATTTGTTAATTGTGCAAAATGTTGTGGGTTGAATTATATAGACTATATTTTAGTTTGCAGTAGGATGAGATTTGTATATCAAAAGTGAAATGAATAAACATAACAATATTGAGGGAACAATGACTCTCTATTGCATTTACAAAATAAAGGCATATTGCCTATTCTAATTGATTGAGCAAGGGAGTGGATAAAATATTTTGTTAAGTCCTAGAAAATACCTCTGTGATAAAATGTTGAGACAAATGATTGTATCTATGGGAATGATTTAAGTTATTAAACTTGATGAAAGTTTCCAAAGTTTGAGTTTTAAAATGTTGATATGCAAGCTTGTATTAATGTGCATAATTTAATATCCCTAACACTTTGTATAGTGTTCTTTTTGTAGTTAATGGACATCACATGAATAAAACTCCAACTATGACATAAGGCCTATTTAATGGTGTAGTCTAATGGAAGTAATCTTAACCTCCATAACTATGTAGCACTTGTTATAAAGTTATTTCTAAGAATTAATTGTCTCATGAATACAATATTTCTTGGCATATTTAAGGACTAGTATAGGTTATTATGGTCCATGCTATGGGATCTTGTTGCTTTTTCCAAGTATCTTCTTAGTAACTAAGTTAAGATGGCTTGAGGTAATAATGGAGGTTCTT
Organism: Cunninghamia lanceolata; assembly: GCA_027924645.1. Lineage (NCBI taxonomy): Eukaryota > Viridiplantae > Streptophyta > Pinopsida > Cupressales > Cupressaceae > Cunninghamia > Cunninghamia lanceolata. Next base: position 2,210,438 of record BSBN01000716.1, on the reverse strand, counting down.
AAGGAATCTCTAACTAGATTACAAAGTTGTGAAAACATCATTGGTTCTTGACTCTATTTAAAAAATTCTACATTAATTTTTTTAGAAGGAACCCTAACAATCAACTATTGATTCCTAGAGTATGTCATGAACCCTGAAGGCTAAGAACTATTATTCATTTCTCTACAAATTGATGATACATTGTTTAGGTATACAATTTAGGATGGAATAGTTATCTGTTAGTTATTTCTTGTATAGGAATTATTGCAAGTGGTTATGTTGTTAAGTGTTTAGGGTATTGCATGGTTATCAATCTTTGAGAATGGAAGGAGTGTACTATGTTGTGCTTATCTAAAGTATTGCTTTAGCATTTGAATTATGGCAGTGATGTTTTAAGATGAGAATAAATGGATAGGAAATATAATGAAGTCAAGTTATCTTATTTTTGATGAGTGATTTAGGACTTGATACTTTGGGCCTTGATCATGGTCGCTATGATAGTCTTTACCTATTTCCAACAAGCATCAAAGTAGGTTGTAGTAATTGGCTTGGTTGAAAGTTGATTGATAATTGAAAGAAAATTAAACATGTTAAGTGAATTCTAGCCTACCAAATCAACATGACACTTAAGAGAGAAATGTACTCATAGTCTTGAATTCTTGTATTGAAGAGTTGCAACTAAATATGTTATCCTCATAATTAGACGCAAATGTACTTAAACTTAGAACTCAAAACTATTAAGAAAACCTATACTCAAAACCTTTAAAGAAAAACCTAAACACCATCCTTAAACCAAACCCTTGAACTCTCGATAATGGTAGTTGAAACCAAAGAAGGCTAAAGTGGAAGTTACAACCTTGAATGATATACATGGGAGCTATGACATAATTCCCAATGGAGCTATAATATAGTTTTTAATGGACTAAATAGGGGTTAACTAAACAAGAGAAATCTTGTAACTTTGGGTTCAACATTGCTCAAGTGACACTTGATGCAATGAAGATCATCATGATGATCAAGTGACACTTGACTCATGCATGAGTACTACACTTAGTCAAGTGACACTTGGCTCAATGCAAGGTGCTATAATTAGATGAGTGGAATTGGATACTATACCACTTTTGGATCAGTCAAGTAACACTTGATGACTACTTGAATCTCATTTAATCAACTCACACTTAATAGATGTTAATTTATGGGGGTAGTGTGTTAGTTATTTGAACTTGTGGACTCAAGGACATGTTGAGCTTCAAATGTTAAGGTTAGTTATAACCAAATCCATAGATACACATAAGCTTTTAGAGAAACATGAAAGAGTTATTTTGTATCCTTAGATGCATATAAGTATCTCTTGAGTTCATTAGAGATGTAACTTGATATGTGAGGCATAACATGTGTTTTGTTCACAAGCTTCACCCCTTTAAAAAATTGTGGGTTTGATGTTGGGGACAATGCATCTGGTATCAAAGCTAGGTTTTATTGTAACATTAAGGCCTCTGAGCAATGAAATGAAAACTCAAAATTGATTTAAACTTTTTGTGTTAATTGTAGAAAATTTTGAAACATGGTCAAAACAAGATTGAGAAGTAATGTGGGAAGAAGAAAATTTCATGCTAGGCAAGAGGTAGAGGAAGGGGTAACCCTGAAAAGACTATAAATCTTGAACTTGAAAATGTTGAAATGTAAGGCCTAACAGGGTACTACAAGCTATTCAAGCCTTCCTTGATGCTTAAGAAGTATTGATTTAGCAAAGGAATATAAATGTAAAACAAAAACTCTTGGATGAACCAAAACACATTCAACAAAATGTTGGTGTGATAGAAAGACAAGGGAGACCTAAACTAACTCCCTTCCCAAAGGACTTGAAGAAACAATCTTCTCCCAAATTCACTAACAAGGACTCAAGGGAGACTAATGAGGCCTAGCTAGTGAATATTAAGTAGTATTTTGCCTTGCAAGAGCTAACTACTAATGAGAGAGCTCGCATGGAAGTTTTAGAACTTGATGCAAATGCTTCTCTATGGTGGGAGAACCTAAGTACCTTGAAGGGGTATGTTTTTGGAGAACTTACATGGGATCTTTTTAAAGAATAGTTTCATGAAAAATATCTCTTAGCCACTCACAAAGAGAAGAAATGGGCCCAATTCCAACTATTGTAGGAGGGGAACAACTTTGTGACAAAATATGAACATAGGTCCACTAGTATACTCAAATACTAGACTATATGAGAGATGAAGAAATAAAAGTAACTAAGTTTAAGCTAGGTCTAAAGGAGGTTCTAATCCATGATGTAAACATGAACAATCCCTTAACTCTAGCTACAACAATAGAATTTGCCCATAGGGTAGAAGAAAAGGAAACTTCTAGGTTGAAGACTAGATAAGAGTTCAAAAATAAGATGAATCATAATAAAAAGATGGAGTAAGCATATTGTTATAGCAGAAAAAGTCATGGGTATCAATTATATTGTGTTTAAGGACACCCACAATGTTTTTCAATTTTAGGATGGAGGCAAAAGTTTTACTTCCCCAACTTGTTCCAAAGACTTGGAATATATGTGTACAATGCACTTACATGTGTTTTTTTCAATAGATTTTAGAATATTCTTTTTCTATTTGGACATGTTATTCTAGGTTTTCTATCGATCTTAGAATACCTGATATGAGGATAATGGTTAAGTTTAGAAAATTTAGCCATTTTTATTGTTAAAACAATGTTTTTTTGTTTTTTTTTTTTGGTGTTTTTCCGATAAACAGGGCTTCTTCCAACTCCAAATCTAGGAAAATTGTTTAAGGTGAATGATAACTACCAAAATAAAATCAAATAGTAGAACATTGATTCAAATTACAAAGGAGAAATTATACATATTTATACAACTCGAGGTGTATCAATGTTGGTTGCAAATAACCAATGTTAATGTAACAAATTATTTCTATGGGAGTGCATATTCTAACAAACTACTTTGAAATAGTAAATGTAGTAACCCACCTAAACAGATAAAGTAATTAATTTATTAACCTATAATGTGATAATTTATTTACCATACAAACTATATTATCATATCTCATATTGTTATATCAATAATAATTTCCAACATTCCCCTCATTACATCATAATCTTAAGAGTGCAAGAGAGAATTTCAAAATGCTTCAAACTTCACATGCAGAAGAGATTTGGTGAAGCTTTTTGCACATTGATTTTGAGTGGGGTACAACTAGAGTTAAACATTGTGTTGTTGAACATGCTTGCATATGAAATGGATGTGTTTCATGTGCTCATGGATTATTGTATTATGAACAAGTTTCAAAACACCTCGATTATTGCAATACGAGATGGTTGTTTCTATGCTACTTAGAATCCTACTATTATATAATGTAACCATATCACTTCACAGACAAGTGCTCTTACTACACAATATTACTAAGAAACAATGCTTTGTTTCTTACTTCCCCATGAAATTGAACAAACACCAAAAAAGAAAACAAATCCAAATATGGATTTCCTTCCATTAATAGATCCTGCACAATATGTGTCCATATAACAAATCAAGAATGAATTGATCATTCTTCTTATATTGTAGACCATGTTCCATATTAGCATGAGCATACCTCAATACTCTCTTTGTTGCCTTCTAATTACTCATCTTTGGCTTCTATAATCAAATCATGAAAGATAACTATAACATAGGTGACAACTAACCTGGTATAGGTCAAGTAATTGAGACTCTCAATCAACTTACAATAGTGGCATTTACATGTAGAGATGGATCAGAACAAGACAATTGAAGTTGTATCTCCATAGGTGTTGCAATAGGCTTACAATTCATCATCTCAAATTTCTTGAGCATTGTCTTAGAATACTTCATCTGAGACACAAAGATGTGTTTCATTTGCCATACCTCCAAGCCAAGACAATAATGCAGAAGTCCAAGATTAGTTATGTCAAATGATCGCTTAAGATCATTCTTTGTAAAATCAACTATCTTCACTAAACTGTCAGTGATGATTAGATTGTCAACACACACAATGGGAATTACAACATCCCCACTTTCTCTTTGAGTTAGAGCTTTGCATCGTATGAACTCTACTAGAATACATGTTGCACAAGATGTTCATCTATCATGATATACCATGCTCTAGGAGCTTGCTTGAGACTAGAGAGATTTGATAAGTATACACACCTTTTGATCTTTACCAAGGGTTACAAATCCCTTTGGTTAGATCATATAGCCCTCCTCATCTAGATCTCCATTCAAGAAAAATGTTTGAACATCCATCTAATGAACCTTCAATTCAAACGTTGCAACCCTTGCAAAGACCATTTTGATAGTCTTTCTCTTGGCTATTGGAACAAAAGGATCCTCAAATCTTTATTTGTGCATAGTCCTTTGATAAGTCTTGCCTTATATTTGTCAAGACTACCATCAACCTTGTACTTGGTCTTAAAGACCCACTTACAATTGATAGGTTTCTTCACTATTTGCAATGTATCATTCTTCATAAGAGCTTGATACTCTACATCAACATCTTTCCAGAGCTTAGAATCAAAGGCTTCTTAAACAATTGAAGGTTCAAAATTATAAACAACTATGCTTATGAGGGCTACGTTCATCTCATTGTGAATCATGCTGCATATTTTGACCCTTGATGTATATAGGACTACATCCAACTTTACATCTCATATGGTGTTTGTATACCACTCCATTAACTATTGCATAGTACTTGAGGGTATAGATATAAGAGCATTTGGTTTACCATTATCATCATCATCACCATCATCACTTTCATTGTCACCATCTTCTTTATCAATAGAAAGAACAAGAGTCGCATCCACAACATGTGTAGAAAATAAGTTGGATTCACTCCTCATCAAAGACTACATCCCTACTAATGTAGAGCTTTTTGGTGTTAGAATCCATGAGTCAATAGCACTTTGACTTGTTAATATAAGTAACAAAATCGTGTCAGGTTTACATGGCAATTTGATGATGATAAAGAGGTTCCTAATCACGACCATGTAGGCATGAATTATACTCCTCTCAATAGTTTCACTCTTGGTGACATGTCCCTTGTGCTTTTCCCCTCCTTGATCATCTTCTTCAACCCCAAATTGAATTTCCAAACTTTCCAACTGCGTAACGAATCCTTTCTAGATCCTCTTCACAGGTTCGCCCCTTTGACCTTTCAAGTCACCTAGGCACCCATCCTTGAGTTGTAGGGTCACCTGAGCGACCCTACCTAGCAAAAGCGGTGACCCTGTTATTTTTCTGAATGTTCAAAACTTTTAGTTTTGGCTTTTCTTCTTGATTTTTAGCTCATTTTTCCTTGCATTTTTTCATGCCAACTAGTCCTTTCCTTGCTTTCTTTCCAATTCAAACTCTTGATCAAATCTTGGTTCTCCTAATTGTTTCCTAAATCTCTTTGAGTTCTCTCTTGTTTTCTTTTAATTCTCTTTATTTTCTTCTAGTTTTCTTCTTATCTCTTCGTTTGTTCTTGGAAAAGTTTCCGTTTCTTCTTCAACTAACTAATTCTTTCATTCTTATCTCTTCATCCTTTCCCTCTCATTTCTAGCTATAAATACTCCTTCAATTTTCATTATTTAACATCTCTCATTCACATCTCATAACATAGAAGCAAGCAAGCTTCTATTATAAGACATCAAGAGCCCTTATTTTATTTCTTTTAGTTTTGCAAAACTTCAAAGCTTTCCCTTTAGGAGGTTGTTTTCATGCATTCTTGTCTTAGCCCATCCCCTCTAGCTTTTTATGTTTGCGCAAAGATCATGTGTTCCTTTTCCCTCCAAATTTGTCATTGCTTCTAAGATACTTTTTCCATTTTTATTTGTCACCAAGAAGAGGACCATGCTACTGCAGAGGAGACTGTTGTCACTGGACCTCTAAGGACATAGCCTAGAACTAGTGCCCATTATTACAGGGTTTTTATTGCTTTATTGGTAATTACCTCATATTTTCCTCTTTAAGAAGTAAAATGTTGTTTTGTCTTTCTCTTGATAGGATTTAGAGTTAAAATAGACTTGTTTGTTTTTATTAGAATGAATTTCCTTCTTTGCTTAGTAGTCACAAAATTACTTAATTAGACTAGAAATCAAATCTTGAAAACACAAAATATTAGTTAAATTGCATTAGGAAAAACCATATAGTTTGCATGAATATTTCTCTTTCATAGTAATTAACTCATCTTTAAAAATCAAAAAGTGTATGCATTCATTTTAATTTAATTGCATTTTAAAACTTCATTTTAAACATTCAAAAACAAGCAACATTCAAGCCCTCAATTTCATCATGAGGCATACAACATTTTCAACATTAAAACATAGAAAACATCGATGAAACCCTCAATCTCATCACAAGATACACAAACTCAACAATTCAACATTCCACAAACACAACAGAACAACTTCATTATCACCCACGACACTCTTCTTCCACATGAAGAAAGTAATCAATCCTATTCACCCCTGCCTAGCTAGCATTCCCTAGAAAGGTAGGAATGATTTGAGTGCGTCAAATTTTGACTCACTCACGTTATGTCTGAGTCATATTCTGAACATCACATATTTTGGTGAACCCAACATGAATAACAAAAACTTCTAATAGAGTCTTCATGTTTTCGGCACTTTTCATCCTACTCTTTGCAAATCCTTCTATATGGGCTTTTTCATGTCTCTGTGCATCTCTTCCATTCCACTTTCATTACACATAGTTCAGGGGAACTTCCCCTCTAATGAATCTATCACACCCTCACATCCAATGGCTCCAACGTCAAATCCATTTGACTTTGAAGACTCAAATTCAAAGCATGACCGACAAGAGGTGCATAGTTTCTTGTCATACAACAATCCAATTTGGGAACCAGATAATGTCATACAATCAAACTATCCCATGACAAGTTATAGGGAAACAACTACTCATGGATAAGGAGGTGAGTTGTCTAGAACAAAATTTCCAAGAAGCTTAAGAAGCTCTCCATATCACACACAAGTTAATCAATCTATAGTGCAAAGGCCATCACTAGGAAATATCCTAGAAGAACGAACAAAAAAGTTCAAAAGACAACCCCAACCGACTTCATAGCCACCTTGGCCCAATGGATCAAGATACTAGAGGCTAGAGGTGCTAAACACAACCCCAACAAGGCAAAACTAAAGAAAGACCCAAGGCACAAGTGAATCCATTCATCATTGGAGTCAAACAAAGCCAAGGGCAACCCAAAATCCCCCTCAACTAAACTTCCATTCCCACAACACAAGTAATGAAGCATTCATGCCTCCCTTGCCCTCATCATTCAACATGACAGATTTTAAGTAAACAAGTGGGATTCCTATGATGTAGAATCAACCACAAACAATCCCACACAATTTTCAAAACATAAACATGATGCCATCTGGTTATCCAACTCTCTTTGAATATCAACAATCTAGCATACCCTTTCAAGTACAAGAAGCACAACAAGCTCCACCTATAGGGATAATTTTTGGAGTAACAATATCCTATACACATAACCCCCTTTTAGGAATATACCTCAAGTATTTAAAGGAGCCTCTTGACCATAACATTTATAATGTCATACTACCACATCCTCTCCCTAAACTTCCAAAGTTTAAAGGAATAGGAGACCCCAAGTGTCGAAACTCCTTCCTTTGGATGGGGTGGTAGCAAGACTTTTCCAAAGACTTTGGGAGGTATCGCTTTGGATTGGTACTATTGACTACTAGAAACATTAATCCACTCTTTTAGGCAACTCATCGGTCAATTTGTGGTTGCCTTTGACATGAACAAATTAGTCAAAACAAGAATTCAAGAATTTTTAACGATCAAACTAGAAACCAACAAGTTGATTGCACATTTTATCACATGATGGAGGCAAGACCTCAATTCTTCAACTAGCACACTATACATGGGTCATAGGGAACTCTATGATCTCTTCTTACACACTCTCAATAGGGACATACGAGAAGGGGTCCAAAAACTCCCTTACAAATTGTATGAAGAGGTGCTCGAGAGTGCCCTTAGAATCAACCAAGTTGCTATCGATAGCAAAAGAAAGGGGTATGATGCCAAAGGAAGGTTGGTAAACCATGACAACAATAACAATCCCTCGACATTGAAAATCTTAAAAAATAATCAAAACACGGATGGGTCAATAAACATTCCAACATCCAAGAACAATAACAACTGCAACTACAATAATCATGATAATAATTATACGAATTTAGGGAACCAAAGGGTCAACACCATTTATTGTCCCCCGAGAATCGATTGCGAGCAAAAAGGTAGACCAAGTGAGTAGTCATACAACAATCCTTATCAAAAACCTTGAAATTACGATCATGATAAGTACTTCTCATTTCACAAGAGAAGGGGGCATGATATCAAGTCATGTCAGGAGTACCATCACTTCATATCAAACCTCTAAGAGAACAAAAACATCTATTCCTCCACCGTAAAAATGAATTTGATCACACTGTGGACATAAACACTATCAACCACTTCCAACCAAGACAATGGCCGAACATAAATAATAAATCATATGGCTACACTTGTATGGGTTATTGTTCATTTCACAAGAAAAGGGGGGCATAACACTTCAATTTGTAGAAAGTATAACAAAATCATCCAATCCCTCCCAGAAGATCAACAAGCATTCATGGACACATTCCCACACACAAGACAAAGGAAATAGCCCTAAAAGTTGCCAACAAAACCCTCAACCCACCTTAGGCCTTGTGGATTTAGACAAGGACCAAGATGTTTGTACTGCCCAAGAACCAAAATGACAAGATGCCACTCCTAGCAATTTAAATTTTTCTCACATGCTAGAACTTCTCAAAAGTTCTATTCATAAGAATGTTCTTCTTCCAAACAAAGGGCATTCTTCTTCCACATTCGATTTCAAAAAATTAACTTCAAGTAACGACATGGCTAAACAAGGTGATCTCCCCAAGGTTTAATAAAATATCGTCTGAGAGGGAGTAGGAAGCAGGTTCAAATGACATTGTTCCGTCTAAGTGGGAAGCAGGTTCAAATGAGATTGTTCCGTCTAAGTGGGAAGCACGTTCAAACGAGAATCCTCTGTTTGAGTGGGATGCAAGGGTTGCTACGAGTTTAGGGTCTGATGTTGGTCCCTCCTCGGCACCTATAGATTGCAAGAAGGGTCCGTCAGAGTCGGTCTCTACACGAAACTGCTCTTTAGCTTATGAGAACGACAATACTAGGCCTTGCATTAGCACGAGAGCTCCAGGCCGCCCTCAAAAGCCTTTTATTGAAATTGTGAACAGCCATGTGTTCATTCGTCTCTGGTGGTGGTATGTGGCCCAAAAGTTTTAGAGAATGAGGAGTTTTATCTTAAGCGCGAAGTGATTTGCAGATTCAATGGATTATGGCCCTCTTTCGATCTTCACGACTGGGTCATCGAATCATGGAAACCTTTTGTGGAGGGTAAGATTGGGTTGTTCCCCAATACTAGGGGATTCTTCATTATTAGCTTTACTTCCTCAGAGGAGCGTGATTTAGTGTTGGATGGCAAGGTTTGGATGTGGGACGAGCATTCACTCTCCATCAAACCATGGGCTCATTCCTTCAATCCACTCACTAAGCCACTTAATATCGGACCAATATGGGTTTGGCACCTGAATCTCCCTCTCCAATTTTGGGAGGATTCATGCAAAAAGGCTATCAACAATGCTATTGGTCGTTTTTTGAAGGAAGACTCTACGACCTAATATATGGGACATTCAATGGTTGCTCGCATCTTTAGTGGATATTGACATCTCCAAACCCCTTCATAGAGATGTATTTTTGATGGTAGGGAAAAGGCCTTGGACACAACAGTTAGATTATGAGTGTCTCCCCTTCAAATGCAGACGATGTTTCTCTATTGGTCACTTGACCTCCGCTTGTCCTCACTCTCATCACAAGGGTGCAGCAACTTGGTGGAAAAATGCACTCATTGATCATTTGACTATTAGCACCTCCCTAGAGGATGGATCCTCCCAAGAGGACAAGCCTTCCCAATAAACCTTGCCCTTTCCTCCTGTGGAGCCAAAGGGAGTGTTGGCGAATAAGGTTGTAGCGAACCCCACAACTACTTCTAATTCCTATTCGCCGTGTCGTGTCTCCTCCCTTGGCTCCGGTTGTTTCTTCAGCCCCTTCTGATTGAGGCCAAACTGCTACTTCATCAATTCCACTTATATCTTCAGCTCTACCTACTTCTAGATTAGCTTCTTTGTGCGAGACCTCTTTGGTTGAGACATCTGTTGAGGATCCCCCCCTCACCTCGCTTTGAGGATTTAGACTCGAAGTTTTCTTAGACAATGGTCCAACGAAGAAAGAAAGGACTCCCCAAATCTGTTGTTGATTTGCACCCTAGGGTCAAGGGAGTTAGATTTGCTAGCTCAAGATTTGATGTTGTCTAGATCCTTTGTTTGGTTTTTCTTTTTTACAACAAGGTTGCTATGTATGTGTGTTGTTTGTGTGCTATTGATGGCCTGTTTGTGGCTTGTTTTACTCTACCCTGGGGGCTTTTGTAAAGGGTTCAACACCCTGGTTTGTTGCTTATCTTAATCAAAAACAATGTGATCTGCCCCTCTACCTAATAGCCCAAGTTCAAGATTATTCTATTAAACATGTCATGATCAATGATGAGTCTACAACCAATGCAATCTCTGTCTCTTTCAAAGAATGGGTTATGACGAAACTCACATCACGCAAGGAACTTCCAACCTTATAATTCATGGAAGATTGAACAACTAGTTAACCTAGCCAACCAACCATCCAAACACAACATCCACCTTCCATCTCTACCTACCGTGTCGATGACACTTCATCCACGTACCACAAGTGCATGCAAATGACACGATCATGTCGAGACATCTATCCACGCATGACCTACAACACAATCGCACCTAGCACACACCTTCCATCTCTACCTACCATGTGGATGACACTTCATCCACCTACCATTAAAAGTCATCAACTCACCTGCCAATCTAGACACAATTAATGAAGATTGAACAACTAGTTGCCCTGGCCAACCAACCATTCAAACACGATGTCCACCTTCCATCTCTACCTACCACATGTGCATGCTAGTAACACAATTGTGTCGAGATATCTATCCACACATGACCTACAACACAATTACACCTAACACACCCCAACTCTAATCAAAACTCCTCACCATGCACACACCACCAACATGTGAAACTACACATCTTTATTATATCTACACCAGTACATGCACGCAAGATCAATGCAGAAAACCACACACCTTTATTGTATCTACACCATTGCATGCACACAAGAACAATGCATGAAACAGTTATTTTGTATGATTGTTTTACACCCAGATACTCTTGCATCAAATACAACGTTCACGGTGCACCCAGACAATGGGTGAGCACCGAGAAAAACGAACACATTTTCTTTATACAACTACTTCGTCGACATAAAATACCCCACCTCAAGAAATGGGAGTATTTTCCCTACCATACTGGCCACTCCCAACGATATCCGACAAATTACTAGTGACGAACATTCTCCATTAAAGCCCACACTAATAAGCCTATCAACAAACTAAACTTATAGGCTACCTTGCAAACTAGACTAAAGACTCATTCGGAGTAGGCAATATTTTGTGGGTATATACAAAAATGGTCGATGCTAGCTAGAACTGAACTGTTAGCGTAAGCAAAGATTGGTGCTTCACAAATAATTTTATGGCAAACAAGTAACATATCAATTGTCAAAAAAAAATCCAAAACCTTACTTTTCGATTCCTCCTTATGACAAATACCAATATAATTGCAACAGTGGTGTGAATGATTCAACAGTAGTTTTAGCAGTACATTCAACAAACCTCACAAGGCAATGATTCAAGATGGGAAGCCATTCAGCTTGTCAAATGCAGAAAAACAGTATTGGGTCTCAGCCATTTTAGCGTTTGGATGGAGACATTGACAGGTTAACTTAAGTCACGCTGCAATATACCTTGCTGTCCTCTTTGGGTTGTCTTCTTGTATCCTCTGCACTTGGCTGTCTCTTGCAGTTGCGTTTAATCTGTTCTGTAAAGATATTACTGTGGTCTGTAAATGACTTACTTCAGGTAGCTGACTTCAATGTCTTGGTTTTAAATGTTACTCTCTGTTTTTCTATGGTAGCTGTGTTTAACTATTTTCCAGCTGCTGTTTGTGATTACTGGTATTTTCTGTAATTCTTCCTGTTTTGCTTAATTCAATATTAAAAAATACCAATATAAAAGTTTTTTTTCCTACACGGCTTGTACACAACAAAAAGAGCTAGCATTACATGATGCAAATTGTCATAGTTATTTTAGTAAGAAGGGCAAAAAGCAGTACATGTTTTACATAGCGCCCAACCTTAGGCATAAAAGGAATGTACATAAAAAATTGGGCATAGTTGTCATGTTATAAACTATGTATGTACGAACAGTAAGTTCAGAGTGTTTTCTTTCAAAAAAATAAAAACATTGGCCCATTTTTTACACTTTTTTAAGGGCTTATTCTTGGATCTTTAAACTCCAGTTATAAAAAATTGGGCATAGTTGTCATGTTATAAAAGGAATATACATAAAAAATTGAGCATAGTTGTCATGTTATAAACTTTGTATATACGTACAGTAAGTTCAGAGTGTTTTCTTTTCAAAAAAACAAAAACATTGGCCCAGTTTATACACTTTTTTAAGGGCTTATTCTTGGATCTTTAAACTCCATTTAATGGCATGCTGGTTGGTTATGTTGTATATAGGCTCTCACAGATCACTCAAATAGAAAGCCAAATTAAAATTTTGATAGCCCAAGTTTCTCTACAAAATTTTAGCCGCAATGATATTTATACATAAGATAAATATATGCAAATCAGATTGAAGCCATTTATGATATCCTTGCAGGACTAAGAGAAATTGAAGTAAAATCATGCAATCTATACAAGAAACTCTATTGTTTCTTCTAGTGGAGAAAAAAGGATCAAATCATTCATACCTCTTATGACTTAAACGCCCACTTAATGAAACTTAGGGATATAGTTGTCTTCAAAATAATGACATAGCACAACCATGGTCTCAAAATTCACAGAAATAACTGCAAATAATGTTGGGGCTCTATTAAATATTGAAGCATCCGAAGATTTGAACAGACACCATGTTTAGACCCACAATGTCCTCTATTAGTTTCTTGCCCCTCCCTAAAATCTACAGGGAAATCAGATACGAAAGACAGGCAGCAAATTTGCAATTCAAGGCTGCAAAGCAACAACTAAAATCATAAAAGTTCCTTAGAGTACATTAATGCCAATTTGCAAGTGCACGGGTCTAGGCAACTTCACTACTTTCTATATGTGCCTGCTCACATCTGCAACATCTCAAGATAAATATAATTCAGCTGGTTTGACTAAATATAAATACCACATAGCAATAATTATACGATTCACTCAGAAATAATATAAGAAAAAGTCAATAATAGCCAGATAGAAAATTGCATAATGGTTACACAAAAGAATATACATTATCCAGACATAACTTAAATTCAAATTACCTCTTCATCTTCTCCAGCAGGATTCTCTGCCCTGGGCTGATCTTCACCTGAGATCACATTTACTAGAAAGCCTCAACAATAGGATTTGAAAGAAGCAAAAACATCAAACATCTGATAAACTGTCGCTCTAAACATGAAAAATAAGGTAAGTTATACCTATGACTGCTCTGTGCTGCAGAAGATTTATAATAACTAGATCCTATTAAGGGAATAACAAAAGGGTAGCTGGTGACGACAATAATCTAGCATAGGGATGATTTTAACCCTAATTAATTAGTACCAATAAGAACCAGCGTATGAACATTCTTGTCAAAGCAAATTATAAAGATGTCATTCCAAATAATGAAAATAGAACAGTGAATGTGATAATTTCAACCCCAATTACTACCAAGAAGCAGCAGTGTATGAACATTCTTTTCAAAGCAAATCCCCAAAAGGGTAGTAGCTGGTGACGACAATAATCTAGCATAGGGATGATTTTAACCCTAATTAATTAGTACCAATAAGAACCAGTGTATGAACATTCTTGTCCAAGCAAATTATACAGATGTCATTCCAAATAATGAAAATAGAACAGTGAATGCGACAATTTCAACCCCAATTAGTACCAAGAAGCGGCAGTGCATGAACATTCTTTTCAAAGCAAATCCCATACATCAAAAGTTAATATAAAGATATCATTCCAAACCATGAAAATAAAATGGTGAATGAGATCATGATCATTTGAACCCTAATTAGTTCCAAGAGGCAGCAGTGTATAACCATTCTTGTCAAAGCAGGATCCCATACATCAAAAGTTAACATACAAATGTCATTCCAAAGCATAACAAAAGAGTCAATGTATAATTTCAACCCTAGTTAGTACCAAGAAGATATAGTGTATACACATGCTTTCAGACCCATACATCAAAAGTTGATATAAAGGTATCATTCCAAAGCTTCAAAACAAGATGATTAATGCGATTATTTCAACCTTAATTAGTACCAAGAAAAAGCAGTGTATAAACATTCTTGTCAGAGCAGATCCCATAAATCAAAAGTTGATATAAAGGTATCATTCCAAAGCTTCAAAATAAAATGGTGAATGTGAATTTCCAACCTAATTACTACCAAGAAGAAGCGGTGTATAAACATGCTTGTAAGAGCAGCTCCCATACATCAAAAGTTGATATAAAGGTATCAGTCCAAAGCTTCAAAACAAAATGGTGAATGTGATAATGTCAACCCTAATTAGTACCAAGAAAAAGCAGTGTATAAACATGCTTGTCAGAGCAGATCCCATACATCAAAAGTTAACATAAACATATCATTCCAAATCATGAGAAAAAAAATGATGAATGTCATATCACTGTAACTCTTAAGATGCCACTTCAAGGAAAACTTTTGAAAAAATCAATAACAGTGCTTTTGAAACCACCCACAAAAAAATTAGAAAATGGTTAGAGAAACGAAAGTACCTCCTTATTTACATTGTGCAGTATCACTATTAAGACTTACCTAAATATTTTGATTAAAACTCAACTAAAATAGGGATTTTTTAAGTAAATCAGTTGCAACTGTGAACTAGAACAAGAGCATTCGTTCTGCATTGCATGGGAAATTAAATGTATTACATAGATAAATTTCCCATCAAATAGAAAAGAGAGGAATGAAACAGGACAAATGTTATGTAATCCAGATAACATCAACAGTTCATATCGATTCCTGCCAGTATTAAACAATACCTGCACCATTGAAGTGGTGCAGTGTGCATGGCAGATTTACTACACCAGGGACGTATGCTTACATAAATATTTTGATGTTAAATTGAATTGATTAGTGATAAAAGACAATAGGTTCTGAAGTTACTCATATGCAGATTTAAATAGCAAAAGTTAAAAAGCCACTGCGTTCAAGAAATGACAACAACGTATGACTTTGATATATTATTTAGCAAAGAACATGCAAAAGGTAATTTTTTTAGTCACTAAATTGGAAGATTGATTAACTATAGTCTATATTGTTATCACACATTTGAATCTGAAAAAAGGGAAACAATCATTTGACTTTTTACTAAGAATTACACAGTCCATAAATTTAGAAACATGGCATGGTAATTAAAATGAATAGTAGGTAACAGATTCAATCTTACCTCCATCATCCTGAAGATCAGAGGTCCATAAAGTAAGGTTATCTCTTAGGAGCTGCATGATTAAAGTGCTATCTTTGTATGACTCTTCACTTAAGGTGTCAAGTTCTGCAATTGCTTCATCAAAAGCTTGCTTGGCCAGATGGCAGGCCCTGCAACATATGTTTCATATGGATGCAAAAATCATATAAGTTAGTATAACCTCACCTTCAAGAATTTCAATTATTTCGATACATTTGGTATGCCACTTTTCTAGTTACAATTCAAAGAAGCTAGAACATGTACCTTTCAGGTGCATTCAGTATCTCATAGTAGAAAACAGAAAAATTCAAAGCCAGTCCAAGTCTGATTGGATGAGTTGGAGGTAAATCAGTCTCTGCAGTGGTTGAAGCAGTCTGCAGCAACACACTGTAATTAATGATTGCTCTGGCCAAACTCATTAAAGCAAAGCATTTATGTAGCTGAAAAGGTTGTCATTCTTATAGTAAGTAAACAAACGACTTTGGCAACAATATTGAGTATGTTTTTCACATAACAGAGCATACTTGCAAATGGTACCAACAATAGAGAGAAGCAGAGCACTACAGTTGTTACCAAATTCATTCATCACTAATGGGAAGAAACCTTCCAAAATGACAGAAATCTTACAAAAGGAAACAAATTTTTCCTCTCCTTTGCACAGGGAAAACTTGAAGGGCCTTTTAAAGAATAGCTTTCCATCTAAAAGACAGGCTATAAATTTTCAAAGCTAACATTTGAGAAGAAAACATAGGACATATGACTGATATTAATAAATTTTGGTAAATCTTATAAGTTTAGATGCATTTATATAAGCAGAATACTAGTGTTTTTAAAAATTACATAGGAACTTGAATAATTTGTGAATATGTTTTTTGGAACAGAGGTAAGAATTTAGCCAATTGGTGAAATTTATTGACCTGTGAGTGAGGGAACCCCGTGCCTAAGTAAATCCACTATTTAGAGCAGACCTAGCAAAGCAACAGCTTGTCCACATTTGGATTAGCCTTGAAGACTGAATTGAAAACAAAAGTTGAACACCAGCAGCAGCAAAACCCAATACATAACAACCAAGTATGACATCATCAGAAGAAAACCAGACAATAATATTTAAAAGTAGCCGACTCTGTATGATCTATGAGAAGGGCAACCAGCTCTGAATTCATCCTTCAGCAAATTTATTAAAGCCACAATCAAACCCATTCCTCTCCACATCATTGCAAAGGCCGATCATAGGAGAAGGACAATACTTCAAGTATAGCAAAGGACCAAAACTTGCCTGATTCCTAGACAACTAAATGAGTTGATCTTAAAGTGTTAACATAAATTCGGGTTCTCGATTAGTTATTGAAGAAAGCATTCCTAATGTTAATTCAAAGGCACCATACTTTTAACATCCTCCTGTAACCTGTTCATGCGTTGTTGAACACTGTACTCCATTAGTAAACCAGAACTCGGCCGATTTTCCCTCCACAAACAAAAACATAGTTTCAAATATCTATAAAATACCAAATCTGTGAGAAAAGTGTTGCTGTAGATCTAATAAATTTTCTGAAATCAACCAAATGATTTCTACCAAGTGAATTTATACAATCCATCCCCTGCATTCAATCCCAACTTCTCAAGGAGCAAATTAAGAAAGCAATTTCAATGGGGGATGTCCAATTTAAAAGCTAGTGACTTTCAATCCCTCTATCGCCTACATTACCAAAGAATAAAGATGTGGGCTATAGCTTGCATGTGTAAACCTGCTGTCACAATTACCCTGACTTTCCAATACCAAAGCTTCAATGCTTGAAATTTAAAAAAAAATATCAGCTAGGATTTCTACCTGGTATGCTTTCAAAGACTGATCAGACGCTTCTTTCCTCTCATTTCCTGTTTTGAATTCTGCCAAATAACGATAGTAATCCCCTTTCCTGAGAATCACAAAAAAAATAAGTATTAATAGCCATGAACCCGTCATCATATCCTTAATATCAGTTATACAAAATAAAAAGACCAACAGAGATGTGAATCTAGTAAGTTACATTTTATAGTAAAAAACAGTGGATTCGCCAACACTGGAAGAAGGAATGAGGTGTTCATCAATGATGGTCATAATATCATGACAGATCTTAGAAAGTTCTTCTTCCACCTTGTGCCTGTAATCCCTGATACGCTTCACATTCTGATCATTGCCCTTGGCCTCCTCCTTCTGCTCAATAGAAGACATTATCCTCCATGACGCTCGCCGAGCCCCAATAACATTCTTGTAGCCTACTGATAGCAGATTCCTCTCCTCCACTGTTAACTCCACGTCCAACTTTGCTACCTTCTTCATGGACTCCACCATTTCTATAACAAATGATAACATGCAAAATTACAGATCTGATATTGTCCTAGAGTATCTTTTCTTTTCCTTTTTTTCCTTCAGAAAAGTTTCAGTAGGTAGAATGTTATTTTTTCTCAAGGAAGAAAAGCCTAGAGTGATAAACAAAAAATGAAACAAGTCAACAACTTCTACGTCAAGGATCCATTGCCAGAAAGGTTAAATTAAGTTTTAAATTAAGGTAAAAAGAACTGAAATGCATCCATAGAGGAAACTTCAAAATTGTAGATCCGTTAAAAATTTCCGTGACCCTCCAAAAATTCACGGCTATACATTTTGGAAAACAATCCATGAGGGTATCTGAAAACAAAGTGATCCTAACCCACCCTTAGAGATCCGGTATCAGAAAAATGGGTTTTTTTTACCCAATAGAAAAAGCATGATTATATTAAACTACAGAGCAACCATCACTATTGCAGATCTGCCCAAAATTTCTGTAGCCTACCTAAAACTTCATGAATATCATATAAAATATCTATGAACTACCTAAAACTTCGTGGGTATCATATAAAATTTCCTTGACCTATCCAAAACTTCATGGGTATCATACAAAACTTTTGTGGTCTACCCAAAACTTCATATTTTCATACAAAATTTATGTGGTTTATCCAACTCTTGATGAGCATCATATGTACAGGCAAATAATCCATGATAACATCAGAAAAACGTAGAGATCCCAACCATACTCACTGTACTGAACTTACTTTGACATATTCAAACCAGGTGAGGACTGCAAGGGTCTGAAAAACTTCATATTTTTTTCTTAAAAAAGAAACTTTGGGTTATATGTGATCACCATGCTTAACAATAGTAAGCATTATATACAGTAAAACTTCATGGGTATCCTATATATAGGCAAATAATCCATGCTGGCATCAAAAAAACAGAGTGTTCACCAATAAATTCCCATGAGATATTCAAACTAGATGGCTATCAGAGGTGCCCCAAAAAAACTGATAGATCAAAAAGGTCATAGTTTTAATATGAAAGAAAAAACATACCATCATATCTCTCGGCTTGTTCGGCTAGTTTGGCCATGTAAACATGACTCTCTCGCTCCTTCTCGGTACTCATCTTGTTGAGAAGAACTAGAGACTGTTCTGAAACAACTCTGTAGAGAAGAGACGAACGAGAACAGAGAAATAGAATGGTATATACCTAAAGATGTGGACGATGATTCAAACTTAATAAACGGTTTGGGGCAGCTTTGAAAGAGGAAAGCAGTGATTGGATCTGCACCGCCCAATGTAAGAGAGGAGGGTAACATCTAACATGCAGTATAATCTATTATAAAGGGGGGGGTGATGTGAGCAGTGTTACTTTGGCCTTTGTATCCCTGACAGCTGGCGATGATGACCGCATGTACAACGAGGATGATGTTCGGTGGGCCAGTATCACCAAATAGCCAGCTGTATATCCTGTTTTGGGGTTGAAAACGGGCCCCCGTCAAGGCAAAATGCCTCTCTGAATCGGATTTGTCACCCATTTTGACCCCAACCAATGCAACTTGCTTATGTTGACATTTCGTGTAATGGTGAAATCTGTGTACCCTTACCATTTCTCATACTTATAAATGGTAAAATTGTGTTTTGACTTATCTATGATAACTAGCAATCAATGGGTATACCCAAAATGGATTTGCAAAAAGGAGTTGTGTGTGGATAAAAGCAAACATTATTTTGTATATAGGAAATTTAAAGTATACATAGTTTGTAAAATTGAGTCAGCAAGAGCAATAAATGAGGGGGCATATTTGTAAGAGTGGCAAAGAGGAATTTTTTATTTGTTTGTAATATTAGTATTTTGAAATCTATTTTTGTCTTTCTCTATTTTCGCTCTCTTTCTATATCTATCTCTATCTCTCCATTTTTATCTCTTTACCTCTCTCTATCCCTCTATCTATATCTCTCTATCCTTCTCTATCTTTGTACTGTCTCTATCTTTATCTCTCTCCCTCTTTATCTCTTTACCTGTGTCTCTATCCCTCTATCTATATCTCTCTCTACCCTTCTTTAATTGAAAGGCTCTCTCTCTCTCTCTCTCTCTCTCTCTCTCTATATATATATATATATCTTTATCTTTCTCTGAATCATGGCATAGTTGGACTACATAGACCTTATCTCTATAATAAATTTTTTTTATTAGTTCAACTGGAAAAAGGGTCCAGAACCCTTTACAAAGCCGCCCCCAAGGCAGAAAAAGGCCTCAAACGAGCAAGAAATAGTACATTAATAGCACAAAAACAATAGTCAAAAAATAAGACTAATCAAAAACACAAAAAAACCGGTAGACCCACTATAGACTATTAGTCGTCCCATACTTAGCCAGGAAGTTAACTATATCCTTGTAGTCGCCCAAGTTGTCTATCCCCACATCTCTGACTTGATCATCAAAATCTTTAATAGCAACAAACACCGAAGTCACGCAATGGAGAGCTTTGGCAGCAAATTTAGTCATCACCTGCCATTTCTTCTACATCTTCTCCATCTTAACTTTAAGCACTGTCAACTCTTCCGTAGTCTTGCTACATAGCGAGCAGCCACCCTTCTTCTGTCCCTATACTTCCTCAGCATCCTCCTCCATCTCTTTCGAGCTAGGCTTGTTCAATTCAACAAAGTGACTCGCTCCTTCATCCTCATGAACAAATTCGTTGGGTGTTTCATCTTCTCCCTCCCCAATGGTGTCCTCCACAAACTCAAAATCCTCAAAAATGTCCGTGCCCTGGGGATTGGTGGATGGGATACCAGCAATACGGCTAGACCTACGCACTCCTTGGGTAACATACTTACCAGCATCACCCCCATCCCCACTCCCCATCTGTTCCCAAGTCAGGGTCAATGACTTTCAAGGGCCCCTCATCCGTTTTTGACTCACAATTTTAACCTTCTTGGGCTGCAGATTGCCCTCGTCCTCCTCGGCCATCCGATCCCTTTTAGTTGACACCACAGTTTTCTTCTCGGTCTCCAGGTTAGGGGTATCAAGATTCCAACTGGCTTTCTTGGGGGTTTTAGTCTTAGAATTGGGAGTAGGGGTCCCAATAGGGGTACTACCTTGGTTGTCCTCAATTATGGGTCCTCCCTTCAGGTTTTTTTGGGATATTTTGAGGGACCCAACAGCTTTATTAGCTTTACCCTTAGTAGCAGGAGTCTAGGTCAACAGGATATCCTCAAGCATACTGACTTTGATTTGTTTTGGGGGGCACAGAGCCAAATGGAAATGATACAGCCTAAGAATAAGCCCTTGGTGGATAGGGATGAACAGATAGTTAAGGTTTTTAGCATGAATTTCCTTAGCAGACTTAATGGAATTCTCCAAAGAAGACAACAGAAAAAAGGGGAAACTAAGCTCCAACCTATTCCTGAAATGGTTTAGTAAAGCGAAATGGTAATGGTAGAATACCTTGAATTAGCTATCCAAGGTGAAATACTTCATGATCATGAGGCAAACTTGCCCCCACGAAGCTGACAACTTTTCTCTTTCAAACCCACTATGAAGTTTCACAACAACTTCCTCTTATCTGGAAAAAAATCCCCATATTTTCAAGGTTTGGCACCTTACTACGTCGGATGTGCTTCTTGCCTTTGATGGGAAGCCCCATGGTTTACCCAATCACTTCCTCAGAGACTTCAAATCCAATACCCCCCACAAGGACTTGCCTGGTATTGTCATCCCAAGACTCCACGAACTATCGGGACAGATTCTCATTGTGACCAATCATCGCTTCAAGGAAGGGGGCCACATCCCCCTCATGTATGATATGCCACACCATAAGATCTTGCCTAAACTCCTCAGTGATGTCAGCTCGATCTTGACAATGTCGCCCCTCATCTTGAATTCATGTAAACTATGTAGCAAGAGCGAAAAGAAATGTTGAAGGCAAATTATGAAGAAATGCTTTGCAAGATACACATAGAAGTAAGTAACCCCTTCCATGTAATTCTATCATTTAAAGGCCACAGGAACCCATAATTAAATTCAAAGTCATATTTCAGGAGATATGCATTGCCCTTACCACCCTAGTTCTCTTCCTTAGAAAAAACCCGTGCCCGCCACCTCGTGCGAAATTGAACATCATTGGAGATAGGGATGGTAAGAAAATTATTACTCTCGAGGCAACCTATTGTCCATTCATCTAGCCCTCCAATCACTTGCCACCTCAGCATCCTTTCGAGCCAGCCTGTCAACCATTCATCCCACCCTCCAATCACTTGCCACCTCATCATCCTTCTGAGCCAACCTAACATCCATTTGTCCTACCCTCCAATCACTTGCCACCTCAGCATCCTTATAGGTCTCCTAGTTAGCCCCCTTCGATCCATCTCAATGCTCCCACTTAGAAGAATTTGAATAGTGATAATTATTTTCCCGCTGCTATGGGTTTGAAATCCAACAGCTCCAAACTCATGTAAAGACTTGTTAGACCTCATTATAGAATAATCACACCTACACATCTAGAGTGTGCTAATTACGAGGAGCCCATAATACTTAATTTGTGTGCTTGCATCCATCTTTTTTAATGAGAATTTGAATCCCACTGGGCAGCCTAGAAGAAAGCCTCCACCTGTAACATGCCACTTGCTCTACCATTATATTTAACTAAGTTTTAACCCAAGAGTGATTAAATCATGATACCAAA
Source organism: Cunninghamia lanceolata (assembly GCA_027924645.1). Taxonomy (NCBI): domain Eukaryota; kingdom Viridiplantae; phylum Streptophyta; class Pinopsida; order Cupressales; family Cupressaceae; genus Cunninghamia; species Cunninghamia lanceolata. Next base: position 2,187,737 of record BSBN01000716.1, on the reverse strand, counting down.
ACATGAGTAATAAAATTTTTCCTTTCTTTCATTTGATACGATGCACATTTGAAACATCTTTCAAACTTAACCATTACACTATCAAATTACATTTCAACAATTACATGAATTGAATAATTCTCATTTACAACATTTCAAAAGATAGTTACATACAACCTTCATAAAGCTAATTGACAATAGAGATGCAATGGTTCTGATGTCTGTCTTCAAATACTGGCCACCAATTGCATGAGGAGAAGCATCACTCAAGCATTTTTCTGCCAACCACGGACTAACTGCGGTCCCCCGCACATTTACCAAACTAGTAAATGGCCCTACCCTTCGAGGAAGGGATTGGTATGGTAACCTCAAAGAATAGCCTATACTGAGCAAGATGTTGTGTCCTACATATCTAGTATTGTCATACATTGTGACTCCAACCTACAAGCATGATTGCCCTTCCTAGTATGTAATCCTGGATCACAGTGAACTAATAGTGTAAACGTTGGTTGTTTACACTACTTTGGCCAAAGTTTCATCACCCCTAACTCGGAATGGACGTCATATGCTCACCCATCATTCTAGCTCGATTTAGAAAGACATAAAAAGTTAATCCCTTACCCATGGATCAACAAATCCCAGGAATAACCCCACTAACAATTTATAGTTTACTAAACCAAAGGTTATTCCCTTAACCATGGATCCGCAAATCCCAAGATTAACCCTACTTAACAACTTCAAGTTTACTGAATCTAGGGTTATTCCCTTAACCATGGATCAACAAATCCCAGGCATAACCCTACTTACCCATTGTAGGTTTTCTATGACACTCTCATCAAAGTAATACCATTGGTAGTACATAGTTTTCCTAATTTGACCATTTCATATTTCTACAATTCTACCCATACTTGTCTTAATACAGTTCAATATAGTTACTACTCCTTACTAAGGAGATTAAATAGCAATCAAGCATAATGTTCACATACTAATTGTATATACGTATATTCATATATTTCTCATTAATCAAATAAGAGAATACTTAATGAAATAAAGAATTCAACTCATTCCAAACAATATCCAAGACATACAAACATTCCACAGAAATAACATAATAAAGAAGGAGATTCAGCGTGCCTGTTTAAGCTATGCTCCAAGAAAACAACTGGTTCTCTGCTCTTGATATTCTGAACTACTGAGTATCTCCTCCAAAGCTCTTCAAAATCCTTCCTCACTACTCACTACTTGCCTCACAGCTCAAAACCAAAACTCAATGCAATAATAATATAGAAAACTCAGAAAGTAACAGCAAAGTATAAGCAGCTCTAAAAAATGAAATTGTGTATTTAAAGAGTGAGGTATCTCCTCTATTTATACAGAACTATGAGCTTGCCAAAGCTACAATCCAGCTCCCAAATCCGCCACCACTCACCCTCAGAGTTTGGCTCAGCAAGAGGAAATGCAAAGTGGTAGGCAAAGATTAATACACAGTAAACACATAAGAGGACAACTTGAAAAATAGACTTCTAATGGGTTTCTTTCTCTTCAACCAGGCGCCACACATCCTATCATGTTTTCCTATCATTTTGCAGGCAGTTTTGCAAGGAAAGAGTCAAAGTTTAAGCACGTTTGAAAACAGTTAAAAAGCCCTTAATAACTGCGCTACCTTTAATTACTTTGTTGGGCACTTTTTGAGTTTTAAACTTCATATAATAGAGATATATCTTCTTTATTTCCAACGCCAAGACTTAGAACTATAAGCAATGTATGAATATAAATGTGTTTGCTTATTCCAAGTGCTATAGTCTTGCCTAAATGCGGCACCATAACACTATACTCAAAGTTGTGCACTTTATACCAGCACCTAAATCATAATGATATGCTAAGTATTTTATATTGTCATTGGTCTCTAGGCTGCTCTTTATATGAGCATTGTTCATTATTGCTTTGGAATGCACTTTATGTGCTATAATCTTCATATAATGTTATATATGTGCTTTACTTCCAATACTCAAGACATAGCTATATGCTATATATTAGCATTATCATAGTTTTCAAGGCTACACGCCTTTATATTAGCGCTCAAATACATTTACTTCTATATATATATATCCATTATAAACAATATTTAAATATCATTGCTATTAGATTTCACATAATCATATTTACTAGTATATCTGTATACCGTAAAACATAAACGATTATATATATATATATATATATATGTAATGAATATAACATAAAACTCATCAACCCATATATCCACTGATGACACAAATGAATGAAAACCACATATATACTAACGACAGGCGAGTATATACACACATGCATATAAACATCCCTCGTCCAATCAATACCCTTATGTCTATGAGCAATACGCTCATGAGCATCCGTAGATACGACTACCTACGTATACTCATGCTTTTATTGTCTCATATGTATAAGTCTATCATGGACATGCATGAGTATATAATCACATCATGATAAAACCTTATCTTTTGCAATCTAAACCTATCAAAGAAGGCTTCAATCGATACACAGATTAAACCACATCCCTCATTCAAAGTACTCATAAAATCATACCCAAATAGGCACTCTAGATATCATAGGTTAATCACCTTTACCCACACTGACTCAACATAACCTAGACCAAATAAGATAGTGGTGTGTGCTTGCTCAGTTTAGGCTTTATCCAATCTTTACCAGGCCAATTCCTTCTCCTGAGTGATACTTCTCGTCCTTTCTGGAGGAGCAACCTGTTCCTGCATCCAACTTACATTACCACAATAGTAGTTAGTTATTCACAATATAATCACATACTTCATCCATTTCATAATAATAATCACTTATAATACATCACATTGCATAATTCAATTTTTCAATATATTCAATTCAAAATTCACATTACACATTGATGCAGAGATTCACAAACATTCATTTATCCAAGCAAATTAATTAGTCTAGGTAAATAGTAAATAGTTAGAAACACACGGGGTGTGACATACTCCCCCCCTTGTGAATCATCGTCCTCAATGATTTTTAAGTATCAAGTATAACCACATCATAAAACAAGACATAAAAGTATCATATTACAAAAGACACTATTCAAGAGTTTTCAAAATTCAGAATGACTTGCGGAAACTTTTGCTTCATCTCAGCATAATCCTCCCAAGTGGTAGAATCTTCTGCATATTGATCCCATTGGACCTTGTACTACATAACCTTTTGGTTATGCAAGCAGAGATTGCGAACTTTAAGCATTTAAGAAGCTTGATCATAACCATTCCTAGGTTTTATACTTGTAAAACATTCTAAGAATATAGTAATCATATGTTTTATATATATATTTCAAATTTGAATCATTAAAAGCATTATGCCCCCTGACAATAGCTATCATTAGAATGATTCTGCTATCAATTGAATTGTCAACTTCGAGAATTTCGAAGAGCTCTTTATATCTAGGAGCTAGTTTGGAATACATTCCATACTTTATGAAACTTTTTCTGGGGTTTGTCCCTCAAAAGAACTTTTACTCTCTAACTAAGAATTGTCTTAATATACGCTTAGTATCAACATAACTTTTCTATTTATTAATAGTTTCTGCCAATATTTTATGATCGGCTTGATATTTTCATCCATTTCTGACAACATTTCTGGACTAATGCTAATCCTATCTTCTAGCTTACCCAGCTTATAGGATTTCAGCATCTTCTTCTGTCAAATGTTTCAAATGGAGTCATCTTGATAGCAGAATTATAGGGATTTTTATAAGCAATTCCACTAGTGGTAGATACTCTTCCCATTTATAATGTTGATCCATACAATATATTCAAACAATTCCTCCAAAACCTGGTTAACTCTCTCAGTTTAACTATCCATTCTCAAGATGATAAGTTATATTTACATTAAGTTTAGTTCCTAGCGAGGAAAATAAGGTTTACCCAAACCTTGTTGTCATGTGGCATCTCTATTCGAGAAAATCTTCTCAGGAACTCCGTGTAATCTAAACACTTCCTGCACAAAATCCATGCTAATAACCTACCACCTACTTTCTGGTACATCATGGGGATATAACTAGCAATTGGACCCATAGGTTCAATGGACAGGCTAAAAACTTTGTGAAGAAATTATAGAATTTGTTAGATTTTTTTATCATCTATTAATTTATAAGTTATTTATTTAATCCACTAAATTCTTATTGAAATTTCATCACATTAACTATTGTCTTCTTTCATTTATATTAGTAAATTTCTTTTTACATTACATATTGAGATGAACAAACATAGTTGGGTAAATGCAATAAATTAATTGAATCTCTTATTGATTTTCATATAATACCCCATAAATGCATATGTAATCATATAATTATTTTAAAAATAATTATGTGAGGGTACAATAGATTTATCTTCTACAACTTATATCTAATATTATGCACATAAGGCATAACTATATGTTTTTATTAAATACATACTAAGATGGCTCATAATCATTTTTATAGGTATGTATTTGATATATGAACTTTTATAATATCTATCAAATGATAATTCTACTAAGTATAATCAATAATTTAATATACATTCTATTATTGATATATAATTAATTATATTATTTCATTAATATTTAAAATATCAAATTTATAAATAATATATATAAATGAATCAAAATTAAATAATCACATTTATATGAATATTATATTAATATAAATATTACAATTTTGTTATAATATTTGCATAGATTTAAAAAAAAAATATTATTTGTGTAACATTAAAATAAATATTATTTGTTTAATAACTAAATTCCTGCCGTATTAAACAAAATAATATTTCCCCAAAAATTTCTATGTAAACCTAGTAAAAATTAAAATTTGTTCTAACATGAAAAATAATACTTTGTTTTAATTGGTAATCACTAGATTAAAAAAAATCATTGCAATAACATATAAAATAAAATAAAAAATTAAAGTTTATCAATTGTCAAAGTGATAAAGGTAAAGGGAACTTTTTTGTTTTTAATCATTTATGACATTTTGTAGAAAAATAAAATAAAAAATTAACAATTTATCAATTGTCAAAGTGATAAAGGTAAAGAGATTTTTTTTGTTTTTTATGATTTATGACATTTTTTAGAAAAATAAAATAAAAAATTAACAATTTATCAATTGTCAAAGTGATAAAGGTGAAGGGAACTTTTTTGTTTTTTTATCATTTATGACATTTTGAAAAAGAATCAATGGACAAGATTGATTTCATGGTAGTGTTTTTAATCTAGGCCCTTCATCTATATAATTCATCATGTGATGCTCACATAGGGAAGGCTTTCAGCCTAATAAACCTGTAGGATGATGATGTTCTACCTTTATTCTTTAACATTATAAACCACTTGCCACAAATCTTGTGGCATCCCCTTTCATTCCCTTCCAGAAATATAATGGCTTTACATCCGCTAACATCTTAGTGACACCAAGATGTCCTAAATATGGTGCATTATGTATTTCCTTCCATACCAAATTTCTTAATTCACCAGAATCAGGTACATAAATTCTTCCTTTATACTTTAATAACCCATTGGATTCAAAGCAAAAACCTTCATACCTTTTATCTTGCAAATTATCTGAGAGTGCTTGCTTGACTTGTTCATAGTACTCATCATCTTTGGATCCTTGCAATACTTGACTTTTGAAGTCGGTTTTGATAGATACCATTGAAGATATATGCCTTCTTCAACTCAAAGCATCAACAACTCTATTCTCTTTTCCCTTGATATAACTAATGTTGAAATCATAGTCTGATATCAGTTCCAACCACCTCCTTTGCCTTGTATTCAAATTAGGTTGAGTAGATAGATACTTCAAACCATAATGGTTTTTTTTTTTAATTCAAAGGGGTTTTCCCAATATATAGTGTCTCCACAACTGTAATGCATGAACTACTGTTGCTAACTCCAAATCATGCGAAACATAATTTTGTTCATAAGGTTTTTTTTAGCTTTCTTGATTCATAGGCTAGAACTCGTCCTTTTTGCATCTGATCAAAGAGATCATCGATACGTGGTAAAGGATACTTATTCTTTACCGTCGCTTTGTTGAGGAACCGGTAATCTATACACAAACACAGTGTCCCATCTTTCTTCTTTACAAGGATTACTAGCACTCCCCAAGGTGAAACCCTAAGTCTTATTAATCCCTTGGATAACAATTCTTCAAGCTGTGACTTTAACTCCATCAATTCTGTTGTCATCCTATATGGTACTTTGGAAATAGGTTCCGACCCTAGAATTATGTTAATGGAGAAGTCAAACACTCTCATGGGAGGCAATCTAGGTAGTTCTTCTGGAAATACATCTGCAAAATCTCTTAGGATAGGGTATTTCTCCATATTCGTCCTTTCTGCATCCTCTAATTCTCCATCCTCAGCTTCTTGGAGATCTTGTGGTCTAGAATATGCCACATTAGTTAGATTGATAAACTCTTTGTATTCCTCAAGTTTTTTCTATTTTAATTGCAAGGAGTTGACAACCCTTCTTCTTTGCTCTATGCATTTGCACAGTTGAAATTTTACGTAGCCTAACTTCTCTAGGTGTCCCTTGCAAAGATACACAGTTCCTGAGATCATCTGAGCATTCTATTGTTTTAGCTTAATTTGAGACATAGTATGCCCTATTGGATGCTTATGCTCAGTCTTAACTTTCTGGCACTCTGGCTACAAATCTTGTAGCATCACTCTTCATTCTTTTCCAAAAATAAAGAGATTTCACATCGATTAGGAGTTTAGTTACTCCTGGGTGACTTGTTTATGGTACAGAATGAATTTCCTTCCACACAAGGTTTCTTAATTCTAAAGGGGTTAGAGACATTCCAAGTGCATTCTCAACAATTTACTCCCCTATACAATCCACCAGAGGCCCATCCAGGACATGATAGAGGTAAACATTACATAAAACATAGTAAACAACCAAAATGTTCTAGTATAGCCACCACAATAATTTAAATCAATATCAAAGTATAAGCAATTTATTTTTCAACAATAAGTCAAAAGAATGAACTCAATTTTGACAATAAATCAAATTTTGACCAACTGGTCATAAAATAACAACTTTCAAAATTTGGTGGCTAGACCATTCCAAAATAAAGGAATAAAACAATGTCAATCTTAGCAAGAATTAAAAAAGATTTTAACAAAAATCCAAAGAAGTGTCAAAATACAGAGGAACACTTACTATGCACTATGTGACTAATTGAGTCACTAATAAGGGAGTAGATTGTTGTACTGCACTTGGGTTTTCCATAAACTTATAGTGGGTCAGTGATCATGCTACAAGCATAACGATTAGATAATTCTCTTAAGGTTTTCATTTTGTTCAAAAATTTTGCAAATTGAAGGGTCATAACACATCCACTCCTATTTTCTGGAGTATCTATCATTCATCACTCAGATGATATTATTAGGTGGTGTTATAACAACACATCGGGACTATAGTTGGAATACAAACTTCTTCTCTTCGTTCCACTTAACAAAACTCTATTCCCTTCCTCACTAAATAGGTTACTTGTTCAAAACTTGACTAAATATCTCTGTAATAATTACATTCACCAATGCAGTTGTACTTTCTAACTTAACCAAGAGGCAAGGTACATAGTTCACAACCATTTTGCTCAACATTCAATGCCAATATTTCGCTACTTATCTTTTAATGATCCTTTTATTCCACTTGGCTCATTCCAAGCCATTTAGACAAGAACCCATCTTATCTACATATCTTTGACACAATTCTAGGATCTTCAATACTCAGTTGCTTTTGCACCTAGTTGATTACTTTTGGATCTTCCATCCCTAAGTTCTTGAGAAATAAGAGTGATCTTAACTTCACACAGACACTGCTTTACCTAAGCTCTTAGTCAGATTAGCAATTGACCAAGGTTTTACCTTTCTAGTCAAAGTCTCAGAATCTTTCTATTATTCATCCTCAACATAGTTAAATTGACTCTTGGAGTTTTAACTCCTCAGTTGGTTCTCTCTTAACCACTGATAACTTTTCTTGGTTATTCTTCTATGCCATTCTAACATAAAACCAATTCCAAACATTATAATCTCATAATGTTGGATGGGAAAGCATAGTGAGCACATAGGTTCAAGAGCTAAACCCGGTAGCTCTAATACTACGTGTAAGATGCCACTTGTTCTACCATTATATTTAACTAAGTTTTAACCCAAGAGTAATTAAATCGTGATACCAAAACATGAGTAATAAATTTTTTCCTTATTTCATTTGATACAATGCACATTTGAAACATATTTCAAACTTAACCATTGCACTATCAAATTACATTTCAACAATTACATGAATTGAATAATTCTCATTTACAACATTTCAAAAGATAGTTACATACAAGCTTCATAAAGCTAATTGACAATAGAGATATAATGGTTTTGATGTCTATCTTCAAATCCTGGCCACCAACTGCATGAGGATAAGCATCACTCAAGCACTTTTTAGCCAACCACGGACTAACTGCGGTCCCCCGCACATTTACCAAACTGGTAAACAAACCTACCCTTCGATGAAGGGATTGGTATGGTAACCTCAAAGAATAGCCTATACTGAGCAAGATGTTGTGTCCTACATGTCTAGTACTATCATACATTGTGGCTCCAACCTACAAGCATGATTACCCTTCCTAGTATGTAATCCTGGATCACAGTGAACTGACAGTGTAAACGTTGGTTGTTTACACTACTTTGGCCAAAGTTTCATCACCCCTAACTCGGAATGGACGTCACATGCTCACCCGTCATTCTAGCTTGATTTGGAAAAACATCAAAAGTTATTCCCTTAACCATGGATCAACAAATCCCAGGAATAACCCCACTAACAATTTATAGTTTACTAAACCAAAGGTTATTCCCTTAACCATGGATCTACAAATTCCAGGATTAATCCTACTTAACAACTTCAAGTTTACTGAATCTAGGGTTATTCCCTTAACCACAGATCTATAAATCCCAGGCATAACCCTACTTACCCATTGTAGGTTTTCTATGACACTCTCATCAAAGTAATACCATTGGTAGTATATAGTTTTCCTAATTTGACAATTTCATATTTCCGCAATTCTACTCATACTTGTCTTAATACAGTTCAATATAGTTACTACTCCTTACTAAGGAGATTAAATAGCAATCAAGCATAACGTTCACATACTAATTGTATATGCGTATATTCATATATTTCTCATTAATCAAATAAGAGAATACTCAATGAAATAAAGAATTCAACTCATTCCAAACAATATCCAAGACATACAAACATTCCACAGAAATAACATAATAAAGAAGGAGATTCAGCGTGCCTGTCTAAGCTATGCTCCAAGAAAACAACTGGCTCTCTGCTCTTGATATTCTAAACTATTGAGTATCTCCTCCAAATCTCTTCAAAATCCTTCCTCACTACTCACTACTTGCCTCACAACTCAAAACCAAAACTCAATGCAATAATAATACAGAAAACTCGGAAAGTAACAACAATGTATAAGCATCTCTAAAAATGAAATTGTGTGTTTAAAGAGTAAGGTATCTCATCTATTTATACAGAACTATGAGCTTGCCAAAGCTGCAATCCAACTCCCAAATACGCCACCACTCACCCTCAAAGTTGGTTCAGTCACGGTAGGAGGGTTCACATAATGAACTGTCTGAATTGTTTAGCAATAGTAAACACAATAGAAACAACTCAAAGAAATAAAGAAATTGTAGATTCAGTCATTCAATATATCATAGAATTCAAATAGAGATCGGCTGACAACATGCGGGCTTACAATTAGGGCTCACAGTTCTAATTACATACATACTCAAGATAAAGCTTTGAAGCTCCTTCGCACAAAATCTAAACTATGAACTTATGTGTATGCTTACAACTTGATAACTACTTTCCTAAGGATCTATTACATCAATATATATCAAGTCCAAATCAATAGATTCCTTTGTGTTGGCCAAGGAAGATCACAAATTCCTGAGAAGAGATGTAATGTGTGTGCGTAGATAGATCGGACCTAAATGCATAGAACACTTCTAGAAAATGAATGGAATGATATGCGGATCTTCAAGGAAGGTTAGCCATGAACCAAAGATCCTTGAATGATGTGTCATTAGGCTCCAAAGATTGAGAAATGCTTCCGCAAGTTTCTCCTTTGGCTAGTTGTCTGTGATTATCCGGATGCTCTACTCTAAGAAACAATCATCTTCTGATAGCAATATCTTTTCGGTATTGGAGTGCAGATCTCTGAATTCTGGATATGATGTGAATGAATGTAGATGTTAAGTCGAGCTCCACAAGATCTGAAAATGCTACTGAACCAAAATATAGGATCTACTTCTGACTGAACTGAACTAGAAAATGAAAAGAAACAAACTGAACTGTAAACAAACTGAAATGCAAATGCTTTTGGTTGATGCAAGATTGCTCTTGAACCAAGGATGCTCTTGCATCAGACATCCAGGGTTATTGAAAAAGTGAGTCTCTTACTTTTCTGGGGCTAGGGAAGAACCAAGACGATCCACCTTAGCCTGAGAAATCCATGATGAATCTTCTTCCGAACTGCCTTTCCACTTCACAAGATATTCTTTGTATTGTCTTCCTTTAGTGATGCGTCCAACTCTGCTGTCCAAAATGTCTTCAATCTACTTTGGTGCTTGTTGTGGTAATTGCTTCTTCAAGTCTTCTTCCATGTTGTCACTGAACTCTGCTTCATGATACTGATATAGGTCTGTAATGTTGAAAATAGGTGAAATACCCAATGTCTCCGGTAATTCCACTTCATATGTATTTCCTGAATCAAATTTCCTGAGTATCCTACAAGGTCCAAACTTCTTCATTTTCAACTTATTATATGTCCCAACTGGAAATCTTTCTTTTCTCAAGTACACCATCACTTCATCTCCAACTTCAAATTCCTTATGTCTTCTCTTCTCATCATCCTTCTCTTTGTACTTACTATTCATATTTTCCAAATGCTTCTTAACCTAATTATGCAATGTCTTCATGTGATCTGCAAAGTCTTCTGCTTTTGCACTGCTCTTTTCTTCCATGTTGATATCTCTTAATTCTGCTACTCCTCTAGGGTTTACTCCGGTAACAATCTCAAAAGGTGTTCTTCCAATACTCCTATTCACTGAATTATTATATACAAACTCTGCTTGTGAAAGAATCAAATCCCAACTTCTGGCTTTCTCTCCAACCAAACATCTCAACAAATTTCCCAAACTCCTATTCACAACCTTTGTCTGTGGATGAAAAGTTGAACTAGACTGCAAATCTGTCTTCATCTTCTTCCAAAGTGTCCTCCAAAAGTATCCAACAAACTTTGTGTCTCTGTCTGAAACTATACTCTTAGGTAATCCATGCAATCTCACAATCTCCTTGAAAAATAGGTCTGCTACATGCACTGCATCAGTTGTCTTCTTACAAGGTATGAAATGAGCCATCTTTGAAAATCTGTCAACCACTACAAATATTGAATCATGTCCTCTCTGTGTCTTAGGCAATCTCGTCACAAAATCCATGCTTATTTCTTCCCAAGGTCTCTCCAGTACTGTCAAAGGTTTATACAATCCAGTATTATGACTACTCCCTTTTGTAACTTGACAAACTCTACAACTCTACACAAATATCTGAATATCCTTATGTATCCGAGGCCAAAAGTAGTTTTCACTCACCAAAGCCACTGTCTTATCAATGCCAAAATGTCCTGCCAATCTGCCACTATGCTTCTCCTTGATCAAATTATCTCTCATTGAACTTCTAGGTATGCACAACTGACTTCCTCTGAACAACATATCTTCTTGAATGAAATAGTCCAACCACTTACTTCTATCTATCACAACAGGTTCCTTACATGCTTTCCAAGGTTCTGCAAATTCAGTGTCTCCCTCATATATATTCTTCAATTCATCAAAACCCAACACTTCAACTCTCATCTCTGTCAACAAGTTTCTTCTCCTACTCAAGGCATCAACAACTTTGTTTAATTTTCCACTCCTATGCTTCAACACAAAAGGATAACTCTGCATGAACTCTACCCATCTCATATGTCTCTGATTCAACTTACCTTGACTATTCAAGTATTGCAAAGCTTGATGATATGTATACAACACAAACTCCTTAGGCAACAAGTAATGTCTCCACTTCTTCAAGGTTTGAATTATGGCATAGAGCTCTTGATCATAAACTGAATATCTTCTCCTTGCATCATTCAACTTCTCACTAAAATATGCTACAGGTCTACCTTCTTGACTTAACACTGTTCCAATTGCATTTCCACTTGCATCACAATCAACTTGAAATACCTTATTGAAAACCGGTAATGCCAAATCAGGTTGCTCTGTCACCTTCTGCTTCAACAACTCAAAACTTTTATCTGCTCCTGATGTCCACTTAAAATATTTTTCGTCACCTCTCATTGTATCTATCATAGGGTTGTAAATTGAACTAAAATTTCTGATGAACTTCCGGTAGAAACTAGCCAATCCATGAAATGATCTAACTTCTCTAATGATCTCTGCCATTCAACAATTGCTCTCACTTTCTCAAGGTCCATCTTCAATCCTTCCACATAAATCACAAATCCCAAGAATACTAGTTCTTCCTTCATGAAACTACACTTCTTGATGTTTATCAGTAATTTATCTTCTCTCAACCTCTGCAAAACTTGTCTAATATGCCACAAATGTTCCTCTTTTGTCTTACTAAAAATCATAATATCATCCAAATATACAATCACAAACTTACCCAAGAATTTCTTCAAGACTTCATTCATCAATCTCATGAAAGTACTAGGTGTTGCAAGGTGTGGCCCTTGGTCTCCTTGTTCAGTGCTACGCTACAGTGATTTGCAACAAGGGCTTAACCGCCTCCCGTGCTTGTTAAGTCAAGTAGTTGTATCGGGCATTAAAAGGTTGATCTTTTGGTGCAACGACAGCTAACAATTAGTATCAAAGCTAAGGTCATGGGTTCAAACCCCGTGCTTGTGCTAGGGGGGATTGTTGCAAGGTGTGGCCCTTGGTCTCCTTGTTCAACGCTACGCTGCGGTGGTTTGCGACAAGGGCTTAATCGCCTCCCGTGCTTGTTAAGTCAAGTGGTTGTATCGGGCATTAAAAGGTTGATCTTTTGGTGCAACGACAGCTAACACTAGGTGCATTTGTTAATCCAAAGGGCATCACTAACCACTCATACAATCCTTCATTTGTCTTAAAAGTAGTCATCTATTCATCACCTTCTTTGATTCTGATCTGATGGTATCCACTCTTCAAGTCTATCTTTGTGAAATATCTTGCTCCACTCAAACAATCCATGATATCATCCATCCTAGGTAAAGGAAATCTATACTTAACTGTGATCTTGTTTATTGCTCTGGAATAAGTACACATTCTCCATTCTCCATCCTTCTTTGGTACAAGCACAACAGGTACTACACAAGGACTCAAACTTTCTCTAATCAAACCCTTTCTCAACAACTCTTGTATCTATCTATTCAATTCTTTATTCTCTTTCAGTGTCATCTGGTGTGTTGCTTTATTTGGCAAACTTGCTCCAGGTATAAGATCCATGTGATGACTGATACTCCTTATAGGTGGCAATCCATCAAGTACATTATATGATATGATGTCTTCATACTCTATCAGCAACTCTCTTATCTCCTCCGGTTGTGATTCTTCAGTTTCTTTCTTCAATATGTCAAGTTTCTTAGGAATCAAGGCATAACACATATTCTCATGTCTCAAACCATCCATAAATTTTCTTCCATCTACCAAACAGATTCTAGCATTTCCACATACCACATCTTTAGGATCATCCTCCAAAGGAATCAAAGTAATTCTTTTTCCATTTGCTATTATAGTGTATGTATTCTTTCTCCCATCATGTATAGCTTTTCTATCATATTGCCAAGGTCTACCCAACAAGATATGACAAACATCCATAAGCATAATATCACACAAGACTTCATCATGATAAGATCCAATATGAAATTTCACCAAACATTGTTCACTCACCAACACCTTATGATCATCCTAAATCCATGCTATCTGATATGGCTTAGGGTGTTTCAATCTTTCCAAATTCAGCTTAGTCACCATCTCCTCTAAAACTAGGTTATCTCAACTACCACTATCAATTACAACTTTACAACACTTACCTCCTATTTTGCATTTAGTTTTGAATAGACTCTTCCTCTGCGGTGGTTCCTCATTTGTCTCTGTGTTGAAATAGTGCTCTCCTCATTACAAGTGATTCTCCTTTCTCAGGTTTACCAATAGAATAGGGGTCATCTAATTCAATAGGTTCTTCTTCAACATAGGCTGCTCTTCCACTATTTTATGTCCTCTTACTTGTACTACCCTGATTACATTCAAATGCTCTATGTCCTTCACCTCCACACTTGAAACAAGTACCTCTGAATGTTCTCTTATCCAATCCTCTTTCTTCTCTTCTGTACCCTTCATTCTAATATGAATTATAGCTGCCTCTGGGATAGCAACTTCTGTCACTTCTCCAGTATGCAATAGTATCTCTTTCATCCTTCTTAAATGTGTTGTCAGACTTGTTCTGCTCCAGATATGATCTATCTCCTCCGGAATAAATGCTACCTCTCTAAAATTTACCTCCTCTACCTCTCTGTCTTTGATCATGTCTTTTATTTATCTTGTCTTCAACTTTCAGGGCAAACTGGTATGCTTCCTCCAAAGATGTCATCCTTACCAGGCTTAGTTCCTCTTGAATGTTCAATCTCAGTCCATTGATGTATCTAGCCACTTTCTCATTGCTTGCTTCACTATGTCTTGTTCTTATGATCATTTTATGAAATTCTTCAGTATACTCCTTCACAGATTTCTCCTTTTGTCTTAGGTTTTGCAATCTTTTCAACAGCTCCAACTCATAGTCAACAGGTATAAACTGATTCTTCAACTTTGTCACCATCCTATCCCATTTTGTAATCTTTTCTTTTCCTCTTCTATTTCTTTCCAACTGAACTTCTTTCCACCATATAGTAGCATGTCCTTTCAACTTTGTCTTTGCAAATTTCACCTTCTCTGGATCTTCAATTTCCCCATATTCAAAGTATTCTTCCATATCATTTATCCAGTCAATCAGTTCTTCAGGGTTCAAATTACCAGTATAGTTTGGCACATCAACTCTAGTTCTCTTTCCAATCTTTGAAATAGCTCACAACATCTTCACTTGATCTGATTCTTCTTCTTCATCACCTTCTAGGGTTTCGCCAGTTTGTTCAATAGATTGAAATTCTTCTTCCTCATCACTTTCAACATTAGGTCTCAGTGTCAATCCTCTTCACCTATCTTCTTCAACAACATCCAATCAAATTCACATTATTTTCATTATCTCCATCATCTTATCTATTCTACTAGCCATTATTCCAACAACAACAACTCTCCTCGGCAGCATTCTTCCTAGGATCAAGTGTAAACTGCCTCAGGTTCGGCGATCGGGCTACAAGGTGACAACTGCCTCATAATCAACGATCAGTTGTAACATAAGTAACCTATCTCAATTCGGTGATCTGTCCACAGCAAGATCTCACGGAATTCCTTCACCAACTTTGCTCAATTCACTCCCAAAGATTCAAACTTTTGCTCTGATACCACTTGGTGCAGTCACGATAGGAGGGTTCACAGAATGAACTGTCTAGATCATACAGCAAGAGTAAACACAACAGAAACAACTCAAAGAAATAAAGTAATTGCAGATTTTGTCATTCAATATATCATAGAATTCAAATAGAGATTGATCGGCAACATGCGGGCTTACAATTAGGGCTCATAGGCCTAATTACATACATGCGCAAGATAAAGCTTTGGAGCTCCTTCGCACAAAATCTAAACTATGAACTTATGCATATGCTTACAACTTGATAATTGCTTTCCTAAGAATCTATTACATCAATATATATCAAGTCCGGCTCAATAGATTCCTCCGCATCGGCCAAGGAAGATCACAAATTCCCAAGAAGAGATGTAACATGTGTGCATAGATAGGTCAAACCTAAATGCATAGAACACTTTCAGAAAATGAATGGAATGATATGTGGATCTCCGAGGAAGGTTGGCCATGAACCAAAGATCCTTGAATGATGTGTCATTAGGCTCCAAAGATCAGGAAATGCTTCTATAAGTTTCTCCTTTAGCTGGTTGTCTGTGATTATCTGGATGCTCTGCTCTGAGAAACAGTCATCTTCTGATAGCGATATCTTTCTGGTATTGGAGTGCGGATCTCTGAATTCTAGATATGATGTAAATAAATGAATGTAGATGCTAAGTCTAGCTCCACAAGATCTAAAAATGCTACTGGACCAAAATACAGGATCTGCTTCTGACTGAACTGAACTGGAAAATGAAAAGAAACAAATTGAACTGTAAACAAACTGAAATGCAAATGTTTTTGGTTGATGCAAGATTGCTCTCAAACTAGGGATGCTCCTGCATCAAAAGTTTAACTCAGCAAGAGGAAATGCAAAGTGGTAGGTAGAGATTAATACACAGTAAACGCATAAGAGGACAACTTGAAAATAGACTTCTAATGGGTTTCTTTCTCTTCAATCAGGTGCCACACATCCTATCATGTTTTCCTATCATTTTGCAGGTAGTTTTGAAAGGAAAGAGTCAAAGTTTAAGCACATTTGAAAACAGTTACAAAGCCCTTAATAACAATGCTACCTTTAATTACTTTGCTGGGCACTTTTTGAGTTTCAAACTTCATATAACAGAGATATATCTTCTTTATTTCTAATGCCAAGACTTAGAATTATAAACAATGTATTAATATAAATGTGTTTGCTTATTCCAAGAGCTATAGTCTTGCTTGAATGCGGTGCAATAATCATATATATATATGCTATGAATTAATATAACATTATACTCAAAGCTGTGTGCTTTATACCAGCGCCTAAATCATAATGATATGCTAAGTATTTTATATTGTCATTGGTCTCTAGGCTACACTATATATGAGCGTTGTTCATTATTTCTTTGGAATGCACTTTATGTGCTATAATCTTCATATAACGTTATATATGCGCTTTACTTCTAATACTCAAGACATAGCTATATGTTATATATTAGCATTATCATAGTTTTCAAGGTTGTGCACCTTTATATCAGTGCTCAAATACATTTACTTCTATAGTATTTATATACACATTTCCGTTATAAACAATATTTAAATATCATTGCTATTAGATTTCACATAATCATATTTACTAGTATATCTGTATACTGTAAAAAAATGATTATATATATATATATATATATATATATATATATATATCTAAATGTATGTAATAGCATATATATATATACTTAGAATACAACATAAAACTCATCAACCCATATATCCACTGATGACATAAATGAATGAAAACTGCATAAATACTAATGACATGCGAGTATATACACACACGCATATAAACATCCCTCCTCTAATCGATACCCTTATGTCTATTCAAGCAATACGCTCATGAGTATGCGTATATATGACTACTACATATACTCATGCTCGTAGTGTCTCATATGTATAAGTCTATCATGGACATGCATGAGTATATAATCACATCACAATAAAACCTTGTCTTTTGCAATCTAAACCTATCAAAGAAGGCTTCAATCGACACACGGATTAAACCACATCCCTCATTCAAAGTACTCATAAAATCATACCCAAATAGACACTCTAGATATCATAGGTTACTCACCTTTACCCACACTGACTCGACATAACCTAGGCTTTCTCCAATGTTTACCAGACCAAGTCCTTCTCCTGAGTGTTACTTCTCCTTTCTGGAGGAGCAACCTGTTCTTGCATCCAACTTACATTACCACAACAGTAGTTAGTCATTCATAATATAATCACATACTTCATCCATTTCATAATAGTAATCACTTATAATACATCACATTGCATAATTCAAATTTTCAATATATTCAATTCAAAATTCACATTACACATTGATGTAGAGATTCACAAACATTCATTTATCCAAGCAAATTAACCAGTCTAGGTAAATAGTAAATAGTTAGAAACACACGGGGTGTGACACCAACACTGCCAACCATTACTATTAATCCCTAGGTATGAGAGACCTTGTACTCCTCCATGGAGTTAAGGAGTAGACGAATATCACCTACAATGTCCACCAGATTCCAACCTATACTAGCAAATCCCAAAGTAGCATTAATTATTAACTATGAATCCCCTTCCACATGCAAATGCTGAATGTTCAAGGAAATAGCAAGTTTGATACCCCATAGCACAGCTAAAGCTTCAGCCTCATTGTTACTCTTGATGCCAATTCCCCCTATGTAAGTAGCCACAAACATCCCCAAATCAGATCTAATTATGCCTCCTCCACTAGCCTCCCCAGGATTCCCTTTGGCCACCCCATCAAAATTGAGTTTGAACCAACCTTTTTGAGGTAGGGTCCAACATGTTTTAGCCCTAGCTATCTTTTTAGAATTATCAATTTGATAGTTATTTGGGCTGACAATCCACTATTGCAATAAACTTTGTTCTTTCTTCCCCGGGGGATTCTCAGCAGCTTTGAATTTATAGGAATTGATGTTTTCCGCCAACAATTTGGAAAAGTTTTGAAAAACCTCCAAGGGGGTTCTATACTTTTCCTTGAAGATTCTATTATTGCCTTTTTTCCACAAATTCTAGGCAAGATGAGGGGGAATATGTAACCAAAGTTCCTTGACAATGAGGAATGTTGGTCGAAAGGGAGGTCTCCAGACTCTAACCAGAGCAACCACACTATCATTGAAAACCCAACACAAATTTAGTCTTTGCATAATAAAATTTGCTGATTTAAAACACATGTAACTTTAATTAAACATAGAAGAATAAGTCAAGGAAATAGAGAAGATAAGATGACATATATACTTAGGAAAACCCCTTTGAGTAAGAAACCCACCACCAAAAGTAAACCTTAATATATTCCATCAAAATAAGCTTACAATAGATTGAGAAATTCCACTGATGATGTAGTCCATGTTTTAACACTTAAGTAGCATGTTGATACTTAGACCTAAACTAAAAGCCTACAAATCCCTACAATACAATCTAAATGATATCAAAACACTATGCCAAAGGTTATATTTATAAAATGTTGCCATCTCTCTCTCTCTCTCTCTCTCTCTCTCTCTCTCTCTCACTATATATATATATATATATATATATATATATATATATATATATATATATATATTTGTCTCCCTCTCTATCTCTCTATTTCTCTATGTATATGTGTATGTGTCTCTATACCTCTCTTTCTCTCTATCTTCCTATCTCTTTTATATTTCTTATCTTTATCTTTCTCTCCTACTCAATTTCTATATCTCTGCCTCTCTCCCTCTCTCATAGACTCTCGCTCTATCTCTCGATCTCGCTGTCCCTCTATCTCTATCTCCCCTTCTTTCTTCCTTTGTCTCTCTTTCTTTCTTTGTCTCCCCTCTCCATCTCTCTATATTTATCTCTCTTTCTCACTCTCTCTTTTTCTCTTCTCTCTCTATCTCTTTTTCTGTCTCTCTACCTCTTTCTTTATCTTTCTCCCTTCCCCCTCTCTCACACACTTCCTCTCTATATCAATTTACTCTCTCTCTCTCTCTCTCTCTCTCTCTCTATATATATATATATATATATATATATATATATATATATATATATATATATATATATATATATATATATATATCTTTGTGCTTCTCTCTATCTTTTTGTCCTTTTGTATCTAATTCTCTCTCTATTCAACTCTCTCTCTATTTGTCTTCCTCTAGCTCTCTCTTTCTCTCTTCCTCTCTATTTTAAATTAGTCTCTCTCTCTCTCTCTCTCTCTCTCTATATATATATATATAAGTATAAGTAAGCTAGTTGCCAGTATGTTAGCTAATATATTATATCTAGAGAGAAAAATAAAGAGAGTGTTCACTTTATGAGCTTAAGTATAGAAAACAACTCAATTTCCCTATCTAACCTATTTTTGCATAAATTTTGCTACAAGATTCTTCCCACCTCCCTTCTTCCCAAGCACCAGTATTTCCATGCTTGCTTAGGATGAGTTTTTGTTCAAGCACCTACTTCTATGCTCCACCACAAAATTATCATCCACATTGAGCAATCTCTTGCAAGGGCTCTTGTTAATAGCCATGGCCACTATCTTCAATTACCCTTCTACTAGCCACTAATGTCGAAACAAACCCTCAGCCAATTAAACTTGTAGGTTTGGCCAAAAAGAAATATCCGCCAAAATGATGACTCCTTCAGATTGAGTGCATGCCAAATTCACAAGCTAGTCCATGACTTGGATGGCCTCCCTATACCAGTGAGTAAGGGAAAAATTTTGTAACCTGTTCAACACTGCCCGAATGGCCGCAACAATATTGCTAAGTTTCTAATTTGTACATGGCGAGTTCATATTGCATTTATACAAATTTGGGAATCACCCTCCAGATCCACATTATGAAGACCCTTCTCTAAACAAAGATCCAAGCTAGTCATGAGGGTCTGAAACTCAACCTCATTGTTCGATCCATTCGGGAGCTTCTTTGAAACAACCCATAAAATTATGCCTTTGTCATCTCTTATAACACACCCTGTGTTGATGGCAGTTTTAGCCCACAGCAACATAGGTGAAATACAAGTATCTCAGCTCTCTTGAAAAAGGTATCCTATCCAAGATAGGACTGCCCCAAGGTTTATATAGCTAGGTCTTAGCTTGTATGGAATAACTTTAGTGGATATGTGATTCGTTGTACCAACAAGGGGACTTACATTTGATAGGGTTTATAGGATATGAAAGTAGTATGTATGCAGAAACCCTATGATTCTTTCAACATATTAGTAATGTGGATGCTGCTCAAACCCTAAATCTACCAAACTTTATGTAAAGAAAATGCAAAAGGAAAGGGAGGGAGAGAAGGGATAAGAGAGATCCTATAGACAATTACAGAAATGATCAACACACAGATAGACAGATTCCCAATAATAAACAAATCCTTGTTTAACCAGGCAACCCACAATGCCACAAAGATTGTGCAATCTTCTAAGGAAATGTAATGATTTTCAAATTGTAGATGGTTCATCAAACACCCAATCCATGGCACAACTCAATGAAATCATACAATCAAACTTATTTCATAAAATATGCCCAGACTAACCATGCATAATGACATACAATCAGCAAGTCATTAATGGTATGGATAGGAAATCCATCAAATATCTGAATCACTAATCACAAATACAATTGAATGTAAACTAATTTCAGATTGACATGAACCATGAAATCCAAAATGAGACAAAACATAAGCACAAATTCCTAGCAACCTACAAAACTTGCTTTGTATTGACTGAATTTTGGCAGAGTCTCAACAATTCACTGTCAAATCTTACTTACAATGAGAGAAGAGGATGGCCCTTTTATAGACAAGGCACCATACCGAGTTTTTCAATGGATGGTGGAGATTAACTCAACTCTAATGGTCCAAATTACATGGCATTTAATTTGGTACAGCAGTTTGTTACATTTTCGGATTTATATTTATTCTTTAGGAAAAAGACAAAATACAACTTGCAAATACATTAAATCTAGACAAAATGGATACCCATTTGGTTGTATATGACAAAGAGCTAATTTTCAAGACAAAAGAAAGTCAAAATGAAGCCATTTGACCCTTAGAAATTGGAGCTGATGTGGAATGATGAGATTTCAAATGTTGACTGGATCATCCTATTGCTTGTCACTTTTGAATTATCTAATAGGACAAATCACTTTTCCAATGTGTTGACTAGTCAAGAGGGCTATGTATCACATTTTTGAAGAAGACATGTCCAATTGGATGCTTTTTGGATCAACATTTGATAACTAGATGACTGGGACAATTGTGAACATGTCCTGGACATTGGACTGGATCTGTGGGAATGACAGTGAAATGGACTTGATCTCTTGTGTCTTCAAGCTCCTAGGACTCATCTCCATCATCTTGGACATTATACCGACTTCCTCTTG
Organism: Cunninghamia lanceolata; assembly: GCA_027924645.1. NCBI lineage: Eukaryota > Viridiplantae > Streptophyta > Pinopsida > Cupressales > Cupressaceae > Cunninghamia > Cunninghamia lanceolata. Next base: position 2,165,698 of record BSBN01000716.1, on the reverse strand, counting down.
CATGTGTAGCATCAATTTGGTTGACAACATGAAGGTTTTGCATATCTGGGTTAACACTGTGCCTCTGTGTGTTCACCTTCCAAGATAGCTCCAACAAGCTCCTTTTTTCTCTCAGACCTACATTTCACAATGCCAAGCATCAATTTCATCAAAAACAATCATTTTCCATCAAAACATATGCATTTGCAACCTTAGATTCATTTAGAACAGCCTATTGTCAATGTCACTTTCTCTATGAACAACCTCTTAAATCCAGTGATTTCCACATGATTTTCTAAATTTTTTACCATTTTCAAGTACCCATTTGGCTAATATAATGATTTGGGATGTTTTTGTGCTCATTTGAATCCATTTGGAGGCTTTTATTTCACATTTTTATAGCCTTTTTTTTGTAAAAAGCGATATTTTTGGGGGGTACTGCACATTCATGTGTAGTAGCATTAATTGATGTAAAAACATGCCCAAAATCCACACAAACATACTCAAAATGTTCATGATGATGTGATAAATAGGTGTGCAATCCAAATTCACCAATAAAATCCAATTTGCACCTTGAAAAAATTAGTTTTTTAGGCCAAAATGTCAAAAAACACTGATTTTGAGGTCTACTAACTAAAGCACAGGTTTTGGCTTCTACTGACTCATCGCTACATTTACGGTTCACTAACTTAAGGCAGGAGGAGTGATATTTAGTGCAAGTCAGTGAGGATGGTTTTTAGCATAGGATGGATAATATATAAAAATAGGCTTTTAGCACTAGTTTTGACTTATACTGCATAGCGTGGATTTGGCAGGGTCACTTTTTAGCGCAGGTTGGCTAGACACAATTTCAGCGCAAATGGCATGATGTAAGTTAGCCTGGGATTTTGATGACTCTGACTGACCACAGGTTTTGAGGTCGATGAGATCACATTTAAGCGCAAGTTGGTGAATGATAAATCTAGCGCAAAGGATATAAAGATGTGTCGGCAGGGAATTTCGAAGGTGTCAACCTTGCGCTAATTTGGAGGGCTAGTGCACAAAGTTGGCAAGGGTCAATTTCGGCGCAAGTTGATAGTTGCCTTTTTTAGTGCCAGGCAGTGTAAGCCATTTTTAGCACTTGGTGCAGTAGGGGGTGTTTTTAGCACCAATTTTTGAAAGTCCCTAGGTGACAGTATATTTCAAAATATATAAATTTCCTATACTTTAAATATTTTGAAATATACTGTTAAGATGTTTGAGATAGGTTCCAGATCCATAGGATTTAACATGCAAATTCTATATTTTTGAGGTTCCACTAGATTTTAGACTTAGCCATTTTTCAAGGTTTTCAAGGTTTCAGACTTAGCTAAATCAGGGTGTCAGGGCTATTCATCAGGATGAAAGTATATGGACCTCTTGGTGAAATCTTGCAGAATTTGACATGATTTTGCAACTATAAGACCTGGAAACTAGGAATTTCAACATGACACATCTTGCAGTAGCAATTTCAAGTATAATATCTAGTGACATAGGATTTTAGAGCAAAGTGCAGTAACACCCAATTTCAGCACAAAAGGTAACAAATGACTATTTCTTAAGCACAAGACCACTCAAGACACCTCCAAATTAATTATGAAAGACATCAAATCACTCCAAACATGCAAAATACCCAAATTTGAAGCAAATCTTGCATTATTAGCACATATTCACCCTCTCATCATCATAAGTAACAAAGGTTGAGACTTCAAGCCAAAGCAAAAAAGGGGGTCTCCATTTGGCAAAATGGGGCATGTGTGCAAGACACAACACCCTGCACCTAAGATTCCATGGTTCCCCCTTGCATCATCGTCAAAATTTAGTTTTAGGTGGCTCAAGTGAGGGGGATTTTATTTCACCAATCCCCTTTTCCTTACTTTGGAAGTATGCAGACCACCAACGGGGTATTCTGGCGAAGCTTTTAGCAAATGCCATTTTTTCATTATCCCATCATCCCGGCTAGTAAATGGTTTGGGACTTCTATGCTGACACTTTTGTCTGGCCATTAGAATTTCATAAAGCCCAATTTCAATCTTTTTTACCACCCCTTCCATGGTAGAGGCCTTTTCCTAAAAAATCCTTGAGTTCCTTTCGCACCAAATGTGCCACAGAATCATTAACGGCCTCACGATCCAAACACCCTCCCAGAAAGAGTTATCTAAGCCTTGTACAGTTAACAAATAGAGAAAGCAGATTATTGGGAAGGGCACCTTTCCAGTTGCAATAGTCAAGAAACTAGGACTAGACACTATTAGCAAAGGGACAATTCAAGAGTAAGTGATATGTGTCCTCATCTGCTTGGCACATCACACACCTAGATGGTCCACAAATTCCAATGGATTTTAGTCACTCTCTAGTGAAAATTCTCTTATGCAAAGCGGTCCATGAGAAATCAGGCTACCTTAGGTGGGCACCATGGGCTCCAACAAAGCTCTGCTGGCCAACCCGAGCCAGATTCCAATTGAATCAATAGTTTATAGCCCATTTTAACTGAGTATCTCCTAGAAGAAGCCCCAGTCCAAACAATGGAGTCATTCGATTCATTCATGAAAATCTTTTGAATTTCTAATTCCTTTCTTAGAATGTATTTCTCTTCAATATGGATGTCAATATTGTCTAGTGACTTCCAATTTCATTGTAGTTTGCCATTGATAGAGGAAGAACAAATATAATCTCTTACTTGCAATCCACAAAGTTTTGATAGAACATTTATGCAATTAAAAAGCCTCACATCATTGCTTAGGGAAGGATACTCATTCCAAGAGTCAAGCTAGAAATGGGTTGAACTGCCATTGTTAATCTTCCACGAAATGTGTTCTGTGATAAGATTTCTACATTGGATCATAAAATTCCATATGTGCGATCCTCTTGGTGGATTTGGATTTGTAAGAATTCTACTGGGGTCATCTAAATCCAAGTATTTGTGCTATAGAATTTGACACCATTTGTTGCATGGATGTTCATACATCCTGCAAATGAGTTTAGCCCCCAGAGCTTGATTCTATTTTTGAATTTTCCTAGCACCAACTCCACCATGGGCCTTGTCCATGCGAACTGTATCCCATCCAAGTAAGGGAATCTACCTAGCCTCATTAGAACCTTCCCATAGGAACTTATTTAAAATCCCCTTAATTCAATTGTTTGCCTTATTGGTGACTTAGATACAAGAAAGAAGGTAGATAGCGATGACAAACAAAATCGCTTTGACCATAGTTATTTTCCCTACTAGAGTGATCCATTTACCCTTCCATGCAGAAGCCCTATCTCTACACTTCTCTATTATTTTACTCCAAAGATTTGTTTTGATGGCTCCTTTAAATAAGGGGACCCCCAAGAACTTTCCATGAAGATCCATGACCTGGAATTCAAGCATAGACAAGATCCCACGCCTAACACTTTTCTTGGTATTCAAAAAATAAATACAAGATTTTCGTTTATTTATTACTTGGCTTGAAGCCTGAACATACTTTTCTAGCATGTCCTTAATTACCTTGGCCTCTATCAACTCAGAGACTCCATACAGAATTGTATCATCGACGAACTATTGATGTGTTACAGAAGGGAAATTATGTACCACCAACACACCCTTCCACTATCCCATCTCAGCCAAATGTTTGATTTCCCTTTCGAGGGCCTCAACCATGATGATGAACAAGAAAGGGGAGAGCGGATCTCCCTAGTGTAGGCCGCGAGTGGAGAAAAGAATCCAACTAGGCTGCCATTGATAAGGATGGAATAACAAACTAAAGACACACAATTGAAAATCCATTTGGTCCATTTCTTATCGAATCCAAAGGCCTCCAATATTTTCATAGTGAATCTCCAATTGACCTTGTCGTAAGCCTTGCTTACATCCAGTTTCAAAACCATGCAGCGTTGATTGGTGGAGGTAATCGAATGTACAGACTCATGAGAAACTATGATGTCATCCATTATTGTTCTTTCTAGTGTGAACCCACTCTATTCCTCAGAGATAATTAGGGCAGGAGAGATTTGAGCCTATTGGTAATTACCTTGGTAATTATTTTGTAGATTGTATTGTAGAGGGAAATAGACCTGAAATCTGAAAGAGAGTCAGGATCAGTTTTTTTTGGAATTAGAGAAATTAAGGTGGATTTGATGTCTTTGATGACACATTTTGCTTTCCTCAAATCCTCCACTAAGTGCCAAACATCTTCCCCTAAAATGTGCCAAAATTTTTGGTAGAAACTAGCCAGAAACCCATCCAAACCAGGGGATTTATTAGACACCATTTGAAAAACTGTGGCTAACTTCCTCCTTCATAATAGGGGCTAAAAGAATGTGATTGTCTTCGTCACTCACCATTTTGGGAATTAGACTAAGAAAGTGAGATTTCTCTGAAAAACTTTTGGCTTCTGTGTATGCCAATAAATTTTGAAAGAAATCTAGAGTGGCAACCTGGATATCCTCCTTATCTACTAAAGTTGTTCCCTCATCATTTTTTAGGGAAGTGATCTTATTATGCATTCTTTGACACTTTGTGGTGTTGTGGAAGTATTTTGTGTTTAGGTCCCCTACTTTCAACCACAACTCCCTTGATTTTGACTTCCAGTAGACCTCTTCCCTTGCAAGTATCTCCTCATAATCCTTTAAAAGCTCTTTCTTTGCAAAGAAAACTTCCTTTGTCATCCCATGCTCTAGAATGTGGTTGTGAATGGTCTCCTATTCCCCCACAATCCGCTCTTTCTCAGCAAAAATGTTTTTGAAAGATTCCTTATTCCATTTCCTCAACTTGTGTTTAATTGCAATCAACTTTTTTTGCAAACATGAACATCTTCGTGCCCTTTTGTACCCGGATATTCACCCACCAATCTTCCATCAGACCCGAGAGTGCATCACTACGCAACCACATATGTTCAAATTTGAATGGATACCTATCTGGGGACTTATCATCCTCAATAGAGATTGAAACTTGGTAATGATCAGACCCAGGGCAGGGGTTGATCATTAATGTCAGGGTCAAATCCATATTTAACTAGCTTGGACTGATGAGGTAGATCAAGGAGTTCAACAATATTTGTGAATCATTGTCTTCTGTTGGTCCATGTATAGCTTCCATTTTTTAGTGCAACATCAATCAAACCCAAAGAACTTACAAATTCCTGAAAATCCCTTTGTTGTTTGCTTATTTGAAATTTGCCACCCTTCTTTTCTCTTTGTGCCAAAATTATATTGAAATCTCCTCCTATCAGAAATAAGTTGAAGTTAGAAAATTCAAGGAAGAGTCAAATTTAACTCCAAACCTTTACTTTATCCTCGATCTTGAAGGCCTATAGACATTCACGAGCCCGAACATCAAATTGGAAGAATTGAAGTGAGCCCTCATGCCATCCAATTGGAGGACTCCAAGAAGATGCTAACCAAAAGGTGATTGTGTCTCTATAGAACAATAATGCCACCTGATGCACCAACAGATTGTATGAAATGTCCCCCAAGTCTTTACATTTTGCTTAAAAAAACCTTGGCTTCCTCTAGATTAAGTTTGGTTTCCTGTAATAGAATAAAATTAGAATTGAGAACCTTGAGTTGGCACTTATCCAAGCATTGTTTGTTAGGGGTGTTTAAGCCCCTAACATTCCATGTGGAGATATTCATTGCCTCCCAAGGGAAGGGCTTCCTCCCTTGGTTCCAAAAATTATGTTAAGTGATGCTTGGCTCTTCTAGCATGCCTCCTCCTCTCTTTTTTCTTTATTTGTCTTCCTACCCTTCTTTTTTTGGATTTAAGATTTGGCTTGGAAATCTTTGATGCTATTTGGTTGATGGTCCTAGTTTCTGCTATCCCAAACTCATCTTCTCCCATGGAATCATCTTCCTCCCAATCTGCATCCAAATAATTTTGATCCTCCTCCTCACTTTCTTCCTCCGGATAGGCAAGGGCGGTAGGCTCAGGGATAGCCATCGCCAAGGAAGCCATTGTATCCTTCGATAAAACCACATCCTCTGGGTCCTTCTCAGAAGGAGGCTTCACCATTATTTTGGGCTTGGCGACAGTCGTGTTTAAATATTTTTTTGTCCATACTTTATGTTGAGTGGAAGAACAATTTTTGGTAGAGTGATCCCTCCTCCTGCAAGATAGGCAAAAATGCTTTTTTTCTTCAACTTCTACCGATTGTGTCCAGATCCTGAACCCTGTGGATAAAACAATGTTTTTTGGAATCGATCTTATGGATAGTATCTTTATCCTGGAATATATGTATGAATTGCTTTCCATTATTTCTTCGTCGATCTCCATTAGAGCACCAAGATAATTTCCAATTTTCTTCAAACATTCGTCAGCCTAGAATTCCATCGAGAGGTTGTGAAATCTCTGCCAAATCAGTTCTTCTACCAGGGCACATCTTACTGGATCAAAATTGGGGTTCCATCTTTAGATATAGAGATACAAATTTTCTTCCATCCAAACTCTGTTATTTAATCTTTCTTCACAATCTTCCTTGTTAAGGAAGATGGTGATGAAGAAGCTCTAGGGTAAAAATTTCAAAACAAAGGTACTCTTCTAGTTGTTCTTCGCCCATTCTTCTATTTTACCCCTCGATTTATTCCCTCCCAAGAATCTGCAAATAATTGCATTTTCTCTCATCATCAAAGATTTTCATCTGCTTCATCAGATAAATCAATATCACAACCATCCAAATCCATCGAAATATCCTTCATGGGTTTCGAAATAGCATTGTCCTACACCTAATTTTTTCATGTGCGACCTCCTTTGTGAGCCTTTCTCTCTCTCTCTCTGTATATATATGTGTGTGTGTGTGTGTGTGTGTGTGTGTGTCTATTTCTCTTAATCTCTTAGTCTCTATCTCTATACCTCTCTTTCTCTTTATCTCCCAATCTCTCTTATATCTCTTATCTCTATCTTTCTCTCCTACTCTATCTCTATATCTCTCCCTTTCTATATCTCTATCTCTCCCTGTCTATTTCTCTCTCTCGTCCTCCCTATGTCTCCTAGTCTCTCTCTTCCTCTATCTCTTTCTCTCTTTTCTTTATCTCTCTTTCCCTCTATATCACTTATCTCTCTCTCTCTCATGTCTATTTTAAATTAGTCTCTAATTCACTCTGTAACCACCTCTCTCTCTCTCTAAAATTTAATATTCTTAAATATATTTTAAATATGATATAGTATAATATAATTGTATATTTAAATATTATAAAATTTGATTATATATTTTTTCTATATATAAAATCTATACTATAATTATATTTATTAATATATTATTTTAAATAATATGAATTATAAAATATAAATATAATATAACAATATATTATAATAAGATGCATTTTATTATGATATTTTATTTTAAATAATAATATAATATACAATAATAAATATAACATATTCATATGATGTTTTTGGTATTGATAAGCTGCAAACATGGGTGCAGATCCTGATAACAAAAAGCCCCATGGGCAGTAAAATAGGCTAAAGGCCACGAGCAACATAGAAACAACTGACTAGCAGCAAAATTTCATAACAATATCAAAAATGAAACTAAGACCAGAGCATAAAACAAAAAAACTAATGCAACAATTCTTTCCAATCATCTTTAATCAACTTGATCAACTCCTCTTTGTTCTCGAGCACAACATCAACATCAGCGATATGATCATCTTGCAAAATAGAAAAGGTATTGGCTGCTTATGGAAGACCTTCAAGCAAGCGGTCACTAGCACCTAAACTTTGTTTTCCATGGCTGAGAGCTGAGACTTAACATCATCAAGCTCTTGCATAAGCTTCATGTTAGACTTAACTTCTGTGGCATTCTCCATCTCCTTATCAGGGGTCTCCAGAATCTCAATCTCCTCCTATTCAGTGTCATAAAACAAATTATTCATTGAGTCAAAGTGGCTTCCTCCTTCTTGTTCCTGCACCAGAGTAGTCTTAACCTCCCTAATTTCCATTTCATTCTCAGGGTCATCATGATCAGAAGCAAAGGAATAATCAACTATTTTCAACACCCGGGGCTTCCCACCAGTGAGCCTAGATGACCTATGAATGCTAGGTCTTCTCTCAGTATTTTCCCTGCCCACATCCTTCTCCTTGACATCAATAATGTCCACCTCTTTCTGCTGCTGGGAAATATCCAAACCTTTCTTAGTCTCCGGTTCCACACTCCTCAAACCCACTTCACCTTTTTTGGCTTTCTTCTTACCACCTTTGGCAGAGCTAGGATGGCTTTGCAAGCCTTTGCATTTATTTCCTCCAAGGGGTGGAGGGTAACTTCTCAGCCCATAAAGGCCCTTAACAACTTCTTTACAGGATTGTCAATGGGACTCATCCCCACCCCCAAAAATTGACACAGGGGTCCAACCAAAATGTTGGGCCCTAGGGGAAGAGGTGTCCAACATGATGAGGGGGTTAGAACCCGGAACAATAGGAGAATTAGAGGGGGGTTAGCAAAGTTAGTAGGGTCAACATCAGCAAGAGACAGGGCTTTCAATTTGGAGGGGCTACCAAACTTGACACTGAGAGGGATATTATCATCTGAATCATCATTGGCATTATCTTCAACAAGGCTAGCTTTAGGGGGTTGAATAGGGCAAAGGGCCAAATGAAATTGGTACAGTCAGAATATAAGACCCTGATGCAGGGGAACCGCAACCACAACTGGATTCCCTCACGGGTTTTCCTAGTCAGCTTAATAGAAGCTTCTAGGCTAGAAAGCAAGTAGAAAGGGAAATTTACTAGTATTTTATGTCTGAAATGGTTTAACAAAGCAAAATGGTAATGGTAGAAGCACCTATAGTGACATTCAAGAGTAAAAAACTTCATAATGAGGTAACATACCTGGTCCCAGGGGTTAACTAGGCTCTCGCGCTCAAAGCCGCCTTGTAGATTGACTTGTTTCTCACCTTCCCGATAGAAATGCTTCAGCCCCTTTGGATCTTGGACCTTAGTTTGCTTTTTCAACCTTTGTCCCTTACGTTGCAGGCCTATGGCATTGACAATGGACTCCTCTGAAACAACAAATTGCACACCGCCAACCTTCACCCTCCTGTTCACATCCCATGACATAGTGTTACCTTTTTAATTTGCCCTTATTCAATTTTTCGTGATCCTTCCCTTAGCAAAAAGTCGGCTTACCATCTTCCCTTACCGGTCATATGTTTGTTTATTAAGTCGACGCCTTATTTTTTTTAAAAAAAATTCCCCACCTGTCATCTTGTGTGTGAAATTACTGAAGAGTTGAACATTCAAACTTGAACCCTTTCCACAGTTCAAGAGTTCAATGGTTCAAGAGTTCAACAGTTCAATGGTTCAAAATTTAATGTTTCTTGAAAAGTCGTTTAACTATTGGTCGGTCCGTGTAACTCATCTTGTCTCTCTGAACCTTCGCGTTGAACCTCATTTCAAAGGTTCAAAGGTTCAACGTTCCGTGACTATAGTCTCATTTCTTCCTGAAGCCTTCTTTAAGTCAAAAATTAGCGAGAGATTTAGAGGGAAATATGTCCGAAACTTATTATGAAGCGGAAAGTTCTAATGTTTGAAAGGTTATGGATAATAATTACACATCGAGGTCATGTATGAGAAATGCTTGCAATTAATGCATCTATTAGAGTTCATGTCTTATCAAGCATTTTTAGCACGTATTATTTCATCTAGTAATTATTCAACCTGGTTTAATGCCTTTATCAAGAAAGAACAAGCCAATTTTAGCAAATAAACACACAGGGTGATGCAAAAGGAGAACAACGCGGGAGGTATATGATTTTTGTTGCCCAGTTTGACAGTAATTTCTGATCCATTGAAGGTGAGTTTGACCTTTCCTATAAGCTGATTCCATTACTTTATTGGAAAGGAGAATCATTTTGTGTTTCTGGTATTATTAAAAGAAATTCAAAGCATTTTCCATTACATTTATTCAGTCTGTAGCCATGAAATCTGCCTGTTTTGGTTTTGAACATGGTTCAAGCCTTATGTGTTCTCTTCCTGAATTTGGGGATACCTCTCTAGCTCAATATGATTTAGAGGATTTTAAGGAGAGGGTTAAAAATCCTGTGTCAACTTCCATAATGGAGAAAATAGTGGAAAGTGGTTTAGTCGAAGCTACAACCTTTCCCATGGCGTTACAATGCATTGAATTGGTCCTGGAATGCATGAATAGATATGACCCCCAAAATAGGTGTATCAGAAATGCGGATGGCAATGTGTTACTACCTATTAATAGATAAACCCTAATGGGTGTGATGAAGATTCTGCCCAAGGAGCCATATTCTGATCTTAATATTACTTCCTCTTATGGTCATTTTTCATTAAAGAAAGCAAACTACAGGAGCGTAATTGCAAGAAATTGGTTACTGAAATTTCAAAAAGGAGGTTCAAGACTGCCCAGACCACTAACAAGAGAACACATGATACCGGAAATAAAGGATATTATGGTGTTGCTACAAAGGCTAAAGGGTAACTTCCAGGCATATTATTGGAAGGACTGGATGTATTTCTTCATTCAAGTGATCCTCCAAGGAGAACAGTGTTTGGACTGGGTAGAAATCATAGCCGAATGTTTGCATCTGGGTCTGAGTAATTATTTGGGGAATAAGGATTTTTATGTCTTCATATCTTTTTTACTACCTAGCCTCTACAAGACAATGGGGAGGGCTACCTCATGCACCCTTGGTTGGAGACAACAAAATTTATGATTATTATTCACAATTATAGATGCAAAATTGTTATGAGAATTATAGGAGAGTTAATGATGTTTTTACTAGAAGAATGACTCATGAATTGGCAGACAACATTAATAAGAGAATGTCTGATGAAGCTATGCAGCTGATCAGTATTTATGGTAGTTTCTTTATTCAGTTTCCCAAATTTACTTATATCAGAGTTGGTGGTTTTGATGGCGAACCTGTGAAGCTACCCAGGAATGTTTTTGATCGCTTTGTATTGATAGAAGTTTGCAGACAGCTAGCCCATGTGGATAAGAAATTCCCAACGAAGAAGGAATCTGGTATATCTTTTCCCATTGAACTTGGATACTATTCATGCCAGTCAATTTCTGACACTTTGAATTTAGAAGTGGACATGAAAAAGTTCAATTTTCAGTACTATACTGCTAGATCCCAATTCGACAGCAAAGGCTTTGCTAGGGACAATTTGGATTTTGGAACGAGATTTTCAAACATTCCTCAAATAGAGGACTATTGGGAGGATTGTTAAGATGAATTTGAAGTCAGAAAGAGGCTTTGGTGTAGGTTCTCCTTAGGGCAAATAGCTACCCTCAATTTAAATATGAATATTTCTAGAATAGTTGATAATGAGGAACAGGTGATTGATCCTCAATTTGAACAGATAAAACAATTACCTATTCCAGAAATTGATTGGAATAAAGATGAAGAGGATCAGATTGAGGTTAAAACCCTCCTGGTAATTAGGAGAACTGAGAAATGGTTGAGGGAACGTAGACTGAAAGAAGTTCAAAATGAAGGTTCCCAGCAATGTGCACCAATGGGTGAATCACCATCTCCACTAAGCTCTTCTAATCGGCTTATTACTATTTGTGATGCAGGTACTCCCAAGCCAAAAACTGGAAGGGGTCCTATCATCAAAGAGTCCAAGAAAGCCCTTACAACTATTCTACCCCCTCACACCAGTAGATCAAGAACTAAAAGTAGGAAGAAGAAGCAGATTTCTGAGAGAATAGTTATGGACTTAAACTCTGAAGAGGATTCAGGAGAAGCACCAAGTGATAAAGGGTTTGATGCACCAATGGCAGAGAAGATTAGTACAAATCAACAAACAGAGGTTGATTCAGATTCTGCCGATCTGATGATGATTTCAAATGTGCCTTGTAAACAATTGAATCCCGGTAAAGAAGTTTCGGTCCTTGCACCCAAATGGTTGGAAAGTTCAATTAGTGATAAAAGAAAAGTAGTTCCATTTTCATTACCATTGGAGGACATGGTTAGCAAGTGTCTAGGAAAGACCCCTAAATCTAAGAAGCTGAAAACAACACCCAGGGTGGAAATTGACCCTAATACAGGGAACTGGAGTGCAGAAATAGCCCGGCCGACAACTGATGAGGAAGTTCAAGATCCCACAGTTCTGGATTTCACAATAGAAAGAATTGATCTTGGGATTGCATCACGTGCCGCGGATGTGCATCATCTTGAAGCATCTACTAAAAGAATAGTCAGCCGTACCTGGAAGGATGAAAAAGATAAGAGGGAGTTGAAACAGACCTTACAATCAATGACAGAGTATATCGATGCCATTCATAACCCAAACCCACAACCTATTTCTCAACTACCTCTATCTTTTGACCCAAAATCTTTGATCAATCAGAAAATGCTAGACCAAATACACAGGAACAAAATGGTGACTAAAGTGTTTGATGATTGGTTGGATGATATTATCCAGAAAGGTACATAATACATTCATGAATTGAAGAATATATATGATCAAACCATGGCTACCATCAAAGATTTGAAAACACAGAATGCTTCGTGGGTAAAAGATGAAGGGAAATGGATGAATGTGATGAATCAAATTGATGAAGTAAAGAAGTATCAGGTAACAAATTTTTTATCAGAAAAGAATATGATAAGTCTGAATGATGATATACTATATGTAAGTAAGAGAAAAATTGAATGGAGAAACTCAGTATCTCGTCAAGGACGAATTGAATTTGTAAAAATGATTAAAGAAATAATCAAGTTCACTCAATCCTTACAGCATGATTTGGAATGCATCGATGTGAAATGTATAAAGGATGATGGGGAGCTAGAAAAGGATATTGATACTGTGATTCAATCCTTTAGAGAGAAAATTAGTTTCGTTAAAGAAAATGATAACCTATTAACTAAAGATTTCTCTCGGATATCAAAGGTGGAATCACTTCTTCACCTCTGTGTCGATGCACTCCTGGAGCACGCAGAGAAAGTGGTGAAAATTCAAAGAGAGAAAGATGTTTGGAATGCAAGGGTTAAACACATTGCCATCCCCAATTTCTCGAAAATCTAGGAATTTGTTACTGCGTATCAGGAGTGGAAGGTGCAACATGTCTCCTTGGCTGAACAAAACAAATCTAGACATTCTAATCTGCTGCCCCAGTCATGATCTTACTTGCATAGTCTCTTTATTCAGTTATTTAGTTGAAATTATGTTTAAAACTTGGTCTTTCAATGAGTTTGTAAGAAACTAAATCCCGTATGGGTCAGAGTTTGCTTTAACTCTGGGTTTAAAAGACAGTTAATTAGGGCAATTATATATATGTTTTTAGTTGTTAAAACTGATATAGAGAATAGTGAAGAAGAAGACACAAGGAATTTTAGAGCTGAACTTCTCAGTTTTACAATATATGTGATGATTGTTTGAAGGATTTTCATCTGTGAATGAAAAGGAGAAATAATTACTGCATACTTAAATATTTGTGTTTGAGTATTTGAAATCAGGTTTATGTGCGAACTCTTCTTTCAACCGATAATTATTCTTTCATTGGATAACTCATCATATGTGTTATATCTTTTACTGGTTCAGTAATATACATATTTATATATTTGATTATTGTTGAGGTTATAATCTGTGCGTTCTATCACTAAATAATGTTATATGGAGGAAAGACATCACATTCATAGCATGGTGATGTATGGATGTTAGTTTGCCTTAAACGCTTTCTAGTTAAAACTGTGTCTGAATGATTAGAATAGTTTGAATTCATTGAAAATCAAAAAGGGAGGTGTACCTTAATTCAGAGGGGAATTATTTTTGATAGTTCACCCATTTGTTGTTTAACTTATTTGTTCTAGAAAAGAAAGGGTTATACATTCAGAATAAAACATTTTTAGACCAGGACAAATCTGTTAACCAACAATTTTTGGCGACTTTCTTGGGGAACAAAGTCTTTTGTTGAAAGATTAGTCTCCTTAATATGGAGCAACGATGGTGCTTCCTCATGAAAATAGAATTCCTGTTCTACAGCCTAATCTTAGTTTTCAAGAGGAATAGGAAGATATAATTGGTCAGTTAAATACTCTTGCATGGCGCACTCGCCAAAATATTGATGATTATAGAAGGGCCAGCCAAGTATTAGAACAAGAAGAAGAATTGGCTGATAATTTAAGATTGCTGTTACTCAGACAAAGGAGGAGGCAAGCAGAAAACGTAGTAAGAAATCAAGCCCCTGAAGCCCCAAGAGGTCAAGAACAGCCTAGAAACTAGTAACTACTTATCCAGTTATAATATCATAAACTGGATTCCAGAAGATACACAAGGTCTTTAAGGAGAGAGGGAGTTGAGGATCCTACTTTTCAAACGCTACAAAGCTTAAATTTTCCTTACATTCCCACCCCTATTAGAAGAGCTAGAAGTAGACCTCCTAGTCCTCCTAAACCCTCTACATCCTCTATCTATCAAGCCTTAACTCTTTCTGGTACTATCATTCCCTCTGCTATAAGGATTCTACCAATGGCTCAACCTTGGGGAGTAGCTATAGGACTTCTAAATTTAGGGGCTAACTTGAATCCTCTGCCTAAAAATACAAGGGAAAACTTACCCAAATTTAATGGAGATGGAAGACAATCACCAGATGAACATCTGAGTGCCTTTACCGCAGCATGTGGTGTGTTAGGTGTGCAACATCAAGATGTAGCCTTAAGGCTTTTCGTGTAAACCCTAATTGACACCGCAACTCAATAGTTCTATCATCTAAGTGACTCTTCAATCACAAACTGGAATGATATGAAAACTGCATTCAAAAACAGATTCAAAAGCACAGAAGATGAACATTCCCTTCTTGCTCAATTGACTCAACTTAAGAAAGAGATACATGAACCTATGAGGGAATTTATAGCCAAATTCAATAGAATTGTGCACAAAATTCCAACTGCTAAAAGGCCAACTCCTGAGAATCAGAAATGTTTCTTTATTAATTCTATGCCTCTTGATATTAGTTTTCATCTTAGAAGAGGTGCAGTTGCTGACTTAGCAATCGCACAAACCTTGGCAGTCAGGTTAGAAGATGATCTTCTCATGGCTGGAAAATGGAAGAAAGAAGTCCAAGTACCTAATGCTCAACCCTCATCCTCTACAGATCCTGTGGTTCAAGGACTAGTTAATGATATGATTGCCCTAAAAAGAATGTTACCTAAGACTGGTACTTCATTTCAACAACCATATCAAGATGTCAACAGGAGAAATTTCAATCAATAGACAAATACTGGTAGGACATTACCACTTACATCAGCACAACCAAGGTTAACTATTGAAGCTCCTCCTAGAAGAGGGAATATGTGTGCCTTTCATTTAACTACTGATCATGATGGAAATTCTTGTTCGGAGATGCTTAGATATGCTCAAATGGCCACCACTCAAGATGTTTTGGGAGAGATTACTGAAGAAGAAAGGAACTTTGGGGAACCTGGCGAATCTAAAATACACTTCCTAGAATATGAATCAGACTCAAAAAGAGGAGGTGAAATATTGGTTACTCTTGAAGATCCTTCATGTGCAGTGCTTACCAGAAGTCAAAAGAATTCAAGATTTTTAAATACTCAAGAAGTGCCTGTTAAAGGTAAGGAACCTCTTATTAGAACCTTTGATGCTAATTTGAAGGCCCAAGAAATTAAATTGTTACATAGAAATGATCGTGAAACTTCCTTTGATATTGTAGAATTTTGTAAGTCCACAAAAATTCAAATATCCCCTGTTGAATACCTCAAGTTAAAACCCAAAGAACTTGATAAATTGGTTGAATATGTCAAAAGTGGTCCTACACAAATTGAACCTGAAAGTCAACTAAATGTTAATTCCGAATCTCCCATCGCTCAATTATTTGCTTCTCCACCTGAATCACCCACGCACACTCCTAAAATGGCCTTCAATTCATCTAATGATACTCCTTATATGGTTAATATGAAACCCAACCCATTTTATGTTTCTTTATTCATAAATGGCCATAAACTCAGTAATTGTATCATAGACTTAGGTGCTTCTGACAATATTATGCCTTCTTCCGTAGCCAAAGCCCTAGGTCTATCCCTTACAAAAACATTTGGCAGATGTTACTCTATGGATGGTAAACAGATTTCTTTGCTTGGACAAATTAAAGATGCACGGGTTGCTCTTACAACCTATCCTGATAAAAGAGTAAAGTTGACTATCTTGGTAGCAGATATTCCTGCTAGTTATGGGATGCTGTTGAGCAGGACTTTTTGCAAAGATTTAGGTGGGGATATTAAATTGGATTGGTCAGAAGCTACAATTCTAGTGGGAAAGCAGAAAGTTAAGTTAGAACCTGAACCTAAATGCAAGTTTACTGTGTACCCTTCTGATGATCCTAAGTCTCAGATTCTATTTGAAGAATGTGAATTTGGTAATTATTTTCTCTCTTCTGAAGACATGAAAGAAGAATCCGTTCCAAAGACTGTTCATTCAGATGATTTGTGGACCATGGAATTCGATGGTAGTTGTGCTACCGTTGGTTCAGGAGCAAGGGTTGTTTTGATCTCACCTGAAGGTAAAAATTTTCCTTATTCTTTCAAGTTAGAATTTAAAAATACTAATAACATTGCAGAGTATGAGGCTCTATTGCTTGGGTTAAATGAAGCCAAAGGAAAAGGTATAAAGATGCTCAGAGCAAAAGGAGATGCTGAATTGATTGTTAAACAGGTGTGAGGTATTTTTTCAGTTAAAAATGAAAGATTGAGACATTACATAAATAGAGTTTGGGACGAGATAGAATATTTTGATGCCTTCACTATTGAGGCAATTCCCAGAGATCAGAATACACGGGTGGATTCTCTAGCAGTGTTAGCTTCCCTTCTTCTCCCACACCCTGATTTCAAAAAAATTCATATAGAATAGAACTGGTCTATCGTCCTAATGTCCTAGATAATGCTAAAAATTGGCAAGTTTTTGAGAATGATAGGCAGATCAGAAAGTTCTTGGAGAATGCTGAATTGTTCCCGAGAACTTATTTTGAAGGTTCTGATGCAGAATGTAAAGAATTCAGTCTTGATCCAGGGATCAATTCAAAGGATGATGTAATTTAGTTAAAGGGAAACAAAATCCCTAGAGGACTGGTCTCTCTGGAACATTTGTTCACTCGACAAGATGAATATACCAAAGACAAACTTGTTCAGAATCCTGACAAATTGGAAGATTATGAGAAAATAAACATTGGAAGTAAAACTGATCCTAAATGGATTTCTATTGGTATATGTTGCTCACCAGAAGAGAGAAACAAATTGATTAATTTATTGATTAGGTATAAGGATGTCTTTGCTTGGTGCTATGATGACCTTAAGGATTTTAGGCGTGGGTAGTTTCAGCATCATATTCCTTTGAAAACAAATGCAACCCCATTCAGGCAAAAGTTAAGAAACTATAACCCAAAGGTTGCTGAGGCTATCTTTAAGGAGATTGACCAAATGTTGAAGGCTAGGATTATTTATCCGATTCATCACTCCACGTGGGTGACAAACATTGTCCTAGTACAAAAAAAAAGGAGAAATAAGAATCTATGTTGATTTCAGGAATCTAAACCAAGCCAGTTTGAAAGATAATTATCCCTTACCTGTGATGGATCACATCTTACAAATAGTTGCCGGATCAAAGAAGATGTCCATGCTAGATGGGTTCTTAGGTTATAATCAAATAAGTGTGGCTGTAGCCAATCAACACAAAACTGCTTTCACTACACCTCGGGGAACTTTTGCTTATAATCGTATGCCCTTTGGTTTGATTAATGCTGGTGCAACTTTTCAACGGGCCATGAATTCATCCTTTAGAGATCTGAAAGATCAAATTATTGTCATTTATCTTGACGATCTGACTGTTTTCTCTAAAAGAAGAGAAGATCACTTGAAAGATCTGGAGACCATCTTGCAAAGGTGTCGGAGTCATGGGATATCTCTTAATCCTAAGAAGTCAGTTTTCTGTGTAACAGAGGGTAAGTTGTTGGCACACTTAGTTTCAAAGGATGGAATCAAGATTGATCCAGAAAGGGTTAGAGCAATACAACAACTAAGTCTCCCTTCTAATAGGACTAGAGTTAAGTCTTTCTTTGGCCAGATTAACTTTCTCAGAAGGTTCATTCCTGATTTTGCTGAGATTACAAAACATATTGTAGGGATGATGAGTGAAAAATAGGCATTCAAATGGAACGAGACTGCTAAGAAAGCATTTGAAGATATTAAAGAAGCAATTGCACAAACACCTACTTTGGTAAACCCTAATTTCCAAAAAGATTTTATTATTTATTGTTATGCTTCAGAACATACCATGTCTGGTATCTTACTACAGAAAAATGAATTGAATGTAGAAGCCTCAATAGCCTTTATGATCGTTCCTCTCAAGAAGCATGAACTTAAATATTCTTTAGCTGAGAAACAAGCTTTCACTGTGGTAAAGGTTGTCAAACAATTCAGATATTACATCATTCTCATTCAGTTGTATTTGTTCCCAGTTTGGCTGTGAAAAGCATTCTGACCCAACAGGATGTTGGGATGAATAATAGAGCAACATGGGTTGCTAAGATTCAAGAATATGACTTGGATATTAGGCCAACCAAATTAGTTAGAGGCCAAGGCCTGTGCAAACTGATTGCTGAAACTAAAGAAGTAGAAGAGGAAGAACTTCCCACTGTCCTATTGGTGAGCTTACAAGACCCGTGGTTCCTGAACATGGCACATTATCTTACTTATGGAGACTGTTCTAGTCACCTATCCCCGAAGGAGAAAAGGAATCTAAAGTTGAAAGCAGTGAAATATGTCATTTGGGGTGATGTCTTATATAAAAAGGACTAGATGGAACCTTCCTGAGATGTGTAGATAAAGAACAACAATACAAGCTGTTGGAAGCTTTTCATAATGAAGTCTGTGGTGGACATTTCTCTTCTTCAGTCACAACATTCAAAATCCTTAGAAATTGTTATTATTGGCCAGGTATGTTCAAAAGATACATACAAATGGGTAGCTAATTGTGAAAAATGCAAAATGTTTTCAGGAAGGCCACAACTTGCAGCATTACCTCTGAGGCATGTTGTTATTGAAGAACCTTTCAGACAATGGGGTTTGGACTTTATTAGGCCTCTTTCACCTCCTTCGAGTGCTGGACATACACACATTTTAACAGCAATAGACTATTTTACGAAATGGGTTGAAGCAGCCCTTGTGAAGAGAATCACTTCAGAAGTGGTATGAAATTTTCTCAGAGAAAATATACTGGTATGTTTTGGTGTTCCTTAGAAGCTTGTGGTAGATAACGCTACCAGTTTTTCTTCAATTGAACTTACTTCATTTTGCTATGAGCATAGTATCTCTCTTTCTCACTCATCAGATTATTACCCTCAAGGGAATGGACAAGTTGAGTCCAGTAATAAAAAGCTTATAGCCATCATGAGGAAATTGGTGAGAGATGACCCCAAAGAGTGGCATAAGAAGTTGTACAAAGCACTCTAGGCTGACAGGGTAACCCCAAAAAGGGCAATAGGAATGGCGCCTTTTGAGCTGGTTTATGGGATAGGAGCTCAGTTATCATTACCCTTGGAATTATTTGCAGCCAAATTACAAAATGTCATCGAACATCAATATTTTCAAGATTCCCTAGAAAAGAGAGTTATGTACTTAACTAGGATCGAGGAGGAAAGGAATGAACTGGTTGATTGGATTACCGCTCATCAAGCCAGAGTTAAGATGATCTTTGATCAAAAATCAAGGCCCAGAAAATTCATGGAAGGAGACGAAGTGCTGCTGTGGGATAAGAGGAGGGAACCTAAAGGAGCACATGGCAAGTTTGATTCACTTTGGAAAGGGCCCTTCAAAATTCATCAGGTAATCGACCCCTAATTCTTTCAAATTGGAATGTCCAGATGGATTTGTTCTACCCATGTCCTATAATGGACATGATCTTAAATTGTATCGACTATAAAACAAGTGTCCCCTGTTTTGTACATAGTCTTCCCTTTGTTGTCATGTGCTGTTGTTTTCCTCCCTTTGTTGTCGTGTGCTGTTGTTTTCCTTTTCTAGTTTTGGTTTGCCTTGGTTCTTTTTCCTTCCGTCCGTGTGTTTCAGTTTGTGTGTAACTAGAGTTTCTGAGTTCCCTACATTTTACCATAAAATGCAGTCCCAGTCAGAGCCAATGTTACCTTTTTAATTTGCCCCTATACAATTTTTCGTGATCCTTCCCTTAGCAAAAAGTTAGCTTACCATATTCCCTTACTGGTCATATGTTTGTTTATTAAATCGGCGCCTTGTTTTAAAAAAAAAAATTTCCCCACCTGTCGTCTTGTGTGTAAAATTACTGAAGAGTTGAACCTTCGAACTTGAACCCTTTCGATAGTTCAAGAGTTCAATGGTTCAAGAGTTCAAGAGTTCAATGGTTCAAAATTTAATGTTTCTTGAAAAGTCATTTAACTATTGGTCAGTCTGTGTAACTCATCTCTGTCTCTCTGAACCTTCGAGTTGAACCTCATTTCAAAGGTTCAACGTTCCATGACTATAGTCTCATTTCTTCCTGAAGCCTTCTTTAAGTCAAAAATTAGCGGGAGATTTAGAGGGAAATATATCCAAAAATTATTATGAAGCGGAAAGTTTTAACGTTTGAAAGGTTATGGATAATAATTACACATCGAGGTCGTGTATGAGAAATGCTTGCAATTAATGCATCTGTCAGAGTTCATGTCTTATCAAGCATTTTCAGCACGTATTATTTTAGCTAGTAATTATTCGACCTAGTTTAATGCCTTTATCAAGAAAGAACAAGCCAATTTTAGCAAATAAACACACAGGGTGATGCAAAAGGAGAACAACGCGGGAGGTATAAGATTTTTGTTGCCCAATTTGACAGTAATTTCTGATCCATTGAAGGTGGGTTTGACCTTTCCTATAAGCTGATTCCATTACTTTGTTGGAAAGGAGAATCATTTTGTGTTTCTGGTATTATTAAAAGAAATTCAAAGCATTTTACATTACATTTATTCAGTCTGTAGCCATGAAATCTGCCTGTTTTGGTTTTGAACACGGTTCAAGCCTTATGTGTTCTCTTCCCGAATTTGGGGATACCTCTCTAGCTCAATATGATTTAGAGGATTTTAAGGAGAGGGTTAAAAATCCTGTGTCAACTCCCATAATGGAGAAAATAGTGGAAAGTGGTTTAGTCGAAGCTGCAGCCTTTCCCATGGCGTTACAATGCCTTGAGTTGGTCTTGGAATGCATGAATAGATATGACCCCCAAAATAGGTGTATCAGAAATGCGGATGGCAATGTGTTACTGCCTATTAATAAACAAACCCTAATGGCTGTGATGAAGATTCTGCCCAAGGAGCCATATTCTGATCTTAATATTACTTCCTCTTATGGCCATTTTTCATTAAAGAAAGCAAACTACAGGAGTGTAATTGCAAAAAATTGGTTATTGAAATTTCAAAAAGGAGGTTCAAGACTGCCCAGACCACTAACAAGAGAACACATGATACCAAAAATAAAGGATATTATGGTGTTGCTACACAGGCTAAAGGGTAACTCCCAGGCATATTATTGGGAGGACTAGATGTATTTCTTCATTCAGGTGATCCTCCAAGGAGAATAGTATTTGGACTGGGTAGAAATCATAGCCGAATGTTTACATTTGGGTTTGAGTAATTATTTGGGGAATAAGGATTTTTATGTCTTCATATCTTTTTCACTGCCTAGCATCTACAAGAAAATGGGGAGGGCTACCTCATGCACCCTTGGTTGGAGACAGGAAAATTTATGATTATTATTCACAATTACAGATGTAAAATTGTTATGAGAATTATAGGAGAGTTGATGTATTTATTGGAAGAATGACTCATGAATTGGCAGACAACATTAATAAGAGAATGTCTGATGAAGCTATGCAGCTGATCAGTATTTATGGTAGTTTCTTTATTCAGTTTCCCAAATTTACTTATATCAGAGTTGGTGGTTTTGATGGCAAACCTGTGAAGCTGCCCAGGTATGTTTTTGACCGCTTTGTGTTGATAGAAGTTTGCAGACAGCTAGCCCATGTGGATAAGAAATTCCCAATGAAGAAGGAATCTGGTATATCTTTTCCCATTGAACTTGGATACTATTCATGCCAATCAATTTCTGATGCTTTGAATTTAGAAGTGGACATGAAAAAGTTTAATTTTTAGTACTATACTGCCAGATCCCAGTTCGACAGCAAAGGCTTTGCTAGGGACAATTTGGATTTTGGAACGGGATTTTCACACATTCCTCAAATAGAGGACTATTGGGAGGATTGTTAAGATGAATTTGAAGTCAGAAAGAGGCTTTGGTGTAGGTTCTCCTTAGGGCAAATAGTTACCCTCAATTTAAATATGAATATTTCTGGAATAGTTGATAATGAGGAACAGGTGATTGATCCTAAATTTGAATAGATAAAACAATTACCTATTCCAAAAATTGATTGGAATAAAGATGAAGAGGATCAGATTGAGGTTAAAACCCTCCCGACAATCAGGAGAACTGAGAAATGGTTGAAGGAACGTAGACTAAAGGAAGTTCAAAATGAAGGTTCCCAACAATGTGCACCAATGGCTGAATCA
Source organism: Cunninghamia lanceolata (assembly GCA_027924645.1). Lineage (NCBI taxonomy): Eukaryota > Viridiplantae > Streptophyta > Pinopsida > Cupressales > Cupressaceae > Cunninghamia > Cunninghamia lanceolata. The sequence continues at coordinate 2,143,169 of BSBN01000716.1, read as the reverse complement.
CCATCTCCAATAAGCTCTTCTAATTGGCTTATTACTATTTGTGATGCAGGTACTCCCAAGCCAAAAACTAGAAGGGGTCCTGTCATCAAAGAGTCCAAGAAAGCCCTTACAACTATTCTACCCCCTCGCGCCACTAGATCAAGAACTAAAAGCAGGAAGAAGAAGCAGATTTCTGAGAGAATAGTTGTGGACTTAAACTCTGAAGAGGATTCGGGAGAAGCAACAAGTGATAAAGGGTTTGATGCACCAATGGTAGAGGAGATTAGTACAAATCAACAAATAGAGGTTGCTTCAGATTTTGTCGATCTGATGATGATTTCAAATGTGCCTTGTGAACAATTGAATCCTGGTAAAGAAGTTTCAGTCCTTGCACCCAAATGGTTGGAAAGTTCAATCAGTGATAAAAGAAAAGTAGTTCCATTTTCATTTCCATTGGAGGACATGGTTAGCAAGTGTCTAGGAAAGACCCCTAAATCTAAGAAGCTGAAAACAACATCCAGGGTGGACATTGACCCTAATATAGGGAATTGGAGTCAGAAATAGCCCGGCCAACAACTAATGAGGAAGTTTAAGATCCCACAGTTTAGGATTTCACAATAGAAAGAATTGATCTTGGGACTGCATCACATGCCGCGGATGTGCATCATCTTGAAGCATCTACCAAAAGAATAGTCAGCCGTACATGGAAGGATGAAAAAGATAAGAGGGAGTTGAAACAGACCTTACGATCAATAGCAGAGTATATCGATGCCATTCATAACCCAAACCCACAACCTGTTTCTCAACTACCTCTGTCTTTTGACCCAAAATCTCCAGTCAATCAGAAAATGCTAGACCAAATACACAGGAACAAAATGGTGACTAAAGTGTTTGATGATTGGTTGGATGGTATTATCTAGAAAGGTACAAAATACATTCATGAATTAAAGAATATATATGATCAAACCATGGCTACCATCGAAGATTTGAAAACACAGAATGCTTCATGGGTAAAAGATGAAGGAAAATGGATGAATGTGATGAATCAAATTGATGAAGTACATAAGTATGGGGTAACAAATTTTTTATCAGAAAAGAATATGACAAGTCTGAATGATGATATACTATATGTAAGTAAGAGAAACTTCGAATGGAGAAACTTAGTATCTCGTCAAGGATGAATTGAATTTGTAAAAATGATTAAAGAAATAAATGAGTTCACTCAATCCTTACAACATGATTTGGAATGCATCGATGTGAAATATATAAAGGATGACAGGGAGCCAGAAAAGGATATCGATACTATGATTCAATCCTTCAAAGAGAAAATTAGTTTCGTTAAAGAAAATGATAACCTATTAACTGAAGATTTCTCTCAAATATCAAAGGTGGAATCACTTCTTCACCTCTGTGTCGATGCACTCCCAGAGCATGCAGAGAAAGTGGCAAAAATTTGAAGAGAGAAAGATGTTTGGAAAGAAAGGGTTAAACACATTCGCATCCCCAATTTCTCAAAAATCTAGGAATTTGTTACTGCGTATCAAGAGTGGAAGGCGCAATGTGTCTCCTCAGCAGAACAAAACAAATCCGAAGATTCTAATTCGCTGCCCCAGTCATGATCTTACTTGCATAGTCTCTTTATTAAGTTATTTAGTTGAAATTATGTTTAAAACTTGGTCTTTCAATGAGTTTGTAAGAAACTAAATCTCGTATGGGTCAGAGTTTGCTTTAACTCTCGGTTTAAAAGAATAGTTAATTAGGGCAACTATATATATGTTTTTAGTTGTTAAAACTAATATAGAGAATAGTGATAAAGAAGACACAAGGAATTTTAGAGCCAAACTTCTTGGTTTTACAATATATGTGATGATTGTTTGAAGGATTTTCATCTGTGAATGAAAAGGAGAAATAATTACTGCATACTTAAATCTGTGTGTTTGAGTATTTGAAATCGGGTTTTTGTGCGAACTCTTCTTTCAATCGGTAATTATTCTTTCATTGGATAACTCATCATATGTGTTATATCTTTTGCTAGTTCAATAATATACATATTTATATCTAATTATTGTTGAGGTTAGAATCTGTCTGTTCTATCACTAAATAATGTTATATGGAGGAAAGATATCACATTCATAGCATGGTGATGTATGGGTGTTATTTTGTTAAATGCTTTCTGGTTAAAAGTGTGTCTGAATGATTAGAATAGTTTGAATTCATTGAAAATAAAAAAGGGAGCTGTACCTTAATTCAGAGGGGAATTATTTTTGATAGTTCACCCATTTGTTGTTTAACTTATTTGTTCTAGAAAAGAAAGGGTTATACAGTCAAAATAAAACATTTTTAGACCAGGACAAATCTGTTAACCAACACAGCAAATTGGATAGACAAGTTCTCATCAAAACCATTCAAGCATTCAAGGAACGGTGTAACCCCCCCTCATAGGCAATGCTCCAAACCTTTGAGTCTTCCTTAAACTCACCACAAGACATCAGCTCAGTACACACCTTGTTGCTGCCCATCCTTCTGAACTTACTAAACCAACAATGAGGGATGCAACAACAAAGCTTGGCAAGAAATAGGGTTTGTTCAAACAATCTAGAAGTAAACTGATACTCATTAATGTAAATGTAAGCCATGCACCCTGAATACTCATAAATGTCCTTTGAAATCCCCAACTCATTTAGGACATAATTTTCTACATTATACGGCTCGTGTGAGCTTGCCACAACCAAAATTGCCAACAAGGAATGAAAAGACCTGCAAAGCCAGCAAGGTGATGACTTACGAGGGTCACTATGTTGGTAGTTGTCCACTTGGAAATCTAAAGTCCAACTCAACTGGGGTAAGTGAGTTGTCATGACCATGATGTCATCCTTCACATGCCACCCCAAATAATGAGGGAATGGCAAAAAGGTACTAACAATAGCAAAAAGAAGGGTGTATAAAGTCATTAAAACTTAGGAAGCCACCTCCTTTTGAATGCTAATTCTAACATTCAGGGGAAGAATAGAGATGTTTCTCCAACACCTGAATGGGTAGAGATTAATCCCAAGGTTAGCCATAAGGTCCGCAACTTGATTGCCTTCTCTATAGATATGGACAACTTCAATACCTTCGAACTTAAAAGCAAAGTTTTAATATCATGAATAATGTCTTCAATCTTCCAACCGACCCTAGCTTTGTCTTTAACAACTTCAATAATGAGCTTAGAATCACCTTCAACCACTAGTCAATTGATGCATATTTCTAGAGCAACTTTGAGGCCCTAGAGGAGGGCCAAGGCCTCCGCCACATTATTAGTGTTTTCACCAAGCCCCCCAACAAAATCCATGAAGAAAGCACCCTTGTTAGACCTTAGAACACCTCCCCCACTCGCCAACCTAAGGTTACCTTTAGCAGCACCATCGAAGTTGGGTTTGGACCAACCCACTGGGGGGGACCATTTAGTGTTAGCATGAGCTCTTCTCCTAGTGTCATCCATCTTACAAATACTTGTCGAAATGCTCCACTTCTTTATGATACTAACTTCCAAACTATTAGGAGGATGTTCAACAGCTTTCAAAGTGTTGTTAGAGAGGTTATCCTACAGGAGTTTGGCAATCATACAAAAAACCTCCTCAGGGTTTTTAGAATTTTCTTGAAAGAGCCTATTATTCCTCTCCTTCCAAAGGCCCCAAGTTAGAATGGAGGAATCAGAGCCCAAATTTCTTTACAAATAGGGTGGAAGAGAGGGGAGAACCAAGACCTTATGAGAGTAGGTAGGTCATCATTCAAGCACCAGGGGATTCCCAAATTGTTCATAGCCAAACTCCAGACCTTCCACGAAAACTCACAGTGCAGAAGGAGATGAGAGACAATTTCTTCATCTTTAAAGCAAAGAGTACACCTGTTGGGTATTTGGAATCCTCTAAGCTGAAGGTTATCTATGGTTAGGATTTTGGTTTGCATGGCCAACCACCTTAAATGGTTAATTTTTGGTATAAGATTATGATTCCAAACCCTCCTCCATAGGTTATCATCATTATGAGTTATAAAGAGGTTATATGCGGATCTAACAATAAAAATCCGAGACCTTTCCTTGGCCCACAACATTTTATCCTTCTGTGGGAAGATGGGAATTTTGCATTCTCTAAGAGAGTTGAATCTCATCCGCTTTCTGAACGAGGTCAACCATGCCCTGACAGCAGTTTCCACCCCCCTCTGCTAGGAAGGATATAATCACAAGCCATCCTGGCAAAGAGAGAAACAACCAAATTGACCAAACCTTGGACATTCTAAAATCTATTTAACGACCCCCCTTTATACCAACTATCTTCCCATAATCTTATAGTTCTACCATCTCCCAATTTCCACTTGATGCCCTGCAGAAGCACGAATCTACGTTTTATCACATTGTTCCAGACGACAGAACCTTTGGGGAGGCCAAAGGAATGTAAAAAGTCCTCAAGAATCAAGTTTCCAAAGTACTTGGCTTTCATGATACTACCCTATTCCTTTTCACCCGTTAAAAGATTCCATCCAATTTTGGCAATAAGAGCTTTATTAAGCAGGTTGATCTTTCTTATCCCCAAGCCTCCCTGGGGCTTCGGCCTACACACCTTGTCCCAACCAACCAGAGCCAGTCTATTTTTATTTTCCACTTTAGTCCATAGGAAGTTCCTTTGGATTCTTTCAAACTTCTTAGCTATGTACTTGGGAATTTTGAAAAGGGACAGAAAGTACACAGGAATACCTTGTAGAGAGGCCTTTAGAAGTTGATACTTACCAGCTTGGATTAGCAATTTGCCTTTCCACTCCACCAATTTCTTCTGAATCCTTTCCAGTATTGAGTTCCAATAGTTAGGGGAAACATCCTTAACTATAAAGGGGAGACCCAAATAAGTACCAGGGAGCACACCACTTGAACAACCAAGAATCCCCATAATCTTCTATTGAAGTTCCATAGGAGTGTTGAAGTACACCTGGCTTTTGTCATAGTTGATGCACTAGCCAGCCGAAGTAGCATAATCTTGTAAAACTTGTTTCCATTTCCTAGCCTCAACCATCGAAGTAGACCCAAATAGAATAGTGTCATCCACAAATTGTTGAATAGCCATCGGGTCGGCTATTGAAGCTGGTTTAATGCCTCTAATCTCCTTGGAGTTTACTAAGTTAAGGAAGCTTCTACTAAGGACTTTGGCCATAAGAATGAAGAGGTAAGGGGACAACGGGTCCCCTTGCCTTAAGCCCCTTCTAGTATTAAAGAAGCCCCTAGGGACGCCATTCACCAGGACAGAGAACCTAACAAAGGTGACACATATTTTTATGAGCTGCAAAATTTTTCCTTGGAAGCCCATCTGCTCCAAAATTTTGAATAGAAACTCCCATGCCACTCTATCATAGGCTTTTGATATGTCAAGCTTAAAAGCCATTCCAGGTAATTTACTTCTTTCCATGGAGTGTATAATTTTATGAGTGGATATGGCTGCATCAGTAATTTGTCTACCCAGAACAAACCCCTTTTGGCTACTGCTGATAAGTTTGTCAAGGATGGGTTGAAGTCTAGAAACTAAGATCTTCAAGAATATCTTATAGACGGTATTACATAGACTGATGGGTCTAAAGTCTCCCATACACAAAGGGTCCAAATTTTTAGAAATAAGTGCAATAAAGGTATGATTGAGTTGCTTCAACAACTTACCAGTCTTGAAGAAGTCACAAGCCACCTTAGTGACATCTTTACCCACAATATCCCAAAACTCTTGAAAAAAAGCAAGGGGAAAGCCATCTATCCTCGGGGCCTTAAAAGCACCCATAGAGAATAGACAAGAGCGGACCTCCTCCTCAGTAACCAATTTACCAATTTGAGCATTATCCTATTCATTAAGGTAAGTAAGGATGATGTCAATAAGCTCTTGGTTGAACCTACACTCCTAGGCAGCCAAGAAGTTTTGGAAATAAGAACCAGCAACCTACTCCACCTAAAATTCTGACTTCACCAAGATTCCCTTATCATCCATAAGTCTATTAATGCTATTTCTTTTCCTGTGCCTCATAGTAGACTGGTGAAAGAAGGAAGTGTTCCTGTCCCCCTCACAAAGCCACTGCACCCTCAATTTCTACTTCCAGTAGATTTCCTCTTTTAAAAGTATTTCTTTCCATTCCTTTCTCAAAACTTCTTCTTCCTTAGCAGTATCCTCAGAATTGTCTCCTTGCTCCATCTATTTTTGAATGTCTCCCAATATAGTAGAGATCCTCTTTTTATTATCAAAGATATTGCCAAAGGTGTGCCTATTCCACCCCTTAACCTTATTCTTAACCAAGAAACGTTTCTGAGCTAGTGTAAACATGGGGGTACCTTAGACAATAACATTCCACCAACTGGCTAACTTGTCCCTAAACTCAGGATGCTAGGTCCACATAATTTTGAACCTAAAAGGGAACGGTCCTTTGACATCTTTATCTCTCCAAGAAAGTAGGGGGGGTTATGGTCCAAAGTAGTTGTAGGAAGGGCTTCCAAAGTGGAAGTACTGATGAAATCCCAGCCTGAAGGGACCAGGACCCTATCCAATCTAACTTGAATCAAGTTTCTTCCCTATCTCTAGTTAGACCAAGTAAATCGGTGTCCTTGAATGTCAATATCTATGAGGCCTTCTTTGTTCAGAAAATTTGCCAAGTCCACCATGATGTCAGTGTAGTCCATAATACCACCACTTTTTTCTAAGGGGAAGAGGGGGGTGTTAAAGTCCCCAGCCAACATCCAGCAACTAGTGTTGTCCCTAGCAATTAGGGAGGATAGATGATCCCATAAATCTCTTCTAGGCCCCCTTTGGTTAGGTGAAATGTCCCCAATCAGATTTTTATTAAAACCCCACAAAATCTGAAATTGACTTTGCATTAACAACACAACTATCCATCACAACATCTAGAAACTAGTGACTAGTTTTCATAATAAACCATCCAAAACATTGCAACACAACTCCAAACCACTTTTATTATTATTTTATGATGAAAACACACATGTGCAGGTTTGATACATAATATTTACCCAGCAGCAAACTATCACAACAAATTAGTAATTTCAGCCATGACACATTCAGCAAAATACTGAAATACACATAGAACAACTCACTACAAAGCCTCCAAACTCTTAGATACACACCCAGAACTGATATGGATGTAGAATGACATTGTAGATAATGTATTACAGCAGCCCACATAGCAAACCAAACCCCACACAATAGCAAATGTGAACAACAACACAAACAACTCCTAAAACACATTACAAAATCACTACAAACACCTACAACAACACAAGAACACTGTACTACTAAATCTTGTCAGCACAAATGCAATCTCTGAGATAGTATTGCTGTATCAAACCAAGAACATCACCCCCAATTTGCTAGAAACTCATGTCCACCGGCCACAAGCTCTGTCTTCAATGGTTTCCCTGTCCACTGAAGCTACACAAGCATCTGCTTTGCAAGAAAGAGTGAGAAATTGTCATTAGCCTCCCAAAATGCAATGTTACATTATTTTATGATGTGAGAGGCCATCTTGGGCATCCAAGATCTCCCATGCTTGAATCTTAGGAGTTACAACTCCCATATGCCACTTGGGTGCTTCAAACAATGCACTCTGTCCACTTGTCAAAGGTGCAATCCCTATTTTTTGGCAAATCTCTTCACAAATCTGCCCAAATATCCATAAAATATTCCCTCCCAAATCCAAATGTCCAAAGGGAATATTTGAGCTCTAATTACATTTTATTTAATATTTATTTGTCCTTTAATATTTGAAAATGCATCGAAACAAACATAATATTAAATAATCAATTTCCCTCCAAGCTGCCATGTAAAGTGACTTACTATTTTTGGATAGGAGGGACTTACTAAAAATAGAAAATGTTATTTTTGGAAAGGGGACATGACAAGTCCTCCCTCCCAAATTTTGCTTCTCCTCAAGCAATGGAGATTAAGATGCTCAAGTATCTCAGGTCCCTCCCATGATGCATCCTTAATTGGCATGTTCTTCCATTCGATCAAATATTCTGTGATGCACCTGTTTCTGAGTTTCTTCTCCCTTGTTTCCAGCACTCTTTCTAGAATCATAATTAGTTTCCCTTCATCATCCAATGGTGGTAAATCATGTGAAGTAACAACTTGCTGTCCTACCACTTTCTTCAAGCATGAAACATGGAAAATAATATGAATTGTACTACCTGAAGGAAGTTCCAACTCATAGGCCACTTCTCCGATCTTTCAGATGATTTTGTATGGGCCATAGTACTTGGGCTTGAGTTTCTTAGCCCCATTCTTCTTCAATGTACTCTATTTATATGGCTACAATCTCACAAAGACCAAGTCCCCAACTCAAATACTCTCTCTGTCCTCTTCCTATCTGCATAAATATTTTGCTGATTTTGTGCATGCTATAAGTTATCTTTAAGTGACCTCAAAATCTCCTGACTCTAATTTATTATATCACTTACTGCTGGTACACGACTATCTAAAAATAGTAATCAGCAAAGGAAAGTGCATCATGCCCATAAAGAGCTCGAAAAGGAGTCATACCTATAGACATATGAAAAGAAGTGTTGTAACAATACTCCCCTAGATGCAACCTTTTCACCCAAGCATGTTGTTGATCTGAAACATAATTTCTTAGGTATCCTTCTATCCACTTGTTCACTATTTTAGTTTGACCATCAGTTTGTGGATGGTAGCTTATGCTGGGTGTAAGTTCAGTACTAGTTAAGTGAAAAAGCTCCTTCCAAAAAGAGCTAAGAAATCTGCTATCTCTATCACTAACTATGTTTCTGGGTAGCCCATGCAATTTGAAAACCTCTCTAAAAAATAACTCTACTACTTGTGGTGCTTTAAATTCAGCTGTAATAGGGAAGAAATGAGCATATTTTATCAATATATCTACCACCACATAAATACAATCCTTACCTTGCCCCTTGGGTAAACCTATAATGAAATCCATGGAGATGCTCTCCCATTTCTGTTCAGGTATGGGTAGTGGTTGTAGAAGCCCTGCAGGATAAAGTTGTTCACTCTTGTTCTGCTGACATACCATGCACTCCTTAATGTGGCTATGCACATCCTCCTTCAACCCTTTGAAATCAAATCTCTCAGTGATCTGCCTATAAGTCTTGTAATATCCTTGATGACCTGCAAGTGGTGTATCATGAAAGGCCCTTAGGATCTTTTCTTCAACCTTGGATTCGGGCACCAAATGGATCTAATTTTTGTAGTAGATCAGCCCATCCATCACCACATACCTGTGATCCTCAACCAACTCATCCAAGATGTTAGTAGAAAAGGGGTTTTTTGCATACTTAGCAATGATAGACATCTTCCAATCAGTTGAAATAGTTGACAAAGAGCATAAAGTAGGCTTCCTAGAAAGTGCATTTGCCACCACATTACTCTTGCCTTTCATATATTCAATCTCAAAGTCATATGCTTGCAATTTACTTAACCACTTCTATTGGCAGTCATTCAAGTTCTTTTGCTCCATAAAGAGCTTGAGACTATTGTGATCTATCTTTACTATAAACTTCCCACAGACTAGGTACTGTCTAAACCTTTCCAGTGCATGCATTATTGCCAACATTTATTTATCATAAATAGAGTATCCTCTTTCTAACTTGCTCAATTTTTTGCTCTCAAAAGCTATGGGGTGTTTATTTTGAGTGAGGACAGCCCCTACACGCTCCCCTGATGCATCACATTCCACTACAAATGGAAGAGAAAAATCTAGAATTGCAAGCATAGGGCAAGAGCTCATTACCTCTTTGAACTTATCAAAAGTTTGTTGTGCTTCTTTTGTCCACACGAATGCTCCTTTCTTTGTCAAATTAGTTAATGGAACAACAAGTTGTGAAAAACCTTTTACAAACCTTCTGTAGTAACAACATAGTCCAAAAAAACCCTTCAGCTGTGTGAGATTGGTAGGTGGTGGCCAATCTAGGATGGCTTGAATTTTTTTTCTGATCTACCTTGACTCCTTCAGCACTTATGACATACCCTAGATATAAAATTTCAGTTAGCCCAAACTCACATTTGGAGATTTTGGCATAGAAAGATTGCTGTTCTAAAATCCCCAAAACTGTATCTAGGTGCTCTAAATGTTCTTTCCATGTTTTGGTGTATATCAAAATATCATCAAAAAAGACTAGCACAAATTTTCAGAGTTGCTTACTGAATACCTGGTTCATGCAAGATTGGAAAGTAGCTGGAGCATTGGTGAGGCCAAAGGGCATGACTAAGAAATCAAAGTGCCCATAATGACACTTGAAAGCTGTCTTTTCTATATCTTTCTCCCTCATGCAAATCTGGTGGTATCCTAACCTTAAGTCAATCTTTGAAAAATAAATTGCTCCATGTAACTCATCTATGAGTTCATCTATTCTTGGAATGGGGTATCTATTTTTGATTGTTTTCTTATTTAATGCTTTGTAATCTATACACATCCTAAGAGTGCCATATTTCTTTTTCACAAACACCACTGATGAAGCAAATGGGCTAGAACTAGGCCTGATGAAACCCATATCCAAGAGATCTCTAAGAGTCTTCTCTATCTCCTCCTTATAACCTCGTGGGTGTCTGTAAGGAGTTGTAATAACAGGTTTTACACCTTGTTCCAACTCAACCACATGTTGAAATCCTCTATCCGGAGGTAAACTTGGAGGTGGATCATTGAAAACAATACTATGCTTATCCAAAATTTCTTGAGTCTCAAAATGATATTTAACTTTTTCTTGTGGGGAACTCAAAGGATGTATCAAGCATGTTGCAGCCCAAGCTACTTGCCCTTGTCTAAAAGTCCTCTCCATCTTCTTCATAGTTACTACTCTTGGTGCTCCACTCGAAAGGCCTCTTAGACCAATTTCTCTTCCATTTGAATGGAATTTGAATTCCATAGTTTGGTAGTTTTGGTAATAACGTCCAATGGAGTGCAACCATTGCACACCCAACACCACATCTGTTTCACCAATACCCACCACATAGAAATCATCACTTATATTATAATCTCCCATAATAATGTTGAGCTGCCGAATCACTTTCTTGAAAGGCATTGTAAAACCATCAGCAACTGTGACATTAAAGCCTTCAAACTCCTCAGTTTTCAATCCCCTCTTCATCACATGTCCATCAATGAAATTGTGGGTAGCCCCACTATCAATCAACATAGTCATCCTTTGTCCTACTAGGACTCCTCAAACCCAGAATGGATGGTATCTAGGGGCTCTTGATAGGGCTGCCAAGCTATTTTCAACTTCCACTTCTTCGAAACTGGGGTCTACAGAGTCATGAAATTCTTCATTCTCCTTAGACTTAGGGTCTGAAGATACTTCAATGAAATGCACCTTTCCCTTACCAAGGCATCGATGGTTAGGGTCCCATGGTTATTTACAATGGAAGCAAAGGTTCCTCCTCCTAAGCTCCTTCTGTCATTGAGTTCTATCTTCTTAGGGGCTATAGGTGGCATAGGTGATGCAATCTTTTGTATAGGGGATGGGAAAGTCTTCTTTTGGAAACCACTCTTTTGCTGTCCTAAAAAGAATCCCTTAGATGGTTGTGCCAAGCTCTTCTTGGGAAAAGTAGGTTCAAGATGCAAGCTTCTTTTAATTGCTTCTTGTAGTGTGGTAGGTGTAAAGGCTTTGATAAGCCTTCTTAAAGGATCTTCAAGTCCTTCCAAGAAGAGGTAAACAATCCTTTTTTCTGATATGTCAGGCACCATAACAATAATTTTTTGAAACTCATCTACATACTCACTCACCGAAGTCTTCTGTTTAATCTTTGAAAGTTCTTTGAAATACTCTTCTTCATCTCCAAGTTCAAAGCAGTCTAATAGCCTCTGGCTGAAATCTACAAATGTATTCACCTGATTATGATCTTGATTAATGGTCCCATGATACCACCACTCATAAGCATTACCTTCCAGATGTAAAATTGCAAACTGAATAGCATCTTTCTCAGTCATAGGATTGAGGGTGAGGTATGTTTGGAGTTTTTGTAACCATGCTCTGGTTGAGATTTTGTCACTGCCATCAAAAGTAGGTGCTGCAAGTTTGTTCAATTTACTTTTAAGTTCTCTTTCTCTTCTATCTTGCTCCTTTCTCCTATGTTCCTTACCAAAGATCTCCAAAAATCTGTCAAATGAAATGGCTGCTTTATAGGCTTCTGATTTCTTGGAATACTCCTCAAACCACTTAGCTATTGCTTCAACAATGAAGGCCTCTATGTTAACATTAGATGCAACTTCTCCTCCTCCATTCTCAGGTAGAAATATGGGTTCTTTTTGCCTTGACATAGTTGTTGCTTTTCTACCTCCAGAAGTGCTTCCTTCACCTATAGCATCTTCTCCATTTTTCTTACTCTGATATGTCCATATTTGTTCAACAGTGAGAGCCAATCTATCCATAGTGGCTAAAAACCTTTCACTTGCTTCCTCTCCCTTACCTTTACCACTATCCTCAACCATTATTTGAACTTCTTCAGTTTCTCTGTTAGCTGTTAACTTCTTTTGCTCTCTTCTCCAAGCTTTGAGATCTCTGTCACTTGGAAGCATGAATCAAGAAACCCTATAGGATGGAAAGATCATGCTCTGATACCACTAAAATGTCCCCAATCTGATTTTTATTAAAACCCCACAAAATCTGAAAGTGACTTTGCATTAACAACACAACTATGCATCACAACATCTAGAAACTAGTGACTAGTTTGCATAATAAACCATCCAAAACATTGCAACACAACTCCAAACCACTTTTATTATTATCTTTTGATGAAAACACACATGTGCAGGTCTGATACATAATATTTACCCAGCAGCAAACTATCACAACAAATTAGTAATTTCAGCCACAACCCATTAAGCAAAATGCTGAAATACATATAGAACAACTCACTACAAAGCCTCCAAACTCTTAGATACACACCTAGAACTGATATGGATGTAGAATTATGCTGTAGATAATGTATTCCAGTAGCCCACACAACAAACCAAACCCCACACAACAGAAAATGCGAACAACAACACAAACAACTCCTAAAACACACTATGAAATCACTACAAACACCTACAACAACACAAGAATACTGCACTACTAAATCTTGTCAGCACAAATACAATCTCTGAGATAATATTGCTGTATCAACCCAAGAACACCACCCTTAGGTTTCTATAAACTCATGTCCACCGGCCACAAGCTCCGTCTTCAATGGTTTCCCTGTCCACTGAAGCTGCACAAGCATCTGCTCTGCAAGAAAGAGTGAGAAATTGTCATTAGCCTCCCAAAATGCAATGTTACATTATTTTATGATGTGAGAGGCCATCTTGGGTGTCCAAGATCTCCCATGCCCGAATCTTGGGAGTTACAACTTCCATATGCCACTTGGGTGCTTCAAACAATGCACTCTGTCCACTTGTCAAAGGTGCAATCCCTATTTTTTAGCAATTCTCTTCACAAATCTACCCAAATCTCCATAAAATATTCCCTCCCAAATCCAAATGACCAAAGGGAATATTTGAGCTCTAATTACATTTTATTTAATAGTTATTTGTCCTTTAATATTTGAAAATGCATCAAAACAAACATAATATTAAATAAGCAATTTCCCTCCAAGCTGCCCTGTAAAGTGACTTACTATTTTTGGATAGGAGGGACTTACTAAAAATAGAAAATGTTATTTTTGGAAAGGGGACATGACATTAGGAGTATATATATTGACAAGGTTCCAAGATTTACTGTTAGACTTAATTCTAACAACAAGACAATTTTTATTCTTTTCAATAAAGCTTCCTTTGACAGTCTTGTTGTTCCACATAGTGACTATACCCCTAGAGGCTCCAGAGGCATCATAGATAAAGTAATCAGTATTAGGCCAAATACTCTTAGAAATAGATTAGAACCCATCACCCTTCATCTTGACTTCTTGGAGCATAAGAATGTCCACTTTATTATCATAGATGCAGTTCTTGACAAAGAACTATTTGTGAGGGTTGTTGAGCCCCCTGATATTCCAAGAGAGGATTCTCATTTGTTTGGGGCCTTCTTGGAGCTAATCTCCAAGGTCCTTTGTCTTCCCATTGCAATGTCCTTGCTAATTGCTTCTATATGGTTTCCCTCTATGAGGGCCTACCCATTTTAGTATCTAGCCCCATGTTAATAGCCTTCTTAATATGCCCCTTGGCTTTCCTCCTTGCAGTGGTCCAACCTTCAGAGTCTGTGACACTGGAACTTTCCCTAGGGGTTAGAGTGAGTATTTTACTACTAGGGGAAGGGATCCCCTAGGCGACACCACTGTTGCCTTCCATTTTGTTTGGGCTTCCTAATCTTTTGAAAACTGAAGAGCCTTCCAGACCACTCGTGGTCATCTCCTCCTTCTCTTCCAGGACTTCCTTCCTAGGGATTTCCTCTTGGTGTAACTCACCCTCTTCTAGCCCACCATCCTGTTGGAGAGTGTTATTCCCCACCTTGGAGAGATCGGGGGTCTTTTGGGAGAGGCTAGTCTTAGGCTCTTCAAGCCTAGGAGGGCCTAGAACCTTCGGAACCTCCAGGGTAAGGGAATTCTTTTTAACAACCAAATCAACATTGTCATTACCTTTTAGAGGAGAATTGATGATGTTTAGAAGCTCATCCTTAAAGGGGTATTCTTCCTCAGTATGAGTGGCATGAATCTCCAGTTCTAAGGGAACTTTTCTAGCCTTACACTGGGAGAACAAATGTCCTTTCTTATTACAATTTTGGTAGAAGGTGGTAGAGTTTTCATAGATAATGGGTTGGACTCATTGACCAAACTTGGATTCTAGAGTAATATTGTTAGGAAGAACTTTGTTAATATCAACACTAACATAGATCCTAGCAAACACTAACCTGGATTTGTTCTGGTTGTGTTGTCAAGCATGATGAAGTGTCTAAATGAGTTAGCTATCCATATGAAAATCTCCTTGTCCTAATACTCCAACGGGAGGCTTGGGAGTCTGACCCAAACATGAGCATTTCTATTAAGATCAGCAGCAACATTGAAGCCTGACTTCCACTTGCAGAGAGAAAGGTTGTGCTTTCCATACATCCAGAGACCCCCTCTAGGATAGAGGAAAGGTCTTCCCTAGCGGTAATTTTGAAGAGAAACATCCCTCCAACCATAGCACTCACTGTTACACTGCCCTTTACCTTCCATTTGGTAGTCACCCACTTCCTAACTAGATTGATATTGGGTCTAAAGGAAAACAAACTTTCCCACCAAGGCATTCTCCATAGCGGAAACAATCTTATCCATAGTAATGTCTGGGAACTTAATCGCTGACCCATCCACGGATTCACAAATTTGAGGGAAAGCTCGCGGGCCCTCCAAATCCTCCACCAAGAGGGCATTCTTTTAGGCCTTGGAACCTGACACCTTGTATTGTAGTACATGGCCAGAGGAATCAAAAGCCTGTTGAAAGTCACGTAACTAGAGAGGTCCTGCAGACTGTCTTGAAACCTAGGGATAGACCCATCCCCCGAAGGAAGCCCAAGGCTACCCCAAACCAAAGGGGAGGGAATAGGAGGGACAGGGGGACCCCCTGGGTCCCTAGCAACCATGGAAAAATTCAAAATCAAAAGGAGTGGGAAAGCAGTCGCAGTTGTAGAGCGGGAAAGCAGTTATGATGATAATGTTACATATTTATATGATGTTAATCATGGATCTCTATGCCAAATTCGCATATGAATATATGTACCTATCATCATAATCACATAAATTATGATTAATGTCATTTATGCAACTCATAAAATGTTTTATAATATAATATTGTATTAGAATAATATAGTAATTTATATTATATAAAATATTGCATGAATTAATAAATATAAATTAAATAATATTGAATTATAAATATATATAAATTTTTTTAAATGGAACATATATAAATATATTTTTTTACAGGATATAGATATATTTCTATTTTGGGCCTTTGTTCAGATAATACGACGGTTCATGCGGTCCATATCTCATGGGATATCAAAGCCTACCATGTCATTCCCAACATAGTCATCCGATCAAATTCCTACTCACCATTTCCACTGTCGATCTTGCCACGTCACACCTTCAGAGCAAACACATAGGAGAGCCTCTAATGATTTTGCAAAGGTTATCATGCCATGTCATCCATTCTTTTGTACGAAATAGTAAAAATGATTTTGCAGTAAATGCTCTATGAAATATCCCACATTTTGACTCCATAAGGATCAAATATCGTGGCCCCCAATTCTACAAAACAAAGAAAGGATATTGATCCCCTTCAGATAGATAGGCTTCAAAACACATGTAAAATAACATTGATCAATATGTGTTCCTTCGATCCATGGAACACCAGCTTCTACATGGTTGGCACACTCTCCGAATCTATCGGCAACCTCGCCAAGCTTGTATTTATATAGTTGAAGATTATTACTCATTTCCTACTTAACACTCTATGCAAATAATTTTTTCTTCAACTAAACATAATCATGTCTTCTTTAACAATCTACTTTAATTACACCATAGCAAAACCAATACTCCCTACACCTACTTCATTTTCAATGTAAATATTTTTATATTACAAATACCAATGTGCCCATTATATCATTAAGTGATATTCCTAATTTTAAATTAATGAAATCTAAAATAAAAAACCCGAGTGAGCTAAAATAGATAGCACATGCATGCTTTTAAATCTTTAATGGAAGGATGAGGCAAATTAGTAAATGGTGTCCGACTCTTTTATATCTTTCGCATCGAATAAAAACACTTGCTCGAAAACATGACGAAAAGAATGAAATAAATAGTGGAAAGAAAAAATGACGAGACAAAAATGGTTAGCAGAATAAAAATTGAATGGGAAGACAACAAACATCCAAAATCAATTTCATCATCTTGCATCCCTTGAAGATGACTCTCAACTGTTGATAGCACACACTAGGCTGGTTCACCTCATAGAGGGAACGCCTTTGGTGTAACTAGATTCATATATTTTATACATTTCCTCTTATCAACTTATTTATTATATCTATGTATACATACATTTTCATACACATGCTATCCATTGTGATTTGGTGTTTTGCATTTTTTAGAACTAATTCTCGATTGCAAGGACATCCTCGTGTTCATAGTATTGTCTTGCCAAAATTTAAAAGATTTAAATTCAAATTTGGCTGACTCCTACCTATACCTTTCCTAACTAGAGTTGCTTAAACACAAATGGGTGATGTGTTGCTATGTCCTTGTATTTAAAATAATTGAATGCATTCACTTTATTCTTCTTCTAATCATCTAATATCTCTAAGCATTCCAAGGAATATCATTCGTATTGACACAATTCAATTGGTGCACTAAAAGGTGTATAGTTCTACACAAAAATTCTAGGAGCGTATGCATGATTGAAGAGTGTTGTTTTTGATCATTCATACACATTTCCACAAGTTGACCTAGGAGAACATGTTCCCTTCTAACATACTGGAAGGTGTTCTTAAATACTACCAATCCATTCAAATATCAAAAGATGCAGAAGAAGTCAAGGAAAATCAAGTGAAGTAAAGAACAAAAGTTTGCAGATTCTACAGTACAAATTCATAGGTGCAAGACATATCTATGATCACATATTAGTCCCTAATCGATGGACTTTTCCTACACAAAGTCAATAGAATATTCTAATTCTAAGGAAAATGTCAGTCTCTCATTTTTTCGTTTATGTGTAATGCCCCAAACCACACAAGGGACAAAGTAGGAGAAACACATGAACAATTTTTTTTGCATTGACAATTGCAACACAATAGTATACAATGCATGTTCATACATACACATTATTATTTCTAATGACGATAAAAACATACAATTGTTGTCACCCCCACAACAACACTAGCATAAGCACTAAGACACACAAAAAGGACATATACACATACACACAAGGAGAGACACTACATCATATCAACATGGAAGGAGTGCCAAGCATTCCAAATGTGACACTCTTTAAAGCATAATTTCAATCCCAAAGAGGAAAAAACAAGTAGAGAGGCACAATCACCTCAATCCACTAAAGGTAGCATGCTACTAATGCAACACACTTCAAACTTAAATAGTTTTATAGTAAAAAGACTTATCCCATGAGAGACAACTCATCATGAATTTCAAAAATGATTAGCAATATGCATCAAGCTAAACTAATTACACCAAATAAGGGAGATAAGGCCTCAAGCTATACTAGTGACTAGGTACTCATACCCATCACCTAGTCATGCAAAATGAGAAACTACTACAAGAAAATGGGATATGGTTCATTCTCTAATTTCTTAGATTAAACTTAAAAGATGAAGCATATGAATTAAGAGACATTCATTAATTCATTTCTATTCTATGAGCATAAATGAAATGAAAGAGATAACATCAATCTTTCTACTCAAATTCACATACACAACTAAAGAGATAATAGGGACCCTTTCTAGTGTACCTAGTTCACACAAGAGCATGTTATTTAATGTTGAAGAACACAAATACACTTAAAACATATTAAAACACTTCAATAATCATAATTACACCTTCCTAGATGAAGATAGGAAAAATATAAGTGCAAAGGTTCAATTTTCACCTTACGAACCTTCTCAAAAAGTCAAAATTTCACTTCCCTATCATTAGCATCAAAACATGCGAACTAGACTATCATAAAAAAACTAGTTTGCAAAAGGACCAAAAATTTGCATAATTTTCTCACACCAATAAGAGGAAATGACCACCTACAAGATGCCAATACATGGAAATCAAATTCACTAGGAAACATGCACAGAAATCATTTCTACAAGCTCAATTACATCCATACAACAAGTGTTCAACTCTAACTAGGAAAGAGCCTTAAATACAAAGTTTGTCCTATAACTTTTGATGCTTTTAAATTAGAATAAAAAACATTATTCCATTGAATTATGCGTGTTCCAAGCTACATATTCGAGACATAAAATATTAAAAAGTAATTCTCATCTTACATACAAATTCACATTTCCCCTATAAGGAATATTCACAATTTCAAGTCCATTTTTGTCAAAATAATACAAATAAGATTATAAATTAATATCCACATCCATAAAATACCTGGATCAACGTGTTTCAAATACTTCAACTAACTCAAGTGTTACAAATACTCTCAATTTACACTTTTGATCAAATGATTAAGTAAAAGTCAAGAACTCTTTCGAGTTTCATGTGAGACCTCCATAGCTACAATGAGATCCTCATAGCTCCAACTTTAAAAACCAATGGCAAGCAAGTCTACCACTTGACTACATGGAACCTAGAGGTCCATCTCACCTTTTTTAGGAGGTAGGCAACATGAATAGCATACACAAATACAATCACTCAAGTGGAAACATACAAATATACACTTGGGCATGGTTCTCTCAACACCTGGAACTACAAATGATTCCAAGAATAAGTATGATAATGGTATTCTAAGGATTTCTTGGAATAGTCATCCACCTTGACACTTCAATATTCCAAGGAGAATCAAGGAGACATAAGTCACAATAACAAGCATAACACTTTAACACTAGAATGTCTAAGAAGAACAAGAAAAGAGCACTCCACTTTGGCACTTTACTATCCAAGGTTGTACGAAAATATATCAATCTAGACATAAGAATATTTGCATAGAAAACATAATTAAAAAAATTCAATAGAGAAAATACACACAACACTAGATTTAACTTGGGAAACCCTTAAAGGGAAAAAACACCACTCTTTTATATCAACAGTAAAAAACTTCAATACAATAGAGAATGCTTATGTGCTCTCAAAGAAATTTGGAACTCATTTCTTGGAGTAATTTTGGCAACATGTACCTATATACAAGCATCAATCTTAATTAACCCATCCCAAGAACATTATAAATAGACAAAGGGTCAATAAGGAAACTTGCTTACTAAGTTTCCCAATGAATACACCCAACTAAGATTTCCCATAGTCATCACTCAAGATTGACAATATATCTCAAAATGAACCTAAATAAATTTTGTACTTAGGATGACATGTCTTCATGTGACCCACCTATTGGCTCTCAAAGTTGTGAACCCACAATTCTTTAAAGACAAATTGTACCTAAAGTCCCATGGATGCTAACTTAAGGTGGATAGCTTGAAGCTTATGGTTGGACAAGGATAGCAATTGACCAAGTAATAAGGATAGGTAATTCCTTTTGCTTTGGGCTCTACTAGTCCAAGGGGGTGTTCCCTAAGGTCTTTACAATAGGATAATTAAAGGGAAATGAATGAATAAACTCAAGATCTTAACAACCATAATCAATGCACCATGAACTCCAAACTATTGATCTAAGTTTCATGCCAGTGCTGGTTGTAATAAGACCACTAAGAACTCCAAATGAGTAGATGAGAAATTTCTTGCATATGCACTCAAAGATAACATCAATACTATTCCTAGTAAGTGAATCCACTTAACTTCACATACACGTGTGTAAGAAAGACAACATACTTGCATGATCCACAAAGGATTTATCAGTTTTAGGATAGCATGGGATACATTGTGAATTGCATTACTAGATCATACAAGCATGGTGGAACCTAAATCTATTTTATGCTAATAAGAATAAGAGATATTATGATTAAAATATGTTTGGTCTTTCACCTCCTAGACTAGTGCCTATTGTATTGGGCAACAGACTCACAAATTGCAAGGAAGAATAGAGAACATTTGTAAACCATAAATGGGACTAGACTTGCATATACACACAAATTAGGGACAAAATCTTTTTGCAACTAAACATGCTTAATAATCCATCTCAAAGTTGCAACAACCCATATGAAACAAGAGAAGACCATGACAAAAGGCGTGTAATGCATTAGAACATTGTCACATGCATAATCTAACTCCTATTACAATCATACCAACAAGTGTGGCAAGAGGGAAACCACAACTTGGTTCAAACATCCCCCTAAATTGTTACAATATATCATGGAGACATTCAGTTATAGACACAACTTCAATTGACTACCCTTCCTATGATTTACAAAGCATGTTCTTATCCCTTACATGCCCAACTTGCATGAATTGATGCCCTAAAACAACTTGAGGTGCCTATAGTAAAAAAATTCATCTCAAAGACAAACCCCTAGAGCATAATACATCTTTGTATATATAGCATTTCATTTACATCAGATTTAATTTCTTGGGTGAGATCGTAGAGGTTGCTTGAAATCAACATATGCTAGTCATTAGTACAATCATCTATAGAAGAAATCTCTCTTGGATTTGTTGATAGGTACCCTAGGACATATAAAACATGCTTTCCACACTCAAACAAGCCACTAAGTACCAGTTTGTAGGCCTACAACACTATGGGCATTCAATAATCACATCTAGGTTTCCTATGCTCATTTTCATCAACTTCAAATGGCCTTTACATATAAATCCATTCCCTTGAGGAGTCCAACACTACCTTGGCATGATTCAGATGTCTGCACATCTTTATCACATTAATTTTAAAGCATTAATGACATGCCAGGATGTGTAGGGGGTAGATGAGGAACACTGTTCAAATGGTGGAACTCTGAGGTAGAGTTACAGTTAGAGTTTGCCCACTGCATGGAAGACTAGGAAGTTGAAAATGTAAAACTAGTAGGGATCATTGCTTGGGATGCAACATGCAACTTATACCCTGAGAGGCCAAAAGTACACAAGGCATATGTATGGTATAATGGTGGAGCCAAGAAGTAAGGGTACATTTTTAGGAAGTGTGGAAAAGTTTGCCAAGACTAGTTATGAAAAAGTGAAACTTGGGATACAATTTGTAAGAGTTGCAAATGTGCATGAGAACTCTAAAGTTTTGCAAGGAACAAATGAGGTAGGAAACATAAGTTAGGCTACAACTTGCAAGACTTACAAAGTTGCATGGAAACTTTGAAGTTCCATAGGGAATGAAGGAGGTGGAAAACAAAACTTGGGAAGCAACATGCAAGACTTGTAAAGTTGCACACTAGGTCTAAAGTTTCACAAAAAAGGAAGGAGGCAAAAAATGGAGCAACAAAGTACGGAAGCAAATGTGTTGTTAGGAAAAGTGTCTCAACCTTGCAACTACGAAAGGTTACTATTCTTCCCAGTTTTGGTCTTTTCGAATACCCTTTATCTTGAATAATGGTTTAGAACTTTCAAAGTTTCCAAAAGGGCTAAAAATGACGGGACTTACTATTTTTAGTAACTCTACATTTGATCTCAGATGGACCCAAAATTTTCCCAAAAGGTGTAGAACTACTAAGTAAACATCTCGGGTGAGTTTCAACTCAAGATCATATCTGGATCATGAGATATTAAAGTTTCTATTTTTTGAAACAACTAAAAAAAATTTCAAACTTAGTTTTGAGGTACTTAGAGGTCCCTAAATGTCCTGAAAGTTGTCATAACCAATGAAGTGGGTTAGATCTTGATAGATCTCTTCACGAGCTTTCTGACGCATTAAACAGTTTGTCAATCGAACACCCGGATCAAAAGTTATGGCCTTCGGAAGTTGGACCTCCTATTTTTGGGAAATGTAAAAACATGTTGGATACTTAAAAGAGTTGTAAAGGGGAGAGTTACACATGTTGGTGTGTGATTTGGCACATCACAAGGCATCTTTGGTTAGAGATAATTTGGGCACCACTTTTGGGTGGTTTTGGCTTATGGTTTTGTAATTACCATTGATGGTTTACTGTATTGTATCTCCTATATATCAGGAGCTTGATATGGAGATTGTGTGTAAGAGTCTTATAGATGTTTAGCTACCTCTAGATCTCTGGTTGATTAATACTCCTGTGAAATCTTGTTCTGCAAGTATATTGTAATATTCTTGATTCTTGAATAATATATTGGGCAGCTTTGGAGTGTGGGGTTTTTTACCTAAAAGGGTTTTCCCCACGTATATCTTGTGTTGTGAGTTTTTCATTTGAATGTTGTTATTACCTTTCTATTAATGTGCATCTTAATCTGTAACTATAAAAGTTAAAATTTGCATATATCTTTCCTCAGTAGAGCAATGTAGGAAGCGTTCTTCGCACACCTTGCTTCCTTTCAGATGTAAGAGTTGCAAAGTTGCATGTGGGGTCCAAGGTTTTGCAAGGAATAAAGGAGCGAGAAGGTGAAGGTCAGGATATAAATTACAAGAGTTACAAAGTTACATGCGAGGTCTAAAGTTATGCAATCAAGGAAGGGGGTGGAAAGTGGAATAGTAGAACAAAAAAGTAGGGAAGCAAGAGTTGTAAAGTTACACGCGGGGTCCAAATTTTCACAAGAACAAAGGAAGTGAGAATTAGAACTTAGGATGAAACTTGTAAGAGTTGTAAAGTTGCATGGAAACTCTAAAGTTATGCCAAAATAAAAAAATCAGCAAAATCCCCCCAAAAATTGGAATTTTCAATAGATGAGCATAACATAGAGATTTAGATGGATGCAAACCACAACATTGAACATGGCTTGACCAATATGGTACATTTATAAGTTCTTGGATCAATAATATATGATGAGCCAAAAACAAGGATATGGGGCAACACTTGCAAGCATGAAATGCAAAATTTTGGAGGGTGCCAACACCACCTACATACATTAAATGCATTTTATAAATGTCAAATACAATAAACCCCTAAGAAAATATTAGGCAACCTAAAGTGTGGTGACCCACCCTAAATGTGGAGTACAACTTTATTGTAACATGCCATTTCATATTACTCAGAATTACACACACAATTCACTAAGGAAGTAAATGAACATGATAAACATGAAATATTTTTTGTCTTTAAAACATTTGCATAATCATATAAAATTAAATGCACATCTTTTTTGAATATTTTCAACCTTGAAAAATCACAAAATATATATTCAAAGATATTTCATAGTGAAATCATTTCACTTTACATTTATAAATATTTTTCACTTAGCAATATAAACAAGTTTACATGAGTTTGACAATCATAAATAATTCATATAGTACACTACATCTGGAATCTTGATATCTATCACTCAAGTCTCGGTGATTCTTTTTCTACAAAGGGAGAGCATCATCCGAGTGCTTTACTTCCAACCACAGACCAGTGGTCCCCCGCACACCTTCCTTCCTGCAAATGGCCCTACCCTTCACGAAGAGTCTAGACATAGAGAACCAATAGGTTGTCATATGAGTTCTAGTGCTATGTCTTATGTAACTCAATTGACCATACAACTCTAGACATTCTTCTAGCTAAGTATGATCACTCTGACAGGTTATGCCATCTAGACACGGTGAATCGACTAATGCATGTAGAGACAAATGCATCACTTTGGCCAAATTTTCAATATAAATAGATGTTTGCAATAAATGTAGTCATGTGTTCACACACCTCTAACTCTACTTGCAGACTATCTCGTTCTACAATTTGACTTGTTTGCTTAGTAACTCTAGACATGGAATGTCTTGGCTAAACTCAATTTTGTAGTCAATTTGACTTATAGTTTGATCCTTAATCTAGGACGCATATTTATAAACAATATGAAGGTTTAGATGATTTTTAACCATTCAAAGAGTCCCTTGTTGCATACTTGCAATTACCAGGGTCGATGACTCCCTGTCATTCTACTCAATGAGTCAAAGGTTGTGCACTATTATGCATCAAACAATTATCTGACTCTTCTAGAAATCCTTGATTATCAAAATCACTCTAAATTTTTTTCCTACAATATAGTTGTAGATCTATGGTTTGCTCGACTATATACTATCGACCATATTAAACAATGAACTAACTCAATGTTATAAAAGAGCCTAACTTAGGGATTAATTTCTCTATCCAGACACATTTGAAAAGATAAAATAAACTTTTGTTCTCCAAAGTAAAAAGCTTATAATAATATATCATAAAAATTGATGGCCTCTAACCTTCTCTTGATTACTTGGGCATCACAAAACTCATAACATGTATAAATATAATACACGAAGTAATTCTTCATACATAAACATTCTTAAAGAACATTATCATATTCTTAAATAATCTTAGATTAAGTTCAATTATTTGACCTAGACTTGGTTAACATTCTTGAGTATCATAGTAATGGTTATCATTGCATGTCTAATGCATATATGATATTATATCTCGATACCTAGATCCTTACAATAAATCAATATCATTGTATATTCGATATAATTGAATAACTAACACCAAAACTTTAGATTTAAACCCATACATACACCACTAAGAAATGGAAACCCATGAATGTTCTAAAATCTTAAGTATATCAAAGAACTAGGTTTACTTACATATCACTATGCGCTCAATAATTTTAAAGAAGTAGGGAAAAATAATCTTTCTATACATCTTTTTTAAGGAGGACTCCTTAGTATGAAAAAGTGAGACTTTGTTTAAGAGCACAGTTTGCATAACTCTATTTTAAATCCTCATTGGCATTACTACCTACAATGCTATTTGTAATCTAATGGATTCTTCCATTCATAGGTTGCTTGACTATCATATCTAGTATAAGAAAAATACTACTGAGGACTCGAGGTTGAACTGGTGGTCATTAATAACTTGTCTAAATGGCTTACTAGTTCACAGAAACATCAAAATAAGTCAATAGACTTATGGTTCTAAGCAGATATTCCATATCAATGATTGTATTGATACTAGCTGTTACATAACTAAAAACATAGTTAAATCCACTAGCTTTCCTTTTACTAAACCTTAGTTATTACCAAAGGATCTCTATTAAAAACTAAGCAAAACTACTGTTTATCAAGCGCAATTATCTCCTGTTCAAAACACTTCTCTACCATAGTAAAAAGTCTAACAACTCGAGTAGACTGTGAGCAATTTCACCTTTAGAAAGAAAAACATTACTTGTAGTTCCTATGTTTCTAAGTTTTATGTAAGTATTGAGGTCTTAAAAACACTATAACAACTTTCCTTAGTTCAAAATGACTTCATTGTCTTCGACTGTGCTCTATAGGTTAAGTCTCTGTGTATACTCTAAAACCTATCTGTTTATACAATGGTCAAGTACCTCTTAACACTATACTATACCAACGAAATATATCATACAATGCTTATACATAAAGAATTATCTCATATTAAGATTAATATACAATATTTTGTGCAATAGCCTTACCTCTAAGGCCGACAGTGTTCTCATTGACTACACAGTTTGACTCCAAATCTCCACGGAGTCCTATCCCTCGTATACTGCAACCTTATGTCTTTCCTCTACGAAACCAATCACCATTTCTATAGAGAGAAGATTCACTGTATATCTCCCTTCTTAGAGCTTGAAGTAGTATACTCAAGTATACCCCACTGTGTCCCCCAAACTCTCCCGAAAATTCTCCTTTTCAAGGCTTTTCTCTACCTTACCCATGGGGATCTTTCCTCCACTCTAGCCTAAAAACTCTCACAAAGGAGCATGCAAATTGATAGTGGAGTGATGGGTCATAAAGACCACTCTGATACCCTGTTAAAAGCTCCTCCACTCTCTCCATATTATTGTGGAGTAAGGAGTCGAGCATATATCACTATGAAGTAAATTACATTGAAATAGTAACTACTTCACCACCCAAAAGAAATTCAACTATAAAAAACTAAAAGGTTTGACTAATAATTCTTATTATATATATATATATATCGACATAAAATTGGTGTATACAACGTTTATCCATGTTATTTCTAACACCTGACAAGATACGAGAATGGGTCGAGGTATTCTCCCCCTCTCTCTTTCTTGCCAAAATAGACAAAAATATCATTCTAGGATCCTAATTGAGTATTCAAATAGTAGAATAGTTTAGCTATTGTCGACTATTTATCATCGATGATCGCAAACTAACCCAACTTAGATTTTCAACAAAACCTATACTCAATAGATCTTGTCGACAAATTGACAATTGTCAAGTCAAAACCAACTTAGGCTAATTGGTCAAACTTAACGTACCAATCAAGATGACGGTTCACTAAAACTAGAAAGGCACAAGACTGAAATGGCAACCAATCCATTCTTTCCATATGTTTATTTTCTTCTCTTCGATGATTGCTTTCCCTCTCTTTTTTGGAAGGTAGAAACCTATTTCCTGGTTACAACTTGCATTCACCAAACTGGGATTAGTGCATCGTTAGCCATTCCGTAAACCTTATGAATAAATAATCATAACATCATATAATCACATGTCTAAATTCTAAACATATAAACATAAACTCATGATATCATAGATTTATCCTGAAATTGTCACTTAACATCAAATCATTAAATCATGCATAATGAACTACTAATTACGTGCAAGTAAAAAGTAAAACATAGTCAAAATTCATCATCCTCGATGATCAATGTATCCAAAATAATAATATGATACAGTTTTGGTTCAAGTTTGAAAAACATAAAACAAATGAGGAAATCTCTAATAAAAATCATGATAATCTTCCCATGTTGCACTATCTTATGCATACTGGTCCCACTGGACCTTACACTGAGTAACCTCTCTGTTATGCAAGTGGAGCTTGCGGACTTCAAGCACCTTGAGAGACTCGATCATGACCACTCCTAGGTTTTGCACTTGTAAAGCATTCCAATCAAGAATATGATTATCACTTGTTATATACTTTTTCAAATATGAAACATGAAAAACATTATGCATCCCGAGAAGAGCTGGTGGTAGAGCGATTCTGTAGGCAACTAGATTGATAACTTCAAGAACTTCAAAGGGCCCTACGTATTGAGGAGCTAGTTTGGAAGACTTTCCAAACTTTATGGAACTCTTCTGAGGTTTGACCCTCAAAAGAACTTTTCTTCCAACTAAGAATTGTCTTGGTGTATGCTTGGCATCTACATAACTTTTCTACCTATCATTTGCTTCCGCCAATCTATTCCTGATCAAATTAATCTATTCTTCCATTTCTGACAACATTTATGGACCAATGCTAATCTTATCTTCTAGCTTATCCCTGCTTATAAGAGTTCAGTATATTCTTCCATACAATGTTTCAAATGGAGCCATCTTGATAGCAGAATTGTACAAGGAATTGTTATAAGCAAATTCCACAAGCAGTAGATACTCTTGCCACTTGTATTGCTGATCCATGCAATACATCTACAACAAATTTTCAAGAACTTGATTAACCCTCTCAGTTTGACCATCTATCTCAAGGTGATAGCTGAGCTTGTATTGAGTTGAGTTCCTAGCGCAGAGAACAAAGTTTGTCAAAATCTTGACATCATGCGCACATCTCTGTCTAAGATAATTTTCTTAGGAACTCCATGCAATCTAAACACTTCTTGCACAAACTTACGAGCTATAACTAGCACTCCATCTGTTAAATTCCCAGGTATAAAGTGAGCTACCTTGGTGAGTTTGTCCACCACCACTAAAATAGCATCATGTCTATTTTGTAACATTGGGAGACCTTGCACAAAGTCCATACTAATAACCTACCAATTCCACTCTAGAATATCATGTAGATATAAAAGTCCCACTGGATGCTGATGCTCATCCTTCACTCTCTGGCATTCTAGGCAACTTGGAATAAATTTTGCAGCATCATTCTTCATTCCTTTCCAGAAATAAAGAGGCTTCACATTGGCTAGGAGTTTGGTTACTCTTGGATGACCTGAATATGGTGCGGAATGAACTTCCTTCCATACAAGGTTCCTTAATTTTGTCAAATCTGGAACATACATCCTTCCCCTCTATCTTAGAAGCCCATCTAGTTCAAAATTGAACCCTTCATACCTCAAATCTTGAGGATTTACTGTGAGAGCATGTTTAACTTGCTCATAGAACTCATCACCTGTAGAATTTTGCAGCACTAAAACCTTGAAGTTTGAGTGGATAGAGAAAATCAAAGAGATATGCCTTTGTCAACTCAAAGCATCCGCTACTTGGTTCTCCTTGCCTTTGATATAACTTATCTCAAATTCATAGTCAGATATCAATTCCAACCATCTTCTTTGTCGAGCATTCAGATGAGGTTGGGAAAATATATACTTAAGGCTATGATGATTTGACTTCAACTCAAAAGGCTTCCCTAACAAGTAGTGTCGCCACACTTGCAAAGCATGCACAACTACTGCTAATTCTAAATCATGAGGAGCATAATTCTACTCATATGCTCTCAGCTTCTTGGATTCATAGGTTACCACTCACCCATTCTATGTAAGCCCTCCACCTAAACCTTCCCCTGAGGCATCACTGATGACAACAAATTGACTTTTTGGATCAAGAACTTTCAATATTGGTGCAGTTGTCAACCTCTCTTTTAACCGATCAAATGCCTCCTTGTTGGGATAAGTTGCCATTAACTTGCAATCCTAACCAATTCATGTGTCTCCAAAGTTCTTGGAATGTGTTCCCCAACACATAAGGACTTTGAGAGATTAATTATTTATTAATTATATCACTTTGACTTTTGCAATCAATTCCTAATTGATAAGGTCAAATTTGGGCATCCATTTTTAAAGTGGGGGTCATGAAGGCTTTGTTGACTTCTCCTAAGTCTATTTTGAGAGTTTGATAACTCCTAGTAAGTAGGAGTTAAACTTGGGTGTTCCCTTTTGATGGGGACTTATATTTAGACTTGGAATTGTGTTTTTTATATGTACATGAGTGGATAATGTTGAGACACCTTGCATGGATATAATGTTGGAGTTAACTAAAGTATTAGAGATGCATGAATTGGATATTACTTGCATGAGGTCAAAAAAGTTTGCATGGAATTGCATGTTGTTGCATGTTGCTTGCATGTACTTGCATCTTGTTACATGTTACTTGCATGTACTTGCATGTTGTTGCATTTTGCTTGCATGTACTTGCATGTTGTTGCATGTGCTTGCATGTCACTTGCATGTTGTTGCATGCCACTCCTATGGACTTGTATGACCTTGCATGTCACTTACATGTTGTTGCATGTTAGTTATATGACCTTGCATGTTGTTGCATGCCAATTTTGTGAGATTGCTTGCAGAACACTCCAACTCCAAAAACTTGCAGGATGGTACATCTCAATGTCTTAGGTAATGGGTGTAGACACCTAAAATTGACCCATTCTCAGATCAGACTTTCATCTACCATACTTCATTAAATAAATAATTTTTAAATATTTGATTAAGTTCATCTATCAATCACCATTAATTTATCCTCCATATTTAATTAAATAACTTTGATTATTTAATTAAATCAATTTTCCTCCTCACATTAATTAAATAAATTTAAATTATTTATTTAATTAAAACTAATATTCCATTTCTTCAAAATAAATAAAATTCAATATTTAATTTATTTATTCATGTGCATGAAATTAAATAATTATTATTTTTAATTTCCTATTATTCCCTCTCATCCATATTTCACTCTCAATCAATTTAGATAACTAATCAATCAAATTAGTTAAGTAAATCAATCAAATAAGTTAACAGGCTAGTCAATCTAGTTAACTAATCAACAAATTCAGTTGACTAGTCAATCAATTGAGTTCACTAAGCAATCAACTCAGTCAACTCTCTAATCAATTCTGTTAACTCCCCTGATGCATGAGAGGGCAAGGAAACTTGTCCCTCTCTCATTTGCACACATCCTCTCAACCATTTCTTAGCCATTGATCTCTCAGATCATCCACAACCGTTGATCTTCATCCCTAAGAGTCTATAAATTGAACCTCATTCCCCATGTTAATCCTCTCATCTTCATACAACATTATGCTACAGAAATCATTCTAGATCATATCATTCTCATCACAAAGTTACGTTATTTAATTGAGCAATCTACATAATCAAAGAGCAAAGAGCAATCGATTGAAGTAAGGTGCACTCCAATAAGCTCGATTAGTGAAGGCAAATTCGTTTGTGCAAAGGAAGGTAAACCGTATTTGATTTCAATTTATTTCATTTATGTTTGCATTGCATTTTTCACCTAT
This sequence comes from Cunninghamia lanceolata, assembly GCA_027924645.1. Classification (NCBI taxonomy): domain Eukaryota; kingdom Viridiplantae; phylum Streptophyta; class Pinopsida; order Cupressales; family Cupressaceae; genus Cunninghamia; species Cunninghamia lanceolata. Next base: position 2,112,283 of record BSBN01000716.1, on the reverse strand, counting down.
CACATTTTGGCACGCCTGGTAGTCTAACTCTCGCCATTAGCTTGTTTATGCGTTCACTTGTTTATGCATTTTAATTTGTCTATCTAACATCATTTTTGTCAAGTTTTGGTGATCAAGTTTCACAGGTCACCTCCTATGCGAAAACTGACCTCACCATTGAGTCCGAGGGCCTCTCAGGTGAAAAATGACATAAAACACCATTACTTTTCATTATTGAAATTTTTTTGAAATTTTTTTTAGTTTCTGCCCCCTGCACAGGCTGTACCGTATGGATCCGTATGGCTGCCTGCGTAGGCAGGCCGTCGGTTACCTTGCAGTTTGTTAAAATCAAACGATTTTATCAAATCAAAAGCAAAATAAAAAACAGGGGTAACCTTTAAAACTTTGGGTGGTTTGGTTTGTTTATTTTATTTTTTCCAAAAGCAAAAGTAAAACAATAAATTTTTGTTTCGTAGGCCCCTCAGGCCAGGCCGCCACCCCTCTGTATCCTGCCCCTCCCAAACCCCTTGCTACCAATGCACCCCTCCACGCCGAGCTTCCCCAACACCTAGCCCTCGCTACCCCACCCACACTCCTTCCGCCCAAACCCCACACCTACCCCGCTTCACCTCCCAGCTAGCCAACCGCTCCCTATACTCCCTGACAGCCACCGTCGCTCCTTGTACTCCCTTCTGCTCTCCTAATCCATCGCTCTCCATACTCCCTCCTCCCTGTACACACTCGCACCACCCGCGCTCCCCTACCCCGCTCCACTTATCTGATCCCAAGAACCCTCCCCACGTGCATCTCAACAGCCCTGTAAACCATCCAACCAGTGAAATAAAACAAAACAAAAAAAACACAAAACAATTAAAACTAAACATTTACCATTTCACATTTAACTTTTACCTTTTAACATTTAGCTTTTAGGTTGCTTTTTTTTTCATTTTTTTAATTTTGTTTAGCCCTTGGTCATATGGGTGACTAGGGGCCTGACTTAAACCCCTTAATAGTAAACTTAACCGCTGGTAAACTGCCCATGTGACCACAACAAAACTCTAACCACTAGTGGTTACTTGACCGCTAGGCTTGCCCCTTGCCCTCCAAATGCCCTCGAAGGGGCCTTTTTTTCTTTTTTATATAACTTTCACATACAAGGTTGGATTTTCATGAAACCAATAGTGTTGGAGAGATGACTTGCCTAGCTTCGTTGTGGTACATGTATTTTAAAATAATTTTATCAAATTTCTCAGTTATACTTAGTCAAAGTCAACCCTTCTTTGCAGACTTCAAACAGTCATATCTTGTGCAAATTTTATCCGATTTTAGCAATTTTTTTAAAAACAACATAGATTTTCGTGTAGAATCTGATCATCATATCCATTTTGTTGTCACTAATCATCTTTATTAGAAATTTTCTAGATTGCTTATTTTTCCCTAACAAGGTGGCTTGCAAGTTTCTTTGTGCTTGTTTATTTTGGTGGAATCTACGAGGACATAAGGCACTGCACAACATCTGAATCAGATTTAGCATCAGATTCAAGTGCACACAACACAACTTTTGCCTTTTCATTTATCAAAAACCTTGTTTGCAATCACATTTTGATTTGGGCTTAAAACAAACCATTGTTTGCAATCACACGTTGAATTCAGGCTTAAAACAAACTAGTGTCTTCTTTCTCATATTTGGATTTGGGTTTAAAATGAACAGGTGTTTTTCTTTGTTTGGTGGATTTGAGTGTGCTTCAGGGTGTGTATGCTCTTCTCATGCACTTCATGTGATCTTGAGAATCAAAAGCATCCCTTAATTGATTCATTTTCACACACATTTCCATTTCTAAGGGTTAATTAACATTTGCGAGTGTGAGTCAAGTGTGTGAAATCAAACACACCACTTGCTTTGTTATTGTCACCTTTCTTAGGAGGCTTGCTTGGAGACACACCACTCCAAGGGATGACCTCAACTCTTGTGTTCTGTCAGAGTATAAATAGTGAGGAGTGAATCAAAAAATACACCTTGTGGAAGTTGAAATCTTATCATTTAGGCTAAGCCCCTAAGAACTTTATACCTTGGGGAAGTGAAGGTGAAGGGTGGGTTACCCTCTTCTCTTGACTGTGTGGCATTATTTCCCTTTCATTTCATGGAATTGGGCCCCTCGTACCTTGAGTATATTGGGGACATCCCTAGACCACTTGTGTATCCTAGACTAAGACCTATTGGCCATACCCACGTGATTAATATTAGGGTTGTTGATGTGTCTTCAAATGTCTTCATAATTCTACCAATCAATCTTGAAATACAAACCTACTATTGTGTCTTGTGTGTGTGATTCATGCATGTACATGTGAAATATTTTGATTGAATATTTCCAAAGTCAAGCCTTCAACATAAACTACATTCTACATCATTCTAAGTATCCTTGTCAAAATGGTTTTGATCATTAACAAACATAGGTCAAATCCAAAACCAAAACTCACAATCCAAGGAGTCCCTCCTTCTAGCTCCAATAATGATCATGAAAAGCTTGTAGATTATGATGCATATCTTGAGGAACAAGCTGAAATACAAAGACTTACACATATGGGCAAATCCCTAGCACCCAACCTACAATACATCATCCAAACACTTCACCAAATGCAACAACCCCTCAACCAACAAAACCTACAACAACCACAATCCATCATCCAACAACTTCAACAAAACCCATCACCTCTACTACAACTCCTAGTCGAAACCCAACAACTCCTAGCCACCCACCAGTACAACACCCAATAAACACAAACACAATATCAACAAATTTCATCTCCATCCTATGTTTCATCCCCCTTAACTTCATACCAAACAACCACACATGATGTTACCCCTCCATCCACCTATCCCACTTCTTCCACAGTTAACCCCTATCTATATCAATCCATACCTCAAGAACATCTAACCCAACATTTCCAACCCCAACAACAACAATTCCAACCACAACAACAAGTACAACTACAACCACAACCTCAACAAATTACACCTCTTGATACCATGTGTCACCCCCATTACCATACCAATCTAGCCTATCCACATACCATGTCAATTCTACACCACCTTATCCCACTTCTTCCCATATCAACCAACATCCATATCAATCCATACCCCAAGATCTTCCACCTACATATCCCACCATTTCACCTTGCCACCAAATTCATTCACAAGACTATCAAGTGCCTTCACAACAAGAACATGTGATCCCAAGTTACCCTTTGAAACAAGATCAAGCATCCTTATGTCCTCATGCTACCTTTGACAAGGGAGATACCAATCTAGCTTATGCATCCTATGGGTACCCTACAACATTATCGAATCAAATGCCAATCCAAGAGCCTACTAGTCCTATCCCCACACCAACATGTAGTCCCTATCATAGTCCATTTGTCCATGAACCATCTAATCCTAAGCCTACAACACCTTCCGCCCTTATTATCCCTCCACCTAATCCTCCTAATCCTACGACACCATCCACCATTATTGTCCATCTACCCGTACACTTATGAGGGATGTGATCCAATGGCTATTAGCAATGAATCAACCATCTCCATGTCATAAAACACCTACCCAATAGCCTATCAAAGAGTATTCAAATATGTCCATTGCTTCAACCCCATCATGTAATCCACAACCCATCAAGCCTATTGAAGAGTCTCCTACCATGAGTCTAAGTCAAGATTCATTCTACAGTTATGTTGACCATATAAACCTATCAAGCTTATCCAAGAGTCTTCTACCTCCACTTCCATTCAAGAAAATCAAGAGTTATGTCAAGAGTGTAATCTAACGCATATGGAAACATCAACCCTTTATCCAAATCAAGATCAAAACACCTCCATCTAACCCATCCATAACCTATATCTTTTCTATGATCAAGATATTATCTTTGATGAAGAACCTATACACGAGCAAATTGATCCCATCCATATCACACTTTATCCTATCTACGATCAAGATCCCATCTATGATCAAGATCCTATCTATGATCAAGAGAACCATGATGATCCTCTTAGCCAACTTTATGTAGTCCATGGTCAAGAGATTGTACTCCACCTATCCATAATACCATGACCATCCATGAACAAGCTATCCACACTACTCCTATCCATCCTCCACCTAACCTATACATGATCCAACAACATCCACTTCCATTGATGAGACACTTGACTCCCAAGTAAACATAGATGATCAAACAAATAGCATGGATCTTAATGAACATAATGATAATCAAGATCTTATTGATACTTTGTCCTCCAAAATTGACCATATTGCAAATCCAACATATGCCCTTGGTCTTACCACCTTCATCCATGAATGTTCCTTCTTAGGAGAGAAACAACTATTTTCTACCACCTCACCTTCCCCATCCAATAATGAACTCGCATCTAGTGTCCAAATCACCCACAATCCCATTGTCCACCACATACTCCAAAAAATGAACTATCAAGGTAAAGGCTTAGGCCTTCATGAACAAGGTATTTTGGAACCCATCCATGTCAAATTCCCTCCACAATCATATGGCCTTGGTTATATTCCCCAATAAAATCAATTTCAAGATGTTGGTACTACCTCCATATCCTATAAATCCACTCCTTTCCATCATAAACCACATCATATCCCCAAAACATATGTTGCCATTCCACCTCCATTATCCTACAAAAGTCAAAAGCATGTGACCATACACCTTCCACCATCCACTTTACCTCCATTACTTCCAACTCCTAATATCCCTCCAGCCACTTTACCTCCATTTCTCCCAACACCTAATTATCCATTTATCCAAAAATCCACTTTTAATCCATTTATCCATAAGTCCTCTAAAATTCCTAATCATGATCAACAAATGCATACATCATCCAAACACGAAGCTTCTACCAAACTCATGGGATTCAAAAATAAATATTTGGATGCCTCCTCTCATAAAGCCAAAAATCCTAAGGATCCTAATTCCTTAGGACATTAATGTAAAAAGTCAAAACAAAGTACATTCAAAAAGCTATCCAAGACCATACTTTCACAAGAAAAGTCCAAAAGAAAAATGGTTTGGGTACCTAAACAAAAAGCAAGCAAGTCAAATGAAGCATCCACATCTCAAAAATCCCAACAATCCTCTTCCATCCAAAATTCCCATTCCATTCAAAAATTTCAAGTTCTCCCATCCCACAAGCAAAACAAAAATCATAAAAATCCGAAGTCTATGTGGGTACATCCTACATTAACCAACTCTTAAGCAAACAACCCCATTTCTTCCTACACCACCTTCAAATTGAAAGCTTTAATGTTTATCACAATGTGTGCAACCATTGGTCTTTGTTCCTTTCCATTCCACAACATCTCCACATACCTCCATCTCCCCATCTTTAATCCATTATCCTACATATTTCACCTATCATATCCCTATGGTCCATGATTTTGCATAATCCACATCATAATCCACTATCCACATCCTAATCCTCTCTCCTTCCATATCATAATCCACTATCCTTCCATACATAATCCACATCATAAACCATTATCCACAAACTCCATCTCCCTCTCATGCAATCCCTTACCAACATCTATGAGCATAATGAGATTTGACATGGTCCATATGTGTCATCCATCTTTCAATGGAACTATCACCTTTCATGGAACTAGATGCTTGCATCCTTCTTGTCCATATCCACCTATTCCATCCAAGAATTCCAACAAACCAAAAAAAAATGAAGAAAACAAAATTAGAAAAAAAAGTGAAGAGAAATCCCTTCATCCAATGGTGAAAACCTGGTAAATAGGCGCCTTGGATAAGTACAATGATGAAAACCTGGCAAAAATGTGTCATGTTTAGTTTGACTATCTATGTGTCTTACACTTGGGGGCACATTGTCTCATCCAACCTATCATTTCTCGCCTATCTACCTCATCCTATCATATCCTATCCTACCATCCATAGTCATTATACCCTCATACCTATCCCATCTATCCATCCATTCTCCCTTCCTCCTTTTGATCTTGATAAAGACATAGGGACAAAATGTTGAAAAATGCTTTAGAAAATCTTTTGATATACCTCATCCTTTTCAACCAATCCAATCATGCTCTTGTCCTAAGTTTTGTCATGTAAAATCCTAAACATACTACCTAGAATGGGGCATGTTATTCCTATGTGACATAGTCTTTGGAGATCACATCCTAGCTCACCTATGATGCATCCATTCCATCCACTATTGTCTATCCTTTTATCCATCCCTCTTTCATGAGCTTTCCATCCCATTTCTTATCACCCATACTTGTGTCCACTTATCTAATCCCATCTTCCTCCTTGCATCTAGACTTGATTTTCCCTAGTCATTAGTATCTAGCAACAAGGCTATCCAAACTCCAATACAATGCCATCTCATAAAACAAAAATATTCAAAAATAATCAAAAATCACAAAAATATCCAAAAACAATAAAAAAATCACAAAATATCCAAAAACAATAAAAAAATCCCAAAATTATCTAAAAAACAATAAAAAAATTACAAAAATATCCAAAAACAATCAAAATATAACAAAATTATCCAAAAACAATAAAAAAATCTCAAAAATATCCAAAAACAATAAAAAAATCACAAAAATATCCAAAAACAAAAAAAATTCTCAAAATACAAAAAAAACTCAAATATTCAAAAAATCCAAGCAATAAACCCAATGCAAGTCATCCTTAATCCATACCAATCTAGTCAATCAATTTATCGAAATCATTCAATCACATCCTTTGGTCTTGATCCTAATCGAGTCGTAAACCAAATCAATCAATCAATCATTAATGGGATATATCGTTCCCACATTCTTGTGTTGATCTAGGGATATATCATTCCCCACAATGACAACACTATCATCATCATAATCAAATCAATCAATCCATCAATAATCGGTTTACAACTTGACAAGGGCAATATCTTGTTTGTTTTTTGCATCATTTGTGCATGCTTGCTTGTGTGTGTCATCTTTTTGTCTTGCATTTGTATCAAATCCATATCTTTCTAGCTAATATTCATATCTTGTGTATGTTGGAATAGATTTTTTTGCATTATCCTTTGCATCTAAGGTCATATCATACCTTCTGTACATTAGGACTTTAATGCTCTAAGTATCCTTCCTCATACGTCTAGACAAGGTTATATTACGCTGGATGCACATGACACATCGTCACCATGGTCCTTATACCTTGGTGCATAATGTCTAGTGCTATATCAAACTATAGGATTTCTCTACTCAAGTCAACATAACTACTCATAAAGCCATCATTCTATCATCCATCCTCTTTTCTTCATATCCATTCATTTCGAGAGCACACTCGTATTCTTCCAATTCATCCATCCTCTCGAGGGGGCATCATTCAACCCATTAATTAATCTACTAAGCACTTCTTCTACCTGACTGGGGCATCATCATTTCTAATCCAATTATATTTGTTCTTCTAAACCAAAATCTTCTTCTATCCAACATAGCACTATGTTTTAAACTTCTTTGAAATGATGTTACTTCACAACACCATCTTAAAGAGGGGCAAAATGTAGACACCTAAAATTGACTCATTCTTAGACCTACTTCACATTAATTGAATAATTCATTTCTATTTGATTTATCGATCACAATCAATTTATCCTCCATATTAATTAAATAATCCTAATTATTTAATTAAATCAATTTTCCTCCATATTTGATTAAATAATTCTAATTATTTAATTAAATCAAATTTCCTCCACATATTAATTAAATAAATTCAAATTATTTATTTAATTAAAACTAATATCTTATTTCTTCAAAATAAAAAAAATTCATATTTTATTTATTTATCCATGTGCATGAAATTAAATAATTAATTTATTTAATTTCCTCTTATTCCCTCTCATCCATAATTCACTCTCAATCAATTTAGATAACTAATCAATCAAATTAGTTAACTAAGTCAATCAAATCAGTTAACAGGTTTGTCAATCTAATTAACTAATCAATCAATTTAGTTGACTAGTCAATCAACTCAGTTAACTACTCCATCAATTGAGTTCACTAAGCAATCAACTTAGTCAACTCTTCAATTAGATCTGTTAACTCCCCTGATGCATGAGAGGACAAGGACACTTGTCCCTCTCTCATTCGTGCACATCCTCTCAACCATTTCTAGCCATTGATCTCTCTGATCACTCTCCACCATTGATCTTCATTGTTGGAAGTCTATAAATAAAACGTTCTCCAATCCATCTAACCCTCTCTCATCTTCATACAACATTACGCTGTAGAAATCATTCTAGATCATATCATTCTCATCACAAAGTTATGTTGTTTAATTGAGCAATCCACATAATCAAAGAGCAAAGAGCAATCGATTGAAGTAGGGCACACTTCAATAAGCTCGATCAACAAAGGCAAATTCGTTTGTGCAAAGGAAGGTAAACTATATTTGATTTCAATTTCTTTCATTTATGTTTGCATTGCATTTTTCCCCTATCACAATGGGCATCTGTTGTATGTTGTTGCATGTGCTTGCATGTTAGTTGCACGTCAGTTTTAAGATATTACTTGTAGAATACTCCAACTCTAGAAACTTGTAGGATGGTACATCTCAGTGTTTCAGATAATGGGTATCAGTTGCATGTTGAATCTGGTGTTTGCATGTCACTTGCATGTTAGAACAAGGTAATTCAAAATAACTTTGGGGACATCAATCTTGCATGTTGTTTGCATGAGATTAGTGTGTGTTGATCACTTTAGTTAACAGAAAGTGATTGGGCAAGATTGAATGCCCAATTTGAGGACTTCCTGTTGTTGCTTTTATTTGGAAATGTATTTGATGTTGGTGAAGTTTACTTGAGAAAACTTGGGCACCCACATCAAGGACAGGCAGTTAATAGAAGACTTGACTTTGTTTGACTTTAGTCTTCTCTATTTGGAGCGCTTGGTTTTTGCATGAGCATTGATTTCTATGTTATCAATTACAATTTATTGTAATTTGAGTTTCAAGCTTTCGAATTAAGAAGCTCTTGAATTCAAGAAGCTTTTGATTTAATTAAGAGTCCCATACATTTTCTAGAGAGTTGAATTGTGAAAAAGACTTAGAAAAAAAAAGCAAGAAGGTTTTTTTTTGAAGTTTTTACAGGTTTGAAGATTGAAGAAGCTTTTGAAGTGCACCAAGGAATCAAAGGATTTCAGTATTGAAAGTAATTTTTCACAAGAGATTTAATACAAGTATAAACACCTTTGGTGTGGAGTTTTTTCCCTTAAGGGTTTCTTCATGTAAATACTTGTCTTCTTCTTGCACGCTATTTTCTTCTACTACATTGTTTAAATTGGAGAAATACTCTAACATCTAAATTGAAAGTAATTTTTAGATTTACACATGCTATTAATTTCAGATTTGAAAACATTTTAAAACTACATAGCTGCAACTTTTCCTTGTTCTCTCTCCCTTTTTCCAACACTCCTGACATTTTTCAGACCAATCAAAATGCTTTCCCTTTATCTGAAGTGAAGTGATTGGGATTTCAATCTTAGAAAAGTTCAAAACAAACTTCCTATAATATCCAACTAACCCCATGAAACTGCACATTTCATGCACATTCTTTGGCACAAGCCACTCAAGTATATCTTTGATCTTTGCAAGGTCTACTGAAATTTCTTCAGCTGATATTATGTGTCCCAAATATTGAATCACTTTCTCAAAAAAGGTACACTTAGAAAGCTTCCCAAACAACTTATGTTCTCTTCGTCACTGCAAAACTAACCACATATGCTACAAGTGCTCTTCCTCATTCTCAGAATAAATAAGAATGTCATCTAGAAACACTAGAATAAATTTATCCAAGCAATCTCGAAAAATATTGTTCATCAAATTCATGGGGAATTCATAAGTCCAAAAGGTAAAACCGTGAACTCAAAATGTCCATACCTTGTTCTGAAATCTATTTTATGAATATCTTCATCTTTTACTCTCAGCTGATGGTATCCATATTGCAAATTGATCTTAGAGAATATAGTTGCGCCATGCATCTGATAAAAAAGATCATCAATGCGCGGTAGAGGATACTTATTCTTTACCATTGCTTTGTTAAGCATACGATAGTCTATACACAAATGCAAGGTTCCATCCTTCTTTTTGACAAAGATCATAGGTACTCCCCAAGGAGAAACATTGGCTCTAATCAACCCCTTAGCCAACAGCTCCTGAAGCTGGGCTTTCAATTCCATCAACTCCATAGTAGTCATATAGTATGGCACATTTGAAATTGGCTCAGATCTAGGTATTATATCAATAGAGAAATCAAAATCTCTCTTCGAAGGTAATCCTATAAGTTCATCTGGGAAAACATCCCAAAAATCTCAGAGGAAAGGATAGTTCTCCAAAGATACACTTTGACTACTAGGATCCTCTTCTACTTGCTCCATTTTGACTGCAAAAAGTTGACAACCTTTTCATCTAGCCCTCTTCAGTTGCATTGCAGAGATTGGTCTGATCTTGACTTCTCTTTGAGTGCCTTGCAAAAAGACTTTGTTTCCTACATTGTTTAGACACTCTATTATTTTTACAAAATAGTTGACATTGGCCCTATGCCTCCATAGCCAATTTATTCCTAAGATAACATCATAGGAACCTAGGGGGCTACAAACAAATTCACCTCAGTCAAAAAACTAGGAAGTTCAATCTTAGCTTCAAACATGCATTGCTCTACCTGAGCTTTAGTATGGTTAGCATATTATACTGACCAGGGTTTAGCCATATATCCATCTCTTCTAGGAAATTTACTTAATACTCTTGGATAAATAAAACTTTCAGTTGCTCTAGTATCAATCAAAACAGAAATACAAACTCCAAACAAAGTACTTGTTGTCTCAATCGGAGTAATCTAGTACTCCACCTAGTGATTGTCCAATGTCGCATGGATCTGTTGGCAAGAGACACTACTTCACATGCCAGGTGTTGTCATTGATGGTAAGTAAGACCATTCCACTCATCCGCATAACACAATTTGTTCATACCAGAAGTCAGAATCAGAATTTATCTAAGTCCAGGTAGTCAGGAATAGAGCAGGTGACAAGGTCTAGTATCTTGGTCTGGATCTCTCCGGTGGAAAGTCATAATTTGCTGCGGATCTGATGTAGTCATAAGCAATACCAAGACAATCTAAATGTAGAGTTTTGGCCTCTGGTGATAAAGGATTCAAAAGTTATTAGCTTCTGAGTACCAAGTTAATAGTTTGACAGAGCAAATAGAAGAAGAACAGGCTGACCTTGTAAATGATCTTGGTTCCGGATGTATGAAAGTTGTTGATTGGGCAATTAGTGATGATCAGTGATAGTGGCCAACCGGATTGATGATTTGTGAGTGCAAGTTGTGGTCCACATCTCAAGTTATGCATGGATCTAGCCGACAGAGCAGAGTATTCAATAAAGTTCCAAGTGTTCTTGAAGCCGACTAGAAAGTGATTGAAGATCAGGATGCGGATATATATAGCCGATGGATTTGGATGATTTTGGGTGTGTAAGTGTTGCAACTTGTAGGAAGAGCAAAGAAGCAGAGATCTAAGGTTTGGATAATGGCAGAGCAGTAAGCAGGGGAGAGTAAAGATTAAATATGTAAGATCAGTGTTTTGTGCTTAACCAAAATTGAATTCTTGCATTAGTAGATGCCTCTCATCATTTCAAAAATCCTTGTTATTCTCTTGTAATCATTTGTAGGCAGTGAGCCTCTATTTGAGTAGTGAGCTCTGGGCAGTGAGCCTAAATGCATGTGCATTCCCATTTGTAAAATATTTTTAACATGGTATTAATTTTTGTGGGTTAATCCCCACCATGGTTTTTCCCTTAACCAGGTTTCCATGCTAAAAATCTTGGTGTCAAGTGTGTTATTGTGTTGTTGCTCTTACATTTGTGATTGTGGTTTTCATGGTTAAGTTATTGATTTTTAGTTAAGAGGTAAAATGAAGAATTAACTGCAAGAAGTATTAAAGTTTTGAGACAACTGATTCACCCCCCCTCTCAGTTGTTTGCCCTATTTTCAACAATTGGTATCAGAGCAAGGTTCCTTGAAAAGAAGCCTCACAACTTAAGGAAAAGATCTTGGAAGGAGTTTCAATGGGTTCACTCAAAGATCAACTTCAGTTGGCCCTAGAAGATCTTGGTCAGTCCAAAGTAGAAATATGTAATCTGAGAGATGAGCTTAAAGATGCTGATGATACCATTGAAATGTTAAAAGATAAATTAAAGAAATCTCTGGAAAAGAGAAAGGAGCCACTTCTACAGTTATCCAGTTTAACTAAAGAAAATGGCATGAATGAAGCCTTGGAAGAAAAGACAAAGGAATGTGAAAAGATGTCAAAAGAAGTTGTTGTTTTGAAAATTGAAATGGAATCTGGGGTGATGAGGCAAACCAAAGAAATTGAAAATAGGAAGAAAACTGAAGAAGACCTGAATCAAAAGCTAAAAGAAAGAACTGAAGAATGCTACAAATTGGATAGAATAGCTGGCCATCTAGAATTTGATCTATAAGAAAGCAGAGACAATGAGAGGGAACTTGAAAGACAAATTGTCATTCTTAGACATGACCTAGAAGTTGCAAATGAATACAAGGAGAAGTTCAAAATAAGCTTAGCTAAACTTGAAGCACTGCTCGAAGGACATAAAAAGATTGATGATAAGGATGGTCTTGGATATGAGAAAGGTGAAAGCTCCGGATCTAGACAAAGAAATTATCAATCAAGAAATGGAAGAAACAGACTTAGAAGACCTCTGATAAGATAGCCAAATGCTCAAAGATATCCATCCTTCAATGGAAATTGTTTTAATTGCAATGAATTTGGACATAAAGTTACTTAGTACAGAAGCAGAGTAACTCAAAATGGTCCATCCTTCTCCAGTCAATGCTTCAAATGTAAGAGGTATGGTCATAAATCCATTAAATGTAGAAGTATGATAATGAATAACTCTAATGGCAATTCTTTCAATGGCTACTATTTTGCTTGCAATGGATTTGGACACATGGATAACCAGTGCAAATCAAGAAGAAATCAAGTATATAAGAAAAGAAATGTTGCATGCTTTAAATGCAATAAACCTGGTCATATTACAAGATTCTGTAGAAACAAGATTAATGAAAGAAGGGGTCTGATAAATAGAAAACCGGATGAGCAGAGACAAGACAAAGGCAAAGAAAAACTTGATGTGAATGAGATCCATAATGAAATGAGCAAGACATGGGTCAAGAAAACAATTATGAACAATAGTAGTGGGTCCGCACCAGAATCTGGTGTTGGTAATTCCTCCAGGAATTGAATTGAGAGCTCTAGCTCAGGGGGAGCTGCAATGAAAATCAAATTCCCTCAGCCAGTAAGTGAGTGCCTAAATCTGGCACAGTAAGAAAAGAGATCTTGGATTGTTTCATATCATTTGGAAGGATTTCCAAAAGAAAAGAGGTGGATATGGCAAATTGCAGAGTGATTCATGAGAAACTGCCCAAAGAAATAGAGTAACCGGATGTGTTAGGGCAGAGCATTTATTACAAAGACCAATTAGGTGCTGCGAAGCATAAAAAGGTCATTCACTCCTCATTTGGAGCACTTTGCATCAGAAGAAAGTAACTAGTGAAGAAGTGAACGAGCCCAGTGCTATCAATTCTCAAAGAGTTAAAGGTGCAAAAAGGATTTCCAAGCAAAACCCTAATCTACAAAATAAGGTATTTTTGGTTCTCATAAATCTACTTGAATTTTCAATCTCTGCAAATGGCTACACCTCTAGTTGTTGACATCACTGAGAGGCCTCGCCCAAAATTTAAGAAACGTCCCTACAAATCTGTTGAAATTGAGCCATTATGTGTATTTTCTAGTGTTTTGTTTGGAGTTTTACATGTTGAAGACATTAGGGCATACATTCATTGCAATGTAGAAGAATTTTAGAATCTGAAACTGCTGGGATTATTTGAGAGCCATCTAAAGGATAACAATTACCAACTGAAACCTGAATTTGAAGCCATAGAGAGCAAACATTTTCTGCAAGTAATTGAATTTTCGTCATTTGATGAGAGTGAATGGGTCTATTATGTGTTGAGTTGAATGCACGATGAATTTATATGGATGTTGAAACCATTTAAGATCACCAAGGATGTTATTAAGATTGTGACTAGATTGAACTCAACCGGTGGATTACCTGCATTAAAATATGTGAAAAATCAAACTGTTACAGAAGCAACCGGTGCGAAGTATGATAAAAGAGCAATGACAATTAATGACATCATAGAACCGGATGTCAAGTTTGCCTCTATGGTCATTGGATACAAGATCTATCACTCCAGCAAGGAGAATTCAGTCTCTGGAACTGCAATATATGCAACCTGTTAGTTGTTGAAGGAGAATGTTGATTATGACCTATGTGCGTTGCTTCAAAGTCAGCTGATTGAGAACCTGAGTAAAATAAAGAAAAATAAGAAAAATACTTTCAAATATAGTTCTCTGATTATTTGTCTATTCTTCTATTTTATGAATGAAGCACCTGGAGTTCTGGGTGTGCTTTGGACAACTGACAAGCCAGTAGCATGGAAAATAAGAGATCACCTACTCAGCCTTGGTGATGCCCAAACTCAAAGATAGCTATTTGGGGTTACTTCAAAAACTTCTAGAGTTTGATGCATGCAAGAGAGAGAATCCCTAAGTTAGTTGTAGAAAAGTATGAGAATGAGATATGTTTCATGGTTGACACTGATCAATGTCTGATGGAGGCTGTAGAACCAAGAGCAGTATGGATAATGCCAATGGATTATGAGGTGGATGAGAGAGTTCTGGACATGTATGCTCAACATCTTCTGAGCAAACCTAAAAATAGCTCTATGGAATGGTTTGGAACATACAAGGAACTAAGTATATAGTTGCATGTGGAACTTAGACAACTGAAAACAAAAAGAAAAATGTAGAAGCAACTGGAGATGTATGCATAAAGCATTGGAATTACAAAAGAAGCAGTGTAAAAGAATAGAGAAAGGATTGAAAAGATGAAGAAAAACACTGAGCAGATTTCAAAGGAAAAAGTAGAAAGTGAGCCAACAGCTGCTCTGGAAGCCCCACCTAGCTCTCCAAGAAAAATAAGAAGCTCTACAACTATCTTAGAACAATCCAAGTCTATTCCCATTAAGACACCAGAAGCCACACCATCCAGTGAAGGAGGAAAGAGGAAGAAAACCAAGGCCACAAGAACCCACAAGAGGACAAAAGATGAGGAAATAAAAACAAATGAAGAAGTTAAAGAGATGAGGTCAAAGAAAGCTAAGACTTCAAAGGCCTCTGAGAACCAACCCTCCAGAAGCAAAAATACAAGTAAAAGGCAAGAGATTGGTAAGGTTGCTATGACTGTTGATCAAATTGTAAAATCAATCATTGTTCATGGGAATCTAAAGCCTATCAGAATATATTATGATAGTTTTGATGAAGCAAATAAGAAAATCTTGGAGGATGCCACCATCTTGTACTTGAATAAATTCAATAGAGATTTACTGGAAATTTTGGAAGAAATTCCCAAAAGTTTAAGGAAAATACTAGAAATGAGGAAGGAAGCTGCCAAGGACAAAGACATAGAACTCAGAGAATATGTTCTTTCCACCCTGTGTCCTGTAATGACCAAAAGAGAAGCTGATAAAATCCTCAAGGAAGTTGTAAAGGAAACTAAGGAAATTTTGAGAAAAGCCCTTGACAAAGATAAATACTATATTGTTTCAAAGGAACAAGTTGAAGAAGTTAATCCTTTAGTTCTGGAACAAGAATCTCTAGAAGAAGAGATTGAAAAGGGAAATGATGACCAAGGTAATACTCTAGATCCTCTAGAGCAAACCTATGAGGAGACAGATGATGGAATTGATTCATCGATTCTAGATGTTGAAAAAGTAAACAACAGTGATCAACAAACCAAAGTTGATGACTCCTCCATTCTAGAAGAGGAGAAAATAAGCAAAGAAGATTTAGAGATGGTAGACAAATCTAATGATGTAGGAGATTCTCTAACTCCACCTGATCAATTTGGAAAAGAAGATAATATTGCTACCATACAAAGCCCTCTGAAACACATAGCAAGTAGTGAAGACATAGGAAAGAGTCCCTCTGCAGATAACATAGAGAAAAGTAAAGCAAAGAAAAAGAAAGATAAAATAGAAGAAGATGGTGCAAATATTGATTTATCTATAGATGCTGATAAATCTCAGGAATAAAAAGGTGGTCTAGAAATTGTTGCAAGAGACACTGCAGATGCAGTGAAAAGTCTTCTAGATAAAGAGATGCTTGAGTTTGATGACCCTAAAATACTCCAAGGACCAATTAATCTAGATGCTCTCTCTTTGGTACAAGTGATGAAGATTGCATCCTTCACTCAAGCAAAGGCCAGGGAGAAGATGTTAAAATCTCACATGGAGGACAGTGAACTATTAGGACTTGCAACTAGAATCTTGGAGAAGTTATTGCCAACCTATCAAAAGAGTCCATTGGATTCCCCCTCCGGTCACCTGAAGAATCTTGTGAATGCTGTAAGTACACATTTTGAGTCCTTTGAAATGTCTACGGAGGTAAAAGCTCAGAAAGAATTTTTGGATAAGAAATTTAGTGAAGTAAAGAGATTGATAGGAAATGATAGAATGACACTTGGTATTAGCATAAAGAGTATTCATAATGCTCTAAATGATGGAAGTGATATGTATAAATTCTATCTATCATGGCCCAAAGTCAGTAAGGATATTAAGAAAAAGATAAAGGAGCAAGAACATAAATTGTCAAATTTATCTCAAAATTTTGATCCTCTAACAGTTTCGCCTATAAGCCAAAAATGTCAAGTAATCAGCTTGATAGATGAGATAAAAAGGCTTGTTAAAGAGAAAGGCAATATTATGAAGAGAATGTGTGACCTTTGGGGATTGATCGCCCCTAAGTTAGAAGCCATGTATAATGTCTTATCAAAAGCTCAGATTGCACTTCAGACAAGTAATCCTCCAGATCTGTCAACGGCATAAGCATATGCATTTTTACTGAGTGGACACATCTCAATTTTGGATGGAATGAAGGGAACTTGGGCCTTTGAACTTGTGCAATTGAAAAACAATTTTGCAGACATTCTCAAGTTCATGTGAATAGAACTTAATGATTAGTTGTACATATGTGGCATTATATAGGGAATTTTTGGGAAAATTTTGGCTTGTGAACCCCACCCTTTGCCATTGATGTCAAAGGGGGAGTGAAGAGCAGTGAAAAATGAGGAATCTAGCAAAGGGAAAGCTTTTGAAATAGTGGAAAGCATAAGTGTATAGAGTAAGGGGGAGCTGCATTTGACATTTAGTCATTTTTCACTAAGTGTTGCCATCAATGCCGAAGGGGGAGATTGTTGGCAAGAGACACTACTTCACATGACAGGTGTTGTCATTGATGGCAACTAAGACCATTTCACTCATCTGCATAACACAATTTGTTCATACCGGAATTCAAAATCAGAATTTATCTAAGTCCGAGTAGTCAGGAACAAAGCAGGCGACAGGGTCTAGTATCTTGGTCTGGATCTCTTCGGTGGAAAGTCATAATTTGCTATGGATCTAATGTAGTCATAAGAATTGTCAAGACAATCTAAATCTAGAGTTTTAGCTTCCGGTGATAAAGGATTCAAAAGTTATTAGCTTCTGAGTATCGAGTTAATAGTTTGACAAAGCAGATAGAAGAAGAACAGACTGACCTTGCCAATGATCTTGGTTTCAGATGTATGTAAGTTGTTGATTAGGAAATTAGTGATGATCAGTGATAGTGGCTGACTAGATTGATGATTTGTGAGTGCAAGTTTTGGTTCGCATCTCAAGTTATGCATGGATCTAGCCAATAGAGTAGAGTATTCAATCAAGTTCTAAGTGTTCTTGAAGCTGACTGGAAAGTGATTGAAGATCAGGATGTGGATATATATAGCCGATGGATTTGGATGATTTTGGGTGTGTAAGTGTTGTGACTATGAAGGAAGAGTGAAGAAGCAGAGATCTAAGGTACTGATAATGGCAGAGTAGTAAGTAGGGGAGAGTAAAGATGAAATGTGTAAGATCAGTGTTTTGTGCTTAACCGGAACTAAATTCTTGCATTAGTAGATGCCTCTCATCAGTTCAAAAATCTTTGTTATTCTCTTGTAATCTTTTGTAGGCAATGAGCCTCTATTTGAGAAGTGAGCTCTGGGCAGTGAGACCGAATGCATGTGCATTCTCATTTGTAAAATACTTTTAACAGGGTATTAATTTTTGTGGGTTAATCCCCACCGTGGTTTTTCCCTTAACTGGGTTTCCATGCTAAAAATCTTGGTGTCAAGTGTGTTATTGTGTTGCTGCTCTTACATTTGTGATTGTGGTTTTCATGGTTAAGTTATTGATTTTTAGTTAATTGGTAAAAGGAAGAATTAATTGCAGGAAGTATTAAAGTTTTGAGACAACTGATTGACCCCCCCTCTCAGTTGTCTGTCCTATTTTCAATAGAATCCTCTGTTGAAAAGCTACTTGTTGAGTAGGTAATGCGTTATCACACTGCTGAGCTCCTTGATTCTTGGTTGGGCATTGATTTGTGTAATGATCTCCACCACAGGTAAAACATCCTCTAGGAGGTCCTCGCTTCTCAACAGGTTTACTTGAATTATTCCAATTCCTTCGGGCATTACAATTGTTCTTCTTCTCATTTTTGGGTCCATCTCTGTTATTTCTAGATCCCTTGTCACTTTTCTTATTAACATCTTGTTTGACATTCATTTTTTTGAAAGGTTGATAAGTTGGTGTCTTATTAAACCTCTTGCGATTCTTCTCTCGATAAGCAGAAATTGACTTCAATTTTTGCTCTTGTTTGATTAACTTCTCATAAACTTGGTCCATAGTGGTAGGACCATGCACATCCAGTTCTCCGCCTATCTGGGCATTCAGACCCATGATGAATTTCCTAATTCTGAACCTTTCATCTTTATGATACTATGGAACATACTTCAGAAGACAAGTGAACTTTTCCTAATATTCAAACACTAACATATCTCCTTGTCTTAGCTTCTGAAAATCTATTAGCTTTTGGTCAAGGAAAAGATGTGGTAACCACGTCTATCGAAATATGACCACAAATTGATCCCAGGTTAAGCTCATAAAACTTAACCCCAGTTCCATTTTCTTA
This sequence comes from Cunninghamia lanceolata, assembly GCA_027924645.1. Taxonomy (NCBI): domain Eukaryota; kingdom Viridiplantae; phylum Streptophyta; class Pinopsida; order Cupressales; family Cupressaceae; genus Cunninghamia; species Cunninghamia lanceolata. The sequence goes on along the minus strand of BSBN01000716.1, from coordinate 2,093,116 downwards.
TTCATCCACCAAGTGGATGCTTCACCTGCCAACTGGTAGGAACCCAAAACTACCTTGGTTATCTCAAAGTAATTTATGATCTCAAAATACCTTTCCATCTCTGTTAACCAAGCTTCTGCAACATCACCACTTACTGTTCCATTGAACTTGGGTGGCATCACTTTCTTCATATCTCTTGATAGTTCAGAGGCAAGTCTACTTCTCTTCTCTTCTTGAGACTTAGTCTTACCAACATCCTCCCTTTTCTCACTATGGGTACTGGGTTCATGGACATCATCATCATCTCCTTGATGTGAGTCCTCTTTTTCTCCTTTAGATTTGCCTTGACCCCTAACTTCCTACTCCAAATTTCCAAGTCTTTCCTTGGTTTCATTTAGCATGGTCAATATTTGATCTAGCTTAGCCATTGGGTTATCAGAAGGATTTGACTCTCCTTGACTATATTCAAGGTTTGTTTGAGTTCAAACCATGATGATACTCTATATCACACCTAATATTTGTATCAAGTTAGAGATTATAATTTGGAAATAACACATCTCATTAATTCAAAATTCATCAATAAAATCCATTCACAAACTCATATTTGTGCAAACAATCTTATCTTTAGTATAGTTTATTCTAAATATAAATACATCCTTATCTAGATAATTAACTCAACAAGACTACATGTCACTGTCGGTTAAAGGATATTCCTTAGGTTCCTCTTCCCCATAGGAATCTAATAAAACAAACATAGAGGGTGGATGTACATGTAGGTACTCCTCCAACACCCAAATGGCATGTCACATTTAGCAGAAGGTTTACTTGGTTTAACTACACAAGTAGGAACAATAGGTTTCTTGGCCAATTTGTTTTGTTGTTTCCTTTCTAGCTGAATATGCTTAAGAGCATTAGCCAAAGTCTCAGAATCTTCTAGCTAGGCACCCTCAACATAATTAATGTGCTCTTTGAGTTTTACCTCCTTAGTAGGTTTTTCTTAAGCTCTATCTTAGGTAAATGTTGGGGAACAGACTTTATAGCGGTTTTCTTGGTTCTCCTCCACGCCACTCTAGCTAAAACTAATTTCAAACATTAGCTAATCTGCTAAATGTTGACAAGTTTTCTTGTAGTGAGCACCTAGGTCCATGTGTTGAACCTTGTTTGCTCTGATACCATATGTAACATGCCATCTCATATTACTCGAAATTACACACACAATTCATTAAGGAAGTAAATGAACATGATAAACATGCAAGATTTTTTTCTTTAAAACATTTGCATAATCATATAAAAGTAAATGCATATTTTTTTCAATATTTTTGTTATGGAGTGAAAAGTGGCCACATGTCTTTTTATCTCCTTGTTTATCTCCTAGGTCCCCGTGAATACATTATACATTCTAAATATTCATCCCGATGCAAAATTGCCCGAAACTAATGTAAATTGGGAATAAGGAGCCCATATTTTATCTTACCCCGAACCAAAAAAGAGCCTCAAGACTTGGGCACTCACACCCAAGTCTTCCCTGATTGGTCGAGGCAAATTTAGATGTATGTTGGCTTAGTACCTTTAAAAAGGTTTCTCCTTGTCAGCTCTTTTGGTTTAATTTGATGAATGTTAGTGGAAAAGCATATATAAGTGTGTTTTTGAATTCATTATGAACCTAGATAGAGATAGCCAAATTGAAGTATTGGAGTAAAGAGCATTCAAAGCATTCATTGTGATTCTAGAGCATATTTGTATTGTCATTGTGTCTATTGTTGTATCTTTGAAGTTATCATCTATCTCTCCTTATGAGTTGAAGACCATTCATCCTCCTAAGGGTTTCATCACATAGGTGATATCATTATTGTTCATCATCATTTGATTTCATCGTATTGTTATTGTGTTTAGCCTCTGCCCTGCAAGGGCATGCTCTCTTTATCTATCAACAGTGTTGGGAAGATTAAATGGTATCTTAGGATTTGACTGAGGCAAGTCCCTAAACACCATAACCCCCAAACCCCTTCTCTTCTTCTTGTGTGTAGGTTACAAGTGCGAGATCCATGAAATACGAAGACACAGAAAGACTGAGGAAGGATCAGGGTTTCAGGATTTGACAACATTTCAAAAATATTCCTCTGTGTAGGACTTGGGTGATGGCGCCCTGATCTTTCTAACCCAGCAAACTTCAAATCTAGCATAAGGGTAGTCTCTACAACATTTCTTTAGTTTATAGTTTCTGAATATTCAACCTTTTAGGACTTGGGCGCTTATGAAATAGTCCTCTGACATCTCTGACTCTAGGACACAAGTTCTATCATCTTCATGATCCTCCCTGTACAATTGGTTTCTAGAGATTTATTGTACATCTTCTGTTATAATCAGATCATCATAGAACTAGGGTTTGTTGCATTATTGATCTAGGGTTTGATAAAAAGACTTGATTAAATCAAATCTTTCCATAGCACTCCTAAGTACAAGATCTGTAGCTATGTCCACCTCCATTTGGTAGTTATTTGGCTTGGTCTTGTCCTTAAATGTTATTATGAAATAATGATCAGGTCCAGGGTCATTTGAGTGGTATTTTTGGGAAAATATCAAAAATTTAGTTTTTGGTATTTTCTACATCTTAGTAAATTGCATTTTCAGAGGCAAAAAGTTTAAATTCCAACAAAATAGCTAGGAGTGAGGACCTTGCGAAGGGGAAGATAAAAAATTTCATAATTTTGAACTTTTGTAAAAAGTTTTCACCTTCCAAGAATTCTTTTTGTTTTCCAAGGGTAATGTGACCCTTCATATTTTATGTAAGCCTGTATATTTCAAATTGGAATGAATAAAAATTAGTTTTTGGAGGCAATTCACAACTCCCAGTGAGTTTGCCTACTTGTAGAAACTCATTTCTTCTTTATTTTATTGCATTGCAATACCACAGGGTTATTGCTAGGTATTGTCTAGATCAGTGGTATCAGAGCCAAGTTCTGTTGGGTTCTTCTCAAACCAGAGAGGGTTTTAGACATGAGCATTCAAACAGTGTAATCTCAGCTCAAAATATTTTTGGGTTTTGTCGACAACATCAAAATCCTATTTGGGTATCTCTTATATTTTTTAGAAAGTGCACAGATTTCAAGAAAAAATAGATCACTAGTTTGCGTCCCTATTTTTTGCCTCTGCTTGTTTTTTTTTGCCTTTTCAGAGCAGTTTTGCGAAATCAGGTATATCTTTCTCATCCTGACTCCATTTTGTGCAAACAAGATATTGCTGGAAAGAGGACTTAGAGAAATTTCCAGTGGTGTAGGTATTTTTTTCTGATTTATTTCTTAGCTACCCACTATTTTCACCAGAAGTCAGGTCTTCTTTTTTAATGTTGCCCTCAGTGTTTTGGGCATATCTTTTGCATACGGTTTCAAAATTGGACAAACAAAATATCATTGGAAAGGTGATTTAGTCCTCCACACAACCAAAATATTATATCCCTTTGAGGTGCACTTAATTGAAAATGTCATAATGGGATGATCATTCAGATCTTTTCAAGGCGATGGTTGAAGAAGTGTTAACAAAACAACATGAGGAGATGATGAGTCAATTCTCTTATCTGCTACAACAAAATTAAGGAAATCGACAACCCAACATGGGTAGAGTACCATTTGGTGGTCACACTCCTTTCAAGGTACAGGTAAATTTTGATATTCCAAATTTTGAAGGCAAAATAAATGCAGATGCTGTTGATGATTGGTTGTCAAAACTAGAAAGATATTTTTATGTGAATCACTTCTCCAATGGTGAAAAAATAACCTTCACTCTCCTCAAAGCTAAGCATCATGTAAAACAATCATGGGAAATTAAATTATTGTCTAGAGAAAACCTTGAGTTTGATGGAGCAGTAGAGGATGATCCCACTTGGGGAGAGTTTGTGGAACATATCAAGGAAGAATATTATCCTGAAGATTCATATGAGGATAAGTATATGGAGTGGCAGATGCTTTGTTAACAGAAAGACCAATTTGTTTAGGATTACACTAATATGTTCCATGCTCTTTTAGCAAAGCTTGACATCATTGATACGGAAAAACATCAAATTTTGAAGTACCGCAATGGGCTTTGTCATTATATCCAAACATAGATGGAATTTCTCAATATTGAGACCTTGGGGACTGCCTACAAATATGCAGTGAAGATTGAGGAAAAATTCAAACAAAAGGGAAAAAAAGATTATCTTTCAAAGAATGAAGGTGACAACAAATTCATGGGAAAACAGACAGCTAAGGATCCCTCCTCACAAGCATCATCAACAACAAACAACAATGGAAAGAAGATATGGTGTGAATTCCATAGAAATCTAAGGCATAACACAAAGGACTGTTGAGCTGCCAAGGCATTGATGAGAGGGTTACAAGAAAAGGAAGCTGAAGCTAAACTTGAACTATTACCTGTAGACTCTTTTGAACAAAGAGATGATGACCAAATAATTGAAGCTGACCCCTATGCCATAGTTGCCACCACCAGGATTTTGCCTCGTGAAGATGAGGAGCATTTATTCCACTCACAAATGTGGGTAAACGACAAGGCCCTCTATTTCATCATTAATAGTGGAAGTCAAAAGAATCTGATCTCTGCTAAGACTGTTAAAAGGTTGAACTTGTAGACCACAACTCATCCACAACCATATCATGTGGGATGGGTAAGCAACCAAGAAGATATTCAGGTAAATAAGTAATGTTGCTTACCTTATTCTATCAAACAATTAAAAGATGAAGTCATATGTGATGTGGCACCCTTGGATGTGTGTGATGTATTGTTGGGGTACCCATATATGTACAAGCGTCATGGTGTATATGAGTTTAGACCTTGCAGTGTCATTATCAAATTGGGTGAAATGAAGTATCAGATACTTGAAGTAAGTCCTACACAACCAACATCTTTGATTACTGAAAACCAATGTGAACGTCTAATTTGTCATATTGGAACATTTGTTCTAACGGTTCAAACTAAGGACAAGAGGTCAGTTGTAGCCAATATCCATGACAAAATGGTCACCACTACCACTCAACAAAAATAGATAAATGAAAGTAGGACATCACTTTGGGATATGATCGATAACAAGCTGACAAAGTCTACTGCATCCCATCCACAAATGGATGGGCAAACTGAGCACAACTATAATCATGCCCTACATGGTTCCACAGGGCATAGCTCATTTGAAATATGTCTTGGACATCAACCATTAGCTCCTATTGATGTAGCAATACTAGTTATCTCAGATGCTCCATCATCACATAAGACAACCAAGTTTGTTGAAGAAATGCAACAAGCTCTAGAGATATTGTGGTGCACACTAGGCAAAAGTACAAGGAAATGCATGATCAACATCGTCTACCTCATCAATTCCATGTTGGATAAAAGATCACTGATGTCTTGGTCACGACACTAAAAAGACAACATATTCCTCTTTACCATGTGGTTCAAGTAAGTAAACTTCCTCATCAAGGCAAGTGGTTTACCAGGGATCAAATTGAAAAGTAGTTTCCTCAGTTGTTGCAGACCATAGATGCAATGGGGCCCATTGCCTCTCAAGGGGGAAGCAATGATCAAGTCCAGGGTCATTTGAGTGGTATTTTTGAGAAAATATCAAAAATTTAGTTTTTGGTATTTTCTACATCTTAGTAAATTGCATTTTCAGAGGAAAAAATCTTAAATTCAAACAAAATAGCTAGGAGTTAGGACCTTGTGAAGGGGAAGATCAAAATTTTTATAATTTTGAACTTTTGTAAAAAGTTTTCACCTTCCAAGAGTTCTTTTTGTTTTCCAAGGGTAATGTGACCCTTCATATTTTATGTAAGCCTATATATTTCAAATTGGAATGAATAAAAATTAGTTTTTAGAGGCAATTCACAACTCTCAACGAGTTTGCCTACTTGCAGAAACTCATTTCTTCTTTATTTTATTGCATTACAATACCACAGGCTCAGTGCTAGGTATTGTCTAGATCAAATAGTGTTTGATCTAGTGTGCATGCTAGTCTCATCATTCATCCTTTTCATATATAACAATTTTCAACCTTGATAGATCACAAAATATATATTCAAAGATATTTCATAGTGAAATCATTTCACTTTACACTTACAAATATTTTGCAATTAGCAATATAAACAAGTTTACATGAGTTTGACAATCATAAGTCATTCATATAGTACACTATATCCAGAATCTCGATATTTGGCACTTAAGTCTCAGTTAGTCTTCTGCTTCAGAGGGAGAGCATCATCCAAGTGCTTTACCTCCAACCACAGACCGACGGTCCTCCACACACCTTCCTTCCTGGAAGTGGCCCTACCCTTCGCAAAGAGTATAGACATAGAGAACCAACAGGTTTCCATCTGAGTTCTAGTGTTGTGTCTTACATAACTCAATCAACCATACAACTCTAGACATTCTTCTAGCTAAGTATGATCACTCTGATAGGTTAAGCCATCTAGACATGGTGAACTAACTATTGCATGCAGAGACGAATGCATCACTTTGGCCAAAGTTTCAATATAAATAAATGTTTGCAATAAACATAGTCATGTGTTCACACACCTCTAACTCAACTTGGAGACTATCTCATCCTACAGTTTGACTTGTTTGCTTAGTAACTCCATACATGGAATGTCTTGGCTAAACTCAATTTTCTAGTCAATCTGACTTATAGTTTGATCCTTAATCTAGGACATATATTTATAAACAATATGAAGGTTTAGATGATTTTTAACCATTCAAAGAGTCCCTTGTTGCATACTTGCAATTACCAGGGTTGATGACTCCTTGTCCTTCTACTCAATGAGTCAAAGGTTTTGCACTATTATGCTTAAAAAATTTATCCAACTCTTCCAGAAATCCTTGATTATAAAAATCACTCCAAAGATTTTTCCTACAATATAGTTGTAGATCTATAGTTTTCTTAATTATATACCATCGACCATATTAAACAATGAACTAACTCAATGTTATAAAAGAGCCTAACTTAGGGATTAATTTCTCTATCCCTACACATTTGAAAAGTTAAAATAAACTTTTGTTCTCCAAAGTAAAAATCTTATAATAATATATCATAAAATTTGATGCCCTCTAACCTTCTCTTGATTACTTGGGCATCACAAAACTCATAACATGTATAAATATAATACATGAAGTAATACTTCATACATAAACATTCTTAAAGAATATTATGATAATCTTAAATAATCTTAGACTAAGTTTGATTATTCGACCTAGACTTGGTTAATATTCCCGAGTATCATAGTAATGGTTATCATTTCATGTCTAATGCATATATGATATTATATCTCGGTACCTAGATCCTTACAATAAAATCAATATCATTGTATATTCGATATAATTGAATAACTAGCACCAAAACTTTAGATTTAAACCCATACATACATCCCTAAGAAATGGAAACCCACGAATGTTCTAAAATCTTAAGTCTATCAAAGAACTAGGTTTACTTACATATCACTATGCGCTCAATAATTTTAAAGAAGTAGGGAAAAATAATCTTTCTATACATATGTTTTAAGGACAACTCCTTAATATGAAAAAGTGAGACTTTGTTTAAGAGTACAGTTTGCATAACTCTATTTTAAATCCTCATTGGCATTACTACCTACAATGCTATCTACAATCTAATGGATTCTTCCATTCATAGGTTGCTTGACTATCATATCCGGTATAAGAAAAATACTACTGAGGACTTGAGGTTAAACTGGTGGTCGTTAATAACTTGTCTGAATGGCTTACTAGTTCATAGAAACATCAAAATAAGTTGATAGACTTATGGTTCTAAGCAGATATTCCATATCAATGCTTGTATTGATACTAGTTGTTACATCACTAAAAACACAGTTAAATCTGCTAGCTTGCCTTTTACTAAACCTTAGTTATTACCAAAGGATCTCTATTAAAAACTAAGAAAAACTACTATTTATCAAGCAGAGTTATCTGCTATTTAAAACAGTTCTCTACCATAGTTCAAAGTCTAACAACTCAAGTAGACTATGATCAATTTAGCCTTTAGAAAGAAAATAACTACTTCTAGTTCCTACGTTTCTAAGTTTTACATAAGTATTGAGGTCTTAAAAACACTGTAACAACTTTCCTTAGTTCAAAATGACTTCATTTTCTTTGGTTGTGCTCTCTATAGGTTAACTCTCTGCGTATACTCTAAAACCTATCTATTTATACGATGGTCGAGTACCTCTTAACACTATACTATACCAATGGAATATATCATACCATGCTTATACATAAAGAATTATCTCATATTAAGATTAATATACAATATTCTATGAGATAGTCTTACCTCTAAGGACGACAGTGTTCTCACTGACTACATAGTTTGACTCCAAATCTCCACAGAGTCCTATCCCCTGTATACTGCAACCTTCTGTCTTTCATCTACGAAACCAATCACCATTTGTACAAAGAGCTTGAAGTGGCATACTTAAGTATACCCCACTGTGTCCCCCAAACTCTCCAAAAAATTCTCCTTTTAAAGGCTTTTGTCTGCCTTACCTGTAGGGATCTTTGCTCCACTCTAGCCTAAAAATTCTCACAAAGGAGCATGCAAATTGATAGTGGAGTGATGGGTCATAAAGACCACTCTGAAACCTTATTAAAAGCTCCTCCACTCTCTCCATATTATCTTGAAGTAAGGAGTCGAGCATATATCACTATGAAGTAAATTACATTGAATTAGTAACTACTTCACCACCCAAATGAAATTTGACTATAACAAACTAAAAGGTTATATATATATATATATATATATATATAGAGAGAGAGAGAGAGAGAGAGAGAGAGAGTATACAACATTTATCCATGTTATTTCTAACACCCGACAAGACACAAGAATGGGGTCGATGTCTTCTCTCCCCTCTCACAAAAATATCATTCTAGGATCCTAATTGGGTATTCAAATAGTAAAATAGTTTATCTATTGTCGACTATTTCTTGTCGATGATCGCAAACTGACCCAACTTAGATTTTTGACAAAACCTATACTTAATAGATCTTGTCGACAAATTGACAATTGTCAAGTCAAAACCAGCTTAGGCTAATTGGTCAAACTTAACTTACCAATCACAATGATGGTTCACTAAAAATAGAAAGGCACAAGGCTCAAATGGTAACCAATCCGTTCTTTCCATATGTCTATTTTCTTCTCTTCGATGATGCTCTCTTTTTCAGAGGGCAGAAACCTGTTTCCTGGTTACAACTTGCATTCACCAAACTGGGATTAGTGCATCGTTAGCCAATCCATAAACCTTATGAATAAATAATTATAAAATCATATAACCACATGTCTAAATTCTAAACATATAAACATAAACTCACGATATCATAAATTTATCCGAGATTTTCACTTAATGTCAAACCATTAAATCATGCATAATCAACTACTAATTACGTGCAAGTAAAAAGTAAAACATAGTAAAAATTTGGGGTGTAACATTTACAAAATATTTAACATTTCCTGAAAGGTACACAAAACCTTTCCCAACATTCTCCCACTTGTTGTATACATTGCATAGTGACCAAACATAGAAAAAATGAACTAACTACTAAGGGGAGACATCCCCATAGCAGTCCTGCACCACAATCTCCAAAGTGTTCACCTTCTCAATCATTACCCTTTTTTCCTCCACCTCATCATGAACAAAATGATATTGCACATCAATGTGCTTTGTCCATGCATGCAAAGTTGGATTCTTGGCCAAATTGATAGCACTTTGACTATCACAGTCAATGCTCACTAACTCTTATTTTAGGCCAACATTTGGACATAATTTTTTAATCCATACTACCTCTTTACAAGCATGAGTTACCATGCACTCAACTTGTATAGTTGAAAGAGCAACCACACATTATCTCTTACTCATCCAACTTATTACACCACCAAATAGGTTAAACAAAACCACAGGTAGATCCTATGTTGTCAACATCTCCTACCTAATTTGAATGTTTTTGAACTTGTTGGTTCTTCCAACTGATTGTTAGAGTCCTCTAAAGATCTAGCCTATTTCTTATTCTTAAGGGCTCTGGGTCAGTGGCTAATGAACAAGATTGCAACAAATGAGTTGAAAAATCCTCTACACTTTTCGTTTTGCAAGACCAAGGTGGGTGTACCCTTTACACACCTAAAGGTATTTCAAAGACTTATCTATGATGAACACATTGTATTAAAATAGAAGGTTCTCAATAACATTTTACCAAGGAAATGACTGATTCCATCTAGATTGGCTTAATCCTTTGGCAATACAATTTAGACTATGACTGAGAGCATTATTTATCCAAATCTATTCTTAAAAGAATAACAAAAGTAGAAGTGTTTTTGGTTATTTGGGATGGATCTAAATCAACATATTAGCCCAGTGAGAGACCGGTGCATAATCCAATGGGTCACAAAGTCAAACTACATAAAACAAGTGTATCATTCAAGCAATATTACTTCATTACTGATAGACTAATGGTATCAACACCTTGTATTGATACCTCCTTTACTTGGTGATATAGAATTATCCTTTGAAACCATAATGCAGCCAATAGTTAACATAATATCTTCCAAGCATTTATTCCTCTCCTTGAGAGAAAGCAAGAGAAAATAGACACAATACAAAAAACTGCAAAGATGAACCAAAATATCCTTGATATTTAAAATTCATATTAACTTCATCAAATGCAACATAGAAAGGGTTCTATATGCAGTATGACATTGTATTAAATTTTGAACATGATATTGCTCTACAAATTTGAACACTAATTGAACTGTAATTCTTCTCTATTTCCTAGAATCAAAACACAGAATACATTACTGCCTAAAACCTCATATTCAAAACCTCTACAAAATGGCCTTGATTTCTAACTTATAGAAACATGGGAGAAAAACAAGCTTCAGGCCATGAACAACTTCTTGTTGGAATAGAATATACCCAAGGTATCTTTTAAGCACAACATGGAAAAACATATTTGAGAGGAAATGCATTGTTGGAACATAAATCAAAGAAGATGTCCATTTTCTCAAAACAAACTTCATCCACACTTGGAAGGGTAACCACATGCCTTGTAGGTACATTACCTCACAATGATGACTTAAGCATGAGTGCAACCTTCATGTTAATTGAAATTCAAATTTGCATACACTTGTCACATTTGGGTGTCATTTGAAAGTTTGTTTACTGATGAAGAATATTCCTATCATTGCTGAGGTAGAAAACACTGGTATACATTAGCCAAATGCCTTTTGTATTTCTAATTGGCAGGAAGAGTTATCAAGGGAATGACGGTTGCCATTTTAGATTCAATTCTAGATAACTCATCCAAGGTAGAACTCAAGTTGTCAATGATTTTCTCTTCATCACTATTGACCTCTAGGATAATTGGGGTAGTAAGCTTCCTTTTTCCATTTTTCAAGACCCTTCAGTGTTTTATCATCATTTCTTAATGCTGGAAAATATGACCCCTATATCATGTGAAAGTACATGAGTTCTCTAGCAAATCCCTTGGTGAATTCTATATGTTTCCACACCATCTTCCTAGTGGCTCTAATATGGCCACTTAACTCTGTCAAATGCTTATTATTATCCTCATCACAATAATGCTTTTCAATCAAGACACTAAAAACAAGGACCATGGGTGTCATTCATCTCTCCCATGTCCCAACTCTAATTTCCATCCTTATATGCTCTTCAAGTATTTTCCCTTAAAACACAATGACACTCCCAAACTTTGTCAACATAGGACATTATCCTATCCATCTTTCTGCTCAACAAACCTTGTATGAAGTCCAGTTTTATCTACTTCATTTTATTTAGTGCATCTTCTTCCTTAGCCTTGCTCTTGCTTAATTCCTCCTTAAGCTTTCCCTCCTCCTTTGAGGGAATTGGTAAAGTGATTGGTGGTCCAGTGTGCCTTCAACTACATTCAACCTTTCTTGCAAATGAAGATTATGCCTGGTCAACTTTTCCATGTCTGACTGCATTTTCTTAATTGAAGCCTCTATAAACATAGTAGCATTAGTGGTCAAAGAAGTAGATGGAATGGGGGTGGTTTCTTCCAACCTATGCACAATTAGATTCCCAGTAATCATACTAGGGTCATCAGCAACACAAGGCTTTTTTTCCAACAGGGGAGATTGACCATATAGCCAGAGCATTAGAATCTGGGTTAAAGGCAGATCTAGAATATATCTTGTTGGCCAATTCCTCTATTATATTAATATTTTTATGCCTTCTAATAGTATCAAATTCTATCGCAAAAGATATATCCCATCCAGGCAGTAACATGCAACCACTTGCCCTGACAATCTCTCTTTCCTTTTCTGGGGTCATTCCATTCATTTCCTTATGCACTCTAGCCCAAAATTTTTTAATAGCCTGCTCTTTATTCTTAGGGGTCAACCCCTTGACCCTCTTTAATATTTCCCACCCCTTTATCTTCAGGATAAAATCTGTAAACTCCTTAGAATGAATGGAGTCATCATCAATGAACTTCTAACTTGCCAATGCTCTTACATCATATGACATTTCATCCACCTCCTCAAAGGTAATCATTATTCTTTCCTCTGGTGGGGCTTCTATATTCATCATAGGGGGCTGCATAACTTCTATCATATCTGGTGCATCTGGAATTTCACTTTCATCCATTAAGAAACTAGGAGCAAGGGATTGTCTAGGGGATACCTGATGAAGTGGGGTGATAGTAATGGGGGCTTGAGAGCTGGATGCATCCTTTAACAAGGTAGAGGCAGATGTATCCTCAAAATTAATAGGTATGTTAGAACAGATCTCATTAGCATTTTTCACCATAGTCCTAGCCCTTTCAATAATATCTGTGATATCTCTAAAGGTTCCCTTGTAGCCAAGAATAGCTCTCAATCTATACTTTTCTACTTTAATGACCCTTTCCAATATTTTGGCCTTGCTTATAGTCTCTTCATATATGATACTATTTTTGATGACATCCTCTAGGGGATGGAACTAATTCTTATAACCACCCGCAGAATCATTTGCCAATCTAACATTATGTACAAATTTTTCTAGATCACACCTCATTGACTTAGCTGCATGCATCTTATAATATTTCAACTTTGTTGTTAGCAATTCCAACCCTTCCTTTGATGTGATCAGAAAATCAGAAAAGGCAAAAGTAGGAAAGAAAGATACTTTCTTGAAATTCCTAAAATGAGTTTTATCTGACTCATTCATTTGTCACATAATCTCTAAGAATGCCACCCTATCCGAGGTTACCCTTGGCAGAAAATGAGGAACTCCTTCAAATCCATATATCCTAATAATAGTGGCTTCCTTGAAAAGAAACCAATCACCCCAATTATGAGCAATGCCAAGCTCTGGGCACACATCCTTAGGTCTCAAAAACTTTTGAACTTCCTATGATATTCTGTAGTCGTGATGACCAAGTGCCTTGAGTATGTATCTAACAAAGTATTCTTCAAAAACCAAATAATTAGACTTGACACAATTACTATCCCACACAAATGTCCACTCTTGAATAGGATACACTTGACCTTGCTTACTTGTTATTCTGAGTTTTACTAGTGGTGACCAGGTCTTCTTTTCTTCCCCTACATATAATAGTATACGACACATGAGGGAGTAATATTTGAAGTGAACAACAAAGGAATCTCCTTTTAGGCTTCTCAAGGCTACGTTGAGTTGGTCCTCTATATATGATGCATAATCAAAATGAGTATTATCTTCCCATTTCTGAATATTAAATGTTAAAACCATAGCAGCAGTAGGCATTAGGATACTAGCATCTATTCCCATGACTTGGCATACAACAAAATAGGTTTTCTAAAAATAATCCTCAAAGAGGTTATAACTGAATGGCTCCTTCTCATCATCTTTGAATTTGTATAATTTACCATCCACCCTATCCCTGTGACAAGGGAGAAATCTCACCCTATAAGCAACACTTGCCTTGTGATACTCCCGGAGAAAAGCCCCCTTGCTTAAAGGCACACTCAGGCTGGGGTTTAGTGAAAACACCTGACAAATATAATCATGGTCCAACCTTACCAAGAGGCCACCATTACTACCATTTATAGCCTTGTCTTTAGGAGAATAATTATTGACTAGTGCCTTCATCATCTCAACACTGGTGAATACATTCAGAACTACTAGCCTAGCCAATCCTGACATCTAGGGATTACTCATAGGGCTTCTTCTCATGCATTTTCAGAAGTGATACTTGAATAATGCATACCCCTCAGTCGGGAGGATAGCATCTTTGTAACTTCCATGAGTATTAGAGAGTCTGTCTGCCAATATGCCTGAACTAGGCAAATGACGGGGCCTCTTAGTGGAACTAGGTAATTAGGCCAAGATATGATCATTGAATTCTCTGTCTCTTTTCTTATCTACCCTTTTTACAACCCTTTTAGATGAACTAGCCATAACAAATGTATAAGGGTTTTGAGTTTCTTGGTTTCCTAAATAAACCTTCAGGCAAACCTACAATTACTTGGAGTGAATCGGGCAATCCTTTTGAACAGATTCTTTCTAGCTAGGCAACTTCAACATGTTGGGAATTAAGGTGTCTCAACCTTGATAATTCATTACATTGTTAATGTTTATATTTATTATTTAATTACCTATGTTGTAAATATTTGTAAAATTACATATTGTCATATTGTGGGATGTGGCATGGTGATGTGTCAACCCTACATGGAATATGATAACTTGTAATTTTTCTCTCACATGAGGAGATAGGCGTCCCACTTTGTGGTAGGAGCATTTTACCATGTGTCGGCATCTTCCATGTTGTGTAAGGGAATGTTTGACCGAAACAGTTATGATGGATTCCTATGACGAATCTATGACATGTAAGAGTCAGAAATAAAAGGTTGTAAGACAAGTGAAGACATGTGTCATGAAGCATCTTTGAAAAAGGCATATTTGGATGCCCCAAGGTGGACTATGATATGTTGTATGAGAATATACTATTTACAGCCTGTGTATGACAGATTCTCTTATAGCTATAAGTTGTAACCGCTATGATAGATTCTATGACAGTATGTTGACCAAGTGTCCTTAGGCATGGGTTTTGGTCCATGAAGCCAAGTTGGATGCCCATCCCAAGAAAGGTCTAATATTGCCCTGTATTTTCTATAAAAATAGGTGCTTGGAGAGGGAGTTGTATGACAGGTTTTACAGGTACTGTTATGCTACCGGATTGACTCCAGATATGAGTGTCAAAGACCATTGAAGCTTGCATTGCAAGTGTATTGTAAACATTCTTTCAGATTTGTTAATACATTGTGTAGGTTTCTGAGTGTGGGGTTTTTCACCCGATAAGGGTTTTCCCCACTGTAAATCTTTGTCTCTCTTCTTCTGTCTACTTTCTGGTTCTTGTGTTTTGTTGCAATATCTCATGTTAATGGTTTAACATTTCTGTAATAGTTAGGATAAAATTGAATTTGCATGGCCCTCTCCTCATTAGATTAGTTTAGGAAGCAATTTCCGCATACCTAGCTTCCTTTCAGTTGGTATCAGAGCTTGATCACCTTTGGTCCTAGTTGCTGGGTAGGGGTTTTTTGAGCTGATCTTAGGCTGAGTAGGAGTTTGTGTAGAGTATTCTGTATCTTATTGCAGCAAGGAGATGGAAAGCACATCCGAAAGATTTGAAGTGGAGAAATTCAATGGCACTAATTTCGAGTTGTGGAAGCTCAAGATGGAAGACATGCTTGTAGATCGAGACCTTTGGGAAAGTGTTAATGGAACTAAACTAGCTGCAATGTCACAAGATGAGTGGGATCTCAAGGATTAGAAGGCTAAGGGTCTCATAAGAATTAGTCTTGCTGATTCTGTTCTGTTAAATGTCCATGAGGAGACTACTGCAAAACTACTTTGGAAGAAGTTGGGGGATGTGTATCAAGCCAAATCCCTAGTTAATAAACTTTTCCTGAGAAAGAAGTTGTATTCTCTTTGAATGGAGGATGGAGGATCTATCGCTGAACATATGAATACTTTTAACATGCTGGTTGCATAATTGACATCTATTGGTGTGAAGATGGAGGAGGAGGATCAGTGTATGACCTTGCTTTGTTCTCTGCCAGACTCATGGGATCATCTTGTCATGGCTATTGGAAGCAACACATCCACATTCAAAATGAAAGAAGTGGTTTCTTCGCTATTGTCTGAAGAGATGCAGAGAAAGTCTTCTGAGGTAGCCAAAGAGGCCCTTCTAGTTCGTGGAAGACCCAAGGAGAAAGGGAAGAAGAAAGACAAGAAAGCTGAGAAGGGTAGATCCAAATCCTGTGGGAGATCCAAATCTCTTGGAAATTCCAAGGCTCTTTGTTGGAATTGTGGTAAAACTGGGCATTTTCGAAAGGAATGCAAAGAGGAGAAGAAGAAGAAGAAGAAAGCTCCTGATTAAGATTCTGACAAGTCACAAGATGATGGTGACACTTTCATCACAGCCCTGGCAACCCATGCATCTGATGATGTGTGGCTGATCGACTCTGGTGCATCATTCCACATGACCTCGCATCGAGATTGGTTCACTAAGTATGAGGAGTTCGATGGTGGAAAGGTGTATTTGGGTGATGACTCTCATCTGAAGATTGTTGGTCATGGAAGAGTCTCTATTCGATTCCTTGATGGTTGAGTGAAGGGGATCTCTAGGGTTATGCACATCCCAGGCTTAGCACAGAACCTACTTTCTATAAGTAGTTTGAATGATGCAGGTGTGCAGGTTGTCTTTTTGAAAGAAGGATGCAAGATGACTAGAGGAGCTATGGTGCTTGCTAAGGGTACTAGGAGAGGTACTCTGTTTCAGCTGGAGGCATGCATTTCACAATGCAATAGTTCTTCTGACTGGAAGAGGGAAGCAGTCACTTCATCCCCACCATCTGAACAAGCAGTGAAGAAATCTGTTGTTTGTAGTCTTGATGGTTGTAATCGTGCATTGGAAGTTAAACTTCCTGCTGAAAAAACAATATTATGGCATAAGAGATTTGGCCACATTGGTGAGAAGGGTATACGTACCCTAAAAAATAAGAACATCATTGAGGGGTAGATGCTTGTAATCTTGAGTTTAACTTTTGCGAACATTGCATTTATGGAAAACAAAACTGTGTTCAGTTTTACTCGAGTTCTCATAAGTCTTTTGGTGTGTTGGACCTTATTCATTCTGATGTGTTTGGTCCTGTTAATATTCCTTCATTATCAAAGTATGTATATTTTGTATCTTTTATAGATGATTACAGTAGAAGGACATGGATTTATTTTCTCAGAAGTAAATATGAAGTCTATAGCAAGTTTAAGGAGTTTAAGGCCTTTGCTGAAAATTAGACTGGTAAAAAGATTAAATGTTTGAGAACTGACAACGATGGTGAGTTTCGTTCTACAAAATTTGATAAATATTGCAAGGAACTTGGGATTGAAAAACACAAGACAACTCCATACACCCCGTAGCAAAATGGAGTTGCAGAGAGGATGAACAGGACACTGATGGAGAAGGTTAGGAGTATGCTTAGTGGAGCTGGCCTAAAACAAAAGTTTTGGGCTGAAGCTATTGCCACTACCTGCTATATGGTAAATAGATCTCCTACATCAGCTCTTGTTGGTAAGACACCCATGGAGGTGTGGTCTAGTATAAAGCCTTAAATAAGGCATCTTCATGTTTTTGGTTGTAAGGCATATGCACATGTGCCTAGGGAGAAGAGGTCAAAGTTGGAGAACAAGGTTGTTAAGTGTATCTTCATTGGCTATGGTGTCAGTGTGAAAGGATACAAGCTTTGGGACCCTGTGGCTGAAAAAGTGTTGTATAGCAGAAGTGCCATTTTTAGAGAGCTTACACCTTCTTCCACTGTTTTACAACTAGAAGAAAAAGTAAAGAAAGAGGATGTTGTTAAGTTTCCTGCTACCCCTGAGAAGACTGAACAGAAAGACAATGTTGGACCTGATGATGAGGAGAGCTCTGGCAGCTCTAAAAGCTTAGATGAAGAAGCTGAACCTCAACCTCAGCCCTTGAGGAGGTCTACACAGATAAGAAAGCAACCTAAAATGTTTGGTTTTACATTGCTTGATTCTAGTTGTGCTTATGATTTACTCACTAACAGTGATGAACCTAGAATTGTATCAGAGGCTTTGGACGTGAAAGATGCAGGTTCCTAGAAGGAGACCATGTAGGATGAAATGGTTTCTTTGGAAAAGAATCAAACTTGGGACTTGGTGCCTTTGCCTCCTGAACGGAAACCCGTTGGATGCAAATCAGTGTTCAAGAAGAAAATTGGTGCAGATGGCAATGTTGAGAAGTATAAGGCCAGATTGGTTGTGAAGGGGTATTCACAAGTGGAGGGTATAGATTATGGTGAGATCTTCTCTCCTGTTGCAAAGCTGACATCCATTCAATTCCTGTTGTCTCTTGTAGCAGCGTATGACTTGGAGGTAGAACAGATGGATGTGAAGACAACTTTCCTTCCAGGTGATTTGGAGGAAGAAATCTACATGTCACAGCCAGAGCATTACATGGTGAAAGGTAAAGAAAATTTGGTTTGCAAACTTAAGAAGTCTTTGTATGGTTTGAAGCAATCCCCTAGGAGATGGTACTTGAAGTTGGATGCCTTTATGTTGTCAATTAGATTTGTGAGATCGAAATCAGATCACTGTGTGTACTTTAAGTTTGATGGTGATCGTATTCTCATTGTTGCACTATATGTTGATGATATGTTGCTCATTGGGAAGGGTAAGAATATGATTTCTGATTTCAAATCTTAGTTGTCAGCATAGTTTGAAATGAAAGATTTAGGGGTAGCCAAGTACATTCTAGGAATGGAAATCAGAAGAGACAGAGCTAACATAAAACTTTGGTTAAGCCAGAGTAAGTATGTGAAGACCGTGTTGGATAGGTTCAGCATGGCAGATTGTAGACCATTGTGTGTTCTTGTTTCTTTGGGGACAAAGTTATTTGTTGAGGATTGTCCAAAATCTCCTAGTGAGGTGGAGTTGATGAGCAGAGTACCGTATGCTAGTGTTGTTGGCAGTTTGATGTATGCTATGGTCTGCACAAGACTAGACATTGCCCAAGCAGTGGGAGTCCTTAGTCGATTTATGGCTAAACCTAGATGGGTTCATTGGGATGCAGTTAAGCAAGTGTTCAAATATTTGAGGGGTACTTCTGAGTATTCCATTTTCTAACATGGTAATGTTACAGGACCTCTGCATTCCATTGACATTCATGGATTTGTGGATTCAGATTGGGCAAGTGACATTGACAGCAGGAGATCCAATAGTGCTTATGTGTTTACATTGTTTGGTGGTGCTATTAGTTGGATGAGTAAGCGACAACCTATGGTTTCTTTGTCCATGACAGATGCTGAGTATATGGCAGGAACTCATGTTTGTAAGGAAACTATTTGGCTTAAGAGATTGTGTTCAGATATTGGTGTTGATGCAGGTCAGATCATGATCAGTTGTGACAGTTAGAGTGCAATTTGCCTTGCAAAGAATCCAACTTTCCATGCTAGAACCAAGCACATTGATGTTTAGTTTCACTTCGTCTGAGACATGGTTGAGGATGGAAAGATAAATTTGGAGAAGGTAGATACTTTGAAGAATGTTGCTGATGCATTGACGAAACGAGTGAGCACAAATAAGTTTAGATGGTGTTCAGAGTCTATGGGCCTCTTGGCCTATAGCAGTTAAATCTTGTTATTCTATTGGCTCTTACAAGGTGTTTGACAAATGGGAGAATGTTGGGAATTAAGGTGTCTCAACCTTGGTAATTCCTTCCATTGTTAATGTTTGTATTTATTATTTAATTCCCTATGTTGTAAATATTTGTAAAATTCCATATTGTCATATTGTGGGATGTGGCACGGTGATGTGTCAATCCTACATGGAATATGATAACTTGTAATTTTGTCCTCACATGAGAAGATAGGCATCCCACTTTGTGGTAGGAGAATTTTGCCATGTGTTGGCATCTTCCATATTGTGTAAGGGAATGTTTGATCTAAACGGTTATGACAGATTCCTATGACGAATCTATGACATGTAAGAGTCAGAAATAGAAGGTTGTAAGACAGGTGAAGACATGTGTCATGAAGCATATTTGAAAAAGGTATATTTGAGTGCCCCAAGGTGGACTATGATATGTTGTAAGAGAATATGCTATTTATAGCCTATGTATGACATATTCTCTTACAACTGTAAGTTGTAACCGCTATGACAGATTCTATGACGGTCGTAAGTGTTGTAAGAGCATTTGTCATAGCCCATTTTGGAAATAGGTGACCCCTTTGGGATGGGAGCTATGGACAAGTGTCAGGCACATTCTATAATGTTGACCAAGTGTCCTTAGGCATAGGTTTTGGTCCATGAAGCCAAGTTGGATGCCTATCCCAAGAAAGGTCTAATATTGTCTTGTATTTTCTATAAAAACAAGTGATTGGAGAGGGAGTTGTATCACAGGTTTTACGGGTACTGTTATGTCACCGGATTGACTCCATATATGAGTGTCAAAGACCATTGAAGCTTGCATTGCAAGTGTATTGTAAACATTCTTTCAGATTTGTTAATACATTGTGTAGGTTTCTGAGTGTGGGGTTTTTCACTCGATAAGGGTTTTCCCCACCGTAAATCTTTGTCTCTCTTCTTCTGTCTACTTTCTAGTTCTTGTGTCTTGCTACAATATCTCATGTTAATGGTTTAACATTTCTGTATTAGTTACAATAAAATTGAATTTGCATAGCCCTCTCCTCATTAGATTAGTGTAGGAAGCGATTTCCACACACCTAGCTTCCTTTCACAACAATGCCTACTCTCTAGAGTAATAACAATTTTTAGGGAATTAAAACCTGGTTCATCCAAGAAAGCAAAGTGCACTTACAAGTAATTGGTAACAATTCCAACTCTAGGTTGACCAATTAATCCCTTGTTTGATGTAGCAAATTGAAAAATTCTAGTTGGGAGGTAGTCACAGATCTCAGGGACTAAAATTGCATACTCAATTATGTGAAACAATGAATAGGAAGCCTCATAAAACTAGTTGTGGTGCCACTAATGTTGAATGTGTGAGATCAAGAAACCATTCTAGGCTTTGAATATCCATTGTAGATCTTTCCAAGTCAACGACCATCGCTGAAGTTTGAATTTTACCCTAGCATGCCAAATATTTCCTTATGATTCGGTATCTTGTGGCCAAGGTGGTGCTTTCGCTAGCTCACAGGGATCAACTTGGAGGCTTGGCAAAGTAAATGGTCTTAGAGAAATGATTAATTTGTTGCCACCTTGGACAGTGAACACATCGTGGATAGTGAACACACATTGGTCCACATCATACCTTTCACGGTTCCACAGAAGCTTTAGAATGGTTCTAGCAAAGACAAACCTTTCCATGAAACATCACGAAAGATAGAACCCTTGGCCACATCATCTTTGCTTCTCTGTGAGAAGAGTTAAGGAGTCCCAATGGGGAAACTACCTGTAGTGAAACAAATGATACCAAAGAAGAGACACGACACATCAAACAATCAAGATGCTTTTGCGATCCCGCAGGAAGCACAAACAATGCCCAACAAAGAAGAAAGTTTTCGTTAAATGGAGAGACCAACGATGTGGATTACAAACAAGCACATGCACTTAAGTTATTTTTAAACATAGGCCTTAGACTGACAACCTAACAAAGGGGGCTGATAACCAGATGACAATAAACACATAAGAAACAACTTAAGAAACTAGGGATGACCGATCAACAGTCAATGAATGATTATAACAAAGGGCAAACAAAGGTGAATGTTATAAGACTCTAGGATTTTAGGGTTTTACAAGGGTTTTAGCAATCTTAGAGATAAAACATTAGGGGCTAGGGCATGCATTAAAATGCAGGTCCAAACAAAACTAAAAACCGCTAGTATTTAAATAATAACAATAATAACAATGGAAATACCATAACCATTAATTATAATGAATCAATCGAAAGATTTAATAAGAACAACAACTTTAATTTTTCTGGAAGAATACATTTCTGATTCCAAATTTACAACTTCATAAATGAGTAATCATTACAATATCTCATATAGCTATCTGATTACATCTTAACACTTAGATGATTGATATTGTTTTTCTTTCAGATTTCTATTTGATTACAACAAAATAATAATGTAACTTTTCTAACTCTGTCAGTTCAAGATTTTGACAATTTGATCTGCATGAGGGAGAGCATCACTAGAGTGATTTTCCATCCAACCACAAAGCTTTTGCTTCCCTGGTATTCCTCTAATATAGAGAAACTCAACTCTTCGCAATAAAAGTAGATAAAGAGTATCCTTTAGGAACCACACCATTTGAGAACTAGTGATGTGCTTTTTACATATAATTTGTTATATAGCTAAAGATTCCTTCTAACTGAGTATAAAAATTTGACTGAAATGTAAATCTAAGACAGTGATTCGACAATGCACACCATCAATGCATTACTTTGGCCAAACATTCATTTATAAACATATTCTATATTAGATGTATGCGTCGATCTATCACAAACACCTCTATCTCAATCTTGCCTTTAGAGTTTCATAAGTTCTCTATACTGACTTACTAAGTCATCTTTCATTCATTGAAAACAACTTTTTCTTAAAAACAAGTAAAGATGTATCATTCTTAACTTAGATCCAGTTCATATTTCTCAAACTTTTATAATTAAATAAAGAAATTATAATTCAGTTCTTTGAATTCTGCAAGATCATATTGCTATATTCATTAAGTTTCTTTGATAGAAAAGTTTCACTACTTCCATTAAGATAAAAGATTATTTAACACACTACTCCATATAATATCTGTAGTTACTAGTTAACATAAAAATGTTCCATTCATTTAAAATATGAGAATAATTCTCTAAATTATCTGTTTGAGCTTGAAATTGATTTGACAACTATTTTCTATCAAAGTATTGATACTTATCATACAATAAAATCTCTATATATATTCCAACTGAAATACATAAGAGTGATCAATCTATCAACCTAAAATATGGCCGAGGATATTTTTCAATCAAAGATATATGTAATCTCTTCTTAAATCGAAGTCCACTATCTTTCAACTACATTTATACATGTATTTGTAAATGTATGTAACCTTATATACAATCACAGGTATATCTATAACTGCACAAAAAAAATACTCTTTATTGTTATTAACATCGAAATAGAAATCTCCTTCATTTGAAAACCATTCATAGAAAGTCTCATAATCATAAATTAGTGATATCTAAATCTCAAGGTTCGATTCCCATTTGGGTCAACTTTTTAAAATAGATTGAATATGATTGGGTGGTTATTGAAAACATAACAAGTTGATTCCCCTTTGGATATCGATCACCACACAGGCCGCTCATGGTCATACATTAGCAAAAGCAAGCATATTTATATATAAATGACTGGAATAGTCCTTAGAACTCTTTAGGTTTGAACAACAATGGTGTGTTTATAATAATAATCATAACAGATTTAAATATTAATGAGCCCTTATGAGGTGCTCACAATCTCACACACATACCTATACATGCATAAGTATGTGCATACATGCCTATGTATGTACATATATATAATTGTTTACTAAAAAGTTTAGAATTGAAAAAGAAAGGGTAATAGAGGTATCTCTTTGTTTTCACCCATTAGTTCAATATAATATAGACTGTATAAAGAGCTGGGTAGAATAACAGTTTGATTTATAACTAAGTTTTTCTACACTTGATGTGATAGGTAAAATCTAAGACACAAACATAAATGAAATAAATCGAAATCAAATATAATTTACCTCCCTTGCATACACAAATCCAACTTCACTGATTGAGCTTATTGAAGTGCACCCAACTCCAATCGATTGCTCTTTGCTTTTTAAGTATGTGGATTGCTCAATTTGTCAGAATATGAATTGGAAGAATATGAGTGTGCTCTCGAAATGATGGATGTGAAGAAGAGAGGGAGATAAAAGATGGAGAACAACATAGAGAAAAATGAAGAAGATAAAGGATAGATGATAGAATGATGGATTTATGAGTAGTTATGCTGACTTGAGTAGAGCAATCCTATAGTTTGATATGGCACTAGACATTATGCACCAAGGTATAAGGACTAGAGTGATGATGTGTCTTGTGCACCTAGCGTAATACAACCTTGTGTAGATGTATGAGGAAGGATACTTAGAGCATTAAATTCCTAATGCACATAAGGTATGAAATGACCTTAGATGCAAAGGATAATGAAAGAAGCCATTCCAACATACACAAGATATTAATATTAGCTAGAAAGATATAGATTTGATACAAATGCAAGTTAACAAAAGATGACACACATAAGAAAGCATGCACAAATAATACAAAAACAAACAAGGTATTGCCCCTGTCAAGCTATAAATGGATGATTGATTGATTGATTGATTGATTTGATGATGATGATGATAGTGTTGTCATGGTGGGTAACAATATATCCCTAGATCAACACAAGGATGTGGAAGTGAAATATCCCATTGATGATGATTAATTGATTTGGTTTACAACAAGACTAGGATCAAGACCAAAGGATGTGATTGGATGATTTAGCTAGATTGATTGACTAGATTGGTATGGATTAAGGATGATTTGCCTTTGAGTTTATTGCTTGGAATTTTTTGAATATTTGAGTTTTTTTTGTATTTTTGAGATTTTTGATTATTTTTGGATATTTTTGAGATTTTTTGATTTTTTTTTGATATTTTTGTGATTTTTTTATTGTTCTTGGATATTTTTGATTTATCGGATGGTATTGTATTAGAGATTGGATAGCCTTGTTGTTAGATACTAATGACAAGGGAAAACCAAGTCTACATGCAAGGATGAAGATGGGATTAGATAAGTGGACAAAAGGATGGGTGATAATAAATGGGATGGAAGATGCATGATAATGAGATGGATAAAAGGGTGGGTGATAGTGTGTGGGATGGAAAGCTCATGATAGAGGGATGGATAAAAGGATAGACAATAGTGGATGGAATGGATGTATACATCATAAGTGAGCGAGGATGTGATCTCCAAAGACTATGTTGCATAGGAATAACATGCTCCATTATATGTAGTATATTTAGGATTTTACATGACAAAACTTAGGATGAGAGGATTATTGGATTGGTTGAAAAGGACAAGAGGATGATTAGATTGGTTGAAAAGGATGAGGTATATCAAGAGATTTTCTAAAGCATTTTTCAACATTTTCCCCTATGTCTTTATCAAGATCAAAAGGAGGAAGGGAGGATGGATGGATAGATGAGATAGGTATGTGGATATAATGGATAAGGATGGTAAGATAGGATATGATAGGATGAGAGAGATATGAAGGAACTGATAGGTTGGAATGATAGCTTGGATGAGACAACGTGTCCCCAAGTGTAAGACACATAGATCACATGAAGTGTATGAGAAGAGCATACACACCTTGAATCACACTGAAATACACCAAGCAATTCAAGCACAAGTTCATTTTATACCCATATCTAAATGTGATGATGAAGACACATGTTTATTTTATGCTCAATTTCAAGTATGATGATGCAAACAATCATTTGTTTTAAGCCCAAATAGAAGTGTGATTGCAAACAATGTTTTCATGAAATGAAAAGATAAAAGTTAGATTGTGTGTACTTGGAATGTTTATCTTTAGATCTGATGCTAATGGTGATGTTGTGCAATGCCTTATGTCCTCTTGGATTCCACCAAAACAAGAAATAACAAAGAAGCTTGCAAGCCAACTTGTTAGGTAAAAACTGAGAAATATGGAAAAATTATGATAATTATGATTAGGTATAGAAGATTATATGTTATGATCAGATTCTACACAAAATTTTATGCAATTTCAAAAAATGTTTCACAAAAATTGGATAAATATTACACAAGTTATGACCGTTTGAAGTTTGCAAAGAAGGGTTGACTTTGACTGAGTGTAGCTGATAAATATGATAAAATTACCTAAAAATTCCTTCACCACAACAAAGTTAGGTGAGTCATCTCTCCAACGCCACTGGTTTCACGAAAATATGACTTCATAGGTGAAAGTTATGCCAAAAAAGAAAAAAAATGCCCTATTAGGGCTTGAGGAAGAACAAGGCAAACTTGATGTGCAAAGCTTAACCACTAGCGGTTACGGTCGAAATGGTCACATGGGGTAGTTAGAATAGGTTGGCAGTTTATGTTAACAGTTTGGTGTAGTAGGGCCCCTGGTCTTGCATGTGACCAGAGGACAAAGGAGAAAAAAAATAATAAAAAGTAATGATTTATTTTTTGGTTTTTTGTGTGTTTTTTTTTTAAGTTTTACAATTTATTTATTTATTAATAGGGGTAAGCCCCCTCGCTACCCAAGGCAAGCATGGTCCCCAAGGGCCTTGCACCTAGTACGGGTCATACCCTGTAGGGTTACCCTACATAGGTACAGCCTACACAGGGGTTTAAAACCCCTTTGTGCTTTATCTTTAATTTTTGTTTTTTTGTTTTGTTTTTGCTATTTGATTTTTTTATTTTTATTTTCATTTTGATTTTTATTTTTAAAAACAAAAAAGTTTTTAAAATTTAAAACATACATGTATATATATTCTGTACATGCACAATGACGCCTCAGGGTGCGTTCCTGGGGCAAATTTTTTTTGCTTCACTTTTACTTGCACCGAAATAGGCCAAATTATATGTTTTTCTTTGCCTACCGACCCTTCCGGATGCA
The DNA here is from genome assembly GCA_027924645.1 of Cunninghamia lanceolata. Taxonomy (NCBI): domain Eukaryota; kingdom Viridiplantae; phylum Streptophyta; class Pinopsida; order Cupressales; family Cupressaceae; genus Cunninghamia; species Cunninghamia lanceolata. The sequence continues at coordinate 2,066,412 of BSBN01000716.1, read as the reverse complement.
ACTGTGATGTCCTTTTTTGCCTAGCAAACTTCCTATAAAAATTGACCTTTGGATCTCTCTTAAAAACATAGTTAAACCTATGAAATCAACTAAAATTCCCACAAATTTGATATTAGATCAGGACCAAGGGGTCCCGTTGGGCGTGCCAAAATGTGATAGGTAAAATTTGAGATGCAAACATAAATGAAAGAAATCAAAATCAAATACAATTTACCTCCCTTGCATACACAAATTCAACTTCACTGATTGAGCTTATTGAAGTGCACCCAACTCCAATCGATTGCTCTTTGCTTTTTTAAGTATGTGGATTGCTCAATTTGTCAGTACAACCATGTGATATGAGGATGATAAGATCTAGAATGATTTCAACAACATGATGTTGTATGAAGATGAGAGATCCAAAAATGGAAAATGAGGTTCAATTTATAGATTTCCAATAATGAAGATCAATGGTGGAGAGTGATTAGAGAGATCAATGGCTAGAATTGGTTGAGAGGATGTGCACGAATGAGAGAGTGACAAGTGTCCTTTTCCTCTCACAAATCAAGGGAGCTAATAGATTTGATTGGAGAGTTGATTGAGTTGATTACTTAGTTAACTAAATTGATTGACTTGTTAACTAAATTGATTGACTAGTCAACTAAATTATTGACTGATTTGATTAACTTGTTAACTAATTTCATTAACTTGTTAACTGATTTGATTGATTTAGTTAACTAATTTGATTGATTAGTTATCTAAACTGATTGAGAGTGAATTATGGAGGAGAGGAAATAATAGGAAATTAAATAAATAAATTATTTAATTTCATGCACATGGATAAATAAATAAAATATTGAATTTTATTTATTTTGAAGGGAATAGAATATTAGCTTTAATTAAATAAATAATTTAAATTTATTTAATTAATATGTGGAGAAAATTTTGTTTAATTAAATAATTAGAATTATTTATTTAATATGGAGGATAAATTGATGTAATTAAATAATTTGAATTATTTAATTAATATGGAGGATAAATTGATGGTGATCAATAGAAGAATCTAATCAAATAATTAAGAATTATTTAATAGTGAAGTAAGTTAGATGAATGTCTAATCTGGGAATGGGACAATTTTAGGTGTCTACACTTGAAAAATAGAATAATGTCAAGTTCATCAAGCTTCCCAATGGTTTATATCTAAGATAGACATCTGAACTAAACAAGGTATTCTAAATATTACCCTTTTGGTTCTCAATAAAACCCAATACATTTTCCACAAACCAAAAAATAAACTTCATTCATTGATTTAATATATTTAGTCATATTTTCTTTTCCAAGCTAAACTGTGTGAAGAATAAAGGAATAACAGACCGAATGGTCTCCAAGTTCCTAGTTTAGAAAACCATTCAAAATGCAATCCCCATAACTAGAAAGGAACATGTATATGCTATGCAAGTGGTTTACTACACTAACCTCAAAAATGGACATACATTTGAAAACTGGAAAAATTCATCTTTCCTAATATTCATTCTACATTTTTCCTAATGCAAAATGAAGGTCTTTCTCTTTTTAAACAAAGGAAATCTCTTTTCCATAAAACTTACTTAGGCCAACAAAGAGGATTCATAATAATAAGAAAACTAATTTCAATTGTATGCATAAAACTCAATACGGAACATACCATTTTAGCAAGTAAAATCCCAATGAAAAATTACAAAGTTTGAAAGCCACCAAAAATGCTAAACCAATTCCTTTCCCCAATGCTTTTTGTGCTGCCCCCAAAACCTCTTTCTCTTCAATACTTAAAAAATACATCCCCAAAACAATACCATACTCTCTCTTAACCCTCGAAATCTCCCCGAAAACATGCGTCGAAGGAGTAGAGATCAAGTTCAAACAAAACATCTTCAATAGTTTTCTTCTCCTTTACTCCAGTTGGAGTTATGAGCATTCACTCCTCTATACCTTAAGTGGTGGTTAGTGTTTTCATCTCCAACACATAAGCTACCACTATTAAAAACTTTCAATGCAACTCCACTATGTGGATATAACTCTTCAAGATGCCATGCATCTACCCAAAAATCAAGAATTCTATACTATCTAAAAGAATAATATATCATTATTATTAAAGCAGTGATAATATTAATAATATCTATTATTAATATTTTCAATGTTAATATTACTAACATTCTTAATAATAAAAACATAAGTTCACAGATGATACTATCATTTATTATTATTATGCATTAATAATAATAAATGTTACTATCAACATTTATCGATTAATAATAATAACATATCTATTAACAACTTCCAATGTTTTTGATAATATAAGGCGGCTAAACAAGGGGCTGAACCCATACAAAAAGTAAAAGAGCCACAGAGGTAGCCAGCACAAAAGTGCCTCAAAACAGATACATCAAACTCTATTTTCCCAGCATAAACAACATAAACAACAACTACAGATTAAGATAGTTAATACGGAGTAGCAGAGTATCATCAATATAGAAGCAAAAACTAAGGAGGAAAATTCTCTCCTTACTTAACCATGGATTTAATAAGATCATCCAATTTTGAAGAGTTCTCATCAATGTTAGCAGTAACAGCAGCCCCAAGGTTCTGCAACACATAAATATTGAGTAAGATAGAACTCCTGAGCACAGTGGAAAGATTCTGTTCCAGCTTCTCAATGCGGCCCCTCAGAACTATAATTTTAGACCCAAAGCTAGCACCAGTTTCCGTATCTTCATCAGCTTCTTCCACGAACATCTGTCCCACTTTGCCAGCATTTCCCGCAGAATCCTTAGCATCATCAGCAGTAGCCGCCATCTCTTTATACTCCTGCTTACCATTAGCATCCTCAGAGATCTCTTGAACATCCATATCCTTAGCCTCATCACCCTGGGTGGATTCGTCAGAAGCACTCTCAGAATAATCAATAAGTTTGGCCTTGAGAGCAGGTTTGCTAGCAATTTGCCCAGACCACCTAACTCCTGAGGAGAAGCCCTTCTTAATATTCTTTGTAGACATATGAGACTTGCTACCATGTCCCACGGGGGTCCTACAAGGATTTTTAGGGGTCCCCACAGCAATCCCCACAGTGCCAGCTTCACTAGCTGGAGTCTTCCTCTTCTTGCACTTCGTACTAACAATAGATCCCAGGGTATCTATGGAAATCTCCTTAGGAGTAGAAAAAGAAACTTCTTTTGTCTTAGTAGAAGCAGGGGAAGGGCATTGTTTTTCAACATCAGCAGTATCAGCAGGGTTTGAAGATATTTCCCCACTATTAGTCTGAATTTCCTTAGAAGGCTCTAGGGCAAGATGGAAGTTGTAAAGACAGAGGATGAGGCCTTGATGAAGGGGGATGGGTTTCTTAGCAGGTTTCTTGGCCAGTTTAGCTCTAACCCTAAGAACAGAATGCTCAAGGCAAGATAAAAGATAAAAAGGAAAGCTAATAGGTGCATTGCGTCTAAAGTGATTCAAAAGGGGAATATGATAGTTATAGAACCTGGTGAAGTGCCCCTCCAGAGTGAAATACTTCATAAGGAGAAAACACACACCGTCCCAAGGCTCAGGCAGCTTGGCTCTGTCGAATCCCCCCTGATAGGGCAAGAGTGCTTCACCGTCTCCAAGAAAGAGCTTCTGGCTAGAATGGTCTACAATTTTGGTTTTCCTTTGCAGTTTAATCCCCTGAGTAGACATGCCAGTAGCCATAGCAATAACACTTTCTGAAATCTCAAAACTAATTCCCCCCACAGAGACACGCCGATTTTGCCAAGACCTAGCGAACTGTTTAGATAAGTTTTCATCATACCCATTTGGCCGCTCCAAATAGGGACTAATCCCACCCTCTTTATAATAATGCTAGACCACCAGGTTATCTTTGAACTTGCAACAAGAAACAGGTTCTGTTCGGATTCTATCGCCACCCATGTTGGACTTATAGAGCAAATCACGAAAACCCCAAATTTCCACAGAGTTCAAATGCAGGGTAACATTAACCCCTTGATCAAGGATAATGATAATGGTAATGAAATAGTATGCATTATCATTAATAAGGAATGCCTTACAAGGATGACATTTACTCGTCCCATGCTTAATCATATTTTTACTGCATACGCTATAATGAGCAAGTAAGCCGCTTGCCTTACTAGAGGGGCATAATAAGGCAGAAATAACAATAATCAAGAAAGTACAAAAAATCCTATACTTCAAGATGCACGTCAGCATCCTCCAATAGAACTGACGAAGTGATCTGTCTTTCCAATAAATCTGACTCATCCTTGACACATCACTTCCTTTTGAATAAGATCCCTAATGTTAAAAGGGATGTAGTCGATTTGGCGCCAACATCGCCAATTTTAATACTGTTGACAAAGCTTGGCATAGGCATCTGCAACCCCATTACCCTCTCGATAAAAATGAGAGATGTCCACCTTGGGAATCTTCTGCAGGAGGATCTGAATATCCATAATCATATCCTTCAACTTCATACCAACAGTCGACACATTGTTCACTGCATCAATAACCATTTTGGAGTCCCCCTGAATATTCAGATTTCTAATACCAAGGGAGATAGCCAATTTAATCCCCCATAGAAGAGCAATTGCTTTAGCATAATTATTACTTTGATAGCCTAACCCGCCAGCATAGACAACAACCATCCACCCTTTGTCATCCCTTATAATCCCTCCACCACTAGCTTTGCCATCCGCCTTAGAAGCCCCATCAAAGTTTAGTTTTAGCTAGTTAGGCTTCGGGGGTCTCCATCTAGTGTTAAGCCTCTGCAACCTTTTGGAACTATTATGAACAGGAATATGATTTAGGATATTCCAATTAGCCACAATTTGCTCCTCTTCATGGGTTAGAGGTCTCTCCGCAATACGGATATGGGCATTAGTGACACTTTCCATTAGAGTCTTAACAAAAGAGTGAAGAACCTGAGAGGCATCTCTAGCAGTATCCCTAAAAATTTAGTGATTACGTTCTTTCCATAAAGTCCAGCCCAAACAGGGTAGAGTTTGGTTCCATAACTCAATGAGCCAGGGATGAGAAAAGGTAGGATACCAACTGGTAACAAATTCCTTAATATCAGAATTATAGACCCACTGAATGCCAAAATTTCCTAAGATTATGTTCCAGATTTCCCTGGCAAAATCACATTGTATGAATAGATGAGAAATAGTTTCCTCCTTAACACAGCACAGACAACATCTATTGACCAAAGTAAACCCTCTCTTCTGTAAGTTGTCTTGGGTTAGAATTTTGTTATGAATAGATGCCCACCAAAACATATTAATTTTTGGTAAAAGTTCATGATTCTAAACTTTTCTCCATATCTCCTTTCTATGAACCTCAGGAACCAACAGATGGTAAGCAGACTTGACAGAGAAGCGTCCATTCTTATCCAACCACCAATACTGCTCATCCTCACGAGGGAAGAGAGGGATTCTGATCCCCTGAATCAAGTGTTGAACGACCTGAACTCTAAGGGTGAAATCAGGGTGATGGGCACAACAATCCAATAAGTTTTTCTAGCTTCTATTGCCATTATTATTAGCCATGTAATTGCAGACTTTATCCCCAAAAAATTGAGTAGTAATGCTAGCAATAGCTCCATAATCCCCCTGAGTAATAAGAGCCTTATCTTTTATCCAAATATCATTCCAGAAATTAATAGACATACCATTTCCCAATTTCCATCTAATCCCTTGCTTAAGAAGGCTTCTGGATTTTAGCATTTTATTCCAGATAATAGATCCCTGGGGTAACCCTTCCTGATGGAGAAAGCTAGGCCAATCAGTGACATGAAGATATTTGGCTTGCATGATTTCCCCCCAATCCTTGTGGTTATGAATTAGGTTCCAGCTGATTTTGGAAAGGAGGGCTTTATTCATGTTTCAGATGGATCTAATATTGAGACCACCATGAAATTTAGGAAGACACACTTTTTCCCAGCTGACCAAAGACATTCTCTGTTTCTCTTCCACCCCCGTCCATAAAAAGTTTGTTTAAATCTGTTCCAATTTGTCAGCAAAAGAACTAGGTATTGTAAAAAGAGACAGGAAGTAAGTAGGTATACCTTGCAGGGAGGCACGAAGAAGCTATAATTTGCCTGCACTACTGAGTAATTTCCCTTTCCATCCAATCAATTTCCTTTGAGTTCTTTCCAATATTCCATTCCAGAAACCTTGCAACACCTCTTTGACCGTAAGGGGGAGGCCAAGGTAAGTAGTAGGAAGATTAGCTTTAGCACAGTTCAGGATATTAATAATTTTTTCCCAGAGATCATTAGGAGTATTAAAAAAATACACATTGCTCTTTTAGAAATTTATGCTTTGACCAGAAGCTTGGGCATAGTTATTTAAAATATTCTTCCAACTCCAAGCTTCAATCACAAAGAGATGCCAAAAAGAATGGTATCATCAAAAAACTGCTGCACAGACATAGGGGAAAGGGAGGAAGTAGGTTTGATGCCCAAGAGATCTTTAGAAGAGATATTAGCTTGAATATGTCTCCCAAGGGCTTCCACCATCATGATAAACAAGTAAGGGGAAAGAGGATCCCCCTGGCGGAGTCCTCTCGAAGAAGAGAAGAAACCCCTAGGGCTCCCATTAACCAGAACTGATAGATGGTATTATTATTAATATCGATAGTTCTAAAAATAATACATTTTTGACCAAACAATATATCCATGAAACTAACATTAGCAACTATGAAAACATTTCACTCACAAGGAAATACAAAAGGATAGATCAATCTAATATAATAAAACTTTTACTATCTTTCAGAATAAATTATAAAGTGCATTAAGTGTGAGTGTGTGTAGTTCTCATATAAGGTCATGTTTCCATAAGAATCTATACCCGATCTATATTTGTCTCCCTGGTGATACTCTCCCTCAACTTCAAGAGGGTACACTATACTCCTGCATCCAACTCACAGTAGACAAAATGTAGTTAGTTTGAATCTTGTTTATTTAAATAAGAATTATCTTAATAATCTAATTAAAATAAGATCCTATAAACAAATCATTATCCAAATATCACTTTGATATTAACAATACAAATTGCATTCTCATGTTTACAAATCATGGCATCACAAAATATATTCAGATTCTAATTATGATAAACATAAATAATTTATTTCCTTTTGCAGTCATGTTTCATAAAACAATGACTTAGTTTAAATAACATGTTATAATTGTTCATAAAATGGGGTGTGACATCTCCTTCCCCTTAAAACTCAACATTCTTGATGATTAGTAAAGTTTTAGTAAGTATCAACTTAAAGAGAAAAGTTTATTTTATTTGCATAAAACCATCTTAATCAAAAAGATGAGGAAATCTTCTATGGAAGTCTTCATAGTCCTCCCAGGTGGCACTATCTTTTGCATACTAGTCCCACTAGACCTTGCACTGAGTAATATCTCAGTTACGCAAGCAGAGCTTGCGAACCTCGAGCACTATGAGAGGCTCGATCGTGACCACCCCTAGATCATGAACCTAAAAAGCATTCCAATCAAGTGCATGATTAAATCTAGACACATAATTTTTAAGATAAGACACATGAAAAACATTATGCATTATAGCAAGAGCAGGAGGTAGATCTAGTCGGTATGCTACTGTGTTGATTATTTCAAGTACTTCAAATAGTCCCATGTATCTAGGAGATAATTTGGAAGACTTAACAAACTTAATCAAGCTTTTATGTGGTTTAACTCTTAACAAAACCTTATCTCTAGTAGAGAATTGTCAAGGAGTTCACTTTGCATCTGCATAGCTTTTCTATCTAGCATTTGCTTCTACTAATCTTTTACGGATCATCTTGACTTGTTCTTCCATTTCCATAAGTATTTCTAACCCAAGGCTAATCCTATCATCTAGTTTGTGCCAACTCATAGGAGTTTGACACTTTCTGCCATACAATGCTTTGAATGGAGCCATCTTCAATGCAAAATGATATGAATTGTTATAAGCAAATTCTACCAATGGAAGGTACTCCCACTTGTATTGCTGATCAATGCAATACATCCTTAAGAGATCTTCCAAAAATTAGTTCACTCTTTCTGTTTGACCATCTATTTCTAGGTGATAAGCATAACTAATGTTTAAGTAAGTTCCTAGTGCTGAAAACAAGGTTTGCTAGAACCTTGAAGTCATCTGTGCATCTCTATCTAAGATAATCTTCTCTGAAACTCCATGAAGTCTAAAGATTTATTGAACAAATCTCTTTGCCAAAATAGGTGCTCCATCAGTTAGATTTCTAGGAATGAAGTGGGCAACCTTAGCAAGCTTGTCCACTACCACTAGTATGGAATTGTAATGGTTACTGGACATAGGCAGACCTTGGATAAAGTCCATGCTAATAACTTGCCACTTCCACTTAAGAATATCATGTGGATACAACAATCCTGCTAGATGTTGATGTTCATTTTTGATTCGCTGACACTCTAAGCATATGGCTACAAAAATTGTAGTATCGTGCTTCATTCCTTTCTAGAAATATAATGAATTCAGATCAACTATCAATTTTGTTACTCTTGGGTGTCCTGAGTAGTGTGTACAATGAGCTTCTCTCAACATTGATCTTCTCAACTCATTCTTATCTAGCACATACATCTTATCTTTATACCTCATCAGTCGATTAGTCTGGAACTGATACCCTTCATGTCTTGCATCCTGAGGGTTAGTAGAAAGTGCCTTTCTGACTTGTTCATAGAACTCATCACCAGAAGAGTTTTCTTAAACCTATCCTCTGAAGGTGGATCAAATAGAGACCATTGCTGCTATGTGTCTCCTATGACTAAGAGCATCGACAACCTAATTTTCTTTACCTTTAATGAAGTTTATGTTGAAGTCATAGTCTAACAAGCTCTAGTCATCGCCTTTGACATGCATTCATATTAGGTTGCATGAAAATGTACTTAAGTCCTTGGTTATTTGACTTAAGTTCAAAGTGCTTACCCATCAAATAATACATCCATACTTGTAAAGCATGCACGATGTTGTTATCTCTAAATCATGTGATACATAATTCAGCTCATAAGGTCATAATTTCCTAGACTCATAGGCCACAACCTGCCCTTCCTGCATAAGTACACCTCCCAATCCTTCTCCTGATGCATCCATTACTACCACAAAGTGGCCTTCTGGATCAGGAACTCTCTGAGAATTGGAGTGGATGTTAACTTTTCCTTGAGAATATAGAAGGCTTCTTCACATTTTTTGGTCCATTCAAACTACTTTCCTTTCTATTGGAGAGTTGTGATAGGGTTAGAAATCTTTGAGAAATTTAGCATAAAATTCCTGTAGTAACCTGCCAAACCCATGAAGCTGAGTACTTCATGCACATTCTTAAGTTTTGGCCACTCCGGAATAGCCTTAATCTTTGTGGGGTCCATTGCAATTCCTTTTGTAGAGATAATGTGTCCCAGGTATTGTACTTCTTTCCTAAAGAAGGTACACTTCGACAATTTGCCGAACAACTTATATTCTCTTAACCTTTGAAGAGCTATTCTCAAATGCTGAATGTGTTCTTCCTCATTCTTTGAATATATTAGAATGTCATCTAAAAAGACTAGGACATATTTTTCCAAACAATCTCTAAAGACACTATTCATCAGGTTCACAAAGGTGGCAGGGGCATTAGTCAAACCAAATGGTAAGACTGTAAACTCATAGTGCCCATATCTTATTCTGAAAGCTATCTTATGGATGTCTTTGTCCTTTACTCTTAACTGATGTTAGCCTACTCTCAGGTTAATATTCAAAAATACTATTGTGCCACACATTTGATTGAAGAGATCATCTATGTGAGGAAGTGGGTACTTATTCTTTATCGTTGCTTTGTTAAGCATATGATAATCTATGCACAAACACAAGGTACCATCCTTCTTTCTCACAAAGATTACCGATGCTCCCCAAGATGATACACTTGGTCGTATTAGCCCTTTTGAAAAAAGCTCTTGAAGCTGGGCTTTCAATTCAACTAGCTCTATGGTTGTCATATGGTAAGGTGCCTTGGAATCAGGTTCCAAACCAGGTACTATGTCGATGGAGAAATCAAAAAATCTTTTGGGTGGTAACCCTGGAAATTCTCCAGGGAAGATATCTTGGAATTCATAGAGGAAAGGGTAATTGTGAATTGTTGGTTCATATGATTATTCTATTGGGTCAAATTTGACTACAAACATTTGACACCCTTTTCTCTTATCTCTCTTGAGTTTCATTACATAAAATTGCCTAACCTTGATTTCTTTCTTGACTCCTTGAATCCTTACAGGATTACCTAGGTCATCTAGGCATTCAACTGTCTTTTCATAGAAATCAACTTTAGCTCTATGTCACCAAAGCCAATTCATACCTAGGATGACATCATATGACCCTAAGGGGGCTACGTATAGATTTACTTCCATTGTAAAGGAGGGTAACTAACCTCAGCTTCAAATAGGCATTGCTCTACCCAAGCTCTTGACTCATTTGCATATTCCACTGACTAGGGATTTGCTATAAAACCAGCTTGTCTTGGAATTTTGTTTAACATATTGGGTGATATAATTTTTTTTGCTGCTCCAGTATCTATTAAAATAGAAATTGATTTGTCAAAAAGAATACATGTAGTCTCAATGGGAGCAATCCAATACTCCACTTGGTGATTGTTGATTGCAGTAGGAATTCTTTGCTGGAAAGCTATCTACTGAGATAGTAGAGGATAACTTTAGTTTTGATTCCCATGACCTTTAGTCAGACATTGGTTTGCATAGTGACCACCACATGTGAAACATCCACCCAGAGGTCCTTTCTTCTCAGTAGGGTGATCTCTCTTATTTTCATTTTGCTTCTTAAAGTCGTTTCCTCTCTTTCCGTTTCGGTTCTCATCCCTGTTGTTTCTTGATGTCTTCTCATTAGATTTAGACTTGGCATCAGATTTGGAATCCAAATTCTAATTTCTATTCTTGAAAGTGGTTATGGTTTTAGACCAGCCAAGTTTCTTCCTAGTCTTATTGCGAAAAGCTGACAAGGATTTCAAATTCTGCTATTGTTTTATAGCCTTTTTAAAAAATTGGTCATTATTGATGGCCCATGCACATCTACTTCTCCTCCAATTTATGCATTCAACCCCATGATGAATTTCCTTACTCAGAAACACTCATCTTTTTGGTACTGGGGAACATATTTCAAAAGCTTGGTAAACTTTCCTAGTACTCTGTGAGTGTCATCTCTCCTTGGCATAAATTTTGAAAATCTGTTAACTTTTGGTCAAAGTATAATTGAGGTAGCCACCTCCATCAGAAGATGGTCACAAACTGATCCCAAGTAAGACTTAATGAACTTAGTCCTAGTTCTATCTTTTTTGTTCATCCACCACATGGATGCTTCCCCTGACAGTTGATAAGCTCCCCGTACTGTCTTCGTTATTTTTGAATAGTTTCAAATCTCAAAATACTTCTCCATATCACTGATCCATGAATCAACTCCATCTCAAAGCACATTACCATCAAATTTAGGCAAAGTGATCTTCTTCATATTTATAGCTAACTCATTCGTCAGTTGTGTCCTTGTTACAACTAGCCCTCTCCTCTCTTCTTGGTTTTCTTGGGTACCTCTAGATTCCTCATTTCCATTGTGAGCTCTTTGCTCTTGATCCTAATTTTCACTATTCTATTGATTCTGCTCTGCAAAATCTTCATAATCTCATCCTCTCACCTCTTGTTCGAGAACTCCTAACCAATCCTTGGTTTCATTTATTGCAGCTAGGATCTGATCCAGCTTTGTAGCAGGATCATTTCTAGCTTGGCCTAAGCCTCCCTAACTCCCTTTAGTATGGATTATAGTTCTCACCATTTTGCACCTGGCAAGTTATGGTTTGATTAGTTTAACACTTAAGATGTGGAAAGGACTACACCATGGAATTCATATACATCCTTAGGTTGAGAAAAATTAGATTTCTAAACACATGGTCGATATTTTTGATGAAAGAAATGCTGAAAACTTTTCTTTTTATTCACAACTAGACTTATATATGTCTTTATTTAATATCTGTTATGGAGTAAAAAATGGACACATGTCTTTTTACCTCCTTGTTTAGCTCCTAAGTCCTCATGACTACATTTTACATTCTAAATATTCATCCTGATGCAAAATTCCTTGAACCCAATGTAAATTGGGAACAAGGAGCCCATATTCTATCTAACCCTAGACCAAAAAGGAGCCTTGGGACTTGGGCACCCACACCCAAGTCTTCCCTAATTGGTCAGGGCAAATTTAAATGTATGTCAACATATGACCTTTAAAAAGGTTTATCTTTATCAGCTCTTTTGGTTTAATTTCATGAATGTTAGTGGGAAAGCATATATAAGTGTGTTTTTGAATTCATTTGTAACCTAGATGGAAATAGCTAACTTATGATATTGAAGCAAAGCAAGCAAGAGCATTTGTTGTGATTCTAGAGAAGATTTGTATGTGTTGTTGTAGGTTTAAAGCTATCTTCACCCTCTTGAGGATTCCATCATATAGGTGATATCATTGTGTGTTTATCATTATTTGAATCATTCTATCATCATTGTTTTTAGCCTCTGCCCTACAAGGGCATACTCTCTTTATCTATTAATGGTGTTGGGAAGCTTGAATGCTATCCCAGGATTTGACTGAGGCAAGTCCATAAACACCATAACCCCCAAACCCCTTTTCTTCTTCTTGTGTGTAGGTTACAGGTGCAAGATTCAGGAAATATGAAGATATAGGAAGAATGAGTAAGGATTAAGGTTTAGGGATCTGACAAAATTTTAGGAATATTCCTCTGTGAAGGACTTGGGCTCTTGCAAAATAGTCCTTCTGCCTTAACTAACTTCAGATCTGTCATCAAGGCACTCTCTGTAGCATTTCTTTAGTTTACAGCTTCTGAAGATTCCACTTCTCAGGACTTGGGTGGCCTTGAAATAGTCCTCCAACATTCCAACTTCTGGGACATAGATTCTGACATGTTCCTGATCACTCATGTGCAATTAGTTTCTGGATATCTAATGTACATCTTATGTTATGATTAGATCCTTATAGAACTAGGGTTTTGTGCATCATTGACCTAGGGTTTGGTAAAAAGGCTTGATAAAATTAGATCTTTCCATAGCACTCTTAAGTACAAGATCTGTAGCTAAATCCTCCTCCTTTTGGTAGTGATTTGGCTTGGTCTTGTCCTTGAATGTTATTGTGGAAGAGAGTTTGAGCTAGTGTGCATGCTAGTTATCATCATTCATCTTTTTCATACATAACATTTTGGTGAACCCTAAGTATCTTACACTTTGGTATCCTTCTTGCATCAGATCTGAGCTATTTTCCACCCTAGATCTGATTAGATTCCATTCATTTATCATTTTTCATAGATACATAGCTTAATTTCATTGTTAGGGTTTCAAAAATCCTTGCATTTTTAGTAAATCTAGCTAATCTTCAACCTAGGGTTTCAAGATTGTTGAGGTAAATATTGTTGCATTATTAAATTGACTAAAGGGTTTTAGGTTTCTGTACCTTATCATCCTCACTTTTTTAAGACATCTTTTGCATATTTGCATTGAAAAAAGTGAAAAAAATCAAGCATTTTAGGCTTGCAAAAATGCATAGTTTTGCATAGTTTCATTGTATATGTTATAAATCATCATAGAAAGATTTAAATCTCTAACATTTACAACATATCTAATTCACATTACAGTAGATAATCATTTCATGGTGTTACATCTCACATTTGAAGCTCTCATTTGCTAGGGTTTTGTTGGAAAAGTTGCAGTTTTTAAAAACCTAGAAAAATTCAAAATCTAGGGTATGTAGTCAAAATCTTGTTTCAGATTTTGCTACCATTTTCAATTCATATCTAGCATTCATTTATAGCATATTTTTAGTGTTCATTTGAAAATTTTGCATCATTTCATATCTTGGTTTGAAAATTCATATGTTTACAATTACACATTGCGTATTTCAACATAAGAAATTTGACATCTCTCTAACATTTCTTTGCAAGGAATCTTAAAAATGTCTATATTATCTTTTGTATAGCACTTCTTAACATCTTGATCACTCCATTTGTAGTGACACTAGTGTGTTTTTGATCTTTGAAAAAAGCTGTAAAAAAGTCACTCATATTGGTGGTACTTGATAAATGAATAGATCTGAGTATATATTACTCTTCCAAGACATTTCATTATGGCATTTTCTAATTGTTCCTCTTTGGTATCTTTGCATGAATATATCAAATATTTTGAAAGTTTTTACAAATTTGTTAATATGTATCCTTATGTTTTGACTCATATAGCATCCATGTATGATAAGGATATCTCTAAATGCTCTTCATTTGAAATCCTTGATTATGTATCTGGTTTTAATATCTTCATAACTCTCATGAATGAATATCCTTTGAGATTAAAGGACTTTACTAATTTCATCTCCATGAATTTTCATGAGAAAGATGATGGTGATAATTCTTCAAGTCATAATGATTCTATGAATTTACTCTCTAATACATGTGATGGTTACTTAGCTTCGCCTATTTCACCTTATGATTTGGATATCTCTCCCAAATTTTTTCCCACGAGGATGAAATCATTGATACGTTCCTTAATAGTTCGCTACCCTCTCTTCATTCCAATGCCCTCCCTTCAAAAGATGAAGCATTGGTGGATGAAGAAAGGTCTCACATTAAATCCTTTGGGGATGGATGTTGAGCTTAATCAAAGTTAAAACAATGTTAATTCAATCATCACTAATAGACTTATTCCACCCACTAAGGGGATAGTGAATAAGTGTACTAATGTTCCTAAAATCATTGTGCGTGGGGCACCTAACGTGTCTCCTCACTTTAAACCAGTGATTATGGCTCAAGGTGCTCCAACACCACCTTGACCCCCAGGTTACATTCTCAATTTCGCAAAACAAATTACTTAAGGAAATCAAATGTATCAAAATGTGTCACAACAACCCTACCACAATGTGGTTTCTCACACATACAATACGTGAAATAATAAACAAAGTAAACAATGTAGTCGAACATTCCAACTTCTCAACCTATGCTTCCTCAACCACCTCATTTTACTCATAAAGTTGGTCAAGATTATGATCTTGTTGAGCAGCTTCATGCTACTCCCGCTAAGATCTCTCTCTAGAAACTCATACACATACCACAGAATGCTCCAGGAAGCTTTACAAAAGGTGATCATACCACCCGTTGTTAAGCCTAATGATGTAGCATATCTATTAGATTGTATGCATGTGATAAAAACAAATATTCTATTTCAACAACATGAGTTACCATCAATTGAAGTTCAAAATCAACATGATCCTCTAGTAATATTTGTCACAATAAACAAAAAATTGATAAAACGAGTTATGATTGACAATGGATCAGCTCTTAATGTTTGTAGTATTAATTTGCTACACAAACTCAAGATCGACACATCTTTAATCAAACCGGATAAACTTAACATTTGTGGCTTTGATGATGTTGGTAGACAATCCCTGGGTACCATAACTTTACTTGTAAAGGCTGGACCCATGACCTTATCTACCCTTATCCATGTCATGCCTTGTGTACTTTCATATAACATCATTCTGGGTAGACCATGGATTCATGCCATGGGGGCAGTTCCGTCTACCCTTCATCGACCAGTAAAGTTTATTTACAAAAATAAACTTCACACCATTGAAGTTGACTCGAATTCAGAAAGTTGCTTACAAGTTGAGGTGGAAAAATAAGTTGTCAATCACAAGATTCTTAATAACTTAAAAGTTGATTCATCAATACCTCTTGCCATAGATAATGCTGTGCAAGATTCAACTTCACTATCAAATGCATTTCTTGGTCATGATTGGGGCTCATTAGATTTTACTCCTTCCTTTATGGGGGAATATAAACTTAATAACCCTAATCCTGAAGCATCAAAAGTTGCCTCAATTTCATCCAAGCAATCTTTAGAAATACCTAAGAAACCTAAAGTTTCTTTAGTAGAAAACAAAGACAATACTATTACTTATACTACAAAATTTGAGACTTATGAGGCCCCACCTTCTTCCAAAGAGATGAAGTCTCTCTATGGTCATGGATTTCAAATCCTTTACAAAAATTGTGACTACATAGGCAATGGTTGTGGTGTAAACCAACAAGGAATTAGAGTACCCTTACAAGCTGCTGCAATTAACTACTCGACTAGTATTGGATACCGTTCTTTGAAGCCCACCAAAGCTGATTATCATCCTAAACTTAATGTTAATTCAATATCAACAAGTCTAAGATTAAATATGATATATCCTAAGAAGATAGACATGGATTGTCCTCCAGGAAATATCCTATTGAATCAGGTAAGTATTTATCTCTCATTTTGCCACACTTGATGTAGCACTTATTCCAGTTGCTCTCAAGGGTGGCCTCCTCCTAAATATATATGTTGATAGTGTTGTGTTGTTTTCCCTTGTGTTGTGTTACATGTTTTTTAAGTCTCCTTGGATGACCCTTGATACTCTTGTTAGGTCAAGGATATAAGAAGACCACCTTCGTGGTGATACTTCTTCTATTTGTTTCTCTATTCTTCTATTCTCCTCTCTCTTATTGAAATTGTTGTGTGTGGTGCCTTGGGGGCATAATGTTGTGGATGATGTCTTGGGGATATCTTCCAATGTTGTAAACCTAAGTCACCTTTGTATCTTCTCTCACTTTTTTGTGATTTCTTTCTTCTGTAGCTCTACTAGTCGGCAGATGACGACAACAAATTTACACTTCTAATAAGGACCATGCATCCCTAACAAGAAAATAAAAATGGACCTAGTCCATTTATGAAGACAAGAGTAATTTGTTAATTGACGATTGACTAGTAGAACCACTTTGTGTTGTGATGTGATCATGTCCCGTATTGTGAAATTGTTGTAACAAGCCTTCGCAATACTCTAAATCTGCTTCTATACACTTTGAATTGCTTTTGTCTCACCTTGTAGATACACTCGGTTCTAAGATACTTGAAGTATACTCGGTGTTGGATTTTGAATCGGTCACAGAGTTCTTTGACATCCTAGTTTTTGAAGGGTCTTCCGTTATCCATGATAATGGATGAGGGAATTTCGTATCTACAGATGAGGTAATTAAGGATGAACGAGGAGATTTGTTTACCTGTGATGGTGGTGAGGGGGATGGCTTCAATCCACTTGGTAAAGTACTCAGTGGCGGTTATTATGAATTAGTGGCCATTGGATAATGGAGGATGGATTTTGCCTACAAGGTCGAGTCCCCATTGACAAAAGGGCCAAGGTTTCGTTAAAGGTCTCAACTCTTGAGCTGGTGTATGTATCAGGTTTCTATGTATCTGGTACTGCTTGCACTTCTTTACAAATTGATATGAATCTATTTCCATGTTCGGCCAATAACAACCCAAACGCATGAGTTTCTTAGCTAAGGAAGGACTTCTAGAGTGTGTTATGCAGATCCCCTCGTGTACGTCTTGTAAGGCAGTTTGGGATTCTTCTCATTCTAAGCAACAGAGTAAAGTACCATCTAGACCATGTCGGTATAGGGTGTCGGCAATAATGGTATAATGAGAGGTTTGGCATATAAAGGTTCATCGTTGGTTTGAAGATAAGTCAGGTGGGAGGGTATTGTCCTTGAGGTAAGTGTAAACTGTACCAAGGTGAATCAGATCCAACTAATAGGCATATGGAATGGGTTTCAGGAAGATCATAAGCTGGTTGCTGAACTGATTCCACTAAGAACTCAGACCATGACTCATTCTTTGGGATTTTGAGGAGAGAGGCAATGGTTGCCATGGCATCTGCTGCTTTATTTTCAATGCAAGGTATCTACTCATAAGAGATGATCACAAAGTATTCCTTAAAGTCCTCAACCATCCGTTTGTATGGGACAAGCTTCTCATCTTTGGTTTGGTAATTGTCATTGACCTGATTGATCACTAATTGAGAATCACCATAGATGTGTAGCTCTTTGATTTTCCACTCTGTTGCCATTTTGAGGTCAATCACCAAGGCTTCATATTCTACTATGTTGTTGGTGCATGGGAATAACAGACGATAAGACTTTGATATGGTGTCACCATGAGGAGTCACAAACAAGATTCCTGCCCTTGATCCATGGTTTGTGTAGGACCCATCAAAGTAGAGTTTCCAAGAATGTGTTGATATATTGAATAAGGATTCATCTAGAAACTCAAATTGCATTAGTGTGGTGTCCTATAGTGGTGCATCTGCTAACTGATCAACAATGACTTGCCCCTTGATAGCCTTTCTGTTTACATACTCAATGTCGTATTCACTTAGGAGCATTACCCATTTGGCTAGGCGACCTGTTAGAGTTGCTTTGCTTAGTAGGTACTTTAGTGGATCTATTTTTGTAATAAGTTTGACTAGATGTGCTAACATATAATGTTAGAATTTTTGGGAAGCAAAAACTACCGCAAGGCATGATCTTTCTATCTAAGAGTATTGCAACTCATAGCCCACCAATGTGTGACTGATGTAGTAGATGACTCTTTCTTTACCTTCATAATCTTGTTGTGCTAGAAGGGCCCCAAGCGCTATTGGTGTAGTAGATATGTATAGTAACAAAGGCTTCCCTTAGATAGGAGGCATGAGAATAGGTGGATTCATAAGATATTCCTTTAGTTTGTTGAATGCCTCTTCACATTTCTCATCCCACCTAAATGGAATATTCTTATGTAGGAGATGACTGAAGGGTTGACACTTGTCTGCCAGTTGTGATATGAACCTACGGATTGCTTGTAGCTTGCCATGTAGAGATCTTAGTTGAGTAAGATTCTTGGGTGGTGGCATGTCCATAATAGCCTTGACTTTGGCAGGGTCCACCTCTGTTCTATTTGCCGATACAATAAAACCTAAGAGCTTCCCTGAGGTGACTCCAAACACACATTTCTTTGGGTTCAACTTGACCTTGAATTGTTCTAGTCTCTGAAAGACTTTCTCTAACACATCTAGGTGTGATTTTCTTGTGAGTGATTTTGCAAGGATATCATCTACATAGTATTCCATGGTGATGTGCATCATATCATGGAATATAGTCGTCATAGCACGTTGATATGTGGCTCTGCATTCTTTAGCCCAAATGGCATGACATTCCACCAGAAAGTGCCCCATGGACAAGTAAAAGCTGTCTTATGTTGGTCTTCTGGTGCTATCCTGATTTGATTGTATCTAGAGAAGCCATCCATGAGAGATAACATGGTATGCCCTACTATTAAGTCGACTATGATATCTATATTTGGCAATGGAAAATCATCCTTGCGGCAAGCTTTGTTTAGATCTCTAAAATCATTGCATAGTCTGACTCGGCCATCAGGTTTGGATACTGGTACTATGTTGGAGACCCATTTCAGATAGTCTATAGCTCTGATGAACCCCACATCCAGTAGTTTCTTGAGTTCTTCTTTTACTAGTAGTGCAATGTGTGGATGCATCTTTCTAAGCTTCTATTTCACTAGTTTCACTCCTGGATCTAGTGGAAGATGATGTAGAATCAAATCTGGGTCTAATCCCAACATGTCTGCGTATGACCAAGCAAAATTGACTTGCTTTTTCTTGAAGAATGTACAAACTTAGTCTTTTCTGGTGGGGTTAGAGACTTAGCAAAGTGAATGATCTTAGGCTATTCCTCTGTTCTAATGTTAACAGATTCTGTAGGTTCCACAACAATCTGAGACTTCTCTTGGTGCATGTCATCAGGGAGAGTGTCAAGCCTTCCATCGTTAGGTGCCACAATTAGGTTTTCACCATCAGATGCAGCCTTTCTTTTTACTATTTTGGGATCTGACACTGCCGCGGAGCGATTTTCACCATCAGATCTAGTTTTTATTTTGATATTTTTGCAACTGGAAGGCTTGTCACCCTCTCTGAAATAAGCCATGGTATTAAGTTCAATGGTGAAACCAACTTTATGATCTCCTTTAGGTAGGTGGTCCCTAAGTTCCATGTAGTCAATATAGGCATCATTGTTTTGGAACATATCTAGTTGCGGGGTTCCTTGTAGATCCCAGTCAATAAGCTCAGGATGCACAAGGGGGAGGGAGTTAGAGGATAGATCTGATTCATTGATAGTTTGAATGGATATGCTAGGAGTATTGGTAGGGAGAGTGTTCCAGATGGTACCTTCCTCCAAATTGTTTATTGCGATAGAACTCAAAACTTCCTCAAAATTCATATTCTTAGGGATAGGCAAATCACACTCTAATGGCCTATGCGGTAGTGTTTGTCCCTCATGGTAGGTGCTATTAGTTTGAATGGTATCAACCTCCTTGTCATCATAGGAATGCTTTGTCAGCTCATCCCACTCATACTCATTGGAATCTGTGTCACTGTCCTCTTGAAGGGTATGGATCATTTCCACAAGACAAGCATTTGCGTTTGCTTTGCCCTTATCTTTATATCCGAGACCTTTTGTAGTTCTAGCCAATGAGGACAAAGAAGGTTGAATGGGTTCTATAATTCCTTCTTTTCTTAGGCCAATTGGGCCTTGTCCTTCATAACCCATTATGTGTAGGATAGACTCACCTCGCCCATAGATTTCCATTGGGAGCTTAGGTGGTTCTTGTTGTATGTTCTCTTCTTCTTCAGTGTAGAGCCATTGTAAGATATCTCTTTCTTCTGTTTCATCTGATAGGGTCCCCCATTTTACAAAGGGAGCTATGTGAGGAGTAGGGGGAGAAGATGACTTTGGAAAATGCTTGGGTCATCCAAAGGATCTAGGAGATAAAGGCATTTTGGCCAAGTTGAGGCTGTGCTTGATGGAGTATTC
Organism: Cunninghamia lanceolata; assembly: GCA_027924645.1. NCBI lineage: Eukaryota > Viridiplantae > Streptophyta > Pinopsida > Cupressales > Cupressaceae > Cunninghamia > Cunninghamia lanceolata. The sequence continues at coordinate 2,045,640 of BSBN01000716.1, read as the reverse complement.
CCCTACTTCTGTTTCTTTGATGGTAATTTTTTGCTCCTTGGGCTTGGATGAGGAAGCTTCGGAGGTAGAATCATGCTGTGGGGTAGGGGAAGTAGATGCTCTATTGTTGGGTATGATACAATCAAGTTTTGAAAGGACAGAGTTGCAATACTAAAAGGGGTCGGGGTCACCTTAGATGGCGACTTACTTGCCGTTATGAGGGAATTTTATGCATTGATGATACGTAGAAGGCACAACTTTCATGGCATGAATCCATGGTCTACCTAGAAGAATATTATAGGCTAGCTCCCTATCTAGGACTTGGTACACAACATCTTTTATCACCGGTCCCACTTGTATGGGTAATACCACTATTCCTTTGGTAGTTCTCTCCTCTTCATCGTAGGCTTTGATAGTAATCTTCTTCCTTGGATCGACTGCATTTTCAGATAACCCCAATGTAAGGATTAGCTTGAGCGTGCAAATATTTAAACCGGCTCCCCCATCAATGAGAACCCTCTTGATGCGGTGCTTATGGATGAAAACGATGATATGTAAGGGGGTGTTATGAGGTTGAGACACTAAGAGGTCAGATTACCTACCATGGCTTGAAACTTCTCTTGGGCCAAGTTTGTGGGTACAATGGTTTCCACTAAGGCTTTATCAAGAATCTCCTTGTGGGAAGGAGATAGACACAACAAATCTAAGATAGAAATGTGGGCAGGAGTCTTCCGTAGTTGGTCTATGACACTATACTGATGGGAGTTGGACTGAGAAGGTGATGACCTTGGAGGGAGGGTATTCAACATGACCTTACCACTGCGGGTGATGATACTGCAATCAGTTTTGTTGGGTCCTGATTGTTGGTTAGGCGTAACCACATTGATTTGTGGGACATGCTCTGATATGCAATTGATGGTATAATTGAATGGCACACTTGCGTAATTGGCATTACTATTCCCATTATTCTTATTTTGCCTATTGCGGTTTTTGTTGTTGTTACCGTTGTTGTTGTTGTTGTTATACGGCTTGTCGTGATTGAGAAGTGGATCTTTGTAAGCCACATGCATCTCATTAGAAGTATGTTGTTGAGCACCTCCTTGATTTTGATCAAGTATGTCTTGAATAACATATTTGAGATGGATACAATTGTTGATTGTATGTCCTCTTCCTCTATGATACTCACAAAAGTCGGTGTCTTTCCAATAGTGAGGTTTTATTTGAGGTTCATAATTGCTTGTTGGCGGTAGAGTGATTTCATTGTTGGCCAATAGCTTCCTTAATGCAGATTCTTGGGACTCACCCAGCGGTGTGAACTTTCACCTTGGATTTGAGTTGAACCATGGTCTTGGCTCCCGAGAAAATGTTTTGTTGGGTGTAACATTGCTTGCCTTTCCTTTGAGAGTGAATATTGGTTGTTGTTTGGGAGCCGCTACCTTGGCATCGACTACTCCATCATTGACGACATTTTTATTTTTAGTCCAAAACTTTGATTTGTCATTTGTGTAGTTGGGGTAGGTGTGTCCTTGTATAACTTGATTTGCCCCTTGGTGATCATAGCTTTCTCAATGAACAATCCCATTTTAATGACCTTTGAAAATGAGGTAGGGCATTGAATTTGTATTTGGTAGCTTAGATCAGAGTTGAGGTTGTGGACAAATATCTCCATTAATTGCTTCTCGAGTCCATCATATGAGCATTTGCTTGCTAGTTGTCTCCACCTTTGTAGGAAGGAGGTGAATGATTTGCCATTCTTTTGCTTGGTATTGCATAGGTCAAGCATGGAGACTTCGTGTTCAATATTGTATGAGAAGTGTGTGATGAATTTCTTGACTAACTCATCAAAAGTCTTGATGCCTGGCGGAAGCTGTGAGAACCACTCTATGGCTTGGCTACCTAGAGATCTAGGGAATAGTCTCATTAAGAAAGTCTCATTGTGAGCTACTTCCATGCATGCGGTGTTGAATTCCCTAATGTGATCTCTAGGGTCCCCTTTCCCTTTGTATTTGTCAAACTTAGGAACTTCGAATCGAAAGGGGAATAGTACCATGTTTAAACTTTTATCAAAGGGGTACAATGCAATATCTTCCAAGGAGTATGTTTTAGTGTTTGTACCCATCTTGAGATTTGTCATTTGTTGCATTAGACCCTCAATTTGTTTCCTCATTTCTTCCATAGGTGTGTTTGGACTATGAGCTTCTTTCCCTTGTCCTCACTAGTGTGGTGTTCATGATTATCCTCTACAGTCTCTTTGAGTTTGTTGAGATCAAAATCAGTGAGGAGCTTAAGTCCAAGATTTGCAAGATGAATAAAATACTTGGAAGGGTCCTCATGGAGTACTTTCTCTAGCAAGCGTTGGAATTTCTGATCTTGGAGGTGTCCTTGATAATCTTTGTGAGAGATTTCCTCATCACTATCATGAGGGGTGACAATACGGTCAGACGATCTGACCATTTCAAGTTGCTTTTGGTATTGAGATCTAGTAAGAACCATGTAAGGTGACGTGGGATGTGGTGGGATAAAACTAGAGATTTTGGCAAGATGCCGGTGGAGACTGCTGAGAATAGGATACTTATGACAAGATTTGGACAAGGGACTCTCTCGATCAATGATTCCAAGTAAGATGGCTGATACAAGACGATAGCCACTAGTAAGGGTACTTGATACTTGTCTTATTGTGTAGGGATTAGTTGTGCACCAAGACCACTAGAAAAGTTCTGTGACTTACTAGGGTTACTTGAATCCAAAATGATCTAAAAAAGGGGCCTATGCTAATATGATATGGGATACTTTGACTTTGGACTAGGGAGCCCTGATAGAAGGTGAATGAGATGACCAATGAAAGAGAGACTTTGATGCGAAATGGATGGAAAAGTGACTGCAAGGTAAGATTTGATCTCAAAACTTGGAATTAAGCTGAAATGGGTACCCAAAAATGGTAAAATTTTCCTCTCAAAGACTGTGGAAGTACTCACTGTCACGCATGCGCTAGAACAGATGCACCGCAAAAACTAGTAAATGTGCGAAAAGTCGGTACAGAAGTGCAATACTGGTAAACTTCAGATGTGCAGCAATAGGTGTTAAAAGTGCAATAAGTCGATACAAATGCACAGTAAGTCAGTACAAATGTGCAGCAAAAAAGGATAAATGCATTGCTCTAGTTTTTTCAGTGTTTTTGCAAATTTTTGGCAATTTTCTGATGTTTTTGGTATCTTTGGCTGCAAGAAGGTCTTTTTGATCTAATTTTCTAAAATTATGGTAAGAAGACACATCAAACACAAAGAATGTTTTTATGGTTTTTTATTTTTTTGACTCTTTTTGGACTAAAAGAAAGCAAGTACAATCCTAGGTTTCAAAGGATAGTATAAAACTGAATTCTCACTATCTCTAGTGAAGCATCTTCGGGAGGTGATAATCGCCCTTCCCTGCACTAGATTATAGGGGTTTTTGGCCACTAAGACAAAGGTGTTTAATAAAGGCACCTATTCGAGTGGTTATACATGCTACAACACTACTCTCTGTTATGGAGTCTCCCAGCCTGCAAAGGTTGCGCCTTGGAGGGTTTTGGGGGAGGTTGGCTGTCGGTATAAAACAACTTCACTCATTGTTTGAAGTTTTTGCTTCAAACACAATTTATTTATAGTAGATTGGTAGGGCTTGGTGTCTAGCCTATTACCACTTAGGGTCATTCCTACTTGGATGGATGGTATCCAAGAGCAGGACCCTCTAAAGGAAAAACACATGCGAAAATGATATGTCTGGCATTTTAGTCACCTAAGATAGGTGAGAGCATAGGCCTGGTATCATTCCCAAAACACAGAAGATAGTGATTCTTTTCCCCTAGTTAAAATAAGAAAAACTAGATGAGCTATCTACTTGGGCAAGCACAGAAATTTGTTAACTTTGAAGTGATAACAAGATAGAAATGGTTCAATATTACCTAGATAGCAATGATGTGTTCAATTTTACCCAGATAGCAGTGATTTGTTAAATTTGAAGTGATAACAAGATAGCAATGGTTCAATTTTACCTAGATAGTAATGAGTTGTTAACTTTGAAGGATAGCAATATAGTAATGATTCAATGATATGCAAGATAACAATGATTCAATTACCGCCTTCCTAGTTAAGACTATGTGAGATTTGCATGAGCATCCATTTTACTTTCCCATTAGAAATTGAAGTGTGAGTTAACAAATGCAGCTATATGATTCTAAACTAGTACCTAGCCTGCAAAATAGATCAAGAGTGTTCCAGCAAAAAGGCGTTAGCGTTAGCGAAAACTTCAAGGAAACACTAAAAATCACTACCTAGATCAGATGCACAGCTTCAGGGCGTGAATGCGCAGAAGCAGAGCTCAGAAGTGCTCCAGTACATATGTGCTAAGAAAGAGATCAAAAGTGTAGGAAAATAGTATATATGCGCCAAACTGACAGATGCACCGTATCAGAGGATAGATGTGCCAAAATAGAGTCTGTATGCGCCAAAAGAATGTATGCACTAGAATAGACAGCAGATGCATGTTAGGATGTGTCGGATGCGTGGTTTCCTCCTATGTACAACTTTCTAAACACAAAAACTTAGTTTTTGGGTTAAAAATTGGGGCTAGGCCCCATGGTGGGCGCCAAAAATGTTAAGGGAAAATTGGTGTAAACATGAATAATCAATATAATAATATCAATGATACTCAAAACTCAATTAAATAATGAACAAAAGAGATCAATCAAATAATGAACAATACAAAGCAAAACCTCCTTTAATTCTCATCTTCCATTGATCGCTTATCACAAATGATCTTGTCTATGAATATGGCCCTCAGAAGGTGCACTTCCTTGCTATGATTCCAAGATGTTCAAATGGGAACGGCTATGATAGTTTCTCCATGAAGATGAGCTTCACAACAATGATAGTATTGTGTAGTAACGAGTGTGATGGCAAGCAATGAAGGAATTGGTGCCATTGGTGTGCTGTAATTCCTGCAGAGTAACAATACTTAAAGCTTGGATGATAGAAATGGAAGAAGAGGGTTCAATTTATAGACTTGAGAGAAAGAAGATCAACAATATAGAAAGAATGAGAAGATCAATGGTATAGAACGGTTGAGGAACGTGTGCGAATAAGAAGAAGACAAGTGTCACACAAAAAATGTTTTATTTGAGTTAACTACTTTCTTTTCTAAAGATAAGATATGACTTCATAAATTAGAAAACTTTTTTCTAATTTAAGAGATATTGATAAAAACAAGGTTGGTTGAGTCAGTTAACTCAACTTGAGATTTGTTTTTGCATGATTTGAGAGAAATTAAATAATAAATTATTTAATTTTGTGTGCATGAAGAGGAAGACTTATTTTTAGAAGATTTGGAAGATATTTGAAGAATTTAGAAGATAAGAAAGCTAATTAAATAAATAAATTTATTTAATTGTTGTGCATGATTTGGAAGAATAAATAAAATATTTGATTATATTTTATTTTTGGAGATTGAGAGGATTTAAATAAATTTGATTGATTTATTTAAATTTGGAAGAATGAATTGACTTTAATTAAATAATTAAGAATTATTTAATTGTTTTGAAGAATTTAATTAAATAAAGGATTTTATTCAATTTGTACTTTAGAAGAGAGAATTAAATATTTTGATATTTAATTGACTTAGAGGAATATGAATCAAATAAATAAATTTGTTTATTTATTTATTGATAGAAGAATTAGAATGGAATAAATATTAAGAATATTTATTTAGACTGAATCGTGTCATTTATAGGCGTATACAATGGCTAATTGGGCCAAATGATCTAGTCATGTCCCCTTTTCTGGTAGACATGCAGTTGATCCTCCAACCTCTTAACCAGTTCATTTAACCCTATTTTATTTTTTTGGTAATCCTTTAACTGCTTCTCCAATTTTGTAATTTTCTGCAGGGCTACCTACAGCTCATCCTTTTTTCATTTGTTGTATCCTCATAATTCAACATTTCCTCTACTTGAATTTCATCTGGGGAGGCTAATAAGTCTGGGTTTCTAGTATTAGGTGAGGCTGATGCCGTTTCCTTGCTGTATATAAGTCCTCCTTTGAATCTGTGTAAGTCTCCAAGATAAGTGTGTGGCCCACATTTCTCTATTCCCTATCAACAAACAGATGCTCCCTTTCAAAGTTTGTATCAGTGTGCACGTCAACCATATTCTTTTGTTCAAGAGGGGTTTTCCCTCCTGAAACTCCTTTCTCCTTTAGGCGGCCTGAGTGCCTATATGATTGAGTGGTCACCTTCTATTTCTTTTTGTCTCTAGAAGAAGAAGAGGATGCTTTTCTCTTCTTGGTGGGCTCTGAGGCAACAAGAATATTTTGGATAGTTTTAGGTGTTGTGGGTGGTGAGTTGGTAGCTCCAGGCTACATTTTTTGCTTTACATTTTTCTTTGTGCGGCTAGAGTTCTGCGAGGGTGAATGCTATGGCAAGGGGGTTGATAATGGTGAAGCTATAGGCGGGGGAGACATGGCAAGTTCACTCACAGGGTTATCAGGACTTGGAGTTGGATGCTCCTCAGTAGCTGCATGACAACGGGTAGGTAAAGCTTCTGGTTGAGAAGAGCTTGCAGGTGCTTCATCTTCTTCCCTTGTTTGTACATTTTCTACCCATGCCTCTGTTGATAACTGAGAGGGGGGTGAATCAGTTATCCTAATTATTTCTGCTTTCTGAACTTTATTAATAATCAATGTAACATTAATCCAAATGAGCAAACATAATCATACAATGGAAATACACATGACACAATATTTTTGATGTGGAAACCCTGTTAAGGGAGAAAACCAAGGGGTGATTAACCCAAGATTGTATTCTCTGTTAGAAGAATGGAAATACAAAATGGCACTTGCCAATTAGGGCTCACTACCCGAGCACACTGCTCACAAGGAGGCACATTGCCTACAAGAGACACACTATCTACAAAAAGAGTGTTATACAATACTTGAACTGATTGGTAGCATCCACATATGCTAGAGTTTAGTTCTGGTTAGGCTTAGTACACTAATCTACTGCACTTCATCTTTCCTTTTCTCTTATGCTGCTTTTCTTTCACATACTGGACCTTCCTTACTGTTTCTGCTCTACTCTGCTTTTATTCGCACATCAATAACACCCACAACACATCTCACAACTAAATCCATCATGTATATATATCCGCACAAGTGATTTAATCACCTTTCTAGTCGGCACCTGGAATAGTCAATCTTTTCACAAACTTTGATCTGTCGGCTAAATCATTGCACACCAAGTAATGTGGCTCAATGATATACTTATGGAAATCATCAATCATGTCGGCTAAACATAATTCATGCCTTCATAACCTTCACCAACATCAGTAATACATCCAGAATAATGTCTGATGTTCTACCAGTTAGTTCTTCCTCTATTCACACTGTCACATGAGAACTCGACACTCAAACATTCATATCTTTTTATCCTTTTCACACCGGAGGCTCAAACCTTGGAATCTATCAGTCAAGATACTCCTCTTGACTTCCCCAAATCTGCACTTCACCAAGATGCTTCCTCTAAGAGATCCGGACATGTCTGTCGGACCTCACCACATGCTCTGTTCTTGTTTACCGGACCACAACATTCTTCACTCTGACTTCCGGTAGAGACATACCATGTCCTGCGGATGTGTGGGATGAACTTTTGTTGCCATCAATGACAACATTCATGAATCCATATAGTGTCTCTTGCCAACAACCTCTTCTTTCCTTTCTGGTTCAACCCTCAAAGGTCCCTCATCAATATGATTAATTTCAAGAAGATGTTCCCAAGAAATGTCAAGGCATTGAATAGATAAACTCCTTTTTATTAATAGTACAACCAGGCCATGATGAGACTGGCTATCTTTCCTTCTATACTTAGTAGACATTCTTTTTAATAAATTGAACAAGAAATTTGGAACATTCACACCCTCTTGTAATGGAGATGGCTTAAGAGTTTGAAATGCACAATAGAAAGTAAAGATTGCCTCGCATCATAGGTAAGATATCTAATAATATAGGTAGCAATAGAAGCCCATAACTAGGGTAAAGAGACTCGTTTGGTACCTTGTGATGTAGATTCCATTCTTTCTCTTGGTTGACAAAATTCATCCCTTGCTGAAATGGCGTTGGATCTCACAGGGAACTCTTCTCCAGCTACCCATAGCCCCATTACCTTGGCAATGGCAACTATAGAGGCATCAACCCGCAAGCCTCTAACTATAGCTTCATTATTCTAGAATGTTCTTGCAAACTTCTGGGTCATGGCCTCATTATACTCTATCAGCTTAAGAAAATAATCCAACCATCTTGCTTGCTGAAAGATAGGCATGCAATCTAGGTTAGCCAATAATGTTGTGTGATTGGTATTCTCTCTTAATTGGTTCTCCACCCATCGTGATACTCTGTTATTGAACCCAATTCCACTTTGCAATCTCAATTCCCTTAATTCAATCCCCTATTCTTTGGCAAATGCTTTTACCAGTCACTTATTACTAGTTGCTATCTGCTAGATTGTTTGTTATGCGGCATGGATAGTCATAATTATGAAGGGAGAGGTTTTAGTGTACATGAAATAATTCTTGCGCATGGAATTTCACCCCCCCCCCCCCCCCAACTAAGGTGGCATTTGTCTTCAAATGAGATGACAGGGTAAAGGTATGGAAGATAGGTTTGAAAGTAATTTGAATTGGTCACAATAGTTGAAAATAATGATTGGTGAAGTGAGAATGCCATAAAATAAGTAGTATTAAAGGTTAATTAAAGTAGTAGTGAGATAAATACTTGTGGAGTGATTTCAAACTTGGAAATGTGGTATGGAAAGATGATGACATGGCGGCTAGAATTGATGTGTTCAAAGAACGTGCCGAAGTGAATCAAATGGATTTGACATTGAAGAAGTGTACAGATGGAATGTGTGCTAGCATTGTGACATGCAGCTGGAAGGTACAATGTATAGTAGAAGATGGCAACATGCAGATGCAGTGAGAAAAGGTGTTGCATGCAAAAGTAGATGCATGCATGCAAGCAAAAATGTGATGTGCATAGGGCCCATGTGCTTTGGTTGTGTGTGCAGTGGCTACAGGTCCCTTGGGAATAATGACTATGGTCGTTGTTGTAAGTGTAATTGTACAGGTCCCTCAACACAGTAGAGAGCCTTTGGCTATAGGTCCCTTCAGTAAAGTAGTTGGGGGCCAAAGTAATCTTCAACTGGATAGAAGGAGCTGATTCGATGGCTCTTGAATGTTTATTATTATTTTATTTTTATTTTTTTGATGTTTTCATGTTTTATTTATGTACAAGGTTTATAGAAATCATACCTGAGGTGGTAATGCAGTCAAGTTGGTGGCTTGATCTACTGCTAGAGTGCTAGGATCATCTAAGACTAGTATGCATAACTCATATGAGATAGACTATTGTGGAACTTGGGTACCTAGATCTTCTCTTAATTATTGGAGGAAGTTGGTTCTATCCAATGTCTTCTTATACAATTTCAATTAGTGTCTATTAACCATTAGTCAAAATCTTTCTAGATCAATTGTTGTAAGTTGAACGGCACCATTGGGAAATACTTCCTTGATCTCTTAAGGACCCAACCATCTAGTCTACAATTTACCTTTATGGTCTTTATACCTTGAGTCATAGAGCAAGGCCCAGTCACTTGCTTGAAATTTCTTGGTTTTGATGTACCGGTCATGCCATTTGACTCTTTGCTTTTGGATTATTTCAGTGTGATGGACTGCTTACATCCTTAACTCCTCCAAGGCATTAAGCTAGTGCAATCTTTCTTTTTGAGCTATTGATAGGTCCATCCCAAGTTGAATGGTAGTTCTCAATGTTTTGTATTCAAACTCAATAGGAAGGACAACTTTCTTACCATACACCAGTTCATAGGGTGTATACCCTGTTGTTGTCTTCCCCTTAGTTCTATATGCCCAAACTGCTTCTGAGAGTCTTGCTGCCCAATCCTTTATGTGTAATGCAACTGTCTTTGTTAAAATTGCCTCAATTTCCCTGTTTGTGACCTCAACCTAGCTATTTGATTGTGGATGATAGGGAGTGGACTTATTATGTCTGATTTCATATTCCTGAATGACACTTGCAATCAGGGTTGATGTAAACTATGATCCCTGATCTGTGACTATTTATTTTGGCACTCCATACCTTGTAAATATTTCCTCATATAGGAATGTGGCAACCTTACTATCTCTGGCTACTTTTAGAGCTTTCACCTCCACCCATTTTGTTAGGTAATCAGTGCAAACTAGTATATATTCCTTATTATTGGAAGGAGGATCAATGCCCCATTTGTCAAATGCTGTGACCACCAATTGTGGTTGCAGGGGCATCTCACCACTTCTTGTAGGTTTTCCCATCCTTTGATAGCAGTCACATCTTCTTGTATAGAGAGTTGTATCTTTGTGCAAAGTTGGCCAATAGTATCCAATATTTAAGATATTGACTATTGTTCTCTTAGCTACAAAGTGTCCTCCACAGGGTTCATCATGACATGCCTTGAGAATATCATATACTCCATCTTCTCTAATACATCTTCTCATGACATGAACAAGGCCTGTATAGAAGAGGTAACCATCTACCCAAGAATAGGGTAAGTTGCGTTCAACTAGGTGGCACCTCTCCCTTAGTGAGAGGTGTGGAGGTGTTTTCCCTGCAACTAGATAATTTGCTATATCTGTTGTGTTTTTTTTGTCATTGATATCAAAAGGTGTCTTGATGGTGTTCATAGGCTCTCAGGAGATTGATTATTACCTTACTCATCTAAGATGACAGAGATGTGTTTGATGTTGTTCTAGAAGCTTGTTGTGGGTCCTTGATGTTGTCCAAGAGCCTTATTGGTGCATGTGGTGACTTGATGTCTTTAGAGGCACAAAATGATCAAAGTTATAGTTTATGGTGTTGACCTCTTTATGACAAAGATACAAAGCAATATTGATGTAGTGTAAAGCATTGTAGTGTTTCAAGACATGGTATGAAAATGATGATATTCAAGACATGGTATGAAAATGATGATAATGTATGAGGTCTTGTTGGTGTTGCTCATTGATGTCATGGATTACAAGTCTTATGTGTTTATGTAATCTACATATCAGAGCTTTCATATCAGGATAGATACTTATGTTTGAATTGATGCTTATCATGCTTGTGTTGACTATTGAAGGAGTTGCTTTAGGGTAAAGTGTTTGTGTCGGTGTTGACTTGAATTAGTAGTGTTCATTCTTTACATGGGTTCATGATACAAGTTTGTTATTTATTAGTATGTTTGATAAGAAATTTGGAAAGAGAAGCTTCATTTTAGGTTGTGTGTTTAAGTTAGGGTTTAAGGAACTAAAACCCTAAAGCATTTGTTGGTTTTTCAAAGGAACAAAATAGCCCGTATGCACTTTTCTTTTGTTTGATAGTTGACTTGTAACTGTGGGTTACCTATGACTTAAGTCACAACTTGAGTCTACCCTCAACATTGAGTGAGTACCCCACCGGTTAGGTAATACCAGGTGCACATGTTATGTTTTATGTTTAAGTGGGTATGATATAATCTTCATCCGTTTGAAGGAGCCAAACTCCACATTGAAGGCTCACATTTAATTTCATTTCAAACTCCAACAAATACCTTCCTTCTTTGAATTTGATGGGTAGTTGGGTAACCGTGGCCCTAACTACCTTTATTCAGTTTTGCTTGCAATCATGAAGGCTAGGAAAATTAATAAATCACTCTGTGTGATCAATTTTTGAAGGTTGGTTGGTGATATAGGTTCCAGAGAGCAATATCTACAAGATCATATACAAAATGCTTACATTCTAACATGATTTGTTGATGTTACAAAGGCTCAAACTTGAAGTGACCTGTAATTTCATTATGTATAGAGGGTAATATTGAAGTGTTAATAGGAGAGCAACTCAGTGTGAATGAATTATAGTGTGCATCAGAGTTGAATTTGTTTTGTCTACAAGAGAAAACTTTGGAGTGTTGATTTGGTGTGTTTAGTGTTACTTGTTTTGATAAAAGTGGTGTTTGATGTGTATTAGGGTAGATGCAAAATTGAAAGATTTGATGAGAATAGTGCATTGAAGTGAATCAGAGTATCCCTCTAAATTATTTTTTGTATTCAAAACCTTGATACAATTAGTTTTGTTAGTGAGACAATCTTTGGTCAGTGAGACATTTCATTTTGTCAGTGAGATAATTTCTTGCTAGTGAGGCATATTATGTTTTCCAGTGAGGCATGATGTTTTCTAGTGAGGTTGTGTCAGTGAGACACTAAATGTAACCAATGAGGTTTTGTTTTTCTAGTGAGGCATAATAAAGTGCAGATTCAAGAGTGGTTTTTTATCCCTTTTTAAGGGTTTTCCATTCATAAACAATGTGTCATGATTCTTCTTTGATTGTCTCTATATTTGCACTTTGACACTTATTCATATCATTGTATATGTGTATATATGTTTGAAGGATTCTTGAGTTCTCTTTAAACTTTCTGTCTAGTGCAATTAAAGGTGTAAAAAGTTTGAAAGATTATAGACCACTAATTCGCCCCCCCTCTTAGTGGTCATGTACTCCAACAATATCTACATACCAAGGAGTTTGTATAGTCAGTGCAAATAAGTGCTCATCTACAAATGAATCATCAATAATTGGATCTTCATTACAAGTAGGTAGCCTGAGAGGAAATCAACAACAACATTGACCTTCCCAAGCTTTTCTACAATGGTGATATCAAATTCTTGAAGTAGTAATAGCCATATAACCAATCTGCCACTTACCACTAGTGTGTTCATCAGATACCTTATTGCTGCATGGTCAGTATGAACAAAAATAGGATACCCAGTGATATAATGCCTAAACTTATTGATTGCATAAATAATAGATAACATTTCTTTCTTAGTGACAATATAGTTAAGTTCAGCACCTTGTAGATTCTTACTAATGTAGTAAGTTGAATATTCCTAATTTCCTTCCTTCTGTCCTAACACAACCCCTACAGCAAAGTCAGAGGCATCTGTATGGATATGGAAAGGGACTGCCCAATTAGGTCCTCGAAGTACAAGTGTCTTTGTCAATGACTCTTTGAGACTTTCAAATGATGCCTGATAGTCAGCTGTCCAATTAAATTCCACATCTTTAGAGAGTAAGACAAACAAGGGAGCATCTATCTTACTGAAATCCTTTATGAATCTTTTTATAGTACCCTACATGGTTGAGAAAGATTCTAACATCTTTCTATTTTTGAGGAATAGGTAATGTTGAAATGATTTCAATTTTGTTTGGATCCACTTGAATGCCCTTCTTGGACACAAAGTGGCCAAGCACTACTCCCTCTTGCATCATCATGAAACATTTTTCATGACTAAGGGACATATTATGATCTTGACATCTCTAGAGTACTTTTTCAAGTTTTTCCAGTGCCTCTTCATAATAATCTCCATAAGTGGTAAAATCATCCATATATACTTCCATAGAGTCATGGGCAAGGTCAGAAAAGATGCTTAAAATAACCCTTTGAAATGTTGTAGGTGCATTGCATAGACCAAATGGAAGAATTGAATAGGCATAGGTCCCCATGGGCATGTGAATGTGGTCTTATCTTGGTACTCAGGGGCTATTTTGATCTAGTTATACCCACTAAATCTATCAAGGAAAGAAAAATACTTTTTCCCAGCCAAGGAGTCTAATACCTGGTTAATGAAAGGAAGAGGGAAGTGATCTTTCCTAGTGGTAGTATTCAATTCTCTATAGTCTACACAAACTCACCACTTACCTCCTTTCTTTGGTACTATGAATAGTGGTGGTACCCATTGGCTTCTGATATGGGATATATGAATCCTACATCTAGTAGTTTTTGCAATTCATTCTTCACTGTCTCTCACAATAGGGTTCATCCTCCTTTGAGGCTTCCTAATTGGCCTTCATCCCTCATTGATGTATATCCTATGCATGCAAAGGTTAGGGTCAATGCCCTTCATATCATGATAGTACCATGCAAATGTTGTCTTGTGAGTTTGCAGCATATTTACCAGTTCAATCTTCTAAACAGTTGTTAATTCACTATTTATGTTAAGTGTCTTGCCTAGTGTAATGTCAACTGGTGTTGCAAATGCCATGACAGAGGCAATATCCAATACTAATATATTGAGGCTACAACTATGGGGAGGCAGATGATGAAACATGTAGTTGGTAGAAGCATAGGCTTGTGTGTTGCTTAAAGGCAGAATATTGTGCAGTGGGCAAGTCAGGCATACTAGACATGGGTCTTGCTATGGGTCCCTTCCATAAGTGTTTTATATCACATTGGAAAGCACTTCATCTTCATCTTGTATATTCAATAATGGACTTCGTTCAATTGTCATTAATGTCTGAAGATAATATTGGTCAATATCCTCTAGGTCTGGCCAAACAATTTGCTCCATATCAACAAAAGGTTGTGTTGGAGGATAAAGAACCAATTTCTTTGTTATATTCCCATTGGAAATTATCATATTCCCAGACCTGCATCCTATGAAGGCATTTTTTGTTGCCATCCAGGGTCTCCCTAGGATGAGTGGATATCCTCCTAGGCTGGCCTTGGGCTACAAGGCCATAAGGTTTGCAGGGTATTCCCATGAATCTAATGTAATTACAAGATCTTCAATTACCCCCTCAAGTTTGACAGTTGACCTGTCTGCCAACTATAGTACTATTGGAGTAGGTCTTAAGTTAACCAACTAAAAATTATTCATTGTTTCCTTTGTCATTACATTTATGACTACACCCAAGTCAATCAAAGTGTTTTTGATAAGTTTACCATTGATGTTCACAACAACTACAGGGCTTCTAGGATTTACATATTTTGGGACAAACAAGTTACCTAACATGATATCAACAAGTTGTCATATAGCATGTACTGTCTAAGGATCTTTTCTCTTTCTTCCTAGTTTCTTAAGGCATAGTTCCCTTATAGCTTTGGTATATATGGGTAAATCTTTGATAGCTTGGATTAGGGGAATCTTTACATAGACATTTTTCAATTGCCCAATAAAGTCAAAGTTAGGTTTAGATGGAGGTGGTGCTTTCATGTTTAATCTCTCTAGAAATGGAGGACTCTTGGTAATGGTTTCTTCTTGTGGAGAGGTTTGCTCAAAAGGGCTATGCTAGTTATTCACATAAGTGTTAGTGATGGAGGTTGGTTCCTCATCAACAAGTTCCACATGATAAGTGGAGATGAAGGTCCAACAAGCATCTTGTTTGAGCGCAGGTGCACATCACTAACCTCAACCGTATAGGTTGGATATTGGATGGCTTCATTAGTATAAGCCTATTGAACATGCTTGTTGTTAGGATTAGGTGTAGGTTGGATTAGCAATTGAGTGGCTCTAGGCAGAGGAGTGGGTGAAGCTGCATTTGGCATAAGGGTAGGTTGTTGAGATAGAGCTTGTTGTGGCTGCGGGTAGTTCATATTTGAATTTTGCCAAGGCTGATTTCCCTGCCACTATTGTGACCATGGGTTTTGATTAGCCTATCATTGTGGATTATAATTTGAGGTTTGGAATGGCTACTATGGCCATAATCCTTGTCATTGGTTCCAACTAGGTGGCATATTTGCCCATTGTTGTTGTGGCAGGTTATACCAAGTGGTGCAGTCACGGTAGGAGGGTTCATAGAATGAACTGTCTGAACCGTGTAGCAAGAGTAAACACAATGGAAATGACTCAAAGAAATAGAATAGATCTAGATTTATTATATCATAGAATTCAAAATAGAGATTAGTCGGCAACATGCAGGTTTACAATTAGGGCTCACAGGCCTAATTACATACAAGTGCAAGATAAGGCTTTAAAGCTCACTTCGCACAAAATCTAAACTAAGAATTATGAATCAACTGCTAATTGCTTTCCTAAGGATCTATTACATCAATATATATCAACTTCAGACAGATAGATTCCTACGCGTCGGCCAAGGAAGATCACAAATTCCAAAGAAGAGGTGTAACGTGTGAATATAGATAGGTTAGACCTAAATGCATAGACACTTTCGGTAAATGAATGGAATGATGTGCGGATCTCCTGGGAAGGTTGGCCAAGAACCAAAGATCATTGAATGATGTGTGATTAGGCTTCAAAGATCAAGAAATGCTTCCATAAGTTTTTCCTTTAGCTAGTTGCCAGTGAATATCAGGATGCTCTGCTTTGAGAAACAACCAACTTCTGATAGTGATAACTTTATGGTATTGACATGCAGATCTTTGAATTCTGAATATGATATAAATGAATAAATTTAGATGTTAAGTCTAACTCCACAAGATCTGAAATGCAATTGTGGTGAAATGCCAGACCAAAAGCAAAAATTGCTTATGACTGAACTGCCTGAACTAAATTGGAAAAGAAACAAACTGAACTACAAACAAACTGAAATGCAAATGTTTTTGGTTGATGCAAGATTACTCTTGAACTAGGGATACTCCTACATCAGACATCTGGGGTTATTGAAAATGTGAGTCCCTCACTTTGCTGGGGCTAGGGGAGAACCAAGATGGTCCACCTCAGCCTGAGAAATCCATGATGAATCTTCTTTCGGTCTGCCTTTCCACTTCACAAGACATTCTTTGTATTGTCTTCCTCTAGTGCTGCATCCAACTCTGCTATCCAAGATGTCCTCAATCTGCTCTGGTGTTTTTTGGTAACTGCTTCTTCAAGTCTTCTTCCATGCTATTACTGAACTCTACTTCATGATACTGATAAAGGTCTGCAATGTTGAAAATAGGTGAAATACCCAATGTCTCCAGTAATTCCACTTCATATGCATTCCCTGAATCAAATTTTTTGAGTATCCTACAAGGTCCAAACTTCTTCATCTTCAAGTTGTTATATGTCCCAATTGGAAATCTTTCTTTTCTCAAGTACACCATCACTTCATCTCCAACTTCAAATTACTTATGTCTTCTCTTCTCATCAGCCTTCTCTTTGTACTTACTGTTCATATCGTCCAAATGCTTCTTCACCTGATTATGCACCGTCTTCATATGATCTACAAATTGTTCTTCTTCTGCACTCCTCTTTTCTTCCATATTGATATCTCTTAATTCTGTAACTCCTCTAGGATTCACTCTGGTCACAATCTCAAAAGGTGTTCTTCTAGTACTCCTATTCACTGAATTATTGTATGCAAACTCTGCTTGTGAAAGAATCAAATCCCAACTTCTTGTCTTTTCTCCAACCAAATATCTCAACAAATTTTTGAAACTCCTATTCACTACCTCTATCTGTCCATCAGTCTGTGGATGAAAAGTAGAAATGAACTTCAAATATATCTTCATCTTCTTCTAAAGTGTCCTCCAAAAGTATCCAAAAAACTTTGTGTCTCTGTCTGAAACTATGCTCTTAGGTAATCCATGCAATCTCACAATCTCCTTGAAAAATAGGTCAGCTACATGCACTGCATCAGTTATCTTCTTACAAGGTATGAAATGAGCCATCTTTGAAAATCTGTCCACCACTACAAATATTGAATCATGTCCTCTCTGTGTCTTAGGCAATCCCATCACAAAATCCATGCTTATGTCTTCCCAAGGTCTCTTCAGTACTGTCAAAGGTTTATACAATCTAGTATTTTGACTACTTCCTTTTGCAACTTGACAAACTCTACAACTCTGCATAAATCTCTGAACATCCTTATGTATCTAAGGCCAAAAGTAGTTTTCACTCACCAAAGCTATTGTCTTGTCAATGCCAAAATGTCCTGCCAATCCACCACTATGCTTCTCCTTAATTAGGTTATCTCTCATTAAACTTCTAGGTATGCACAATTGACTTCCCTTGAGCAACATATCTTCTTGAATGAAATAGTCCAACCACTTACTCCTATCTATCACAACAGGTTCCTTACATGCTTTCCAAGGTTCTGCAAAATCAGTGTCTCCCTCATACATATTCTTCAATTCATCAAAACCCAACACCTCAACTCTCATCTTTGTCAACAAGTTTCTTCTTCTACTCAATGCATCAACAACTTTGTTTGATTTTCCACTCCTATGCTTCAACACAAAAGTATAACTCTACATGAACTCTACCCATCTCATATGTCTCTAATTTAACTTACCTTAAGTGTTCAAATATTGCAAAGCTTGATGATCTATATACAACACAAACTCCTTAGGTAATAAGTAATGTCTCCACTTCTTCAAGGCTTGAATTATGGCATATAATTCTTGATCATAAACTGAATATCTCCTCCATGCATCATTCAACTTCTCATTGAAATAAGCTACAGGTCTACCTCCTTGACTTAATACTGCTCCAATTGCATTTCCACTAGCATCACAATCAACTTGAAATACCTTTTTGACATTTGGTAATGCCAAAATAGGTTGCTCTGTCACTTTCTACTTCAACAACTCAAAACTTTTATCTGCTCCAGATGTCCACTTGAAATCTTTTCTGTCACCTCTCATTGTCTCTATCATAGGGTTACAAACTGAACTAAAATTTTTGATGAACTTCTGGTAGAAACTAGCCAATCCATGAAATGATCTAACCTCTCCAATGCTCTCCGGTGTAGGCCATTCAACAATTGTTCTCACTTTCTTAGGGTCCATCTTCAATCCTTTCACAGAAATCACAAATCCTAAATATACCAACTCTTCTTTCATGAAACTACACTTCTTGATGTTTATCAACAATTTCTCTTCTCTCAGTCTCTGAAAAACTTGTCTAATATGCACAAATGTTCCTCTTTTGTCTTACTAAAAATTAGAATATCATCCAAGTATAGAATCACAAACTTACCCAAGAATTTCTTGAAGACTTATTTCATCAATCTCATGAAAGTACTTGGTGCATTTGTCAATCCAAAGGGCATCACTAACCACTCATACAATCCTTCATTTGTCTTAAAAGTAGTCTTCCATTCATCACCTTCTCTGATTCTGATATGATGGTATCCACTCTTCAAGTCTATCTTTGTGAAATATCTTGCTCCACTCAAACAATCCATGATATCATCCATCCTAGGTAAAGGAAATCTATACTTAACTATGATCTTATTTATTGCTCTGGAATTGGTACACATTCTCCATTCTCCATCTTTCTTAGGTGCTAACACAACAGGTACTGTACAAGGACTCAAAGTTTCTCTGATCAAACATTTCCTCAACAACTCTTGTATCTGTCTATTCAGTTCTTCATTCTTTGCCAGTGTCATCTAGTGTGCTACTTTGTTAGGCAAACTTGCTCCAGGTATAAGATCCATGTGATGACTGATACTCCTTATAGGCGGCAAGCCATCAGGCACATTATCTAATATGATGTCTTTATACTCTGTTAGTAACTCTCTTATCTCCTTCAGTTGTGATTCTTCTTTCTTCAATGCTTCAGGCTTCTTAGGAATCAAGGCATAACACATATTCTCATGTCTCAAATCATCCAAAAATTTCCTTCCATCTACCAAATAGATTCTAGCATTTCCACATACCACATCTTTAGGATCATCCTCCAAAGGAATAAAAGTAATTCTGTTTCCATTTGATGTTATAGTATATGTATTCTTTCTTCCATCATGTATAGCTTTTCTATCATACTGCCAAGGTCTACCCAACAAGATATGACATACATCCATAGGCATAATATCACACAAGACTTCATCATGATAAGATCCAATATGAAATTTCACCAAACATTGTTCACTCACCAGTACCTTATGATCATCCTGAATCCATGCTAGCTGATATGGCTTAGGGTGTTTCAATCTTTCCAACTTCATCTTAGTCACCATCTCCTCTAAAACTAGGTTATCTGAACTACCACTATCAATCACAACTTTACAACACTTACCTCCGGATTTGCATTTGGTTCTGAACAAACTTTTCCTCTGCAGTGGTTCCTCATTTATTTTTGTTTGAAATAATGCTCTCCTCATCACCAATGATTCTCCTTTCTCCAGATTGCCAACTGAACTGGGATCCAATAGGTTCCTCTTCAACATAGGCTGCTCTTCCACTATTTTCTGCTCTCTTGCTTGTACTACCTTGATTACATTGAAATGCTCTATGTCCTTCACCTCCACATTTAAAAAAAGTACCTCTGAATGTTCTCTTATCAAATCCTCTTCCTTCTCTTCTGTATCCTTCATTTTGGTATGCACTAGGGTTTCCTCTTTGGTAACAATTTTTGTCATCTCTCCGGTAAGCATTGTTATCTCTGTCATCCTTCTTAACTAGGCTGTCAAACTTATTCTGCTCCAGGTGTGATCTATCTCCTCTAGAAAAAGTCCTACCTCTCTAAAATTTACCTCCTCTGCCTTTCTGTCTCTGATCATGTCTTTTATTCAGCTTCTCTTCAACTATCAAGGCAAACTAATATGCTTCTTCCAAAGATGTCATCCTCACCAAACTTAGTTCCTCTTGAATGTTCAACCTCAGTCCATTAATGTATCTAGCCACTTTCTCCTTGCTTGCTTCATTATGTCTTGTTCTTATGATCATGTTATGAAATTCTTTAGTGTACTCCTTCACAGATTTCTCCTTTTGTGTAAGGTTTTACAATCTTTTCAATAGATCCAACTCATAGTCAATGGGTATAAATTGGTTCTTTAGTTTTGTAACCATCCTATCCCATTTTGTAATCTCTTCTTTTCCCCTTCTATTTCTTTCCAACTGAGCTTCTTTCCACCATATAGCAACATGTCCTTTCAACTTTGTCTTTGCAAATTTCACCTTCTCTAGATCTTCAATTTCTTCATATTCAAAGTATTCTTCCATATCATTTATCTAGTCAATCAATTCTTCAGGGTTCAAATTACCAGTATAGTTTAGCACATCAACTCTAGTTCTCTTTCCAAATTTTAAAATAGCTCACAACATCTTTATCTGATTTGATTCTTCTTCTTCATCACCTTCTAGGGTTTCACCAGTGTGTTCAATAGATTGAATTTCTTCATCATCATCACTTTCAACATTAGGTCTTGGTGTCAATCCTCTTTGCCTATCCTCTTCAACAACATCCAATCAGATTCACATTGTTTTCATTTTCTCCATCATCTCATCTATTCTACTAGCCATTGTTCCAATAGTAGCAACTCTCCTCGGCGGTATTTTTCCTAGGACCAAGTGTAAACTACCTCAGGTTCGGTGATCAGGCTACAAGGTGACAACCGCCTCTCAATTGGCGATTGGTTGCAATACAAGTAACCTGCCTCAATTCGGTGATCTGTCCACAACAAGCTCTTATAGAATTTCCTCGCTAACTTCACTCAATTCACTCCCAAAGATTCAAACTTTTGCTCTGATACCACTTGGTGCAGTTACGGTAGGAGGGTTCATAGAATGAACTGTCCAGATCATGAAGCAAGAGTAAACACAATGGAAATGACTCAAAGAAATAGAACAGATCCAGATTCAATCATTTAGTATATCATAGAATTCAAAATAGAGATCGGCTGGCAATATGTGGGCTTACAATTAGGGCTCACAGGCCTTATTACATACATGCACAAGATAAGGCTTTGAAGCTCCCTTTGCACAAAAGCTAAACTAAGAATTATGAATCAATTGGTAACTACTTTCCTAAGGATCTATTACATCAATATATATCAACTTTAGACCAATAGATTGCTCTGTGTTGGCCAAGGAAGATCACAAATTCAAAAGAAGAGGTGTAACATGTGAATACAGATAGGTCAGACCTAAATGCATAGACACTTCCGGTAAATGAATGGAATGATGTGAGGATCTCCTGGGAAGGTCATCCATGAACCAAAGATCATTGAATGATGTGTCATTAGGCTTTGAAGATCAAGAAATGCTTCCGCAAGTTTCTCCTTTAGCTAGTTGCCAGTGAATATCAAGATGCTCTGCTCTGAGAAATGACCAACTTTTGATAGCAATAACTTTTTGGTATTGACATGCGGATCTCTGAATTTTGAATATGATGTAAATGAATGAATGCAGATGTTAAGTCCAGCTCCACAAGATCTGAAATACAACTGTGGTGAAATGTCAGACCAAAAGCAAAAACTACTTCTGATTGAACTATCTAAATTGAACTAGAAAAAAAACAAACTGAACTACAAACAAACTAAAATGCAAATGTTTTTGGTTGATGCAAGATTGTTCTTGAACTAGGGATGCTCCTGCATCACCAAGGTGCATTGTTCCAACTAGGGATGTTTAAATTAGATGATGGAAATGACATATTATTGGTCAAGGGTTCCTGAGGCATACCTTATCTTTTTTGCCATGGCCTTTATTGCACAATGTAAAAAACTTGACCTTCTTCATCTTCAATGGTTTAGAAATCTACTTTCTCACCCCTTTCCTCAAAAATACTTGCAATACGTTTGCACTTATAGTTGGTCTTTATTTGTCGACAATGTGGACAATATTCAACCAAAGCTGCCTCTACTGCCACTTGCTTCTTCTTTATGTGTAGAGTGTCCAATTGTGTTGTCAGATGTCTTATGTTGTCCTCTTTCATGTTTGATAGTAGATTGTTGAGATCTAATTTAGAGACTCTAATAGATGATTTAGTGGAAGGCAGGGCTCTCAAACCTCTATTTTTAAGGTGGAACATGAATAGTTTCTACAGATTTGACAAATTTCATCAAACTTGAGTTGAGAGATGTTCCTGCTCCAATTAAATTTAGTGCACCCATGCATTCTTCACTCACACCTCTTAGAAAGACCAACTTGAGTGACTCTGGGGAGATCCTATTCTGTCTTTACTTCTTGAGGCAAAAATGAAAGCTTTCAACATAGTATCCCAGAGGTTCATCTTTCTTTTGTGACATCCTAAAGATGGTGTCTCCTTTCATATCTCTACCATGACAATAGTCCTGGTACTTTTGCAAGAACTTCTCCTTCATGGTACCCTAGTTTCTTACTGAATTGTGACCCAATCACATAAACCATTGTAAGGCAACATCCTTAAGGGTGGTTGGAAATAGTTTGAGTTTGTATGCATTTGAAGTGTAGTCATAGCTTCTATAGAGTACATCAAACTCAAAAAGAAAGGTATCTGGGTCCTCAATGATTAGCCCATGAATGTTTGGTAGGGCCAAAGAAGGAATGTTCTTCAGAGTATCAGCTCTTGCCTAGTCTATAATAGGGAATGCAAAGGTAACTAGCTCAGCTGGATTTTCTACTGCTTCATCTACCATGGTGTCTTGATGCCAAGTGGCAATATCTTCTAAGTCTGCAACATCCTCTAGTCCAAGGGATAGTTCTAATTGGTCCTCCTCTTCTTTTGCTGAACTGGATGGAAGAAATCTCCCCAACTGGTCTCTTGGCCGCCGCATGCAATGATGCGTAAGCTAATAGCTCTGATCCCACACTGTGTTAGTAGATAGTTTAGAAATAGATTGAATATCTAAGAAATTCTAAGTGTTGAAAAAGAAATCTTATATCCTATGAAAGAAAATACAAACATAAATCAAAAGAACTTAGAAACTCTAAACCTTAGCACCATCCTCGACAATAGTGCCAAAAATGTTGAACTCCATTATTAACCAATACATTGATGTAGAAAGGGCATGCACACAACTCAACAGACCCACGGATCCTATATCAAGCAACCTACTGGCTATAATGTGTTACATTTAAATTTTCAAACCAGGGAATTGTATTCTTCTTGGATGGTGCCCGTACTATGTGTATAGTTAAGGATTCTTGAATTGTAATATAGAGGTTATGTATACGAATAAACTATTGAAATAAAAGCAAACTCTATTGTGCATGAATTGACAAGTACTATGAGTAAGTACTGCTAATAATAAATAACCAATGCTATTCAGTTGGCCATAAATCAAAGCAATCTATGTGAATCAAAATAGGGGAATAATTTAATAACTAAGTCAATGATCACCTTAACCCAACAATATAGATTATCAATATCTAACTAATCCACATGACATAAACTTATCATAACATGCATTAATCACACAAACATAAACATGTAATATAAACTAAACACATGAACATATATAGAGAGACACAGTTACCTCAAGTGGCCCTTGCTTGAGTGACTGTAATCTCCACATAATCTAACTAGATCTCTAGTGTATCATTGAAACCATTGACTAAACTCAAAACATATGTTCCTTTCTTGAAGGCTTGAGAAAAGTACATTAATAATTCTGATAACACAATCTTTGTCTCTCCTCCTTTTTGTATACAAAATCTAACAACATATATAGACAAGATCAGGTTCTTTCCTATTTGAACAAAATTGCTAAACAATAAATACCATAACTATCCATTCTCCAACAACATAGGGAGAAGACATTATTACTAATAAAACTAGCAATAGGAAACTAAGCTACCATAGAGATAAAACAGACATAACTGGAAACTGAACATGGACCACGATCTGAGCTTCCTTCATTATTCATGACTATGTCAACTATTGAAGGATAACTTTCAAAGAGTGGGGAGTTATGACTAACTCATGTCCAATCAACTCGGAGTCCTTTTCCTTTGGCTGTGGGTGATTGCACTATCTGTTGTGGATGACAACGCCTCCTTTGTTGTGGGTGATAGGTGGACTTCATGAAATGTAGCCATGTTCTTGCCACATGGGGGTTAGTTCATCACATGATATCTATACATCACAATTACTAAAATTAATAGAAAGTACTACCATATTTCATGAGCAATTATCAATTCACACACAATCATTTACCAACATATTATATACCAATCTTAATGCTTTCAATGTCTTTAAGGATGATTATAGGCATAGACAATATATATAAAGGTCTAGGAATGTCTTTGAAAAGTATAAATTAAAGCAAGATAAATAAGATGAAACATGGGCTCATCACCAATGGCATCAAACTATTCCAATGTGTCCCAAACAACATTCTTGTATGCTCTCAATTTGTTGTCCTTAGCAACAAATGCACTTCTAATCTACTGCACAACTAGTTCTAAATCACCATGTATCTTCAGGCATTTGACCCCATGCTTGTGAGCAACATTCAAACCCAACAATAATGCATCATACTCAGCTATGTTGTTAGTGCACTGAAAGTTGAGTCTAAAGGACATCCAAACTTCTCTCCATCTGGTGCTATCAAAACAATACTAGCACTTGAGTCATCCCTGGAACATGCACCATCAAAGTACAATGTCCATAACACTTTTTCATTATGCACAAGAGCAACAATCTGTGGCAGATTAGCACACAACTTATGTTCATTTTCATCACAAAACCCTATGAAATAATTGATATTAGTATCAAAGAATTTGACTTCCTCATCTGTTGCTTCATATATGTCCTCAATGTTTTCATCTTCCACCCTTTTCTCCCTATACAACTTCACTTCCATGCCCTGGACTAGAATAGTGGCATATGAAATATCCATCTAGATACTTCTGCCCATAGAGGCTGCCCATTTTCTTGATAATATCATACCCCATTTGGTAGGGCAGTCTACAATAATTATCTCCATCAAAAATGATTTGTATAGGTAAGTAGCTAGTTTGACCTCAATGTATTTGACAAGACCAATCACATTAATATTCCTAGAATCCACGGCAAAAGCATTTGCCAAAAGACCTAGACACTTTCAGTCCCAATTCATTCATTATCTCCAAGGGTATAACATTGTTGGAAGCACTGGAATCAAGTATGCAATTATGTAATAGCCAACCATTTATGATCAGGGTTGTGTAAAAAGTGTCTACTCCCATCTTGTTGTTAACAACAGTTGTTCCTAGATATACCTCTATAGTTACATCATGGACTTTGCCCTCATCCTCATTACTAGGAACAACAACAAGTTGTTTTTGTGCATCTATAGGAGTGACTAATGACACCACCCTATCTCTATGTTCAGGGATTCTAAGAAGTTCCCCTATAGGCACAAAAACTCTAACTTGGCTAAAGATTTGAGCCATATCAATGGGGCTATAATTTGGCAAAGGAGCATCACGTGAGATGGTGATATCATTTGCACAAGGAATGTAAGGTATTACTTGATTTGAGGAAATATCCATACCTTTTTCCTTCGTCTTCTCCTTGCCTTTTTCTAGTTTCTTTTGTACCTGAGGTTGATCATGCTTCTCACCTCCTTTTGGGTCATGAATTCTAGGAATGGGCACAACAGCTCGCTGCACTATATGTGCTATATTTTTCTACACATACTTCTTTTCTACTGGTGGTTGTGTAGAAAGCTTCTTCTTTTCGGACACATTCGTCTTGGGAGCACTATCATCTTTATTATCCGTACTCACCTTACATTTGTCCTTCTCTTCATTCAATCCATGTTGTCCTAAATCTACAACATGAGAATTTTGTATAGACACTAACCTATTTCTCAGCTAATAACCTCCTTGGACCTACAAAATGGTTGCATCAGTCAAGGCTTTCATGTCTTCTTTCTAAGGCTTAGATTGCTGGTACTTCTTTTGCATAAGGTCTGTAACATGTCTTCTCATATTACCCAGATTTACACACTGAGTTTACTAGAAAGTAAATAATCATAATCATCATAAGCATTTTATTTGTTAACACATTAATCATTTACATAATCAATAAATAAAAAGCATATCTTTTTTGAACATTTTCAAACTGAAAATTACAACATATTCAAAGATAGCATTTTAGTGAAATCTTTCACTTTACAATTACAATATCTTTCTCTTGGAAATAAAGATAAGTATACATAAAATTTGACTGTAAAAGTCATATTAATAAATATATTGCATCTGGAGTTTTGATATCTGTCATCATAAGTCTTGGCTTGTCATCTTCTTGGGAAGGAGAGCATCACCTAAGTGCTCTTCCTCCAACCATAGACATGTGGTCCCCTGCACACCTTCTTTCCTGGAATTGGCTTTACCCTTCACGAAGGCAATAGATTAAAGAACCAACAGGTTTTTACCATCTGAGTTTCTAGTGTTGTGTCCTACATAACCAGTTATGGTCATACAACTATAGATCCCTTCTAACTAAGTATGACACTACTGGATGGTTATGCAATCTGGAATACAATGAACTAACTAATGCATGCAAAGATAGATGCATTACTTTGGCCAAAAGATTTAATATAAATAGATGTTTCACAATGAACGTAGTCGATTGTTCACACACTTCTAACTTGACTTAGAAACTATCTCATCCTACAATGAATTTATATTGACCAATTCTAGTCATGTGATGTCTTAATAATTCTCATCCATAGTCCTCCTGACTTAGGTTATTAACTCTAAATTCTGGAGTACAAGACCAAGATGGTTCAGATTAAGGTCTTAATCTTTCAAAGAAGTTTCTTGTTGCAACTGCAACATGGAATCTCTGACTCCCTGTCACTTTATTCCTTGTTTCAAAAGCTTATAAACATTAATGGTTTTGGTGTCTAATATTGACATAAGGAATGGTTTGATAATATCATCATAAGTCATCTAAGATACTTAACTTGACTTATGGATTCTTATCTAATCCAAATCGATAATAAATGCTTTGAGTTGACCTCATACTTTTGAAAATATTTATATGTTCATTATGCATGTCTGTGATATTCTTAGAAACTTATCTTTTCTAATCCCTTCATACACAAATGAATAATTAAGAACCCTTGTCATAGTTAAAAAGGGTTTAGATTGATATATATATATATATGTATATATATATATATATATATATATATATATATACACACACCAAAAAAAGAATAAACTCTAAGCTTAACTTATAATTAGAACACTTATCAATTCATAGATAAGTGGATGTCATTGAATGACATGGCTCTTATCAACCACATAAATTTTCAAATTAATCATCAAGATGGTCGTGTGCATACTATGATGGCACAAAAGATCCTATTGATCACAATAATAATATATATAAACTCGATAATCATTATTCTTTCTTGAGTTGAATCAATATATAATAGTATTGGGGCTCGAGAGTCCATTCTCTCAACAAGTGGGGCTCGGGAGTCTAAACCTCAACTCCATCTGCATGTCCAGTAATAATCTTATTCATTGATACTAGTCAGTTTCCTTCAAACAAGATAAGCATACATGTTTGAAACAACAGTTTGCAACCTTATCAAAGCTTAGGAATAGATAGAACATAAGAATGGTTTTCTTTAATCTGAAGTTGTCGAATGTCATCTAAGTATAGGAAGACTTCATACTCGACTCAAAGCTCTATTAATACATCTTTACAAACGTTTTACCAAAGGCTAGTAATAACTTTGTTAAAAAAGAATCAGATAAAAATGACTGGGAAGAACAAACTTCCATTGCCATTGAACACCAACAATGGTCTCACAAGAAGAGTTAAGTTTCTCGAAGTATCAACAAGAATAGTTGATATTGAAGTCAACTTATTGCATGTAGTCAAGACAAGACTGTTAAGGTTTTTCTAGCTATCATTTTAAATGATAAAAGAATAAGACTGTTCATTTTAAAGCCATTGGCCTGTTGAAACTACATGGTATACTTTACTAAGTATTCTCAAACCATATTGCTATCGGCTTTCTGATATCGTATAGCAAACTATTTTGAGAAAGCATGTATAATATTGGCCTACCGAGCCATATAGTATCGGCCTACCAAGCCATATAGCAGTCAGTTATAGAGAAACATACAATAACTGGAAAAGATAATGTATATCATTTTAAACATAGCCTTAGCCATAACTAAGGCATACCTATTCAAGGTTGAATACAGTCCTCTTCTTAGACTTCAAATTTGACTCTATGATTCTTTTCTCTCACCCTTACGCTTCTCTCTGTTCTCTACTAATTGTCTTCTATCTGTGCAAAGCACGGTTTTCCCAAAATAATTATTTTCCCCACTCACTGTGTGTATCTCCACACTGCGGAAAAGGAAAAAATTAAACTCCCTAAGAAAGCTACTCCCGAGAGCATGCAATAAGACAACTGCCATCCTTTTTCCCAAAAGATAGCTCCCAACACCTGTGGGTTATTCCCCACTCTCTCCACTTTACGTGGGAATATGGAGTACGTGCACCACTTCATGGTCAAAGTGGTTTGCAAAACCATAGAAGAACTTAGCTCAAATAGATAAGTGTTTATAACACCAAAAACATACTTCCTTAATATTATCATAATATACAACTGAATAAATATAAGATATCAACTTAATGGTAACAATACCTTTTCTATGGATTTTGATACTAAACATGTGGCAAGTTGTGAGAATGGGGTTGAGGTCTTCTCCCCCTTTGCAACTTTATGCTGATGTCAGCATCAGTCATCAAGCAAAACAAAGAAATATGTCAGAAAACTTCCTAACAAGTAGAATGGTTAAACTCTAACCTCTAAATATTTCTTGAATATCTCTTGACCACTTCAATGAAGTTTGACGTTGGAAACCTTTCCATAACAACAAATTGACATTGGTTGAATTGAGATTAACTCAACAAGGAGAGTTAACTAATACATACCCCATCTCGAGAAGGTTCACTAAATATACATCTTGAAACTCAGATGGCAAACTTGTCTCTTCCCAAACATATATCCCCTTCTCTCTGAAGATGCTCTCCTTCCATTCTTAGAGGTGGAAATCTATTTCCTGGTTACACTCACAGTCATACAAACTATGATCAATGATCATCAATAAATCATTATACATCATGCTTAAATAATCTCAATAACATGTAATCTCATGCTAAATTCTATGCATTAAATCATAATTCATAAAATCAATGATTTATCTTGACATTTTCCTAAATGTCAAATCATTAATCTATGATTAATTATCCACTTAATCACATGAAAGTAAAAGTAAAACATAGTCAAAGTTTGGGGATCAGTGATAACTCTAAGAAATCTCCTTGAAAAAAGATATAAAATCCTGGTGAATATTTTATTTTTCTGGAAAAAAATATTAATTTCTATTGGTGAATCTTTCCTTTTTTTGAAAAAAATATTAATTTTATTGGTGAATTTATTTAAATCACTAGAAACTTGTAGAAAATCCTGGAGAATCTTGACAAAAAATAGGCAAATGCATTGATTACCATGGTGAATCCTTCCTTTTAAAAAACATAAATTCCTATGGAAAAGTAAGTACCTAAGGGTGGCAGTGGTTGACTAGTTTAAGGTGTAGTGCTTGTGTCTATAATTCCTTAATATTTTAAATCAAACATTGAATATTTTAAATCGGTTCTAAATTATTTTTCACCACCCTTGATTTTGTTTATAATCTAACGGTTTTGGTTTGATTCCAAGGGCCAAAATGTACCTGTGAAGTTCCAATGCCCATGGGGCCCGAAATTGCATTTAGGCCATTGATCTCAATGGAGATCAACAACCTAAATGCAATCTCAGGCCCCATGGGCATTGGAGCTCCATGAGTACAATTTGGCCTACAGAATTTAACCCAAGCCATTAGATTATAAATTGTGACCAATGGCCAAAATACAATTTTGGGCTCGATGGACGTTGGAGCTTTGTCGGTACATTTTAAGCCATGGAATACAACCCCAAATGTTAGATTATAAATAAAATCAATAGTGGTGATTAAAAATTGGTGATATGGCCCTAAAGTAACCAATAATTATATAATATTATTGGTAAATTAATTTCATTTTCTACTATAACTTATAAAATTTAGGCAAATCGAATCTAATCAAGCATTGAATATTGTGGTGAATCTTTGAGTTTAAAAGTTTAATAAAATAAATGTTCTGGCAATTTAGCTAGGACTAAAATAAAATTTTGTAAAAATGTGGCGATTCATGTCACATTACAACTTGTACTATTAGCCAAATTTGGAATCCCCAATTTCAACTATTAGCTAATTGGTGAATATTAGCCACTAAAAAAATCACTGTTGGGGATGTAACAAGGTCCCTCAAATGCCTGAAATCATAAGTTGGTAGTTGATATTTCTTTGGGCCTTCATCATAATCATATTGGAAAATATGATCATCTTCTTCATCATTGTCGTAATTAGCATCTTGACCCATCTGCTCATATCCCTTTGTGTCAAACTAGTTTATCACCTCTTCATAGTACTTGGCTGCACCTTCTTCATTTGGAAATTCTTCATCTCTATTCATTGAATGAGCCACTACACAATTAGCCAGATTGTGAGGAAGGAAGCATGTCTGGCACCATAAAGACCCATCTTTAAAATTGACTTGATCCTTTCTCAATGGATTAGGAATGTCCTTTTCACTCTATTTGAAACTTACATGTCTAGGGACAACTTGTCTATCATTATGTTGTGGCCTCTTAGACCAGTTAGTATTGTAGGGTCTATCATGCAGTCTCTAACCTTCATTGAAATGTGTTGTAGTACCCTGAGGTGGAAACCCTTTATCATTTCTAGAAACTTTGTAAGACAAATCTTTCACAACCCCCATAAGCTTATCCAATTTGTCATCAGTAGTGAGGGGTTTATTGAAAGTTGGCTTATCAGGCTGGGACAATTTTACATCAGACCTTTTAACATGTTTCCCTGAAGCTCTCATATTGCTTTCTATGTTTATGGTTGTAGCATATGTCTCTCTTAATGTTTGTGGACTCTTGTCCCTCAAATAATAACAAATTTTTTAGTCAAAAGCTCCACAATACAGAACTAAACACATAGATTCATTAGGCCTCATATGAGGAGGTACCTTTCTCATTGTCATGATGAAGTGGCTATTAAAATAAGCTACTATCTTATTTATAGCCTTTTTGATAGTTGTGAGTTCAT
The DNA here is from genome assembly GCA_027924645.1 of Cunninghamia lanceolata. NCBI lineage: Eukaryota > Viridiplantae > Streptophyta > Pinopsida > Cupressales > Cupressaceae > Cunninghamia > Cunninghamia lanceolata. The sequence continues at coordinate 2,013,992 of BSBN01000716.1, read as the reverse complement.
GGATGGCAAACTTGGGGTCAATTATGTCCCAATATCACAATCTTAATACTCTCATAAACTCCTCTCAAGAGTCAATACTATTATCAGGGCGAGCCTTATACCATTCCTTAGCACTTTCTTCCAATGAGTGTACAAATAATTTCATCATGACATCTTCATCCTCAATTTCATATTCATTAGTGACATTAATAAAATGCCTAAGATGTTCCTCACCTGTGACAACATTGTTGCCTTGAAACCTAGGAATCTTTTCCTAATCTCATTTGGAATTGGATTTGGAAAGTCAAGTATGCCAAAGAAATCAATTTGTTTATACCATTGAGCTCCCAGAGGATGCCTCTGTGGAGGAAACCTCTGTGCTTGTCTTCACTGCACAGGACTAACATTCTGAATGTTGCCATGTTGTTGATTCACTTGATTCTATGGTGGTTGATTGTTAATATTTTGAGCATGGGAATTATTTACACCTTGTTGTCCCATTTTTTGATGTTGTTGTTGCTGATGTCTCTAATTATTCTGTTGGTTATACTGCTGATTGTGGCCTTGTTATTGTGCATTTTAATTTACCTAGGCCTTCTGGGCAAGTTGAGCTTGTTGTTAGTCAAGTAAGGCTTGCCTCTAATCTAATTTAGAATTGGATTTGGAAAGTTAGGTATGCCAAATAAATTAAGTTGTTTATACCTTTAAGCTCACAGAGGCTACCTATGTGCTTGTCTTCATTACACAATTCTAACATTTTGTACGTTTCCATGCTACCAATTCACTTGATTTTGTGGTGGCTTATTGTTAATATTTTTAGCATGGGCATTATTTACACCCTAATGTCCCATTTGTTGTTGTTGTTGATGTCTATGATTGTTCTGCTAGTTATACCACTAATTGTGGCCTTATTTCTATACATTTTGATTTACTTGGGCCTACTGGGCAAGTTGATCTTTTTTTTGGTCAAGTAAGGTTCACACCTCTCTTTTCCTATTCTTGAGATGATCAAGCAAGTCAAGTTCATCTTGGATTATTCTTTCTCTTTCCTCATCAACGGGTTGTTGTTGTTGATCGCCCTCATTAGGAATGTTATCACGTTGACCTCTAAGTGATCCTGTGGGAGAATTAAGATGTCTGGTATCTTGATATGTCTCTTCATTCTCACTGGGCATCCCAAATGTTCTCAAATGTGGATCATGAGATCTATCTCTACTTCCTCTGCCAATAATATTTTCATTTCTTCTAACATTATACTCAGTCCTATTCATCCTTCTATTTGTTTTGAGTACATTATCTATAGATTCCTTAGAAGTATAATTATATAGGCTCTTGAGGTCAACAAATATATGGTCTTGGGTATTCAATGGAGGCACCACATTTGGGTATCATGTCCTCCATCTACTCCTCCTATTTCTTGCCCTGTTAGAGGATTCTTCATGCCCAGGATACTCTTGGTTCCTTCCTCTATGCATTATAAATCTCCTTTCAGACTGTAATTAATCTTTTGGGTTGTAAAACAGAGTCACCACTTCCCCTGCTAGGAAGAAATATTTGAACAAACACCGCACTTCAATATCACAACAACCATAATTAAAGATTTACTGTTACCAAGGGCTTCAAATCTCTTAACCTTTCAATTCATCTCTGGTAATGGAACCAAAATGTTGGTTCCCAAAATAACTACAAACTGCAACTCTAAAACATTTCTAAATCACCTAGGCCAGGGTGTCATCAGGGTGATTTGAAAGAGGTTTGTCAACAAGTTAAGGGCAATTTTGGCCAACAAACAGGAGTGGGTAGACTCCTCTACACTTTAAGATCAACTTAGACTCTAGAGGGATATTCCAAGGGGTATACCTAAGTAGGTATTGACTTCAAAACCAAATGAACAACTAAAAATAATTGAACAACCAAACCCAAATCACCTTCTTGGCCCCAAATTTATTATTGAACCAAGAACAACTAGTTGTTATGAAACCCCTATATAGCTGATGAAGGCAATCCTACAAAATGAGGATGCATAAGGACTACTACTGCATTAAAGACTCTGATATAAAGTTTTTTTTTAAATGCTTGGGTGGTCACAGACTTCTTAGACTGGTGCCTATCCGTTGGGCTGCATAGCCTCAAGTTCACCAAAAGTTCACAAACAGGAGTGGGTAGACTCCTCTACACTTTGAGCTCAACTTAGACTCTGGAGGGATATTCCAAGGGGTATACCTAAGTAGGTATTGACTTCAAAACTAGATGAACATCTAAAAATAATTGAACAACCAAACCCAAATCACCTTCTTAGCCCCAAATTTGTCACGGAACCAAGAACAACTAGTTGTTATAAAAACCCCTATATAGCTAATGAAGGCAATCCTACATAATGATGATGCGTAAGGACTACTTTTGTGTTAAAGATTCTGATATAAAGTTTTGTTTTAAAGGCTTGGGTGATCACAAACTTCTCAGACTGGTGCCTATCCATTGGGCTACAAAGTCTCAAGTTCACCAAAAGAACACAACAATAGGAAAATGTAAGGTTGCCTATTTGGAGATTCAAATGCATGAAAATCAATATCAAATCATTGAGAATACTTAATAATCCAACACCATACAATGTTCTTCCTTATATAATATTGAAATGATTATTTACAAAGTCTGGAAATGATTTAAGAACTATCGCATCAATTCAAATCAAAGTTTACATTCATACCACTAAACGTGGTAAGATAAAACTATAACTATGATTAAGTTTCCTAAGAAGAACACCTACAGCGGTCGAGAAAAACAATGATTCAATACAAAGATTGCAAAACATTTAACATACATTTCATAGCTATTTCCTGAAGAACAAAAACTACTAAATGATCTTTTCTTTTTTGTCTCTAGATCTCTAAACCTATTGAGAGAAAATGCCCAAAATAACCAACAACAAAATACATCTCAAACATATGCATAAATAGTGTTTCTGATCACTGTAGCAGCCATGGACATGAGAAAGAGTGGTCAACAAGGAAAACTATTCACCCATGCTGTAATAAATTCATTTCGATATCCTTGAAGCGCACCCACATGACTCTGCCCTTGAAATCTGTTGGAGAAGAGTGGCTGCCCATGCCTTGGGTACAAAAAAATCAATGCAAAGGAGCTACATTGGCATAGGGGTGTGAGAAATCCATTTTCCACAAGCAATTCAGCTCTACAAAAGTATTAATGGCAGCCAGGAAGGTTGGTAAGTAGTCTCGTCACGTCAGGAACAGTAGAAAGAGTCAGGAAGGTGAAACAGGTCAGGCCCCGGTCAATCAGGCTTCCATCGATCGGGCCTTTGAAAGGTGAAGAAGGAAACCCTGATCTCCAATCTCCAAAAGGGGAAATAGGGAAACCATTGGGCATCAGAGATCAAGCCTTCACCATGCATCATGCTTTTGAAAAGAAGAAACATTTGATCCCTGCCTCTGAAATACTTAGAAGAAATTATGAAGTTTGTCAGTGATTGAGCCTTCCACATTTCACCTTCCAAATGGAAAGGAATAGTCCACAACCCTGGCCTCCAAGATTTGCAATACTTATAAACCTTTGAAACAAGAGGACCTCGGCCTTTAGGCCTTCTACTTTTCACCTTCCAAAAGGAAGGACAAAAAGAAACCTGTCACCCACCGCCACCTGCAAGACTTAGTGCAATTTTGAAACCATCGGGGATCAGTTGCTGGACCTTCTTCCTTCCACCTTTCAAAAGAAAGGAGAAAGAAAAGAAAACTCCTGCCCATTGATGCCTATAACACTTAGAAATTTTGAAATTGGTGGACTTCGGCCATTAGACCTTCTTCCTTCTGCCCTCCTGGAAGAAGATGAAAGCCCACCACCTTGACCTCTGAAATCTGCAATACTTAGAAAATTTTTAAAACCCATGGTAGATTTCAGTGGTCAGGTATTCCCGTGAACACACGCTCTAAAGAAGACGAAAGGTCACAGTCTCGATCTTTGATGCCTAAAACACTTAGGTAATTTTTCAAGAAACCACGATGAATTTTGGAGCTGATAGGAATGGCTTGACCGAAGACAGGAACCAGAAACTCTGCAACTCCAACAAAGGTAGAAAATACTAGGACAACACTTAGAATTTGGACTTAGTCATTTTTTGGGTTTCTTCCTTGTATTTCAAAAGGCAAACAGATGGAAACCTATTGGAGGGAACCCATTCAAAATAGTCTCAGATCAGATGCAAATGATGGGTTCTTTCAACAAAGGCATAAAGTGGGATTCTTGAATGGATATGGGGAAAGATAAACCAAGTTGGGAGCTAGTTTTTTTAGGTGTCAACTAGATGAAGAGAGAACTGTAGTGTAGTTTGAGCCAAACACTAAGAAACTAGCAACTATTAATGAAGGTTATGTTCATGATGGACCAAATTAGGAGGGTAATCTTGAGGAAGATTTTGAGGAGGAAGAACCTATTGCTCTACCCATAAGAAGGTCCACTTGATAAAGAAGAAAACCCAACAGGTATAGTCCACTTGTTTTTCATTATATTTTTGGCATTGTTTTCTAGTAATGATGATCTTGGAATTGTGAAAGAGGCATTAGAATCAAATGAGAGCGAGTCTAGAAAAGGTCCATGAATGAAGAGATGGTTACCCTAGACAGGAATAAGACTTGGGATCTGGTTCAAATTCTAGAAGGAAGGAAACATGTTTGTTATAAATGGGTCTTCAAAAAGAAGTTTAGTTTTGAGAGCAAGGTTGAAAAATACATAGCATGCTTAGTGGCTAAGGGATACTCCTAGGTCAAGGAAATAGATTTTGGTGAGATTTTCTCTCTTATTAAAAAATTAACTTCCATTAGATTTTTGTTGTTTGTTGTTGTGTTATATGACCTAGAGTGCAAATGGATGTTAAGATAATGTTTTTGCATGGTGATTTGGATGAGAAAATCTACATGGCATAACCTAAGAACTTTGTAGAAAAAGGTAAAGAAAATATGATTTGCATGTTTAAAAAAATCTCTTTATTGTTTGAAGTAGTCTCCTAGAATGTGGTATTAGAAGTTTTATACTTATATTTTGAAGTTGGGATTTGTTAGAGCAAAGTTTGGTTATTGTGTTTATTTTAAGCAAATAGAAAATCAATTCATTGTCATTGTTCTTTATGTTGATGACATGAGCCCTTATTGGAAACATTAGGGATATGAAAAAAATGCTTAAATCTCAACTTCTAGTTTAGTTTGATATGAAGGTTCTATGAGCTATAAGTTTATCTTAGGCATGGAAATAAAGAGAGATAGAGCAAACATAAAACTTTGGTTAAGTTAAAGGAACTAGTTGAATTTATATTACAAAGATTTAGAATGCAAGATTGTAAGCTAGTGAATGTTCCTATCCTTGTGGGAAGAAATTTATTAGTGGAACAATGTCCTAAGACACCTAACAAGATAGAGTAAATGAGTCATGTTCCATATGCAAGTGTTGTTGGTATCTTAATGTATGCTATGATCTACAGTAGACCAAAAATTGTCTAAGCAATGGGAGTCTTGATAAAATATGTGTCCAATCCAAGCAAAGGACATTGGACCATGGGTTAAGAGGGTCCTTAGATATCTTTGTGAAATTTTAGAATATTCTATTTTCTACCAAGGAGGACCTATTTTGAGTATAACAATGGATATTTAGGGCTTCATTGATGCAAATTATCACACCCCATTTTATGAACAATTATAACATGTTATTTAAACTATGTCATTGTTTTATGAAACAAGATTGCAAAAGGAAATGAATTTTTATATTTATCATAATTAGAATCTGAATGTATTTTGTGATTCCATGATTTGTAAACATGAGAATGCACTTTGTATTGTTAATATCAAAGTGATATTTGGATAATGATTTATTTATGGGATTTTATTTTAACTAGATTATTAAGATAATTCTTGTTTAAATAAACAAGATTCTGACTAACTACATTTTTTTCTACTATGAGGTGGATGTAGGAGTACAGTGTACCCTCCCAAAGTTGAGGGAGAGTATCACCGAGGAGAGAAATGCAGACTGGGAATAGATTTTTATGGAACCATGACCTTATGAGAACTACACACACTCACACTGAATGAAGTTTATAATTTATTCTGAATGAAAGTAAAAGTTTTATCATATTAGATTGATCTGTCCTTCTATATTTCCTTGAGAGTGAAATGTTTTCATGGTTGCTAATGTTAGTTTCATGGATATTATGTTTGTTCAAAAATGTATTGTTTTTAGAACTATCGATATTAATAATAATACCTTTGTTATTAACATTAGAAGTTGTTAATAGAGACATTATTATAAATTGATAAATGTTGATAGTAACATTTATTATTATTAATGCATAATAATAATAAATGATAGTATCATCTACGAACTTATGTTTTTGTTATTAAGACTGTTATTAATATTAACATTGATAATATTAATAATAGATATTATTAATATTATCACTGCTAATAATAATGATAATATTATTCTTTTAGATAGTATGGAATTCTTGATTTTTTGGTAGATGCATGGCATCTTGAAGAGTTAAATCCACGTATTGGAGTTGCATTCAAAGTTTTTAATAGTGGCAACTTACGCGTTGGAGATGGCAACTCCAACCACCACTTAAGGTACATAGAAGTGAATGCTCATAACTCCAACTGGAGTAAAGGAGAAGAAAAGTCTTGAAGATATTTTGTTTGAACTTGACCTCTACTCCTTCGACACCTATTTTTGGGGAGATTTCGAGGGTTAAGAGAGAGTATGGTGTTGCTTTGGGGATGTATTTTTTGAGTATTGAAGAGGAAGACGTTTTGGGGGCAACACAGAAAGCATTGGGGAAAGGAATTGGTTTGGCATTTTTGGTGGCTTTCGAGCTCTACAATTTTTCATTGGGATTTTACTTGCTAAAATGATATGTTCCTCATTGAGTTTTATACATATAGTTGAAAATAGTTTTCTTATTATTATGAATCCTCTTAGTTGGTCTATGTAAGTTTTATGGAAAAGAGATTTCCTTTGTTTAAAAAGAGAAAGACCTTCATTTTGCATTAGGGAAAATGTAGAATGAATAAGTAAACTGCTTGCAAAGTGTATACATGTTCCTTTCCAATTATGGGGATTGAATTTTGAATGGTTTTGTAAACCATGAACTTGGAGACCATTCGGTCTATTATTCCTTTATTCTTCAAACAGTTTATCTTGGAAAAGAAACTATGACTGAATAGATTAAATCAATGAATGAAGTTTATTTTTTGGTTTGTGGAAAATGTATTGGGTTTTATTGAGAACCAAAAGGGTAATATTTAGAATACCTTGTTTAGTTGAAATGTCTATCTTAGGTATAAACCATTGGGAAGCTTGATGAACTTGACATTATTTTGTTTTTCATGTGTAGAAAAAATTAGTGATAAATTAGATACGTTGTTCTACCCATCTCTTTATACAATCTGTATTAGATTGAACTAATGGGTGAAAACAAAGAGATACCTCTATTAGCCTTTCTTTTTTAATTCTAAAATTTTTAGTAAATAATTACATATATGTACATACATAGGTATGTACGCACATACATATGCATATACATGTATGTGGGTGAGATTGTGAGCACCTCATAAAGGCTCATTAGTATTTAAATTTATTCTAATTATTATTATAAACACACCATTGTTGTTAAAACCCGAAGGATTCTAAAGATTGTTCCAATTAGTTTATATATAAATATGGTTGCTTTTGCTAATGTATGACCATGAGAGGCCTGTGTGGTGGTTGATATCTAAAGGGGAAATTGACTTGTTAAGATTTGAATAACCACACAATCATATTCGATCTGTTTTAAAAAGTTGACCCAAATGGGAATCGAACCTTGAGATTTAGAGATCACTAATTTATGATTATGAGACTTTCTATGCATGGTTTTCAAATGAAGGAGATTTCTATTTTGATCTTAATAACAGTAAAGAGTATTTTGTTTGTGCAGTTATAGATATACCTATGAATGTATATAAGGTTATATACATTTACAGATACATGTATAAATGTAGTCGAAAGATAGTGGACTTTGATTTAAGAAGAGATTACATATATATTTGATTGAAAATTATCCTCGGCCATATTTTAGGCTAATAGCTTGATGACTCTTATGTATTTCAGTTGGAAATTTGGAATATATATATATATATCTATATATCTATATATATATATATATATATTATTGGTTGATAAGTATCAATACTTTGATAGAAAAGAGTTGTCAAATCAGTTTCAAGTTTAAAACAAAAAATTTAGAGAATGATTCTCATATTTTGAATGAATGAATTTTTTTTATGTTAACTAGTAACTGCATATATTATATGGAGTAGTGTATTAAATAATCTTTTATCTTAATGGAAGTATTGAAACTTTTCTATCAAAGAAACTTAGTGAATATAGCAATATGATCTTGCAGAATTCAGAGAACTGAATTATAATTTCTTTATTTAATTATAAAAGTTTGAGAAATATGAACAACTAGATCTGAGTTAAGAATGATACATCTTTACTTGTTTTGAAGAAAAAGCTATCTTCAATGAATGAAAGATAACTTAGTAAGTCAATATAGAGAACTTATGAAACTCTAAAGGCAAGATTGAGATAAAGGTGTTTGTGATAGATCGACGAATATATCTAATATAGAATATGTTTTATATATGAATCTTTGGCCAAATTAATGCTTTGGTTGCATGGATTGTTGAATCACTGTGTCTTAGATTTACATTTCAGTCATATCGTTATACTCAATTAGAAGGAATCTTTAGTTGTATAATAAATTGTATGCAAAAATCACATCACTAGTTCTTAGATAGTGTTGTTCCTAAAGGATACTCTTTATCTGGTTTTCTCACAAAAGGTTGGGTTTCTCTAGATTAGAGTAATACTGGGGAAGCAAAAGCTTCGTGGTTGGGTAGAAAATCACTCCTATAATGATCTCCCTCTTGTAGATCAAATTGTTGAAATCTTGAGCTGACAGAGTTAGAAAAGTTACATTATTATTTTATTGTAATCAAATAGAAATCTGAAAGAAAAATAGTATCAATCATCTAAGTATTAAGATGTAATCAGATAGTTATATGAGAGATTGTAATGATTATTCATTTATGAATTTGTAAATTTGGAATCAGAAATGTATTCTTCCAGCAAAACTAAAGTTGTTCTTATTAAATCTTTTGATTGATTCATTATAATTAATGGTTATGGTATTTCCATTGTTATTATTATTATTTTAAAAAAAATACTAGCAGTTTTTAGTTCAAAAACATTCAATGAACTAGTGGGTTTGTTACACATGGTATCAGACCAAGATTCAAACACTCAGGCCTTGTTGGGAATTAAGGTGTCTCAACCTTGGTAATTCCTTGTATTATTTCATTGTATTTATTTATTTATTGCCTATTGTATAATTAGGATGCAAATCCTATGTTGTCATCTTGTGGGAGTTGGTACAATGATGTGTCATCATACATGGCATATAACCACATGTAAATTTGTCCTCACATGAGGAGATAGGCATCCCACTTAGTGGTAGGAATATTTTGCCATGTGTCGGCATCTTAGAATGTGTGTAAGGGAATATTGACTGAAACGGTCATGACAGATTCCTATGACAAAGTTATGACATGTAAGAGTCAGAAATAGAAGATCCTATGATAGGTATGGACATGTGTCGAGAAACATCTTTGAAAAAGGCATCTTTGGGCACCCCAAGGTGGGTTATGACATGTTGTAAGAGAATATGCTATTTATAGCTTGTATATGACAAATTCTCTTACAGCTGTAAGTTATGACAACTATGACAAATTCTATGACTGTTGTAAGAGTTGTAGGAGCATCTGTCATTACCCATTTTGGGAATAGGTGACCTCTTTGGGATGGGGTGACTTGACAAGTGTCAGGAAAATCCTATAGTGTTGGACAAGTGTCCATAGGCATGGATTTTAGGCCATGAGGCCATGTTGGATGCCCATCTCAATGTGGAGCCATTTTTGTCTTGTATATTCTTTATAAACATGTGCTTTGGAGAGGTGACGCATTATGTGATTGACTGGTACTGCTATATTGCTAGTTTGTCTCCAGATATGAGTGTCGAAGACTTTTGAGAGCTTGCATTGTAAGTGTATTGTAAACCATTTTGAAGTTTTGATAATACATTGTGCAGGTTTTGGAGTGTGGGGTTTTTTCACCCAATAAGGGTTTTCCCCACGTATATCTTGTTTCTCTATCTTCTATCTCATTTATGTTTGTATGTGTATTGCTGCAATATCTCCATTGTTGTTGTTAACATTTTGTAATTGTAAGGATTAAAATGAATTTGCACTCTTCTCTCCTCATTAGATTAGTGTAGGAAGCAATTTCTGCCCACCTAGCTTCCTTTTAGTTGGTATTAGAGCCTGAACAGTTTTGGTTCTAGCTGCTGGGTAGGGTTTTTTGAGCTAATCTTAGGTTGAGTGGGAGTTTGTGCAAAGTATTATGTATCTTGTTGCAGGAAGGAAATGACAACCACATCTGGAAGATTAGAGGTGGAGAAATTCAATGGCACTAATTTTGAGTTATGGAAACTCAAGATGGAAGACCTACTTGTTGATTGTGACCTATGGGAAACTATATCCGGTGTAAAACCTATAGCAATGTCACAAGATGATTGGGACCTCAAAGATCGGAAGGCTAAGGGTCTCATAAGACTCTGTCTAGTTGACTCTGTCATGTTGAATGTCCATGAGGAGAAGAGCACGAAAGACCTTTGGAAGAAGTTGGGTGATGTTTATTAGGCCAAGTTCTTGGTGAACAAGCTTTTTTTGAAAAAGAATTTGTTTGCTTTGAAGATGGAAGACAAAGGATCTGTTGTAGACCATATGAATGCTTTCAACATGATCATTGCACAGTTGACATCTGTGGGTGTGAAAATGGAGGAGGAGGATCTGTATGACCCTGCTTTGTTCTATGCTAGATTCGTGGGATCATCTTCTCATGGCCATCAGAAGCACCACTACCACTTTCAAGATGGGAGATGTGTTGTCTTCGCTGTTATCTGAAGAAATGCGGAGAAAGACATCCAAGTTAGCCAAAGAGGCTCTTGTGGTTCGTGGAAGACCCAAAGAGAAAGGGAAGAAGAAGGACAAGAAAGCTGAAAAGGGCAGATCCAAATCCCATGGGAGATCCAAATCTCTTGGAAAGTCCAAGGCTCTCTATTGGAACTGTGGCAAATCTGAGCATTTCTCAAAGGAATGCAAAGACGAAAAGAAAAAGAAAAAGAAGACTGCCCCATATTTAGATTCAAACAAGTCACAAGATGATGGTGATGCCTTCATGACAACCCTGGCCACCCATACATCCGATGATGTGTGGTTGATTGATTCTAGTGCATCATTCCACATGACCTCATATCGAATCTGGTTCACAAAGTACAAAGAGTTAGATGGTGGAAGAGTGTACTTGGGTGACGACTCTCATATGAAGATTGGCGGTCGTGGAAGAGTCTCAATCCAATTCTCTAATGGATGAGTGAAGGGGGTCATAGGGGTTATGCACATCCCAGGCCTAGCATAGAACCTACTTTCTGTAAGTATGTTGAATGATGCAGGTGTGCAAGTTGTCTTTTTGAAGGATGGATGCAAGATGACTAGAGGATCTGTTGGTGCCTGAATTGACTGTTAGTTTTCAAGCATTTTTTCATGCAGGCACCTTCCCAAAAAATCCAAAAAAGTTTCTTGTCCATCGGCATGAGTATCTTGTGCCTTGGCGATCATGTGGGTAGTGGTGGTATTTTTTTCCATCGCTAAGACTTTGTCTATCGGCAACCGGGGTTGGTGTCTTTCTGAAAGTTTTGGTCACACTGACGGGGGATCATCGAGTTTTTTTTTCTATCATTAGGTGTTCGTCGGTGTGATATGGTTTATCGGCAAAGGAAGTTTTGGTCACCTCGACGGTTTACCTCTGGCCGATGAAGGGGGTGTGAAGAAAGCTTTGGAAAGTCTTGGTGTATCGGCCGAAGTGTTTTGTGGTTCGCCGACGCGATTGGTCTGGCCGATATCATTCATCGGCGTGTGTGTGGTCATCGGTGGGAGGAGTTCTGAGTTGGCTGATGGCATGGGTCTTATCGACGAAGGCAGTTTGGAGATGACCATCGTTGGGACTTGGTGTTTGATCTGGCCGATGGGGCTTATCGGCGTAACAAGAGGTGTCGGTTGAAGAATGTTTGAGTTCACCGATGAGGCTAGTCTGGTCGATGGTAGATGGCATGGGATTTATGCTGGTTGTTATTGACATGATGAGGAGTATCAGGCGAACCATGGATTATCAGCCCAACAGGGTTTTTCTTGCCGATGGGAGTGGCATCAGGGTGACATTGTGTATCGGCCTAGCTGGCGAGAGGTTTGCCGATGGTAGGTGTTTGGTCGACAAGGGAGTATGGAGGCTTCGTCGGTGTGACGCAGGAGGTCAGTGAGGGGGTTTTTGATTGCTCTGGTGGTGTATGTCAGGGCGATGGGTTTTTGGCGGAAAGTTCGTGGGTCAAGCGGGGCAAAACACTCGACACTTATTGTGCTCGTGGCCATGCTTATAAAGTGTTGGACTGGTCTCTGTAGGACAAATGTGGGATATTTGGATCATGCAGATGTGTGGCTCTTCCCGATAGTCTTGGTCACGCTGATGGCGTGATATGCAAGGTAGAACATGTATATATTGGGTGCCTATGTGGCACATTTTCATGGGTCGGTGACTTTTCAACATGAATTTGGTGCCATCGATTTTCAAGCGATGGAAGGATTGACGACCATGTTTTAAAAGTTGGAGTGTGGGTTTCTCTTATGCCTTCAAGTGTGTTTTGAGAAAGAAATCTCCATATGAGTTGTGCGACAGTTTCCAGGAGAAGATGTGGGTGGTTGATCCATTAATGGCAAGATTATGAAGAGGCATGGGCCGGCGAGTGACAGCCATGTACCTGATTTATGGCAAGAAAATTCTCCAACGGTGGCACAAGGCTCGAGTTCATCTGCTTCTCGTCCTTCTTTTGCTTCTCCATGTTTTGTCCCCTGCCACATTAAGTCTTTATAGGCTATCTTCCTCAAAATAAATGTATTTGGCGAATTTTGGATTTGCCATGAAATTAATTGCTGAGGGTATGCTTTCTGGCTGTTTTAAGCAGACGGTGTTACTCTTTTGTGGTTGTTGGAAAACTAGACATTTTGGCTCTGTAATAAGACACAACTGTTTTTGGTTGCTCTGTGCAGGAGGTCTTGTGAGTTTATGTATCTCTTGTTGAATGTCTCATGCATGAATTTACTGGTTTCATGATTGGTTTTATATGAGAAATGCTATATTTGCATGTGTTTTGTTAATTCTGTCTCTGGTATTGCATGCATCCTTCTTCTGAGTCTAGATATCTAAGGGATCTCTAAGATTCTAGAATATAGAATTCCTATATTAAATGTTTGATTTCTTAACTTCTACTCAAAAGGTAGATTAAAGTGTTTTCGGATTGAGTATTGGGAAGGATGTATTGCAATAGGGATGCCATAAGTATTGATAACTTAACACTCTGTTTTGGAAAGTATTTGTAAGGCAGGTATCACAACATCCCCTTGAAATCCAGTTTTAGTGTGTTCATGTTGATCATTCATAGGTGTATGGCTACTGACTCCAAGCCCTGGATAGGCACCAATCTAGCTCTGTGTTAAGGTTATACACTAGGTCCAGATTTGCATCCAAACATAGATCAAAATCAAACTTCAACCACAACCATTAGGACATTAGAAGTAGTTTTAGGACCCAAATCCTCTGTCTACAACTGAACATAGGCCCAAAGCTAGCCCCTTTGTCCTTATCTCACAGTTTTGGTCCACTTATAAGAGGATTTATCTGCTTTGTGTCAACATCCCAGTTACCCACAGGCATATCCCATGGATGTTGAATAGGGAATAGCCCCCTAGGTTTTGCAGAGCCTGAAGAAGAAGAGGAGATAAAATTAGAGTCTATCTCCTATATTGTTGGCCCCTGGCCCAGAGATCCTGTTGATCACCAATGGCTACCTTGTAGGGATATCTGGGAGAAAGTATCCAGTCAGGGAAAAAACCAACAGAAATTAGCGGCTCTGCTAGGGAGAAAAGAAATAAAACATAATATATTTGTGGCCCATCCGAGTCACAATAGAAATTGGTGACTCTACTGGGGAGTGAATAGAAAAAGTGATATCTTACAGCCTCTGGTGAAGTTTTGTCTAGCTCTACTGGTGGAATGAACCTGGAAAAATAGCTTTTAGCTATTGAAATTTTTATCCTCTCTGGAGAGGTGGCAACTCTGCAAAAAGATTCAAATGCACATGAAAGATAGATGTATGTTACGTGACAAAAGATGTTCATACTTCAACATCTGGATGAGAAAAGGTACCTTGCTCCTTCCTACTTATATTTGTTGTTCTACTGCATAAGTTAGATGCTAGGGGAGGTTATAGGTCTTAAGCAAACAAAGGATGTCTAAGATTGAAAATTTTATGAATCCAAATATGTATACACTTGCGCTCAACCAAGAGGGAGATGCAATGTTATGTGACAGAATAGAAGAGATAAGAAATAGGTTGATACTCTTAGAGGCTAGGCAGGCTTAGTTGAATAATGATACCCCTATTGCGTCTGCCAATCAGAAAGCTAAACCTCTTATCAGCCCTTTTGATCCTTTGTATGACCAACTAGATTTGTCATGGGTTGACTATAAAGTAGAAAGTATGCTTGCTAGGATATACTGTCAGATGCCTAGATTTAGTGGACACGGTGTATGTGATGGGGGTGCACATATCTAAAATTTTTGTAGTTTTATGGAAAAACATTCATTCAGAGATGAGGATATGTGGATGAGGTTTTTTGTTAGATCGTTTGATGCAAAAGCAAAAGATTGGTATTTGAGCTTTCCAAAGAGATCCTTTGCCTGTTGGGATGAGCTTGCTAACTATTTCAAAAAAGAATTTGTGAGAAAACTAGCTGATCTTGTTGCAAAATTAATGAAAATCAGAAAACAAGATGAGGAGCCATGTATTGATTTCAGTCATAGATTTGCAGTAGCCCTTTCACAGATCCCAGAAGTCTTCAGACCTGATATTTCAGCCTATGTTGGCATATATTTTGAGGCTTTTGAGGAGGGCTCTAGTGCAATACTGAGGGAATTCAAGGTGACAAGCATGCAAATGGCATACAATTTTTTAGAAAATGTAGAAGAAATGAGAAATGAGCACCTACAGAAATCCCTGTCTCCAGGCCTTGGTGTGAGAAATGGTTGTGAAGCTGCAAATGACCAAGAGATTAAGGCATCATGTGAAGATGCTAGTGAAAGGACTAATGAGGACTCCCATTGCAATGATGAGGCATCTAGCCATGAAAGCAATAATGAAGTTGTGGACAGCAATGAGCAACTTTTTGAATGGATTTGCAGAGATAATTGTGAGTATTGTACTCAAGACAAAGAAACAGTTCCATGTGGGAACCATTGCTTTCTTTTCAAACACATGGAGATTATAAAGAGCAGTCAGAGATTGAAACAAGTGCTAGTGCAGAGCATGATTGTTTTTTATTTGGTGATTGTTTTGCTTATGACGCACAAGTTGATATTCCTCCACAAAATGAACCCATTGGTGATGAAGATGCATGCTCTGTTGCCCATGAACAAATGTCATATTATCATCATGCTGATGTACCTGGACACCCATTTTTGACACATATGGTGATGAGGATCTATTTGAGTATGGTGAAGGTTTGAGCATTGTTTTTGACTTGGATTCTGTTTCTCATCTTGATGAAGGAGAAACCAACATATATCAGGTAAGTGATTATAAAAATGTGCCTAATTGTAAAGAGGTGTCAGAGCCTGATCTTTTCCAACTTGGTGTACCTGATGGTTGTGTACATGGTGTGCACGATTGTGAATTTGAAAGCTTTTCCTTTAATATGCCAGCTCATCAAGAGAGCCCTATTTCTCCTAGCTGCGTGGTGGACTTTGAATGTTTCTTGTTTTCAGTCCAGCTAGGGGATCACTTTGCAATGCATACTGCTAATGCAAATGATGATAAGTGTTACGTACCATTTGAATATGCATTGCTTGATAAATACTGCGTCCACTTGTTGCTTGATGCTGAGGGTTGTTTGCATAGGGTTGACAGTGACAAGCTAGATCAGAGGGTTGAATATGCAAATGACCAAGGTTGCTTATGGTCAGATCATGGCAACATTCTCAGGCTTGACCCAGTGTATGCAGATGAAAACAAGGTATTTGACAAAGGGAAATACAGGTTTTCCTTTTCTTGGTGGCCTTAGGCCATCAAGTGTGTTTGGTGATGTAGATTTGTAGCTTTATGACTCTGTGCCCAATGGATAGGGGACTGGTCTGCATCCTAGAGATCTGAGGTTCTTGCCATGCTTGCAAGAGGCATGCATCCCCAGACGGAGCCACTGTTGGTGCTTGAATTGACTGTCAATTTTTGAGCATTTTTTCATGCAGGCACCTTCCCAAAAAATCCAAAAAAGTTTCTTGTCCATCGGCATGAATATCTTGTGTCTTGGCGATCATGTGGGTAGTGGTGGTATTTTCTTCCATCGCTAAGACTTTGTCTATCGGCGGCCAGGGTTGGTGTCTTTTCGACAGTTTTGGTCACACCGACGGGGGATCATCAAGTTTTTTTTCTATCATTAGGTGTTTGTCGGTGTGATATGGTTTATCGGCGAAGGAAGTTTTGGTCGCCCCGACGGTTTATCTTTGGCCGATGAAGGGGGTGTGAAGTAAGCTTCGACAAGTCTTGGTGTATCGGCCGAAGTGTTTTGTGGTTCACCAACGCAATTGGTTTGGCCGATATCATTCATCGGCATGTGTGTGGTCATCGGCGGGAGGAGTTCTGAGTTGGCCGACTGCGTGGGTCTTACCGACGAAGGTAGTTTGGAGATGACCATCGTTGGGACTTGGTGTTTGATTTGGTCGATGGGGCTTATCGGCGTAACAAGAGGTGTCGGTTGAAGAATGTTTGAATTCGCCGATGAGGCTAGTCTGGTCGATGGTGGATGGCATGGGATTTATGCTAGTTGTTATTGGCATGATGAGGAGTATTGGGCAGACCGTGGATTATCAGCCCAACAGGGTTTTTCTTACTGATGGGAGTGGCATCGGGGTGACATTGTGTATCGGCCTAGCTGGTGAGAGGTTCGCCGATAGTAGGTGTCTGGCCAACAAGGGAGTGCGGAGGCTTCATCTGTGTGACGCGGGAGGTTGGCAAGGGGGTTTTTGATTGCTCCAATGGTGTATGTCAGGGCAATGGGTTTTTGGCGGAAGGTTCATGGGTCGAGCGGGGCAAAATGCTCGACACTTATTGTGCTCGTGGCCATGCTTATAAAGTGTTGGACTGGTCTCTATAGGACAAATGTGGGATATTTGGATCATGCAGATGTGTGGCTCTTCTCGATAGTCTTGGTCATGCCGATGGCGTGATATGCAAGGCAGAACATGTATATATTGGGTGCCTATGTGGCACATTTTCACGGGTCGGCAACTTTTCAACATGAATTTGGTGCCATCAATTTTCAAGCGATGGAAGGATCGACGGCCATGTTTTAAAAGTTGGAGTGTGGGTTTCTCTTATGCCTTCAAGTGTGTTTTGAGTGGGAAATCTCCATATGAGTTATGCAACAATTTCCAAGAGAAGATGTGGGTTCTTGTTTTATTGGGGACAAAGTTGTCTGTTAATGATTGTCCAAAATCTCCTAGTGAGGTGGAGGACATGAGAAGAGTACCTTATGCTAGTGTTGTTGGCAGTTTGATGTATGCTATGGTCTGCACAAGACCAGACATTGCCCAAGTAGTGGGAGTCCTTAGTCAATTTATGGCTAATCCTAGATGGGTACATTGGGATACAATTAAGCGAGTGTTCAGTATTTGAGGGGTACTTCTGAGTATTCCATATGCTATCATGGTAATGCTATAGGACCTCCACATTCAATTTGTATTCATGGATTTGTGGATTCTGATTGGGAAGGTGACATTAATAGCAGGAGATCCACCAGTGCCTATGTGTTCACTATGTTTAGTGGTGCAATTAGTTTGATGAGTAAGCAACAACCTGTGGTTGCTTTGTCCATGACAGAAGCTGAGTACATGGTAGCAACTCATGCTTGCAAGGAAGATATTTGGATTAAGAGATTGTGTTCAAATATTGGTGTTGATGTAGGATAGATTACGATTTGTTGTGATAGTCAAAGTGCGATTTGCCTTGTGAAGAATCCAACTTTCCATGCCAGAACAAAGCATTTTGATGTACAGTTTCACTTCATGCAAGACATGGTAGAGGATTTGAAGCTAAATTTGGAGAAGGTAGATACTTTGAAGAATGTTGCAGATGCATTATCGAAACCAGTGGGCACATAGAAGTTCTGATGGTGTTTGAAGTCTATGGGCCTCTCGGCCTATAGCAGTTAAATCCTGTTATTTCTATTGGCTCTTACAATGTGTTCGACAAATGGGAGAATGTTGGGAATTAAGGTGTCTCAACCTTGGTAATTCCTTGTATTATTTTATTGTATTTATTTATTTATTACCTATTGTATAATTAGGATGCAAATCCTATGTTGTCATCTTGTGGGAGTTGGCATAGTGATGTGTCATCCTACATGGCATATGACCACATGCAAATTTGTCCTCACATGAGGAGATAGGTTTCCGACTTAGTGGTAGGAATATTATGCCATGTGTTGGCATCTTAGAATGTGTGTAAGGGAATATTGACCGAAACGGTCATGATAGATTTCTATGACAAAGTTATGACATGTAAGAGTTAGAAATAGAAGATCCTATGACAGGTATGGACATTTGTTGAGAAGCATCTTTGGGCGTCCCAAGGTGGGTTATGACATGTTTTAAGAGAATATGCTATTTATAGCCTGTGTATGACATATTCTCTTATAGTTGTAAGTTATGATAGCTATGACAAATTCTATGACGGTTGTAAGAGTCGTAGGAGCATTTGTTATTACCCATTTTGGGAATAGGTGACCTCTTTGGGATGGGTTAACTTGACAAGTGTCAGGAACATCCTACAGTGTTGGACAAGTGTCCATAGGCGTGGGTTTTGGGCCACGAGGCCATGTTGGACGCCCATCTCAATGTGGAACCATTTTTGCCTTGTATATTCTTTATAAACAGGTGCTTTAGAGAGATGATGCATTATGTGATTGATAGTTACTATTATGCTACCAGTTTGTCTCCAGATACGAGTGTCAAAAACTCCTGAGAGCTTGCATTGCAAGTGTATTGTAAACCATTTCAGTTTTGATAATACATTGTGCAGGTTTTGGAGTGTGGGGCTTTTTCACCCGAGAAGGGTTTTCCCCACGTATATCTTATGTCTCTATCTTCTGTCTCATTTCTGTGTGTATGTGTATTGCTGCAATATCTCCATTGTTGTTGTTAACATTTTGTAATTGTTAGGATTAAAATGAATTTGCACTCTTCTCTCCTTATTAGATTAGTGTAGGAAGCGATTTCTACACACCTAGCTTCCTTTTAGGCCTATGTGTGCCTACTTCACAAGAAGTTGACAAAATAAATTAGTGTTTATAACCTAACTTATGTTGTTTCACAAACACAGAAATGGAAAATCTAAAGCAACAAAGAGTACCATGAAATCTCTAGATAAAGGAAAAACCAAGAAGCCTTTTTGGGTTAAAACTATTAATCTTGAGGAAACATCAACTTATGGAGATGAGGTGATACCCTCAGATTCTGAAACCTTAGCAGATGCCCTAGATTGAATCAAACTGGAAAAGGATGAGTGTCATAAACTAATTGTTTAAGTTGAAGGAAAATTTAAGAAACCTTTAATAGTTTGTAACATGCCTTTTGGGAGTGGTCACAACGTGCCATTTCTAAGTTATGCAACAATAGTTGACTAAGACAAGGATCCCAAGGAGATTCCATGATCAAACAATGAATAGGGGAAACTTTTGTAAATCCTCTTTGGATTGATATTGTTATGTATGAAAAAGATGAATGATGATAACTAGCATACACACTAGATCAAATGCTCTTCCACAATAACATTCAAGGACAAGATTGAGCCAAATCACTACCAAAAGGAGGTGAATTTAGCTATAGATCTTGTACTCAGGAGTGTTATGGAAAGATATGATTTTATCAAGCCTTTTTACCAGACCCTAGGTCAATGATGCACAAAACTGTAGTACTATAAGGATATGATCATAACATAAGATGTATAGTAGATATCTAGAAACTAATTGCAAAGGAGTGATCAGGAAGATGTTAGAACTTGTGTCCTAGAAGCTAGGATGCCAGAGGACTATTTCAAGGGTGCCCAAGTCTTGAGAAGTGGAATCTTTAGAAGTTGTAAACTGGAGAAATGCTATAGAGAGTGCTCTGATGCCAGATATGAAGTTAGTTAAGGTAGAAGGACTATTTTGCAAGCACCCAATTCCTTCATAGAGGAATATTCCCAAAATGTTGTCAGATCCTGAAACATTAATCCTTACTCAGTCTTCCTATATCTTCATGTATTTCTCAAATCTCACATCTGTAACCTACACACAAGAAGAAGAAAAGAGGTTTGGGGTTTATGGTGTTTAGGGACTTGCCTCAGTCAAATCTTGGAATAGTATTCAAGCTTCCCAACACCATTGATAGATAAAGAGAGTGTGCCCTTGCATGGCAGAGGCTGAAAATAATGATGATAGAATGATTCAAATAATGATAAACACAAAATGATATCACCTTTGTGATGGAATCCTTAAGAGGGTGAAGATCCTTCAACTCCTAAGGAGAGATAGATTATAGCTTTAAACCTACAACAACACATACAAATCTTCTCTAGAATCACAATAAATGCTCTTACTTGCTTTGCTTCAATATCATAAGTTAGCTATTTCCATCTAGGTTACAAATGAATTCAAAAACACACTTATATATGCTTTCCTGCTAACATTCATGAAATTAAACCAAAAACAAAGAGAAACCTTTTTAAATCTCTTATGCCGACATACATTTAAATTTGCCCTGACCAATTAGGAAAGACTTGGGCACAGGTGCCCAAGTTTGAAGGCTCCTTTTTAGTCCATGTTAAAATAGAATATGGGCCCCTTGTTCTCAATTTGCATTGGTTTTAGGGGATTTTGTATTGAGATGAATATTTAGAATGTATAATGTAATCACAAGGACCTAGGAGCTAAACAAGGAGTAAAAAGACATGTGTCCACTTTTTACTCCATAACATTTAGCCCCCACTTTAATGTGTGTATGATCTTATGATCAATACATGCATTAAAGTATAGTTGAAGCATATCAAACACATCACACTATTGCAAAGACACACCCTAAGTTTGAAGGACTATTTCTAGCCCCCAAGCTTAGGCAAAAATAAGAAAACACTTAACAGTCATGCAAAACATGGTGAATACAATGAAGAAGCATGCCATTCATGAAGAAGACTTGAACATAGTCACGCAGTACACAAGGTATACAAGAAGAGAAAACATGATTAAACAATTATACTAACCTAACTAGGCGATGGGGGGAGCTCATCGCTATGCGCCGCCATCAAAAGCACATAAAACACATAGCATGGGGGGAGTTCATTGCTATGCGCCACCACTAAAACATGCAAGACACATAAGGAATACACAGAAAAAACATGGAATACATGAGCATCGTAAAGTATGTCATTGACACACTATAAAACTTAAACACAACAGACACAGGTGATAGGGAAGAGCTCATTGCTACACTCCACTATCAAAAACATGCCAAACACACCTGAAGGTTGAGTTATGCTACCACAACCTCCAAAGACATGCTTAAGGGTGAATTACTCAAGATCCAATCCCGCCTCCACAGAGGACTTTTAAAAGGATGTGCAACCACTCAAGGGAAGACACAATCCCACCTTCCGTAGAAGGGCTTTCAAAATGCAACCCCACCTACATCGTACAAATGCCTTACAATGAAAAGGAAGCATGTGCACAAAGTATACAACCCCACATGCATCGCAGAGATGCCTTATAGTGAAAAGGAGGTATATGCAAAACAAAACAAAGTACACAACCCCACCCACATTGCAGAGATGCCTTATAATGAAAAGGAAGCATACACAAACATGCTTTATCAACAATATCTAAGATATCCAAGCATTTACCTCAATATATGCGCCCACCTTAAAGTGGTTGATCTCGCTTGTTGATATCAAACACATTTAAGGTAAGGTTGAAAACACACGAGGGAACAAGAGCTTTCACAAAGCCCATGCCCCTAAGTGACATGTGCTTGCAATCACTGAATGTTCCCAACAAACACATCAATATCATTTGCTAATAACCATTGATTAACAATATATAAGGTTTGGTTAGAAAATCTATTCTAAGATAACAACCAAATCATATCATGAAACTGATACAAAAATAAGGTAACATGATACTCAAACAAACCAAGGCTATACTTATGAGTTTATTACCCCCAAGGTAACGACCAAGCAGAAGCATCCAACAAGACCATCTTAAAACTCCTCAAGAAGATAGTCAACGATGCTGGCCGTGATTGGCACATCCAATTCAATCTTGCTCTGTGGGCCTACAGAACCAGTATACACACTCCCACAAGTGCTACCCCTTACACCCTTGTATATGGATCAGAAGCTATCCTCCCCATCGAGTTTGAGTTACCATCTCTCAGGGTGTCGTTACAAGGTCTCATAACAGATGAAGAGTACAGAGTTTCTAGATTCCAAGAACTAGAGTTGCTAGAGGAAAAGAGATGGAAAGCCTTTGACCATCTCCAAGCATACCAGCAAATGATGTCACGAAGCTACAACCACAGAGTCCACCCAAGAGTCTTTAAAGTTGGAGATCTAGTACTTAGAGAAAACCCCGTAATCAACAGGATCGGGAAAAGAAACGCAAGTTCAAACCCAACTGGCTTGGGCCTTATGTGATCGTAGCTACTTATGGATCAGGGGTATACCAGTTAGCAACATCAGAAGGTGAGTTGTTCGATGACCCAATCAATAGCATGCATCTTCGCTAGTTCTATACCTAAGAGAACCTAATGTAAGGGGGGCATAAAATACAAAAAAAAATAAAAAAATCAGAAAAATACAAAAGAAAAATCATCCTTTGGTGAAAACCTAGCAAATAGGCACCTTGGATAGGTATCATGATGAAAACTTGGCAAACATGCATCATGTGTACTTTTAGCTTTCGTGCAAATAAAAGTAAGTGGTGAAAACCTGGTAAACAGGTGTTACTTGTGATAAACCGCTTCCTCCATCTTTGGGAAACCAATCACTTTGTGTCCATTCTTCCTCCAATCATGTCCCATTTGATCCATATCTATTCCATAATAAAAATACCTAGTGATAACCTATCATGGATTGATACTCTATCTCTTTGTTGCCTTGTCGACCAAGGTCTTATCCAGTATCCCATCTGTAGTGTCAGCCTAGCATAGTGTTTGTCATCAGTATTCATGTGGTCCAAGTCCTCGAACTACGTTGCCTCTCAGTCGTCATGTAGGCAAAGCCATTTTTTAATGCACCCCCGAGGCTCCACCTTCCCATCCATCCCATTTCTTATCATCTTTCCTCTAGTCCATCCATGGTTAGAGTCCATGAACTATGTTGCCTCTGTGTTGTCATGTAGGCAAGGCCATTATTCAAATGTGCCCCCAAGGCTCCACTATCCCATCCGTCACATGTTTAGTCCTTCTATCTATCTGAGTCCACACCACTTTCTATCACCTAGGTCTTAGGTCCATTAGGGTTTACCTCGAACTACATTGCCTCTGCGTCGTCATGTAGGAAAGGCCATTTAGCAATAGGCCCCCAAGGCACAAGGTTAGTCCCTTAGGGTCTGTCTCACCAATAAGGATTGTGGAATCTTTCACCAGGCAAGCAAGCGCAAGAAAAACCTGCTCTTTTCAAGCAGAAATCTT
The DNA here is from genome assembly GCA_027924645.1 of Cunninghamia lanceolata. NCBI lineage: Eukaryota > Viridiplantae > Streptophyta > Pinopsida > Cupressales > Cupressaceae > Cunninghamia > Cunninghamia lanceolata. The sequence goes on along the minus strand of BSBN01000716.1, from coordinate 1,990,025 downwards.
GACACAAGGCATTAACCTATCTAGAGCAAAGAAAGAAAACACCTAAGGCATTCTAAATGATTTTACCTAAATTATGGCAAGAAACAAACACATCTAAATGTAAAAATGTTTTGTGGTTAGAATCATGGTTAAGTTACAGAGTCTTGATTTTCCCTTATCATGCCTTTCTATGCTACTCAAGGATGCCAAAAGCTAGAGATGCTATGATGGGGGCATGATTAGTTTCTTTGTTTGCTGTTTGTGGATTAAAATTTAGTAATGTGACGCCTTGTCTAACAACATGATCGGCAAAAGATCATCATGGACATCAGAGGTCTGACATGAATGGGGGCAATCCTTGTCTGTTGATACGCAAGAAATACTCAGGTCATCTCAGTTCAATTATACCTAGATGCTTGTATTAACTTGCTATATCAAAATCCATGTAAGAAATACCGAAGTCATCTCAGTTCAATTATACTTAGATGCTTGTATTAACTTACAACATTTGGAAAAAGTACCCAAAAAAAAATTGCCCAATGATGAAACAAGCACTTCAAAATACTTGCAATATCAAGATGACAAATATCCATACCCATATCCATAGTGTATCCACAAAGCATTCATATCCCATGCAATACAAATTCTATGGAGAGTAAAAGATTGTGATTCCTTCATTCCTATTTTCTTCTATCAATCAAATTGCTATCTTTCATCCTTGTCTAATGATCCAAATGCAGGTCTATCCTTAATCCATACCGATCGAGTCAAGACAATCTTGTCAAATGATCTAATCACAATCAATGGTCTTGATCCTTGTTTGGTCGTAAACCAACTTGATCAGTTATAATCAATCAATTGTCTTATACAGGATGTCACATTGTTGAAATTAGACCAATACACACGTCTTACATGACATGTTTCATTTCCTGAAACTAGACACTTTCCTTCATGTTTCTCTAGGGATCTATCATTCCCCGCCATGACAACACTGTCGTATATCAATATCGATTAATCATTCGTTTACTGCTTGATAGGGGCAATACCTTGTTTGTTCTTGTATCATTTGTTCATACTTGCTAACTTGCTTGTGTGTGTTATCATTTTATCTTGCATCATGTATCATTCAGCTCTTTCTTCACCCATTTTTCTTCAAACCTAACCTGTTTTTCACCTTCTTCATTGTGAGATTGTTTGCTTCACGCCTTCTGCCTTCTTCCTGTCCAATCTCCCGAGGGGGCATCCTATTGTCATAACCTGTACTAGGGGCAAACTGGGGCATGTATCATTATTAGACTATTTATTCTTTGAAGCAATGCTGTAAACTGCATTGCATCAAAGAGGGGCAAAATGTATATGCCTAAAAATGACACGATTTAGTCTAAATAAATATTCTCAATATTTATTCCATTCTAATTCTTCTATCAATAAATAAATAAACAAATTTATTTATTTGATTCATATTCCTCTAAGTCAATTAAATATCAAAATATTTAATTCTCTCTTCTAAAGTTAAAATTGAATAAAATCTTTTATTTAATTAAATTCTTCAAAACAATTAAATAATTCTTAATTATTGAATTAAAGTCAATTCATTCTTCCAAATTTAAATAAATCAATCAAATTTATTTAAATCCTCTCAATCTCCAAAAATAAAATATAATCAAATATTTTATTTATTCTTTCAAATCATGACCAACAATTAAATAAATTTATTTATTTAATTAGCTTTCTTATCTTCTAAATTCTTCAAATATCTTCCAAATCTTCTAAAAATAAGTCTTCCTCTTCATGCACACAAAATTAAATAATTTATTATTTAATTTCTCTCAAATCATGCAAAAGCAAATCTCAAGTTGAGTTAACTGACTTAACCAACCTTGTTTTTATCAATATCTCTTAAATTAGAAAAAAACCTTTCTAATTTATGAAGTCATATCTTATCTTTAGCAAAGAAAGCAGTTAACTCAAATAAAATAGCTTTTGTGTGATACTCGTCTTTTTCTTATTCACGCATGTTCCTCAACCGTTTTATATCATTGATCTTCTCATTCTTTCTATACCGTTGATCTTCTTTAGGTCAAGTCTATAAATTGAACCCTCTTCTTCCATTTCTATCATCCAAGCTTTAAGTATTGTTACTCTGCAAGAATTACAACGTGCCTTTGGTACCAATTCCTTCATTGCTTGCGATCACACTCGTTACTACACACTACTATCATTGTTGTGAAGCTCATCTTCATGGCGAAACTATCATAGCCATACCCATTTGAACATCTTGGAATCATAGCAAGGAAGTGCACCTTCTGAGGGCTATATTCATGGACAAGATCATTTGTGATAGGTGATCAATGGAAGCTGAGAATTAAAGGAGGTTTTGCTTTGTATTGTTCATTATTTGATTGATCACTTTTGTTCATTATTTCATTGAGTTTTGGGTATCATTGATATTATTATATTGATTATTCATGTTTACACCAATTTTCCCTTAACAACCATTATAGAAATTAACATAAGGAATCTAGAGCCTGTGCAACAAGAAGAACAACCAGAGGAACCTACACCATCAACCTTGTTAATAGTTACCTTGCAGTTGTGGAATATGATAGATGAATTGAAGGAGAAGCATAACAAAGAGATTGAGGTTAAGAATACAGAAATAAAGAGGCTAGAATTTAAAATGGATAGGATGGCAGATATGACTGTCCAGCTAATGAGGTGTCAGCCACCTACAAGGGTTTATGCTCTCTATCTACAGGAGTAGTATTTAAGTTTTTAGTTTAGCCAGAATTATAGTGATGCCCATGTTTCACTTTTTACACCTACTTTATTTTTAATAGCCTACCAACAGGCTACCCCAGAAATGTAAAACCAACTTTGTGAATTCTATCTACATGAATTAGCTATTCCTTATGATACTAATTGGAATCCATTAATTGTTATTGGGGATGTGCAAGTAAAGACCCTGATGTCATTCATTCAGAATGAGCACAAGAGGGGGATCATTCAACAACAATACAGTGTGAGAGAGAAATCAATCCCTCTCAAAATCAGGGCAGAGGCCCCAGATCCCAATAGGATAGTGGTAAAATGGATTAAATTGATTGAATGTCTTGAGGTGGAAACCAAACTCTTGGAATGTAGGGTAATTGATTATAAGAAATTGAAGGAATTACCTGAAGGGATTGGTAAGGAGGCTTTGGGTTTTTCACAGGGTAGGTGAAAAGAGTTGACACCAACATTGCAAAGGAAGGAGCCTCATTCAATGTTCAACCTCTCAACAACAATCAATAGGGCACAAAACATATTAGATCAACCAATGAACATGGAATTACTTGGCTGCCTTTGGTGTTCCATCCTCCCTTGCTTCTTTATCCAATTCCACATTGGTTGGAACAGTCGACAAACCAAGCAACAAAATGGGCTAGGTGGAATAGGTTGGCAGAGTAGAAGGGTTTCTATCTCAAGCATGATAGAGTAGAAGAAGCTACAAATTATAGGGAGATAGCTCTTCGATATAATCAAAGACCTTGGTTGTCGGAGGACCATCAACATGTTTAGGGGGTGTGATGAGCCCATGTTTTGTCTTATTTCTCTTGCTTTAGTTTATGCTTTTTAAAGAGATTCCCAAACCTTTATATATACTATCTATGCCTATAATCATCCTTAAAGACATTGAAAGCATTAAGATTAGTATATAATATGTTGGTAATTGTTTGTGTGTGAATTGATAATTGCTCATGAAATATGGTAGTACTTTCTGTTAATTTTAGTAGTTGTGATGTATGGATATCATGTGATGAACTAACACCCCTGCAACAAGCACATGACTACATTTCATGAAGTCCACCTATCACCCACAATAAAGGAGGTGTTTTTGTCTAGATCAGACAATGCAATCACTCATAGCCAAAGGAAAAGGACTCTGAATTGATTAGACATGAGTTAGTCATAACTCCCCACTCTTTGACGGTTATCCTTTGATAGTTGACATAGTCATGAATAATGAAGGAAGATTAGATCATGGTCCATGTTCTATTTAGTTATGACAACTTTTCATAATGACTAAGGAGAGTTATAGTAGGACTCTACCATCTACATTATCTCTATGGTAGTTTAGTTTCCTATTCCTAGTTTGATTAGTAATAATATCTTCTTCCTTGTTGTTGGAGAATGGCCAGTTATGGTATTTATTGTTTAATAGTTTTGTTCAAATAGGAGAGAACCTGATCTTGTCTATATATGTTGTTAGATTTTGTATACGAAAAGGAGGAGAGATAGAGATTGTGTTATCATAATAATTATTGTGCTTTTCTCAAGCATTTAATAAAGGAGCGCATGTTTTGAGTTGAGTCAATGGTTTAAGTGATACAATAGAGATCTAGTTAGATTCTATGGAGATTACAGTCACTCAAGCAAGGGCCACTTGAGGTAACTGTCTCTCTATGTATGTTCATGTGTTTAGTTTATGTTACATGTTTATGTTTGTGTGATTAATGCATGTTGTGATAAGTTTATGTCATGTTGATTAGTTAGATATTGATAATCCGTATTGTTGGGTTAAGGTGATCATCGACTCAATTATTAAATTGTTCCCCTGTTTTGATTCACATAGATTTCTTTGATTTACAACCAATTGAATAACATTGGTTATTTCTTATCAGCATTACTTACTCATAGTACTTGTCAATTCTTGCATAGTAGAGTTTATTTTCCTTTCAATAGTTTATTCCTATACACAACCTCTTTATTACAATTTAGGAATCCTTGATTGTACACATAGTACAGGCACTATCCAAGAAGAATACAATTCCTTGGTTTGATAATTTAAATGTAACACATTATAGCCAGTAGGTTGCTTGATATAGGATCTATTGGTTCATTGAGTTGTGTGCATGCCCTTTTTGCATCAATGTATTGGTTAATAATGGAGTTTGACAATTGGCATTGAATGGATTGAGAGGAATAAAAATGAAAGGGTAGATGCTTTGGCTGTTGCTAGTTCAAAGTTTGACCCACAACTAAATTCCTTTCCCTTTTCCCATTATGCTATTGAAGTTTTCACCAGGCTGACAATCCCTGATAACATTTACAGGTAGCAAGTTTTCAATGCCAACAATCAGATTTATAGCTTCCTAAGTTGCATAGATGAGTTTGACAAACAATTTATTAACTGACAACCAATGATAGAAGTAGAAGATAGAAATGAAACTCTGTTTGGTAGTGAGGTTGTGCAATTGAAGACAAACACAATTCTAAAAGGACTGGTAGTGCTTGAAAGGATGTTTGACAATGTCGATCATTGGAAAAGCAAAGGAAAACTAGTTGAAGAAGAAAATGTTGAAGGTGTTAACCTCGGCACCCAAGAGGCACCTAGGATGGTTTACATTGGTAAGAAGATCAAACCCCATGAAAAGGAAATGTTTATTAATTTATTAAGAAAATTCAAGAAGTGTTTTGCATGGTCCTATGATGAGCTGAAGGCATATAGGGAGGATTTATTTCAGTATACTATTCCCCTGATGCAAAATACTTTAGGCCAAAACAAAGGCCTATAATTCCCACCATAGCTCCCAAGATGTAGCAAGAGTTGGCAAAGCTAAAAGAGGGATGTATCATAATGCCAATCAGACATTCTGAGTCAGTATCTAATCTTGTCCCAATGAGGAAAAAGAATGGGGAGATTAAACTATGTGTAGATTTCAAAAATTTGAACATCAAGTCCCCTCTTCCAAGTATGGATCATCTCTTGTAGAGGGTTGTTGGTTCAAAATTTATGTCTATGATGGATGGATTCTCAGGTTACAATTAGTTGCTGGTTAAGGAGTCATAACAATACAAGACAACATTTACTACTCCTTGGGGGACCTATGTTTATTGAATGATGCCATTTGGATTGAAGAATGAAGGATCAACGTTTCAAAGAGAAATGGATATGGCCTTTACATGCCTCATTGATGAAATCATGGTTGTATACTAGGATGATCTTACTGCATTCTCCAAATATAGGAAAGATCATTGCAACCATTTTCAATTGATTTTTGATAGATGTTTGGAGTATGGGATTTCTTTGAATCCCAAGAAATGTCAGTTTGGAGTAGAAGAAGGAAAGTTGTTGGCACATATTATGTCTAGGGATGAGGTTAGAATAGATCCTAAAAGAGTAAAGGCCATTGAACTTATCCCTCAACCTAAAATAGTCAAAGGTGTCCAATCTTTCTTTGGACAAAATAACTTTATAAGAAGGTTCGTCCCCAACTTTGCTGAGAAGACTAAGGCAATTTCCAAGATGCACAAGAAAGGGCAGTCCATCACATTGGAAAAGGAACCAACTAAAACTTTTATTGACATAAAGGAGGCTCTCAAGAATGCACCAGTGCTGGTAAGCTTAGACTATTCCAATCCTTTCGAGCTCTTCTCTTTTGCTTCATATTATACTATTGCTACTGTATTGTTGCAAAAGAATGGTGATGGATTTGAGAAACCAATAGGATTCTTTAGCAAGTCTTTGCAAGTTGTTGAATTAAATTATTCAATTATGGAAAAACATACTTATGCTTTGGTTAAGGTAGTAAAGAACTTGAGGACATATCTTATGGGTGCAAAAATAATTGTTTATGTGCCCCATTCAGTTGTGAAAGATATTTTCATGCAGCATGAAGCTTTTGGAAGAAGATGCAGATGGATCAACAGGTTCTAAGAGTATGACATTGAGGTGCAAGTCACCAAACTAGTTAGAGGCTAGGGTTTAGCTAAGTTGATGGCTAATTCCAACTTAGAGCCAGCTGAGATAAATGAGGTAAATGTTGTTCAACCTGCTAATGTATGTAGGTTGACAAATGATCCAGGTATAAAGATATTATCTTTTATCTTGTCAACATGCATTGTCCCCCAGGCATGAATGTAACTCAGGAAAGGACTCTTAAGCTCCAGTCTCAGAAGTATATTTTGATTCAAGGTGTTTTAATGTGGACAAATCATGAGGGACTGTTGTTGAAGTGTTTGGACTAGTGACAATCTGAGGAAGTTATTAAGGAATATCACCAGGGAATATGTGGTGGAAACTTCCATGCTAAAACCACAACACATAAGATCATTAGGGTAGGTTTTTGTTGGCCAAGCCTCTTCAAGGATGTTGTAAAATAGATCAAAAAATGTGATTCCTATCAAAGGTTTGCAATTAAGTTGGAGTTTTAGGGTGCTCTTCCCCTTATGAATGTTACCATTGAAACACCATTTCAACAATGAGGCATTGATTTCATAGGGGAGATCCAAGAAAGATCAAGCAATGGGTATAGATGGATATTGGTGGCAACTGACTATTTTACAAAATGGGTTGAAGCTATTCCAACTCGCAATGCCACATCCAAGGTATTGATTGAGTTCCTTGTGAACAATGTGATAACTAGATTTGGAGTGCCATCCATAAACGTTGCAGATGATGCCATGTGCTTCAGATCTCAATACATAGTGGATATGTGTTCCAAATATGGGATCAAGCTGATTCACTCATCACCATACCATCCCTAGATTAATGGACAAGCTGAGTCTAGCAATAAGAGTCTCATGAAAATTTTGAAGAGGACTCTAGAAATGAACAAGAAAAGGTGGGATGACAAGCTAAAGTATGCAGTTTGGGCTAATAGGATCACTTACAAACGTGCTATAGGCAAGAGCCCTTTCAAGCTGGTATATGGCTTAGAGGCCAAAATGTCAATGTCATTAGAATTTCCAGTGTACCAACTACTGCAACAAATAGGAAAGGATGGGGATGATGCTTTGTCATTAAGAATGCATTAATTGACAGAGTTGGATGGAATTAGAAGAATGGCGCATGATAAAAATCTGCTGCAACAACAAAAGGTTGAGCATTTGTTCAACAAGAAAACAATTAAAAGGAGGTTTCAGATTGGTGATGTGGTTCTCCTCTAGAATGCAAGATTAGAAGACAAGGGAAAACATGGTAAGTTTGAGCCATTATGGCTAGGCCTGTATCAAATTGATGAAAACACTGGCCAGGACACCTTTTACATCAGAAATATGGAGGGAGAACTTTTGGAGCTGCCCATTCATGAACAACATCTGAAGCTTTACTTTTCATAAGTAATGTTGCCCTTAAAATTTTGAATACAATTAACTGTCTTTTGTTCTCTCATGCTTATGACTATGTTTTCATGTAAATATGTTTTGTGTTTTTTCCTTTTGTGTGTTTTGTGTTTTGGTCTACCCAGAGATCTAGATTCTCACTGTGCCAAGTTTGTCACACGTCCCCAACTAGAGCCAATATTAACACCTGAAAAAACTAGCTCCCAACTTGGTTTATCTTGCCCCAAATCCATTCAAGAATCCCACTTTATGCCTTTGCTGAAAGAACCCATCATTTGCATATGATTTGAGACTATTTTGAATGGGTTCCCTCCAATAGGTTTCCATCTATTTGCCTTTTGAAATACAAGGAAGAAACTCAAAAAATGACTAAGTCCAAATTCTAAGTGTTGTCCTTGTATTTTCTACCTTTGTCGGAGTTGCTGAGTTTTAGGTTCCTGTCTTCCATTGTGCCATTCCTATCGGCTCTAAAATCCACTGTGGTTTCTTGCAAAAGTACCTAAGTGTTTCAGGCATCGGAGATCAGGCCTGTGACCTTTCATCTTCTTTAGAGCGTGTGTTCACAAGAAGGCCTGCCCGCCAAAATCCACCCAGGGTTTTGAAAAATTTCTAAGTATATTTCAGAGGTTGGGGTGGTGGTCTTTCATCTTCTTCCAGGAAGGCGGAAGGAAGAAGGTCCGGTGGCTGAAGTCCACTAATTTCAAAATTTCTAAGTGTTGTAGGCATCGACATGTGGGAGTTGTCTTTTCTTTATCCTTTCTTTTGAAAAGAAGAAGGAAGAAGGTCCAGTGGTTGATCCCTGATGGTTTCAAAATTGCGCTAAGTCTTGCGGGCAATAGTGGGTGGTAGGTTTATTTTTGTCCTTCCTTTTGGAAGGTGGAAAGTGGAAGGCCCAATGACCGAGGTCCACTGGTTTCAAAGGTTTGTAAGTATTACTAATCTTAGAGGCTAGGGTTGCAGACTGCTCCTTTTCATTTGGTAGGCAATAGGTGGAAGGCCTGATCCCTGACAAATTTCATAATTTCTTTTTAATATTTTGGAGGTGGGGATCGAGTGTTTGTTCTTTTCAAAAGCATGATGCATGGTGAAGGCCCAATCTTCGAAGCCCGATAGTTTCACTATTACCCCTTCCATACTTTGGAGATCAGGGTTTCCTTATTCACCTTTTAAATGCCCTATCGATGGAAGCCTGATTGACCAGGGCCTGATCTGTTTCACCTTCTCGGCTCTTTCTATTGTTCTTGATGCAATGGGACTACTCAGTGACCTTCCTAGCCGCTATTAATGCTTCTCTAGATCCCAATTACTTGTGGAAAATGGATTTCTCACCCCCTATGCCACTGTAGCTCCTTTGCATTGAATTTTTTTGTACCCAAGACATGTACATACACTCTTCTTCATCAGATTTCAAGGGCAGAGTCATGTGGGCGCACTTCAGGGACACATAAATGAGTTTATTACAGCATGGGTGAATGGTTTTCATTGTTGACCACTCTTTCCCATGTCCATGGCTGCTACAATGATTAGAAAAACTATTTATGCATATTTTTGAGATGTATTTTGTTGTTGGTCATTTTGGACATTTTCTCTCAGTAGGTTGAGAGATCCAGAGGTAGAAAAAAAGAGCAGTTAGTAGTTTTTGTTCTTTAGGAAACAAATGTGAAATGTATGTTAAATATTTTGCAATCTTTGTATTGAATCATTATTTTTCTCCACCAATGTAGGTGTTCTTCTTAGGAAACTTAATCACAGTTATATTTTTCTCTTGCCACACTTAGTGGTATGAATGTAAACTCTGATTTGAATGAATGTTACAATTTTTAAATCATTTCCAGGCTCTGTAAACGATCATTTCAGTATTACATAAGGAAGAACATTGTACTGTGTTGGATTATTAAGTATTCTTAGTGATTTGATATTGATTTTCATGCAGTTGAATCTCCAAATAGGCAACATTACATTTTCTTATTGTTGTGTTCTTTTGGTGAACTTGAGATTCTGCACCTCAATAGATAGACACTGGTCTGAGAAGCTTGTGATCACCCAAGACTTTAAAAAAAAATTTATATTAGAATCTTTAACACAGTAGTAGTCCTTATGCATCCTCATTCTGTAGGATTGCCTTCATCAACTATATAGGGTTTTTTATAACCAGCTATTCTTGGTTCAGTGACAAATTTGGGGCCAAGAAGGTGATTTAGGTTTGGTTGTTCAATTATTTTTAGTTGGTCATGTTGGGAATTAAGGTGTCTCAACCTTGGTAATTCCTTGTATTAATTCATTGTATTTATTTATTTACTGCCTATTATATAATTAGGATGGAAATCCTATGTTCTCATCTTGTGGGAGTTGGCACAGTGATGTGTCATCCTACATGGCATATGACCGCATGTAAATTTGTCCTCACACGAGGAGATAGGAATCCCACTTAGTGGAAGGAATATTTTGCGATGTGTTGGCATCTTGGAATGTGTGTAAGGGAATATTGACCGAAACGGTCATGACAAATTCCTATGACAAAGTTATGACATGCAAGAGTGGGAAATAGAAGATCCTATGACAGGTATGGACATGTGTCGAGAAGCATCTTTGAAAAAGGCATCTTTGGGTGCCCCAAGGTGGACTATGACATGTTGTAAGAGAATATGCTATTTATAGCCTATGTATGATAGATTCTCTTACAACTGTAAGTTATGACAACTATGACAGATTCTATGACAGTTGTAAGAGTCGTAAGAGCATCTGTCATAGCCCATTTTGGAAATAGGCAACCTCCTTGGGATGGGGTGACTTGACAAGTGTCAGGGACATCCTACAGTGTTAGACAAGTGTTCATAGGTGTGGGTTTTGGGCCATGAGGCCATGTTGGATGTCTATCTCAATGTGGAGCCATTTTTGCCTTGTATTCTCTTTATAAATAGGTGCTTTTGAGAGGAGAAGTACAAAAGGTTTGACAAGTACTGTTATACTATCGGAACATCTCCAGATACGAGTGTCAAAGAATCCTACAAGAGCATTGACTTTGTGATTGTATTGTAACCTTCTTTATTTACAGAATACATTTGACCTATGTTTTGGAGTGTGGGGTTTTTCACCCGTAAGGGTTTTCCCCATGTATATCTTGTGTCTCTCTTCTTCTGTCTCACTTTCTTGTGTATGTGTTTGATGTAATATCTCTATTAGTGAGTTAACATAGCTGTAATTGTAAAGATAAAATTGAATTTGCACTCTCCTCCCCTCATTAGATTAGTATAGGAAGCATTTTCCACACACCTAGCTTCCTTTCAATTGGTATCAGAGCTTGGCTAGTTTCGGTTCTAGCTGCTGGGTAGGGGTTTTTTGAGCTAATCTTAGGTTGAGTGGGAGTGTTATGCAGGGCATTCTATATCTTGTTATAGCAAGGAGATGGCAACCACATCTCGAAGATTAGAGGTGGAGAAATTTAATGGCACTAATTTCAAGTTGTGGAAACTCAAGATGGAGGACCTACTTGTTGATTGTGACCTATGGGAAACCGTATCTAGTGTAAAATCTACAACAATGTCACAAGATGATTGGGACCTCAAATATTGGAAGACTAAGGGTCTCATAAGACTCTATCTAGTTGACTCTATCCTGTTTAATGTCCATTAGGAGAAAAGCATGAAAGACCTTTGGAAGAAGCTGGGAGATGTTTATTAGGCCAAGTCCTTGGTGAACAAGCTCTTTCTGAAAAAGAAGTTGTTCGCTATGAAGATGGAAGACGGAGGATCTGTTGCAGACCATATGAATGCTTTCAACATGATCGTTGCACAGTTGACATCTGTGGGTGTGAAAATGGAGGAGGAGCATCAGTGTATGACCCTGCTTTGTTCTTTGCCAGATTCATGGGATCATCTTGTCATGGCTATTGGAAGCACCACTACCACCTTCAAAATGGAAGATGTGGTGTCTTCACTGTTACCTAAAGAGATGTGGAGAAAGTCTTCTGAGGTAGCCAAAGGGGCTCTTGCGGTTCATGGAAGACCCAAAGAAAAAGGGAAGAAGAAGAACAAGAAAGGTGAAAAGGGCAGATCCAAATCCCATGGGAGATCCAAATCTTTTGGAAAGTCCAAGGCTCTCTGTTGGAACTGTGGGAAAACTAGGCATTTTTGAAAGCAATGCAAAGAAGAGAAGAAAAATAAGAAGAAGAATGCTCCTGATTCAGATTCTGAAAAGTCACAAGATGATGGTGATGCCTTCATTGCAACCCTGGCCACCCATGCATTTGATGATGTGTGGTTGATTGATTGTGGTGCATCATTCCACATGACCTCACATCGAGACTAGTTTACAAAATATGAAGAGTTCAATGGTGGAAGAGAGTACCTAGGTGACGATTCTCATCTGAAGAATGTTGGTTGTGGAAGAGTCTCAATTTGATTCCTTGATGGATGAGTGAAGGGGATCACTGGGGTTATGCACATCCCAGGCCTAGCATGGAACCTACTTTCTATAAGTATGTTGAATGATGCAGGTGTGCAGGTTGTCTTTTCGAAGGATGGAATCAAGATGACTAGAGGATCTATGGTGCTTGTGAAGGGTACTCAAACATGTACTCTATTTCAGTTGGAGGCATGCACTTCATAGTGCAATAGTTCTTCTGACTCGAAGAAAGGAGCTGCAGTCACTTCATCCCCACCATCTAAATGAGCAGTGAAGAAATATGTTGTAATTAGTTTTGATGGTAGTGCACATGCTATGGAAGCTAAGTTTCTTGCTAAAAAGACTATGTTATGGCATTTGAGATATGGCCACATTGGTGGGAAGGGTTTGCGAATCCTAAAAAATAAAAACCTCATTGAGGGGTTAAATGATTGTAATCTCGAGTTCAACTTTTGTGAACATTGTGTATATGGAAAACAAAACCATGTTCAGTTTTACTTTAGTTCTCACAAGTCTTCTGGTGTGTTGGATCTTATTCATTCTGATGTGTTTGGTCCAGTTAATGTTCCTTTGTTTTCCAAAACTATATATTTTGTATCTTTTATATATGATTACAGTAGAAGGACATGGGTTTATTTTATCAGAAGCAAGACTGAAGTCTTTATTCAGTTTAAGGAGTTTAAAGCCTTTGCTGAAAATTAGACTAGTAAAAAGATTAAGTTTTTGAGATCTAACAATGATGGTGAGTTTTGTTCGGCAGAGTTCGATAAGTTCTGTAAAGAGTTAGGGATTGAAAGACACAATACAACTCCATACACCCCATAGAAAAATGGAGTTACAGAGATGATGAACATGATAGTGATGGAGAAGGCTAGGAGTATGCTTAGTGGAGCAAGCCTCGAACAAAAGTTTTGGGCTAAAGCTGTAGCCATTGCTTTCTATCTGGTAAACAGATCTCCTACATCAGTTCTTGATGGTCAGACACCTATGGAGGTGTGGTCTGGTAAGAAGCCTTCAGTTAGACATTTTTGTGTTTTTAGTTGTGAGGCATATGCACATGTGCCTAGGGAGAAACATTCTAAATTGGAGAACAAGGTTGTTAAATGTATTTTCATTGGCTATAGTGTCGGTGTGAAAGGATAAAAGCTTTGGGATCCTGTGGCTGAAAAAGTGTTGTATAGAAGAAGTGTTATCTTCAAAGAGATAACACCTTCTTCCATTGTTCTACAGTGAGAACAGATAGAAAAAAAAGAAGATACGGTTCAGTTTCCTTCTATCCCTGAGAAGACTGAACCGATAGACCCTGTAAGACCTGATGATGAGGAGAACTCTAGCAGCTCTAAAAGCTTAGAAGAAGAAGCAAAACCTCAACCTTAGCCATTGAGGAGGTCTACATGAATGAGAAAGCAACCTAATAGGTTTGGTTATTCATTACTTGATTCTAGTTGTGCTTTTACTTTATTTACTAACACTGATGAGCCTAGAATTGTGAAAGAGGCTATGGGCATGAAAGAAGCAGGTTCCTAGAAGGAGGCCATGGAAGATGAGATGGATTCTTTGGAGAAGAATAAAACATGGGACTTGGTGCCTTTGCTTGATGGATGAAAACCTGTTGGATGCAAATGGGTGTTCAAGAAGAAATTTGGTGCAGATGGCAGTGTTGAAAAGTAAAAGGCTAGATTGGTTGCGAAGGGGTATTCACAAGTGGAGGGAATTGATTATGGTGAAATTTTCTCTCCAGTTGCAAAGCTGACATCCATTCAATTTCTTTTATCTCTTGCAGCTGCTTATGACTTAGAGGTAGAATAGATGGATGTAAAGACAACTTTCCTTCATGGTGATTTGGAGGAAGAAATTTACATGTCACAACTAGAGCATTACATAGAGAAAGGTAAAGAAAATTTGGTTTGCAAGTTAAAGAAGTCTTTGTATGGTTTGAAGTAGTCTCCTAGGATGTGGTACTTGAAGTTTGATGCCTTTGTGTTGTCAATTGGATATCTGAGATTGAAATCAGATCATTATGTGTATTACAAATTTGACAATGATCGCATTCTCATTATTGCATTGTATGTTGACGATATGTTGATTGGGAATGGTAAGATTATGATTTCTGATTTGAAGTCTCAGTTGTCAACATAGTTTGAGATGAAAAATACCAAGGTAGACAAGTACATTCTGGGAATGGAAATCAAAAGAGAGAGCTAACAGAAAACTTTGGTTAAGCCAAAGTAAGTATGTGAAGACCGTGTTGGATAGGTTCAACATGGTAGATTGTAAACCATTGTGTGTTCCTGTTTCATTGGAGATAAAGTTGTTTGTTAATGATTGTCCAAAATCTCCATGTGAGGTGGAGGACATGAGCATAGTACCTTATGCTAGTACTGTTGGTAGTTTGATATATGCTATGGTCTGCACAAGACTAGACATTGCCAAAGTAGTGGGAGTCCATAGTCGATTTATGGCTAATCTTGGACGGGTACATTGGGATACAGTTAAGTGAGTGTTTAGATATTTGAGGGGTACTTTAGAGTATTCCATATGTTATCATGGTAATGTTACAAGACTTCTGTATTCAGTTTGTATTCATGGATTTGTGGATTCTGATTGGGCAAGTGACATTGACAGCAGGAGATCCACCAGTGCCTATGTGTTCACTATGTTTGGTGGTGCAATTAGTTGGATGAGTAAGCGATAACCTATCGTTGGTTTGTCCATGATAGAAGCTAAGTACATGGTAGTAACTCATGCTTGCAAGGAAGCCATTTGGCTTAAGAGATTGTGTTTAGATATTGGTGTTGATGCAGGACAGATTACGATTTGTTGTGATTGTCAGAGTGTGATTTGCCTTGCGAAGAATCCAACTTTCCATGCGAGAACAAAGCATATTGATGTATAGTTTCACTTTGTATGAGACATGGTAGAGGATGGGAAGGTAAATTTGGAGAAGGTAGATACTTTGAAGAATGTTGCAGATGCATTGATGAAACCAATGGGCACAAAGAAGTTTAGATGGTGTTCGGAGTCTATGGGCCTCTCAGCCTATAGCAGTTAAATCCTGTTATTTGTATTAGCTCTTACAAGGTGTTCAACAAGTGGGAGAATGTTGGGAATTAAGGTGTCTCAACCTTGGTAATTCCTTGTATTTACTCATTTATTGCTTATTGTATAATTAGGATGCAAATCCTATGTTGTCATCTTGTGGTAGTTGGCACGGTGATGTGTCATCCTACTTGGCATATGACCGCATGTAAATTTGTCCTCACATGAGGAGATAGGTGTCCCACTTAGTGGTAGGAATATTTTGCCATGTGTCAGCATCTTGGAATGTGTGTAAGTGAATATTGACCGAAATGGTCATGACAGATTCCTATGACAATGTTATGACATGTAAGAGTTGAAAATAGAAGATCTTATGACAGGTATGGATATGTGTTGAGAAGCATCTTTGAAAAAGGCATCTTTGGGTGCCCCAAGGTGGACTATGACATGTTGTAAGAGATTATGCTATTTATATCCTGTGTATGATAGATTCTCTTACAACTGTAAGTTATGATAGCTATGACAAATTCTATGACGGTTGTAAGAGTCGTAAGAGCATATGTCATAGCCCATTTTGGAAATAGGTGACCTTCTTGGGATTGGGTGAATTTACAAGTGTCAAGGACATCCTACAGTGTTGGACAAGTGTCCATAGGCGTGGGTTTTGGGCCATGAGGCCATGTTGGATGACCATCTCAATGTGGAGCCATTTTTGGCTTGTATTCTCTTTATAAATAGGTGCTTTTGAGAGAAGTACAAAAGGCTTGACAGGTGCTATTATGCTACCAAAACATCTCTAGATACGAGTGTCGAAGACTCCTGCAAGAGTATTGACTCTGTGATTGTATTGTAACCTTCTTTGTTTACAGAATACATTTGGGTTGTGTTTTGGAGTGTGGGGTTTTTCACTCGTAAGGGTTTTCCCCACGTATATCTTGTGTCTCTCTTCTTGTGTCTCACTTTCTTGTGTATGTCTGCTGCAATATCTCTGTTAGTGAGTTAACATAGCTATAATTGTAAAGATAAAATTGAATTTACACTCTCCTCCCCTTATTAGATTAGTGTAGGAAGCACTTTCCACACACCTAGCTTCTTTTCAGTTCATCTGGTTTTGAAGCCAATACTTGCTTAGGTATACCCGTTGGAATATCCCTCTAGAGTCTAAGTTGAGCTTAAAGTGTAGATTCTACCCACTCCTGTTTGTTGGCCAAAATTACCCTTAACTTGTTGACAAACCTCTTTCAACTCACCCTGATGACACCCTGGCCGAGGTGATTTAGGAATGTTTTAGAGTTGCGGGTTGTAGTTATTTTGGGAACCAACACATCTCTAGTTTGTTTAGTAGGAGAATCTTGATCTCTCTAAATATCACATCATATTTGTATACTACCTTCCTTGTCTCAAGATTTCAAAATTTGTACTTGTTGGAAAGTTTCCACTAATATCCTCAAGGTTTCATTGGGCATGCTAATGGAGGTTGGTCATTTTAGGTTGAAGAATTTTTGAGGATCCTTCCTCAAGGGTCAAATACATCATGCATGAAATGCCAACAATGGAAAGGTATGCAAGATAAGGAGTGACCTACAAGCCAATCTCTATGGTTGAAATGTCAGTTCCTTTTCTACTCTAGGCTAAGCCTAAAGCTTTATGCTAAGGGGTGAAAAAGGTTAGAGATTGTAGAAAGAAAATAAAGCATAACAAAAGACTCATGTTGAAAATGAAAGGGTATTAAATACCAGAGTAGAGCTTAATATCTCACCTTGCAATAATCAACAAAAGAAACATGCATATTCATAACAGTACAGATGAATAAAGATAAACATCAATTCATGCAAAACATCTTACTTCTTATTAAGTTCATAGATTAATCACTATTACAAAACATGCACTTCTAGAAATATACTCTTGGTGCTTCCAATTGATTGTCTAAATCCTCTAAAAATTTATCCAATTTCTTATAATTAAGGATTCTAGAACAATGGCCAACAAACAAGATTCAAATTAGAATTTGTTGAAGTCCTCTGCACTTCTAGTTCTGCAAGACCAAGGCGGGTGTACCTATACAACATCTAAGGGTATTTATTGACTTATGCTATATGTTAGTGTTAAAAAGAAGGTTCTCAACAAAAATATACCAAGGAAATAATTGATTCCTATCAGATTGGCTTGACCCTTTAGCAAATCAATTCAGACCTGGATTGAGAATGAATACTAATCCAATTCTACTCCTAAAACAATAATAGAAATAGAAATGATGTTGATTGTTAAGATGGATCTAAATCAACACTTAAGCCTAGTGAGAGATCGGTGTCTAATCCCAGGGTTATAGAGTCAAGTTGCATACATCAAGTGTATCCTTCAAGCAATCTTAATTCATTACAATGGATTGATAACATCAATGCCTTGCATCAATGCTTCCTATACTTATAATTGTAAAACTATCCTTTAAACCACAATGCAAGATGAAATTAACAAAGTATTTCCCAAACAATTATTTCTCTCCTTTAGAGAAAGCCAAAGATGATACACACATTACAGAGGACTGCAAAGATGAATCAAAATATCCTTGATATTCAACGTTCATATTAACTTCATTTATTACACATATGGAGAGAATTTTGCAACCAGTATGATAATATATTCAAGATTGAAAATGATGCATTTCTCTACATACTTGAATGAAAATGATATGCAATCCTTTTCTATTTACTCTAGACTTAAGACACAAATGCACTACTGCCCAAAATAGAGATTAGAAAATCTTTACAAATGGCAATGGATTCCCTTTTATAGGAACAAGGGAGAAAACATGTTTTAGGCCATGTATAGATGTCATGTTTTCATTTGACAATCCTCACAAATCTTGTTAAAAGCAAAATATGCCAATAGGCATCCTTTAGGCATAACAAGACAAAATACTTCCCTCCTTGCAATACATCTTAGAGACAATCTAGCCATTATATTTGAGAATCAAATCATTCCCCTAAATGGGGAAGCTAATTATTTTTTCCTTTACCTACCCCACTCCTATTCATGGAAAAAAGGTCATTATGCTCCTTTGATCCCTTGCCACTATGGCTGATCATATTCATGCCAAGCTTAGCCACCCTTCATAGGAGAATACCTGCAAGGAACAAAAACCCTAAGGACACCCAAATGCTAGTGTCCTCCACAAACACATACAGATGACTCCTCATCTTTCAAGTTGAGGTTTCCAACCCTATAAACCCTCAAGATGTATGTGGAAGCCACATATAGCTGACTCTGGAAGTGTGAAAAACTCCCCAACAGAGGAAGCAATAGCAGTCGTCTGCCTAAGTTAGACAAAGAACTAACTGTTCTTGTCAACTTTCCACTTTCTTCCCATCACCAGTTGTTTCATCCCGGTGTACAATTCTCCTTCAATTGCATTTGGCAACTTGATGAATGCCATTAGCATGAGGGAGGGGAAGAAGGATCAATGGGATCAATCCTCCTCTGAGCCCAATTTGGAGTCTTGCAATAACAAAAAGTTATTGGAAACGTCAGATAGGAAACCAATTCCCCCACTAGGATGATATCAAAAGAAAATGAGGGAATGAAAGGAGTTTGATGCCTGCCACTCCACTCCACTCCATGAATCTTCCCTAAACCACCCATGCCTTAGAAACACACCCCTCACCCCTTGACTCTATATGAACAGAGTATTAACCAAGAGAAGAGGGAGATACTTCCTAAGACATAAGGTGGTAAACACAACATACAATTCATTTTTCTCTTGAAATAAGGAAAGATGCGAATAATGGGCACAAAGGGGCTCCTATTTATAGCAGAGGTGTAGGAATCCTTATGCCTGAATAGTCTTTTTTGTCAATGCCCTGATCCTTTTAATCTAGCTAGCATTACAATACTTGTAGCCTTAAATGGTAATCTCTGGAAATGTTGTCAAGGTTGCTAGAAGAGGAAATGGAGGCACTGCCATGATATCAACATCAATTGCTCATAGCCCCAAGCTTCTGCCTGTGTGAATTTCAACAAAGCCTCTATTTCCATAATGAGAGAGATGAATTAGGTATCTCGATCTTGACATTTTCCCATTTTAAACACTTAGCTTCTTGCCTCACTCTGCCTTAACATCAGGTGAAAAATCCTTACAATCCTTCCACTGGTGATATCTTACTCAACCAGATGCATCACCTTGTACAACGATGGCAAAAAGAGTTGCCAAAGAACTTTAGAATATGGCTAATTCCCCTTTTAGATCACATCCATCTTGAATCTGGAGGAGGATAATCATTCAAAATAACAGGCCAACTTTCCAATCGATGGCAGAATAGGACCAGGTACATGCTTGATTTTTGCATTTTCTGCTCTAACCTTACAACATTATCTCATTGTTTACTACACTCCACCATCATGTAGACTCATTTTTTTGAAGCCACTAGATCTATTCAAAGAACCAAATCAACAGCTACCAAAGACAGTCGGCAGACCGAGGAGTCATTTGATAACTTTGAAATCCATCAGTAGATTTATCTTGATCAATGATCTTTGCAGAAATTTGAATTTCTTCTAGTGGAGACTAGATATCTCAAAAACGATTGAAGCTTATCCGCCATGATGGCATCTCTATATCTTCACACCAAGCCATTTGGGGCCACAGTGAAGTCCTTATTTTCAGTAAAATAAGTTGCTTTATGAGTGCCGTGGACACTGTAGTCCACCTCATTAATTTCACAATTCTGGCAAAGCTATTGGATGACCCTATGGGAATTAAGAAATCCCTTATGGAGTTGATGAATCACTAGAACTGACGTGTTGTCATTTTCCATCTCACGGAGAACATTAGAAAGTTATAGCGAGATGTTGAGCTTCCGCAAAAAACTCGCTATTAGGTAACAGATAAGACACTTGAGATGACAAGGACATTATCACAATTCCATGGGGGGCTAACACACATTTTAGCAAAGGTGAAAACTTCAGGGTTGAGGAGACACAACAACATGGAGTACTGACTAGGTGCAACTTAAAGGTAAATTGCAACACATGCCTATAAGGTTGTTTTAAAAGGGGGCCCTAGTATTGACAACCTAGGAGAAGGGGCCAGTAACCTAAATGACTCAAAACACTTTGGTTACAACTTAGGATACCACAAACGATCGATAGGTGATCAACAACAAAACAAAATGCGAAGCAAACTATGACCATTATAAATAAGGTTTAGTATTTTTAGAGGGTTTTACAAGGGTTCACCAAGCCTTAGACACATGAAACTAGGGGAAAAAGGGGTTCATGAAAATGTAAGTCCAAATAGTGGTTCTAGTTGGGGATAGATGACTACAAGGTCATCATGAGGATCTAGAATCTTCGGTTGGGAAGTAGGCCCAGTGTTCAATTTTACCCTGCAACCACCTAATTTTAGATGGCTTAACTTCATAGATTGTACACCTTATATGGTGGCCCCAAGCCACCATAAGAGAAGAGATAGGCCTTTCCCCTATCATACATGTTGTTTTCCAATGATTATTTCAAACCAAAACTGGAAATACTACCACAATCCATCTGGTCACTGTTATGGATGTATACCCTTTTCATGAGACTTTTGAACCTGTCATTATCAAACTATCTTTTGCTTCTCTGATTTCTACAACCAAGTCTTGATTGCAACACATTTTCATACATCACGAGGCTAACACATTGGTCCACCACATTATGCCAACTATTGTAAAAAATTATATGATCAATGCCCTACATACTTAAGTCGAACTGAATGGAGAAGTGAAAATATTCATAATCCATTTGGTGGATGGCATTAGTAACATTATCTTCACCGATTACACTTACACCAAATTTAAAACATTCATAAGTGTTATCTTCTTGGAATACCCCATCATACATTTTCTTTAATTCATTGAAGCCACGCTTCAGCTCCAAGTCTGATAATTTAGATTGATTACGAGCAAAGGAAAGAGATATATCAACTAAGTGATCCTCTGAATTATGTCCATACAATGAACAATAGTGCTCATATGCAAACATCACTCCACCCTAAGCTGACATAAACTTGTATTCACCCACATTTTGTAGTTGATTTACTCCATCATGTAACTTGTACTAGGCAGAGAAGATTCAGCTCCCAATAGAGCCATACTCCTATCAAAATATAGATCTTGATATGGACAATCTACTTGCATCCTAGATTGACCCCCACTAAAATTTTCATTTTCTTCATATTCCTTGTCCTCTGTAAAGAGAGGATTAATTCTGCTCCAATGAGGATTATCATTCCTCATCTCTAGTGAATTTGGAGGCTCATCATAAAGTGGATTTTGCCTTATGTTCAATGTTGTCATAGAAGTTTCTACCATCTCAAAATGAGGATATAAATCATTCTCAGCATCAATATATTCAAAATTGTCATAATAACTAAAGGAGCATGAAGATAAACTTTTAGAATCACTTGTACCATCAATAACTATCCTTTTAGACTCGTCTCCTAAAACTCCACCAAGGCAGGCAATTTGTTCATCAATAGACAGACATGCTCCCTCATGATCTTTCACATCTGCAAAATTTTTAACTGAAGCATTGCATTCTATTTTGACTTCATAAGTGTCACCACGATCATCAAAGGGATGATCGTATACACTATTATCATAATTGATATAGTAGGGAAATTTAACTACTACAAAGTCATGTCTGAATTCTTTAAAAGGCATGCTTACACACCCCTGTTTAGCATCACCCACCTTGTGAGATACTTCATCATGTTGAATACTTGGACCCTTCCCTATTTTTGGACCAACAGGTCTACAATGAGGATTGAACCCATATACATCCCTTTGTCTATTATGTCCAATTTTTGGAATATTATAGCTATAATCCTCATCCGCACAGCCAATGAACTGATCATGATCATCAACCTTTTCACTATAATACAAATCTTCTTATTTTATTTTACTCATTGCTCATATGTGGAGTACTACATCTGGGCTCATACAGAGCCCTTAACCCACTATCATCTGGATGACGACATGGTGAGTTCACTATGCTATTTGAGCTATTGTACTCTTGACAAACATTGTTACTTCCTGTTCTTGATCCACCCCTTGCATTTGTGTGAGTTGTTTTAATACACTCTATACCTGCAAACTTATGTCTCTTAGTCATGGTATATTTCAAATTATTCTCAATATCCATGGCTACAGAATATGCCTGATGAACTATTGTGGGATCCTTGTCTCTTATTAAGTAACTCATTTCTTCATCGAATGCACCTAGGTCAATAACTAGACACATTGCATCACTTGGTCTTACAATTTCAGGGATATCCCTCACAACCTTTGCAAATCTCAGGTTGAATGTTGAAACTAACTCATCCTTTTCTTGCTGAATGCTCATAAACTTACTGATCACTAAACTCATATTGACCCTCTCACTAAACTGCTCCATGAAAACTACCTTGAGCTCATCCCAAGAAATGATTAAGCATGCCGGTAAATAGGAGAACCAATCCCTTGCTTTATCTTTTAAGGATTGAACAAAAATATTCATGACCACATCTTTAAATTCTACCTCATAGTCTCCTATTACGTCAATGAAATCCTGCAGATGCCTACCTGCTGTTTCAAGCTTACTGCCACTAAATTTTGGCAGTGTATCTCAGATTTCATGGGGTACATGATTTGGAAAACCATGAAGTTTATGGCTCTATATTTTTCAATAGTGAAACCTATTTGATAACACATCTGGGGCCACTCATTGTGCATTGTTACATTTGAAACTATACAGGGATGCATAGGTTGATGACATAATTTCCTATGCCTTTACATGTTTTTCCACATTAACTTTGTAGTTACACACAGGAAACTCAATTCTCTGTTACAACATGATCTTTAGCTTTTACAATGCACATTTTTCTTTTAGCTTGCCTAAGATTTTTAAATGAATCTCTCCAAAAATATGCATGTTTCATAATACAAGATGCAATCTAGTAACATATAAGTATGCAAGCCTATCATTACTTTTTTCCTTTCTCTTAGTGCTTAGTTTTCACGTGATAAGGAACCAGATTATTCTCAAGGCCTTCCATAAACTACCTTCAAACATAGAACTATCATTCATAGGGACATGAACATGTAAAATACCTGGAAGTGTGTTATAGCTGCTGCAAATTCTCTTCCTTACTAGAAACTACGAGTATTGAGATATTTTTCATATTTTCATTCTAGTTCTTTCTCACATAGTCGCCACCTCCTTTCATAGAGGACTAAAATTTAAATAGCACAAAGCTCTTTCAAAGCTTACTTTCATTTTGGGTTTTCTCCAATAGTAGAGCCACATAATATTTCTTCAAACATACAAGTTTTTACACACACAATATGCCTCTTCTTTGATCAACCAGCTAGGAGAACATCAGAGTTGCCACCCTTTTCAGGGAATAATAATTATGATGCACTTGTGCAAACTTTAAATACCCATGACAAACTACTGGACTATCTTTTGATAGTTCCACAATAAGTCCCCAGTAGAGTCACCAATCTGTTGGTGCTTCCAACTGATTGTCTGAATCCTCTAAAGATTTAGCCAATTTCTTGTAATTAAGGATTCTAGATTAGTGGCCAACCAATAGGATTCAACTTAGAATTTGTTGAAGTCCTTTGCACTTCTGGTTCTGCAAGACCAAGGCAGGTGTACCTATAGAACATTTAAGGGTATTTATTGACTTATGCTAGATGTTGGTGTTAAGCAGAAGGTTCTCAAAGAAAATATACCAAGGAAATGACTGATTCCTAATAGATTGGCTTGGTCCTTTGGCAAATTAGTTCAGACCAGTATTGAGAATGGATACTAATCTAATTCCACTCCTAAAACAATAATAGAAATAGAAATGATCTTGATTGTTAAGATGGATCTAAACCAACACTTCAGCCTAGTGAGAGATCAGTGCCTAATCCTGGGGTTATAGAGTCAAGTTGCATACAACAAGTTTATCCTTCAAGCAATCTTAATTCATTACAATGGACTGATAACATCAATGCCTTGCATTAATGCTTTCTGTACTTAGAATTGTAAAACTATCCTTTAAACCACAATGCAAGATGAAATTAACAAAGTATTTCCCAAGCAATTATTTCTCTCCTTGAGAGAAAGCCAAAGACAATACACACGTTACAGAGGACTGCAAAGATGAATCAAAATATCCTTGATATTCAACATTCATATTAACTTCATTGATTACACATATGGAGAGAATTTTACAATGAGTATGAAAATATATTCAAGATTCAAAATGATGCATTACTCTACATACTTGAACACAAATGATATGGAACCCTTTTCTATTTACTCTAGACTTAAGACACAAATGCACTACTGCCCAAAATAGAGATTCGAAACCCTTTACAAATGGCCATGGATTCCCTTTTATAGAAACAAGGGAGAATTAAACAAGCTTTAGGCCATGTACATATGTCATGTTTTCATTTGACAATTCTCACAAATCTTGTTAAAAACAAAATATGCCAATAGGCATCCTTTAGGCATAACAAGACAAAATACTTCCCTCCTTGCAATACAACTTGGAGAGAAACTGGCCGTTATATTTGAGAATCAAATCATTCCCCTAAATGGGGAGGCTAACTGTTTTGTCCTTTACCTACCCCACTCCTGTTCGTGGAAAATAGGTCATTATGCTCCTTTGATCCCTTGTTGTTGTGGCTGATCATATGCATGCCAAGCTCAGCCACCCTTCACAGGAGAATACCTGCAAGGAACAACAACCCCAAGGACAACCAAATGCCAGTGTCCTCCACCTTGCACCACCTTCCAGACACATACACATGACTCCATCTTTCAAGTTGAGGTTTCCAACCACCTCAACCCTCAAGATGTATGTGGAAGCCACATATAGCTAACTCTTGAAGTGCAAAAAACTCCCCAATAGAGGAAGCATCAACAGTCACCTGCCTAAGTTAGACAAAGGACTAATTGTTCTTGTCAACTTTCCACTTTCTTCCCATCACTAGCCGTTTCATCCTGTGGATAGTTCTCCTTCAATTGCAGCTAGAAAATTGATGAATGCCATCAGCATGAGGGAGTGGAAGAATGATCAATGGGATCAATCCTCCTCCAAGTCCAATTTGGAGACTCACAATAACAAAAAGTTATTGGAATTGCCAGACAGAAAACCAATTCCTCCACCAGGATGATATCAAAAGAAAACCAGGGAATGAAAGGAGTTTGATGCTTGCCACTTGGCTCCATGAATCTTCCCTAAACCACCCATGCCTTAGAAACATACCCCTCACCCCTTGACTCTGTATGAATAGAGTATTAACCAAGAGAAGAGGGAGATACTCCCTAAGATATAAGGTTGTAAACACAACATACAATTCATTTTGCTCTTGAAACAAGGAATGATGTAAATACTGGGCACAAGGGGGCTCCTATTTATAGCAGAGGAGCAGGAATCCTTACGCGTAAATAGTATTTTTTGTCAATGCCCCAATCCTTTTAATCCAACTAGCACTGTAGTACTTGTAGCCTTAAATGGTAATCTCTGGAAATCTTGTCAATGCTGCCAGAAGAGGAAATGGAGGTGCTACCCTAATATCAACATCAATTGCTCATAGCCCCAAGCTTCTGCATGTGTGAATTTCAACAAAGCCTCTATTTCCATATTGAGAGAGTTGAATTAGGTATCTTGATCTCAATATTTTCCCATTTTAAGTACTTAGCTTCTTACCTCGCTTTGCCTTAAGATCAGGTGAAAAATCCTGACAATCCTTCCACAGGCAATATCTTACTCAAATAGATGCATCACCCTATACAACGACAACAAAAAGGGTTTCCAAAAAACTTTAGAATATGGCCAATTCCCCTTTTAGATCACATCCATCTTGAATCAAGAGGAGGACAATCGCTCCGAATAACAAGCCAACTTTCCAATCGATGGAAGAATAGGACCAGGTACATGCTTGATTTTTGCCTTTTCTACTCCAAGTTTACAACATTATCTCATTGTTTACGACACTCAACCATCATGTATACTCATTTGTTTGAATCTATCAAATCTATTCAGAGAACCAAATCAACGACTACTGAGATAGTCGACAGACTGAGGATTCATTTGACAACTTTGAAATTTAGGCGTAGATTTATCTTGATCAATGGTCTTTGCAAAAATTTGAATTTCTTCCAGGGGAGACTGAATATCTCAAAAAATCCTAAAGTGTATCCACCATGTGGCATCTCTGCATCTTCACGCTAAGCCATTTGGGGCCATGACGAAGTCCTTATCTTTAGTAAAACAAGTTGCTTTATGAGCTTCGCAGACACCGTGGACACTGCAGTCCACCTCATTACTTTCCCAGTTCTAGAAAATCTATTGGACGACCCTATGGGAATTAAGAAATCCCTCATGGCACTGATGAATTACTGTAACTATCATTCTGTCATTCTCCATCTCACGAGGGACAGTAGAAAGTTCCAGCAAGATGTTGAGCTTCCGCGAAGCACTCAATATTAGGTAATAGATAAGACACTCGAGTTGATGAGGACATTATTACAATTCTGCATGGGACCAAAACATATTTCAGTGAAGGAAAAAACTTTAGTGAAATGAAGACACAATAGCGTGGAGTGTTGACTAGGCACAACTTAAAGGTAAATTGCAGCACGTTCCTATAAGGTTGTTTTAAAAGGGGGCCCCAGTACCAATGACCTAGCAGAATGGGCTGATAACCTAATTGACTCAAAACACTTGGGTTACAAGTTAGGATACTAGGAATGACTGATAAGTGGTCAACAACAAATCAAAATGTGAAGCAAACTATGACCATTGTAAATAAGGTTTAGTATTTTCAGAGGGTTTTACAAGGGTTTACCAAGCCTTATACACATGAAACTAGGGGCAAAAAGGGGTTCATGAAAATGCATGTCCAAACACATACAATGAGGCTCCCTTATATAGAAGGTAAGAGAGGCTAGAATGAACTAACATGTCAGGCTCAAAAGCTTAGCCATGCAAGTGTAATTCCTTGAGAGTTGGCCAATACATTAGGCTCTATAGCTTAGTTTTACAAAGAATCATCTATACTATGAATGGACATGGAGGATAATATTTATAAACTAATCTACCCTACCCATAGTGAGTTTCCCACCTATTTTACATTTTAAATTTGAATATGAATAAGAAATTGTTGTAACTGGGATCAACTGGACAAAATGAAAGCACCAGTGGAGTCACAAAAGTCAAGCAATCAAACTCTCCTACAGAGTTGTGAGAAACAAAAAATTTGCAAGCAAATGATCAACACAAGAATGGATGTAATCAACCATGTATTAACTGATGAAATGATGTACATATAGGTGTCTTAGAAGAACTAACTTCCAAGAATAATGGAGTTGACTCCCACTAACATGAAGTGGTGGTGAGTTACTTCCACAAAACTCATGAGAGGTGGCGAGCTAACTCGAACAAACTAGGACTCCTAAGTAGACACCTAAGTAGGCTTAACACCAAGTGTATTTTACCCATGTGCAAGATAATATATACACTAACACCCCCCTTAAGCATAGCTTAGGTGGGCACAAAGTAAAAATTGGGTCATGAAAACTAGAGCTGATGAGGTACCCAAGTACAATGCAATCTCTCATAAAGTGGAGAAAGGAAGCAAACCCAGTGGGAAAAAGCTTCCCTCCAAAAAAGAGAAAATAAAGCAAAGAGAACTAGAAGGTCCCCTAAAGATGATAATCCTGAAATCCTTGCAGCATAGGGCCCATGTGTGCCTCCACAAAGAAGAGAAATAAAGTCAACATCGAATGTCACATAGCAAATACTGTAGTAGGTCCATTTACAACAAATGATGCCTCTTCCTTTTGGAAGATAGAAACCGTAAGATGTCAAACTGCTGAATTCCCACTCAAGTGGAATGTATGAAGGAATCAAGATGTATAGTTCCAGAAGTTGCTCATGTTTCCCAATGTTGATGTTGAAATGAGTCACAACCTATTTAGGGGAAAATTGGATTTATAAATGTTTTAGTGTTTTGATGTTTAAATCCTTCTCTCCACTATACATTCAAGGATCTAGGGTTGAGTGGCGAGCACTATCATACCCTAGTTTGCTTGTGAGATGTAGGGAAACTTGGATTAGGGAATTTAATTATCAATTTTCCTTCTCTTATGCTTAATTGACCATTAAAACCCTAATTATGCAAATAAGGTAACAAATTGATGAATAACAGAAAAAGCTCTTACAGATAGGAGTAGAATACCAAATCACAGAGTACTTGATTTTGGGGTTCCGAAGCATAACAGTTAGGGACACTAGAGTGGGCGCCCTAGTCCAAGGTACCAACTTCTTCACGGGATCCGGATCTCCTTCCGACACTGATCAACCTTGTAACTTCTATTTATAGAAATTTAGCTTCAGAGGACACTAGAGCGAGCACCCAAGTCCTGGAAATGCTCATGTGTCTTATTTTTCTTCAGATCCTAAATCCTTGATGTCTGCCAATCCTTCCTGCAAATTCACTTTTCCCAAATGCGACACCTGTAACCTGCAATCACAAGACTTGGTTTGGGGCTTGTGGTGTTTAGAGGCTTACCTCAGTCAAGCCTCGGAGGACACTTAAGTCTTTGAACACCATTGTTAGATAAAGAGTGCATGCCCTTGTGAGGCAGAGGAAAAAACCAAAGGAATCAATGATGAAAACACAATATAATGTCACCTTGTAGTGAATCTCTCACGGGAGGAAGATGCTCTTCATTCCATGAGGAAATTGATGCTCAAATCTGTAAAATATCAACACACAAAACACACAAGTTTGCTCTTGCAACACAATGAAAGCCTTGAATCACCTTGAGAACACAATAACTTGCTAGGAATCATCTAGTTGAAATCTAGTTTACAAATGAATGCCTAAATGTGCTTTTATATGCAACTACAAGCACTTCCTCCAAGATTTCAAAAATCAAAACTTACTGTGTCGGCAAAAGGACCAAATAATGGTCATAAACTGACACCCAAAAATTAGGGCTACCCCAAAATAGGGTAGGACTAGGGTGCTAGAGCCCAAGTCCCCCCCTATTTTGGGCAGGGTGCAGCTCAAGGGGTCCTCCTAGGTCCACTTTTCTATGAAAACTAGGCCTCATTGCATCAGGATGCCAAAATATGAACTAAGATGTCCTAAATGCATGTAAAAGACCCGGGAGCTAAACCTTATGAGGGAAAAGCCCCTAAGGGGACATTTTCTGACGTTACATTTAGCCCCCACTTTAATGTATGTATAAACACAAGGCCAATACATGCATTAAAGTAAGGTCACAAACACAAGAAACATGCTAAGCACGGAAAAGACACACCAATCACATAGGAGACAATAACAGGCACGTACAACACAAAGAAGACAGTTACAGTCACGCAGAACATGAAGAATATAGTCAATGCATAGAAGACACATTAATACATGGAAGACATAAATGATATCTTTTCTTTTCTTTTTCTCATATGTATGAAATGTAAATGCAAGTATTGGAAAGTAAATAAACCTCCCATAATACAGGATGCACTACCTTAGGGCATAGGTCTCTGTATATATGGGGCAACACACACGCAAGACATGCAAAACCTCCCAAAATGCAGGAAGCTATGCCTGAGGGCGCTGGTCTCTGCATATGGGGCAACAACATGCCACACAAAACAAGCACGCCAAAACACACACACTTGAAGACACGGAGAAAACACGGCAGACAAGTGATGGAGTGTACCTATTTCTAGGTCCAACACCATCTCAGGCACATTACAGGCACACACCAATGATTGGGCTTCTCTACAACAATCGCTGAAAACATGCTTAAGGGTTGAGTTAGTCACAGAACCGCTCCCCACCTCCGCAGAGGACTTTTGAAAATGACAAGATGATGCAATCTGCTCTAAGAAATACACCATCCCTGCATCTACAGAGGGCTTAAGATAAAAAGGATATACATGATATCCTGCCTCTGCAGAGGGCTTACATGATTGATTGATTAATTGCAAACAAACTCAAGATGCACGATACACTACTCTGGGGCACAAGTCTTTGTATCTGAGGTCAAACACATTGCTAACATCTATAATAGACAGCTTACCTTATATATGCCCCCACCTTAAGGAGGTTGATATCATTTAACGATATCAAGCACGTTAAGGTAGGAAGAAGACACACAAGGGAATACCAACTTTTGCAAAGCCCATGCCCCCTAGAGGTGACATGTACTTTACGATCTCCAAATATTCCCACAAAACATCCCTGCAAGAAACATGTTAGTGTCTACAACATCATGATAAACAACAACACCGATGCATATGATTAACTACACAAAGAGCCAAGGTTATACAATGAATTTGGAATTCGAGGATAACTGTAGGGCTATATCACAAAGCTCTCTGAATCGAGTATCACCGAGGCTAGATTCAAAGAAAAACAAAGGTGCATAGAGTAGCAGTATTGTTAAGGTTTGTAAGTGCGATAAAAACATAATCAAATTCACTACACGGAAAGCACGAGTGCTTCCACTAGCCAAGCATCGGATAAGATATACAACCCCATCATCATATTAGGAACTAAGTCCTTTTTTTGATTGCTCTCGAAAGGGACACTAGGTCCACATTAGTATAAATGTTTTTTGTCATCCGCCTGCTAGATGGAAACACTAGAGGAAGGGAAATAATAAATAAGAGAGGAGAAACAAATGTCTTCAGGACAGTCATGTAGGAGGGTGCCCCTAGTGTCACCAATCACAACGCTATGTTCGTAAGACACAACACACAACAATGAAATCAGAGAGAGGCAATTTAGAAGAATGATGATACAAATAGAAGGTCACAATAGAGGTGATCTCTTGGTATCCCGAACCTTACAGGAGAATCTGAGGTCATCCCAGGAGGTCTAAACAACACATAACACATCACGGGGCAAGCACATCACAAGAGAAATAAAGGGTTAGAGATACTTACTTGGTAGCACCATCATTAAGAACCTGGATATCTGTCATGTTGTTTTGATCTTGTTGAATTGACATTAAGTGTAGGATGACGGTGTTGGCAAGAGACACTATATGGATTCATGGTTGTTGTCATTGATGGCAACAAAGGTCATCCCACATATCCGCAAGTCATGATGTGTCTCTACCGGAAGTCAGAATAAAGAATGTTGTGGTCCGGTGAAGAAGAACAGAGCATGTGGCAAGGTCCGACAGATTGGTCCGGATCTCTCAGAGGAAGTGTCTTGGTGCAGTGCGGATTTGGGGAAGTCAAGAGGACTACCTTGAGTGGTATATTCCAAGGATTTAGCCTCCGGTGATGGACAAGGAAAAAGATATGAATGGTTGAGTACCGGATTCCTGAGAGACAGTGAAAACAGAGGAAGAACTGACTGGCAGAGTATCAGACTGCTTTCCGGATGTGTTACTGTTGATGACAGAGGTTGTGAAGGCATGAATCATGTTTGGCCGACATGATTAATGATATCTACAAGTATATGCTTGATCCGCATTGCTTGGTGAGGAAGGATTCAGCCGACAGAATGAGAGCTTGTAAGAAACTAGACTGTTCCGGATGCCGACTAGAAAAGTGATGAAATTACTTATGCGGATATATATAGAGGATGGATTTAGTTGTGAAGGGTGTGATGGTGTGTAGATATATGTGAATAAGTCCAGACAAGAGCAGAGGTAGCAAAAAGGATCCGGTATGTGAAAGATAGCAGAATAAAGAACAGAGGAAAGATGAAGTGCAGCAGATCAGTGTACTGAGCCTAACTGGAACTGAACTCCAGCATATGCAGATGCTTCCAATCAGTTCAAGACTGTGATTCTCATCACTTTGTAGACAGTGTGTCTTCTTGTAGGCAGTGGGCCTCTTGTGA
The DNA here is from genome assembly GCA_027924645.1 of Cunninghamia lanceolata. Taxonomy (NCBI): domain Eukaryota; kingdom Viridiplantae; phylum Streptophyta; class Pinopsida; order Cupressales; family Cupressaceae; genus Cunninghamia; species Cunninghamia lanceolata. Next base: position 1,957,602 of record BSBN01000716.1, on the reverse strand, counting down.
ACAGTATGCTCGGGCAGTGAGCCCTAATTGGCAAGTGCCATTTTTGTAATTTCCTATTCTTCTAACAGAGAATAATTTTGGGTTAATCACCCCGTGGTTTTCTCCCTTAACAGGGTTTCCACGTCAAAAATACTGTGTCATGTGTTTCTTATTTCATGATTAATGTTTTTGTGTTTGATTCTATGCTGCATCAATTAAAAGGAAAGTTCAATAAGGGAAATAATTAGGATAACTGATTCACCCCCCCTCTCAGTTATCAACAATTGGTATCAGAGCTAAGTTCCTCCTAATAGAGCCTAACAGCTTGAGGAAGATCTGGGATTTCAAATGGATGCATATGGTCTAAGGGAGCAACTCAAGACTGCTCTTGAGGATCTTGAATAGTCAAATTCTGAAGTCAGTGAATTAAAGGAAAGACTCAAACAGGCTGATGAATTCATGAGAGAATTAAAAGACAAACTAAGTCTCTCTATGAAAAAGAGAAAGGAGCTGCTCCAATAGTTGGCAAGACAAAGTGAAGAAAGCAATACAAATGAAGAATTGACTGAGCAAACCAAGTTATGTGAAAAGTTATCAAAAGAAGTCATTATGTTAAGACATGAAATGGAATCAGGAACTATAAAGTTTACTCAAGAGATTGAAGAAAAAAGAAAGGCTGAAGACAATCTAAGACAATCTCTTAAAGAAAAATCAGAAGAATGCCACCAAATGGACAGGATTATCAGACATCTTGAATCTAATCTTGAAGATGCCAAAGATAATGAAGGAAAACTTGAGGATCAAATTGCCTCTCTCAAAAGAGACCTTCAAACAACAAATGAATATAAAGAGAAATTCAAGATAAGTTCTGCTCAACTTGAAGTTCTTCTTGGAAGTCAAAAGAGGACAGATGACAAGTATGGTTTGGGATATGAGAAAGGAGAAAGCTCCGGATCCGGTCAGAAGAATCTTGGATCAGAAAATCCAAGGAGCAGGCCTAGAAGACCTCCGGTAAGACAGCCAAATGCTCAAAGATATCCATCCTTCAATGGATACTGCCACAGCTGCAACCACTTTGGTCACAAAGCTAATCAGTGCAGAATGAGAATGAATCAGATTAATTCATCCTTCTCCGGACAGTGCTTCAACTGCAAAAGGTATGGACACAAATCCCATGAATGCAGAATTATGCAAGTAAACAAATCATTCAAAGGTAGATGCTTCACATGCAATAGAGTAGGTCATATGGCTAATCAATGCAGATCAAGAGGATATCAGTCAAATATGCAAAGAAATGTTATTTGCCAAATCTGCAATAGGTCCGGTCATAATGCTAAAGTCTGCAAAAACAAGAATCAGGACAAAAGAGGTCCGGTGTATAATCAGAATCAAGACAAGGGTAAACAAAAGATGAATGCGGATGAGGTTAGGAATTAGATGAGCAAGATTTGGGTGAAGAAAAGTTCAGAGAATGTAGAGGTTGGATCCGCACCAGACTCTGGTGCTGATATTTCTTCTGGAAATTAAAAAGTGAGCTCAGGCTCAGGGGGAGACTCAAAGAAAATCTTGTTCCCCCAGCCAAACAAGTGGTGCCGGATGTGGCACAAGATGCGGATCAAAGGGTTTGTAGATATGAGTCTTGAGATACTTCAGTCAAGTTTTCAGAGGTCCGCATGGAGTTATGAAGAAGCTGTGATCGATCAAATAAGACCTGTTCAGGGAGATGCTCCGGTATGATAAAGGATTACAAAAAGGTCCGGAAAGATCCGGAAATGCACTATCTTGTTCTGCGGATTGGACAGAGTGTTTGGGATGTTCTTGTAATATGTTACCTCGATTTATTCATGATTGAAAGATCCGGATGATATCCACAGATCAGGACTAATCTGGGATACTCCAAGCTATCCAGACAAGGCAAACCGGAATGATGTAGGTGAAGCATTTATTGCAGACAGATATTAGGGTTCGCGGAGCAATTTAAGGGATTTCTCAAAGGTCATTTGCTCATTCTGCACTCGAGAAGAAGCGAAAAGTGGAGCTCTGCAACAAGGTTCATCAAGCACACCAAGGATCTCCTACCGAAGTTATTGCATAAAGAAATCAATCCAACCACTCCGTGCAAACCGAAGGCGCATAAGGTATTCTCCGTTTTTCATTACCTCACTTCAAATCTTTGAAGAATGGCTACTCCAAACATAGTTAAGATCTCTGATAGACCTCGCCCCTCATTCAAGAAACATCCCTACAAATCATTGGAGGTAGATCCACTAGGAGCCTTCTCTAGTGTTCCTCACGGAGTTTTACATACCGAAGACATTAGGGTTTACATACATGCAAGCATTAAAGAATTTGGGGAATTCAAATTAAGAGACCTCTATCACAAGCAACTGATAGACAATGCTTTTGAGCTTAAACCAGAGTATAAGGATATCCAGAAGAAACAATTTGAGCAATTTATTCATTTCCCCTGCTTTGAAGAAGATGAATGGGTCCGGTATGTACTGAGCAGGATGCATGACAACTTTCTATGGCTAGATAGACCCTGCAAGATCACAAAAGAGGCAATTAGAGCAGTAACTGGTCTATACTCTTCCGGAGGGGTACCTATCCTCAAATCTGTCAAGAACAACATTGTAACTGAGGCCACCGGATCAAAATTTGACAAGAGGGCAATGACCATTGAAGATATTTCGGATCCAGATATCAAATATGCATCAATGATAATAGGATACAAGATCTATCACTCCAGCAGGGAGAATTCTGTATCCGGAACTGCAGTATACACTGCCTATGAAATGCTAAGAAAGAATGCAGAATATGATCTCTGCGAACTACTGCTAAGCCAATTAATGGAAAATATACAGAAAATCAAGAAGGATAAGAAGAATTCCTTTAAGTATGGTACTCTTATTGTATGTCTATTCTTCTACTTCATGAATGAGCTACCCGGAACAAGTGGATGGGTATGGCAGAATGACAAACCTGTTGCAGTCCAGATAAGAGACTACTTGCATGGACTTGGGGATGCAAAAGCGAGAAATACAGCTCTATGGGGATACTTCAAAAACTTTCAGAGCATGATGCAAGCAAGAGAGAGAATTCCCCAGTCTCTTGTTGAAAAATACAAAGACTCAGTGTGTTTTATGGTTGACACTGATCAGTGCCTAATGGAGGCAGTGGAGCCAAGGACTGTCTGGATCATGCCCATGGGGTATGAAGTGGATGAACAGATAGTGGAGCTGCATGTTCAACACATGCTAAGTCAGCCCAAAGATCCTAAGGCAGAAAGGTTTGGAACCTTTGAGGAGCTGAGTGTAAAAATACATGTAGAACTCAGGGAACCTGAGATTAAAAGAAAAGTGAGAAAAGAAGTAGAGCACATTGCTCAAGGCCTAGGCATCTCAAAAGAGGCACTTGATGCCAGCCGGGAAAAGAGGAGGAAGGCTGAGGAAGAAGAGAAGAGTAAAGAAAGTGCTCCGGTTGAAGCTCCCACCCGGACCAGATCATCAAAGAGATCTGCACCTCCCTCAACCAAAAGTTCAAAACCGGAAGTCCAGGCATCCGGTAAGAGATCCAAGACAAAAGCCACAAGGGCTTATGGAAGCCAAAAGGATGAAGAGGAAACAGAGTCAGATGAGGGAATAAAAGAAATAAAGAAACAGAAAAAGAAAGGATCTGGTAAGCCCTCCACAGGCCAAGATAAGGATGAAATGGCAGAGGTATCTGTTGAAAAGCCCACTCTGTCTCTAGAGAGCATAATCAAGTCGGTCACGGTGGATGGAAACCTTCAACCAATGACTGAATCTTATGATGACTTCAGTGAGGCCGACCAAAAGACTCTGCAGGAGGCCACAGTCAAATATCTTAACATATATAATAAGGCTTTCATTGAAATCATATCTCTTATTCCTAAAAGCCTAGAAAAGGAATTGGAAGTAAGAAAGAATAATGCTCATGCTAAAGATCTTGAGATCCGGGAGCAGATAGCTATTCAGCTATATCCTCAAATTGATCCCAAGACAATGAACATTATCTTCAAAGACTGCAAAGATGAGTTCAGAAGCAAAGCCAGGATGAATCAACTCATGCTTGGTGAGACTGACAAAGTGGCCCAAGAAACAGAAGAGATCCTCCGGAAGGCCTTCAAAAGGTTCAATCTTCCTGTTGTAGAGGACTTAGGTATAGAAACACCTGAGGACTTGGGACCCTCTGCTCCAGAAGAAGTGGCCCATGAACAAGCTAGCATCTCTCCTCCGGTTACCCCTACAGTCTCCGGATCCAAAGAAGAAGAGCAATTACAGGAAAAGGAAGCAGTGGTGAAAGACAAAGAGGTTGACAGCTCCAAGACTGCAGAAGAAAAGAAACATCTGTCTCCGGCAAGAGACACTGCACAAACTATTCAACAATTTTTGAGCAAAGAAACTTTAGAGATTGATGAACCGGAGCTTCTAAAAGGCCCATTCGACTTTGACTCTCTCTCTCCGGTACAAACAATGAAGATAGCTTCATTTGCAAATGCCAAGGCAAATGAAAAGCTCCTGAAGTCTCATATGGAAGACTGTGAGTTGATAGAGGCTGCTTCCGGAGTACTTGTAAAGATTATGCCATCAATCCAAATAGATCCGACAGCCTCCACTTCCGGTAATCTAAAAACCTTAGTCAGCAGTGTTGATACACATTTTGATTCTCTAGAAAAATCAGCTGAAGAAAAGGTCCAGAAGGAATTTTTGGATAAGAGATTTTCAGAAATATTAGAATTAATCTCTAAAGATAGGAAGATTGTAAGCATTGGAATAAAGAGCTTAGAGAATGCTCTTAAGGATGGCGGTGACATCTATAAATTTTGTATATCCTGGTCAAAGGCAACAGCAGCATTTGACAAGAAAATAAAAGAGGAACAGGATAAGCTACAAAGCTTATCTCAAAGTTTTGATCCTCTCTCTTCCTCTATAATAAATCAAGAATGTCAGACTATTGCAGTCTTGAATGAAATAAAGAATCTTGAGAAGGAAAGAAAGAACATCACTAACCGGATGGGAGAACTTAGAAGGATTATAATCCCTAAGTTGGAAACTATGCATGAGGCCATCAGTGATGCTCAGACCACCGCCCAAACAAAAGATCCGACAGATCTCAAGCGGGCAGAAGCTTTTGCATTTTTGTTAAGTGGTCACATTTCAATTTTGGATAGAATGAAGCAAAGTTGGGCTACAGAAATGATCCAATTACAGACATCCTTTGCAGACATTCTTCAGTACATGTGAGTATGTAAATATGCGGCTATATATAGAAAATTTTTGAAAATTTTGGTGTGCGGACCCTACCCTTTGCCATTGATGTCAAAGGGGGAGTGAGGAGCAGTGAAAAATGAGGAATCCAACTAAGGGGGAGTTCCAGAAATTGTATATAAAGACAGAGCATCAGCAAAGGGGGAGCATAGTGAAAACACTTAGTCATTTTTCACTAAGTGTTGCCATCAATGCCAAAGGGGGAGATTGTTGGCAAGAGACACTATATGGATTCATGGTTGTTGTCATTGATGGCAACAAAGGTCATCCCACATATCCGCAAGTCATGATGTGTCTCTACCGGAAGTCAGAATAAAGAATGTTGTGGTCCGGTGAAGAAGAATAGAGCATGTGGCAAGGTCCGACAGATTGGTCCGGATCTCTCAGAGGAAGTGTCTTGGTGCAGTGCGGATTTGGGGAAGTCAAGAGGACTACCTTGAGTGGTATATTCCAAGGATTTAGCCTCCGGTGATGGACAAGGAAAAAGATATGAATGGTTGAGTACCGGATTCCTGAGAGACAGTGAAAACAGAGGAAGAACTGACTGGCAGAGTATCAGACTGCTTTCCGGATGTGTTACTGTTGATGACAGAGGTTGTGAAGGCATGAATCATGTTTGGCCGACATGATTAATGATATCTACAAGTATATGCTTGATCCGCATTGCTTGGTGAGGAAGGATTCAGCCGACAGAATGAGAGCTTGTAAGAAACTAGACTGTTCCGGATGCCGACTAGAAAAGTGATGAAATTACTTATGCGGATATATATAGAGGATGGATTTAGTTGTGAAGGGTGTGATGGTGTGTAGATATATGCGAATAAGTCCAGACAAGAGCAGAGGTAGCAAAAAGGATCCGGTATGTGAAAGATAGCAGAATAAAGAACAGAGGAAAGATGAAGTGCAGCAGATCAGTGTACTGAGCCTAACCGGAATTGAACTCCAGCATATGCAGATGCTTCCAATCAGTTCAAGACTGTGATTCTCATCACTTTGTAGACAGTGTGTCTTCTTGTAGGCAGTGGGCCTCTTGTGAGCAGTGTGCTCGGGCAGTGAGCCCTAATTGGCAAGTGCCATTTTTGTAATTTCCTATTCTTCTAACAGAGAATAATTTTGGGTTAATCACCCCGTGGTTTTCTCCCTTAACAGGGTTTCCACGTCAAAAATACTATGTCATGTGTTTCTTATTTCATGATTAATGTTTTTGTGTTTGATTCTATGCTGCATCAATTAAAAGGAAAGTTCAATAAGGGAAATAATTAGGATAACTGATTCACCCCCCCCTCTCAGTTATCAACAGACGGGAGGCTTTCTTTTTTTAAAAGGATTCTATCCAATGCCGCTTGAGTACTGTGTTGAAGTGGATTCTATAGGTACTTGAATTCCTTATTGATTTACACCACATCCCTTACCTACATAGTCATTATGTTTATACAAAATTTGAAATCCATGACCATATAGAGAATCCAGTTCCTTAGAGGAAGGTGAAGCCTCATAGGTATCATAATTTGTAGTATCAGTTAGAGTGTTGTCTTTATTTTCAACCAAGGAGACTTTATTGTTCTTAGATGCTTCAAAAAATTGCTTAGACGAGATCGATGCTACTTTTGATGTGTCGAGGTTATTAAGTTTATAATCCCCTATGCTGCAAGCATTAAAATCTAATGAACCCCAATCATCATCAAAAAGTATATTTGATGGTTTAGATTCCTTCATAACATCATTTGTGGCTAGAGGCTTTGATAAATCACCTCGTAAATTATTTAAGATCATATGATTGTGAACTAGTTTTTGCTTTTCAATATGCAAATAGTTATTTGGTTCGGGATTAGTATGAATGCTATGAAGTTTACCTTTGAATATAAATTTGATTGAATGATGCAAGGTGGAAGGGACTGCCCCAAATGCATGAATCCACGGTCTACCAAGAATCATGTTGTAAGATAAAAAACTAGGCATGACATGAATCAGGGTAGGCACAATCATAGGTCCCACTTGTATAGGTAAAGTTATAGTACCTACGGATTGTCATCCAACATTGTCAAAACCAGGGATACTTAATGGTTCCAGCTTGATGGTAGATGTATAAACTTTAATCTTATGTAATAAGTCAATGCCACAAACATTAAGAGCTGATCCATTATCAATCATAACTCATTTTACCAACGTTCTATTTACTGTGACAAAGATTATAAGAGGATCATATTGGTTTTGAATTTCAATTGATGGTAATTCCTGTGGTTGAAAGAGAATATCTATTTTTGTCGCATGCATACTATCCAATACAACTGCTACATCATTAGGCTTAGCAGTATGTGGGACACTCACCTTTTGCAAAGCTTCTTGGAGCATTCCATGGTATGTAGGCAATGTTTGTATTAAATCCCAAAGAGTGATCTTAGCTGAAGTAGTGTGAAGCTATTTGACAAGATCATACTCTTGACCACTTTTATGAGTAAGACAAGGTGGTTGAGGGAGCATAGGTTGAGAACATGGAAGAGAGATAGGAACATGCGGTGTTTGGTTACTTTGCTTGTTATTACGGGTGATGTATGTGCGAGCAATCACATTGTGGTGTGGTTGTTGTAACACATTTTGAACACCTTGAACTATAATCACCAGCTTTAAGCAAGAAGGTGCATTAGGTGCCCCCCACACAACCATCTTAGGAATAGTGCTACCAAGTCTATTAATAAATATCAAATTAACATTGTTTCCCTCTTGATTACACCCAACATCCATCCCTAAAGTATTTAATGTGAGAGACCTTTTCTCATCCACTAATGCTACATCTTGGCTAGGGAGAGAAATGGGATGAGAGGACGGTACATCATCATCATCATACTCTATGGAAAAAAAAGGATTTTCACTCTCATCTTTCTCATGAGTGTTCCTAGAGATGAATTTGGTTAAATCTTCTAATATCATAGGATGTTCACTCATGAAGATTAGGAATTTGTCAAAATCAAGATCTTTGATAAATGCATGTAGAGATACCATAGAAAAATGACATGCAGGTGCCATTGCATTGTTTTCAATGTAAAATCAGAATTTAAAAGATTTTGAAATTTGATGCAAAAGACAAGTGCAAGGTTATATGCAAAAATGGCCTAAAATGCTTGATTTTTTGTACTCTTTCAAATGCAAATGACTGAAACAAAGGATGTTGTAAGGATTTTGATGAGGGGCAGAAAATTATATGTCTGATATTAGTTAAAAATATCAATAATATCCTTCCCAACACATTCTTGATGCAAATCCAAGATAAAGCCTAGTCAAACAATAGTGAAAATATGTCGAAATAGGCACTTTTTTCACCAAAACTCAATGTAAAAGAGTATAAAAAAGGGTCTTGTGAGGAAAATAATGATGGAAAGAAAATAATATTAGTAATAACATCCACTTGATGCAAAAATACCCAACACAACACGCTTTTAGTGCCACTTAAGGTCAAATCCTAGTGAAAATATAGCAAAAATAGGCTATTTTTCACGGGTTTTCAATTCCAAGACCTAGAAAAAGGGGTATTGTAATAAATATTAGGAGGTACAGAAAATAATATAAATGATATCAGTCACCTCAATCCATAAAATTGATCACAACACACTTGGAGTGCAAACTAGGTCAAACCCTAGGGCAAAAATAGTCAAAATGTGTAGTTTTTTGCAAAATTTTCACTACAAGAGCCCAATAAAAGGGTGTTGTGAAGATTTTTATAAGGGGAAACAAATGGTACCCTGATAAGCAAATTAATTCCAAAATACCTTTCACAACATGCCTATGGTGCAAGTTTATAAAGTCGATAAGGCCAAATTTAGTGAAAATCGTTGTTTTTGAAGCCCTAGGTTTGAGATCTTGGGACAAAATGCTATACGAATGTTTTGAAGTCTGATTTATGATGAAAATTAAATGATATCAGATCTAGAGATGATTTTCAATCCTTTTTATGCAAAATGCCAATGTAAATCTAATGAAAATGCATGAAAATTGCTAGTTTTTATTGAACTTTTCTATGCAAAAATGCAAATATTTTAAATCTAAATGCAAATTTAAACTAAAATGAAAGACTACAGCTAAATGTTAATTTGAATGATCCTCTAAAATAAGAATAAAAATATGAGAAAAGATTTTTCCTACAAACCCTAGATTTTGGAATTACTAGGTTATATGAAAATTGTCAAAATTTCTTCAAAAACCTAGAAAATTATTAATGAAAATGCAATGCAAATTTCTAAATTTTTGGATTTTTCTGTAATTTATATTAGATCTGATGCAAAAATTATGAATTAGGAAAATTTAGAAAGAATTGATGCAATTTAGTAAGCCAAACAATGCAATTTTTTTGTATTTTCCAAAATTTTCAATTTTTTTGAAATTTTCTCAATGCAATAAAATGAATGCCTATATGAATGAATGAAATCAATCCAAGTCTGAAGACACACACTTAGAAAGTTGCAATTTAAGTCCAAAAACACGGGTTCACCAAAATGTTTAGGTGGAAAATTGGATTTGTTAATGTTTTTGTGTTTTGATGTTTAAATCCTCCTCTCCACTATGCATTCAAGGATCCAGGGTTGAGTGGCGAGCACTGTCATACCCTAGATCACTTGTGAGATGTAGGAAAACTTGGATTAGGGAATTTAATTATCAATTTTCCTTCTCCTATGCTCAATTGACCATTAAAACCTTAATTATGCAAATATGGCAACAAATTGATAAATAACAAAAAATGCTCTTGTAGACAGGAGTAGAATACCAAATCACAAACTAACTATTTTTGGGGTTCTGAAGTGGAACAATCAGGGACATTAGAACGGGTGCCCTAGTCCAAGGTACCAACTTCTTCACATGATCTAGATCTCCTTCTGACACTGATCAACCCTATAACTTATGTTTCTAGAAATTTAGCTTCGGAGGACACTAGAGCGAGCGCCCAAGTCCTAGAAATGCTCTTGTGTCCTACTTTTCTTTAGATCTTGAATCCTTGATGTCTATCAATCCTTCCTGCAACTTCACTCTTCCCAAATGCAACACCTATAACCTGCAATCACAAGACTTGGTTTGGGGCTTGTGGTGTTTAGAGGTTTGGCTTAGTCAAGCCCTGGAGGACACTTAAGTCTCTGAACACTGTTGTTAGATAAAGAGTGTGTTCCCTTGTGAGGTAGAGGCAAAAACCAAAGGAATCAATGATGAAAACACAATATAATGTCACCTTGTAGTGAATCTCTCATGGGAGGAAGATGCTCTTCATTGCATGAGGAAATTGATGCTCAAATCTGCAAATATCAACACACAAAACACACAAGTCTGCTCTTGCAACACAATGAAAGTCTTGAATCACCTTGAGAACACAATAGCTTGCTAGTAATCATCTAGTTGAAATCTAGTTTATAAATTAATGCCTAAACATGCTTTTATATACAACTACAAGCACTCCTACCAAGATTTCAAAAATCAAAACTTATTGTGTCGACAAAAGGACCAAATAACAGTCATAAACAGACACCCAAAAATTAGGGCTGCCATAAAATAGGGCAGGACTAGGGTGTGGGTGCCTAAGTCCCCCCCTATTTTGGGCAAGGTAGAACTCAAGGGGTCCTCCTAGGTCCACTTTGCCGTGAAACCTAGGCCTTATTCCATCGGGATGCCAAAATATGAACTAAGATGTCCTAAATGCATGCAAAAGACTTGGGAGCTAAATCTTATGAGGGAAAAGCCCCCAAGGGGACATTTTCTAACATTACATAACCAAATCATGTGTCCTATCCCTAACTGAAATAAGTGACCTCTCAAAGTCATGTGAAAACTCATGAAGAGAAGGATCCAAAGAATTGATGTGTGGAATGTCAATACATGCCATGTGTCTATAACCCAAATCCCATGTGAAGTATTGTTGTAAAGAATCTTTGGAAGCCCTTAGTGAAGCCTCTCTAAACTCTATAGTAGCAAAAGAACTATCATTAAAGAGAAGATATATGTCCTCAATGCTATCGTCAAGATCGATTATGAGAGATTCTACAAATAAATGATGGATGTATGATAATACGATATCTCATTGATCAAGAGGACTAGTGTGAACCTATTGGAGAGAATCTAAAGTAGCATGCAGAGAAGCCAAGATCTTTGTTGAAGTGTTAGGTGGAGGTGGAAGAACAACTGCCAATGCTAGAGGTGTAGAGAGAGGAGAAGCAAGAGGAGATGTCTCTATGTCATCAACACATTCAAGACTTTCCCAATAAGGAAGTTCCTCTTTTGTATCATGATCATACAAGGTATTATCAACATCATCAAGGGAAAGATGTATGTCCATAATAGGATCATCTGGGAATGGAGGTTCATTGGGATTTAGTGTGGTCCAGAGAGTGCTAATGCACTCAATGTGTGACAAAGCCCTTAATTTGTGGTCCCTAACACTTAAAACAATTAATCCTAACACATGATCATTTTTAATTTCCCATGTGATGTTCTGCCAATATGTACTTAGTTCAGGAATAAGTGCATACACATATGGCAATAGATGAATCCATATGCAATGCTTTAGGATACCATTGCACCAAGACTTGTAATTTCCTTTTTCCAAAGTAATGATAGAGGGATGATTTGTTATACCCATTTTTAGTGACTTAGATAGATTATCCCCTTAGCTGATTTGGAACTATTATCATGAGGATTTCACCCTAGCTAAGTGTAAAACCTAGCTATCTAGTGAAACATGGGATCACCTTCAAGTTGTGGGTTGCCTATGATGAAGGTGAACATATAGAGAGGGCTGGTTCCCTTGATAGACCTTCTGAATCTTCTATATTGATAAGGAAAAGGGATAAAAAGATTACTATGTTTTGAAATCTAGATCCTGGGAGGTGATGCACCGAGTTTATAAGACTTGTTCTTTCTATTTCAACTCACAATTTCTCTAAAAAATGGGTTTTGTTTCACACAATACAATCCAAACAATGTTCATACATTAGTATTTCATAGGGAGGTTTGAATTTTCATGTTTGTTTGAAGGAAAACTAATGGTTTTCACAATAACCTGCTGAAAGTGATTAACACAACCTATGACCTGTATGAATCAGTTGTTTTCTGTATTAAGCTTCTTAGAATGAGACATAAAATTAGAGGATTTGTTAAAAATCATAGAAATTTGCATCAAGATCATTCATTTAACACATAACACATATGATTGAGAAGGATAACCTGCTGATTTTATTGAGAAAAATAGGTATTTCTGCTTATAATGCCTAAAAATTGCTTGAAAATACATAAAATTATTACTGTTCAACAATGAATAATTCTAGTTTTGAGTTACAATGCAATATTTTTCTTGCTGTGAGCAAAGTAAAAAAGAAAGAACTTACAAAAAAGCACCTGTGTGCTTGGTTTTGATAAAATAAGTCTTCCTCAAAGAAGGTTGAGTCTGCATGATTGAGCTGGGCACTTGGGGAAGTGACCTTCAACTAAACTAAATTGATCTCCATTACATGAGATTGATTAGAAATGATGCCTTCAATCAATTTGAATGTACTAGAAGTTGTTGGGCGTACAAGGAAAAAAAGCCTTTGTTTTAGGACTCCAAATTGCCCCAGAATGCATGATTTTAGTTTCAAACTCCTCTCAACTCTAGTTACAACCAAATGGGCCTCCTAAGTAGGCCTAAACTACAAGTAAGTGCCTCTAAACTGAATGTTTTAGGCCTCTTAACTTGTTGTTATCTCATATGCATGATAGGCATGTGATTTGCATGAATTTGGCTTTCTTGGCGTGCAAAGTGAAAAGGCCATATTTTAAGGGGTCAAAACTACCCTCAACTATCCCTTTTTGCCTCCAAATGTCCCCTCAATTCATATATTATCCATATACCACCTTTTTGAGACTTGAAATTGACTGTAGGTGTGTCTAAATTGAATGTTTTGGCCTCTTATATAACTGATCCAACTGGGGAACTATTGCATGACATTAGGAAGGCAATGTGAGATCTATTTTCTTCTGTAAAACTACTCTGTCATTGTCTTTGTGCATGTGTAAGGTCAATAATAGGATACAATCCCTTTTTTGACTTTGTAATGACTGTTTTATATGGTCATTGATGATCGTAATGATCATCTTGAACAATCATTCTATCCCTTTGCAATGACTGTTAGAATAACAATCATTCTATGACTATAATGACTGCTAGAATACAATCATTTCATGACTATTTTGATAGTTTTATATCATCATTTCATGACTACTTTAATGCTGGGAACAAACTTCACCAACGATGACTGATTTTGACCTTTTTGTGACAGTCACAAGATGATTGTCCTATCTCCTTTTTTGTTGCTCTTCACATTTGACTTCTCTATCATTATGACTATTCCATCATTATGACTGCTCCTTTGTGAGTAATCTCTATTGTGCTACTGTGACTGTACCTGAGGTGTGACTGTCTTACTTTGTTCACTATTTTCTTTGATAGTCTTTGCTCCTTGTATACATTCCTAACCCTACCAAAGTCTCTTGATACCTCACATGTTCCTTGGATATCATCAGGAATCTTGAAACCTATGTGTGCTCCTTTGGACTGTAGGACTATCTTTTTGTTATATCATTTGTTAGGGCTAATACCATGAAACCACATGAAAGGTATTAGCTATTCAATTCTAATGAAACCTCATAGAGTTCTACTCAAATAATGTTGCTAGATATCCATGGCCTCCAAAGAACATGGTGGATGGGTGGAGGAAAGGAAGTAAGTTCCCTTTAAGAGCCTAATTGATTAACCCTATTCCATAAGAAAAGCCAACAAAGTTGTAATCTTATTTGATAAACTTATCCATCATTGTGCTCTTTTTAGGGTGGGTAGACCTCTCAAACTGGTATATGTAGATCTCATGTCTTTACTTTCTTAGTCTTATGCTTTGCATGGCTTATCTAGTCATGCATAGGCTCAGACAACACTTCACACATCTTAAGGTTTATACCCTCCAAAACTCTATCATAACTGCTTCAAAGATCTTCATACATCACCTTCAACCTGTGCTTTCTTGTAGGGATATCAAACATCTTCTCTAACTTTCCTCAGACTTGAAAATATTTGTGGCTGTCCTAGTTAGTTGCTACTCTACAACCCTATACATCTCTATCTATTTGCTGCTCCTGTTTGATCAGTTTTTTGTTGCTCAAACTCAGTTTACTGCTACCGTTTGATTAGTTTTCTATTGATATGACTACTCTTCTCTTTTGAAAGAGACTCTAAGTCCTCATACACTATTCTTTGGTCATTGTCCTCACAAACTTGGAGATATCTATCTTATTGTGTGACTGCACTCTATCAATGCTAACACTGCATCCTTAAAGGCCTCAGTGTCCTTCTTATCCTTAAAACTACTCATCTTATCTTCATGCCCTTTTATCACTATTTTCTAGTTTTTGTATACCTATGATAGGGTTTGCAAGAACATGCTAATGTAATCCAAAAGAAAATCTAATAACAGGCCTATAAGGTCATACTTGTAGGCTATCTTTGTTGTCATTCCTTTGAAGAAGACTTCTTTGTGCCTTTGCCTTCATACTATTGAACTGTACCTTAGATTGTCAAGCCTTCATCTTCATAGTCAAAAACTTGCTACTCTTTAATATTGTAGACTATCTCTTTGACATTGTAGACTGTTCTTTATCATGCCATCTTCACATTATCCACAGTTAGGCTTCTCATATGATGATACACACTTGGAGTTTGAATGTTCAAAATCCTTGTTCACTATAGACTTTGTTCCATAAGTCCTTCTTATGCTTGATAGAGTTTCCTTGACCTGTTCTAGGATACCCACTGATTGGATGAACTCTTCTGAATGAGCAGACACAACATGTTGCGATAGCTGTTCATAATTCATGAAATGACTACCACAATGTATGCATGAAGTTAATACACATTGTTCAAGAAAAATTTTAGCATGATGGACCCTCACATGTCTCTTAAGACCTCTCTTATTAGCAAATGGACTATTACCTGATCTCTTTATAACTTGCAAGCCTTCTAAAAGAATCCTATGTCTGCTTCCAAAATAGTTTCATATAGAAACAATGCATCCATAAACTGGTTCCTGGATTGTAGGATATTGGCATATGAAAAAGCATCCTTTCCTTGAAAGTTTCTAAGAGGAAAGTCAGTAGGGAGAGAAAATACAAGACTAGGACAAGAACTAATAGCATTCACTGAATGACTCATTATTATTGCTAGTTGGATCCTCTTGATCCCTCTGTGATAGCAACAACAACCTAATCTCCATTTAAACAACTGCCTTCACAATCTCTGTACAAAGTTTCATGATATTTGACCCCCTAATAAGCTTTCCCACAAACTGGATGTCATGTCCCCTTTTTATTTAATTCATGTTGGAGGATATATTTTTCAATTCAAAATATTTTCCTTGGGCTAAGGTATGGAAATTGGAAAATAATTATATCTAAAATTGGTTATTTGGGCCCAAACAATTTATTAATTCTTATTTATGATAAAAGGGGTCAAATAATTAATTTAGTATTATTATTTTGGATTATTTACCCAAGGAAGGGCGTGAAATTTCATGTGAGAAGATTTGTAACCTCCAGGTTTAGGTGGCATGCTATTATTAGTAGATTCCTTGGCAGTTTTTATGACAACTTGCATGCATGGAGTTATTATTTAATTTTGGTGGGGAATCTTGCAACGGTCATTATGGTGGGCCTATTTTGGATGAAAATTGATGTAATAATATTATTTTATTTAGTTTTCCAAGAGGGGTCATTTGGGTTTGCTCCTCTATTTATTTGGAGGCCAAAAACATATTTGGGACTTTTGCAGATTTGATAATTTTCTCACAGAGCTATTTAGCTTGTGTTTTCTTCAGTGGATAGGGAAACCATTGGAGATGGAGGTTGTGGATGGTGGATATGAGTTTTCATCATTCTAAGGGTGGTGTTCTTGGAATGCAGAGAGCAATCTCACTTCAGAGGTTTCATCAGTGCTGAAGGATTGTAGCAGTTTTAGTGTTTTGTGTGCAGGATTAGATTCTAGTGATTTTAGAGCATTTGTATTATTGTAGGTTTTCCATGTTATTGCATGTTAGTCTAGAAGGTTTATTTCATCCATTTTAGAGGTTTGGATCAGCTTTGACCAGCTAGGCTTTGCTGGTTTGATCTCGAGAGTGTTGGGTGTGTAGCTTTTGTGTGTTCACAAGGTGGGTTTGGAGCATTTTGGAGTGTTTGTGATGCTTCCATTGGTGCTGTTTGAGTTTTCTATTGTTTAGCACGTGTATTTCTATGTCCTTTCTGTTGTAGCATCATCCATGGGTGCCATATATCATCTAATACAAGTATTGTGAAGTTTTTGTGTTTCTGGCAATTTCGGGTGAATCACACCTGTATTTCAGCATGTTTTTGGTGTGTCTAGCAGATTTGCTGTGGAGTGTTGTAGACCCGATTTAATGTTATTTTTAATAGAAAATTGAAATAAAACAAATTTAGGGTGTTTATGTACATTTTGGTGTTCTTTCTATGCAAACTAGTTAGCTAGTTTTGTGTGTTGTGATGCATATTAGTGATAAATCTATAAGAATCATTTTCATATTTGGATTTAACAATAAATTTTAGATTGGGGACATTACACTGGAGCAGCCTGTAATCAACTAAAAACCCTAAACAATGACTTGACCTAAACCCCAAAAGCTAGGCTCAAACCCAACTTTTCTTTGAACAAGGACTCCCTCCATGCATTGTACGAATTTCTTGGAGAAACTAAAGTTATTTAGAGGTAAAAGAAAACATTTAAAACCTTGACTCTTCACATGCAACATGAATTTTGGAGATTTTAAGGTAACTTTAGGAGTGTTTTAAGGTTTGTAAATGCCCCTTTCTTGACCTTTAAACGTATCATCTTGATCTCTTTCAACACTTCAAAACATATGTGCACTATAAACATTAAATTGCCCTTGACAAAAACTCACAGAAAGACTAATGTACCTATAAATAATGACCATAAACTTAAACTTCATGATCTAAAACAGGGCATAAGGATCAATAAACTCAAATTTAAAACCCTATAATACCTCCAAGAGACCTTTGGTGACTTTTTGAGCCTTATTGGGCAAAAAATGTCAACAGGAACTTTACGTGACTTTTTGAGCCTTATTGATTATAAAATACTTGTATAATCCCCCCAATAATGATACATAAATTGACATTTTATAAGTTGAGTGCATGTATAAACAACCCTAAAAAAATTTGCTAAATTTACCCCCCAAACTTGAAAATATAGAAAGAAATGTGAAAGTGTACAAGACACAGCACAAAGGGACACCCCCCATGATTCAATATGAGACCCCCTCTAAATTTGACACTTTATAATTTTAGTGCATAGGCATGTCCAATTGGAATGAAAAATGACACTTTATAATAATAGTGCAAAATCATATGCAATGGATCAGGCTCAAAAAATTATTCACTTTCACAAAAAATGACACCTGATTTCAAGTTGCCAATCAAAAGTTACAATAATTTTGGTATTTTGTCTCTTGCCTATTTTTGACAATAAAATGTTTAAAAAATTAATTGTCTTTCAGGTGGAAAAAATTAAATAAATTTTACATTCCTCTCAAATGGAAAATTTAAAAATGAGGACAAAACAAGAGTGAGTTAAGCCCCCTCCGATTGGGTGCGACTACACCATATGACCAGAGAGCTAAGGATTTTGGTGGCTCTCCCCCCTTTGATGATGAAATTTTGGGGTAAATGTCAAGGTCAACAATTCTATTTTTTTGCAATGAATAGTACACTTCTCCCTACAATAAACTTGACACTCTCATGCCCTTCATAGTCTTGAACACAATTTATTCTTGCAAATGCCTATGAACAGGGATGTAAACAAGGTAAAATAGTAGTGAAAAACAAGGGCGATTTCAGGCACCCAATACCAAACCAAACATGGGTTTTGCAGGCCAAAATACCTTGCATCCATGGGTTAAGCCTTCATACCTTATTGGAGACAAATCAACCTTCTTGCAAGGTTTGACCACAGGTTTTAAGGTGCCCTCGTGTAGGATTAAGGCGTACAAGCCTTTGTAGGCCTTCACACTGACTCGGTCAAGGGCCTTTATGTAGGGTTTGGCCTTCACAAATGGGCTTCAAGCACCCTTGGTTGGCTCTAAATCACACTTGTTGCATAGTGCAGTTCAGACACAAAATACACACAAACCTACAGAGAAAAATTGCTATAATGTAAACAAGGTTTTCAAGATAAACTATGCAATTACCAAACCATCAAATGAACAAATTTGGATATGCTACCATTTTGGAACTAGGATCAACTAGATAGAATGAAAGCATTGGTGGAGCCATGAAGTTCAACAGTTAACAAAAAATATGCAAGCAAATGATCAACACGAGAATGGATGTAATCAGCCATGTATTAACTAGTGAAATGATGTACATATAGGTGTCTTAGAAGAGCTACCTTCCAAGAATAATGGATTTGACTCCCACTAACAAGAAGTGGTGGTGACTTACTTCCAAAAAACTCATGAGAGGTGGTGAGATAACTTGAACAAACTATGACTCCTAAGTAGACAACTAAGTAGGCTTAACACCAAGTGTATTTTACCCATGTGCAAGATAATATATACACTAACAAAAATGACTTCTCTACACCTTTCAAAACCTTAACTACTTGTATTAGTGTTTGGGCAGGGTTGTGAGGGCTCTTGATAGCTTGATTCTTAAGATTCATATCTCAATACTACACTTCAGTAGTACTAGTAGGTGAAACTAGTTATCTTGGCATTGTTCAGTTGGTGACCATGAATGCTAGGCCCTGCTACTTGCAATTTTGAATTTCTATACTAAAGTAATCTTTCCATGGCTACTCTACTATGCTAGAGTCCTTAGGATGATGATGAAGAGCTACATGAATGAATTTTGTGAAGCTGGGGTGTTTGGTGGATCCTTCTTGTGTTGCAATGGCATATCTCTCACAAACTATTGGATTAGTTGACAACTAACAAATTAGATGGTCCACGGGGAATTTGGGAGTCTTTACCTTTTTTATTTGTGAGAATCTCCAGGAGCATGCCACATGTCCTTGGTCAAGCAATGACTTCACTTAAATTGATGATGCAAGTGGGGCCCACCAATACCTTTATACTGTGCCTCTTCACTTTATCATTACTATACTGCCACATGTCACAATGTTAGGGCTTCCTGGGAGAACCTATTCTACTTCCTTTGAAAAGTTCTATAGAACATTAGATTAGATATAACCTGGAGCATCAAATGATGTGTGTTTGATAGGACACATAACTTCTTCGAATTGTGCCAAAACTTAAAATTGGTGAAGTCAAAAGAGATCAGGGAGACACATGGATGCCATGAGGTGCCTTTATTAATCAAACTCAAAGGTGAGATACATCCACCACATGTAGTGAAGGATTCACTATAGTACCCTTTTCCACCATCATTGTAACTAATGAAGATACATTTCTCTACTTTGCTGTCCAATTTAGACCTCTTCTCTTTGGGTATGTGCACATATGCATCACAACCAAAAACTTTGAGATTCCTAAGAGAGGGATTCCTACTCATCCAAACTTGTTTTGGGGTTTTATCAACAATTATTGATGTAGGAGATCTATTGATGAGATAGCAAGTAATAATAATTACTTTTGCCCAAAATATTTCATCTAGCTCAACCTGACTACTTGCATACTCCTAGCTTTTTTCATCAGCATCCTATTCATCCAACTATTTTGTTGAGGGGTGTATGGGGTTGTCTTCTATCTAGCTATACCACTATCATTACAAAATTCTCAAACTCTATAGAGCAAAATTCTCCACCATTGTTCAATCTCATAACCTTGATCTTTTTTCCAATCTGATTCTCCACAAGAGCCTTAAACTTTTTGAATTTACTAAAGACCTTAGACTTATGTTTCAAAAAAACACATATGTTTTGTGCTACACCCCTAATCCTATAGTGTGTAAGGTTTATGATTAGTCAGATTGTGGCTACCTTAACTCTTATTTAAGTTATATAATCATTAATAGTCTTATATAGGTAGTTAGGTCAGCCTGGGTGATACCCAAGGCATAAGTATGGCATAGAGGTAGATGTTAGTCATTATCATCATATTAAGTATTGTGTTCTTATTGAAGACTATTGGAGGTATCCCCCTCGAAGTGGATTAGGAGGTTTCCCCCTCGAAGTGGCATATTATTATCAAGTATTTACAACATATTTCTTATTATATTATGTTGCACATATGTTATCTAAGGTTGTCACTATTGTGGTTGTTATTGATGTCAACGCTCAGTTTGGACTATCATTGATGCTTAAATTGATGGTGTGCTAATTGTGATATTGCTGATGTTCATGGTTGTATGTTGATGAGGCCATGAATTGTCTTGTTTTTCTTGCTTTAAGTACCTATTTCCTTTCCAGACTTCTATATACACTTATTATGTCTATGATTATCCTTAAGACACTGAAGCATGAAGATGGGCATATAATATGTTGTTAATTAATTATGTGTGAATGGTTGATTGCTCATGGAATATGTTAGGACTTTATGTTGATTTTAGTAATAGTGATGCATAGATACCATGTGATGTACTAACTCCTCATGTAGCAAGAGCATGGCTTCATATCATGAAGATGACTAGACAACCCGTAGCCAAAGGATATGCTGATATCCACAATAGATGATACGAGTACCTACAGCCAAGTGAAGAAGATTCTGAATTGATTGGGATGAGTCATCCATGACTATGTGACAGTTATCTTTCAATAAATGTAGTCTTGAATAATGGAGGAATCTAGATCATGCTCTATGTTCTGTTTCTAGTTTTGATTGTTCTTCATGAATACTATAGTGAGAGATAAAGTTATAGTAGGACTGTATCATCTATGCCACCTTCATGTCAGCTTAGTTTCCTATTTCTAGTTTGCTTTGTAATAAAGTCCTTTTCCTACGTTGTTGGATAATGGATAGTTATAACATTTATTGTTTAGTAGTTTTATTCATATAGACAATGCTAATCTCATATGTAAAGATTAGATTTTGCTTCATACAGAAAGAGAAAAAGATACAATATTTGATTTTGTTCTTGTATCTTTCCGTTCCAGCATTCAATAAAAGAATATATGTTTTGAGTTATGTCAAATGATTACAAAGATACAATAGAGATTCAAATAGATTTTGTAGGATCACAGTTACTTAAGTAGGCCACTTGAGGTACTGTGTCTCTCCACTCTATTTATATGTTCAGTCTATAATTGTATGTTTATATATGTGTGATTGATGTATGTTGTAATGAGTAATGATGAATAGTTAGACTTTGGTAATTTATGTTGTAAGTCTTATTGAGTCAAGGTGATCACCGACTAAACCAACAGTTAGTTGTTCTTTCATTTAGAAGTTACATAGGATCATTTGATTACTGCTGTGTTGAATGAACTTAGTTATTTTTCTATCATCATTTCTTACTTAGAATATTGTCAATCTTCGTAATTGAATTGTGCTTCCTTTAGTTAGATGATTCCCTTACACAACCTCTAGACTAAAACTAAGGAATCCTTAACTATACACATAGTACCAACATCATCCAAGAAGATTATGATTCCCTAGTTTGACAATGTAAATGTAACACATTATATAACCAGTAGGTTGCTTGATATAGGATCTGTTGGTCAGTTGAGTAGTGTACATGCCCTTTCTACATCAATGTATTGGTTAATAATGGAGTTCGACATTTTTAGCGTCGTTGCCAGGGATGGTGCTAAGGTTTAGAATTTCTGAGTTCTTGTTAATTCATGCTTGTACTTGCTTTACTATGAAATAGTATTTTTCAACATTTAGGATCACTTAGATATTCAATCCATCTCCACACTATTCACTAACACTATGCAGGAATAGAGCCATTAGCTTATACATTATTGTATGTGGTGGCCAAGAGACCATAGAGGGAGGTTTCTTCCAACTAGTTCAATAGAAGAATAAGAACACTTTGAATCATCCCTTGGTCTAGAGAAAACTGAGGATTTTGAAGATATTGCTGATTGGAACCAAGGCATCATGATAGATGAAGAAGTAGAGAACCCGGCTGAACCAGTTACCTTTGCATTTCCTATTGCAAACTAGGAGAGAGCTAACACCTGGAAAAATATCCCTCCTTCAGCTCTACCAAAATTTCATGGGCTAATCACTAAAGACCCTAATACATTTCTATTTGAGTTTGATGTACTCTGTAGGAGTTATGATTACACTATAGATGCATATAGGCTCAAGCTCATCCCAACCACCCTCAAGGATGTTACATTAAGATGGTTTATGGGTTTGGGTGAGAATTCTATAACTACTTGGGCTACCATGAAAGAGAAGTTTCTACAAAAATATTAGGATTATTACCATGGCAAAGATATGAAGGGGGATGACATCTTTAGGATGTCACAAAAAGAAGATGAGCCCCTTGAAGATTATGTTGAGAGGTTTCAGTTTTGCCTCAAAAAGTCAAGACAGAATAGGCTCTCTCCAAAATCACTCAAGCTGGTCTTCCTAAGAGGTTTGAGTGAAGAATGTATGGATGCAATCAATCTAATTGGAGTAGAAGATATCTCTCAACTAGGATTTGATGAAATCTATCAAATCTGCCAAAACTATTCACGCTCTACTTTAAAGAAAAATAGAGGTTTTAGAACCCTGACTTCGAGTAAATCATCCACTGGAGTCTCCAGGGTAGAGATTAGCAATCTCCTATCAAACATGAAAGAGGATATCATAAGCCATTTAGCAACACAGTTAGACACTCTACACATAAAGAAGAAACAAGAGGCATCAAAGGAAGCTTTGAGTGAATGTTGTCCACATTGTCAATAGAAGAAGGCCAATTGCCAATGCAAGGGACTTGCAAGTATTTCTAAGGGAAAGAATGAGAAAGTAGATTTTAGACCCATAGAAGATGAAGGTCAAGTGTTCTACATTGCGTAATGAAGGCCATGGAAGCAAAGATAAGGTATGCCTTAGGACCCCTTGACCAATTCCATGTCATTTGCACCACATGTTTCAAATCCTCATAATTGGAACAATGCACCTTAGTATAATTGGCCACATCAGCAATGGGCAACCATGCCACCTAGCTGGACCCAACAGTAGGGGCCATGGCCACAAAAACCATCCCAATCCTCAAATTATGGTCCACAATGGTAGGCCAATAAAAACCCATGGCCACAATAGTGGCATGGGAACCAACCTTGGAAAAATCCAAGTATGAACTACCCGTAGCCACAACAAGCCCTGCCTCAGCAACCTACCCTTATGCCAAATATAGCCTCACCTTCTCGTACCTTGCCTAGGGCCACTCAATTATCAGCACAACCTGTACCTAACCCTAAGATGGTAGTGATGTGCACCTATGCTCAGGAAAGATGCTCTCTGGACCATCATCACCACTCATCACAGAACTTCCTGATGAGGAACAACCCTCTGACACTGACAACCATCAGAATAACCCATAGAAGCCTTCTGAGAAAACCTCTCTACAAGAAGAAAACATTACTAGAAGCCCTCCATTTTGAGAGATATTAAAAATGCACCTTCCACTAGCTCCATCTAAACCTGATTTTGATTTCATGGGGTAGCTAAAGAATGTTTGTCTTAAAATTCCCCTTATCCAAGCTATCAAGGATGTACCCATATATACCAAGACCATAAGGGAGTTATGTCTCAAGAAACTAGGAAGGAAGAGAAAAGATCCTCAGACAATCCATGTTATAGGACAACTTGCTGATATCATGTTAGGTAACTTGGTTGTTCCAAAATATGCAGATCCTAGAACCCCTGTGGTTGATGTAAACATCAATGATACCCTTATCAAAAATACATTGATTGACTTAGATGTATCCATCATTGTAATGCCAAAGGAAACAATGAGTAACCTTCAGTTAGATAACCTCAGACCTACTCCCACAGTACTCCAGTTGGTAGATAGGTCCACAGTCAACCCAGAAGGGGTTATTGAAGTTCTTGTAATCAGATTGGATTCATGGGAATACCCTGCACACTTTATGGTCTTGTAACCCAAGGCTAGCCTAGGGGGATATCCACTCATCCTAGGGAGACCTTGGCTAGAAACAACAAATACCTTCATAGGATTTCGGTCAAGAAATATGATAGTTTCCAATGGGAATGTAATAAAGAAGTTGGTCCTTTATCCACCTGCTCAACCTTTTGCTAATATGGAGCAATCTATTTGGCCAGACCTAGGGGGTCCTGACCAATATTCTCTTCAAAAATTAATGACAATTGAGAGAGATCCACTACTGGCTATCTAGGATGAAGATGAAGTGCTTTCCAATGTCATATAAAACAATTATGGAACAAATATACAACAAGACCCATGTCTAATATGTATGGCCTGTTCCCTTCACAATATTCTGCCTACAATCAATACTCTAGCCTATGCTTCCCCCAACAGAATGTTTCATTAGTTACTACCTCATAGTTGTAGTCTCAACTTATCAGGGTTGGATATTGCCTCTTTAATGGCCATGGCAGCACTAGTTGACATTACACCAGGTAGAACACTTAACGTCAACAGTGAATTGACATTTGTCTAGAAGACTGAACTGATTAAATACTGCAAACTCATAAGACAACATTTGCATGGGACTATCATGATATGAAGGGAATCGACCCTAACCTTTGCATGCATAGGATATACATTAATGAAGGATGCAAACCAGCTAGGTGGCCTCAAAGAAGGATGAACCCTGCAGTAAGAGATAGTGAAAAATGAATTGCAAAAATTATTGGATGCAGGATTCATATACCCAATATTAGATAGCCAATGGGTGTCACCACTGGTAATAGTGCCAAAGAAAGGAGGTAAGTGGAGAGGTTTTGTAGATTACAAAAAATTAAATATTGCCACTAGGAAAGATCATTTCCCTCTTCCTTTCATTGACCAGATCTTAGACTCCTTGGCTAGTAAAAAGTGTTTTTATTTTCTTGATGGATTTAGTGGATATAACCAGATCAAGATAGCCTCTGAAGACCAAAATAAGACCTCATTCACATGCCCATGGGGGACATATGCCTATTTTGTTCTTCTATTTGGACTCTACAATGGACCTGCTACATTTCAGAGAGATGTTTTAAGAATATTTGCTAACCTTGCCCATAACTCTATGGAAGTTTATATGGATGATTTCACAACTTATGGAGAGTCTTATGAGGAGGCCTTGAAGAACCTTGAAAAAGTACTACATAGATGTCAAGATCATAACATGTCCCTTAGTCATGAAAAATGTTTCATGATGATGCAAGGAGTAGTGCTTGGCCACTTTGTGTCCAAAGCAGGAATTCAAGTGGATCCACACAAAATTGAAATCATTTCAACCTTGCATGTTCCTAAAAAACAAAAAGATGTTAGAAGCTTTCTAGGTCATGTAAGGTATTATAGAAGATTTATAAAGGACTTCAGTAAAATTGCTACTCCTTTGTTTGTCTTACTCTCTAAAGATGTAGAATTTAATTGGACTGTTGACTGTTAGATATCCTTTATCCATCTCAAAGAGTCATTAACAAAGACATCTATACTTAGAGGACCTAATTGGGCAATACCTTTCTATATACATACATATGCTTCTGATTTTGCAGTAGGAGCTGTGTTAGGACAAAAAGAAGGGAATGTGGAATATGCAATTTACTACATCAGCAAGAATCTTCAAGGTGCTGAACTTAACTATACTATTATTGAGAAAGAAATGTTAGCTGTTGTTTATACAATTAATAAGTTCAGACATTATGTCACTAGGTATCCTGTTTTCATTCACACTAACCATGCATCAATAAGATATCTGATGAATAAACCAGTGGTGAGTGGGAGATTGTTTAGATGGTTACTGCTCCTTTAGGAATTTGTTATCACCATTGTAGACAAGCTAGGGAAGGCCAATGTTGTTGCTGACTTCCTCTCTAGGCTCCCTACTTGTAATGAGGACCCAGTCATTGATGATTCTTTTCCAAATGAACACTTATTTGCACTAATCGTACAAACTCCTTGGTATGTAGATATAGCAAATTATCTAGTCACAGGGAAAACATCTCCACACCTCTCACTAAGAGATAGTCACCACCTTGTGGAGCATAACTTTCCATATTCATGCGTACCTGGTTATCTCTTCTATACAACACCTACTCATATTATGAGAAGATGTATTAGGGAAGATGAAGTGTATGACATTCTCAGAGCTTGTCATGATGAACCCTGTGGTGGACACTTTGCAACCAAGAGGATATTAGTTAAAATTTTGAATACTAGATATTATTGGCCAACATTGCATAAAGATACATCTCTCTATACAAGAGGATGTGACCACTGTCAAAAGATGGGCAGACCTACAAGAAGTGATGAAATGCCTCTACAACCACAATTGGTGGTCACACCATTTGACAAATGGGGCATTGATTTTATTAGACCCATAGATCCACCTTCTAACCAAGAGGAATATATACTTGTTTGCATCGATTACCTTACAAAATGGGTAGAAGTGAAAGCCTTGATAGTAGCCAGAGATGGTAAGGTTTCTACATTCCTCTATGAAAAAATATTTACAAGGTATGGGTGTTGGTCTCTTACAATGATTTAACAACTGAGCTCTTAAAGCTGTAACTCAGAGACTGGACATCTAACCTGAATAGCTATCTTAATCACTATGAAGATACATTTCACTTGTCAACCCAAGGACGTGAACTTGAAATAGGCTAGCATGCTATGTGCACTAAGAACTTCCAAAGTAGCCACATTCATTCTATAGCTAAGAAAGACATAATGCTGAAGATAAACTGCTAGGAAAGAAATAACAGGAATGCTGAACATTAACCAGCAGCTATTCTAAGATCAAGTACATAACAAAAAATAAAAGTCTGGGCAAACAAACAGGAAACTACTCTGTCTGCTTTGGCTGCAGGAACAAACACAGAATAGAATTCTAGTGGCTGCAGGAACATTCAATGCCAGATTTAACTAAATGCTTAATAGAAAATATAACTAAACTAGAGGATGGAATTCTCACCAAGTGGGCCCCCTTGGATGAGTATTCCCTAAGACAAATGTAAACTTAGATATGCGAACTTATAACTTCATTTTATTCATTGGAAAAGATGAGTACAACTGAACATCATAACTGTATTACCAAAAATTGGATAATGCAAATACAATCTCTGATTAATCAACAACCCCTCAAAAGGAGCATCAGAGTCTTATTTATAGAAGGAAAACTACAAAACTAACTACCTAGCAAGGCAGTCAACTCCAACAGAAGAGGAGGACGCCTCTTTATGGAAAACATAGAAAGTGGAAAGGAGGTTACGCATGCGTGGAATCTGGTCAAGCAAGTTGCTTCAATGCAAATCTAGCATAATAGTAACTCCTAAATTTGCTCAACAAGTATTTAAGATTAGTTACAAGGCAGTTGTCTTCCCTCAATTTGACATTTGAATGATCACCCTGTTTAACTTTTTATGGCAAGTAACCAACCAGCAGAATCTTCCTCTACTTTATGGATGCTAATTATATCTGCATAACAATATTAGTACACACAATAATTGCACATCTGTAACTACCTTGGAGTAACATTCATTAACCATATGTAAAATTAACATAGATAGTTCATATAGCATGTCTATCATAAAAGAATATAAGAAATGACCTATGCTCAACATCTTATAGTTTTGAGGCAATGACATAAAAAGATCAAGACCAAAGTACCAAAGTCCAAGATAACTACAACAAGTGGATAATAAAGTTTAACAAAATTGAGTCATAAACTAGACTCATCACTCTCCTTAACCTAAGACTTTGCTGGTCCTCCAGCAGAGGAAGGGTTGTTCTTTTGCTACAGGAGGGTTTGCATTGGAAGTTGAGGTTCCCAGAGTAGCTTTAATAGAACACACTCTTCTCCTAGTTCTACGATGTTGCGGCACAACCATAGGTTGAAAATGGCTTGGTCTTATTTGATCAATATTTAGAAATTCCTCCCAAGTCATATCAGACACATCATGCAGAGACTTTTCAACTAGCAATTTGATCAAACAATGGTGAGAGACAGAATTAGCCCTACCTTTTTGGGTCTCGATGACCATGATTGAGAGAAGGTGGTATAGCACATTTGGCACATTCATTCTTCTCTGATGCCTCATATGATTCAACAGTTTGAAATGCACAGAATGAAGATTCGACAAACAACCTTCATAAGTAATGTACATCACCACATGAACAGCTACCTATTTCCATGGCTCAAGTAGAGAGGTTCTTTTGGTTCCCTGCTTGTCTATGGTCAATTGAGGATCACCAGGTTCTGTAAATTCAGCCCTAGCTAACCTGGCATCTTTGGCAACAGGGTAATTCTCGCCATCAACAGGCAGACCTGTAACTTTTGCAATTCTTTCTTCAGTAGCCAACACCTCCAACACCCTTACCATGGCTTTACCATCAGACAATGTCTGAGCAAATTCTAATGCAACATTTTCATCAAAACCATTCAGCTTCAAGAAATAGTCCATCCATCCACAATTTCTAAACTCAGCCTAGCTAAGTTCATCCTACAATAATACATCATGAACTGTGGGTTCATTCCAAATTAATCCACCTCCCATTGACTTAGCTACCTGAAAACAATCACACTGCAAAGTTTTTTCTACAAAAAGTTTGAAAACTAACTTCACCTTCCTGCAACCCTATTAAATTTTCAATAACTCATGTCATTTGTATTTTCCTTTTTGGTTTTTTTTTTTTGGGAACACAAGACAAGGGTGGTATAGGTAATATTGAATGATCGATGAAGGCTATCATCTCACACTTGTGAGCCATCACCTCACTCAGAATTCAAATCATTCAATTTTAAAAATTTGCTGACATGCTGGAGTAAGCATATGGACTAACACGTGGACATCATATTAACACTCCCTCCCCAACCTAAATTTGAGCATGTGTCCACACATGCGGAATGGTGATACGTGATAGGAAAAGGAAGGGAATAATGACATGCTATGGGAAATATTGATATTAATGTACAATAATTAAATGAATGTACCAAAAGATAATTAAGAGAATTATTAAAGTGTGCGTACCTTGATTTGTGGAAGATCAATTGCAAAAATCATGGAGAAAGTACCGGTTAACGCTTAAGAATTTATTGAGCAATGAATGAAAGTGGAGTGGGATGAAGTGTAATCAATACACGTGATGGAAGAGAGAATAATGGATATGGGTGGGTGGATGGGTGAAGAAGTGAAAAAGTGGACTCCCACAAATGTGGAAGTTTTTATTATGACAAGTTTCGTACCTTGGTTAGCCAGAAGGAGGGACACTAGGTCCACTACCTTTGGTTACAGGAAGTTTAGGAGTTGCATGCTGAGTGAATTATTGTAGGAATTCTTCTTTTAAGTTGGCTTGTGATACCTGAGGTGATGACCATTGACTAACAGCTTAAATCTGACAGTGTCAATAGTAGTAAGTTGAACAACACCATTGGAAAAAACTTCAGCAACTTCATATAGTCCTAGCCACCTTGTCTGTAATTTCCCTGCATTATCCTAATACCTTGAGTCATAAAGCAAAGCCCAGTCACCAGGCTGGAATTTCTTATCTTTGATGTATTTGTCATGCCACTTTATTCTCTAATTCTGCACCACTTCTGTATGACGTAAAGCTACTTTTCTTATCTTGTCCAAAGCATTGAGCTGCTTGTCTTTCTTTTTGTGCCTTAGAGAGATCCATCCCCAAGTTAAGTGCAGTTTGAAGAGTTATGTTCAAATTCAATAGGCATCATGGCTATTTTTCCATACAATAACTCAAAAGGGGTGAAGCTGGTAGTTGTTTTTCCAGGTTGTCATATAGGCCTAGACAACTTCTGGTAGCCTGTTCACCCAATCCTTCCTATGGACAACCACAGTTTTGGTCAAAATGGCTTCTATTTCTCTGTTAGTCACCTCAACTTGGCCATTAGCCTGAGGGTGATAAGGAGTAGATTTCTTGTGCCTTATGTTGTACTCCTGTACTAGTGCTGCAACTAGGGTTGAGGTGAATTGAGCTCCTTGATCAGTCACTAATTCTATGGGAACTCCATATCATGTAAAGATTTCTTCATAGAGAAATTCTGCAACCTTACTGTCTCTTTTATGTTTCATGGCCTTAACTTCTACCCATTTAGTTACATAATCAGTGCATACTAAGATATAGGATTTACCATTAGATGGAGGATCAATGGGTCTTACAAAATCTAATCCCCACTTATCAAATGGAGTAATCACAAGCTAAGGATAAAGGGGCATCTCATTAGATTTTGTTGGCTGTCCCATCCTCTGACAACTGTCATATTTCTTGGTATATCTTGCTACATCCTTGTAGAGTGTAGGCCAGTAATAACCTAGATTCAAAATCTTCATTACTGTTTGCTTTGCTGCAAAATGTCCTCCACAAGGTTCATTGTGACATGCATGTAAAATGTCATATGTTTCATCTTCTCTCAAACATCTCCTCATGACATTATCTGGTCCAGTGTAGAACAAACATCTAGCAATCCATGAAAAAGGAAAAGATTTTTCAATGAGTACCCTTCTCTCCTTAGGAGAGAAGTGAGGAGGGACTCTTCCTGTTACCAGATAATTGGCTGTGTCAGCATACTAGGGTGTTTACATAGTGAGTGAAAACAAATGTTCATCAGGAAAAGAGTCATCAATGACTTGGTTATCCTCTGATGTAGTCATTCTTGAAAAAAATTCTACAACCACATTGGCCTTCCCTGGCTTGTCCACAATAGTGATGTCAAATTCCTGCATTAGCAACACCCATCTTGCTAATCGACCAGATATTAGAGGTTTGTTCATGAGATACCTAATGGCTGCATGATCTATGTGCACAAAGATTTGATAGCTGGTTATGTAGTGCCTAAATTTATTAAGTGCATAGATGACTGCTAGTATTTCCTTGTCTGTTACTGTATAGTTGAACTCAGCACCCTGTAAGTTTTTGCTAATAAAATAAATAGCATGCTCAATGACTCCTTCATTCTGGCCTAAAACTACTCCTATGGCACAATCTGATGCATCAGTATGAAAGTGGAAAGGAAGTTCCCAATTGGGCCCTTTAAGTATAGGAGCATGGGTTAATGCTACCTTTAAATCAGAAAATGCTTTGTTACAGTCTTCATTCCACTGAAATTCAGCATCCTTTGTGAGAAGAGTATATAATGGGGGTGCCATTTTGTTGAAATCTTTGATGAAATTTCTATAATACCCTGCATGACCCAAGAAGCTTTTGACATCTTTTTGCTTTGCAGGAATGGACAGATTGATGACGACTTCAATCTTTGCTGGGTCTACCTATATTCCTTTTGGAGAAATGTACTGGCCAAGTACTACTCCTTCCTGCATCATCATGAAGCACTTTGCACTATTTAAGGATAGGCTGTGGTCTTCACATCTTTGCAACATCTTCCCTAAGTTTGCTAATGCCTCTTCAAAAGTAGCACCATAAGTAGTGAAATCATCCATATAGATTTCCATACAATCATGTGAGATATCTGAAAATATGCTAATGACTGCCCTTTGGAAAGTTGCAGGTGCATTGCATAAGCCAAATGAAAGTACTGAGTAGGCATATGTCCCCCAAGGATAGGTAAATGTTGTTTTCGCTTGATCTTTAGGTGCAATCTGAATCTAATTGTAACTGTTGAATCCATCCAAAAAGGAAAAGTACTGCTTTCCTACAAGCGAGTCCAATACTTCGTCTATGAAAGGAAGGGGAAAATGATCCTTTTTGGTGGCAAAGTTTAATTCTCTGTAATCAATACAGACTCTCCATTTTCCTCCCTTCTTGGGCACAAGAACCAGAGGAGACACCCATTCGCTATCTGAGATTGGGTAGATAAATCCTGCATCTAATAGCTTCTGCAATTCCTCTTTGACAATTTCTCTTAGTGCAGGGTTGATTCTCCTTTGTGGTAGTCTTATTGGTGTACAATCTTCCTTTATGTACATCCTATGGGTGCATAATGTAGGATCTAATCCTTTCATGTCATGATAATCCCATGTAAAGGCATTTTTATGTTTCTTTAACAAATTTGTCAAGGATAATTGTTGTACTTGAGTCAAGTTACTATTAATATTCAGATATATTTGTTCTAAAATTTCCACTTGAGTTGTTAAGTCAACCATAGTTACTTCATTAATGCTTGGTACCTTAATTTATTGTGGAAGAAATGTATGTAACATACCTGATGTTGTAGGAAAAATTGGACTAAGTATCCTCACTGGATCAACAGAATGAGAGGATGATGCTCCCTCTACTTCACAATGATTTTGAATTATATTAGACAACACCTCCTCCTCTCCTTGAAGCTACAAAAAAGAACTTCTGCCTAACAACATAAGCTGCTCCATAGAATTAACTTCCTCTGCCTCTTCACCAACATGAGGCCAAACAAGATTATCCATATCATGAGATGGCTGTGCAAGTGGGTAAAGAATGTTGATAACTGAGAGGGGGGTGAATCAGTTATCTTAATTTATTCAACTTTCTGTTCTTCTTTAATAATTAGTGTAGCATCAAAGAAAACAATCATGAAAGTAGAAACAAAGTAAATACACATAACACAATGATTTTGACGTGGAAAACCCGGTTAAGGGAAAAACCACGGGGTGATTAACCCAAGAATGTATTCTCTATTAGAAGAATAGAAGTACAAAATGGCACCTGCCAATTTAGGGCTCACTACCCAAGCATACTGCTCACAAGAGGCTCACTGCCTACAAGAGAGAAATATAACACAATGTTTGAACTAATGAGAAGCATCCACACATGCTAGGATTCAGTTCTGGTTGAGCTCAATAAACTGATCTGCTGCACTTCATTCTAACTTTCTTTTGGTTCAGTTGTCCTGTCACATTCCAGACCTGTCTTCCTGCCTTCCCACTACTCTTCTACTTTTATTCGCACACTTTTGCATTCTTAACAACACACCTTCATATCACAATTCATCTGGTATATATATCTGCATAAGTAATCTTACCACCTTTCTAGTTAGCATCTGAAATAGTCAATATTTTCCCAAGCTTTGATATGTCGGCTGGATCCTTGCTTACCAAGTGATGTGGATCTAGGAGATGCTTGAAGAAGTCATCAATCATGTTGGCCAATCATGAATGATACCTCAAGAAACTTAGTCATCAGCAATATCTCTTTCGGATTTGGGTCTGACACTCTGTCGGTACAGTTCTTCCTCTATCTACTCTACCAAACAGGAACCCAACACTCAAGTGCTCATATCTTTTCACCCTTCCATCACCGGAGGCTAAATCCTTGGAATCTATTTGTCAAGGTACTCGTCTTGACTTTCCCAAATCCTCACTTCACTGAGATACTTCCTCTGAGAGATCAGGACCTGACTGTCGGACCTTGCTGACTGCTCTGTTCTTGCTTACCAGATCACAACACTTCTTCAATCTGACTTCCGGTAGAGACTCATCATGTCTTGCAGATGTGTGGGATAGCCTATGTTGCCATCAATGACAACATACATAAACCCATATAGTATCTCTTGCCAACAAAGAACAAGTGTTTTAGTGCTTCTCCCATTAGAGATGGTCATGTCTCCTGACCGACACCCAATATAAGCATCTGATGTGGCTAACTACGGCCTTCCCAAAATGATGGGGTATCCTTCCAATGTTGCTTTAGGAGAAAGTATCATGAAATCAGCTGGATATTCCCATGAGTCCAGGGATACCACAAGGTCCTTGACTATCCCATCAAGTTTAACAGTAGAGCTATCAGCAAGCTGCAGGACAGTAGGAGTTGGTCGCATGGTTGCAACATTCAGTTGCTGCAGGATATCCTTTGTCATTACATTTATGGCTACTCCAAGATCAATCAGACCATTTCTGATTTTGATCCCATTTATAACAACTCCTACCATAGGACTTCCTGGATCATTATATTTGGGAACAGTCACTTTTCCAAGCATGATGTGAACTAATTGTCCCACCACATGAACCACAGTGGGGTCTTTCCTTTTTCTGCCTGGCTTCTTAAGGTATGCTTCTTTAATTGCTTTGCCATATATAGGAACATCTTTTATGGCTTGACATAGAGGGATCTTGACACATACACGTTTCAATTGCTCTAGAATGTCAAAGGTGGGTTCCTCTTCTTCTACCTTTTGTTTCATAGTTTCTAACCTTTGTGGAAATGGTGGTTCTTGGGCAATCTATTTGACTGTCATTGGTTTAGGATTTCTAGGTACATTTGATTGAATGGGGGTTTTGATAGGTTCCTCTTCTTCCTCAGAAAGCTTAGTAATAATGGGTCTTGAAGGAGCTGCCAAGGTAGTTCCTGAACACAGATGTATATCGCTTACATTCAAAGCATATGTAGGGAATTGGTTTGGATTAGTAGAATATACTACTGTTGTTGTGGTCTATTATTTGGGTTAGGTGAGGGTTGAGCTAGTAACTAAGTAGGTTTAGGTGTATTTGAATTGGAGCTAGTAGGTGGAGGCATTATGGTAGGCTGTTGGGGCTGAGGAGGTGACTGCATGTAATTAGTGGTCTGATTTGGCCATTGTTGTCCTCCTCTCCATTGAGATGTTTGTTGCCAATTTCTTGGAGGTGACTACCAATTCCCCTGAGGTGCAGGGTTTTGGTAAATTTTCCAAGTATTTTGAGGGTTGTTCCAAGGCTGAGGCAGATATCCTCCATAACTAGATGGGAATGGCTATTGCCATTGGTTACCAGATGCATAAGTATTAAAATGTGGTCCAACATATGATAATGGATCTAGTGACATATCTTGTCTTGGAGCCCATGGCCTCCTTTGTACAACATAGAAGACTTGATCTACTTCAACTTGTATTGGCTTGAACTTAGGTGGAATCTGCTTACTATCAATGTTAGCTACCATCTTGCATCTGCAGTCCCTCTTCTTTTGTCTGCAATGAGGATAATATTCTGCCAACATTGCCTCAGCCTCTTCATGCTTCTTCTTTGCCTGGAGTGTGTCCAACTGGGTGGCCATATTATTTATAATATCTTCCTTAAAATTAGATAGCAAGTGGCTTATCTCCATCCTTGAAACTCCATTGGTACAGGTTTTTCCCATAAGGGAATGTTAACCTCTTCCTTTGTTCATGGCTGCTCTAGAATAATTCTAACACAACTTC
This sequence comes from Cunninghamia lanceolata, assembly GCA_027924645.1. Lineage (NCBI taxonomy): Eukaryota > Viridiplantae > Streptophyta > Pinopsida > Cupressales > Cupressaceae > Cunninghamia > Cunninghamia lanceolata. Next base: position 1,922,106 of record BSBN01000716.1, on the reverse strand, counting down.
TTAATATCATCCCAAGACACTTGGGTAATATCTCCTCCTCCCATTAAATACAAGGCATTTGTGCAATGCTCACTTATTCCCCTGAGGAAGAGCAGTTTCTGAGACTCCTCATTAAGTGCATGATGGGGAGACTTTTGTAAACAAAATAGAAACCTTGAGATGTAATCCTCCAAACTTCCATCTTCTTTCTGCTGCATTCTGAAAATATCATTTCCTCTCATATCCCTACTCCTATAGAAGTCTTTATATTTCTAAAGAAATTTATCTTTCATTTCTTCCTAGGTATTAAAATAATCACTACCTAGACTCATAAACCACCTTAATGCAGCCTCTTTCATGGTAGTAGGAAACAACTTAAGTTTATGAGCATCAGTAGTGTAGTCATAGCTTCTGCAGAGGATATCAAATTCAAACAAGAAGGTGTTTGGGTCCTCTATTGCAAGTCCATAGAACTTGGGGAGAGCTGAAGTAGGGATGTTCTTGAGATTATCCACTTCATTTTGATGAGCAATCAGAAATGGAAAGGTTGGTTGATTAGGTACGTTTTGGGTAGCCATAATTGCTTGACCTATTATCAAGGCAAATGGATTTTCAACCAGGTTTGGGGTAACTTGTTCTTCAGAGGATGTTTCAGAACTATTCAAATTAGGGAATGCATCAAGGAAAGGATTTACTTCTGCTTCTTCTTCTAGGTAAGTTGAATCATTAGGAAGGAATCTCCCTAAAGCATCTCTTCTCCTACCTCTATGCATGCAATATACTCAATATCAGCCACCTCTCAAAAAAAAAATGTTGTGGATGGGTTGTAGATGGTTACTTCTTGACTAAAAACACATTTTAAGGAAAAAAAAATTGTAAGGAATAATACTAAAGATGACTCCAAAGATCTTCTTGGTTTGACACCATCCTTGGCAACAATGACTTAACAACTGAGCTCTCAAAGTTGTAACTCAGAGATTGGACATCTAACCTAAATAGCTATCTTAATCACTATGGAGATGTATTTCACTTGTCAACTCAAGGACGTGAACTTGGAATGGGTCAACACGGTATGTGCACTAAGAACTTCCAAAGTAGCCACATTCATTCTATAGCTAAGAAAGACATAATGTTGAAGATAATCTACTAGGAAAGAAATAACAGGAATACTGAACATCAACCAACAGCTATTCTAAGATCAAGTACATAACAAAAAATAAAAGTCTGGGCAAACAAACAGGAAACTACTTTGTCTGCTTTGGCTGCAGGAATAGACACAGAATAGAATTCTAGTGGCTGCAAGAAGATTCAATGCTAGATTTAACTAAATGCTTAATAGAAAATATAACTAAACTAGAGGATGGAATTCTCACCAAGTGGGCCCCCTTGGATGAGTATTCCCTAAGACAAATGTAAACTCAAAAATGCAAACTTATAACTTCATTTTATTCATTAGAAAAGATGAGCACAACTGAACATCATAACTGTATTACCAAAAATTGGATAATGCAAATACAATCTCTGATTAATCAACAACCCCTTAGAAGGAGCATCAGAGTCTTATTTATAGAAGGAAAACTACAAAACTAACTACCTAGCAAGGCGGTCAACTCTAACAAAATAGGAGGATGCCTCTTTATGGAAAACATAGAAAGTAGAAAGGAGGTTACACATGCGTGGAATCTAGTCAAGCAAGTTGCTTCAATGCAGATCTAGCATAATAGTAACTCCTAAATTTGCTCAACAAGTATTTAAGATTAGTTACAAGGTGGTTGTCTTCCCTCCATTTGACATTTGAATGATCACCATGTTTGACTTTTTATGGCAAGTAACCAACTAGCAGAATCTTCCTCTACTTTATGGATGCTAATTATATCTGCATAACAATATTAGTACACACAATAATTGCACATCCGTAACTACCTTGGAGTAACATTCATTAATCATATGTAAAATTAACATAGATAGTTCATATAGCATGTCTTTGTCATAAAAGAATATAAGAAATGACCTATGCTCAACATCTTATAGTTTTGAGGCAATGACATAAAAAGATTAGGATCAAAGTACCAAAGTCCAAGATAACTATTGCAAGTGGATAATAAATTTTAACAAAATTGAGTCATAAACTAGACTCATCAATGGGGTCCCAAGGGAAATGGTCACAAATCAAGGGCCACAACTTACATCTGCACTAATTGCTAGACTTATTTAGGAGTATGAAATAAGACATAAAAATTCCACTCCCTATCATCCATAGTCAAATGGTCAACTTGAGGTAACCAATAGAGAGATTGAGGCAATATTGACAAAGATAGTTGCAGTGCATAAGAAAGATTGGACAACAAGACTCTTTAAAGTAGTTTGGGCATATAAAACTACATGGAAGACAACAACAGGGTTCACACCTTATGATTTAGTTTATGGAAAGAAGGCTATCATTCCTATTGAGTTTGAATATAAAACAATGAGAACAACTGTCCAACTTGGTATGAACCTGTCAAAAGTTCAGAAGGAAAGATTGCATTAGCTTAATGCCTTGGAGGAGCTCAGGATGGAAGCAGTTCATCACACTAAATTAATACAAAACCAGAGAATCAAATGGCATGATCAGTATATCAAAACTAAGGACTTTCAGGAAAGTGATTGGGCACTTCTCTATGACTCTAGGTATAAAGATCATAAGGGAAAATTGCAGACTAGGTGGTTAGGTCCTTATGAGATCAAGGCAGTTTTTCCAAATGGTGTAGTCCAATTAACTACAATTGACCAAGTTAGATTATCACTAATGGTTAATGGGCATCGATTGAAATTGTATAAGAAGCCTTTAAGTAAAGTTGCATTTCTCCATCAATTAAAGGAAGAAATGGATAATGAAGTTTCACAGCCTCTTGCCTTACAAGAGGTCTCCAGCTAGGTTGCAGCTGAAAATAATGTTCCAGCACCAAATCCAGCTGCTAGCTTGACTGAAGTTCCACAACCCTCTACCTTTGGTGAGGATTTCAGCCAAGTATCAACTGATCATGCTATTCCAATAGTAGATCAAATTGCCAGCTTGACTGAAGATCCATAAGTAAGTTTGAGTTCTACAAACTTTGTACATAAATAAAAACACACACCGTACACACATCACATAGCAATAGCAATAAAACGAGGTGATATTCCAATCAAAGTACAAACTCCATCACTTCAGTTACCATGATACACTAGAGCTATCCTTTAGGATTACACCACTTCACTGAAGGGACCTATAGCCAAAGGAAACCTATTGTTCCATTAGACTTGTATTTGCTACACCCACAGCCAAGGGTTTTTCATTCACTTGGGAGCTGTAATAGTTGCACCTGCAGCCAATGCACATGGGACCTATTCATTTCATGATTTGCTTGCATGCATGCTGCCACTACTACATGCATCTACTAATGCCTCCAGCATATTTTCTCATGCCATCTTTTGTTGGATTGTACTTTCTTGCTACGTGTCACACATCTACTACACATTCCGTCAAAATATCTTTTCACTATCACACCATTGTGATTCGCTCTAGCTCGTTCGTCAAGCACATCAACTCAACCCGCCATGTAATCATTTTTTAATGCAACAATTCCAATTTCAGCATCACCTCAATGGTATTTATCTTGCAAATTTCTTTAATTAATATTTATTGCTACTTATTTTATGACTTTCATCAAGTTTGCACATCATTAATTCTACATATGATATCACTTTGACATGCTTCAAACCTGTTCCTCCATACCACTGGCCTATCTTCTCATTTGAGGACAAATGAAATTATAGTTGGGGGGATACTAAATTATTTCACATACATTCAAACTTCTTAATCCTTTACTCCATAATTATTACCATTTGACACATAACATACAAGCCAAACAGACTAAGCAAATGACAAAAGCAACTGGTAATAAGATTTTGGTCTGTAGAATTGAATTGGTAATAAGATTTTGGTGTGAAGAATTGAGAACAGGGGTTTGAGTTGAGTGTTTTCATGAGATATCATGATGGTTGGTGACTTGATTAGAAGAGATCCTACTATTCACTCAGCACTATTAGTCGATGGGGAGTGTTTGCCAATTTTTCAGCAGACAGGATGGTTGCAATATTTTCTAAGGATAAAAGAATACGATGAAGACTATTAAAATAAGGGTAGACAACTAAAAGGGGGGGGGTGAATCAGTTGTCTCAAAAACTCTATCTTTTGTTGTATCTAATCTTCTTCCACACTTATTAATAGATTAATGATATAACCATGAAAGCATAAATCAATAACGCATGAGCAGAAACATAATCAACACATATGACACTTGGATTTTTATGTGGAAACCCGGTTAAAGGAAAAACCACAGTGGGGGTTAACCCACAAGATTTATTCTTTGTTAAAAGAATAGAAAGTGGGAAGGCACTTGCCTTCAGGTGCACTGCCCAGAGTTCACTACTCAAAAGAGACTCACTGTCTACAAAATGTTTATATGATTAACACAAAAAGATTGAACTGAGAAACAACATCTACTTCATGCCAAGCTTTAGTTCCTTTGAAGCTCACAATATTTCTGCTTTGCCTTCAAACACTTCTCTGCTACCTCCTCATCTTTACTGCTCTTCCTTGTCTGCTCTTCCTCTTCTCTGCTCTGCCTTTTTCCTTTCTTAGGATCTTATCATTTTCGCACAAGGATGCATTTCCACAACTCAACCACACATATTTATATGCTTCATCAACCTTGGAATAAACATCAAGGTCAGCACTACAAACATTTGACTTAATGCAAATCACTATACTATTGGCCAAAACATAGCTAGGACCCAAATCTTCCTCGAACAACATGCCACACTTCATAGAACCTCTGTTAGATCATCTGCAACATGCACATAGCATCTAGTCGGCCAAGACTGGAAAGACCAACAACACCCAAGGACAAATCTTCCACCACGAGCTCAAACCTCAATGTGGATCACCAACACAATAGGCACACGATCTAGAGATCTCCACAAGCACAATGAAATCAACAAGAACAAATGCACAACCTCAAATCACCAGAATTACTTGTAACTTCATACTTGAACATAAGAACACCAACTGCCATGACTGTCACACTAGAAAGATTGCTTGTGGACCTCCAAACCATGAACCACTTGAGTTGAGGACACACACTGACTTCCAAAAGACACCTCTAGATCTATAGATCATAATATTCCAATGCAGATCAATCCAGACTAATTTTATGTCACTCTATCACCTCTAAACAACTGCAAAACCTAGTTCTACTTAGATGGCCATAACTTCACAAATTCTTCATGTGGATCCCTCAAATCTTAACTGAAGCAACTTCAGACAATCCTTTACAACACCCTTTGGTTTGTAGACTCTAATCTTCATCTCACTGGGAATGTGAAGCAATCTACTTCACCGAACTGCATTGTCTTCACTATCTCTTTTAGAGAGATATGTCACTCACTTGTTTCTTCTAGAGAGGCTAATTTTCTCAATATCCTCAACATTCAAGTCTTCTAGAATGGGATACAGTTTACACTAATGACAACAAGGATATGTTGACATCAATGACAACACTGATTAGGCACATATTTGCAACAATCTCCCCCTTTGTCATTGATGGCAATATATAATGTGAAAAACTATTTCAACCATCAAGATAAGAACTTCTCCCCCTTTCTCTTATCACCCCTGTATCCATTTTCTTTACTGCTCCCCCTTTCACCATCAACTGCTTACTTCAAGGTTTTTCACATGACTTCTCTCCCCCTTTGACATCAATGGCAAAGGGCACATATTTGCAATCATCTCTTCTTCTTTTTGTTTCTTAATCCAAAATCAGCATACTGCCTACTCCCCCTGAGTAGAAACTCCTTAACACCAATCTAGATCACAAGATGTGACTGTGAATTCCACTGGACTGATGCACATTAGTGCACCTTAGTTCTGAAGAGGAGGGGTAATAACCCGTAGCATCATTCTAAGGTACTCAAAAGTATCCTTAGGTAGAGGTTTAGTTAAGATATCTGCAATATGATCCTTTGATGAAACAAACTCCAATCTGACTTCATTCTCATTTACCTTCTCTCTCAAAAAGTGAAACTTGATGGATATGTGCTTTGTCTTTGAATGCAACACTAGATTCTTTGAAATGTTTATTGCACTTGAATTATCACAGAAAATTGTAATAGGTTCTTCAAACACAACTATGATATCCTTCAACATTTGCTTCATCCACAAAACTTGAGTACAATTACTTGCTGTTGCTATGTACTCTACCTCTACAGTAGACAGAGATATTGCCTCCTACTTTTTGCTCAACTGAGAAACCAATCTCTTTCACAAGAAAAATGTACCTCCACTAGTACTCTTCCTATCGTCCACATCTCTTGCCCAATCAACATCTGTATATGCATGAAGAGTGAAATCATCATGTTCCCTTCAGATATCTAAAAATTCTTTTGACTACTACAACATGATATTCTCTAGGATCAGCTTGAAATCTAGCAACAAGGCCAACTGCATTCATAATATCAGGTTTGGTATGAGTCAGATAAAGCAGTCCTCCAATCATTGATCTATACCTCTTCTAATCTGCCTTAGGGGAATTATCATCTTTACTCAACTTGCATGTAGTTACCATAGGAGTACTCATTGGTTTTGAATCCTCCATTCCAAACTTTTTCAACAACTCTTTCACATACTTAGACTGAGATATGAAGATGCCTTTTTCTGACTGAATCATTTGCAGACCTAAGAAGAAATTCATTTCACCAAGCATGGACATCTCAAATTCACTTTGCATTTGATTAACAAATTTTTTACACATACTGTCATTTCCACCAAAGATGATGTCATCAAAAAATACCTTAACAATCAAGATGTGTTCATGATCAATTTTGAAATAAAGATTACTGTGAGCAGTGTGTTTGTTAAAGCCTAACTTTAGTAGATACTTGTCTAATCTTGCATACCAGGCTCTTGGGGCTTGTTTAAGTCCATACAATGCTTTCTTCAATCGGTAGACCTTATCTTCTTGATCAGACAACTAGAATCCTTCTGGTTGCTCAATGTAGACTTTTTCTTCTAACTCTCCATTCAGGAATGCTAACTTGACATCCATCTGGTAGACTTTGAAATCTTTGTAAGCAGCAAAGGCATGAAATAATCTTACTACTTCAATTCTTGCCACTGGAGAAAAAGTTTCTTCAAAATCAATTCCCTCTACTTGAGAGTAACCTTTGCACACCAGTCTTGCTTTGTTTCTCACAACTTCACCATCTTCATTCAATTTATTCCAAAAGACACATTTAGTTCCAATTACATTTTTGTTTTCAAGTCTAGGAACAAGATCCCAAGTATGATTCTTTTCAATTTGCATTAATTCTTCTTTCATTGCTTTTACCCAACTTTCATCATTACGAGCTTCATTCACTGATTTTGGTTCAATCTTTGAAATTAGACAATACTCCTCTTGTTCTTGAGCAATTCTTATTCTAGTTTGAACACCTTTATTTTTATCTCTTATGATCTAATTTTCAGAATGATTCAATCTTACATACCTGGCAGTTTTGGGATTTTCTTCAACTTCTGATTCTTGAAGATGTTCCTCAACATCTGCATTAACTTCTTGAGTCACTGGATTCTCCAGAGTAAATTGAACTTGCTTTCCTTCATTTGGACTTTCATTTTGATCATCTAATTCATATCCACAAAACCTTGAAGGTCTCTCCTTGCTTTCATGAACCTTGACATTAGCACTTTCAACAATCCTTTCAATCTCTTGTTAAAGCACTGGTATGCCTTTCTTTGATTAAAATAACCTAGAAATATTCCTTCATCACATCTTGTATCAAACTTGCCTAGATCCTCATCTCTTTTGATATAGCATTTACTACCAAAAACTCTAAAATATTTCACAGAAGGAGCATACCAAACCACAGTTCATAAGGTTTTTTACTAGAATTACCTTTGATCTGCACCCGGTTAAGAGTGTAGACAACAGTACTTACAGCCTCTCTCCAATAGACATGTGGAACATTTACTTCCATCATCATGGTTCTAGCAGCCTCTTGAATAGTCCAGTTCTTCCTTTCCACAACTCCATTCTGCTGAGGAGTCATAGGAGCAGACAACTATCTTCTTATTCCATGCTTTTCACAAAATACATTAAACTCACCGGAGTAAACTATCCACCTCTGTCAGATCTCATACACTTTATCTTCACACCAATCTCATTCTCCACCCTAGCCTTAAACACTTTGAACTTGTCAAGAGACTCTAATTTCTCTCTCAAGAAAGTGACCCACATCATTCGGGAGTGATCATCAATCAGCAACATAAAGTATCTGTCTCCTTGCAAACTCCTAACCCTGGCAGGACCACACAAATTAGTGTGCACAAGTTCTAACAATCCACTTGAAGATTGTTCTTTACTCTTGAATGTAGTTCTGCTCTGTTTGCCCAACTAACATTCTTTGCACATGCTATTAGCAGGTTTTACAAGCTTTGGAAGATCTCTCATAGACTGCCTAGTACTTATAAAAGTTTACATGACACATTCTCCTATGCCATAGCCAACTATGATTAATATGAGCAATCAAACAACTTTTACCAGTACCACTTAAATGAAAGATGTTATCTCTAGCCTATGTACCAGATGTAATTTTAGTTCTGAAGCTTTCTAAAATTCTGCATTTTCCATCCTTGAATCAGAGATCATATCCCTTGTCAACCAACTGTCCAACACTGAGAAGATTATGCTTCAACCCTTCTACATACAAAACATCATTAGTGTTATTCTTACCATCAAGAGAGATGGATCCTCTGCCATGGATTCTACCAGCTAAATTGTCTCCAAACTTCACAATTCCACCTTCATACCTTTCCATACTTACAAGCTTACTCTTATCACCTGTCATATGATGAGAGCATCCACTGTCAATTACCCATTCATCCTTTTCTTCAACCTGAGCAACCAAAGCTCTTTCCACATTCACACAACTAGCAGATTCAATAGACACTGGATCTTCTTCTTTGATGGCAATGAATACCCATTCATTTTATGAGGTACTTCCCTTATCAAATTCATCATCAGTGACTCCTTCAATAGCTTCTTGGACATAGTAGCATTTCTTCTGAATCCTAGGTCTGTTAGGGTTTGGCTTTGAAACCCTCTCCGGACATCTTGAGGCAAAATGACCAATCTTATGGCAAGAAAAACATTTGAAAGGCAACTTTCCTTCATACTTACTGGATCCTCTTGGTATTCTTTTGGCAAAAAGAGCTTCAAGTTCTTCAAGCTCCGATTCATCTTCTTCAAGATCCTTCCTTGCCTTCTCAAATCTGGTTAGTCTTCTTGAAGAGATTTCACCTGGATCAAATCTTTGTTTTCCAAAAACACTGGCCTTAAATGCAAATTCAAATTTAGGAAGAGAATCACCAAACTCACTCATTTCAAATGTTGAGAGCTTGCCAACCAATTAATCTCTTGTAACAGTTGTCATAGTCCTGATCTCCTCAATAGCAAAAAATCTATCCTTGTGTGAAGTAGGTAAGGATCTGAGCACTTTTCCAACAATCTCTGATTCTTCCAGAGTTCCACCAGCACACCTGATACTGCACACAAGTTCATTCACTTTCTGCATGTAAGAAGAGATGTTTTCATCTTCACTCATCCTCAAATTTTCGTATCTACCCTTCAAGCTCTGCAACTTAGCACATTTGACATATGCATCACCTTCATATAGAGTTTCCAACTTCTTCCAGATTTCATGAGCAGTTTTTAATTCTAGGACATTTGTCATTTCTGTATTAGTCAGGGCACTCAACAAGGCTTCTTTAGCTAGAATGTTGTTTTCAGCATCTTTAAGTTCATCTAGAGTTGAATGACCTTTCTCCGGAGGCTTATACTCATCCTTAGTTATCAACCAATAAGCATCACCCATGCATTGCAAATGGCACTCCATGTGACTCTTCCAAAGAGAGTAATTTGTTCCATTAAATCTCAGACTATCCTTCTTGTATGTCAACATCTTGGATCTCCTCAAGCGGTCAAGCTTCTTTTAGAGGAACGAGCTCTGATACCAATTGTTGAAATAAGGGCAGACAACTGAGAGGGGGGGTGAATCAGTTGTCTCAAAAACTTTATCTTTTGCTATATCTAATCTTCTTCCACACTTATTAACAGATTAATGATATAACCATGAAAGCATAAATCAACAACACGAGAAGAAACATAATCAACACATATGACACCATGATTTTTACATGGAAACTTGGTTAAGGGAAAAACCATGGTGGGGGTTAACCCACAAGATTTATTCTCTATTAAAAGAATAGAAAATGGGAAGGTACTTGCCTTTGGGTGCACTACCTAGAGCTCACTGCTCAAAAGAGACTCACTGTCTACAGAATGTTTATATGATTAACATAGAAAGATTGAACTAAGAAACAACATCTACTTCATGCCAAGGTTTAGTTCCTTTGAAGCTCACAATATTTTTGCTTTGCCTTCAAACACTTCTCTACTACCTCCTCATCTTTACTACTCTTCCTCTTCTTTGCTCTGCCTTTTTCCTTTCTTAGCATCTTATCATTTTCGCACAAGGATGCATTTCCACAACTAAACCACACATATTTATATACTTCATCAACCTTGGAATAAACATCAAGGTTGACACTACAAACATTTGACTTAATGTGAATCACTATATTGTTGGCCAAACATAGCTGGGACCCAAATCTTCCTTGAATAACATGCCACACTTTATAGAACCTCTCTTAGATCATCCACAATATGCACACAACATCCAGTCAGCCAAGACTGGAAAGAACAGCAACACCCAAGGACAAATCTTCAACCACGAGCTCAAACTGCAATGTGGATCACCAACAAAATAGGCACACAATCCAGAGATCTCTAGAAGCACAATGAAATCAACAAGAACAACCGCACAACCTGAAATCACCAGAATCACTTGCAACTTCATACCAGAACATAAGAACACCAACTGCCATGATTGTCACACTAGAAAGATTGCTTGCGGACCTCCAAACCATGAACCACTTGAGTTGAGGACACACATTGACTTCCCAAACACACCTCTAGATTTGTAGATCATAATATTCCAATGCGGATCAATCCAGACCAATTTTCTATCACTCTGTCACCTTTGAACAACTGTAAAACCTGGTTTTACTCAGATGGCCATAACTTCACAAATTCTTCATGCGGATCCCTCAAATTCTAATTGGAGCAACTTCAGACAATCCTTTACAACACCTTTTGGTCTACAGACTTTGATCTTTGTCTCACTGGGAATGCGGAGCAATCTACTTCACTAAACTGCACTGTCTTCACTGTCTCTTGTAGAGAGATATGTCACTCACTTGTTTCTTCCGAAGAGGCTAATTTTCTCAATATCCTCAACATTCAAGTCTTCAAGAATGGAATACAGTTGACACTAATGACAACAAGGATATGTTGACATCAATGACAACACCAATTAGGCACATATTTGCAACAGAAGACATTACTCAGCAGTTTGTAGAGACATTCCATAATGAGGAAGCTACAGTGAAAGGTTTATGGGTTGACGCGACTGTAGTAGCTGTAGACACCCTAAAATGACCAAGCCGTCACATCACTTGCATTTCGTCATTTCTTCCTAATCACCTGCATTACAACGTTAATTCAATAATCTAATTATTTAATTAATTATCATCAAATTCTTCTAAATCTCCTAAATTCAACATTAATTAAATAAATTCTCTTTATTTAATTAATTAAATTAAATTCCTCTATATTCTTCCACAATTAAATAATTTTAATTATTTAATTTGATCATTATCCTCCTTCCAAAATTCACATCCACATTAATTAAATATATCCCATTATTTAATTAATTCATCACAATTCTATCTTATCTACAATTAAATAATTTACATTATTTAATTAAATCAATTGTTCTTCTAAATTTAAATAAATCAAATCAAATTTATTTAAATTATCTCAATCCTCTAAAAATAAATAAAATCAAATATTTTATTTATAATCTTCTGTTCTTCCAAAATCATGCACAACAATTAAATAAATTTATTTATTTAATTTGCTTTAAAATCTTCTAAATTAAATAATTCCAATTATTTAATTATTTCTTCCAAAATATCTTCTCTAAATTTAAATAAATCAATTATTTATTTAAATTGTTTTTTCTTCTAATTTGAGTTATCTCTAATATAACTCAAGCTTTCTATATTTAATAAAGCAAAATATCTTCTTTTCTCATGCAAATCTCTTCTTCTTGTTTTAAATCACTTAACTGATTGCTTTATTCTTTTAATTGATTTATCTCTTCAGTTAACTTATTCTTCTATTCTTGATAACTCCTCTCATGCAAAAGCAAGCAAGACACATGTCTTCTTCTCATTCGTTGCACATTCCTCAACTTATCTCCTCCATTGATTCTTTTGAATTATCTGGACTATTGATCGATCTTTGATGAAACCTATATAAACCTCCCTCATCTCTTTCATTACCTCTCTCTTCGATCGTATTCTCAGGCATACTTAACAGAGCTTTGAGCATACAAAACGCGTTGATTGAGTACTATCACGATCTTTTGACATTGATCTCTTGAGCACACTACTTGCTTGTTGCAGCTATGGCTTCGCAACTCCATTGAGCAATCCACATTCAATCCAAAGGAAACAACACAGATTTCGGTAAAAGTCTTTATTTCATTGATTATTTGTCATGGCTTTTATTTAAATTCGTTTTCTTTATGTTATTGGGTTCTTTGATTTTATTTAGTTTAGATTTAATCGATTTTTTCTCATACACATTCTAGCACGCCCGGTGGGACCCATTGGTCCTGATTTAATATCAAAATTGTGGAATTTTTAGTTTGATTTCACAGGTTTTTTTAACTCTTTTTTTGGAGAGATCTGAAAAAGAATTTTTAAAGGAAGCTTGTTGGGCAAAAACAGAGGTCACGGTTGCGTTCGGAAGGGTCGAGCGACGAAGAAAAATATATAATTTGGCCTATTTCGGTGAAGTTTTTAGACCTTCCAAGCTGCATAACTTTCACAAACGGACTCGGATTCAGGTGATGTTTTTTTTGAAAGTTGATATTTTTCTATCCTCTACATAGTGGTAATATTGTTTTAAGAATTTTCTAAGATTTATTTTTTAAAGACCACTCATTGGCCTATACTCAATCTATGACTCAAGCACTTGCTAACTTTTGAGTTTGTGTGGACCTAATATCACTTGTTGCAGCTTCTTATTACTCACACAGAGCAAATAGGTGTTTTTAACATGTTCATGCAGGATGAGCATTGAAGACCTCTTGATCTATCTCACTAAGTTTTAGAAACACATTACATGCTTAAAAGGATAATTGAACAAATCTTTTCTTGCAATCTAAGTCTTAGGAACATACTGCTTTTCTTAAGGGACAATGGATATGTATGAACAAACACCTCAATTTTCTAAAGGACAATGGACATGAATGCCAAACACTTCATTTCATAAGGGACAATTTACAACTACAAATGTGTGTGTGCCTAGCTTAGTTGCACCTTATTTTTCTTATAACGGGACAATTGAACCTTTGTTTGACGTGCTTGCTCTTACTTTTCTGTACTTCCTTTAGAAGGGCCTACTTTTGGATTGCACTTCATCCAAAAGGGATGAGCCTAAGTGGAGTTTTCCTTTGAACCGCTATATAAGAGGGATAAGGCGAAAGCCAAGTCCTAATCGACGTCAGCCTTACCTTGTGATGCCAAACTGAAAAGAGGTGTACTAGCTCTTTGTGGAAACGATTTTCACATTAAGCGAAGTGTTTGAAACTCTTAGTAGGATTGGTTAAAGCTTTTAGTAGCTTGTCGCATTGCTCGTAAGGCGTTGGTCCCTCAAAGTCACTAAGAACCATTTTAGATAGAGACTACCCGACCTACCTCCGAACATTGCGGTAATCATCAGTGCAAGGGAAATCGATTTAAACCCTTAAGATACTCACCATTGGCTCCCTTGAGAAGAGATAGTATTCCCTTGGACATAAAGCTCTTGTGACCTACTTGAGCTTTCCAAGGGGAGGGTGAGATATCCCTACCTATCGTCTCTCGCAAAGATACTAAATATCCGACACCTTTATGGAATGATATTTTTATCGACGGAGTATTAAGCTATGAGCTGATCTACTGCAATGAAACCTTGTCTCTAGGGATAAAAAGTGCTTGTTATTGATTGCAAATTGTCTTAGACCTATGGAAACATTGGGCTTGTTTGGAGCCTTGAACATACACTATCTGTTGTGTCAGTCCTTGTGCTTTTGTTTGACCACTTGTTTGCTGTGTTTTCTCTTGCCAAACCAATCCAATCAGAAACAGAAACAATCTACCAAAATTTTGCCTTTGAAAAACATCAGAGACTACTTCAGCACCCCTAGTATTACAGCAGCTCGCCTTTGGTAGTACAGTAGATCGCCTTTGGTCAACAGTAACCTGCCTCTGGCAAAACTCTACTTTAGCGCCCTTGGTATAACAGTAGCTCACTTTTGGTCACTGTAGCTCACCTTTGGCATAGCAGTAACTCGCTATTGGTAGCTTAGTCCGTCACCTCTGGTCCACAGTAGCACACTTTTTTGTAGCACAGTCCTGCGCCTTTGGTCAAACAGTATAGCGCATTTGGTCCAGTACTTTGTGCATCAGAAGTTTGTCCATTTCCCAAAGCATCTCACAGATTCCCAGCATTACATTATGTCCTAGTGTATCCCATGGTCACCACTAGGCTATAGTAAACTATGAAATCCAAGCAAGTTGTCCCTAAGAAGCGCAAGTCGCCTCCTCGCACACCACAATCAGGTCATCTCAACATTACTCCCAAGGTGACTCCTAGTACACCCGCGGCAAAACCAATCAGCTCTCTGAACATGCCACACATAGATGAACCAAGCAATCCTCATGAGGATAGAACCCCTTTGATAAATGCGCCTCAGTATACCACAGGCTTGCCTTCGGATTTTGTCCCACAAGGTTATATCGTAGATCAAACCCCATCTCAAGAAGAGCAACACTTTGAAATAGGTCAATCCTCTCAAGAAGATGGGCAAGATCTTGATGAATTCATACAAGATCCTAGAGCTATAGCTGCCTTTGATAAAATCCTTAGTGAGAACCAAGATCATTTCTTTCGCTTGCTTGCAAAGCAAGGTGCCAAGTTACCTCAAGATTTTGATGTGTCCACTCTCAAGGAGAGCAACAACGCCCAAGAAGCCATACAAGCGATGCAAACCATGTCCACAGTGACTACACCCTTACCTACTCAAGGCTCGTAGTATAGGAATCCCCTTTTTCAAAACCCAATAGGAGAGAGGCTCATATCACTGCTTTTGACTCCTATGGAGATCTATCAAAACCAACAAGAAACTCTCCAACGTCAAGCAGAGTTAGCTAAGCAAGCCACCTTAGCTCGATCAAATGTGCAACCACCTCCTAAAGTGTCCACCCCAATCGCAAGTGGAATCTTGGTTTGCCCATCACGCGTAGGTTTCCCACCCAATTACAATCCGGGGAACACTTATGTAGCCATGCAACAAGGGTCTCAACAAATGCCACCTCCTATATCATCACACCTTCATGTCTCTCAACCAATTAGAGTCATGCAACCCCAACCACAACATTCTTCTCCTCTTGTCCTTAAGCAACCGCAACCACAACATTCTTCTACTCGCATCCTCAATCAACCCCAACCGTCGCAAATCACATCTACCTATGTTCCTCCTCCACAACGTTCATCCTCGCTCAACTTCTTTCACACATTGCCTAGCCACTTTCAACATTCCCAACATCAGGTTTCTCAAAGCTATGTGTAGCCATCACAACCTAATCAAACGCACTTTAGCTTTCCTCCCCCCAATACTTTTCTTCAACCATCGCAAAGCCAACATTCTTACCTAGCGCCACCTCCACCTCTGCCTAATCAAGGCCTCCAATTCCAACCCAATCTGAACCAAACGTACAACCCATATGATCCCAATCAATCTTACGACCCTTATAATACCAATGCGCATGGCTTACATTATAATCTTCCATATGGGCAACACCAACCACTTTTTGGACAACATGAGATGTTACCAACCCCTCCCACGACTATGGAGCTAAAGATCGTAGAAGTTCAACAGCAGCTATCTGATCTTACGTTTGGCCACACCAAAAAGACTTTCTCTTTAGAGGAAGTGTGTCCTTATCCTTTTGATCGGTCATTACCAATGATCCCTTTTCCTCAAAATTTCACTATTCCCAAGTTCGATAAATATAAAGGAAAAGGTGACCCTAAAGACCATCTTAGGGAATTCTATCTTGCTTGCTTCGAGGTCTCACACAACGACACATATCTTATGCGTCTCTTTCCTCGCAGTCTTGGAGGTCAAGCAATAGAATGGTTCTCACACTTACCTATGGGTATCAAGTCTTTCAACGAGCTAGCAGAGAAGTTTGCCACCCATTTTTCTTACAACGCAGAGCATGAGATTTCCATGACGGACCTATGCAACAATAAATAGAAGAATGGTGAAACTTTCATTTCTTTCCTTCAACGATGGAGACAAATGGCTAGTAAATTCCCTTTCAAGATTCCAGAGAAACAGCTTGTTAGCATATTTGTGCAGAACCTCAACCAAGAGTTAGGTTTCCATTTGCAAATTCTTAGTGCTACAACCTTTGATGAAATCACATACAAGGGTATCAACATTGAGAAGGCCCTCATTGCTAAGGGTGTGGTCAAAATCTTTAAGGAGACGAAAGATAGCTCTTCTCATCAACAATCGAACGATAAACCCAAATATTGGAACAAGAACAAAAACGTGGTCAACGATGGGGTGGTCGATACTAAGCATGTCCAAATGTTGCAAACACCGCTGCAGCTCTCCAAACCAAGTCAAGCTCCACCTCAATAGCAGCAGCAACAAAGGCAGCCTTATCCCAACCAACAACAACGACAACAAGAGCGGCCCCAACAAGATTACCCTCCGCGATGGCAATTCACTCCTTTGGGAGTACCCATTGAATCGGTCTTACAGCAAGCTTTGCAGAAAGGGCTTATCACCTTACCTGATGCTCCCCCATATGGAGAACCTGTCTACAAAACTGCACGTTACAGAGACAATGAATATTGTGAGTTCCATAGGAGCAAAGGTCATAGAACCATGTCTTGCATGAAGCTTAAGCACCTCATCCAAAACCTCATCGACAGTAATCAAATCACTTTTGAGGATGAATCACCAGCGCAACACACAAACAAGGATCTAGATATGTACAAGGAACCATTCCCTCATCACGGTCCACCTCCCCCTCAAGATAGAGGTAAAGGTATCAATCATGCTTCCACGTCCTTCGATTCCATTGTCGGTTGTTTTGAAGAGAGTCGAGTGTCTACCCTCACGATCAAAGGCAAATCTACGGATTGTGCTGTTACTACTCATCAAGGTCATGTCACCATCCGTGCACCTACACCTAGGCTTCCAGTTTAGTCTAATTATAATCTTGTCGAACATCTAGGGAGAACACCAGCACAGATCTCTATTTTGGACCTTCTACGGTCATCACCTGCACATAGAGTGGTGCTAGAAAAAGCCCTCCAAGAGTCTTCCGTTCCTAACAACATAGCGGTCACAGATTTCCAAGCTATAGTAGGTAACATTGCTTCACCCTACAATGTGATCTTCTCTGAGAAAGACCTCCCCTCCCATGATCCTTGTCACAACGATGCCCTCCATATTGAAGTTCTCATCCATAAGCGCAAAATCAAATGTATACTCATAGATGGTGGTGCTGGTCTCAACATCTGTTCTTTAAAGTTACTAAAGCAATTGGGATACTCTAAGGATCATGTCAACATTGATCATAGTATTACAATCAAGGGGTATGATGATGCAGAACGCCATTCAGAAGGTGTTATTCACTTGCCTATACAACTGGGCCCTGTCACGCTTGAAACCAGGTGTCAAGTCCTTGATATTGAGCTGCCTTACAACATTATCTTAGGCCGCCCATGGATCCATGCAATGAAAGCTGTTCCCTCCACGTACCATCAGTCTCTAAAGTTCCCATACAATGGTACGGAGATCACCATCCTAGGAGATCCTAATCCTTTTGAATTTTGCCGTGTCTTGCAAGGAAGCTATAAGAATTGCAACCAAGTGCCTAAAAATGACAAAGCCCTTGAATCCCCTCTCTATGTTGACCTTGAAACTCTCACGCAAGCCTCTACAAGTGAACCTACACCCCTCCCCAAAATCACAGCTCGTGTCCGAGATATAGGCTTTGGCACTTATGATATCTTAGAATCTTGTTGTGTAGGGTGGATGCCTTTATCTCCAAAATCTTACGGCCAACCACCCATTGCCAAAGTAACCAAAAAAGCACCTATTCCTCCCCCAACATTCCTAACCCAATTCCAACATGGACGGTTATTGGAAGAGGAAACTATTGAGGACATCTCTTCTTAGCTCTACAAGGAGAAAGAACCAGTCACGATACCAGTCAAGCAATATGGCAATGGCTTAAGGATAGTGAAAAACATGTGCTATAAAGGCAAAGGTGGCCTTGGGAAACAGAATCAAGGCACTATGGAGCCCATTGTGGTAACAAAGAATCTAGACAAGAAAGGATTAGAATTTGGTAAGAAGGTACCACGCGCCTTGGACATCGAGTATATCCTCGACGAAGTAGCTGACACTTTTCCTGTCAATACGACGTCTATAGAGGATATCATCGATGACTCTTCCCTCCACATGACCAATCTATTTGCAGAATCCTCCATTTTTACACTATCCTCCGTATCCTTAACTTCCACCACCAGCACCTAGAATGTCACGCTTGTCTACCCTGAACTTATCAATTGGGACCAACAAGGGACCCCCGTTATAGATGTATTTCAAAATGACAAAGCTTTAGCTGAGTTCATGGGACTTCAGGAAGGTATCCCTCTTGGCAATCACAAAGCAGGTTTTGTAATGGAACTAGAGCCCACGGCTTATTTTGGTGAGAATGCCAAATCCTCCAGTCGCAAAAGTGCAAATAAAGAAAGATCTCTAGGTGAAAACCACACTGCGGCACCTCCTGATCATAAAGCAGTAAAAATAAAGGACGTATCCAAAGGTGAAAACCCAACTGTGGCACCTGAGGATGGAGGATTTGACCTTCCCTTACCATCTAAGTATCAAGAGAAATCAGCTCTCTTAGTGGAAGATTCTATAGAAATAAATCTTGGCACAGAACAAAATCCAAAGACAACATTCCTAGCAGCATCCTTATCTGACACAGAGCACAGAAATCTTAACAGCTTCTTCTTGCAATGAACCATCAACTTTGCATGGACCTATGCAGATATGCCAGGGCTAGACCCTAAGCTAGTAGTTCATTATCTCACAGTGGATCCTAAAGTGAAACCAGTCAAGTAGAAGTTGAGAAAAATGCACCCACAGATAGCTCTCTTGGTGAAGGTGGAAATACAAAAGCTATTAGATGCAAAGTTCATACGACCAATTGACTATTCAGATTGGGTCTCAAACATTGTACCTGTGTCTAAACCTAATGGGCGCATCCGCATGTGTAATGATTTCTGAGATCTCAATAAGGCATGTCCTAAAGTTGACTTTCCACTACCAAACATTGACATTATAGTGGACTTGACAGCAGGTCACGAGATGCTTTCTCTCATGGACGGATTTTTGGGTTACAATCAGATAAGGATAGCTGAAGAAGACCAACATAAAACAACCTTTACTTGTCCTTGGGGCAATTATTATTGGTGTGTCATGCCGTTTGGTCTGAAGAATGCAGGAGCAACCTATCAGAGAGCAATGACAGTGATATTTCATGACCTCTTTCATCACATCATGGAAGACTATGTTGATGATATACTGGCTAAATCTTCTTGGGCGGATCACATACAGGTCCTAGGATAGATCTTTGACAGGCTTGAAAAATACCAAGTAAGACTCAATCCAAAGAAGTGTGTATTCGGTGTAACATCAGGAAAGCTGTTGGGATACATTGTATCTTGTAGAGGCATCAAAGTAGACCCAGCGAAATAAAGGCTATAGTGGAGATGCCTCCACCCAAGAACCTTAAAGCACTAAGGAGCCTTCAGGGAAGGTTGCAGTCCATTCAGTGCTTCATATCACAGCTAGCAGATAAATGTCAACTCTTTCAGCACTTACTCCGAAAGGATGTCTCATTTCGATGGGACAACAAGTGTCAGGCAGCGTTTGATCAACTTAAAGAGTATCTAGCTACACCTCCTGTATTGGTTCCACCAGTTGTGGACAAACCTTTGATCTTATACATCTCCACTACAAATTCAACCCTAGGGGCCCTGCTAGCACAGAATGATGACACAAGAAAGGAGCATGCAATTTATTACATTAGTAGAACCTTGGTGGGATACGAGCTCAATTATTCACCAATGGAAAGGGCTTGTTTAGCACTAGTGTTCACCTCCCAAAAGTTGCGACATTACATGTTGAACCAACATACAAATCTGATAGCCAAGATTGATCCCTTGAAGTATCTACTAGCAAAAGCTGCTCTCACAGGCAGACTAGCTAAATGGGTCATGATCCTTAGTGAGTTTGACATTGAATACATAGATCGTAAGGCAATCAAAGGACAAGCCCTCGCGGACCAACTAGCAGATGCACCTATGAAAGATACACATCCTATGGTAGCAGACTTTCCTGACGAGAATCTCTTCACTCTTGCTACCTCCATAATGTGGAAGTTGTACTTTGATGGTTCTTACACACAGCATGGATCAGGAGCGGGCATCTTATTTGTTACACCTCAGAATGATTACATTCCAAAATCATATCAGCTTGCATTCCCTTGCACCAACAACATAGCCGAGTATGAAGCACTCCTTATAGGTCTCAATACAGTAGTTCAATGGGACATCATAGAATTACAAGTATATGGAGACTCACAGCTAGTCATTCGCCAAGTCACAGATGAATACCAAACAAAGGATGAAAAGTTGGTCTCCTACAAACAACTAGTGGATGCCTACAAACCACACTTTTCTAGCATCACATTTGAGAAAATTCCTAGAGAGCATAACAAAGCTGCGGATTCTATGGCTTCTGTAGGGTCACTGATTGACATGCCTGCAAATACACAGAAGTGTGAATTCTTGATCGAGCAATTGTTGATACCAGCCGTCGATGTTCCTGTTACTGAAATCATCTGCGAACTTCTTGGTCCCAATTCCCCATGGTACGAAGATATCTATGATTAGCTCAAGAACAATACCTTTCCCCCTGACCTATCATCCACCCAATGCAAAACCTTTATCCGTCGATCCTCTCGTTACATCATTCTAGGTGATACACTATATCACCGGAGTCTCGATGGTATCCTCTTACGATGTCTTAACGCGGAAGAAGCCGAAGCTACCTTACGAGACATACACGAAGGTGTCTGTGGCGCGCATTCTACCGGTCCTAATCTTGCTAAGAAGATACTCAGAACAGGTTATTACTGGCCTACAATAGAGCAAGATGCTGCACAGTTTGCTAAGAAGTGTCTACAATGTCAGCAGCATGGAGATCTGATTCACGCACCAGCTCATGAGTTACAACCTGTGACTACTCCATGGCCTTTTTCTCAATGGGGTCTCAACCTCGTAGGACAAATCCACCCTTCGTCCTCCAATGGCCACAAGTTTATCATTACCGCCACTGAGTATTTCACGAAGTGGGTGGAAGCCATTCCTATGACCTATATCATCGGTAAACAAATAGCCAAGTTTATCCTAAACTACCTCATATGCTGGTATGGTATTCCCCAAGCCATTGTCACTGATAATGGGAGACCATTCAAGAACCAAGATGTTCGTGCCTTATGCATACAATACAATATCCAACATCGCTTTTCAACTCCCTACTATCCGCAGAGTAACGGCCAAGCTGAGGCTTCCAATAAAACCATTCTCAAGATCCTAAAGAAAACGGTCAATGAAGCTGGTCGTGATTGGCACTTGCAACTCAATCCTGCCCTATGGGCCTACCGCACTAGTATCAGAACACCAACTGGTGCCACACCATATGACTTGGTCTTTGGCTCTGAAGCCATCCTACCTATAGAGGTCAAGATCCCATCCCTCAGAGTATCCATGCAGGACCTGATCGGTAGAGATGAGTATCGCACTTCCAGATTAGCTGAGCTTGAACTACTAGATGAGAGGCGCCTTGCCGCACTTAATCATCTCCATGTCTATCAAAACTGCCTCCAGCATAATTACAACAAAAAGATCAAAGAAAGACGGTTTCAAGTTGGTGATCTTGTACTTAAGGAGAATCAGAGAAATCAAGTAGATCGAGAGAAGAAGGGCAAGTTTGAGCCTAACTGGTTAGGTCCCTTTATTGTGACAGCAGCATATGGATCAGGAGCTTATACTTTAGCTACACCTGACAGCATTCCTCTAGATGAGCCACTTAACAGTGTCCATCTCAAGAAGTTTTATGCCTGATCCTCAGAGTATTCCAAAAAAAAAAAAAAAATCCATCCTCTGGTGAAAACCTGGCAAACAGGCACCTTGGATAAGTACCATAGTGAAAACCTGGCAAACAGGTGCTATGCGTAGAGTCAGCATCCATCATCTATCGAGTCCTGTCCACTCCTTGTCCAGTTCGCAACGTGCCTCATCCATCCACCCATAATAAAACCATTGACTTTGTTTGCATTTCCATCTCCCTATCTAGTATAGCTTGGAAATTTGTCAATGTCCCTCGTCGTCTCCCCATGTCTTGATCTGTGTCTACAGTTAACACTGTCTTGTCCTAGGTCAAGTCTTTTTGTGTCTTCTTCGGCAGTCACCCCTACAGTTTCCTCTACCAGAATGGGGGCAACTCTTTCCTTAACTTAGGTCTAGGATTGGTTCCTTGTTCGTGGTTCGTAGCACATACTTCGATCTTTTCTCATTTCCATAGGTAACACCCTTTAACAGACACAGAGTTCCTATGATAAGGCTGTTATCCTCTCAACGCTTTTCCACATCGTCACACTACCCAGAACTACATATTATCTCTTCTCAATCTTAAGGTACCTTGATCCCATGGATATGGGTATGTAGGCAGTCTGGATTACGAAGGACGTTTCCAGTACTCAGGTACATAAGATCTCCCCCTTCCACCTTGACCCATTCATCACTCTATCCAGAACTACATATTTATCACATTCCTCTTCCATCGTATGTGTGCCTTGATCCCGTGGATACATGGTATGTAGGCAGTCTGAAATAGGAAGGATGTATCCAATACTCAGGCACACATGATCCATCATTCTCCACCCGTCCCAATCCATTAGCATTTCATCCTTCTAGTCTTCCGTTTGTCAAAATCCATTTCACCTCAACTTGACTAACTCAAGTAGCAAGCTAGAGCATCCTTTCAAAGCAATAGTCCTTCGCAAACCTGAAGCAAAGAAGCTTCCTTCTAGAGTCATCTACTGTCCTGCATACCGATTGCCAACATCAGCTAAGTACAGCTTAACCAAGCCCTAGTTCCACAAGCTTGTCTTCTGCGAAGTGTTCCATTGTCGAGACCAACACACGCGTCTCCTGTGACATGTGGCATTTCCTACAGCGAGATATTATCTTTTTAGGTAGATAGCACCCTTTAACGGATGCAGAATTCCTACGATAAGGCTGTTATCTTTCCTATCCAATCTATCCTGAGCAACCTCTTTGGCAAGAGAATATGTTGGCTGTATGTTTACTTTGTAAGTCAGTCAATTTGTGTTATGGTTTATCTTTTGTTCCCTATTCCAGTACCTATTCAAAGCTACCTTGATTTATCTATTATCTTGGTATGTTGTGATGCAGTACGGATTGGGGGCATAGTCATTGCTTTCTGTGTGCTGTGTTTGAGGAATGATCTTTAGTATCTTTCTTAACATTCTATTTATCTTGTATGTGTTATGACCTAGCATCTTACATATTAATAATTCTTCTTGCATTTACATCTATCGAAGTTTATTTTATGTTCAAGATTACGACTCATTCACACATTCCAACAAGGTTATATTATGTCTAACGGATCTAAGTTCAAACCGTTTGCTTGCAGAGTCAACGTCCACGCACTCGGATATTACTGCACCTTGGTCTTTTATACCTCGGTGGCGAACTATCCACGTGCTATATCAAAATAAGGATTGCTCTTTATATACAAATGCGAATCCATTGCAACAAGCTTATTCATCCATTTCCACATCCCTTATATCGCTTTCATTGCAGTAATCGATCAACAGTCTCTGTCTCCATCTCCTCCTGTTCTCCTCTCTGGTGCATATCTGCAAAACCCACATGTCAGATATCTCTAGTCATCACATCTATATCATCATACATCTATAAGCATCATATAAGCCATATGTCATCACATGAATCCATAATCATACATACATATCATCACATCCATGACATCAAAGAATGCATACACAAAAGCATGAACAACTGTGAGTCGAACAGATCATCATATATATATGTAATGGCCATCATAATACAAAGTGTCTGTGTCTACATCAATAATACAAAAATGTGTATACATCCAAATATACACCAATATAGTACATCAAGGCTATCAAGAGCCCTCAAAATATACATCAGAATGCATGCAGGCATCTGTCCAAAATGATACAATATGATACAATACCAATGTATGTGCCCTAGTGGGTAGAGCTGCCCTCCTGCTGTGGCCCCTGGCCTCCCCCTGTGCTCGGTGGAGGTCCCCCTGATGGTCCTCCTCCTCCCCCTGGTGGCAAAAGTGGCCCTCTAACTGAGGATGCTGACTGCCCTGTCCTCCGGGATCCTGATGCCCCCGACCTGCTCCACTCTCTCCAACTAGGTTTGCTTCTCTCCTCTCTAAATTTAGAATCTCCAAGGGTGCAAATGAGGATTGTGGTCCCCATGGGACCTATTTATAGTGTCCCCCCCTTAGTTTTTCTTTCCCACCCCTTTTCTGCTTCCTGGTCGCGTCCTCTTCTGGTCGAGCGTCACCACCGTTCCTCTGTTGCTTCCCTATCTTCCCGCTCGAGGGGGCATACACTGGGGCAACTACCCACACTGGGGCATAAAAAAAAATAAAAATTGTATCATGTATTCAACTATCAATTTCTTTGACGCAACGCTACATGCTGCATTGCATCAAAGAGGGGCAAAATGTAGACACCCTAAAATAACCAAGCCGTCACATCACTTGCATTTCGTCATTTCTTCCTAATCACCTGCATTACAACGTTAATTCAATAATCTAATTATTTAATTAATTATCATCAAATTCTTCTAAATCTCCTAAATTCAACATTAATTAAATAAATTCTCTTTATTTAATTAATTAAATTAAATTCCTCTATATTCTTCCACAATTAAATAATTTTAATTATTTAATTTGATCATTATCCTCCTTCCAAAATTTACATCCACATTAATTAAATATATCCCATTATTTAATTAATTCATCACAATTCTATCTTAACTACAATTAAATAATTTACATTATTTAATTAAATCAATTGTTCTTCTAAATTTAAATAAATCAAATCAAATTTATTTAAATTATCTCAATCCTCTAAAAATAAATAAAATCAAATATTTTATTTATAATCTTCTGTTCTTCCAAAAATCATGCACAACAATTAAATAAATTTATTTATTTAATTTGCTTTAAAATCTTCTAAATTAAATAATTCCAATTATTTAAGTATTTCTTCCAAAATATCTTCTCTAAATTTAAATAAATCAATTATTTATTTAAATTGCTTTTTCTTCTAATTTGAGTTATCTCTAATATAACTCAAGCTTTCTATATTTAATAAAGCAAAATATCTTCTTTTCTCATGCAAATCTCTTCTTCTTGTTTTAAATCACGTAACTGATTGCTTTATTCTTTTAATTGATTTATCTCTTCAGTTAACTTATTCTTCTATTCTTGATAACTCCTCTCATGCAAAAGCAAGCAAGACACATGTCTTCTTCTCATTCGTTGTACATTCCTCAACTTATCTCCTCCATTGATTCTTCTGAATTATCTGGACCGTTGATCGATCTTTGATGAAACCTATATAAACCTCCCTCATCTCTTTCATTACCTCTCTCTTCGATCGTATTCTCAGGCATACTTAACAGAGCTTTGAGCATACAAAACACGTCGATTGAGTACTATCACGATCTTTTGACATTGATCTCTTGAGCACACTACTTGCTTGTTGCAGCTATGGCTTCGCAACTCCATTGAGCAATCCACATTCAATCCAAAGGAAACAACACAGATTTTGGTAAAAGTCTTTATTTCATTGATTATTTGTCATGGCTTTTATTTAAATTCGTTTTCTTTATGTTATTGGGTTCTTTGATTTTATTTAGTTTAGATTTAATCGATTTTTCCTCATACACATTCTGTATGAGGAAAAATCGATTAAATCTAAACTAAATAAAATCTGTATGAGGAAAAATCGATTAAATCTAAGCTAAATAAAATCAAAGAACCCAATAACATAAAGAAAATGAATTTAAATAAAAGCCATGACAAATAATCAATGAAATAAAGACTTTTACCGAAATCTGTGTTGTTTCCTTTGGATTGAATGTGGATTGCTCAATGGAGTTGCAAAGCCATAGTGGCAACAAGCAAGTAGTGTGCTCAATATGCTCAAAGATCAATGTCAAGAGATCGTGAGAGTGCTCAATCGATGCGTTTTGTATGCTCAAAGCTCTGTTATGTGTGCCTGAGAATACGATCGAAGAGAGAGGTAATGAAAGAGATGAGGGAGGTTTATATAGGTTTCATCAAAGATCGATCAACGGTCCAGATAATTCAGAAGAATCAATGGAGGAGATAAGTTGAGGAATGTGCAACGAATGAGAAGAAGACATGTGTCTTGCTTGCTTTTGCATGAGAGGAGTTATCAAGAATAGAAGAATGAGTTAACTGAAGAGATAAATCAATTAAAAGAATAAAGCAATCAGTTAAGTGATTTAAAACAAGAAGAAGAGATTTGCATGAGAAAAGAAGATATTTTGCTTTATTAAATATAGAAATATTTAATTGATGAGCAAAAAAGCTTGAGTTATATTAGAGATAACTCAAATTAGAAGAAAAAACAATTTAAATAAATAATTGATTTATTTAAATTTAGAGAAGATATTTTGGAAGAAATAATTAAATAATTGGAATTATTTAATTTAGAAGATTTTAAAAGCTAATTAAATAAATAAATTTATTTAATTGTTGTGCATGATTTTGGAAGAATAGAAGATTATAAATAAAATATTTGATTTTATTTATAATCTTCTATTCTTCCAAAATCATGCACAACAATTAAATAAATTTATTTATTTAATTAGCTTTTAAAATCTTTTAAATTATTTGATTTATTTAAATTTAGAAGAACAATTGATTTAATTAAATAATGTAAATTATTTAATTGTAGATAAGATAGAATTGTGATGAATTAATTAAATAATGGGATATATTTAATTAATGTGGATGTGAATTTTGGAAGGAGGATAATGATCAAATTAAATAATTAAAATTATTTAATTGTGGAAGAATATAGAGGAATTTAATTTAATTAATTAAATAAAGAGAATTTATTTAATTAATGTTGAATTTAGGAGATTTAGAAGAATTTTATGATAATTAATTAAATAATTAGATTATTGAATTAACGTTGTAATGCAGGTGATTAGGAAGAAATGACGAAATGCAAGTGATGTGACGGCTTGGTCATTTTAAGGTGTCTACAGTAGCTATAGCTGAAGTTACAAGGCTACAGGAAGCCATAGAAGAATTCCTTGTAAGAGTAGATGCCATTTCTGCAAAGGGCTAAGTTCATACAACTCAGAGAAAGGATGGAATCAACATCTCAAGGTACAAAACAACTCCCTTTACCCTAGTTATGGGCCTCTGTAGCTGCCTACATTATTAAATACCTTACTTGTGATGGGAGGTAGTCTTTACTCTATATTGTGCACTTTAAACTTTTGAGCCATCTTTATCATTGAAGGGTAATAAATGTCCCCAATTTTTTATTCAATTTATTAAAGAGGATGTTTGCTGGATATAGAAAGAAAAACTGATAGTCTTCATTGTCTCATCATAGTTTGATTATGCTATTAGTAAAGAGGAGTTTATCTATTCAGTACCCTGAGTTCTCTTTGGAAAGGTTTCTTGAAGTTAATCATGTCAATGAGGGCCTATGAGAGTTGAACCGAGGCACAAGTAGAAAATTTACAAACAGGGGAAGAAGAGGAAGCACCAGCAACCTCTTCTCACCTAGAAGATTCACCTACCCGTTGCCATTAGTGATTCTTTTAATGGCTAATATTCACCAATTGGCTAATAGTTGAAATTGGGGATTCAAAATTTGGCTAATAGTACAAGTTGTAATGCGACATGAATCGCCACATTTTTACAAAATTTTATTTTATTCCTAGCTAGATTGCCAGAACATTTATTTTATTAAACTTTTAAACTCAAAGATTTGCCACAATGTTTGATACCTGATTAGATTAGATTCACCTAAATTTTATAAGTTATAGTAGAAAATGAAATTAATTTGCCAATAATATTATATAATTATTGGTTACTTTAGGGCCATATCACCAATTTTTAATCACCAACATTGATTTTATTTATAATCTAATGATTGGGGTTGTATTCCATGGGTTAAAATGTACCCATGGAACTCCAATGCCCATCGAGCCCAAATTTGTATTTGGGCCATTGATCTCAATTTATAATCTAATGGCTGGGGTTAAATTTCACAGGCCAAATTGTATCGATGAAGCTCCAATGCCCATGGGGCCTAAAATGTCATTTAGGCCATTGATCTCCATTGAGATCAATGACCTAAATGCAATTTTAGGCCCCATGGGCATTGGAGCTTCACAAGTACATTTTGGCCCATGGAATAGAACCTAAACTATTAGATTATAAATAAAATCAAGGGTGGTGAAAAATAAAGTAGGACCGATTTAAAATATTCAATGTTTGATTTAAAATATTAAGGAATTAAAGAATTATAGACATGAGTACTACACCTTAAACTAGTCAATCACTACCACGCTCAAGCACTTACTTTTCCATAGGAATTTATGTTTTTTAAAAAGGAAGGATTCGCCATGGTAATCAATGCATTTGCCTTTTTTTGTCAAGATTTGCCAAGATTTTCTACAAATTTCTAGTGATTTAAATAAATTCAGCAATAAAATTAATATTTTTTCAAAAAAAAGAAAAGATTCACCAATAGAAATTAATATTTTTTTCCAAAAATGAAAGATTCACCAAGATTTTATATCTTTTTTCAAGGGGGATTTCTTAAAGTTATCACTGGTTGCCATGCAACTATTGAGGAGCAACCAGCTCCAAGCTCTGATGAACCTATTGAAAAACTTGCTAGTTCTTCTACACCTATCATCTCACCAATTTCAACCCCTTTTCCAGAACATGTATCCTCATAGACTTCTAGCCACAAAAAGAAAAAGTCAAAATGAAAACTGCAGCCTGTAGCTTCTAGCTTACCACCCACAGCATCTCAAACTACCTATGAAACCCATTTTGTTTCAAAAGCCACCAAAAAAAGGAAATCATCCTCTTCTTCTTCCAAAGTTAAGAAGAAACAAGGAATCCCTGCTCAATCATGTAGGCGTTCAGATTGCCTAAAGGAAAAAGAACTTTTAAGGGAACCTGAAAAGAGGAATGTAGTTGAAATTCATACTGACACAGACTCTGAGAGGGAGCACCTATTTGTTGATAGAGAGTAGAAAAATTTGGGTTATACACTTGTCCTAGAGTCTGATGAAGATTTTAAGGAGGAAAATTTATACATAGCCAGAAAAAGTCATAAACCTCCCCCTGAAACTGAGGAACTAGATTTCTAAGCCCCTCAAGATGAAACACAGGAAGAAGAATTATTGTTAGATTCTAAAGACACAGTAGAGGGTGAGAAGAATGAGTTACATCTAGCCCTATAGAAAATTGCAGAATTGGAGAAGCAATTAAGAGATTATCAACAAAAAGAAACATGCTTGAATGACAAGGTTAAGAAGTTAGAAGATCAGTTACATGTCTTCCAAAAATAGGGGTCAGGGCTTGAACATTTGGCCCAATTGGTGATCATTGAGATCAACTGAAGGAATCAAGAGCCTGCACAACCAGAAGAGAGGTCTGAGGAACCTTCTCCAACTACCTTATTTACACCCACCTTGCAACTATAGAATAAGATAGATAAATTAGTAAAAGAACAAGGTGAACTGGAAGAGAAACACAACAAGGAGATAGAGATGAAAAACATAGAAATAAAGAGGTTGAAATTCAAAGCAGACAGAATGGCAGACATGACTGTTCAACTGATGAGATGTAGGCCACCTTCTAGGGTTTATGCCCTCTATCTACAAGAGCAGTATCTGAGCTTTTAGTTTAGCCAACTCTACAGTTATGCCCCTATCTCCCTTTTTATACCTACCTTATTTCTAACAACTTACCAAAGAGCTACCCCTGAAATGAAAAACTAACTATGTGAATTCTACCTACATGAACTTGCCATTCCATATGACACTCACTGGAATCCCCTAGAACTGTAATAAGGGATGTGCAATTAAAGGCTTTAGGCTCATTCATTCAAAATGAGCATAGGAGGGGAGAGTTACTACAACAATATAATGAAAGAGAGAAGTCACTTCCTCTCAAATTGAGGGCAGAATCTCCAAATCCCCTGAAGATAGTGGAGGAATGGGTGAACCTAATTAAACATCAAGAGGTAGAAAATAAACTATTGGAATGCAAAGCCATTGACTATGAAAAATTTAGGGAATTAGTCGAAAAGAATGATAAGAAAACTTTGGGTTTCTCACAAGGTAGATGGAAAGAATTAACACTAGCACTACATAGGAAAGAGCCTCACTCAATATTTAACCTCTTGGCAAAAATCAACAGAGTATAGAGATATATAAGGTTGGCAAAGGAACATGGGATAACCTAGTTACCATTAGTATTTCATCCTCCTCTGCTTCTCTATCCTATTCCACATTGAATGGGGCAGAAGATTGGTCAAGTAGTAGAACAAGCTAGGTGGAATACGTTGGTAGAACAGAAATAGACTATAGAGAAATAGCTCTTCAGTGTAATTTGAGACCTTGGTTGTTGGAGGACCAACAACATGATTAGTTGGGGGGTGTGATGAGGCCATGATTTGTCTTGCTTTTCTTGCTTTAAGTACCTACTTCCTAAGACATTTCTAGACTTCTATATACACTTATTATGTTTATGATTATCCTTAAGACACTGAAGCATGAAGATGAGTATATAATATGTTAATTAATTATGTGTGAATGGTTGATTGCTTACGGAATATGTTAGTACTTTATGTTGATTTTAGTAATAGTGATGCATAGATACCATGTGATGTACTAACTCCTCATGCAACAAGAGTGTGGCTTCATATCATGAAGATCACTAGACAACCCTTAGCCGAAGGAGATGCTGATATCCACAGTAGATGATACAGGTACTTGCAGCCAAGTGAAGAAGATCCTGAATTGATTGGGATGAGTCATCCATAACTCTGTGATGGTTATCTTTCAATAAATAATGCAGTCTTGAATAATGAAGGAATCTAGATCATGCTCTATGTTCTATTTCTAGTTTTGATAATTCTTCATGAATACTATAGTGAGAGGTAGAGTTACAGTAGGACTATATCATCTATGCTGCCTTCATGTCAGTTTAGTTTCCTTTTTCTAGTTTGCTTTGTAATAAAGTCCTTTTCCTACATTGTTGGATAATGGACAGTTATAACATTTATTGTTTATTAGTTTTATTCATATAGACAATGCTGATCTCATATGTAAAGATTAGATTTTGCTTCATACAGAAAGAGACAAAGATATAGTATCAGTTTTTGTTGTTGTATCTTTTTGTTCTAGCATTCAATAAAAGAATATGTGTTTTGAGTTATGTCAATTGATTACAAAGATACAATAGAGATTTAGATAGATTTTATGGGATCACAGTTACTCAAGCAAGCCACTTGAGGTACTGTGTCTCTCCACTTTGTTTAT
This sequence comes from Cunninghamia lanceolata, assembly GCA_027924645.1. Lineage (NCBI taxonomy): Eukaryota > Viridiplantae > Streptophyta > Pinopsida > Cupressales > Cupressaceae > Cunninghamia > Cunninghamia lanceolata. Next base: position 1,890,001 of record BSBN01000716.1, on the reverse strand, counting down.
ATGTTTAGTTTATAATTGTATGCTTATATATGTGTGATTGATGTATGTTGTAATGAGTAATGAGGAATAGTTAGACTTTGGTAATTTATGTTGTAAGTATTATTGAGTCAAGGTGATCACCGACTGAACCAATAGTTAGTTGTTCTTTCATTTAGAAGTTACATCAGATCATTTGATTACTGCTGTGTTAAATGAACTTAGTTATTTTCTATCATTCTTGCTTACTTAGAATATTGTCAATCTTCATAATTGAATTGTGTTTCCTTTAGTTAGATGATTCCCTTACACAACCTCTAGACTAAAACTTAGGAATCCTTAACTGTACACATAGTACTAGCATCATCTAAGAAGATTATGGTTCCCTAGTTTGACAATGTAAATGTAACACATTATATAACCAGTAGGTTGCTTGATATAGGATCTGTTGGTCCATTGAGTAGTGTGCATGCCCTTTCTGTATCAATGTATTGGTTAATAATGGAGTTCGATAGATGTCATACCTTATTTAATGTCAAAGTTGCATTGAGCATGTTTGTTATCAGCAGAGATGATATCATGATGATATATTAAGACATGAATTAGAAGCATCAAGATGAAGAATGATATATTAAGATGGGAATTAGAAGCATTAATACTGATATTGAGAAGATGTTGCTGATGGCTTGTAGCTTTTTTATTCTCTTTCCTGATGATCCTAAGGAAGTATGTGTTGCTATAAGAAGGTTTTAGTCTCTAGATGTTGGTAAGGTTGCTGTTGCAGGAAGCTACCTGGAAGACTGCTTAGTAAAATGCTCTACATTCCTCCACATTTGAAGATATGGTCATGTAGTTTAGAAGTTAAGTTCAATATGCTATAAAGGTGCTAAATCCAAAGTTTCATATCATTTTCTCCTCTGCACTGAAAGTTATAAGTGACAAAGTTCTGGTCTGTGCTTTGGCATAATAAAGTGATGATGAATGTTGGTTGGAATGCTCTGCATTCCTCTAGAAGTGAAGATGTGTCCATGCAGTTTTGTGAACATGTTCAAGGATGTTTAATGCATACTACTATGTAGTGTTAAGTGATTTAGTGGTACACAAGTTCAGTTTTCAAATGATAGTGTGCTACAAATAGTTTCAGATGCCCAATTGTTCTATAGAACATATGTTTGAGTACTTGTACCAGTTGGAGAATATACAAATTAGTTATATGAGTTTATGTGGACATTCTACATGTCTCTATGTTTCTTAGGTTTGAAGCACATGCAGATCTTTCATGTTTCCAATATGGTACAAAGTTTTCAAGTCAATTTGTCAAGAGTCATTATTGTTGAGGCTGACTTGGGAATGTTGGTGATGTGCACCACAAATTTGTTAGTGTACAGAGTTCAAGAAGTGTTTGGAGATGTTGTATGGGTCATGCTGACTCATCTGGGAGAAGCACAAGAATGTTTTATCTTCTAAGAGTTTTGCCAAGTTGTATTGGCCGATGTGCTACAAGCCTCATGTTTTCTTGGTTAAGGGTGACCTAATTCAATTGTGTGAAGTGTGCAGATGTTATTCAATGAAGGATGATGTTGTGAAGGATGCTTAGGACCAGCTTATGCATGTGTTGGGATCTACAAAACGTGTTCCTCTTCCTAGTGTTGCATGTGGTTCACGATAGGAATTGCCTTCTACAAGTTTCATGTTGTTTGATGTTTGGCCGACTTGTAATGTAATCAATATAATATCATGTATATATTGTAAACCTAGTTGATCTAGGTGAGGTATGATTGCAATATGAATGTAAGGAGAAGAGTGTGGATGTGTAATGCTTATGATGTGTGACTAAAGGAGAAAGAGTAGAAGTGATAGATCTTGTTCGGATTCATCTTGAAGACATTTTTGTGACAAAAGGGAAGTGAAGAGTGTGCCTAATTGATTCAATCATCAAAAATGAGTGAACTTCATTGTTAGTTTTTAGACAGTAGAAGGACTATCATGTTGCAATCATTTCTGAGTTTTTCTCAATTCAAGTAGTTTCTTCCTTGGGTTGTAGCCCTAAAACAAAGTTGTAATCTTTATAGTAGTGAGCTTCATATATTGTGAGTTGATCCTCACCATGGTTTTTCCCCTTTTGGGGCTTTTCATGTACATCTGGTGTTATGTGGTATTGTGCATTGTGTTGATATTTTATGTTTCTGTTAATTCTGTAAAGTTTAAGTTTTAATCTACTCTGGAGGATTTGAGATTTGTTTGAATACTGATTCACCCCTCTCTTAGTATCCAGGTGTGTCCAACATATTCATCCATTGTGCAAGCCATTTTATTACATTTTGTAGGAGAAATCATCAATAAATTATATAATACAAAAGTTTTCCTAATGATGCCATCTTCACAAGTCCAAAAACATCATTATGCACCAACTTCAAAATCCCACCTAATCTAGTAGAGTTAAAATTAGAATTAACACAATTTTATTTCTTGTATATACAATGTTTACAAAAATAGAAATCTAAAGAACAATCTTCAAGTCCCTCAAGCATTTGCCTAGACTTCAAGGCCCTAAGACCTTTTTCACCATATGACCAATTCTTTCATGCCACAATTTTAAGCTTCAAGTTTTTCCTTGGTGAAAATTTTAAAATTTGGATTTTCCAAGTCTAGACATTTGAGGTATCTCCTATGAGATACTTGAAAATTTTCCTTCCCAACATATTGAGGAATCTCTTGAGTGATACTATGAACTTTCCTTCTATCAACAACTTTAGGTGTCATTAGGCAATACCTACATGTCTCCTTTACCCATAACACTTAGGTGTCACTTGGGAGATAGCTTGGGGTCTCCCAAACCCTTGGATTGTTGTATGAGTGACATCATGGGGTCTCCTAGATCTAGAAATTTTCATTGTGGTAATAGCTTGCTCAGGGATCTTAATATTGCAACTTCTAGAGGCCATAACTTCTTCATATAGACTTGAAATGAGGCACTTTTTTAAAATTGCACAAGATTTTGAGAGGAAACCAAATATGAAATCAATTTTCATCTACTAGGTGTCACTTTCATGATAGCTTGACTTTTTCCTTTAGAAGGCTTTTCCTAAGAGACTTGCCTCTTCTTGTTAGCCAAGGTCTCACTTGGGTGACTATTTGACATGCCCTGACCTTTTCTATAGGTATTATTTCCATGATAGTTGTGAGAATATAATAAAATACCTGAGGAATTATACACAATACTCCCATCAAGTTTAAACAAAGTTCTAACCCAAATCCCATTTGCCAAAACTAGCTTTCCTATAACCATTTTGTAACCTTCTTTATAAAAGACAACATGTACTCCCAAATCATTTAATTTACTCATGGATAATAAGTTTCTCACCAAACTTGAGATATGAGAAACATTAAAGAGACTCTTACCTCTTCCATCTCTGAATGTGAGCTTTATTTCCCTCTTCCAATAATTTTGTGAAAAGAATTATCACCCAAGAAGACTTTTCCACCATCATAGTTTTTGTTGGTTCTTTTTCTTGTGATCCCTCAACTCCAAGACATTTGCTACACCATCTAGACACAAGGATAAGAACAATCTAGATAGAGAGAAAAACTATGTACAAATTGAGGGTGAAGAAAAGCTAACAAACAAGAGGGTGAATAAACCTCTTTTGAACTTTGAGCCTTGCCAAGCTCGGGAGGGTGTTCCTAGAGATTTTTGAAATATGAAGAAAACAAATAGACAACCAGGAAGATCTATAATTAAGGCAATTAGACCAAATGGTATTTTTCTTATATGGTAAAATTGGTTAATAATCCTTATAGATTTATTCATTTATTGCTTCTCATAACACCATCAAATCTGGATAAAGACAAATGCATGCAAGTCCTTTGAAATATTTTTATTAGCAATGATTTCACATGTGATTTTGACAAGATTTATGATATTGGAATTTATGCATAAGTGTAGGGCAGAAATAACTTACAAATAATTTATGGACACAACTAAGATGATTTTCAATTTAAAATGTGTAGGGCTATCCTCAATCATAATACTAGTGGCTAATCTTATAGCAAAAGAGTCATATTTGAGTGAAACCAACAATGACAAAGAAACCATAATATTTGATTTGGCATGATTTAACAGGTTTTTACCTTACAAAAAAATCAAAGGCTTATGATGAATCTAACTCTGAAGAGTCTGATAAAACAGACCCAGAGAAGACATGTATGGTTATCGGGGACCTACTTAGACTACCCGAACCTAGAGGAATGCCTCAAGTGGACCTATCTTTAATAAAAAATGGAGAGAATCTCAAGACCTTTATTGGGGAATCCTCTAGAGCCAAGAATGATAAAGCTTTTAAGAAAGAAGTACCCAAACATAAGGATATTTCTAGTGGGAAAAGACTAGGACCAAGACCGTGGAATTCACTATTAGGTGATAACCCTAAATGTAAAGGTAAATTGCCCCTTGTGAATGCTCTCTCTGATCCTAAAATGGGACCTATATCTATTAGTGTTCTTGACTGCATAGTGGAAAAAGGTATGTCAATAATGACAAGGACTCTAATTGGAAAATTTTTAGGGCCAAGACCTAACATAGAAATGTTAGGGCTTGGACGAATAAAATATGGAGACCAAAGGGTCAGATGGACATAGCTGCATTGCTGAAAGGATCTTTCTCCTTCTCATTTGTCTGCAATGAAGACCTATGCAACATTCTAGCTGGGGGCCCTTAAACCATTGGCAATTCTACTTTGGTCCTTAGAAGATGGGATACGCATTTTGACATGATAAAAAGATCGTTTAATGTAGCCCTGGTGTGGGTTAGACTGTTAGGAATCCCCCTTGAATTTTGGGATGAGGAATTTTTTAAGGGTTAGCGAGTGCCTTTGGCCAACTCCTAATGATAGACTTTATGATAGTCAATAGAAAAAGATTGGTCTACACTAGAATGTGTGTCTGCGTGGAGGAATCTGTAAACCTTCCTTCCTCTATATGTATCAAATGAAATCTTAGAGAGTGAGAGTAGGTTGTGGAATATGAAACCATCCCCTTCACCTACTTCAAATGTAGAAAGGTAGGTCACTGGGAAAAATAACACCTATCTCAAAAACCTAAGGTCCAATGATAGATATGGAAGGAGAAAAAGAAGTTGGAAAAGGTATGAATACTTCCCAAGCTGAGAAGACACTTCAAACGGTGGTATCCAATGTAGAGGAAAATTCCCAAGGAACTATAGGAGGGTAGACAGAGGGAGAAGTGATGGAATCTTGTCAGGAATATGAGAGAATCCTCGACATAGAGATCTAGAAGGAAAATCAATTGGTGGAGGTTGATCCTCTAGGTAGCAACTAGAATAGCTCTATTAAACAGCCTTTGATGGCATTAAAGGGAATACCTCCTGTAGAAGCCCACACATATGAGAATATTGAGGTAAAAGATGATAACATGAATAGGGTGTAAGAAGAGAAGTAGGATGTGCCTACCTTCATTAAGTCCCCTAAGAGGGTGGAAAGTAAGATGGATGATCCTTGTGAGAGTTCAACACAAGAAGGATTTAAGTCCCTGATGGATGAAACTACTTTGGTGGACCTTTCTTTAGTGAAGTAGGAGAGTATCAAGGGAGAAGCCAAGGCTAAGGGGAAGAAAAATAACAAATTCTCTACACCTCCAAGAGGAAGTAACAGGGTTAGAATTAGATAGAGAAAAACAATGGATTGTGGGTTAGACACTAAGATTAATGGCAGATCCACAAATAAGAATGTGAGAGAAAGGGATATGAAGAGGGATATAGCTGATGGCTTGTGAAAGACCCTCATGTAAATGTGCTCTAAGAGAACACCAATGCTCAAACAATGAAAGTTATCTCATGGAACATCAGGGGATTGAACAACGTCCATAAACAAGATCTCATGTCTAATTTAGTGAGGGAATACAAGCCATATATTTTATTGATCTAGGAGACAAAAATACAGACCCAAAAATTTAACACATTGAAAAATAGACTCTTTAAAGATAGTGGTTTTCATGGTGTGAACGCGGAGGGTGCCTATGATGGCATTGCCACTCTATGGAATCCTAAAGTTGTAAAAGGGGTGGCTCTTGTGGAAGAGACTAACCATGTTGCAACTTTGTTTACACATCTTAAAGATGATACCTCATGGATTACCTTGAACATATATGCTCCTAACACAAAAAATGTGAGAAAAAAACTCTGGAGCAGTCTCTAAAGCTTTAAGATAATTCACCGTAATATTGAATGGATGGTTATGGGAGACTTTAATACCCCATTGAAGGATGGTAAAAAAATGGGAGGAGTTAAGTTACCAAGGGATAGTAGAAATGATCTTATGGACTTTATAAATGATAGAACTCTAATAGACTTGGAGTTGTAGGGGGCTAACTTTACGTGGACCAATAGAAGGGTTGAAAACTCTCACATTTAGGTCAAATTAGATTGCACCCTTATATCTTGTAAGTGGTTATCCTCTTATTTCTGTTCTTTATTTGTTTTAACTGGAATTGGATCAGATCATTTTCCCATGATTTTCTATGCAGATAAGATGGGAAAAAAGAAGAGATTCCCCTTTAGATTTAAAAAAATGTGGGCTCTTCACCCAGAATTGGAGGGCAAAGTAAGGGAATTGTGGAATATTAAAGTGGAGGGGACTGCCACGTGTAGGGTGGCCAAGAAACTTGCTAATGTGAAACTTAATGAGCAAGGTTGGAACAAAAAATCATTTGGTAATATCTTTAAAGACAAGGAGAACATTAAAATGAAAATTGATGAGGTGCAAAAAATTATTCAGAAGCGAAGCTTTGATAAAAATCAAATAAAATAGGAAAATGAACTCTTGACTAGTCTTTATGCGATTATTTCCAAAGAGGAGGAATTCTGGAAACAATGGTCAAGAACTTTATGGGTTAAAAGTGGTGACTGTAACATGAAATTCTTTCACTTGTCTACTTTAAAACATAGATCTGCTAACAAGATTAAGTCCATTCAAATGAATGGAAGGAGAATTAATGAGGAAGCTGAAACAAGGGAAGCAGCCTCATGACTCTTTAAAGACCTCCTAACTATTGATGATTGTTGGGAATTAAGCTGTCTCAACCTTGGTAATTCCTTGTATTTTTTACATTGTATTTATTTATTTATTGCCTATTGTATTAATTGCATGCAAATCTTATGTTGTCATATTGTGGGAGTTGGCACAGTGATGTATCATCCTACATGGCATATGACCACATGTAAATTTGTCCTCACATGAGGAGATAGGCATCCCACTTAGTGGTAGGAATATTTTGCCATGTGTCGACATCTTGGATGCTGTGTAATGGAATATTGATCGTAATGGTCATGACAGATTCCTATGACGAAGTTATGACATGTATGAGTCAAAAATAGGTGATTCTATGACAGGTGAAGACATCCGTCGAAGAGCATCTTTGAAAAAGGCATCTTTGGGTGCCCCAAGGTGGACTATGACATGTTGTAAGAGAATATGCTATTTATAGCATGTGTATGACAGATTCTCTTAGAACTATAAGTTATGACAGCTATGACAAATTCTATGATGGTTGTAAGAGTTGTAAGAGCATTTGTCATAGCCCATTTGGAAATAGGTGACCTCTCTGGGATGGGGTGACCTGACAAGTGTCAGGAACATTCTACAAGGTTGGAGAAGTGTCCATAGATGTGGGTTTTGGGCCATGAGGCCATGTTAGAAGCCCATTCCAAGATAGAGTCAATTTTACCTTGTATATTCTATATAAACAGGTGCTTTGAGGAGGTGATGTACTATAGGTTTTATAGGTACTGTTATGCTATTGGATCAACTCCAGATATGAGTGTCAAAGACTCCTACAAGAGCATTGGCTCTATGTTGTATTGTAACCTTCATTGTTTATGTAATACATTTGAGCTGTGTTTTGGAGTGTGGGGTTTTTCACCCGTAAGGGTTTTCCCCATGTATATCTTCTGTCTCTCTTCTTCTGTCATACTTTCTTGTTTATGTGTTTGCTTCAATATCTCTATTAGTGGGTTTAACATTGCTGTAATAGTAAGGATAAAATTGAATTTGTACTCTCCTCCCCTCATTAGATTAGTGTAGGAAGCATTTTCTGCACACCTAGCTTCCTTTTAGTTGGTATCAGAGCCTGACTAGTTTTGGTTGTAGCTGCTGGGTAGGGGTTTTTTGAGCTAATCTTAGGTTGAGTGGGAGTGTTGTACAGAGCATTCTATATCTTGTTGCAGCAAGGAGATGGCAACCACATCAAGAAGGTCAGAGGTGGAGAAATTCAATGGCACTAATTTTGAGTTGTGGAAACTCAAGACGGAGGACCTACTTGTTGATCGTGACCTATGGGAAACCGTATCTAGTGTAAAACCTATAGCAATGTCACAAGCTGATTGGGACCTCAAAGATTAGAAGGCTAAGGGTCTCATAAGACTTTGTTTAGTTGACTCTGTCCTATTGAATGTCCATGTGGAGAAGAGCACGAAAGATCTTTGGAAGAAGTTGGGTGATGTTTATCAAGCCAAGTCCCTCGTGAACAAGCTTTTTCTAAAAAATAAGTTCGCTCTAAAGATGGAAGATAGAGGATCTGTTGCGGACTACATGAATTGTTTCATCATGATCATTGCATAGCTAACATCTGTGGGTGTGAAAATGGAGGAGGATCGTTGCATGACCCTACTTTGTTCTTTGCTAGATTCATGGGATCATCTTGTCATGGCTATCAGAAGCACCACTACCACCTTCAAGATGAAAGATGTGGTGTCCTCGCTGTTATCTAAAGAAATGCAAAGGAAGACATCTGAATTACCCAAAGAGGCTCTTGTGGTTCATTGAAGACCCAAGGAGAAAGGGAAGAAGAAGGACAAGAAAGCTAAGAAGGGAAGATCCAAATCTCGTGGGAGATCCAAATCTCCTGGAAAGTCCAAGGCTCTCTATTGGAACTGTGGCGAGTTTGGGCATTTTCAAAAGGAATGCAAAGAAGAGAAGAAAAAGAAAAAGAAATCAGCCCCAGATTCAGATTTTGACAAGTCACAAGATGATGGTGATGCCTTCATCGCAGCCCTGGCCACCATGCATCTAATGATGTGTGGTTGATTAATTTTGGTGCATCATTCCACATGACCTCGCATCAAATTTGGTTCACAAAATATGAAGAGTTTGATGGTGGAAGAATGTACCTGGGTGATGACTCTCATTTGAAGATTGTTGGTCATGGAAGAGTCTCAATCTGAATCCCTGATGGACGAGTGAAGGGGATCACTAGAGTTATGTACATTCTAGGCCTTACACAAAACTTGTTTTCTGTAAGTATTTTGAACGATGCACGTGTGCAGGTTGTCTTTTCAAAGGATGGATGCAAGATGACTAGAGGATCTATGGTGCTTGCGAAGGGTACTCGGACGGCTACTCTATTTCAGCTAGAGGCATGCACTTCATAGTGCAATAGTTCTTCTAACTTGAAGAAAAGAGCTGCAGTCACTTCATCCCCACCATTTGAATGTGCAATGAAGAAATCTGTTGTAACTAGTTCCAATGGTAGTGCACATGCTATGGAAGCTAAGCTTCTGATTGAAAAGACTATGTTATGACATTTGAGATATGTCCACATTGGTGAGAAGGGTCTACGTACCTTGAAAAATAAAAACATCGTTGAGGGGTTAAATGATTGTAATCTTGAGTTTGACTTTTGCGAACATTGCATTTATGGAAAGCAAAACCGTGTTCAGTTTTACTCTAGTTCTCACAAGTCTTCTGGTGTATTGGATCTTATTCATTGTGATGTGTTTGGTCCTATTAATGTTCCTTCGATTTCAAAATATGTATATTTTGTATCTTTTATAGATGATTACAGTAGAAGAACATGGGTTTATTTTATTAGAAGCAAGATTGAAGTCTTTAGTCAGTTTAAGGAGTTTAAAGCCTTTGCTGAAAATTAGACTAGTAAAAAAATTAAGTGTTTGAGAATTGACAATGGTGGTGAGTTTTGTTTGGTAGAGTTCGATAGGTTCTACAAAGAGCAAGGGATTGAAAGGCATAAGACAACTCCATACACCCCATAGCAAAATGGAGTTGCAGAGAGGATGAACAAGACACTGATGGAGAAGGCTAGGAGTATGGTTAGTGGAGCAAGCCTCGAACAAAAGTTTTGGGCTGAAGCTATTGCCACTACGTGCTACCTAGTAAATAGATCTCCTACATCAGCTCTTGTTGGTAAAACACCTATGGAGGTGTCATCCGGTAAGAAGCCTTTAGTTAGGCATCTTCGTGTTTTTGGTTGTGAGGCATATGCACATATACCTAGGGAGAAACGGTCTAAATTAGAGAACCAGGCTATTAAATGTATTTTCATTGGCTATGGTGTCAGTGTGAAAGGATACAAGCTTTGGGATCCTGTGGCTCAAAAGGTGTTGTATAGCAGAAGTGTAATCTTCAGATAGCTAACACCTTCTTCCATTCTTCTATAGCCAGAATAGATAGAAAAGAAAGAAGATATGGTTCAGTTTCCTTCTACCTCTGAGAAGACTGAACTGATAGACCCTATGAGACCTGATAATAAGGAGACCTCTAGTAGCTCTGAAGCTCATAAGAAGAAGTAGAATCTCAACCTCAGCTTTTAAGGAGGTCTACATGAACAAGAAAGAAACCTGATAGGTTTGGTTATTCATTACTTGATTCTAGTTGTGCTTTTGCTTTACTTACTAACACTGATGAGTCTAGAACTATGAAAGAGGCTATGGGCATGAAAGATGCAGGTTCCTGGAAGGAGGCGATGGAAGATGAGATGGCTTCTTTGGAAAAGAACAAAACATGGGACTTGGTTCCTTTGTCTAATGGATGGAAACTCGTTGGTTGCAAATAGGTGTTCAAGAAGAAATTTGGTGCAGATAGAGTTAATTTTACCTTGTATATTCTATATAAACAGGTTCTTTGAGGAGGTGATGTACTACAGGTTTTACAGGTACTGTTATGCTGCTGGATCATCTCCAGATACGAGTGTTGAAGACTCTTGCAAGAGGATTGGCTCTGTGTTGTATTGTAACCTTCATTGTTTACGTAATACATTTGAGCTATGTTTTGGAGTGTGAGGTTTTTCACCTGTAAGGGTTTTCCCCATGTATATCTTGTGTCTCTCTTCTTCTATCATACTTTCTTGTTTATGTGTTTGCTGCAATATCTCTGTTAGTGGGTTTAACATTGCTGTAATAGTAAGGATAAAATTGAATTTTCACTCACTCCCCTCATTAGATTAGTGTAGGAAGCATTTTCCACACACCTATCTTCCTTTTAGTTGGTATCAAAGCCTGACGAGTTTTGGTTCTAGCTGCTGGGTAGGGGTTTTTTGAGCTAATCTTAGGTTGAGTGGGAGTGTTGTGTAGAGCATTCTATATCTTGTTGCAGCAAGGAGAGCACAAACACATCCAGAAGGTCAGAGGTGGAGAAATTCAATGGCATTAATTTCAAGTTGTGGAAACTCAAGATGGAGGACCTACTTGTTGATCATGACCTATGGGAACCGTATCTGGTGTAAAACCTACAACAATGTCACAAGCTGATTGGGACCTCACAGATCAGAAGGCTAAGGGTCTCGTAAGACTCTGTTTAGTTGACTCTATCCTATTGAATGTCCATGTGGAGAAGAGAATGAAAGATCTTTGGAAGAAGCTGGGTGATGTTTATCAGGCCAAGTCCCTCGTGAACAAGCTTTTTCTGAAAAAAAAGTTCTCTCTAAAGATGGAAGATGGAGGATCTGTTGTGGACTACATGAATGCTTTCAACATGATCGTTGCATAGCTGACATCTATGGGTGTGAAAATGGAGGAGGAGGATCATTGCATGACCCTACTTTGTTCTTTTCCAGAGTCATGGGATCATCTTTTCATGGCTATCGGAAGCACCACTACCACCTTCAAGATGGAATATGTGGTGTCGTCATTGTTATTTGAAGAAATGTAAAGGAAGACATACGAATCAAGCAAAGAGGCTCTTGCGATTCGTGGAAGACCCAAGGAGAAAGGGAAGAAGAAGGACAAGAAAGTTGAGAAGAGAAGATCCAAATCTCGTGGGAGATCCAAATCTCCTAGAAAGTCCAAGGCTCTCTGTTGGAACTATGGTAAGTCTGGGCATTTCCCAAAGGAATGCAAAGAAGAGAAGAAAAAGAAAAATAAATCAGCCCCAGATTTAGATTCTGACAAGTCATAAGATGATGGTGATGCCTTCATCGCAGCCCTTGCCACCCATGCATCTGATGATGTGTGGTTGATTAATTCTGGTGCATCATTCCACATGAACTCGCATGAAAGTTGGTTCACAAAATATGAAGAGTTCTATGGTGGAAGAGCGTACCTAGGTGATGACTCTCATATGAAGATTGTTGGTTGTGGAAGAGTCTCAATCTGATTCCCTGATGGATGAGTGAAGAGGATCACTAGAGTTATGCACATTCTAGGCCTTGCACAAAACCTGCTTTCTGTAAGTATGTTGAATGATGTACATGTGTAGGTTGTCTTTTCAAAGGATGGATGCAAGATGACTAGAGGATCTATGGTGCTTGCGAAGGGTACTCGGAGGGGTACTCTATTTCAGCTAGAGGCATGCACTTCATAGTGCAATAGTTCTTCTAACTTGAAGAAAAGAGCTGCAGTCACTTCATCCCCACCATTTGAACATGCAATGAAGAAATCTGTTGTAACTAGTTCTGATGGAAGTGCACATGCAATGGAAGCTAAGCTTCCTATTGAAAAGACTATGTTATGGCATTTGAGATATGGCCACATTGGTGAGAAGGGTCTGCGTACCTTGAAAAATAAAAACTTCATTGAGTGGTTAAATGATTGTAATCTCGAGTATGACTTTTGCAAACATTGCATTTATGGAAAGCAAAACCGTGTTTAGTTTTACTCTAGTTCTCACAAGTCTTCTAGTGTATTGGATCTTATTCATTGTGATGTGTTTGGTCCTATTAATGTTCCTTCGATTTCAAAATATGTATATTTTGTATCTTTTATAGATGATTACTGTAGAAGGACATGGGTTTATTTTATCATAAGAAAGACTAAAGTCCTTAGTCAGTTTAAGGAGTTTAAAGCCTTTGCTGAAAATTAAACTAGTAAAAAGATTAAGTGTTTGAGAATTGACAACGGTGGTGAGTTTTGTTTGGCAGAGTTCGATAAGTTCTGCAAAGAGCAAGGGATTGAAAGGCATAAGACAACTCCATACATCTCGCAGAAAAATGGAGTTGCAGAGAGGATGAATAGGACACTGATGGAGAAGGCTAGGAGTATGCTTAGTGGAGCAAGCCTCAAATAAAAGTTTTGGGGTGAAGCTATTGCCACTACGTGCTATCTAGTAAATAGATCTCCTACATCAGCTCTTGTTGGTAAAACACCTATGGAGGTGTGGTCTGGTAAGAAGCCTTTAGTTAAGCATCTTCATGTTTTTGGTTGTGAGGCATATGCACATGTGCCTAGGGAGAAACGGTCAAAATTAGAGAACAAGGCTATTAGATGTATTTTCATTAGCTATGGTATCGGTGTGAAAGGATACAAGCTTTGGGATCTTGTGGTTAAAAAGGTGTTGTATAGCAAAAGTGTAATCTTTAGAGAGCTAACACCTTCTTCTATTGTTCTACAGCTAGAATAGATAGAAAAGAAAGAAGATATGGTTCAATTTCCTTCTACCTCTGAGAAGATTGAACTGACAGACCCTGTGAGACCTGATGATGAGGAGAGATCTAGCAGCTCTAAAAGCTCATAAGAAGAAGCAGAACCTCAATCTTAGCTATTGAGGACGTCTACATGAATAAGAAAGCAACTTGATAGGTTTGGTTGTTCATTACTTGATTCTAGTTGTGCTTTTGCTTTACTTACTGACACTGGTGAGCCTAGAACTGTGAAAGAGGCTATGGGCATGAAAGATGCAGGTTCTTGGAAGGAGGCCATGGAAGATGAGATGGCTTCTTTGGAAAAGAACAAAACATGGGACTTGGTTCATTTGTCTGATGGATGGAAACCCGTTGGTTGCAAATGGGTGTTCAAGAAGAAATTTGGTGCAGATGGTATTGTTGAAAAGTACAAGGAAAGATTGGTTACAAAGGGGTACTCACAAGTGGAGGGAATTGATTATGGTGAAATTTTCTCTCTCGTTGCAAAGCTGACATCCATTCAATTTATTTTAATTCTTGCAGTTACTTATGACTTAGAGGTAGAATAGATGGATATGAAAAAAACTTTCCTTCATGGTCATTTGGAGGAAGAAATCTACATGTCATAGCTAGAGCATTACATAGAGAAAGGTAAAGAAAATTTGGTTTGCAAGTTAAAGAAGTCTTTGTATGGTTTGAAGCAGTCTCCTAGGATGTGGTACTTGAAGCTTGATGCCTTTGTGTTGTTGATTGGTTATCTAAGATCAGAATCTGATCATTGTGTGTATTACAAGTTTGACAATGATCGCATTCTCATTATTGCATTGTATGTTGACAATATGTTGTTGATTGGGAATGGTAAGAATATGATTTCTAATTTGAAGTCTCAGTTGTCAGCACAGTTTGAGATGAAAAATCTTAGGGAAGCCAGGTACATTCTGGGAATGGAAATCAGAAGAGATAGAGTAAATAGAAAACTTTGGTTAAGCGAGAGTAAGTATGTGAAGACCATGTTAGATAGGTTCAACATGGCAGATTGTAGACCATTGTGTGTTCCTGTTGCATTGGGGACAAAGTTATCTATTAGTGAATGTCCAAAATCTCCTAGTGAGGTGGAGGACATGAGCATACTACCTTATGCTAGTGCTGTTGGTAGCTTAATGTATGCCATGGTCTGTATAAGACCAGACATTGCCTAAGCAGTGGGAGTCCTTAGTCGATTTATGGCTAATCCTGGACGGGTACATTGGGATACAATTAAGAGAGTGTTCTGATATTTGAGGGGTACTTCTGAGTATTCCATATGCTATCATGGTAATGCTACATGACCTCTGCATTCAGTTTGTATTCGTGGATTTGTGGTTTCTGATTAGGCAGGTGACATTGACAGCAGGATATCCACCAGTGCCTATGTGTTCACTATGTTTGGTGGTGCAATTAGTTGGATGAGTAAGTGACACCCTATGGTTGCTTTGTCCACTACTGAAGCTGAGTATATGGCTACAACTTATGCTTGCAAGGAAGCCATTTGGCTTAAGAGATTATGTTTAGATATTGGTGTTGATGTAGGTCAGATTACGATTAGTTGTGATAGTCAGAGTGCGATTTGCCTTGCAAAGAATCCAACTTTGCATGCTAGAACAAAGCATATTGATGTACAGTTTCACTTCATACGAGATATGGTAGAGGATGGGAAGGTAAATTTGGAGAAGATAGACACTTTGAAGAATGTTGCAGATGCATTGATGAAACTAGTGGGCATAGAGAAGTTCAGATGGTGTTCAGAGTCTATGGGCCTCTCGGCCTATAGCAGTTAAATCCTATTAATTCTATTGGCTCTTATAAGGTTTTCGACAAGTGGGAGAATGTTGGGAATTAAGGTGTCTCAACCTTGGTAATTCCTTGTATTTTTTACATTGTATTTATTTATTTATTGCCTATCATATTAATTGGATGCAAATCCTATGTTGTCATATTGTGGGAGTTGGCACGGTGATGTGTCATCTTGCATGGCATATGACCACATGTAATTTTGTCCTTACATGAGGAGATAGGTGCCCACTTAGTGGCAGGAATATTTTGCCATGTGTCGACATCTTGGATACTCTGTAAGTGAATATTGACCATAACAGTCATGACAGATTCCTATGACGAAGTTATGACATGTAAGAGTCAGAAATAGGTGATTCTATCATAGGTGAAGACATGTGTCGAAGAGCATCTTTGGGTGCCCCAAGGTGGACTATGACATGTTCTAAGAGAATATGCTATTTATAGCTTGTGTATGACAGATTCTCTTATAGCTGTAAGTTATGACAGCTATGACAAATTCTATGACGGTTGTAAGAGTCGTAAGAGCATCTGTCATAGTCCATTTTAGAAATAGGTGACCTGACAAGTGTTAGGAAAATTCTACAAGGTTGGACAAGTGTCCATAGGTGTGGGTTTTGGGCCATGAGGCCATGTTGGACGCCCATTCCAAGATAGAGTCAATTTTGCCTTGTATATTCTATATAAACAAGTGCTTTGAGGAGGTGATGTACTACATGTTTTACAGGTACTGTTATGCTTCCGAGTCATCTCCAGATATGAGTGTCGAAGACTCCTACAAGAGCATTGGCTCTGTGTTGTATTGTAACCTTCATTGTTTACATAATACATTTGAGCTATGTTTTGGAGTGTGGGATTTTTCACCCTTAAGGGTTTTCCCCACGTATATCTTGTGTCTCTCTTCTTCTGTCATACTTTCTTGTTTATGTATTTGCTGCAATATCTCTATTAGTGGGTTTAACATTGCTGTAATAGTAAGGATAAAATTGAATTTGCACTCTCCTCCCCTCATTAGATTAGTGTAGGAAGCATTTTCCGCACACCTAGCTTCCTTTCAATGATGAGTTGGAGCTGGACTCTAACTTTCTTGACACTATTATAAAAATCATAAAGGATGAGGAAAATTTAAAGCTTATCAAGATCTTCAGATGAAGAGATTAGGAATGTTGCTTTTGCATTTGAAGGAAATAAAGCTTCAAGACCGAAGAGTTCCCTCAATTCTTCTTTCAAAACTTTTGGGATATTGTGGCTAAATATGTGATAGTTGCAACTAAAGGATTCTTTGGAAGTAGACAACTACTAAAGGAACTGAACTCAACCTTCTTGGTCCTCATTCTGAAGAAACAAGGGGCTGATTCGCTTGCTGATTTCAAACCTATAAGCTTTTGCAATTCTATCTACAAGATCATATCTAAGGTGATAGCTAATAGACTGCAAGAGGTCCTTCCCAAGGTGATTTCTATTCAGTAGAGTGTTTTTCATTCTAGGAAGGCAAATTTTAGACTCCATCATAACCATTCATGAAAATATTCACTCTTTCGCGCATAATAAGAAAGAGGGTTTCCTCCTCAAATTAGATCTATTGAAGGCTTATGATAGGGTGAGATGAGACTTCCTAAGGAAGGCTATGGCTAGGTTTGGGTTTAATGAAATATTTTTGGTTCTTATTTCTTAAATGGTTTCCACTCCCATGTTCTCGATCCTTATTAATGGCACTCATTTTGGTTTCTTCAAGAGCTCTAGACGTTTAAGACAAGGAGACCCAGTCTCCCCTTTCCTTTTTATCATTATGGCAAAAGATCTAGGAAGGAGTATTCTCAAGGAGGTCAAAGATGGGAAGTTGAAAGGTGCGTACCCTTCTTTGGTTGGAACCCCTTGCTCTCATCAACAATTTTTTGATGATACTATCATTATGGGGGAAGCCTTGGTCAAGGAGGCTACAGTCCTTAAATCTATTTTATTGAAGTATGAAAGAGCCTCAGGTCAAAGAATTAGCTTGCCTAAGAGTACGATTCTCTTCTTAAACACCCTGGAGCAGAGGTAGATCAAGATAGCCCGCATCCTTCAATGCAATGTGGGAGTCTTCCCATCTAAATACCTCAAGATGCCTCTATTTGTTAATAAGGTTTATGAGTCTTTTAGGATGGACTTAATGGATAGAGTTCATTCCAAACTAGTTGGGTGGAAAAGGTCAATGTTAAGCCAACCTGGTAAGATTTAATTTATCAAAACTACCCTTCAAAATCTACCAGTGTATGCAATGAGTCTTGTTAAATTACCTAGTAAAATTGTTGAGAAATTAGATCAGATCTAGAAGTTCTTATGGGTAGGAACAGAGGAAAGAAAAAGAATATCTCTCGTGGCTTGGGATAAAGTGTATAGACCTAAGAAAAGGGAGGTCTAGGTATAATGGAAATAAAGGAGTTAAACATGACATTGATGACCTAGGTAGCGTGGAGACTCATAAAAGACAATAATGAATGGACTAAAATTCTCAAAAATAAGTATCTTCATAGTAGGAATTGCCAAGATAATTTGGATAGCTTAGACCTTCCTGTGGGATCTTGCATACGGAAAAGTATAATGAACTGTAGAGCTATGCTCAAGTAGGGGGTTAATTGGAAATTTGGTAATGGGGAAGGTATTAAGTTCTGGGAGGACTCTTGGCTCCTTAATGAACCACTCTCATCAATGGACTAGGCTAAACCTTTGGTGGAAAAAAACATAAATAGTTGTGGGAAAAAGGTGGTTGGTTACATCATGCAAGGAGCTTGGAAGGACTTAAATTTTCTCAGCTTCCCTCCCAATGTAATCTCAAGACTTTGGTCTCTTCTTTTTAAGAAATATATCCCTATGTTCCCTATTGAGAATTATTTGGTTTAGAAGGATAATAATAATGGAGTTTACTCTGTTTCTTCTAGTTTTAACTCTCTATGTAGACATGATTTTGAATCTCCCTTTTGGGCTAAGTTGTGGTGGCTGGAAATAACTCCTAAGGTCAATTTTTTTTTTTTGGATTCTTTCTTAGAACAAAACTCTTACCTTTGACAATTTATGTAAAAGGGGTTTAGCTCTTTCGAATAGATGTGTTTTATGTGAGAGTGACGCTGAAACTATTGTGCATGTGCTGATGGATTATTCCTATGTGAGAGAAGTTTGGAGAAATATTTTGTCTTTATGGAATGTGGGATGGGTTTTCCCTAACTCCTTGAAAGATTTGTTGGAATAATGGTTATCCCCTTCTTCTAACCCCTCCATGATATTCCTATGGACTTTATTGCTCCCTTATATGGCTTAGGGACTCTGGAAAGAAATAAATAATAGGATTTTTAGGGAGAAGAAATGCAATGCTGAGATGGTGGCCAATAGAATTATAGCCAACACTAAGGAGAAATTCATGTTGAGAATCCATGAAAAGACCTCTAAAGATCCTTGTTCAAATCTCACTAGTTATGACCTTCAAATTCAAAAGGAATGGAACCTCCAAGTTGATATTGCTACCCCTTTCAAGAATATGAAGAAAAGTAGAATTGGTATTTGTTGGAAACCTCCACCAGCTGGATGGGTTAAGATCAACTTCAATGGAGCTACCAAGGGAAATACGGGCCCAACAGGATGTGGGGGCATGCTAAGAGACAATGGAGACAATTTTTTAGCTTCTATGGGTACTCCTTTGGGTTCTTAGATGAACCATTATGCAAAAGCAACAACTATCTACAATGGCATTAAAATGGCTTCTGCAAAGGGGTATAAAAGAATTATGGTTGAGGGAGACTCCCTAAATGTCATCAATTGTCTTAAGGGGAACCAAAATCCTAGTTGGACTATTGATTCTTTAATAAGAAATGATTTAAACATAGCTAAGTCCTTTGAAGAAGTGAAATATGCCTAAGTGTATTGGGAGGAGAAAAGATAGCTGACATATTCTCCAACATGGGAGTGAATCAGCATAATAGGAAAAATTGGAAGGTTTTTGCAAATATTCCTAAGCACATCAAAAACCTGATTAATGATGATTACAAAGATAATGATGTCTAGTTCTTGTAAGATGGTAATGATGAAAACAGAGAAGCCCACACAGATTATGGGTGGTATTTTGAGTAACTTCTATGGTAATCCCAATTACATCTTAAGGACATGAAAAAGTTATGATATGTAAAAGTCTTCTATTTGTAGGAAAAAATATAGTGATTTGAAGGGTAAAAAAAAGGAAATTGAGTTGATAACAACCAGAGGGAAGGTTTTGTTGAATAAGATGGGTGGTGATAGGAACAGGGTGGAACCGAGGAGCTTCTTTGGGGTCTGCAACCTCCCTTAGGTTTGGAATGTGTTGAAAGAAGGGGGTTTAGTGCCCTTTATAGAGAGACTCCATGGCCATGACATGGAGGCGACTAAGTCTTTTGCTCGAAGCTGGCGGAAACATAGAGTTACCTTGTATGGTAGAGAATAAGTATTAATGAAGAGATTATTGCTCAAGTGACTGGTATGCCAATGGTTGGAACGCAAATTTTCAAGGACCAGAAGGTAGGTGATGAGGCGATGAAGGTGTTCTTTAAAGACAATGAATGCAACAGACTGGTGAAACTGAAGTCTGGGTATGAACGGGAGTCTCTCAAACCATCATGGGCTACTGTGGCGGGGTGGGTGATGCGTTACATTACCCTAGAAGGTAGATATCATGCCATTTGCGGGTATCACTTTACCCTTCTTAATCATTTTAGACATAAGATGAAGGTTCCTTTCCTATTTTATTTGCTTATCTCTATGGAACACTCATTTAATGACAATAGGAAATCTCCCAAGATTCCTATTATTCATGAGGGGTTAATACTGTTAATTGTGGAACACATCAAAACTAGGTCACTCTAAGTAAACCTATCCAAGGGAGAAAAGGGAAGTAAAGGCCTAGGGTGGTGGACTATTCCGACTCTGAGGAGTTTGGTCCCATGGAAGAAAAGGATTCTAAGGATGAAGGTGAGGAGGGTGAGGATTTAGACTAGTTGGTGGAGGTTTCTTTTGATTCGGAGTATGTAGAGAATTATGAGGAAAAAACCGCAGTGAGGAGGACTAGGAGTGTTAATATGTGGTGATTGATCATGCTGTAGGGGCTGTGGGTGTGTGAGCCAGAAAAATCAGGTTAACAAGACCAAGCATTACAATCAAAACCCAATCCTACCACCTTCAAGAAATCTATCTAAATGACACAAAATGAAAGCATATCAAAGAACAATGTCACCTAGATTGTATGGATTCCTTGGTTGAATGTGGAGTGCTTCTCAAAAGTGAACAACCATAGTTGCCAAAGTTGCCATGATTGATAAATGATATGCTCAAAGTACTTAATGGATACTCAATGGAGGCGATATGCATAAGATGATAATTTGGACACTATAGAGATTGTGTGTCATGAAATGAAATGAGAGGGTGTATATATAGCTCTCAACTAAGATTGATCAATGGTGGAGAAAAAGTGGCTATATGAACGATTGAGATAATTCAAGAGCCATGGATGAATTTGTACAAGACATGTGTCCATAGGGAAAGCTTTTATTAAATGATTTAGTTGGCTTTGTTGGTGGAGATAAGATTGATTTTCTTAAAATAGGATGCTTTTCTATTTTAAGAGTTGGATGACAAGGATAACTGATTTTAAAGTAATTAAATCAATTTTTGTATTTAATTTTTGACAAAGTATGGACAAGGCCAACTTGTACATAGAAGAAAGTGATGAAAAAAGGAAAATGATAAGATATGATGGAGGAAAAAGCTAAATTTAGAAAATTGGAAGAATAAATATAAATTAAATAAATAAATTTATTTAATTTATATGCATGATGAGAAGAAGAATAAATAAAATATTAATTGTATTTATTTAAAAAGGGTAAATTAAATCAATTTAGAAAATTTATTTAATTTTAGAAGATTATGGGATAATTAAATAATTAAAGATTATTTAATTATAGATAGAAAATAGAAGAATAAAGATAATGAAAATAGATGAAATTAATTAAATAAATATAATTTATTTAATTAATGATAGAAGTGGATGATTTAGAAGAAAAGAGATAATTGATACAAGTGTCCTAGACAAAATCGACATATGTAGTTGTGAATAATGCAACAAATCAATAAATGATACGAAGCATCAATTTTGGGTGTCTCATTTCGCCCCTCTTTGAGACAATGTACCTTAGGATGTTGTTTCAAAGAAGATATGATTGATATGTAAAGTGAACAAGCTATGCCCTAGTGAAATTGGTGGATGATGCCCCCTTGAGAGGAAAACCAGGCTACCAGGAAAAGACTGGGTTGACTTGCGATTAGACTACAAAACAAGTATAGACTAGATGAACACGAAGAATTTGGGGATTGGGTGGGATAAATGAGGGATAGAAAAGAAGAATTAGGGTTTGGCTTTATAAATATGGGTCCAATGGTCCATTTCTATTCATTTGCATCATTTTGTGTTTAGAATTCTAGAGCTCTTTATTATTTTAGAGTGCTTCAGAGATTTCCAGAGCATCAGGATGGTGATTCCATGCGTAGATCATTCAGTGGAGCGGGTGAGGACACATGGGCGACCAGTAAGAGCTCCCACACTGGTATGTAGCTAAAACTTACTCTATAGGTGTCATTAATAGGTCCATAGGCATCATTAATTCAAGTGTGTGACCAAAGGCGTAGCAAGTCAGGTGATGTGCATATGGTTAATAGATAGTCGCCTTTGTTAATTTAAATCACATATGCACACGGGTTAGTTGCATTTGGAATTAGGTGCCACATATGGTAATTTTTCTAGGTGTTTAGGGTTACACAGTGCATATGGCTTAAAAAGTCACATATGATTAGTAGAAATGCACATTTGGTGTTTTAAGTCGCATATGAGCGACAGGTAGTCACCTATGGTTTTTGAAATCACCTATGGCTAACAGAGAGTCACCTATGGTAAATAAGGTTGCTTTTGGCTAAACATACAAAAAACTTATTGTTTTAGCAAAATTAACTTTAGTTGATAAGTAACACTCAATTTGATTGATGACTGCAGGTTGTATTACCTATGTTGTTATCGAGGGAGATACACCAAGAGGATTTGTCCTTGTTAGCAGATTTAGATGCGAAGGTGAACCTATTTTTAGAGGTCATTGGTCTATGGTATGCAACACGGATCACACCTATATGAGCACATATTGCATTGATGATAGCATTGGTAGAGTGTTGATATGGTGAGGATAGTTCATTCTTGCTACTGACTAGAGAGGCTACCGTCACACTGGAGGATGTGTGGCATATACTAAGGATACCTATTCATGGTGATCGAGTGGATTATGATCTTAAGAGAGGCCCTGATGCATTTAGGAGATTGTTCATGACACTTGATATAGGGGTGGAGGATCACAAGATTAGTATGCAGAGGATGAGGAGGCTTTGTACCCGATTGCAAAGGCTAGTAGTGGTGGTGATTTGATTACTAGTCCCTGATAGGCAAGCTCATGGATTCCCAATAGGATGGGGTACAGTTATGGAGGGTTTATTCACACATGGCATCAGATATGCATGGGGTCCTTGTGTACTGGGATAACTTTACCATTATTTGCAAGACTGTGCATACATGTTCGGCTTGAGTATGTCTACTGGGGTTACACTTCTACATGTGTGGGCTTATGAGCATATTGTAGTGACTAGGCCAGTGGAGACATGACAGAGGGATGTAGGACATCCATTTGTACATATATATGGTAGAGCTGTGAGCTATAGACAGCTCAATGCACCAGTGTATTGGAGGAGGACATTGGATGAGATCGATACATTCATTTGGAAACCCTGGCACGATTGTTAGAGCTGGGAGGATGGCGCAGAGCAACTGGTGTATGCTTGCCAGCCTCAGTATCTTTTTGGCAGAGGGATCTATATTATAGGGCACTATCTTCCTGAGAGAGTGCTTTGATAGTTTAGTTTGCCCCAGGCCGAGCTAGTAGGAGATGTGATTTTCAGGAGGACATGGTGAGAAATCCCTGCTTGGGGTCTAGAGATCATGGTTGAGACGGCATTGGTAGAGGTATAGGGATTGCAGCCAGTGGCTCGGGATTGGATCCTTGGGCCAGTAGATGTAGGCACTACAACAAAGTATAATGGATACTGTATACTATACCAATTGAGTCGATTGACTATACCTAACAAGGTGGGAGAGGTAGTAGTACATAGACCACCCCCTTCGAGGGTGAGGCGGCAGACAACACCAATGACAACATAGATATGTTGACATCAATGGCAACACCTGTTAGGCACATACTTACAACAATCTCCCCCTTTGTCATTGATGGCAACATATGATGTGAAACACTTTAAACACCATCAAGACAAGATTCTCCCCCTTTCTATTTATACATCTGTACTCTTTCTCCCTCTGAGTTTTTCACATGATTTCTCCCCCCTTTGACATTAATGGCAAAGGGCACATACTTGCACTCTACTACTCTGATCAAACTGAAACTTACTCTTTATTATCAGGAACTTATGTCACTAACATCTAGCTAATCCCCCTAAGAGGTAGCTCTCCAAACATCTATCCAGATCAATGAATGAGGCTCTAGACACCACTGGATTGAAGCATTCCCATGCATCTTAGTTTAGAGTAGGAGGGGTAATAACCCCTAACTTTTATCTTAGATGCTCAAAAGTATCCTTAGGCAGAGGCTTAGTGAAAATATCTACAATCTGATCCTTTATGGACACATATTCCATCTTTACTTCATTCTCTGTCACCTTTTGATACAGGAGCATCCCTAGTTCAAGAGCAATCTTGCATCAACCAAAAACATTTGCATTTCAGTTTGTTTGTAGTTTAGTTCAGGCAGTTTAGTCAGAACTAGTTTCAGCTTGTGGTCCAGTATTGGCATTTCACATCTTGCAGATTTGGACTTAGCATCTAAATTCATTCATCTACATCATATCAAGAATTTAGAGCATTTGGATCAGTTTCCAGAAAGATATCACTATCAAAAGATCAACTATTTTCTTAGAGCAAAGCATCCTGATATTCACCGGGAATCATCTAAAGGAGAAGGCTTACGGATCATTCCTTGACTTATAGATCTCAATGACACATCATTCAATGTCCTTTGGTTCGTGGCCGACCTTCCCAAGGGTCTGTACATTATTCCATTCATTTGAGGAAGTGTTCTATGTATTTAGTTCTGACCTATCTATGAACACATTACAACTCTTCATTGGAGTTTGTGACCTTCCTTGGCTGATGCGGAGGAATCTATTGGTCTAGAAATGAAATATAAAGATGTAATAGATCCTTAGGAAAGTAGTTAGCAATCGATTTATAATTCTTAGTTTAGTTTTGTGTGAAGGGAGCTTTAAAGCCTTATCTTACACATGTATGTAATCAGGCCTATGATCCCTAATTGTAAGCCCACATGTTGTCAGCTGATCTCTATTTGAATTCTATGATATACTGAATGACTGAATCTAGATTTGTTCTATTGAGTTGTTTCTATTATGTTTACTCTTGCTGCATGGTCCAGATAGTTCATTCTTTGAACCCTCCTACTGTGACTGCACCAAGTGGTATCAGAGCGAAAGTTTGAATCTTTGGGAGTGAATTGAGTGAAGTTAGTGAGGGAACTCTATAAGATCTTGTTGTGGACATATCGCTGAATTGAGGTGGGCAATTTGTGTTGCAACCAATCACTGATTGTGAGGCAGTTGTCACCTTGTAGCCTAATCACCGAACCTGAGGCAGTTTACACTTGATCCTAAGAAGAATGCCGCCGAGGAGAGTTGCTGCTGTTAGAACAATGGCTGGTAGAATAGATGAGTTGATGGATATAATGAAAATAATGCGAATCCAATTGGATGCTGTTGAAGAAGATAGGTGAAGAGGATTGACACCGAGACCTAATGTTAAAAGTGATGTTGAAGAAGAATTTCAATCTATTGAACACAGTGGTGAAACCCTAGGAGGTGATGAAGAAGAAGAATTAGATCAAGTAAAGATGTTGTGAGCTATTTCAAAGATTAGAAAGAGACCTAGAGTTGATGTGCCGAATTATACTAGTAATTTGAACCCTAAAGAGTTGATTGATTGGATAAATGATATGGAAGAATACTTTGAATATGAGGAAATTGAAGATTCAGAGAAGGTGAAATTTGCAAAGACAAAGTTGAAAGGACATGCTGCTATATGGTGGAAAGAAGTTTAGTTGGAAAGAAATAGAAGAGGGAAAGAAAAGATTACAAAATGGGACATGATGGTGACAAAGTTGAAGAATCAGTTTATACCTGCTGACTATGAGTTGGAGTTGTTGAAAAGATTGCAAAACTTGAGACAAAAGGAGAAATCTGTGAAGGAGTACACTGAAGAATTTCATAAGATGATCATAAGGAAATGACATAGTGAAGAAAGCAAAGAGAAAGTGGCTAGATACATCAATGGACTAAGATTGAACATTCAAGAAGAACTAGGTTTGGTGAGGATGACATCTTTGGATGAAGCATATCAGTTTGCCCTAAAGGTTGAAGAGAAGCTGAATAAGAGGCATGATTAGAGACAGAGAGGTAGAGGAGGTAAATTTTAGAGAGGTAGGACTTATTTCAGAGGAGACAGATCACATCTGGAACAGAACAAGTTTGACAGCCCAACTAGGAAGGATGACAGAGATAACAATGCTTACTGGAGAGATGATAGAAATTTTTACCAGAGAGGAAACCCTAGTGCATACCAGAATGAAGGATACAGAAGGGAAGGAAGAGGATTGGATAAGAGAACATTTAGAGGTACTTGTTTCAAGTGTGGAGGTGAAGGACATAAAGCATTTGAATGTAATCAAGGTACTACAAGTAAGAGGATAAAAAATAGTGGAAGAGCAGCCTATGTTAAAGAAGAACCTATTGAGCTGAATGACCCCTATTTTGTTGGTAAACCAGAGAAAGGAGAATCATTGGTAATGAGGATAGTAGTATTTCAAACAAAGATAAATGAGGAAACACCGTAGAGAAAAAGCTTGTTCAGAACTAGATGCAAATCAGGAGGTAAGTGTTGTAAAGTTGTAATTGATAGTGGTAGTTCAGATAACCTAGTTTCAGAGGAGATGGTGACTAAGCTGAAGTTGGAAAGATAGAAACACCCTAAACCCTATTAGATATCATAGATTTAGGATGATCATAAGGTACTAGTGAGTGAACAATGTTTGGTGAAATTTCATATTGGATCCTATCATGATGAAGTCTTGTGTGATATTATGCCTATGGATGTATGTCATATCTTGTTGGGTAGGCCTTGGCAATATGATAGGAAAGATATACATGATGGGAGAAAGAATACATACACTATAACAACAAATGGAAAGAGAATTAATTTGATCCCTTTGGAGGATGATCCGAAGAGTGAAGTATGTGGGAATGCTAGAATTTGTTTGGTAGATGGAAGGAAATTTCTGGATGGTTTGAGACATGAGAATATGTGTTATGCCTTGATTCCTAAGAAGCCTGAAGCATTGAAGAAAGAAACTGAACCACAGGAGATAAAGGAGTTGTTGATAGAGTATAAAGATATCATATCAGATAATGTGCCTGATGGATTACAACCTATAAGGAGTATCAGTCATCACATGGATCTTATACTGGGAGCAAGTTTGCCTAATAAAGTAGTACACCAGATGACACCAGTAGAGAATGAATAATTAAATAGACAGATACAAGAATTGTTGAGGAAAGGTTTGATCAGAGAAAGATTGAGTCCTTGTGTAGTACCTGCAGTGCTTGCACCTAAGAAGGATGGAGAATGGAGAATGTGTACTGACTCTAGAGCAATAAACAAGATCATAGTTAAGTATAGATTTCCTTTACCTAGGATGGATGATATCATGGATTGTTTGAGTGGAGCAAAATATTTCACAAAGATAGACTTGAAGAGTGGATACCATCAGATCAAAATCAGAGAAGGTGATGAATGGAAGACTTCTTTTAAGACAAATGAAGGATCGTATAAGTGGTTAGTGATGCCTTTTGGATTGAAAAATGCACTGAGTACTTTCATGAGATTGATGAATGAAGTTTTGAAGAAATTCTTGGGTAATTTTGTGATTGTATACTTGGATGATATTTTGATTTTCAGTGAGACAAAAGAGGAACATTTGTGGCATATTAGACAAGTTTTGCAGAGATCGAGAGAAGAGAAATTGTTGATAAATATCAAGAAGTGTATTTTCATGAAGGAAGAGTTAGTATATTTGGGATTTGTGATTTCTATGGAAGGATTGAAGATGAACCCTGAGAAAGTAAGAGCAATTATTGAATGGCCTACACTGGAGAGTCTTAGAGAGGTTAGATCATTTCATGGACTAGCTAGTTTCTACCAAAAGTTCATCAAAAATTTTAGTTCAGTTTGTAACCCTATGACTGAGACAATGAGAGGTGACAGACAGGATATTAAGTGGACATCTAGAGCAGACAAAAGTTTTGAGTTGTTGAAGTAGAAAGTGATAGAGCAACCTGTTTTGGCATTACCGGATTTCAATAAGGTATTTCAAGTTGATTGTGATGCAAGTAGGAATGCAATAGGAGCAGTGTTAAGTCAAGAAGGTAGACCTGTAACATATTTTAGTGAGAAGTTGAATGATGCAAGAAGAAGATATTCAGTTTATGATCAAGAGTTCTATGCCATAATTCAAGCCTAGAAGAAGTGGAGACATTACTTGTTTCCTAAGGAGTTTGTGTTGTATATAGATCACCAAGCTTTACAATATTTGAACAGTCAAGGTAAGTTGAATCAGAGACATATGAGATGGGTAGAGTTCATGCAGAGTTATACCTTTGTGTTGAAGCATAGGAGTGGTAAATCAAACAAAGTTGCTGATGCCTTAAGTAGAAGAAGAAACTTGTTGACAGAGATGAGAGTTGAAGTGTTGGGTTTTGATGAATTGAAGAATATGTATGAGGGAGACACTAATTTTGCAGAACCGTGGAATGTATGTAAGGAACCTGTTGTGATAGGTAGGAGTAAGTGGTTGGACTATTTCATTCAAGAAGATATGTTGTTCAAAGGAAGTCAGTTGTGCATACCTAGAAATTCAATGAGAGAAAATTTAATCAAGGAGAAGCATAGTGGTGGATTGACAAGACATTTTGGCATTGATAAGACAATGGCTTTGGTGAATGAAAATTAGTTTTGGCCTCAGATACATAAGGATGTTTGGAGATTTGTGCAGAGTTGTAGAGTTTGTCAAGTTGCAAAAGGAAGTAGTCAGAACATTAGATTGTATAAACCTTTAATAGTATTAGAGAGACCTTGGGAAGACATAAGCATGGATTTTGTGATGGTATTGCCTAAGACATAGAGAGGACATGATTTAATATTTGTAGTGGAGGATAGATTTTCAAAGATGGCTCATTTCATACCTTTTAAGAAGACAACTGATGCAGTGCATGTAGCTGACTTATTTTTCAAAGAGATTGTGCGATTGCATGGATTACCTAAGAGTATAGTTTCAGATAGAGATACAAAGTTTGTTGGATACTTTTGGAGGACACTTTGGAAGAAGATGAAGACAGATTTGAAGTTTAGTTCTACTTTTCATCCACAGACTGATGGATAGACAGAGGCAGTGAATAGGAGATTGGGAAACTTGTTAAGATGTTTGGTTGGAGAGAAGACCAAAAGCCAGGATTTGATTCTTTCAGAAGGAGAGTTTGCATATAATAATTCACTAAATAGGAGTACTAGAAGAACACCTTTTGAGATTGTCACTAGAGTGAATCCTAGAGGAGTAGCAGAATTAAGAGGTATCAGTACAGAGGAAAAGAGGAGTGTAGAAGTAGAAGAATTTGTAGATCACATGAAGACAGTGCATAATCAGGTGAAAAAGCATTTTGAGGACATGAACAATAAGTATAAGGAAAAGGCTAATGAGAAGAGAAGACATAAGGAATTTGAAGTTGTCTATGAAGTGATGGTGTACTTGAGAAAAGAAAGATTTCTAGTTGGGACATATAACAAGTTGAAGATGAAGAAGTTTGGACCTTATAGAATGCTCAGGAAATTTGATTCAGGAAATGAATATAAAGTGGAGTTACTAGAGACATTGGGTATATCACCTATTTTTAACATTACAGATCTATATCAGTATCATGAAGCAGAGTTCAATGACAACATGGAAGAATACTTGAAGAAGTAGTTACCACAACAAGCATTGGAGCAGAATGAAGACATCTTGGACAACAAAGTTGAATGCAACACTAGAGGAAGACAATACAAAGAATATCTTGTGAAGTGGAAAGGCAGACTGGAAGAAGATTCATCATGAATTTCATAGGTTGAGGTGGACCGTCTTGGTTCTCTCCTAGCCCTAGAAAAGTGAGGGACTCACTTTTTCAATAACCCCAGATGTTTGATATATGAGCATCCCTGGTTCAAGAGCAATCTTGCATCAACCAAAAACATTTGCATTTCAATTTGTTTGCAGTTCAGTTCAAACAGTTCAGTTTGAAGCAGTTTCAGCTTATGGTCCAGTATTGGCGTTTCACATCTTGCAGATTTGGAATTAGTATCTACATTCATTCATCTACATCATATCAAGAATTTAGAGCATTTGGATCAGTTACTGGAAAGATATCACTATCAGAAGATCAACTATTTTCTCATAGTAGAGCATCCTGATATTCACAGGCAATCAGCTAAAGGAGAAGGCTTGCAGATTATTCCTTGACTTGTGGATCTCAATGAAACATCATTTAATATCCTTTGGTTCATGGCTGACCTTCCCCAAGGGTCCGCACATTGTTCCATTCATTTGAGGAAGTGTTCTATGCATTTAGGTCTGACCTATTTGTGAACATGTTACAACTCTTCATTGGAGTTTGTGACCTTCGTTGGCCGACGTGGAGGAATCTATTGGTCTAGAAATGATATATAAAGATGTAATAGATCCTTAGGAAAGTACTTAGAAATTGATTTATAATTCTTAGTTTAGTTTTGTGCGAAGGGAGATTTAAAGCCTTATCTTGCGCATGTATGTAATCAGGCCTGTGAGCCCTAATTGTAAGCCCGCATGTTGTCGGCCGATCTCTAATTAAATTCTATGATATATTGAATGACTGAATCTGGATTTTTTCTATTTCTTTGAGTTGTTTCCATTGTGTTTACTCTTGCTGCACAGTCTGGATAGTTCATTCTGTGAACCCTCCTACCGTGACTGCACCACCTTTTCTCTCAAAAAGTGATATCTTATTGATATATGCTTTATTCTTGAGTGCATCACTAGATTTTTTGAAATGTTTATAGCACTTGTATTATCACAAAAGATTACAATTGGATCTTCATACACAACTCTTATGTCCTTCAAAGTTTGCATCATCCATAACACTTGAGTGCAACAATAAGCTGTTGCAATATACTCTGCTTCTGCAGTGGATAAGGAGATTGAATCTTGCTTTTTGCTCAACCATGAAACCAATCTATTTCCCAAGAAGAAAGCACCTCCACTTGTACTTTTTCTATCATCAACATCTCTAGCCCAATCTGCATCTATATAAGCATTGAGAGTGAAATCATTATCTTTTGGATACCATAAGCCATGATCTGATGTGCCTTTCAAGTACCTTAGGATTCTCTTGACTACCATCACATGT
This sequence comes from Cunninghamia lanceolata, assembly GCA_027924645.1. NCBI lineage: Eukaryota > Viridiplantae > Streptophyta > Pinopsida > Cupressales > Cupressaceae > Cunninghamia > Cunninghamia lanceolata. Next base: position 1,858,915 of record BSBN01000716.1, on the reverse strand, counting down.
GATTCTCTTGGATCTTCCTGAAATCTTTCCATAAGACATACTCCATGCAATATATCAGGTCTAGATTGAGTTAGATAACGTAATCCTCCAATCATAGATCTATACCTTTTCTGATCAGTCTTAGGTGATTCATCAGTTTTGCTCAACTTGCAGCCAGTCACCATGGGAGTGCATACTGGTTTGGAGTCCTCCATTCCAAACTTCTTCAACAACTCTTTCACATACTTAGACTGAGAAATGAAGATTCCTTTATCTAATTGAGTAATTTGTAGAGCTAAAAAGAAATTCATTTCACCAAACATAGACATCCCAAACTCTTTTTGCATTTCCCTAGCAAATTTCATGCACATACCTTCATTGCCTCCAAAGATAATGTCATCAACAAAGACTTCAACAATCAGAATTTGATCACCATTAATTTTAAAATAGAGATTACTATCAACAGTACCTTTATTGAATCCTAATTGCAATAAGTACGTGTCCAATCTTGCATACTAGGCTCTAGGAGCTTACTTAAGCCCATACAAAGATTTCTTCAATCTGCACACCATTTCACCCTGGTCTGTTAATTGGAATCCTTCCAGTTGCTCAATGTAAACTTCCTCTTCTAACTCACCATTCAAGAATGTAGACTTCACATCCATCTGGTACACTTTGAAATCTTTGTGAGCTGTAAATGCCAAAAATATTCTAATTGCTTCAATTTGAGCCACTGGAGCAAAAGTCTCTTCAACATCTATTCCTTCAATTTGGGAATATCGTTTACACACAAGCCTTGCTTTGTTCTTTACAACTTGTCCAGTTTCATTTAGCTTGTTCCTGAAAACCTATTTAGTTCCAATGACATTTTTATCAACTGGTCTAGGAACCAATTCCCAAGTTTGATTCTTCTCTATTTGCATCAACTCTTTTTTCATGGCCTTTTCCTAATTTTCATCATTGCAAGCTTCATTCATAGTTTTTGGTTCAAATTTTGAAAGCAAATAGCAATTTACTTGTTCTTCTACAACTCATTTTCTTGTTAGTATCCCTTTGCTTTTGTCTCCAATAATTTGATCTTTAGAATGATTAATCCTTACATACCTGGGAGTCTTTACTGCAATTTTTGGAGCCATTTCTTCTTCATCTTGATTGTCTTCTTGTTCCTCTTTCTTCTCATTTACTGTGACAATAGGATCATCTGATTCGTAGTCAATTAGGTCTAATGTTCCTTTCCTTGTCTTCATCCACCTTCACATTAGCACTCTCAACAATCTTTTTTAGCCTTTTGTTGTAGCACTGGTAGGCCTTACTCTTGGTAGAGTATCCGAGGAAGATTCCTTCATTGCACCTAGCATCAAATTTTCCTAGATCTTCTTCCCTTTTGATATAACATTTTCTTCCAAAAACTTTCAAGTATTTTACTATAGGAATTCTTCCATACCACAATTCATAAGGAGTTTTAGTACCATTACCTTTGACTTGAACTCTGTTTTGAATGTAGATAGCAGTGCATATAGCTTCTTTCCAAAAAACTTCTAGTAGATCAGCTTCCTTCATCATGGTCTGAGTAGCCTCTTGAACTGTCCTGTTCTTTCTTTCAACAACTCCATTTTTCTTAGAAGTCCCAGGTGCAGATAACTGTCTCTTTATCTCTTGCTCTTCACAAAAAATTTTGAATTCATTTGAAGTGAACTCACCTCCTCTATCAGACCTCAAGCATTTGATTTTCAGTTCTATCTCATTCTCAACCATTGCCTTAAAGAATTTGAACTTTTCCAGGGATTCTAATTTGTCCTTTAGGAAAGTGACCCAAGTCATTCTAGAATAATCATCAATAAGCAACATGAAGTATCTATCTCCTTGCAGACTTCTTACCCTTGTAGGACCACATAGATCTGTATGCACTAGATCCTGCAAATCGACAAAGAATTGCTCTTTGCTCTTAAAACTTGTTCTTGTCTTCTTCTCCAACTGACATTCTTTACAAATGGTATTGGTAGGTTTTACAAGCTTTGGTAAATCTCTCATAGCTTGACCTGAACTTATCTTCACCAAATTATCAAAGTTTATATGACACATCCTTCTATGCCATAGCCAACTCTCATCTAATTGAGCCAATAAACAATAGTCAGTAGTTCCTTTTAATTGGTAAATGTTACCTCGAGTCTTCTTACTAGTATCAATCACTGTTCTGGAGCTTTCCATGATTTTGCACCCATTATCTTTGAATCTCATATCATAACCTTTGTCACACATCTAACCAACACTCAAAAGATTATGCTTTAAATCTTTCACATATAGGACATTATTAGTGTTGTGCTTTCCATCAAAAGAAATAGATCCTTTTCCACAAATCTTACCAGCTACATTATCTCCAAACCTAACTAGTCCTCCATCATACTTTTCCAAACTCACAAACTTACTTTTGTCACCGGTCATGTGATGTGAACATCTACTGTCAATAATCCATTCATCCTTATCTTTCTCAACCTAAACAGCCAAAGCACTTTCTTCCACTAGTTTTTCTTCCTTCACACAACTAGTAGGATTAGTAGACATAGGTTCTTCTTTAATAGCAATGAACAAGAACTCATTTGCACTAGTACTAGCATCATCAAATTCATTATCTATTACACCTTCATCATCAAAATCTCTAACATAGTAGCATTTCTTTGGAACCCTAGGTTTACTTTCAAATCTTTTTCTATTCTTTTCAATTCTTTTAGGACATCTAGAAGCATAGTGACTAACCTTACCACATGAAAAAAATTTTAAAGGTAATTTTCCTTTATACTTATCGGAACCTCTTTTCAGTCTATCAACAAAGTTGGCTTCAATTTCATCAAGTTCATCATTAGATTCTACTTGTACTTCTCAGCTTTGGAGATCTTCTTTGAAGTACTGGATTTGAAATCAGTTTCAATCTTCGGTAGAGCATCACCAAACTCTCTCATTTCAAAATTCGTAAGCTTTCCTAGCAACTAATCCTTAGTGGCATCCTACACAATCATTACTTCTTCAATTGCAGCTACCTTGTGACTGTAGGACTTAGGGAATGACCTAAGAATTTTCATCACAACTTCCTTCTCATCAATAGTTCCTCCCAATCCTTTTATTCCATTTACAATTTCATCAACCTTTTGCATGAAGACTATTATGTTCTCATCTTTGCTCATCTTCAAACCCTCATATTTCACTTTCAGACCCTGCAACTTGGCACTTTTTATAGACTTGTCTTCTGCATATAGATTTTTCAGCTTTTCCCAGACTTCATGAGCAGTTTCCAAATCCATGACTTTTATCAACTCTGTGTTGGACAAGGCACTTAAAAAAGCATCTCTAGCTTTTATATTCAACTCATATTCTTTGATTTCATCTTAAGTTGTCAAACCATTCTGAGGCATGGTATACTTTGTTTCTGTCACTTTCCATACTCTATAACCAAGACAAAGGAGATGGGTTTTCATTCACACTTTCCAAAGAGCATACTTTGTTCCATCAAATTGTGGAGCTTCCTTCCTGTAAGACATCCTGGATCTTCCTTAAGCTATTAGGCTTATTTCAGAGGAACTTGGCTCTGATACCAATTGTTGAAATGCACAAGACAACTGAGAGGGGGAGTGAATCAGTTGTCTCTTAAACTTTAACCACTTATGAACATCAACACATCAATTATTGTAATTAAGATTTAATCATGAACATATGAAATCAGAAGCTCAACACAATAACACAATCAACACATGAGACACTAGATTTTTATGTGGAAAACCCTATAAGGGAAAAACAACGGTGGGTGTTAGCCCATATAAATAGATATGTTATAGCAATACCAAAAAATAGAGGCTCACTACCTAAAATGATCATTGCAAATGTTAGTGCTCACTGCGCAGGGTTGGTGAACTGATTTGATAGCATCTACTTCATGCTTGGGTTCAGTTGCATTGAAGCACAATATAACTCCTCTGATCTGCTCTTCTTACACCTTCACACTTATCTTCAAATTTTTTAAATAGGATATCTTTTTCACAACTTCATTACATGTTTTTATATACTTCATCAACCTTGGAATGTACATCAAGGTCAGCATTACATTCATCAACCATTGGAACAATCTCCAAGGTCAACATTACAAACATACATAGAAATAGGTCTCGACCTAAACTAAATTTGCTAAGGTAAAGATATGTAGATCATGTTATGCCTTAGCTAGGACTCAAATACAATCTTCCACACCATGAGACACTTCAACAATCTTTGATGTATCTCTGCAAGTAGTGAAAACAACCAAGTCAGCCAAGACTGGTGTTCACACTAAGTCTTCTAGGAACAATCTTCATCCATGATCGACATTTCTCTTTGCAGACAAATCCAAAGGTAGGAACACGATCAGGAGACATCCACAAGCACATTGAAATCACTAGGAACAATTGCACAATCTCTAACCACTCTATCAAGAAGATTCTTCAAACCTGAGCACATAAACAACACTGTCAGCTACTGTCATAGAGAAAAGATCACTTGAAGACCACCAAATCATGAACCATTCTAGTTGAAGGTACTTATCATAATTACAAACTTGATTCTAGAACTACAGACCAAAATACTTTAATGGGGAGGAATGCGGAGAATAATACATTCTCCCTGTCACTAGTGAGTATTTAGAAAAAGTAGCTTTTACTCTGGTGAACATAACTCACTCAAATCTTCATACTAGAGGCTCAAACTTGGAACATAGCATCTTTAGACCTGCCTCTAAATAACTTCCAATCCACTAACAAGGATATTCATTTTACAAGAAATGTGGAGCAATCTATTGGATTGTTCTTCAGTAAACAAAGATACTCTTCAACACAATGTTTCCATTGGAGGAGCAAATTTTCTCAAAAGCACTAGGAAACTTAATATCAGGATTACTTACTCATTATCTCCAACACTTATATAAGCCAATTCAAGCATCTAACTTATTACAAGAAAGCATAAAAACAAGAGTACAGTTGACACCAATGACAACATAAATATGTTGACATCAATGACAACACTAGTTAGGCACATACTTGCAACAGAATCTCCCCAGTTGGACAAGGGCACCCACTTATTAGTCCCAAAAATGTCAGGATCCGGAACTCCAAAATTTAGTGACGAATATATTCAGAATATCTATATTTTTGTCACTCCTTTCCATCGTATCCTGTCAAACATGATCTGCATCTACAAAAAGGAGGAGAAAGATGTTGCTGCTATATAGGAGCTTGCCTTAGTCAAGCCCCATTTTTGGTATTCCTACCTCAACAATAGCCAGAGATAAAGATTTGTAGAAGTCTGTGCAAACCTAACAAAGTGCATGAAAAAATATCAAACCCTAGATGTCTTAATCAAGGGAAGATCAATAACTTGCTTCAATTCAAAGAACACATACAACTTCACCTCAAGGAGATGAAAACGATGAAGACTTGTATGAACAAGAAGGCAAATCAGCAATGTCCATGGAGGATCTCTAAGCTCGATGTTGGAGGCTTCAACCCTTTTCCCGATCATGCAAAATGTTTACAAACCCTAGGAAGAGCAAGATAGTCTCAAGATCTTGATTCCTAATCTCCATCCATTGTCTCCATGATATCAAATCTAAATAACTTCAAAAAGCTTCAACAAGTCACTGATCTTCAATGGTAATTTTAGTAGAGTTTTGGCATCAATCTTTCATAAAGATTGTGTGTGATGAAATGATTTTCACATTTTTTTATATCTAACCTTAGGAAATTCAAATTTTGAAATAACGTCTCAATATCACGTGAAAACAAAAATTTGAAAACAGAATCCTGAGATGCACAATAGGAGCCGACACCCCGCCAAGATTCAAAATCCTAAAAAATGGGATAGGGCTAGGGCATAGGCACCCGAGTCCAGTCCCCCTTTTTCTGACTAAATCTTCTTCTAGGGGGTTCTAGGGACCCATAATCCAAATTCTCTTTCTAGGTTCCATCAATAGTTATCTTAGAAAATGAACATTTTGCAACTAGACACAAGCCAATCAGGGTTTTAGGAAGGCCAAAAATAAAGAGGTTAAGAGGTCACCAAAGGCTAGGAGCTAAACTGAGGGAAATTGTACCATTCCATATAGGAGGACAATTTCTGACACAACATTTAACCCCCACTTTAGTGGCCATATGACACTACGTGCATAAGCAACTAAAGGAAGGTAAATGCGACAATCATAAAAAGGATACCCAAAAGGATATTGGAGAGGAAGCTGAAGTGTTTTCACCGAGAAGGAAGAAGCCCCTAGATCTATAATCCTACAAGACTAGAAAGTTAGGAATTGCAACCTGCAAAGGAACACTTGTCAGAAAATCCAAAATCAAATCAACCTGCAACCACCACCAACGAATCAGTACAAAAATGCTAAGGGGGTTGAGTGATGAGACAAGATGAGGGAGGAAATCAAGGGGGATATATGCCCCCCCTTATTTCTGCTTACTTAGTCCAAAAAGGAGAAACAAGGAGATATCCACATGCATTGATTTCGAGGGAAACTTGATGAGAAATGTACTGTGAGGGTTGTTTAAAAAAACAACTCCCAACAACAACACATTGGGTAAGGTAGAAAGTAGAACCAGGATTCCAACACAACAAACGACACAAAAATTTGAGTTCGACAGCTCAAGATAAAGGCTCAAGAGTGAAATCGATCAATTTTCCACCTAGTTAGGGATGTGAATTCTCATCCTTTTACTTTATGTAAAGGGAGTTTTCACTTATCACTTACTCATTCTTGTTTCTTTTCATTATGAAAAGGAGAGTGAGAGAGAAGGAGAAGATGAGGACAACCATGCCGAGCTGACGCCCATATTAGCCCCCATGGCTAGAGATGCTCTGAGCCCAAGTGGAAGATAGGCATTTTGAGGCCGAGGTAGCATCCTAATCTTACGCTTCTATCATCTTTCTATTTTTATTTCAGCTATTTTTATCATTTACCATGCCGAGGGGGGTGTAACGGATAGGGGTCCTTGGTAGGGGCGCCCAAGTCCTCCTAGGGCGCTAGAGTCCCACTAGGGTGCCCTAGTCCCTCAGGGGTGCCAGTGTCCCTTTGAGGCACCCAGGTCTTCCTAGAGCACCTGGGTCCACAGAGGACACGGGCCCTAAGGCACAGACACTCATTTATATTTTAGATAGTGGTTTTTCGTTTCATGATGAAATTGATACTATTGCTTGTTTTTTGACCTACAGGACGTCCCAGAGACATGAGAGCACACAGGTGGTCACCTGATGGCACTACTTCGAGAGTGTGCTAGTGCCATGTCTAGCGCAAAGATGGAGTACTTGTAGGTAGTGGGATTATGGTGGGTGTTTGATATGCCTACAATCAGATTTCATTGTAGTATGTTGATGGTTCTGATGGAGAGGTGGAATGTAGATACATCCACATTCCACTAACCTACAGGCGAGATGACTATTACATTGGAGGATGTATATAGGATCCTATGACTACCTATCTAAGGAGAGACAGTGAGGGTCATGGGACATCACACAGTGAAGTATACTCGCGAGAGCTAATTGTATTGTCTAGGTCGCACAATCTCACGGGCAGAGTGAGGACATATTCAGCTCTGGCTTCTAAAGCAAGGATGCAGTGACATCTCATTGGTTCGGAGGATCATGATAGTCACTATCGCACTAGCCATCGCACTAGATGGAAGAGGCATTCACCTATGTGGGGGTCTTGTTCACACCATTAGAGCGATGGAGGAGCACTAGACTATATATGTGTGGGGGCGCAGTATGCTTGCACACCTCTACTGCGAGATGGGATGATATGTCCATTACAAGATGTACAGTCTGATTTGCACTTTATTACAAGTTTGGGCTTTTGAGCATATTAGGTGCACATGACCAACAGGGCTTCCTATAGAGTCAGCATTCACCCATCCATGCATTCATGCCTATCCACTAGTTAGATGTTGGAGACATGGTGATCTATTATACTAGAGAGTTATTTTTGATAGATTGCAGCCCAACGATATTATCTGGAGACCATATCATGGCTATATCTTATGGCTTGGCTAGCGGAGGTAGTTAGCGAGGATGTAGAGGGATCTGCTGATGGCTAGTCATCTCAATCATGTCATGGTTTGGTTCTACTTTGACAGGGTGGCACAACAGTTCAGATAGGTACAGGATGTTCCTATAATGCATCTAAGCTATGCGTGCATTATGCCCAATGCAGTTAGGGCGAACAACACTCGATGGTTGACGGTAGTAGATGTACCTCTTAGTGATGATGATGATCCCAAGGATGCAATGCCGATATCAGATCTAGATGATTTTAGTCGTACCCAAGCATATTAGACCTAGTGGCACATAGCACGACCTGCTCCTATCTTTCCTCCCAGTCACCCTATAGGCAATGCTCGACCTTGGGCCAATCATGCTAGTGACATAGGGGTAGAGGATGATGTGAGTGACTTCATAGGATACTATGATCTAGAGGAAGCTGTGGATGATGATGAGGAAGAGGAAGTTCTATCGCAATACATCTTCAGGGCAAGACCATGACAGGACTAGTAGGAGGTGAACATTGACGAGGAGACTGAGTCGAGACCACAGTCTAGGGCTCATGATCCAATCCCTACAGGTGTTGAGAGGCCTAGTTAGAGAGAGAGGGGGAGACTAGTAGGCGTATACCCCTAGCTATAGATCATACTACAGAGCTCATTACACCTTCAGCAATTCAAGATCCATCTTGGTGAGATGGAGATCCAGGTTAGACTTGTTTCAGTAATTTGATGTTCTTATGCTTATTGTTTATGATGCTTATGTGAGAGTCTGATATCTATCTTATTTTCTATTTTGCAGTTGGGACTGATGCTTGGTGAGACTTTATGAGTTACATCATAGCAGACATAGTACCTACAAATGTAGCTGAGCAACGGGTGCGGGCGGGGTATTCACCACGGCCATCCACTTGGTGACATGCATAGATATTTATGCCTTTCATCAGATACAGGATGGCTATAAAGGTCATTCTAGAGCAGTCTGTATAGGAGAGAGAGCAGTTACTTCAGAGAGATGAGTGCATTGAGGCTGAGCTTTAGGCACAACAGGATCACGTGGTAATGGTACCCACATCGGAGAGAGAGCCAGTCATTGGTGAGTTCTTACTACTTGAGTTACGCCAGGCGAGAACTGATAGAGATAGGGCTCACGCTGAGAGAGACTAGTACTATCAAATGTACCAGGAGGCACATGAGGAGGTGATAAGGCTGAGAGGTGAGATCAAGGGGTTACGATCGTGGAGTGTCTCTAGGAGTCATTCACGATCCATAGTCACATATGGTCAGACCTCTGTCATGCGCACACCATGAGGGCCCAAGGGTACAGGTGACCAAGCTTTAGCTATATGATGTATATATGTTATGTACTACAACATCTCATTTTGTTGCAAGGGATAGTCGACCTGGATGTATATTTGAAACTATATATATATATATATATATATATATATATATATATATATATATATATATATATATATATATATATATATATATATGATGTTTATTTTTTTGTCTATGTGCAACGGTTTCAATCTACCACATGTAATTTTGCAAAATGCAACTAGTGATGAATGTTGAAGGCTAATATGAAAATGGAATTAATGCTAATGTGACATACTAACAATTCTTTGCTAAATATATAGTAACAAACACAATGATTAAAAATTTCACATATAACCCAAAATTCTATGCTATGTTTAGTTAATACAAGAGTGATCTTAATAAATAATACATAAGCAAGATACAACAATGATTAATCAAGTGAAAGGTGCAATGTTAAATGAATTAGGACAAAATAATAATATCTTGTCGAAATTGAAGCTAATCTATCTAATAAATTTGCTTTATAAAGTAACATTTAACATCAAATCTAAGCATGGAATTTCTTGAGGTGTGCTACATTAATGGGCTCTTTAAGTGGCGTACCTTGTTCATCAGCTAGTCTATATGCTCCCGATCCAAAGGCCTCAATAACTATATAGAATGACGACCCATGAACTCACAGAACTTAAGCTGCAGTTGGAAGAATTACTTGAGAAGGGACACATCCGACCTAGCGTTTCACCATGGGGCGCACCAGTGATCTTCGTGAAGAAGAAGGATGGGTCTCTTCGTCTATGCATGGACTACAGGCAGTTGAACAAGGTGACGGTGAAGAATCGTTATCCTCTACCTAGGATTGACGACCTTTTTGATCAGATGCAGGGAGCCAGAGTGTTCTCAAAAATCGATCTAAAATCTGGGTATCATCAATTGCGCATCACAGAGTCAGATATTCATAAAACTGCTTTTCGAACCAGATATGGCCATTATGAATTCACAGTGGTACCTTTCGGGTTGACGAACGCTCCTGCAGTATTCATGAGTCTCATGAACGGGGTGTTCCGTACATACCTAGACCGGTTCGTGGTCATATTCCTAGATGACATTCTGATTTATTCACGGACTGAGGAGGAGCATGTAGAGCACTTGCGTCAAGTTTTGCAGAAATTACGAGGGCAGCAACTTTATGGCAACTTGGCGAAGTGTGCCTTCTTCAGGACAGAGGTGCAGTATTTGGGACACATTTTATCAGGCGATGGCATCTCCGTAGATCCATCTAAAATTAGAGCAATCCAGGAGTGGCCGGCACCCACGAACGTGACAGAGGTCAGAAGCTTTATGGGGTTAGCCGGGTATTATCGTCGGTTTGTCGAAGGTTTCTCCAGGATAGCACATCCCATTACTTCCCTTCAGCGAAAAGGGAAGGGTTTCACTTGGACCGAGCAGTGTGAAAAGGCTTTTGGAGTCCTCAAAGAGCGTCTTACGAGCGCTCCTATTTTAGCAGTACCAGATCCTTCAGAAGAGTTTGTAGTTTGCACGGATGCATCATTAGAAGGTTTGGGAGCCGTGCTTATGCAGGATGGTCGAGCGATCGCATACGAATCGCGGAAACTAAAGACACATGAGTTAAACTATCCTACGCATGACTTAGAACTTGCAGCTGTTGTTCATGCCTTGGTTCATTGGAGACACTTTCTCATAGGGCGACGCTTTGAACTCCATTCAGACCATCATAGTTTGCAGTATATTTTTACACAGCCTAATTTGAACGCCCGCTAACGGCGTTGGATGGAATTCCTATGCGAATATGACTTCGATGTCCATTATATAAAAGGGAAGGAGAACGTGGTCGCTGATGCTTTGAGTCGAAGACGCCACGAGATCCAGACCCTGACCCTGAAGATGGACTTGAAGGATCGCATCTTACAGCATCTGCCGGAGGACGAATGGTTTCTTGAAGTGCAGTAGGCAGTACTAAATCAGAAGGCCCTTGAGGGTAAATTTACAGGATATACCCTTGATTCTGATGGTATGCTTCGACATCGGCAACGCATCTATGTACCCCATGCGGGTAATCTTCGTACAGTAATCCTATCAGAGGCTCATAGAGCACCCTACGCAGCACACCCAGGAGTGAAGAAGATGCATGCTGATTTACGACAGCTTTATCATTGGGCTGGGATGAGGCGTGACATTTCCGAATTTGTTGCTCGTTGCCTGGAATGTCAGAGGGTCAAGGCCGAACATCAGCATCCAGCAGGACTGTTGTACCCTCACGCGATACCTGAATGGAAATGGGATACCATTTCTATGGATTTTATCGTTGGTCTACCTATGTCATCGCGTCGCCATGATGCTATTATGGTGACAGTTGACAAGCTAACCAAAGTGGCGCATTTTTCACCAATTTGTACAACATACAATGCACCATCAGTGGCAAAGGTGTTTCTTGATCAGATTGTTAGACTTCATGGGGTACCTCGTTGCATTATATCTGACAGAGACTCCGTATTCACTTTATCGTTCTGGAAAGCCTTACATCAGGCGTTGGGCACACAGCTCAACTTCAGTTCCGCATATCATCCGGAAACCGACGGACAAACAGAGAGAGTTAACCAGGTGTTAGAAGACATGCTTCGCATGTATGTGATGGACCACCAGTCAAGATGGGAGGAGTACCTGTATCTAGTTGAGTTCGCCTACAATAATGGGCATCATAGCTCGTTGGGTATGCCTCCTTTCCAGGCATTATATGGCAGACCATGCAGAACACCTCTGAGTTGGGATCGTATAGAGGACAGAACAGTCATCGGTCCAGAGATAGTTTAGAATATGGAACTGCAAGTTAAACAGATAAGACAGAGGCTTCTGGAAGCACAAGACAGGCAGAAAAAGTATGCCGATGCTAAGAGGACAGACCGAAGTTTCTCTGTGGGGGAAAGAGTATTTTTGAGAGTGCGGCCGCACAAAAGTCCAATCTGTTACGGAAAAGGCTCTAAACTCGCACCTCGATTTGTAGGACCTTTCGAAATCTTGGAGCGGATAGGACCAGTAGCCTATCGTCTAGCCTTGCCACCTAGCCTGTCACGTATCCACGATGTATTTCATGTATCAGTTTTACGTCAATATATTTCTGACTTATCTCATGTGTTGGATTGGAGTGCTCTTCAGGTAGAGGCAGACGGACAACTGGCGTTGGAGCCAATTCGCATATTGGCTCGTCGGACGCTGGCCCTTGAGGTCGAGAGCTGGACCAGGTTAGAGTCCAATGGGACTTATACGATGAAGTCACTGCAACATGGGAAGATGCAGAGAGATTGAAGACCCTGTATCCTCACCTTTTTGACGACTTCCAGGAGGAAGTACCGTCTTAGGGGGAGAGGATGTGAGGACCGCCCTTTTTACTACTGTTGTTATGACTATTTACAGTACTGTTATTGTTACTTTCATATTTGTGGGATAGCAGTTCCCGAAATTTGTCAGACTATTTAACTTTATTATGTTTTCGGAAAAACTAATTGGGTGATGTTTGGATAAGTTACTTTTCAGAAAAATGAATTAGGGATGATGGAAAATTGTAATATGATTTTTAATTATGTTAAATTGTACTAAGGCATGAGAATGCATGTGTTATTTAAGTTGCTTCGGCTATGATGAATTTATGTGGTTACTGATCTTGTAATTGAGTGTGCAGGGACTACTAATCAAACCACAAATTTCGGAGATCATTCCACACCTTGTTAATTGTTATTCCCTGTTAAGCCGATCTGGTTCCACGAGGAACCAAGATCTCTTTGTGTTTGATGTCATGATGTAATGTGGTCTTTCGTATGGTCGAGTGGGTTAGGTTACCCTCATGTGACATTATTTTTTTAAGTAAGTGTTGTAAAGAGATTGAATTTGAAATTTCTATTTTTATTTAATTTATGAGGCCCTTTTTCTTGTGCTTTACCTTGACCTGGGGTGTCTTGTATGGGTTAAAATTGACCCTGGGTTCTACCCCATGGGTCCAGGGGCCCATTTGGCATGGGTAACCCTTGAGTAACCTCCATCTAGTCAACTTAGCCTTCCCCTGAAGTTAAGTGGCGAAAATTGGAGGTAGGAGGGGACATGATGGGTTGTACCAACACTCAACCCATCCCCTCTACTTTTCCCTAGATAAGAGATGCCATCCATTAGTGAAAGTTACCCCTTCTTTAGTAAGATTCCCCCATGTACTATGGGGACACCCATGTGAAGAAAGGAGAAAGAGGCATGGGTCACCTGTCTTGTTCCCATTTAACTCTTTTTTTTATTTCTCCCATGAGAAAGTGGAGTCACATGAGAGGAATAAGGAGTACCCTTGGGAATGGAGGGTGACATAAGCCACCTGGACAGAATAGTGATTTTTGGGAAGGGTGAGGAGGTGACAAGTGTCACTTCCCCATTTCTCAAAATTAGAAAGAAAGAGAATTTTGGGTTATTTATTTTGAAATTTTGGGATGAGAGGGAGTTAGTTGAATTTTGGGGAAATCTTTCATTTTGGCCTTACCAAAAATAGAGAAGTTAGTTTGGAAGATAGAGAAGGGAGAGGGAGTTGGTGGCTAAGGTTGGAAGTGAACTCTGTGGCCTCTGCAACAACTTCATTCCAGGAGGGCTTTGCAAGGTTGGTCTGAATTTTACCTTTGTTTTGGTAGAATTGAAATGTGTGTGAAATATGTGTTTAAATTTGTGTTCTGTGGGGTTCTTGTCGGGTTGTTTGATAGAGCGTCTCCCACTTGGGAGAAATGCTCATCAAGTTTGGGGTAGGGGAGGAGAGATCCTCCTCGGGGTGCATACCTGTTTCCATCTTTTGGGATGTTGAAAGCCTTGAGGGCATGTAACTGTGACTGTATTTTTGACTTGAGAGTCATATACAGATTTCTTACAAATTGTGATCACACTTGGTTGAGACCAAGAGAAATTGATATGAGTTCATTTATCTGTCAGGGTGACACTCTGGAGTCGAGTGTGTCCACTCTCCTGCCCCTTATGAAACTCACTGTAGTTGAGTTTCCGTATTGTGTAAAATAACCACGGGTGTATGTGTGCTTTGGGATTGTTGTTGTTTCTGTTGTGAAGTGGAGTGTTTGAGTACCCAGGTGTGAGTATGGTCTCCCTAGCTCGGGGGTGACCCTCTTGCGGGTCTACGGTAGGGAGGAGAGCTAGACGAGTGGTCTTTTCTTCTTGTTTGTCTTTGATACGCAGGTTTTTTTTCTCTTGGAGCTTCTGGTTGGCTATTTATGAAGAAACAGTTCATCTTCTTGTCATGTGAATTAGGCCTGGTTCATTTCATAGAGATGAAGAGAGAACACCTCTCTTGTTATTGTTGTAAATTAATGATATTCTGGGAGTGAAGAAAATCACCGTCCCTGATCTTGTTATTATTGGACTTTTATTGGTTGTCATAAGTTTTCAGTGGTATACTGTTTGGGAGGAGAAAGTTCATATCTGGAAAGTTGGTATTCATGATTGAGAAGCTGTAATATGATTGTGCTTAAATTTTTAAGTTGATGTTTGCAACCTTTGTTCAATATCAATTTTTGTGTTTCAAGTATTACTGAAAAGAATAAGTTCGTTTTTGCGACTAAATCTGAGTTGTTTACATTGAAAGTTTGGAATTGCTTCACTAGTTGAAATGCTAATTTTCTTTTCAATGTTAAAATGGAAAAGACAGTTTTAAATATTTGAGTTATTCTCCATATTAATGGATTCTGTTAATTTAGAAGAATTAGAGGAAATCTAGCATGTAAATATAATCTGTTGTAAATATACAAGTCTTAAATGTTTATAACAATGGAAATTTGGGATATATATATATATATATATATATTTATATCTAATTGTTATGACAATTTCTTTCTAACAGGTTGATTTGGAGAAAATGCATAAAGTAGTGAATTTGAGAAATTTTAGGAATTAGAATTATACAAATACATAAAGAATATTTTTTTAAAATAAATATCTCTATTTCTCTTTTTGAGTAATTCTCATTTTATAGAATAATAGAGAAATTGAAAGTAATTATAATTGTTATGAAATTGAATGTTTTATTCAATATATAAAAAAAAAGGGGGATATATATATATATATATAAAATATATATATATATATATAAATATATTATCGTTGTTATATATACATATATATATATATATTTATATATGAATATATAAATATATATATATATATATGTGTAAATATATTATTATTGCTAAAATTCAAAGAATTGTGAAAGACTGTCAAAGGTTAAGCCGCGGATTAGAAGACAGTCGCGGTTTTAGAATAGGCGGTGGGGAGAAATCCCCACCGCAGACCCTCTTGCATATATATGAAGGTGTGGAGTGGGGCGGAGCCCCACCCACACCCCACGTCGTGGGAATGTGGGTGGGGCTCCGCCCCACTCCACATTTCCCCCCCCAATCCCTTATGCCTCCCGCGGCCTGCATCAGGCCCGCCGCTCTGCGGCCACCGCAGGTCTTGCCCGCCGCTCTGCGGCCACCACCGGCCCTGCTCCTCTGTCACGCCGCCCATGGCCGCCGTCTGCTGTGAATCTAAAGCAATAAAAAAATGTTAGGGCTTGGGCCCTAACATATGAGTGGTGTATTTGTAATATAAATACAGTTTTTTTTATATAGCTTTATATATATAGGCATATATATATACTATATATGTCTATGTATATAGCTATATATATAATATAATAATGATTATATTTATATATATATATATATATATATATATATATCGTGGTAAACCAATTTCGTCTATGCATAGACTTTAAAATAAATATATTATATATATATATATATATATATAGATATATATATATATATATATATCATATCGATAGGAGTAAATCTATGAACCATATTGTTGGACCCTCGTTTCAAATCGTTATAAACTATGTCTCATGGATAGAGAAAAACAAATAATATATATAAATTATATTCTCACAGTAGATGTTATTAAGTGTTGAACACAACAACCAAAGAAGATATATTACCTTGAACAGAGTTTTATAAAGTGGTGAACCACCTACATCTATTGACAACGTCATACGAGTCACAATCAGTGTATGAATCGTAATTAAGAGTAACAGTAACAACAGTAATTCTAAACAAGAGAAAATAAAATTATAATGTAAAAGAGAGTTTAGGAATATGCAGTGATACTCTGGAAAGAGTTTTCTCGGAAGTTTCAACTATTAACGTACTAAAAATCACCCGGAAAATGAAGAGGAAAATTACACAACTCCTTGCTCAAAAGAACACTGGAAATAAACTTAAGAAGACACCACTGACAATCCATGTGGCCATATTAATCTCAACTGTAGCAAACGATCTCATATGTAAACCTGTAAGAGGTTCCGAAGAAGAAAAAAAAAAAAACTAACATTGGAAAACACAGAGGAGAAAATGCGCGACATTTCTCACACGGGATAAGAGAACTAAGTTGACGGACCCTTCTGCAAATTTTGCTTAGGAACAAGTTGACTAAGTATTTACGAAGAGGAGGAACCTAGATCGGGGAAGATTAGGAGACCGAGTCCAGCGAAATAGTAAACCAGCCTTTATGACCGAGATCATCCTGAAATTAGGTTTAATATCAACAATAGCTGCAGTAATAACCCTGATTGACGTAAATCATGAAGAAAGGTCAGGATGCACATAAAGAAAGCATAGAAAATGAAAGAGAGAGAGAGACCGAAATATAAACACACTAAATGAACTAAGAAATAGTTAAGGTAAGGGCGATAAAGATATAATCAGAATTAAGAACTTGTGAAAAGGGAAGAGAGGGCAACCAAACCGCCTTGTTGAAAATGCTAAGTCATAGGAGGGGTATATTTCAGGAAACAAGAGAGGAGACAGACAACCGTGCCTGGCTGAAAAATGACTAAATAGGGAGATCACTAGCCGGTTTAGTCGGAACAAGGCGTCGTGGGGAGTGGTTCCTCTATCAGCGAACCACGTGCGTAAATGAGTGCAGCGTAATTCCCATTAACGCCGTAAGGCATTCTGCTACCGAACATTGCCGAGGGTTCGATTTAAGAACTTTGGTAATCTCACTCTTGCAATGACGCTAGCAGCGTTGTATAGACCCTCTTGTTGATCTATATGCTTCTGGTTGCACGTCATTGTACTTGTATTCCGCCGAAGAGTATAGTGTTTCGCCATGAGAGAACACCGTTGAGCATGCGTACGCATGCGAAAGGGGTTTTTAGGACAGTGTGAGAAAAGTTTTTCATATCTCGTGTCACAACCACATGACAGATGTGGTTATGACACGTGCGATGTGTGTTGTGACCACAAGGAAAATGTGGGCATGACATAATGCGGTGAGGTATCCCATGAAGTCTAACAATCTGATCAAGAAACACCTTTGCCACTGATGGTGCATTGTATGTTGTACATATTGGTGAAAAATGCGCCACTTTGGTCAGCTTGTCAACTGTCACCATAATAGCATCATGACGACGTGATGACATAGGTAGACCAACGATAAAATCCATAGAAATGGTATCCCATTTCCATTCAGGTATCTCGTGAGGGTACAACAGTCCCGCTGGATGCTGATGTTTGGCCTTGACCCTCTGACATTCCAGGCAACGAGCAACAAATTCGGAAATGTCACGCCTCATCCCAGCCCAATGATAAAGCTGTCGTAAATCAGCATGCATCTTCTTCACTCCTGGGTGTGCTGCGTAGGGTGCTCTATGAGCCTCTGATAGGATTACTGTACGAAGATTACCCGCATGGGGTACATAGATGCGTTGCCGATGTCGAAGCATACCATCAGAATCAAGGGTATATCCTGTAAATTTGCCCTCAAGGGCCTTCTGATTTAGTACTGCCTGCTGCACTTCAAGAAACCATTCGTCCTCCGGCAGATGCTGTAAGATGTGATCCTTCAAGTCCATCTTCAAGGTCAGGGTCTGGATCTCGTGGCGTCTTCGACTCAAAGCATCAGCGACCACGTTCTCCTTCCCTTTTATATAATGGACATCGAAGTCATATTCGCATAGGAATTCCATCCAACGCCGTTGGTGGGCGTTCAAATTAGGCTGTGTAAAAATATACTGCAAACTATGATGGTCTGAATGGAGTTCAAAGCGTCGCCCTAAGAGAAAGTGTCTCCAGCGAACCAAGGCATGAACAACAGCTGCAAGCTCTAAGTCGTGCGTAGGATAGTTTAACTCATGTGTCTTTAGTTTCCGCGATTCGTATGCGATCGGTCGACCATCCTGCATAAGCACGGCTCCCAAACCTTCTAATGATGCATCCGTGCAAACTACAAACTCTTCTGAAGGATCTGGAACTGCTAAAATAGGAGCGCTCGTAAGACGCTCTTTGAGGTCTCCAAAAGCCTTTTCACACTGCTCGGTCCAAGTGAAACCCTTCCCTTTTCGCTGAAGGGAAGTAATGGGATGTGCTATCCTGGAGAAACCTTCGACAAACCGACGATAATACCCGGCTAACCCCATAAAGCTTCTGACCTCTGTCACGTTCGTGGGTGCCGGCCACTCCTGGATTGCTCTAATTTTAGATGGATCTACGGAGATGCCTTCGCCTAATAAAATGTGTCCCAAATACTGCACCTCTGTCCTGAAGAAGGCACACTTCGCCAAGTTGCCATAAAGTTGCTGCCCTCGTAATTTCTGCAAAACTTGACGCAAGTGCTCTACATGCTCCTCCTCAGTCCGTGAATAAATCAGAATGTCATCTAGGAATATGATCACGAACCGGTCTAGGTATGTACGGAACACCCCATTCATGAGACTCATGAATACTGCAGGAGCGTTCGTCAACCCGAAAGGTACCACTGTGAATTCATAATGGCCATATCTGGTTCGAAAAGCAGTTTTATGAATATCTGACTCCGTGATGCGCAATTGATGATAACCAGATTTTAGATCGATTTTCGAGAACACTCTGGCTCCCTGCATCTGATCAAAAAGGTCATCAATCCTAGGTAGAGGATAACGATTCTTCACCGTCACCTTGTTCAACTGCCTGTAGTCCATGCATAGACGAAGAGACCCATCCTTCTTCTTCACGAAGATCACTGGTGCGCCCCATGGTGAAACGCTAGGTCAGATGTGTCCCTTCTCAAGTAATTCTTCCAACTGCAGCTTAAGTTCTGTGAGTTCATGGGTCGTCATTCTATAGGGTGCGCGGGATATCGGCTCTGCACCTGGCACTAAGTCGATGTGGAAGTCCACTTCTCTACGTGGAGGCATACCAGGTAATTCTGGTGGGAATACATCGGCAAACTCTCTAAGGATAGGGTGATCATCTAAAGTAGCCTCAGGTTCATCCTCTGCTCTATCACTGACTGTGATGGCAAACATCTGACATCCCTTCCGCATACAGCGCTTAAGCTGTTGTGCGGATATCATACGAACCGCCGTGGGCTTTTGAATGCCCACTATCTCAACCGACGAACCATGATCGTCTAAACAGCTAATCGTTCTCTGGCGACAATCAAGCTTGGCTCTATGTGCCGCAAGCCAATCCATACCCAGAACTACTCCGTAAGACCCTAATGGCATAATCCTAAGGTCGCATGTTGTGGTGAAGGGTCCCAATGTGATCTCACAGTCTTTAACCAAGGTATCTACTGACATCCTGGCCCCTGAGGCCAACTCAACTTCCCACCTAATGTCTTGCCTAGAAGCCACCAGCCTGCAACGCTCCACTAACGATGTAGACAAAAAGGAGTCAGTAGCTCCTGAGTCAAAAAGGATCGAGATGGGAAAGTCTCTAATCGTACCTGCTGCCTCGATGACAGAAGCCAGGAAATCGGCCTGACGGTTATCAACCACTGCAAACATGTGGTGAGATCTGCCCACGTCACCTACGGTCTGCTCAGACCCTCCTGATCGGGGCTGACCCCCTGCAGTAAATCCCTGCGGACACTCTCTAGCCAGATGCCCTGCCCCACCACATACATAACATGGTCCTCTAACCTGTAACTGCCCTGACTGTGTTCTGCCCGACTGTTGTTGCCCGGTCCGTCTGGTGGATCCCTGTGAGCCTCTGTAAGACTGCTGGGACCTTGCGGGTCCTGCCGATGAACCTTGCTGTCTCTGATCCCTGCGTGGTCCCTGCTGCTGCCATCCACGGTTCTGTCCTCCCTGTCCCCTCTGTTGAAATTTGGATTTTTGCTGATGTTGCTGTTGCTGTGGAGGCCTAGGAGGTAATGATGAAGGATTATATCCTCCTCTCTGTGTTGTGTTTTGAGGCCTTCAGAAATTTTGTTGTTGTTGGGGATTCCGTTCCTGGTACTGTGGGCGTGAATTCTGCCCTTGTCCCTAAATTTCCTCTGATATAAGGGCCTTTTCAACAGCTTCGCTCATGGTCTGGGGATTTGCCATACGAACTGGTCCTGCTATCCTGTGATTTAGCCCCCTGATGAATTTGTGTATTAAGATTTTCTCGTCATGGAGGTATTCCGCGTAACGAGAAAGCTCTATAAATCGGCTCTCATACTGAGTAACGGTGAGTCCCCTCTGCTGTAGATCATGAAACTCATCGATTCTGTGCTGTCTATAATGTTCGGACAAATACCGCGCATTGAAGCGCTCAATGAAGGTGTCCCATGTGAGTGTATCCACGGAGAGTCAGCGCTTGCACTCCTCTGTGCGCCACCAGGTGGCTGCTGCATCCCTAAGAAGATGAACTGCCACTCGTGCTTTCGTGTTGCTCTCATACGGTCGCAATGCGAAACACCTGTCTAAGCTAATTAGCCAAGCCTCGGCCACAGCTCCCTTTGTAGCTCCTGCGAAGGTGGGTGGGTTGAGCCTCAGTAGATCTCTGATAGGGTCCCCTCTGTCTCTAAGTCTCCCTAGTGGCTCTTCCACACCATCCTCATATACTCCCTGCTGAACCTATTCTTGTCTCAAAAGTCTCGGAGGACTCCTGCTCTGTGCTCGGGAGGCCGACCCTACCTCCTCTACTGTTGTGTCAGGAATCTCAACGAAGGGCTCCACACGTATCACCTCTAGTGGATCAACGCGGGGCTCCATACGTGGCTCAATACGTGACTCGGCACGTGGCTCCTCTCGCGGATCAACACGAGGCTCTATACGTGGCTCAGGAATCACTGGTGGTAACCTGTCTAACATAGTCTGTAGTGCCTGTAAGATCTGTGGACCTATATCCGATACTGGTGTCGCCTGTGGTACTAGTGGTGCTTGTGGTACAGGTGGTGCAGGTGGTGCTGCTGAATCTGCAGGTGCCAGTCCCTCGGCTGAGGAATCGCTGTGCACCTCGACTGACGCTGTGTGGCGTGATCGCGCTCGTCGAACACGTCGGGGAGGCATCCTACAAAACAAGGTAGAAACTAATTAGCCAAAGTTGCGGAATAATAACGTGCCCAAATACGCCCAGTGTTTACAAACTGGGCTCTGATACCAAATGTCATGCCCACATTTTCCTTGTGGTCACAACACACATCGCACGTGTCATAACCACATCTGTCATGTGGTTATGACACGAGATATGAAAAACTTTTCTCACACTGTCCTAAAAACCCCTTTCGCATGCGTACGCATGCTCAACGGTGTTCTCTCATGGCGAAACACTATACTCTTCGGCGGAATACAAGTACAATGGCGTGCAACCAGAAGCATATAGATCAACAAGAGGGTCTATACAACGCTGCTAACGTCATTGCAAGAGTGAGATTACCAAAGTTCTTAAATCGAACCCTCGGCAATGTTTGGTAGCAGAATGCCTTACGGCGTTAGTGGGAATTACGCTGCACTCATTTACGCACGTGGTTCGCTGATAGAGGAACCACTCCCCACGACGCCTTGTTCCGACTAAACCGGCTAGTGATCTCCCTATTTAGTCATTTTTCAGCCAGGCACGGTTGTCTGTCTCCTCTCTTATTTCCTGAAACATACCCCTCCTATGACTTAGCATTTTCAACAAGGCGGTTTGGTTGCCCTCTCTTCCCTTTTCACAAGTTCTTAATTCTGATTATATCTTTATCGCCCTTACCTTAACTATTTCTTAGTTCATTTAGTGTGTTTATATTTCGGTCTCTCTCTCTCTTTCATTTTCTATGCTTTCTTTATGTGCATCCTGACCTTTCTTCATGATTTACGTCAATCAGGGTTATTACTGCAGCTATTGTTGATATTAAACCTAATTTCAGGATGATCTAGGTCACAAAGGCTGGTTTACTATTTCGCTGGACTCGGTCTCCTAATCTTCCCCGATCTAGGTTCCTCCTCTTCGTAAATACTTAGTCAACTTGTTCCTAAGCAAAATTGGCAGAAGGGTCCGTCAACTTAGTTCTCTTATCCCGTGTGAGAAATGTCGCGCATTTTCTCCTCTATGTTTTCCAATGTTAGTTTTTTTCTTCTTCGGAACCTCTTACAGGTTTACATATGAGATCGTTTGCTACAGTTGAGATTAATATGGCCACATGGATTGTCAGTGGTGGCTTCTTAAGTTTATTTCCAGTGTTCTTTTGAGTAAGGAGTTGTGTAATTTTCCTCTTCATTTTCCGGGTGATTATTAGTACGTTAATAGTTGAAACTTCTGAGAAACTCTTTCCAGAGTATCACTGCATATTCCTAAACTCTCTTTTACATTATAATTTTATTTTCTCTTGTTTAGAATTACTGTTGTTACTGTTACTCTTAATTACGATTCATACACTGATTGTGACTCGTATGACGTTGTCAATAGATGTAGGTGGTTCACCACTTTATAAAACTCTGTTCATGGTAATATATCTTCTTTGGTTGTTGTGTTCAACACTTAATAACATCTACTGTGAGAATATAATTTATATATATATATATTTTCTTTCTCTATCCATGAGACATAGTTTATAACGATTTGAAACGAGGTCCAACAATATGGTTCATAGATTTACTCCTATCGATATGATATATATATATATATATATATATATATATATATATATATATATATATATATATCTATATATATATATATACATATATATATAATATATTTATTTTAAAGTCTATGCATAGGACGAAATTGGTTTACCACGATATATATATCTATATCTCTCTCTCTCTCTCTCTATATATATATATATATAATCATTATTATATTATATATATAGCTATATACATAGACATATATAGTATATATATATGCCTATATATATAAAGCTATATATAAAAAAAAAAAAAACTGTATTTATATTACAAATACACCACTCATATGTTAGGGCCCAAGACCTAACATTTTTTATTGCCTTAGATTCACAGCAGACGGCGGCCATGGGCGGCGGTGGCCACAGTGACAGAGGAGCAGGGTCGGGGTGGCCGCAGAGCGGTGGACAGGATTTGCGGTGGCCGCAGAGCGGCGGGCCTGTGCAGGCCGCGGGAGGCATAAGGGATTGGGGGGGGGAATGTGGAGTGGGGCGGAGCCCCACCCACATTCCCACGACGTGGGGTGTGGGTGGGGCTCCGCCCCACTCCACACCTTCATATATATGCAAGAGGGTCTGCGGTGGGGATTTCTCCCCACCGCCTATTCTAAAACCGCGACTGTCTTCTAATCCGCGGCTTAACCTTTGACAGTCTTTCACAAATCGTTGATTATTATCAATAATAATATATTTTCAAATATATATATATAACAACGATAATATATTTATATATATATATATATATATATATTTCATATATATATATATATATATCCCCTTTTTTTTTATATTGAATAAAACATTCAATTTCATAACAATTATAATTACTTTCAATTTCTCTATTATTCTATAAAATGATAATTACTCAAAAAGAGAAATAGAGATATTTATTTTAAAAAAAATATTCTTTATATATTTGTATAATTCCAATTCCTAAAATTTCTCAAATTCACTACTTTATGCATTTTCTCCAAATCAACTTGTTATAAAGAAATTGTCATAACAATTAGATATAAATATATATATATATATATATATATATATATATATATATATATATATATATATATATATATATATATATATATATATATATATATATATCCCAATTTCACTTAATTGATAGAAATGGTAACTAGCTATCCCCTTATTATAAGTATAATTTTCCATTTTCAGAAACATTTAAGACTTCGTAAATTTACAACAGATTATATATTTACATGCTAGATTTCCTCTAATCCTTCTAAATTAACAGAATCCATTAATATGGAGAATAACTCAAATATTTAAAAACTGTCTTTTCCATTTTAACATTGAAAAGAAAATTAGCATTTCAACTAGTGAAGCAATTCCAAACTTTCAATGTAAACAACTCAGATTTAGTTGCAAAAACGAACTTATCTTTTCAGTAATACTTGAAACACAAAAATTGCTATTGAACAAAGGTTGCAAACATCAACTTAAAAATTTAAGCACATTCATATTACAGCTTCTCAATCATGAATACCAACTTCCCAGATATGAACTTTCTCCTCCCAAACAGTGTACAACTGAAAACTTATGACAACTAATAAAACCCAATAATAACAAGATCAGGGAGGTGATTTTCTTCACTCCCAGAATATCATTAATTTACAACAATAACAAGAGAGGTGTTCTCTCTTCATCTCTATGAAATGAACCAGGCCTAATTCTCATGACAAGAAGATGATCTGTTTCTTCATAAATAGCCAACCAGAAGCTCCAAGAGAAAAACCTGCGTATCAAAGACAAACAAAGAAGAAAAAAATACCACTCGTCTAGCTCTCCTCCCTACCGTAGACCCGCAAGAGGGTCACCCCCGAGCTAGGGAGACCATACTCACACCTGGGTACTCAAACACTCCACTTCACAACAGAAACAACAACAATCCCAAAGCACACATACACCCGTGGTTATTTTACACAATACGGAAACTCAACTACAGTGAGTTTCATAAGGGGCAGGAGAGTGGACACACTCGACTCTAGAGTGTCACCCTGACAGATAAATGAACTCATATCAATTTCTCTTGGTCTCAACCAAGTGTGATCACAATTTGTAAGAAATCTGTATATGACTCTCAAGTCAAAAATACAGTCACAGATACATGCCCTCAAGGCTTTCAACATCCCAAAAGATGGAAACAGGTATGCACCCGAGGAGGATCTCTCCTCCCCTACCCCAAATTTGATGAGCATTTCTCCCAAGTGGGAGACGCTCTGTCAAACAACCCGACAAGAACCCCACAGAAAACAAATTTAAACACATATTTCACACACATTTCATACACATTTCAGTTCTACCAAAACAAAGGTAAAATTCAGACCAACCTTGCAAAGCCCTCCTGGAATGAAGTTGTTGCAGAGTCCACAGAGTTCACTTCCAACCTTAGCCACCAACTCCCTCTCCCTTCTCTATCTTCCAAACTAACTTCTCTATTTTTGGTAAGGCCAAAATGAAAGATTTCCCTAAAATTCAACTAACTCCCTCTCATCCCAAAATTTGAAAATAAATAACCCAAAATTCTCTTTCTTTCTAATTTTGAGAAATGGGGAAGTGACACTTGTCACCTCCTCACCCTTCCCAAAAATCACTATTCTGTCCAGGTGGCTTATGTCACTCTCCATTCCCAAGGGTACTCCTTATTCCTTTCATGTGACTCCACTTTCTCATGGGAGAAATAAAAAAAAGAGTTAAATGGGAACAAGACAGGTGACCCATGCCTCTTTCTCCTTTCTTCACATGGGTGTCCCCATAGTACATGGGGGAATCTTACTAAAGAAGGGGTAACTTTCACTAATGGAAGGCATCTCTTATCTAGGGAAAAGTAGAGGGGATGGGTTGAGTGTTGGTACAACCCATCATGTCCCCTCCTACCTCCAATTTTCGCCACTTAACTTCAGGGGAAGGTTAAGTTGACTAGATGGAGGTTACTCAAGGGTTACCCATGCCAAATGGGCCCCTGGACCCATGGGGTAGAACCCAGGGTCAATTTTAACCCATACAAGACACCCCAGGTCAAGGTAAAGCACAAGAAAAAGGGCCTCATAAATTAAATAAAAATAGAAATTTCAAATTCAATCTCTTTACAACACTTACTTAAAAAAATAATGTCACATGAGGGTAACCTAACCCACTCGACCATACGAAAGACCACATTACATCATGACATCAAACACAAAGAGATCTTGGTTCCTCGTGGAACCAGATCGGCTTAACAGGGAATAACAAATAACAAGGTGTGGAATGATCTCCGAAATCTGTGGTTTGATTAGTAGTCCCTGCACACTCAATTACAAGATCAGTAACCACATAAATTCATCATAGCCGAAGCAACTTAAATAACACATGCATTCTCATGCCTTAGTACAATTTAACATAATTAAAAATCATATTACAATTTTCCATCATCCCTAATTCATTTTTCTGAAAAGTAACTTATCCAAACATCACCCAATTAGTTTTTCCGAACACATAATAAAGTTAAATAGTCTGACAAATTTCGGGAACTGCTATCCCACAAATATGAAAGTAACAATAACAGTACTGTAAATAGTCATAACAATAGTAGTAAAAAGGGCGGTCCTCACAGAAGAAAACCAGGTACTTGAACTAATGAGAAGCATCCACATATGCTTAGGTTCAGTTCCGGTTAAGTTCAATATACTGATCTATTGCACTTCATTCTTCCTTTGCCTTAGTGCTGCTGTTCTGTCACATACTGGACCTCTATCTCTATTTCCACACTATTCTCTGCTCTTCTTCACACTTCACAATACACCACACACACCTTCTCATTGAAATCCATCTGGTATATATATTCGCACAAAGGATTTCAACATCTTTCTAGTCGGCATTCGGAATACTCAATATTTTCCCAAACTCTAGTCTGTCAGCTGAATCTTTGCTTACCAAGTGATGCGTATCAAAGAGATGCTTATAGAAGTCATCAATCATGTCGGCCAATCATGAATGATCCCTTAAGAAACTTTATTACCATCAATATCTCATCTGGTTTAAGGTCTGATGCTCTGCCGGTCAGTTCTTCCTCAGTCTACTCTGCCAAACAGGAACCCAATACTTAGGTGCTCATATCTCTTCACTCTTTCATCACTGAAGGCTTAATCCTTGGAATCTATCAGTCAAGGTACTCCTCTTGACTTCCCCAAGTCTGCACTTTACTGAGATACTTCATCTGAGAGATCCAGACCTGATTGTTAGACCTTGTTACATGCTCTGTTTTGGGTCACTGGACCAAAATACTCTTCAATCTGACTTCCGGTAGAGACACACCATGTCCTGCGGATGTGTGGGATGGACTTTGTTGCCATCAATTACAACACTCATGAAACCACATAGTGTCTCTTGCCAACAATCTCCCCCTTTGGCATTGATGGCAACACTTAGTGAAAAATGACTAAGTGTCACACTATACTCCCCCTTGGCTAATGCTCTGTTCTAATGTACACTTTTTTGGAGCTCCCCCTTTTCTAGATTCTACATTTTTCATTGCTCCTCATTCCCCCTTTGACATCAATGGCAAAGGGTAAGATCCACATACCAAAATTTTCAAAAATTTAACTATACTTAGCCGCATAGGTATATATACATGTTATACTTACATATATTGAAGTATATCTTCTAAGGTGGTCTTCAACTGTACCACTTCTATCACCCAACTCTTCTTCATCCTATCCAAAATTGAGATGTGGCCACTCAACAGGAATGCAAAAGCTTCTGCCCTCTTTAGATTTATTGGATCACTAGTCTAGGCTGTGGTCTGAGCATCAGTTAGGGCCTCATTAACCACATAAAGTTGTCATGCATTCTACTCAGAACATACCGGACCCATTCATCTTCTGCAAAATAGGGAAATGGATGTACTGACTGAAATGCTTATCCCGGATGGCCTTGTATTGGGGTTTGAGATCAAATGAATCATCTATTAGTTCCTTGTGGTAGATATCCATCAGCTTGGATTCCCTAAATTCTTCAATATTTGTGTGTATGTAAACCCTAATATCTTCTACATGCAGAACTCCATGCGGAATGCTAGAAAATACGCCTAGGGGATCAACTTCTAGGGATTTATAGGGATGTTTCTTGAATTTAGGGTGTGGCTTATCAGTGATCTTCACAACATTTGGAGTAGCCATCTTTCAAAGATTCAGAGAGAGATTTCAAGAGTGGAAAATACCTCTTTATGCTTCTAGGGTTCACGATATGATCCAGATCGAGTTGCTTCGATGAATCGACTTCTGCAGTTGATCTTTGAGAGGTTTGAGATAACTTGTTGCAGAGCTCCTTCTCTCTTCCTTACGAATGCAAATGTGCAAATGATGAACCAAATAACCCTTTTATTTTTGCGCAAACCCTAATTCCATTTTGCAATAAATGCACAACCTTAGTTATTCTGGTTGCCTTGTTTTCTTTGTTCTAAGAGAGATCTTTTCGGATCACTGGTATGCACTGTTAGCTATCTATCTACCTTTCCCCAATCATTCCACTTATCCACAGATCAAGATACCTCAAATTTGAATCATACCGGATCTAACTATGTGAATCATGTTCTTACCAGATGACTATTAAACTAGATCAATCTGGGAAGATTAACCTCTTCTAAACTTCTTGTGGATCTTCCATATCTTTACTAAGGCTCATTTAGATGTTTCTTTAAGAACCCTTTAATCCGCAACTTTCCATGTGCCAATTTTAGGCACCAATTGACTGGTTGGGGGAACTTGTTTTCTTTTGAGACTCCCCCTGAGCTAGAGCTCATCTATTTAGTTTCCAGAAGGAATATCAGCACCAGATTCTGGTACGGATCCATCAACAACATTTTCTATACTCCTCTTCACCTAAATCTTGTTCATCTCCCTTTGAATCTCATCCATATTCACTTTTCCTTTTCCTTTGTCTTGGTTTTGATTATGATTTACTGGACCCTTTTTGTACTGATTCTTGCTTCTACAGAATTTGGCAATATGACCGGATCTATTGCAATTGTAGCAAACAACATTTCTTTGCATATTTGACTGATATCCTCTTGATCTATAATGATTAGCCATATGTCCCATTCTATTGCATGCAAAACATCTACCATTGAATGAATTGTTCATTTGCATATTTCTACACTCATGAGATTTGTGACCATACCTTTTGCAATTAAAACATTGTCCAGAGAGGGATGAATTAGTCTGATTCATTCTTCTTCTGCACTAATTTTCTTTATGACCAAAGTTATTGCAATTGTGGTAGTACCCATCGAAGGATGGATATCTTTGAGCATTTGGTTGTCTTACCGGAGGTCTTCTAGGCCTGTTCCTTGGATTTCCTGATCCAGAGTTCCTTTGACCAGATCCAGAGCTTTCACCTTTCTCATACCCCAAGCCTTGCTTGTCATCTACCCTCTTTTGGCTTTCAAGAAGAACTTCAAGTTGAGCAGAGCTTATCTTGAATTTCTCTTTGTATTCATTTACTATTTGAAGATCCCTTTTTAGAGTGTCAATCTGATTCTCAAGTTGTTCTTCATTGTCTCTAGCTTCTTCAAGATCAGATTCCAAATGCCTGATTATTCTATCCATTTTGTGGCAGTCTTCTGATTTTTCCTTGAGAGATTGTTTTAGATTATCTTCAGTCTTTCTTTTCTTTTCAATTTCTTGGGTGAATTTCATAACTCCTGATTCCATTTCATATCTTACCATAATGACCTCTTTTGATAACTTCTCACATAACTTGGTTTTCTCATTTAGATCTTCATTAGTATCATTGGCTTCATTTTGACTTGCTAATTGTTGAAGAAGTTCCTTTCTTTTCTTCATTGAGATACTTAGTTTTTCTTTGAGTTCATTTATGAATTCATCAGCTTGTTTGAGTCTTTCCCTCAGCTCATTGACTTTAGAGTGAGATTGATCAAGATCATCTAGAGCAGACTGAAGCTGTTCCCTCATACCATACATATCCATCGAGATTCCTAGATCTTCCTCAAGCTGTTAGGCTCTGTCTAGAGGAACTTAGCTCTGATACCAATTGTTAATAACTGAGAGGAGGGGTGAATCAGTTATCTTCAATTAGTGACTTTCTTTTCTCCTTTAACAATTAGTGCAATATCAAATCATATAAGCATACATAACCATGGAAGCAGAAATAAACTCAACACACATGACACAATATTTTTGACATGGAAAACCCTGTTAAGGGAAAAAACCATGGGGTGATTAACCCAAGATTGTATTCTCTGTTAAAAGAATAAGGTAGTACAAAATGACACTTGGCAATTAGGGCTCACTACCCGAGCACACTGCTCACAAGAGGCTCACTACCTACAATAGTTTATAGAAGAAAACTAGGTACTTGAACTGATGAGAAGCATCCACATATGCTTAGGTTCAGTTCTGGGTAAGCTCAATATACTGATCTACTGCACTTCATTCTTCCTCTACCTTAGTGCTTTTGTTTTGTCACATACCAGACCTCTATCTCTATTTCCACACTATTCTCTACTCTTCTCCGCACTTCACAATACACCACACACACCTTCTCATTGAAATCCATCTGGTATATATATTCGCACAAAGGATTTCAACATCTTTCTAGTCAACATCCAGAATACTTAATATTTTCCCAAACTCTGGTCTGTCGGCTGAATCCTTACTTACCAAGTGATGCGTATCAAAGAGATGCTTCTAGAAGTCATCAATCATGTTGGCCAATCATGAATGATCCCTTAAGAAACTTTATTACCATCAATATCTCATCTGGATTAAGGTCTGATGCTTTATCAGTCAGTTCTTCCTCAGTCTACTCTGCCAAACAGGAACCCAATACTTAGGTGCTCATATCTCTTCACTCTTTCATCATCGGAGGCTCAATACCTGGAATCTATCAGTCAAGGTACTCCTCTTGACTTTCCCAAGTCCACACTTTACTGAGATACTTCATTTGAGAGATCTGGACCTGATTGTTGGACCTTGCTACATGCTCTGTTCTTGGTCATCGGACCAAAATACTCTTCAATCTGACTTCTGATAGAGACACACCATGTCCTATGAATATGTGGGATGGACTTTGTTGCCATCAATGACAACACTCATGAAACCACATAGTGTCTCTTGCCAACAACTACATCCTATATAAGACAATTGATTGATTAACTGATCGAGTTGGTTTACAACCAGACAAGGAGCAAGACCACTAATTGTGATTGGATCTTTTGACAAGATTGACTTGACTTGATTGGTATGGATTTAAGGATAGACTTGCATTTTGATCACTACTCGGATTGATAGCTAGAACTGTTAACAAGAGATACAATGATAGATAGAAATTTGATTGATAGAAGAATGACTCGATAGAAGGAATCACAAGTTTTTGTTTGTAAAAATTGATACTCTACATAGAATCTTTATTGCATGGAATATGAATGTAAAATGCAATTGGATATGGATACATATATGGATATGGATATGGATATGCAATTGGATATGTTATGGATATGGATATGGATATGGATATGTGTCATCTTGATATTGCAAGTATTTTGAAGTGCTTATTTCACCATTGGGCAATTTTTTTTTTGGGTACTTTTTCTGAATGTTGTAAGTTAATACAAGCATCTAGGTATAATTGAACCAAGATGACCTGAGCATTGCTTACATGGATTTTGATTTAGTAAGTTAATACAAGCATCGAGGTATAATTGAACCGAGATGACCTGAGTATTTCTTGCATATCAATAGTCAAGGATTGCCCCCATTCATGTTAGACCTTTGATGTCCTCGATGATCTTTTGTCGATCATGTCTTTAGACAAGATTTGACATTACTAAAGTTTAATCCACAAACAGTAAACAAAGACAATAATCATGCCCCCATCATAACATCTCTAGCTTTTGGCATCCTCGAGTAGTATAGAAAGGCACGATAGCAAAAATCAAGACTATATTTTAACCATGTTTCCAATCCATAAAACATTTTTGCATTTAGATGTGTTTGTTTCTTGCCATAATTTGGGTAAAATCATTTAGAATGCCTTGGGTGTTTGCTTGCTTTGTTCTGGATAGGTTAATGCCTTGTGTCAAGATTTCTTCTTGAAAAGCAGGTTTTGCTTGTGCTTGCTTGCCTGGTGAGAAGATTCCACAATCTTTATTGGCGAGACAGACCCTAAAGGACTGACCTAGTGCCTCGGGGGCTCATTGCTAAATGGCCTTGTCTACGTGACGACGCAGAGGCAACATAGTTCGGGGTAAACCCTAATGGACCATGGATACCAACGAGAGACACTATACTAGGCTGACACTATGGGTAGGATATGGGACAAAACCTTGGTTGACAAGGCAACAAAGAGATAGAGTATCAAGCCATGATAGGTTATCGTTAGGTTTTTATTATGGAATGGATATGGGTTGAATGGGACACGAGGAAGAATGGACACAAGGTGATTGGTTTCCCAAAGATGGAGGAAGCAATTTATCACAAGCAACGCCTATTTACCAGGTTTTCACCACTTGCTTTTATTTGCATGCAAAGGTAGAAAGTAAACATGATGCTTGTTTGCCAGGTTTTCATCATGATACCTATCCAAGGTGCATGTTTGCTAGGTTTTCACCAAAGGACAATTTTTTTGTACTTTTCTAATTTTTTGATTTTTTTTGTATTTTTTCTGATTTTTTAATTTTTTTTGTATTTTATGCCCCCTTACATTGGGGTTCTCCTAGGTATAGAACTGGTGAAGATGCATGTTGTTGATTGGGTCATCTAATAGCTCACCCTCTGATGTTGCTAACTGATATGCCCCCAATCCATAAGCAACTACAATCACATAAGGCCCAAGCCAGTTGGGTGTGAACTTGCCTTTCTTTTCCCTATCCTATTGATTGCAGGGATTCTCCTTAAGTACCAAATCTCCAACCTTAAAGATTCTTGGGTGAACTCTGTGGTTATAGCTTCTTGACATCATCTGTTGATATGCTTTGATATGGTCAAAGGCTTTCTATCTCCTTTCCTCTAGCAACTCTACTTCTTGCAATCTAGAGACTTTGTACTCTTCATCTGATATGAGACCCTTTAACGACACCTTGACAGATGGTAATTCGACCTCAATGGGGAGGATATCTTCTGAGCCATAGACAAGGGCGTAAGGGGTAGCACCTGTGGGAGTGCGTATATTGGTTCTGTAGGCCCATAGAGCGAGATTGAGTTGGATATGCCAATCACAGCCAGCATCATTGATTATCTTCTTGAGGAGTTTCAAGATGGTCTTGTTGGATGCTCTAGCTTGACCGTTGCCTTGGGGGTAATAGGGTGTGGAGAAATGGTGTTGGATTTTGAATCGGTCATAGAGTTCTTGGACATCCTAGTTTTTGAAGGGTCTTCTGTTATTTGTGATAATGGATGAGGGAATTCTATATCTGCAGATGAGGTAATTCAGGATGAATGAGGAGATTTGTTTACCTATGATGGTGGTGAGGGGAACGGCTTCAATCCACTTGGTAAAGTATTCAGTGGCGGTTATGATGAATTTATGGCCGTTGGATGAGGGTGGATGGATCTTTCCCACAAGGTCAAGTGCCCATTGGCAAAAGGGCCAAGATGTCTTTAAAGGTCTCAACTCTTGAGCTGGTGCATGTATCAGGTTCCCATGTATTTGGTACTACTTGCATTTCTTCACAAACTAATATGAATCTATCTCCATGTTCAGCCAGTAATAACCCAAATGCATGAGTTTCTTAGCTAAGGAAGGACCGCTAGAGTGTGTTCCGCAAATCCCTTTATGTACGTCTTGTAAGGCAGTTAGGGATTCTTCTCGCTCTAAACAATGGAGTAAAGTACCGTCTAGACCACGTCGGTATAGGGTGTCAGAAATAATGGTATAGCGGGAAGTTTGGAGTATAAAGGTTTGTCATTGGTTTGAAGATAAATTAGGTGGGAGGGTGTTGTCCTTGAGGTAAGTGTAAACTTTACCATACCAAGGTGAATCAGATCCAACTAAAAGGCATATGGAATGGGTCTCAGGAAGATCATAAGCTGGTTTCCAAATAGTTTCCACTAAGAACTCATACCGTGACTCATTCTTTGGTATCTCGATAAGAGAGGCAATGGTCACCATGGCATCTGCTGCTTTATTCTCAATACGAGGTATCTGTTCAAAAGATACAATCACAAAGTATTCCTTGAAGTCATCTACCATCCTCTTGTATGGGATAAGCGTCTCATATTTGGTTTGGTAATCATCATTGACCTAATTGATCACTAGTCGAGAATCACCGTAGACATGTAGCTCCTTGATTTTCCAATCTTTTTCCATCTTGAGGCCAATGACTAAGGCTTCGTATTCGGCTATGTTATTGGTGCATGGAAATAACAAATTGTAGGACTTCAGTATGGTGTCACCATGAGGAGTTACAAATAGGATTCCTGCCCCCGATCCATGGTTTGTGTAGGACCCATCAAAGTATAGTTTCCAAGAATGTGTTGAGATATTGAATAAAGATTCATCTGGAAACTCAAATTGCATTGGTGTCCTATAGTGGTGCATCCGCTACATGATCAGCAATGAATTGTCCCTTGATGGCTTTTCTATCTACATACTCAATGTTGTATTCACTTAGAAGCATTACCCATTTGGCTAGGTGACTCGTGAGAGCTGCTTTGCTTAGTAGGTATTTCAGTGGATCTATTTTTGCAATGAGTTTGATTGGATGTGCAAGCATATAATGTCAAAGTTTTTGGGAAGCAAAAACTACCGCAAGACATGATCTTTCTATCTGAGAGTATTGCAACTCATAGCCCACCAATGTGTAACTAATATAGTAGACGGCTCTTTCTTTATTCTCATAATCTTGTTGTGCTAGAAGAGCCCCAAGAGCTATAGGTGTAGTAGATATGTAGAGTATCAATGGTTTCCCTTGGATAGGAGGCATGAGAATAGGTGGATTCATAAGATATTCTTTCAGTGTGTTGAATGCCTCTTCACATTTCTCATCCCATCTGAATGGAATGTTCTTGTGTAGGAGATGACTGAATGGTTGACACTTGTCTGCCAGTTGTGATATGAATCTATGGATTGCTTGTAGCTTGCCTTGTAGAGATCTTCGTTGAGTAAGAGTCTTGGGTGGTGGCATGTCTATGATAGCCTTGACTTTAGCGGGGTCCACCTTTATTCCATTTGTTGATACAATAAAACCTAGGAGTTTGCCTGAGGTGACTTCAAACACACACTTCTTTAGGTTCAATCTGACTTTGAATTGCTCTAATCTTTGAAAGACTTTCTCTAACACATCCAAGTGTGATTCTCTTGTGAGTGACTTTTCTAGGATATCATCTACATAATCTTCCATGGTGACGTGCATCATATCATGAAATATAGTGGTCATAGCACGCTGATATGTGGCTCCTGCATTCTTTATCCCAAATGGCATGATGTTCCAACGGAAAGTGCCCCATGGACAAGTAAAAGCTATCTTATGCTGGTCTTTTGGTGCTATCCTGATCTAATTATATCCTGAGAAGCCATCCATGAGAGATAACATGGTATGTCCTGCTGTTAAGTTGACTATGGTATCTATATTTGGTAACGAAAAATCATCCTTGCGGCAAGCTTTGTTTAGATCTCTAAAGTCATTACATAGTCTGACTCGGCCATCCGGTTTGGACACTGGTACTATGTTAGAAACCCATTCTAGATAGTCTATAGCTCTGATGAACCCCACATCCAGTAATTTCTTGAGTTCTTCTTTTACAAGCAGTGCTATGTGTGGATGCATCTTTCTAAGCTTCTATTTCATTGGTTTCACTCCTGGATCTAATGGAAGATGATATAGAATTAAATCTGGATCTAACCTTGACATATTTACGTATGACCAAGCAAAATTGACTTGATTTCTCTTGAAGAATGCTACAAACTTAGTCTTCTCTGGTGGGGTTAAAGACTTAGCAAAGTGAATGATCTTAGGCTATTCCTCTGTTCCAATATTAACCGGCTCTGTGGGTTCCACAACAATCTGAGACTTCTCCTGGGGCATGTCATCGGGGAGAGTGTCAAGCCTTCTATCATCAGGTGCCACAATTGGGTTTTCACCTTCGGATGCATCCTTTCTTTTTACTATTTTGGGATTTGATACTGCTGCAGAGCAGTTTTCACCTTTAGATCCAGTTTTTGTTTTGATATTTTTGTGACTGGAAGTCTTGGCACCCTCTTTGAAATAATCCATGGTATTAAGTTCAATAGTGAAACTAGCTTTATGATCTCCTTTGGGTAGGTGGTCCCTAAGTTCCATGTAGTCAATATAGGCATCATCGTTTTGGAACATATCTAGTTGGGGAATTCCTCGTAGATCCCAGTCAATAAGCTTAGGATGCACAAGGGGGAGGGAGTCAGAGGATAGATTTGATTCATTGATAGTTTGAATGGATATGCTAGGAGTATTGGGAGGGAGAGTGTTTGGGATGGTACTTTCCTCCAAGTTGTTTATTGTGATAGAAATCGAACCTTTCTCAAAAGTCATACTCTCAGAGATAGGCAAATCAAACTCTAATGGCCTATTCGGTAAGGTTTGTCCCTCACTGTAGGGGCTATAAGTTTGAATGGTATCGACCTCTTTGTCATCATAGGAATGCTCTATCAGCTCATCCCATTCATACTCATTGGAATCTGTGTCACTGTCCACTTGAAGCGTATGGATCATTTCCACTAGACAAGCATTTTCTTTAGCTTTGCCCTTATCCTTATATCCTAGACCCTTTGTATTTCTAGCTAATGAGGATGAAGAAGGTTGAATGGGTTCTATGATTCCTTCTCTTCTTAGGCCGATGGGGCCTTGTCCTTTGTAACCCATTCTATGTAGGATAAATTCACCTCGCCCATAGATTTCCGTTGGGAGCCTGGGTGGTTCTTGTTGTGTGCTCTCTTCTTCTTCAGTATAAAGCTATTGTAGGACATCTCTTTCCTTTGTCTCATCTGATAGGGTCCCCCATTTTACAAAGGGAGTCATGGGAGGTGCAGGAGGAGCAAATGGATTTGGAAAATGCTTGGGTCGACCAAAAGATCTAAGAGATAAAGGCATCTTGGCTAGATTTAGGCTGTGCTCAATGGAGTATTCCCCAACTCTAATTTCTTTGATAGTAATTTTATGCTCTTTGGGATTTGATAAGGAAGCTTTAGAGGTATGATCATGCTGTGGGGTAGGGGATGTAGATGATCTATTGTTTGGTATGATGCAATTAGGTTTTGAAAGGATAGAGTTGCAATACTAGAAGGGGTCAGGGTCTCCTTGGATGGTGACTTGGTTGCCATTATACGGGAATTTTATGCATTTGTGGTAAGTAGAGGGAACAACTTTCATGGCATGAATCCATGGTCTACCTAGCAAAATATTATAGGCGAGTTCCCTATCTAAGACTTGGCACACAACA
Organism: Cunninghamia lanceolata; assembly: GCA_027924645.1. Lineage (NCBI taxonomy): Eukaryota > Viridiplantae > Streptophyta > Pinopsida > Cupressales > Cupressaceae > Cunninghamia > Cunninghamia lanceolata. Next base: position 1,821,183 of record BSBN01000716.1, on the reverse strand, counting down.
TCTTTTATTATTGGTCCCACTTGTATGGGCAACACCACTATTCCTTTTGTAGTTCTCTCCTCTTCATCATAGGCTTTGATAGTTATCTTCTTTCTTGGATCAATTGCATTTTTAGAGAACCCCAATGTAAGGACTAACTTCAACATGCAAATATTTAAACTAGCTCCCCATCAATGAGAACCCTCTTGATGTAGTGCTTGTGGATGAAGGCGACGATGTGAAGAGGGGTGTTATGGGGTTGAGACACTGAGAGGTCATCTTTCTCAGTAAATGATATGGTATTTGAGGAGGTTAGATTACCTACCATGGCCTAAAACTTCTCTTGGGCCAAGTTAGTGGGTACAGTCATTTCCACTAAGGCTTTATTGAGAATCTCCTTGTGGGAAGGAGATAGATGCAACAACTCTAAGATAAAAGTATTGGCCGAAGTCTTCTGAAGTTGGTCTATGACACAATATTGATGGGGATTGGACTGAGAAGGTGACAACCTTGGAGGGACAATATTCAACGTGACTTTACCACTACAGGTAATGATACTACAATTATTGCGGTTAGGGTCTGATTGTTGGTTCGGCGTGACCACATTGATTTGTGGTACATGCTCTGATATGCAATTGATGGTATAATCGAATGGCACACTTGCGTAGTTGGCATTACTATTCCCACTATTCTAATTTTTCCTGTTGCGGTTGTTGTTACCGTTGTTGTTGTTGCCATTGTTGTTATTGTCATTGTTGTTGTTGCCGTTATTGTTATTGTTGTTGTACGACCTATCATGATTGAGAAGTGGATCCCTGTAAGCCACATGTGTCTCATTGGAGGTATGTTGTTGGTTTCCTCCTTGATTTTGATCAAGCACATCTTGAATGACATGTTTGAGATGGATACAATTGTTGGTTGTATGTCCCCTTCCTCTATGATACTCACAATAGTTGGTGTCTTTCCAATAGTGAGATTTAATTTGAGGCTCATAATCACTTGTTGGTAGTAGAGAGATTTCATTGTTGGCCAATAGCTTCCTTAATGCAGATTCTTGGGACTCACCCAGCAGTGTGAACTTTGGCCTTGGATTTGCGTTGAACCATGGTCTTGGCTCCCGAGAGAATGTTTTGTTGGGTGTAACATTGCTTGCCTCTCCTTTGAGAGTAAATATAGGTTGTTGTTTGGGAGCCGCCACCTTGGCATCAACTACTCCATCATTGATGACATTTTTGTTTTTAGTTCAAAACTTTGATTTGTTAGTTGTATAATTGGAGGTAGGTGTGTCCTTGTATAACTTGATTTGCCCCTTGGTGATCATAGCTTTTTCAATGAACAATACCATTTCTATGAACTTTGAGAATGAAGTAGGGCATTGTATTTGTATTTGATAGTTGAGATCGGTATTGAGGTTATGGAAAAACATCTCCATTAGTTGCTTCTCTGGTACATCATATTAGCACTTTCTTGCTAGTTGTCTCCATCTTTGTAGGAAGGCGGCGAATGATTTGCCACTCTTTTGCTTGGTGTTGCATAGGTCTAGCATGGAGACTTCATGTTCAATATTGTAAGAGAAGTGCATGATGAATTTGTTGACTAACTCATCAAAAGATTTGATACCCGGTGGGAGTCATGAGAACCACTCCATGGCTTGACTACCTAAAGATCTAGGGAATAGTCTCATTAAGTAAGTCTCATTGTGAGCTACTTCCATACATGCTATGTTGAATTCCCTAATGTGATCTCTAGGGTCCCCTTTCCCTTTGTATTTGTCAAATTTAGGAACTTCGAATCGAAAGGGGAATGGTGTCATGTTCAAGCTTTTATCAAAGGGGTATAGTGCAATATCTTCCAAAGAATAGGTTTTAGTGTTTGTACTCGTCTTAAGATCTGACATTTGTTGCTTTAGACCCTCGAGTTATTTCCTCATTTCTTCCATAGGAGTGGTTGGGTCTATGGCTTTCTTTCCCCTTTCTTCATGATTATTCTCCACATTTTCCTAGATTGTGCTTATATTGAAATCTGCGGGGAGTTTAATTCCAAGATTTGCTAGATAGTAAAAGTACTTGTGAGGATCATCATGGACCACTTCCTCTAACAAGCATTGGAATTTCTGATCTTGGAGGCTTCCTTGATAATCTTCGTTAGAGATTTCCTCATCACTATCATGAGGGGTGATGGTGTGGTTGGATGATTCGGCCATTTCAAGTTGCTTTTGGTATTGAGATCTAGTAAGAACCATGCAAGGTGACGAGGGATGAGGTGAAATGAAACTAGAGATTTTGGCAATATGTCGATGGAGACTGCTGAGAATAGGAGACTTACAACAAGATTTGGACAAGGGAATTTCTTGATCAATGATTCCAAGTAAGACGACTGATACAAGACGGTAACCACTAGTAAGGGTACTCGATACCTATCTTACTGTGTAGGGACTAGTCATGCACCAAGACCACTAGCAAAGTTCTATGACCTACTAGGGTTACTTGAATCCAAAGTAATATGAAAAAGGGGCTTATGCTGACCTGATATGGGATACTTTGACTTTGGACTGGGAAGACTCGATAGAAGGTGAATGGGATAACTAGCGAAAGAGAGACTTTGACTTGAAATGGATGGAAAAAGGACTGCAAGGTAAGACCTGATCTCAGAATTTGGAACTAGACTAAAATGGATACCCAGAACTGGTAAAAATTTTCTCTCAAAAATTATGCAAGTGCTCACTGTCACACATGTGCTGAAACAGATGCGTTGTAGAAATTGATAAATGCGTCATAAGTCAGAACAAATGCGCTGCACTGGTAAAAGGTATATACATTGTAACATGCAGCAAAAGTGTTGCAGGTTGATACAGATGCACCACAGGTTGGCACAAATGCACTACAATAGAGGACGGATGCACCGCTCTAGCTTTTCTCAGTATTTTTTGCAATTTTTAGAATTTTTTTGATGTTTTTGGTACTTTGGTTGCAAGAAGGTCTTTTTGATCTGATTTTCTGAATTTATGGCAAGAAGATATAGCAAACACAAAGAATATTTTTATGGTTTTTTATTTTTTTGTTATCTTTTTGACTCTTTTTGGACTAAAAAAGAAAGAACAAGTACAAATCCTAGGCTTCAAAAGGATTACAAGGGTTTTTGGCCACTAGAACAAAGGTGTTTAATGAAGGCAATCGTTCGAGTGGTTATACATGTGGCAGCACTACTCTCCATTATGGAGTCTCCCAGCTTGCAAGGGTTGCACCTTGGAGGGTTTTGGGGGAGGTTGGCTATAGGTATAACACAACTGCACTCATTGTTTGAAGCTTTCACTCCAAACACAATTTATTTTTAGTGGCTTGGAAGGGCTTGGCATCATTCCTGTTACCACTTAGGGTCATTCCTACTTGGATGAACGGTATCCAAGAGTAGGCCCCTCTAAAGGAAAAACACATGTGAAAATGATATGTCTGGCATTTTGGTCACCAAAGATAGGGGAGAGCATAGGCCTGGTATCATTCCCAAAACATAGAATACAGTGGTTCTTTTCCCCTAGTTAAAATGAAAAACACTAGATGAGCTATCTACTTGGGCAAGTACAGAACTTTGAAGTGATAACAAGATAGCAATGGTCCAATTTTAACCAAGATAGCAATGACAACTTCAATTTTAACCACGTAGCACGAATTGTTAACTTTGAAATGATGGTCAATCGAGATAGCAATGACAAGTTCAATTTTAACCACGTAGCACAAATTGTTAACTTTGAAGTGATGGTCGAGGAGATAGCAATGGTTCAGTTTTACCTAGATAGCAATGATGAGTTGAATTTTATCCAGATAGCAATGAGTTATTAACTTTGAAAAGATAGCAATAGCAATGATTCAATGACATGCAAGATAGCAATGATTCAATTACCACTTTTCCTAGTTAAAACTATGTGAGATTTGCATGAGCATCCATTTTACTTTCCCTTTAGAAATCAAAGTGTGAGCTAACAAGTGCAACTATATGAATCTAAACTAATACCTAGCCTACAAAATAGATCAAGAGAGTTCCTACAAAGATGTCAGCATTAGCAAAAATCTTCCAAAAAACCCTAAAATCACTGCCTACAACAGATGCACCGCTTCAGAGATTGAATGTGTAGAAATAGTGAACAGAAGTGCTGCAGTACAAATGCGCTGGAACAGAGTTTAAAAGCACTGGAAGACAGTGTATATGAAGTATTAGATGCGTTGTTTCAGATGGTAAAAGTGTTGTAACAGAGTATGTATGCGCTGCAGTAACGAATGTGCCGTAATAGGTAACAGGTGCATGTTAGAAAGTGAGGGATGCGTTGTTTCCTTCTATGTACGGCTTTCTAAAACACAAAAACTTAATTTTTGGGTTAAATTTGGGGCTAGACCCCATAGTGGGCACCAAAAATGTTAAGGAAAAATTGGATTCAAGAGAATAATCAATAATAATCAATATCAAGATACCCAAAACTCAATGAAATGGTGAACTAAGAGATTCAAATAAAGCAATGAACAAACAACAAAGCAAACCTCCTTAATTCAAAGCTTCCATTGATTGCCTATCACAATCGTTCTTGCATGTATGAAATAGGGCCCTCAGATAGTACACTTCTTTGCTATGCTTCAAGAATGTCAATTGGGAATGGCAGTGATAGTTTATTGCAATGAAGAGGAGCTTCACAACAATGGTAATAGTGTGTAGTGCGTAGTAGCGAATGTGATCACAAGCAATGAAGGAATTGGTGCCAAAGGTGCACTGTAATTCCTGTAGAGTAACAATACTTAAGGCTTGGATGAATGAAATGGAAGAATGAAGTTGCTTTTATAGACTCAAGAGAAATTGTGAGGCTGATTATTTTACCTCCCATATTTTGATCATTATGTTATTCTGTAGATGACACTATCAAACCTTAGTGACTATGTTCATTATGTAGACTTGATGTTTTATCTCACTGATTTGATACATGTGATTTGATTCGGTAATATTGGATGTTATGTTGTGGTTTGATATATGGGATTTATATTAGATGTTACTTGTTATGAGATTCTAGTTATTTATGTGATGTGAACTATTTGACATGTGATGGAAAAATGTTGTTTAATTTGTAGTTATGTATTGATGTTTATTTCGATTGGGTGAATTTAATTTCAGTTGCTTCAGCTATGACTTTCATGATAGGACTGACACTTGATTGAGATGTGCAGGTTTTACGTTCCCTAGCCATGGGTAATCAGAGGTAGGATTCACACCATGTTATTCCCTGTTAAGCCGATCCGTTCCCAAGAGGGATAAGGATCACGTGTGTAATTGAATGATGATTTATTATGCTTGGTCTAATTTTAATTATTTTAGCCTTAGTACTCTTCCTTGTTCTTATTTTTGATTAATATTAAGTGTTGTAAATTTTATTTGATTTATGCCACTTGGTATTTTTATTATTTTTTTTGGGCCATTTAAATGTGAATTTTTAACCCTTTTCATGAACCCTAGGGTCCCAAAAGTTACCCTTGGTGGTCAACCATGAGTCTAGGGTCAACTTGGACCACCTAACCCTAGTTTTGACTCACCTTAGGTGACCCTAAACCATGGTTGAGTAAAAGTGACGAATTTGGGAAGAAGGAAGATGAGGGATGGGCTTTGCCTTGGGAAGAACCCATCTCCCATCCCTAAGTTTTGGGAAGCATTCCCAAGGAAGACTAGGGAGGTCTCCAAGAGTCCTCCCAAACTCCCAAGTGAGTGGGAGCACCACTCAAGACCATTGTCTTCTTGAGGTGTGAGTGGGAATCCAACTCACCACTTGTCCCCCTCCCACTTGTGTGGAAGTACAAGTGGATGAGGTGGAGATGGAGGTGGAGTGAGAGGAGGACAATTGTCATTCTCTTACCTTCTCACTCTTACAAGTGGTTTTGGAGGAGGGAGGAGATGGTGACAAATGTCACCTTCTCATTCCCTCAAGGCCAAGTTGATGGCCTATAATAGCTCCTCTTGTAGAGGAGTGGGGGTTCTTCTTTGCTAGTCTTTTTCCTTGCAATTTGAGACTTCTTGAAATTTTTTAATTTCCTCTCTTGTTTTGGAGAAGTTGGGAGAAAATTCTGAAAGTTGGAAGGCTTGGGAAGGCTAGGAGCTCTTCACCAAATTCTACTTCCATTGTCAAGGCCTTGAAGGTAGGCCTCTTAACTTGCTTCTTGCTTTGCTTAAATGATGTTTCCATGCTTGGATATTGGTTGTAAGTTGTTTGCATTGTTATGTTTGCATTTGATGTTGGGTTGGGAGTTATGGTGAGAGCACCTCCAATGGAGGTAATGCTCAACTTGTATGGGTAGGGGAGAGGAACAATCCTTGGGGGCTCTCCCACAGTATGTGTTTATGCCTTGAGGGCTTATCATCATTTGAGGAGGAGATATCTGAATGGCAAGAGTGCCATGCAATTTGTTGTGTTTCTTATGGATTGTGGTGTTCTGGGATTTTGGCTTGAGGCCAGGAGTTGAGATTTTTCTTTTGGGAGCCCTTTTAAGTTGAGAGGTCTATTCCCTACCCTCTCAAAACTCATTTTTATGAGTTGAGTATTGTGTTGATCTTATGGGGGTTGTTCTGCTTATGTGTCATTGTGATTGTTGTTTTGTTGTGGAATGGAACCTATGTGAAAACCCTACCTCCTTAGCTCGGGGGTGACCCTCTTGCGGGTCTACGGTAGGGAGGAGAGCTTTCCTTTCTTAATCGCTGGTTTTTGTTGTTTCATTGTTGTGTTTAGTTGTAGGTTGTTAAGTGAAGAAATGAAGTGTTTTGGAGCTCAAGTTAGAGTTCATAAAGCTTCCCTTGTGTGGCCTTTGTAGTACTCCAGTGGCTGATTAAGCCATGGCCATGGTGGCCTTGTTGTAATGTAATTATTGTAAGAAGTCACTATGATTAATTGCCATGTAGTTGGCTGCAAATAAATAGCCAATGAGACTTTTTGTTATTGAGTTTAAGTTAATTATACTCCTTATTATGAAGTTAGTCTTGCGTACAGTGATGTATGGAAAAAGAGACATAAATATCTTTTTTTGCCATTATTCTCTCAAACCCAAAACATGCATTGAAATTAGTCTACTGTTTAGAACTTGACGTGATTAAAAGAAAAATTGCTTTCCCTATTTAATCAATGTTGTTATTTCCTATTTTGTGGAGTTATGAAGCTGTGAAATGTTTGTGAAAATATATTTATTTAAAATTTTTTGTCATTATAGTTGACAAAAGAAAATATGCATGTGATATTTTGCTGTCCAGAATGCATCGTAGATGAAGGAAAGAGAAAAAAATTGAAGTGGTTATCAATTGTGTTTCTTTTCAAAAAAAAAAAAAAAAACTACTATTAGGGATATTGTATTGACTGGAAGTGAATATTTCTGCCATTAAGTTCATTGTGAAACAAGTAGCTTTTGGTTGCACCCATTTAAATGATTATATATATACACCGGAGTATGTAAATATGGATTAAACAAAAATTAATTTTCTTAATTTTACTCTTTTTGCTGTTAATTTATGCACTGGATTACATTTTGTTAAAAAAAAAAGAAAAAAAACTTACCTATTCTAAGCTCTGTATATGCATTCAAGTATATACACAAATATATATATACAGATATATTTATATGTGCATATATGTTATTAGATATACAATAAATAAAGTAGGAATTTCAAACTAATTACCAGAAAAGAAAACAGTGGTTATATATTTTAATATAAAAATATATGTATATACATATATAAATATATATATACATATATATACATATTCATATATATATATACATATATATATATATATACATATACATATATACATATACATATATGTACATACATATATATACATATATATATATATATATATATATAAAACTTGATATTCAATATACAATGTAAATTTCACAGAAGAGAATATAGGAAATAGCACAGAGATTTCATTGTAGTGGACTATTTTATTTAACAGTTCAAAGTTTTGAAAATACAATGAAAAAAAAATATATATATAAAAAAAACATATATGTCTGTGGGCGGCGGCACCACCCACAGTAATGCAGAAAGTATGGGTGTGGGGGAGGAGGCTTAGCCTCCGCCCACACCTCCATAGTGAGCGCCGCGGCCCACTTAACACTTTAAACTTTGCTGCCCGCAGCTTATGGCTCCCGCACGTCACCCGCAGATCAGCCCACCACCGTTGGTCCATGAACCCTCCACCGGCGGTGCTCCCCCTGACAGCTCCACACTCTCCTCCTTCCGCCATTAACACCGCCGCCTCTGCGGCCTCTCACTGCCACCACTCCACCTTCCACTCCCCAAAACCCACAGTGCCTTCGACACCTCCACGCCACCACCCGAAACTCTCCCTGCGACTATCACACACCACCCTCCTCCTATGAATCTCCGCTGGTTTTTGTCGGACACCACCACCAACACTCCGTACCCTGACTTAAACCTTGCTCACCATGTAAAATCTGCAGTTACTCAATGGAGTAAATGTATAAAAAAAAAAGAGACAAAAAAAAAACACAAAAGGGGGGGTGTATATTTACATGTAAATCAAACTATCATCTCTGTAGTAATTACCTCCGTGGGAGGAAATGGAAGCTTCTCCCATGGCTTCCCCACCATTCCAAACCCTACCCTACACAAAGGAGGAAAATATAACAAAGAGAATAAGAGAGATTAGGGCATGAAGAGAATAGATGATGGGAAATAGGTTTAGGGCATCTTATTTTGGATAAACTAATCCTTTAATGTGATTAGGATTTTTTAGGTTTAAAAATTTATTTTAGTTTGTTTTGAGGGGTTTTGTGTGAGGATGGGGTTTTTACATTATAAATTTTAAATTTAATTTTAAGCCTCTCCTTCCAGGTTATTTTACTTAGGGCTTTCTAAAGGTGGATAAGTTTAAGATGGGATTCGGGATGTTTATAAGTTTGAATTTTATAATTAATTTCATAGGTTAAAAAATAGAATCCTTCTATGAATTTCTATATATGAATTAGTTATTATCTTGCATTTGATTAAATCGCTTGGAGAAATAATTTTATTTAATCATTTTTAATGACGAACTTAGATTCCTCAGTTGAATTTGATTGATGTCTTGTCATTCTTATTAAATCTATTATTTTAATATATAACGCTGATTATGTTTCTAAGTGTATTTAATATTTAATCGTTTATTTGATTTAATTTTTCCTTGGCGTTTATGTAATATTTATTTTTGCATTTATCAATAATGCGATATGCTGCCGAAATTCTTCTAGATTCCTAGGGTTCAGTTTATGCGACATTTAATTAATCTTTGATACTTTCTCAATCTATCTTTCCAATTCAAACGCATGCCATCATGCCATAGTTCTAATCACATTTTCGATCTGAGTTAGATTAAGGTTCGTGGTTGGCGAGACCGCATCACCTAGGTAACTTAGGGTGCTGATTGAATTCGGTCTAACCCTAGAAGCGGCACACTTAGTGTCACGTACCCCCTTAGACAGCCTCCACTGTATCGATTATGTTGACACGTATACGCTTATGAGTATTGCCACCAAGCACGCAAACGCGTGCGAGGGGGTTCTTAGGGATAGTTAGAAAAGTTTTTCGCAGTTCGTGTTGTGCCCACATGGCAGATGTGGTCATGACATGCGTGTTTGTGTGTCGTGTCTGCACGGGAGATGCGGGCATGACAGAAATAAGACCAACGGTATAGAAGACTTGAGAAGATCAATGATTGAGAATAGTTGAGGAACGTGCAACGAATAAGAAGAAGACATGTGTCTTGCTTTCTTTTGCATGAGAGGATTTGCTAAGAATAGAAGAATGAGTTAAAGCAATTAAAAGAATATAATAATCAGTTAAGTGATTTAAAACAAGAAGAAGGGATTTGCATGAGAAAAAGAAGATATTTTGCTTTATTAAATATTAGGAATATTTAATTGCATGTGCACAAAGATTGAATTATATTTAGAGATAACTCAATTTAAAAGAAAAAGCAACTTAAATAAATAATTGATTTATTTAAATTTAGAGAAGATATTATTGGAAGAAACAATTAAATAATTGGTAGTATTTAATTTAGAAGATAAAGAAAGCAAATTAAATAAATAAATTCATTTAATTGTTTGTGCATGATTTTGGAAGAATATTAAGGAAAAATTGGATTCAAGAGAATAATCGATAATAATCAATATCAAGATACCCAAAACTCAATGAAATGGTGAACTAAGAGATTCAAATAAATCAATGAACAAACAACAAAGAAAATCTCCTTAATTCAAAGCTTCCATTGATCGCCTATCATAATCGTTCTTGCATGTATGAAATAGGCCCCTCAGAGAGTGCACTTCCTTGCTATACTTCAAGAATGTCAATTGGGAATGGCAGTGATAGTTTATTGCAATGAAGAGGAGATTCACAACAATGGTAATAGTGCGTAGTGCATAGTAGCGAATGTGATCACAAGCAATGAAGGAATTGGTGCCAAAGGTGCACTGTAATTCCTGTAGAGTAACAATACTTGAGGCTTGGATGAATGAAATGGAATAATGAAGTTGCTTTTATAGACTCGAGAGAAATAAGATCAATGGTATAGAAGACTTGAGAAGATCAATGATTGAGAATAGTTGAGGAACGTGCAATGAATAAGAAGAAGACATGTGTCTTGCTTTCTTTTGCATGAGAGGATTTGCTAAGAATAAAAGAATGAGTTAAAGCAATTAAAAGAATATAATAATCAGTTAAGTGATTTAAAACAAGAAGAAGGGATTTGCATGAGAATAAGAAGATATTTTTCTTTATTAAATATTAGGAATATTTAATTGCATGTGCACAAAGATTGAATTATATTTAGAGATAACTCAATTTAGAAGAAAAAGCAACTTTAATAAATATTGATTTATTTAAATTTAGAGAAGATATTATTGGAAGAAACAATTAAATAATTGGTATTATTTAATTTATAAGATAAAGAAAGCAAATTAAATAAATAAATTTATTTAATTGTTTGTGCATGATTTTGGAAGAATAAATAAAATATTTGATTATATATTTTTAGAGATTGAGAGGATTTAAATAAATTTGATTTGATTTATTCAAATTTGGAAGAATGAATTGATTTAATTAAATAATTGAGAATTATTTAATTGTTTGGAAGAATTTAATTAAATAAAAGATTTTATTTAATTTTGACTTTAGAAGAGGTAATTAAATATTTTGATATTTAATTAATTTAGAGGAATGTGAATCAAATAAATAAATTTGTTTATTTATTTATTGATAGAAGAATTAGATGGAATAAATATTAAGAATATTTATTTAAACTGAATCGTGTCATTTTTAGGCATATACAAATACAATTGTAGGTTGTCTCTTACTCATTTGACTAACAACACCACCAAATAGAGAAAACACAGCCATTAGTGGACCTCTAACTATCCAAGTCACCTTATCAATCTAAATCAACAAATCCTTATATGTCCAATAACTTGCCTACATCATAATAACCATGATAACAGAAGTACTAATCATAAGTTCCTCACAAGTATCTAAATACCCTCTTCACATAAGTCTAATGCTCTTTACTAGGTGTAGATTAGATAATGCAAAATGAGAGAAAACACTAAATCAAATGCAAAAACACAAGAGATTATACCTCACATGCACAACCTAATCCCATCAAGGGAAAGAAGGAGCCTTTGCACCCAAAAGAAGCTCCTAAGACTAAGATGATCCCTAGAATATTGATTCAAATGTGAAATGCTCTTCAAATATGCAACTCACTATTAACTCAAAGGTGATTTTGGCATGGTAACTTTGCATGAAAATAGATGATCAAAATGACTTGTGAGAGGTTGTATTTATAGACTTTTGGATAGGATTTTGATCCAAGGGTGGAGATTGATTGGAGAGATCAATGGTGGAGGATGAAAGTGATGCAGAGGCATCCACACTAAAACCTTGACATATAGCATGTATGTCTACAACCCATCATCATCATCATCATATTTCCCTTAACACTGTCAGCATCATCATATTTTCTCTACCGACCGATATCCTCTTGCAGACAAACCTTCGACCTTTCGCCTGTCAGTAGCATCATCATATTCGGCTATCGGCAGCATCATCATATTCGGCAAGCGCAAACATCCTCCTGATGTTCACTGTTCATCTTACCACCAAACACTTTCTGCAGCATCATGATGTTCGACATCATCTTCATCAGCAGGATATAAAATATCTGGTTCCTCCCATATATCCTGATGACGACAACTTCAAGCACCTTTCCTTCGATGCTTACGTCACCCCGATATCCTGATGACGATTATCCTGATGACGATGACGTCACATGCAGCTCCTCCAATATCCTGCTGTCAGCCAAACATAACATTATCGGCCCATGATGGTTTCATCAACCCGATCTTCTACCTTATGTCGATATACTCTTCCTCGGCAACACCTGATGATGATCACCCCGAAACACATTCACCTTATGCAAACGATTGCATCATGCTCACCTCCATCTACTCGGATGACGCCCGAAGTAACTGCAGGATATACACAGAAATATCCTGATGATGCCGTTGTGACGAATTTCTAACCTTAGTGAATTTCGATCCGCCGAACCTCTTGAGGTGACCCGATCCGCTTCCTAGACAACTTTCTAGACTCGAACTACCAGCATGACCTAGCACATACCCATGCTAGGGTTCTCAACACCTCTCGACTGCAATCCTGCAAACATGCACATGAACAAACAGAAAATGCAAACTAAATCCTAAACTACTGTACATAGCCATTCCACCGATTCGACGAATCAACCGGTGGAATGGATCAGCGAATCCATGAAACCACCAGAACAGCCACATGATTAAACAATGGAATTCAACAGAGAATGAACACAAACAGGATCTCTTTATTGATTTCAAAAGATGCAATTACAATACTCTGTCTCTCCTCTCTCTGTCTCACTCCCTGCAAAGTCTGATCGATCATCTAAAACCAACCGATCCTCATGCATAAATAGGATTTCCTGCGAGTACTACCACTCGATTCCCAGCGGCTGGGAGCTTCCAAGCGGCTGGGAGGATCCAATCGAACTAACAACCTAAACAGCTGTCCAAACAAACTATCTAAAAATAGTAAAGTATGGTCAACATGACCTTATTACATGCATTGGTCTTATAAGACCTTCTTGGAAACATTAACAAGACTTAAACTAACTAACTGCCTCATGGAGGCCAGATGTCAGGTAGGTGCTCCTGCACCAGAAAGTGAGGTGGAGGGCCTAGATTTGATCTTGGAAGATGGAGGGCTAGGAATAAAAGTAAATCTTTTATTTATTTTTGGGAAAGGGGTGAATAAATGAGGTTGGGTGAGATGGATTATTTGTGAATTAAAAATTCACATGGGGAAGGGTAAAATGAATTAAAAATTCATTTGGGGAAGAGTGGATATGACATGTGTAAGGGATGTGTAAGAGGAGTAAATGTGATGTGTGATTTATTTGAATTTTAAATTTGGGAGGTGTGGAAAGAAGCGCTAATGAGGATTTGACTTTCTTAATTAGGGTGATTAACCTAATTAATATGGCTGGAATAAATTAGTAGAGGGATTAGAGGGGGGATAAGATTAATTAATTAGTGATTTAATTAATTAATCCTAAGGCTAGGATGGGATAGGCTAGAGTAGGCAATTAAATAATAGCTATTTAATTGTCTAGGGTAGGGATAGGCTAATTAGTAGGCTGGATTAATTAGTTAACATGGTTTTAACTAATTAATTGGATTTAGGGAAAATGGGGAATTGATTTAATAAATTTTGCATATTTATTAAATCATTTGGCTAAGGTTTGGACTATTGAATTAATAAAATTAATTCAATTTTGGGATAAAATGGTGTGGATTTAGAAAATGAAAGGGGTGATTAATTAAATAAAAATTTAATTAATTAGTTGGAAAGGGAATTGGTAAGTTTAGGGATGTTGGGAATCAGTTTGGTGGTCGAGACATTTTTAGGTGTCTACACTAGGGTTAGACATAAACCTACTAGAACTCCCATTGCTTGGGCAATATCTAGTCTAGTACATACCATTACATACATCAAACTATGTTAAAAACTAGGATCTTATAGATACTAATCATTACAAATAAAATATAAAAATAAATAAACTAAGAATTATAGAAGTGTAGATTTAACACATTACATAACATATACATGGGAAAATACTTCCTGATAGAAAACCCCATAGAGCATAATTTTATTATAAAACACCTACAAAAAATAGTCAATTAAAAAATAGACTGAACCTAGGGTACTCCTCCACTAACTTCCACATGGCCAATAACACCTCTTGTGCATAGTGATGAAATTCACTATAAATCTCCAAATTTCCTTACCTCTCAATTAGTGAGAACCTTCTTAAATATAGGAGAAGAAGTATTAGTGTTATGTACCTAGGGATATGATATTATAATGTATTTATGTGTATGGAGATGCTGAAATGTGGCACACATCCCTTAAGTTAGTTATATTGGGTCATGTGGATAACTTGTGTAATTAATTATATTAGGTGATAGGTAGGTTGACTTTGGGATTGCCCCTCCATTATGTTATTAGGAGGTGATATATATATATATATATATATATATATATTATATATATATATAGGAGGTGAATATCATTGTAAGGGAGGTGTGTAGACTATGATATTGTATTTGGAATCTCTTGGAGATATAGTGGTAGTGGCTTCTTCCTTAAGGAGTATTGTATGGTGTTACCCTACCTTAAGGGTTTATTCTATTTCTACATATATTGAATATTAGGGCATCTTGGCTCACAAAAATCTCTTATGTTGTGTGAGATATATCTTCTAAATTATATTATTGAAATTATTTTATGTGTGGATCTTATCAAGTGGTATCAGAGCTATGATTTGGGAAAATGTGGACAAAACCCTAATTTTTTAGGATTTGCCTATATCTTTCAAATGACTACAAATTTTCTGTATTTTTTCTATTGAAGGTGTAGGATCATCTAAGGAAGCTACAATCCAAAAATTAGGTTTAGATCATCAATATTGAGTGAGTTATAACAATGTTATGATTTTTCATAAATTCACTCTCTAGGCTACAAATCAATGAATTCTTCTAAAAAAATTACATTTCTGGAAAGCTCATAGAACTTTATTTAGGGTCTACTAATTTAATTTTTTTGAGGCCAAATACATCATGAAATGGTCAGATATAAGTTTGTTTCCTATGATAAAAATGGTAATGGTAGATAATAGTGGTTCCAATTCAAAAGGGCTTATGGTAGACACTTAGCTTGGAGTACAAAATTGAGTTGTCACTTGAGTGGTATAGATTTGGAATGGTATTTTTAGCTGTGTAATGCCATTTCTTCTTTAGAATAAATGAAACTAGCTTTCTTAGATAGCTGGGCTCAAGAAGAAGAAGAAGATGGAGAAGGAGAAGGAGAAGGAGAAAGAGAATAAGATGAAGATGAAGAGAAGATGAAGGATATGTGTGGATGCACTTTAGATCCAAGGAAGGAATATTCAATCCTTCAATTTCATGGACGTATTCAAAAGCCAAAAGTTATTGTTTCTATAACCCTAGAAGCAAGTATAACTTCATCAACATGGAATTAGCCAAGAAGCTACAAGTACAAGAAAATCACATTAAAAACAATCAAATATCGGGTAAGGATTGTGATGTCCCGATATTGAGGCACTGTTTAAATTAAAGATTTAAACATCACAATAAATGGTGAAGTTGCTTTCTAGGAATATGGTGTTTATCGTATCCTTTCCGTCATCAATTTGAATAATAATTGTGTATATAATTGAATGATTACGTCATGCCCCCATAATTATAATACAAATTATAAAGGACAAATATAAAATTGCAATTATCGTAGATAACATTATAATTATAAATTAGAATGGCAGTGTTAATAATATAATATAATATTAAAATTATATTATCAATGTAATTATATAATATTTTATTAATGTGATTATTGGTTATATAATATAATTTTTTTGTTTTTGAGAAAAAGTGGCAGAGCCACTAAAATTATATTAATTATAAAATAAAATACCACCCAAGTACTTCCTTCACCGATACACCAAAGAGCTAATCTTGTAAATGCAAGACTTGACTTGCTACAACTGGTAAAACAATGTAACTTTCCCTGAAGTCACTGATATAGCTAGTCACCCTAAGTATCTAGCTCAAAGTATCTTTTCAATGTACATTCGTAACAAACAACTTCAACATACACTTGCAGGATACACATGAAATGATACTCACATACATTTGCAGTATACACATGAAATGTTCTCAACATACATTAATGATATATACATGGATTGTGTATTCAGTGGAACAACACCAAAAACTTACATTCGCAACATACAACCTCAACAAACAATTGCAGGATACACATGAAATGATACTCACATACATTTACGATATACACATGAAATGTTCTCAACATACATTAGTAATATATACAAAAATTGTATATTTGGTGAAACAACACAAAAATCACTGACAACATCCTCTGCAACCTCTGCAGTTACACATACCCTTTTCTCCCACAACCTCGATATAATCCTCTGCAACTCATGTAACCAAGACAATTCATAGAAAAACAACTACAACTTACAGAACAGAAAGCAATCTAGTGTTATAGAGGACATTCCACAAATTAATTAATGCTTTCCTTAGCCAAAATGTTACTTACTCTGGGAATCAACAAAAAAGAATTAGAGTCCCATTCCTTAGAAGAGTCAATAATGCCAAAAGCAAAGTTAGCCAAGAAATCTGCTAATAAGTTGCCTTCCCTATATGTATGGATTATTTTAAAAGATTGGAAGAGGTCAAGTAGATTCCTTCCAAATTTTAAAATATAATCAATTTTCTAGTTAGGAGAAGATTTAATTGAAAAAGCTCTAATAATATTCAATGAATCCCCTTCTACTATGAGATTTGTAATGCCACATTTTAAAGCTAAGTTTAAGCCAGCTATTAATGCCAATGCTTCTACCTCATTGTTTGAACACAAACCAAGCTTAACTGACAAAGCTCTTAGAACTAAACCATTATGATCTCTCAAAACACAACCAGCACTAGAATTACCAGGATTACCTCTGCTCACACCGTCAAAGTTTAGTTTTATAAAAGATACAGGCGGTGGAATCCATTTAATAGAGGATCTATCAATCTTGAAATTAGCACTAAAATAGTTTGAATTAGGCAATTTTAATAACTTCCAACTTTTTAACATCAAATCATCCCAAGACGTAAAAACTAAAGAGCCTACCTTTTTGGAAAATAGTGAAGCTGAAACTACTTTTGAAATGGATTTCTCAAATTTTCCAATAATTACATCAAAAGGATTGCTATTTTTTTTTTAAATTCTACTATTTCTTTCTAGCCACAAAGACCAAATAACAATACTTGGCAAGACCAACCATAGTGCAGAAAAGGTAGAATTTGAGAATCAGATGGGCTAGCTTTGAAACACTTGAAGGAGAGAGGAAGGAAGGGGGCCATGCCAAAACAATTTTGAAAGAAGCCAATACCAAACTTTTGAAGAAAGATTACAACTTAGCAGCAAATGATCCACTGTTTCCTCAACTTCAGAACAAAAAGGACATAAGAAAGGGTTAGCAACCCCAACCCTGACTAACCTATCATAGTAAGGATTCTATAATTCAGAGCTAACCAGACAAAAGCTCCTGCTTTAGGTAGGCAAGGACCACTCCAACAAAGCTTATAAGGCCAATTAATAGATGAATTAGAATCCTTACTAACGATACTTAGATATCCTTGTTTAACCGTATAATGCCCAGACTTTGAGGGGACCCAAATAAGTTTATCCTTTCCTCCTGACATAAAAATTCTTCTTTCCTTCAAGATATCTTTAAGCAGGACCTTTCGCTCTTGGGGAATCAGAAAATTATCAAAATTTCTCCACATCATTTTATTAATACCCAAGTTATAATCAATTTCAATATAAACTTTAACTTTTGTTCCCCAAGCTTGGCACAGAAATAGCTTAATTTCTTGAAGGCCTTCTATTTTAGACAAGGGTTGATGACTATTCGAAGAATCATCTCAAAAAAGAGCAGAATTTCCATCATGAATAACCCAAGATAGAAAAGGGGAAATCACCTCTCTACATTTTATCAAAACATTCCAAATATGAGAACCCTCCTTTGGATTAAGAATAGTAAAGATCCTTTCAGGAGAAAAAGAATCTAAATATTTAGCAAACATAATTTTTCCCCACTTTGATTCTGGCTTTTCATACAAATTCCAAACCAATTTGGCTCCAAGGGCCTTATTATGTGCTTCAATGTTATGGATCCTAGTTCCTCCTTTCTGCTTCGGAATGCAAATTTTGTCCCAAGAGATTAAAGGGATCTTTTTCCTGTTCATATTAGAGCCATTCCACAAAAAATTTCTCAAAATACTCACAAGGCAGGAAAGGATAGACTTGGGAACCATAAGCACTGAAAGCATATATACAGGCATTGTTGATAAAATTGTTTTAATCATAAGAATTTTTCCAGCCAAAGTTAACCATTTACCTTTCCAAGAAGAAATTTTAGATTTGATGCTTGTAATAAGCTTATCCCAAAACATATTTTTAATAGATCCCGAGAAAAGAGGAATTCCCAAATATCTAGAGGGGAGGACATCCACTTGAAAACCCAAAAAATTTGCAACCCTTTCTTGCACTAAAGGAGAAGAAAAAAAGAAAAAAAAATAGATTTGTCTTGATTCACTTTTTGCCCCGAAACTAAACAGTCCTAGAAATTACATCCTTCATAAATTTAGCTTCTGACATCATTGGTTGCCCAAACAACAAAGTATCATCTGCAAACAAAGCATGAGTAATAGCAAAAGGAACTCTAGGAATTTTAATCCCCTTCCAATTATCCAAGGAATTTTGCCTCATAATCAATCGACTCAAACCTTCAGCCATAATACAATATTAATATACATATAAATTAATATTAATTATATAATGTAATATTAATATGACTGTTGATATACATATAAATAAATATTAATTATATAATATAATATTAATATATAAATAAATATTATTAAATACTATTAAATATTATATCCAATGTTGAACATCCTCAACTAGCGGCGGGTGAAAGAGGTACCAATCCTTATAGGTAGTGGGTAAATCTTAAAGGATGTGATCTACAAGAATAGACGCGTCCCTTCTCATATTAAAGGCACCATTAAACATATAAAAAGGAGGATGATGGGGATAGAAAAGGCATGAAAGGAAGAAGGCAGATAAAAAAAGGGAATAATCGATAATGTATGGGAGTGACTCATAGATATAGGTAGTGAATATAAGTCAACAAATATGGGGTCAACAAATATGGGGTCAACAAATATGAAGTAAGCAGGGATATAGATGGAATACATGTAGATTTGATAAGGGATATAGAGAAATAAAAATAATATTATATAAAAAGGAAACAAATATATAGGTATACAGATCACAAGGAATTAGGAAATCAGCAAATTGGAAACAAATATAATATTCAAGAGAAGGAAAATACATACAATTCTGAGTTCTAATTGGTAGCATGAATCACAAGGAATATATAAGGAGATTTAAGAAGAAATATAATACACCATGAAGGAAGAATATCTAATAGCACAAGAAATGCCTCAGCAGTTTTGAGTTCATATGACTATGGTAGAATGTTCATATAGGATCTTGTCTATTAAATCTGAATGATAGGTTATGCATATCATCATCAATAATTCATGCATGTTACCATTTATATGTCACTTTCGTAATGCATTGCTGATATGATTGTTTGCAACTATGAATGTGATTAGTTTATTATGCATTAATGAGGATACTTGTATGAATGTTATGATGAGGGAATTAAGGGCCTATGAGGAGGGAAAATGGTGTTGGGATCATCTTCTAAGTACACCACCCCATGGTGGATGGCTGAGGCCTGCCACATGTGGGCCAAGGGGGCATAAGAGGCCACTCTTGGGCTTATAAGGAGTGATTTTTGGGACACCCTATTGTAGTTGCACCCCAACCTCCCATCATGGTGATTAATTGAGTCATAAGAAGAAGCAGAATGGTTCTGATAAGGGGAACAATGATAGGATGCCTCACCAGGCACCCCAACCCATATGGATGGCAAGAGGCCACATGGGGCCAATGGGGGCAAAGCACTCGCTCTTGGGCCTAGGGTAGAGGGTTTCTTGGGCACCCTATCAAACCATTTTGTCCTAGGAAGAATGAATTAGAAACCTAAAAGATTTCAATATATTTATGACATGATGTTTGTTTTCTCATTATAGATGTTTGCAGGTACCCAATCAAGTTATAAACTTCCCCAAAACCAAGTTGATTAATTGAAATTGATATATTAGGGCAAATTTAGAGGTTTTCCAAATTTGGGGACATTACAAGTGGTATCAGAGCATCTTTCCTGCCATCCTATGTATACTTTATGTATTATGTGTATTCAAAGGTATACTTTGTGATTCATGTGAATAGTTTGTGTACTACCTGTATTCGTGTGTATGCTTTATGCTCGCTGTGTATACTCACGTGTATACTTGGTGACCTTGGGATGGTGGACAGACCCATGGTGTAGTATGGGATGTACTGAATCCCCTTCCCAGTTGTCAGGTTGTATACTTAATGTATTAATGCAACTTACGCATATTCATATTCTGTGACAATCATATACTTCATGATTGTGTATTTGAGTGTATACTCTATGACTTTGTATTTGTATTTGAGTGTATACTCTATGACTTTGTATTCAAGTGCATACTTTATGACTATGTATTTGAGTGTATACTCTATGGCTTTGTATTTGTATTTGAGTGTATACTCTATGACTTTGTATTCAAGTGCATACTTTATGACTATGTATTTGAGTGTACACTCTATGGCTTTGTATTTGTATTTGAGTGTATACTCTATGACTTTGTATTCAATTGCATACTTTATGACTATGTATTTGAGTGTATATTCTATGGCTTTGTATTTGTATTTGAGTGTATGCTCTATGACTTTGTATTCAAGTGCATACTTTATGACTATGTATTTGACTGTATACTCTATAACTTTGTATTTGTATTTGAGTGTATACTCTATGATTTTGTATTCAAGTGCATACTTTATGACTATGTATTTGAGTGTATACTCTATGGCTTTGTATTTGTATGACCATGTATTTGAGTGTATACTCTATGGCTTTGTATTTTTATTCGAGTGTATACTCTATGACTTTGTATTCAAGTGTATACTTCATGACTGTGTATTTGAGTATATACTCTGTGGATTTGTATTTGTATTCAAGTGTATACTCTATGACTTTGTATTCAAGTGTATACTTCATGACTGTGTATTCGAGTGTATACTCTATGGATTTGTATTTGTATTCAAGTGTATACTCTATGACTTTGAATCCAAGTGCATACTTTATGACTATGTATTCGAGTGTATACTACATGACTTTGTGTATACTGACTTCATGTAAACATGTATTCAAGTGTATACTCCATGACTTTGTGTATTCAATTGTATACTTTATGACTTCATGTATTCGAGTGTATACTCCCTGACTTTCTATGTTCAAGTGTATACTACTTGACTTATGTATGTTCAAGTGCACACTTCATGACTTACTTGTATCTAGGGGTATGCTTCATATTCATGTATTATGTGTGTATACTTGCGTGTTAAATGTATGCTTCATGCTTGTGTATTATGTACATATACTTTGTATGCTTCATGCTTCATGTATCAAGTGTATGCTATATGTTTCATGTATTCATGCTTCATGCTTCATATACTTTTGTATTATGTGTAGAAGCTTGTATATGCTTCATGCATTTTGTGTATTTATGCTTTGTGTTTTACATGTATATCACATGTACAGTTCATGCTTCACATATATTTGTGTGTGTATACTTCGCATATTCTATGTATCTATGCTTCCTACTTATGTGTGTGATTCATGCCTCGCATGTATTTAGAGGTATACTTCTTGCATTACGTATATCTATGTGTGTGCTTCAAGTCTAATAACAATTTTAAACAAGAGAAACTTGTCTCAAACATCACTAGTTACCAATTCTTGTTGTTGAGAGATATTGGGAAATACAAATACACAAACAAAATGGAACAACAAAATATCTCTTATTTCAGAGAATGCTAACATTGATAGTTGGATTGAGACAAGAATACTAACAACAATTCTCGAAGAAATTAATTTAGGATCCTCACAGTTCTAGAAGTACTCTAAGTATAATTGCTTGAGGACAAGCAATTTTGGGCGGGGTGGACTACGATGTCCCAATATTGAGACATTGTTTAAATTAAAGATTTAAACATCACAACAAACGGTGAAGTTTCTATCTAGGAATATGGTGTTTATCATATCCTTTCCATCATCAATTTGAATGATAATTGTGTATATAATTGAATGATTATGTCATGCCCCCATAATTATAATACAAATTATAAAGGACAAATATAAAATTGCAATTATCGCAAATAACATTCTAATTATAAATTAGAATGGCAATGTTAATAATATAATATAATATTAATGTGATTATTGGTTATATAATATAATATTAATATACATATAAATTAATATTAATTATATAATGTAATATTAATATGACTGTTGATATACATATAAATAAATATTAATTATATAACATAATATTAATATAATTATTAATATATAAATAAATATTATTGAATACTATATCCAATGATTATAGATACCTATAAATAAATACTATTAAATATTATATCCAATGTTGAACATCCTCAAGTAGTGGCAGGTGAAAGAGGTATCGATCCTTATAGGCAGCGGGTAAAACTTAAGGGATGCGATCTGCAAGAACAGACGTATCCCTTCTCATATTAAAGGCATCATTAAATATATAAAAAGGACAGTGGGGATAGAAAAGGCACAAAAGGAAGATGGTAGATAGAAAAGGTAATAATCGATAATGTATGGGAGTGACTCATAGATATAGGTAGTGAATATAAGTCAACAAATATGGGGTCAGCAAATATGAAGTAAGTAGGGATATAGATGGAATACATGCAGATTTGATAAGAGATATAGAGGAATAAAAATAATATTATATAAAAAGGAAACAAATATATAGGTATACAGATCACAAGGAATAAATAAATCAGCAAATCGGAAACAAATATAATATTCAAGAGAAGGAAAATGCATACAGTTCTAAGTTCTAATTGGTAGCATGAATCACAAGGAATATATAAGGAAATTTAAGAAGAAATATAATACACCATGAAGGAAGGATATCTAATAGCACAAGAAATGCCTCAGCAGTTCTGAGTTCATATGACTATGGTAGAATGTTCATATAGGATGTTGTCTAAATTTGATTAATAGGTTATGCATATCATCATCAATAATTCATGCATGTTACCATTTATATGTCACTTTCATAATGCATTGTTGATATGATTGTTTGCAACTATGAGTGTGATTAGTTTATTATGCATTAATGAGGATTCTTGTATGAATGTTATGATGAGGGAATTAAGGGCCTATAAGGAGGGGAAACAACATTGGGATCATCTTCTAAGTACACCACCCCATGGTGGATGGTTGAGGCCTGCCACATGTGGGCCAAGGGGGCATAAGAGGCCACTCTTGGGCTTAGAAGGAGAGATTTCCAGGACACCCTACTATAGTTGCACCCCAAACTCCCATCATGGTGATTAATTGAGTCATAAGAAGAAGCAAAATGGTTCTAATAAGGGGAATGGTGATAGGACGCCTCACTAGGCACCCCACCCCATATGGATAGCAAGAGGCCACATGGGGCCAAGGGGGGTGAAGCACCCACTCTTGGGCCTAGAGTAGAGGGTTTCTTGGGCACTCTATCAAACCATTTTGTCCCAAGAAGAATGAATTAGAAACCTAAAAGATTTCAATATATTTATGACATGATGTTTGTTTTCTTGTTATAGATGTTTGCAGGTACCCAATCAAGTTATAAACTTCCCCAAAACCAAGTTGATTAATTGAAATTGATATATTAGGGCAAATTTAGAGGTCTTCCAAATTTGGGGACATTACAAGGATATTCAAAATTTTAAAGACTTGAAGTTCTTTATGGATAATTATGTTTTGCATTCCAACTTTCATGCTTTGGATATGGATGTGTTGGATATTGTTCTTGGTTGTCCTTGGCTAGAATCTTTGGGAACAATGAACATAAATGTGCAAAACAAGTTCATGAAGCTTTGGTGTAGGAGGAAAAAAGTTACATTATAGGATATTACACATAATGAAGTCCAAGGGAAAGTCAAGGAAGAGAAAGTTTGACAATCTATTGAAGATTGCACAAATGAATTAGAGGACAAACAAGAGGAGCAATATGTAGAGAAAAAAGAGAAGACAAGTAATTCCCTTCATGAGCCAACAAAACAAGTGGAAAAAAATGGTGAAGAATCGGAGAAGGTCCTAGAGATAGAAAAGGGTACAATCTATAGGCATCCACATCATTGTGAGAGACAAGAATCATGAAGGAATGATAATACATGTAATTAACAACACAATTACTATGGACCTACATGGTATCAAAGGAACAACTACAACAGTCAATGGTATCATAGAAGTAACGATTATTCATGGCAACAAAGGACTTACTGTAATAAGAAATATAATCAAATGGGTGTGACAAAATATGGATCAAGGATGGGATCTAGGTAGTGTCAAACTAAAACCATTGCAAAGATCAACTATGGATGGTTGGATGATTGGTCATGGTGGCACATTTATAACGACTTGCGACAGTCATACTATTTGGCTTCTTCTCATGTTTCAAGGAAGAAACATGCTAAGGAGGGATGACATGTTATATACCTAGGGATATGATATTATAATGTATTTAGGTGGATGGAGATTTCAACATGTGGCACACATCCCTTAAGTTAGTTATATTAGGTCATGCAAACAACTTGTGTAATTAATTATATTAGGTGATGAGTAGGCTGACTTTGGGATTACCCCTCCATGATGATATTAGGAGGTGGTATATATATAGGAGGTGAATATCATTGTAAGGGAGATGTTTGGAGTATGATATTGTATTTGGGATCTCTTGGAGACATAGTAGGGAGTGGCTTCTTCCTTAAGGATTTTTGTATGGTGTTACTCTACCTTAAGGGTTTATTCTATTTCTGCATATATTGAATATTCAGGCATCTTGACTCACAAATACCTCTTGTGTTCTATGAGATCTATCTTTTGTATTATCTTATTACAATTATTATATGTGTGGATCTTATCAATTAGTCGCACCTATTCAAAGCAACAATTTGTAAATAATAAATAAATGGTATATGCTTTACAAAGCATATAATAAACATAAGGTTTCATAACTGTATATTACAACAATATATAAATGTTATAAGGGTATGACCCCTAATAACATTATGTTGTAACACTCCTCCTTAATGTTAGTAGGGGGAATCACCTATCAATTTCTATAAAAGAAAAAATGAAGTACCCTAGTAGTGTAGGTCTTCTTTGACAATGATAAACAAGGACATAAATATAAGCCAAAATGAAGAGCATGTATTTGAGACTACATGAAAGTCATCTTGTCATAATTTATAATCCTAGTGTTTTAAAAAATGATGCTTAAATGAGGTCTTATAATGATTTTATTGGGGACCAAAACTCCTCAAACCAACCTCCCCTAGGTTCATTACATAGTGTGCATAGGTCTTATATAATACAATGCTTTTACAAGTGGAAGATTTATAGAGAGAAGAATTTACAATATGCCTAAAGGACTTATATATGTAATGCTTAGAGGTCTTATGTTATGCCCATTAGGTCTTATATCCAAGGATTTACCCACATATATAATGCTTAGAGGTCTTATTTTATGCATTTTAGGTCTTACATCCATAGGGGTTGTATATAATGCCTAGAGGTCTTATGTTATGCCTTTTAGGTATCACATCTTGATGTGTCATTGTCATGCACACTCCCCCTCAATGGAAACTACTTACGACCAAGCATTGATTTGAATTTGGAGAATTTGGTACTGCACATAGGTATGATACTATACTGCATATATGATTTCTTTTCTGATTACTAGGAGATCAACCTAGTTCTTCTTGATCATAATATATCTGCCATTTGATAATTAGTCTAGTAGAACTAGAGAATAATATTAGGATGGAAAGATTTTCCTTTGAATGAAGTTCCCCCGAACTTCAAATGTGCTTTATTTCTAGAAATAGAAGTCTTTGGTAAGAGTAAATAGCTTTGGTTATCATATAATAAAGTGGGACTTGTAATAGTACCTAGATGAAAAACTCTTCTAGTAATCTCCTAAGCCACATTGATTCTTTTATAGCTACTTTTGTAGTCAGTCTTTGATTAAAGGGCTATAAATTCATGTGATAGAATCTACATCATATTTTGAAGACATGGTTTGAGGTATAAGTCCTATCAATATGATTACCAACATAGTCAGTAACACAATAATCAATAGATTTTAATTTTGATGTAGGAATTTTTAGGGTAAAATTGGGATTGTTCAATGTTTTAGTTGTTAGATGTTTGAATCCTCCTTTCACCCTTAACATTCAAGGACCTAGGGTTGAGTGGCAATGCACTATCATGCCCTAGGACACTATGAAATGTAGGGAAACTTGGATTAGGATGTTTAATTATCAATTTTCCCTCTCTTATGCTTAATTGACCATTAAAACCCTAATTTTGCAAATACGACTGTAAACGGAAGAATAATAGAAAAAGATCTTGCAGAGGGAAGTAAAATATCAAATCATAGATTACCTATTTTTGGGGCTCCAAGGTGGAAAATTTGGGGACACAGGAGCAGGCACCCAAGTCCAAGGCCCTAGTTTTTGTCGAGATCTGGAAACTCAGTCTGCAACTCTTTCTTGTTGTTCCAGAGATTTTCCCATCACAGAAATTGGAGGACTAATGAGCGGGCACCCAAGTCTAGGGTGCTATTTTTCCTTCTGTTCTACAATTCTGACACTTCAAGATGCCTTCCTGCAACTTCACTTTGTCTAGCTCCTCAACCTATAACCTACAGTCATGAAAACTTTGGGAGGGGGTTGTGGTGTTTAGAGGCTTGCCTCAGTCAAGCCCTAGAGGACACTTAAGTCTCTAAACATTGTTGTTAGATAAAGAGTGTGTGCCCTTGTGAGGCAGAGACAAAAACCAAAGGAAATGATGATGAAAACACAATATAATGTCACCTTGTAGTGAAGATCTCATGGGAGGAAGACACCCTTCATTCTATGATGAAATGGATGCTCAAATATGCAAACACAAACACATAGACAACACAATTCTGCTCTTGCAACATAATGAAAGCCTTGAATCACCTTGAGAATGCCTAGAGTTTACAATGATCATCTAGTTTAAAAATGAATGCCTAAACATGCTTTTACATGCAACTACAAACACTCCCGCTAAGATTTCATAAATTCAAACTTACCGTGCCGGCATAGGACCCAAATAATGGTCACAAGCTGACACCCAAAAATTGGGACTGCCCCAAAATAGGGCAGGACTAGGGCACGGGTGCCCAAGTCCTCTCCCCTATTTTGGGTAGGGTCAAGCTCAAGGGGTCCTCCTAGGTCCCATTTGTCATGTTACCTAGGGCTCATTCCATCGGGATGCCAAATTATGAAGTGAGATGTCCTAAATGCATGCAAAAGACCCGAGAGCTAAACCTTATGAGGGAAAATCTCCCAAGGGGATATTTTCCAATGTTACATTTAGCCCCCACTTTAATGTATGTATAAACTCAAGGCTAATACATGTATTAAAGTATAATCACAAACACAGTAAACACACCAAGCACAGAGAAGACACACCAATCACATAGAAGACAGTAACAGACACGCAAAACATAGAGAAGATAGTTATAGTCACATAGAACACAGAGAAGATAGTAAATGCATAGAAGACACATTAATGCATGGAAGACAGAGATGATATCTTTTCTTTTCTTTTTTTTCTCATATATATGAAATGCAGATGCAAGTACTAGAAGGTAAACAAACCTCCCATAATGTAGGAAGCACTCAATGTGCTAGTCTTTATACTGCATATATGGGGCAACACACACGCAAGACATGTAAAACCTCCCAAAATGTAGGATGCACTCATCGAGCAAGTCTTTAGATTGCATATGAGGCAACAAACATGCCAAACAAAGCAAGCACACCAAAACACACACACTTGAAGACATGGAGAAAACACAGTAGACAAGTGATGGAGTGTACCTATTTCTAGGTCCAACACCATCTTAGGCACATTACAGGTAGACACCAATGATTAGGCTTTGCCACAACAATCACCAAAGACATGCTTAAGGGTTGAGTTAGTCACAGAATCGCTCCCTGCCTCCGCAGAGGACTTTTGAAAATGACAGAATGATGCAATCTACTCTAAGAAATACACCATCCATGCCTCCGAAGAAGGCTTAAGATAAAAAAGGATATACTTGATATCCCACCTCCATAGAGGGCTTACATGATTGATTGATTGCAAACAAACTGAAGATACAGGAAGCACTCATCGAGCTAGTCTTTAAACTGTACCTGAGGACAAGCACATTGCTAACATCTACAATAGAAACCTTACCTTATATATGCCCCCACCTTAAGGTGGTTGATATCATGCATTGATATCAAGCACATTAAGGTAGGAAGAAAACACATAAGGGAACACTGACTTTTGCAAAGCCCATGCCCCCCAGAGGTGACATGTACTTTATGATCGCCAAATGTTCCCACAAACACATCCCTATAAGAAACATGTTAGTGTCTACAAAATCATGATAAACAATAACATCAATGTAAATGATTAACCACACAAAGAGCCAAGTTTATACAATGAACATCCTTGTAAGAAACACGTTAGTGTCTACAAAATCATGATAAACAATAACATCAATTCAAATGATTAACCACACAAAGAGCCAAGGTTATACAACAAATTCAGAGTTTGAGGATAACCATAGGGCTATATCACGAAGCTCTCTGAATCAAGTACCACCAAGGCTAGATTCAAAGACAAACAAAGGTGCATAGAGCAGCAGTATTGTTAAGGTTTGTAAATGCGATAGAAACATCATCAAATTCACTATGTGGAAAGCACGAGTGCTTCCACTAGCCAAGCGTTAGATAAAATATACAACCCCATCATCATATTAGGAACTAAGTCCATTTTTTGATTGCTCTTGAAAGGGAAACTAGGTCTGCATCAATATAAATGTTTGTCATCATCCCCCTGCTAGATGGAAACACTAGAGGAAGGGAAACAATAAATAAGAGAGGAGAAACAAATGTCTTAGGGATAGTCACATAGGAGGGTGCCCCCAAGTCACCAACCACAAACGCTATGTCCTTAAGACACAACACACAACAATGAAATCAGAGAGAGAGGCAATATAGAAGAATGATGATACAAATAGAAGAAGGTCACAACAGAGGCAGTCTCCTAGTATCTTGGACCTTACGGGAGAATCAGGGGTCATCCCAGGAGGCCTAAACAACACATAACATATCATGGGGGAAGTACATCACAAGAGAGATAAAGGGTTAGAGATACTTACTTGTAGGGCCTTGCTGGGCTAGTTGTTATCACGAATCTTGATCTTTATCTTAATGGTTAATGTGTTATCACTTCTTTCCTCTTCCGTATGTTCATGAGTTTGCAATGGTGGCCATGTAGGAAAGGTTTCTCTTAATGATGGTTGAGAGGGGATGTTTCCATTATCTGTGTCAACTATAGGAGCATTTAAAATGCCATTTAAATGAGCTTGTGGAGGCATCCGAAAGATACGTATTTCAGTCCCTATATAGGGTGTTGGAATGGCCTGAGTCAGAGGGATAGCTTGTTCTTCCACAGCATGTAGGATTTCATTGATTTCCAAAGTATGTGATGGTTCATGATCTATTTTCTTGTTTAGAATATAATTGAGAAGTTCTTGAACATCAAGTGGCAAATTATCATTAGATTTAAGAAAATGGTCGCAAAGAGAATATGCATCATCCAAAGATTCATCTTGATTAGGGAGAGTGTGAAGGGATGGTAGAGTAGTGTGGAGAAATGTATCAATGATATCTTTTTCTTATGCCAATATATCCTCACAAAGTGGGGTTATGTTGGGACAAGTCTTTTTGTTTGATAGATCACCCGTTGCTATTTCATTCTCATAGGTCTTAGAAAGGATTTGCATTATATCATCATGAAACAAAGGGGGAGTGGGAGTAAAGTTGTCACCACTACTTTCCCCATGATTGTTTTCAGCTATAAAACTTTTTATATTCTCCATGATTGAAGGAAAAACATCCACAGTCTCAAGAAAGTTATCAAAATGGGCTATTGATCAAAGAATATCAAATGTAGCACTATTGGTTATATCAATGCCATAGATGCATGTAATTTGATGCAAGACTTGAGGATATTTGTCAGTGAATTTGCAAAAATTATCATAGTTCATAATGTACTCATATAAGTCTTCTAAAGATGTACCCTTAGGAGAATCCATGAATGCAAAATATATGCAAAAATGCTTGATTTTTGTACTTTTTTCAATGCAAATGAATGAAACAAAGGGTGTTGTAAGGATTTTGATCAAGGGAATAAAATTATATGTCTGATATTAGTCTAAAATAGAAATAAGATCCTTCACAACACACTCTTGATGCGAATCTAAGATAATGCCAAGTCAAAATATAGCAAAAATATGTCTAAATATGCACTTTTTTCAATAAATTTTGATGCAAAAGAGCATGACAAAGGGTGTTGTGAGGAAAATAATGATGGAAATAAAATTATATCAGTAATAACAGCCACTTAGTGATAAGATATCTGTCACAACACACATTTAGTGCCACTTAAGGTCAAACCCTAGTGAAAATATAGCAAAAATAGGCTATTTTTCACGGTTTTTCAATTCCAAGACCTAGCAAAATGGGTGTTGTAATAAATTTCAGGAGGTGAAGTAAATAAAATAAATTATATTAGTCACCTCAATCCATAAAATTTATCACAACACACTTAGAGTGCAAACTAGGCCAAACCCTAGGGCAAAAATAACAAAAATGTGTAGTTTTTCACCAAATTTTCAATACAAGAGCCCGTTATAATGTTGTTGTGAAGATTTTTAGGAGGGGAAGAAAATGATTACTCTGATAATAGACAATTAATGTAAAAATACCCTTCACAACATGCCCATGGTGCAAGTTTATAGAGAGTCGATAAGGCTAAATTTAGTGAAAATTGATGTTTTTCAAGCCCTAGGTTTGAGATATTGACACAAAATGCTATATGAATGCTTTGAAGTCTGATTTATAATGAAAATGAAATATCCTCAGATCTGAAAACTAATTTCGAGCCTTAATATGCAAAATGCCAGTGCAAATCTAATGAAAATGCATGAAAATTGCTAGTTTTTGTTGAAATTTTCTATGGAAAAATGCAAAAATTTTAAATCTAAATGCAAATTTACACTGAAATGCAAGAATACAGATAAATTCTAATTTTAATGAGCCTATAAATTAGTATAAAAATCTGAAAGAAGATTTTGCCTACTAACCCTAGATTTTGGAATTACTAGGTTTAATGAAAATTGTCAAAATGTCTACAAAACCTTAGCAATTAAATGATGAAAATGCAATGCAAATTTCTGAATCTTTGTATTTTTCTGTAGTTCATATCAGATCTGATGCAAAAATCATGAATTAGGGAAATTTAGAAAGAATTGATGCAATTTAGTAATTTATATGAAAATGTAAGCTAGGGTTTTCAAATTTTTGCAAATTTTTCAATTTTTTTTGTAATTTTCTCAATGCAATAAGATGAAAGAATATATGAATGAATGAAATAAATCTAGATATGAAGACACACACTCAGTAAGTTGCAATTTAAGTCAAAAAACACAGGTTCACCAAAATGTTTAGGGTAAAATTGGGATTGTTCAATGTTTTAGTTGTTAGATGTTTGAATCCTCCTTTCACCCTTAACATTCAAGGACCTAGGGTTGAGTGGCAATCCACTATCATACCCTAGGTCACTATGAAATGTAGAGAAACTTGGATTGGGATGTTTAATTATGAATTTTCCTTCTCTTATTCTTAATTGACCATTAAAACCCTAATTTCACAAATACGATTGTAAACACAAGAATAACAGAGAAAGCTCTTATGGAGGGAAGTAAAATATCAAATCATAGAGTACCTATTTTTGGGGCTCCAAGGCAGAAAAGTTAGGGACACAGAAGTGGCACCCAAGTCCAAGGCCCTAGTTTTTGTCGAGATCTGTAAACTCAGTCTGTAACTCTTTCCTGTTGTTCTAGAGATTTTCCCGTCACAAAAATTGGAGGACTAATGAGCAGGCGCCCAAGTCCAGGTGCTATTTTTCCTTCTGTTCTGCAATTATGACACTTCAAGATGCCTTCCTGCAACTTCACTTTGTCCATCTCCTCAACCTGTAACCTTCAATTGTGAAAACTTTGGGAGGGGGCTGTGGTGTTTAGAGGCTTGCCTCAGTCAAGCCCCGAAGGACACTTAAGTCTTCAAACACCGTTGTCAAATAGAGAGTGTGTGCCCTTGTGAGGCAGAGGCAAAAACCAAAGGAAATGATTATGAAAACATAATATAATGTCACCTTGTAGTGAAGATCTCATGGGAGGAAGATGCCCTTCATTCCATGATGAAATGGATGCTCAAATTTGTAAACACAAACACATAGACAACACAATTCTTCTCTTGCAACACAACGAAAGCCTTGAATCACCTTAAGAATGCCTAGAGTTCACAATGATTATCTAGTTTACAAATGAATGCCTAAACATGCTTTTATATGCAACTCCAAACACTCCCACCAAGATTTCATAAATTCAAACTTATCGTGTTAGCATAGGACCCAAATAACGGTCACAAGCCGACACCCAAAAATTGGGACTGCCCCAAAATAGGGCGGGACTAGGGCGCAGGCGCCCAAGTCCTCCCCCCTATTTTGGGTAGGGTCAAGCTCAAGGGGTCCTCCTAGGTCCCATTTGTCATGTTACCTAGGGCTCATTCCATCGGGATGCCAAATTATGAAGTAAGATGTCCTTAATGCATGCAAAAGACCCGGGAGCTAAACCTTATGAGGGAAAAGCCCCCAAGGGGACATTTTCTGACATTACAAGGAATAATAAAAGTCCATAATTAATTTAATAAGTCAACATATAATATGCTATGACAATACTTTAAAAAATGATTTTACGATCTTATAAAGGAGATAATATGGGATTTTCTTTAGAATAAGTATGTATAATTTCCCATGTTTCTATAGGGAAAAAAATAGTCATCCTACTAAACATATAGTAATGATCCATAATTTTTTTAAAGCAACAGGTGAGCTATCCTTTATAGGCTTTCTCCCCACACAACTTATTAGGGTGATAACCACCCATTACAAGTAGGTGCTCTTATACCCAAGAAATTTAGAGTTTTTAGAGTAATACCGACCTCCTTATGAAAAAAACCTATGTACTATATCAAAATGTCATCTTCTTGGATGTCTTTACCTATTTAGACATACCTTTTTAGATCATAGTATTGTCTCTCAATGGACCTCTCTTCTTCATGACATATAGGATAAAATTGCTTTTTGATTATAACAATATTCAAATAACTACTATCAAATATTGTCAATCCCTAGCCATACAAACTCATCCAAGGTTTTTATCAAATTATTTCATATACAAGATAATTATATGAAATTGGAGCCTTTACATATGACAATATCTTATATGCATGAAAATGCAAATTATATAACATTTCTTATTTTTATAGGTGATGATTCTCTTGAACATCCAATACAAAACATCCTCTATGGTTATAATAGAAATAATAATAAAATTATGTTTTTAGGTGTTGTTTACATCTTTTAAAAAGCATAAAAAATATCAAGAATTTATCAACTATTATAATAGTATATATCTCTAAAGTTAGTTTCAATATATATAAATGTTCAAACATAGAGCATGATAGAGTCTGGCTTATTTAGCTTTAGTAGCTCATAAGATGATGCAAGAGCATCTATGGTCAATGGCAATCTTGCATCACCAAAAATATTGTTATTTTAATTTAGTTTATTTTCAATAAGGTTTATGGGCTTGGGAAATAATATTAATATTTGCAACAAATGTATTTTCTTGGGATATATTAATAAATACAAATTTTGATGTAAAATATCTTGGTAATTTGTAAATTCCTCCTTTAGTGGGGAGAATCTTTCCTAGGCATCCACTTGGAGATGTGCATTAATTTGTATTTTGGTGGGGTTGATTTGGTGGAAGATTCTGTCACAAGTGGGTCAACAACTCTTATTTTTATTTCCAAAATTGTAACCTCTAAGAAGAGTTTGGATTTCCAAGAGGTGGTTCTAGTTTATGGTTTTAGTGAAACCATGTGGGCCACAAGCATTACATGTTGTTGCATGTCTGGGTCGTAATTATGAAACCTAGTCTTGGTAAAATGGGAATAACTTTCTAATTTATTATTGAAATTAAGAAATTCAAAATGTTCTAGAAAGATGAGAAGGAATCACACAAAACCCAGAAACCATTTTAGAAAATTTAGAAAAATGAGGGAGCGGTGAGAGGAATAAGTGACGGGTGTTTTTAGAGATGGGGAGAAGAAAATTGCTATAGGCCCAGATGTTGGGGAAGGAATCCAGAGGTGGAGAAACTTAGTTGTTGCATGTGTTGGATGTGTAATTCTCAAAATATCATAAGCTTCCTTATTTTGTAATGCATTTTCAGATTTGAATAAAATATAAGCTGCAGATTTCTCTTCCATTTTCTGCTATTCACTTTATTTGCAACCTTCTTGCATAGGCTATTGTGTAGGTTTGTGTTAAAGATTTAAAAGGGAGAGTATCCCTCTTCATCAGTGGTATCAGAGTGGGTGTTTGCAAGTATGGATAAGTTTCTACTTCATCATAAGAGATGTTAGGTTATGCTCATTGAAGTTAGTCCTTCAACATTCATAGCTCTAATGATCAAAGGATTTCCATTTATGGCATTTTTTATGTATGTGCTAGGCCTTTCCAATGCCATCTTACCATAGTCCTATAATCCTTGGGACTATACTTATCAGATAAGCTAACCAAAGGGAGCTAAGAAACCCAAACAACTCGATCCTAACTATTGCTACTAGATCTAAATGACCTAGGAAAGCTAGAAATTCAATCATAAGAATGGCACAATTTTTTTGAAGTGTCCATGTGCTTAGTATTAAGTCAAGTTATTCTAATTAAACCACTAGATATACCAATTTAAATACTTGTTAAGAACACTATTCTTTTTAATTATAATTATAAATAGAAAAATGAAAAAGATGGCTAATCAAACGTTTAACAAAAAATATTCCAAGGAGGTGATGATGAATTAGATTGAGGGGATCTCTAATTTCTTGTCATTGGAGAATACAAGGTTTAATGTTACCTTCTAGAAGGTTAGACAATAAGCTCTACCTTCATATGGAAAAGGGAATTCCATTAAGTCATAACTCCAATTATTTCATCAAGTTGCTTCTAAACATCATATTGTCTATGGTCATAGCAAGAATCATTATGTATATTTAAAAAGAGAAGTACAAAAACTTGTTTTAGGTTTCTTTCCTTGAGAGAAGAGATTACAAAATTTGTATTTTTGTATAATATGGTATACATATGCATGGTTTGGTATTAAAAATTTCTTGAAAGTGAGTCAGTTGGAGGTGATAAAAAGTATTTGATTTCAACTTTGAGCTATATAAGCATGTGAAATGATTGTGGGGCACAATGAAGAGCACTCATAAAAGTGTTTCTAAGTTAAAATCCCCCTCAATGCCATAATTCATTCATTAAAATTCTAATGAAAATGAAGTGAGCGATTCAAGGATATTTTGAAAGACAACCCTAGGTAACTTAAGAATGATGAAGCTAAACCCATGCCACATGAATTATCAACCAACAAAATTTAAAAAAATATATAATATAATATAATATGACCCAAATATGTCATGTCTACAGCAAGGTTGATGATATTAATTGCATATCACATTATAATTAAACTCTTCCATACAAATAAGAGAAATATGTATAAAAATCTTAAACATCCTTTTTCTAAATTACTTCCAAACCCTACTAAATACTTTTTTAATTGGATTAGATAATAAAATATGAAAAAAAATTAAATATATCCATAAACATTATGTAAGAATATGATCATTAAGCTTTAAATAATTACATCATAGTATGAATAG
This sequence comes from Cunninghamia lanceolata, assembly GCA_027924645.1. NCBI lineage: Eukaryota > Viridiplantae > Streptophyta > Pinopsida > Cupressales > Cupressaceae > Cunninghamia > Cunninghamia lanceolata. The sequence goes on along the minus strand of BSBN01000716.1, from coordinate 1,784,811 downwards.
TCCTGGCATGTTAGAAACTTAGTAGAGAGTGATATCTTGAGAGGATGACCTTTCATTGCCTTTTTAATAGGTCAACAAACTTGTGTGAAGACACATATCACTACCCACTCTCCTTCTCTCACCCTCATCCCAAGGATGGACGATGCAAATTAATTTCATAGTATAATAGGTAGCTTCTATTTTTCACAACTTATACCACAATCCTCCATATTGCAATTTGATTTTGAAGTCAAAGAGCATAGAGAATTATTCTATGTTTATGACCTAGAAATGTTGGCTTTTATTCATGCTCATTAAAATAAAGCATTGTGGTAAAATGTTATACAAATACCCCACCAAAGATTGAAATTACTTATCGAGAAGGATTTGAACACATCATGAAGCATCATGATAGGGAGAGAATTGGATCTTTATTTTTTGGCATGAACTTTATGTTATAAAACCCTATTGACTAGCTAGCTTAGTTTGTCAATCAATTAAGTTTTATTATACATTGAAGAAATGACTAGCTTTTGCAGTGTTCCTAAGATCTAGTTGCTATTGGCAATAAAATTATAGATGATTTTTAAGTTGTGTTAGTAGTCTTACATAGCTCATAAGGTATCATCATGGACTAATGCTTCAACTATAAGTAGATATATAGTGATGACAATGATATGATGTGAGATGGGTTAAACCAATTAACACTATGCATGTGGATATGAAAAAGGTGGTCCTTATGAATTTATTCTATGCATTCAATCTCTCCATTGTCTCCACCTATCAATCATGTGCCTACATATCACTCTTAGTAGGATCCACTAGCTCTAAAAATGAACGATGAAACATGAAAATAATTTAACATTTTTATTAGTCCTATCTTTTTATCCTTTAGTAAAGGATATGACTCTCCTTTTATAGATGATATGACTCTCTATAAAAAAACTATGAACTTCCTTATATAATGACTTTACTTAAAGGATGTAAAACTTTCATTAAGGATGCGACTTATCTATTTTTCCTTTGACTGTTTCAAAATGAAAACCTTTTTGACTTTTATAAGGACTTAGACTATTAAGAATTTATTATAACTTCCTTTGCATAAAGACTTTAAATTAGAGTAGAGCATTTGAAATAATATGAAGCTCAATTAATAAGACATCATCCCTAAATGTGGGTTACACTTTAGGCTAATACTCCATAAAATAAAGTTAAGCTCTTCCTAGGGCACATATTATATGGAAAAAAGTTGGTTAAAGATCTAATAAAAAAGACAATAAATTGAACCAAAGATATGCTCACACTACACACAAAATGAAGAAACCATCTATCATTTATTTATCTAATTTTTGACAACCATTTAAAACCATGTGGAAACACACTTAATCTATGTGGGAAAAGGGAAACAAAGGTCATAACTTATGACTATTTCTCTCACGTTAAATGTCACACCTTTTGACTTTATAAAGGACATTGATCTATTAAAAGAAGCACAAATTGTTGTAGAATAGGCACTTAAAGGTTTTATGATAATGTAATCTTGTTATAATGGAATAATTTTGAATTAATTAGATTATGAAACACAATTCTCAAAAATAAACATCATACATCACCTAACAATCAAATACTTGGCAACCACAATCCTATGTTGTATGAATATATGTTAGAAAAAAATTAGTATGAAAATTCTCTCAGATATCACTTGTAAAAAAATGATTAGAATTTCCTAACTTGGCTCTGATGAATTGATTTTAAAACAATAGAAAAGGAACAACAGATGTACTACACAAATAGCCTTGCACATGTGTTGATTGAGCATAAGAGGTTTCCCATCAAGTTCTACATGTCTTCTAGTATAACATGTAAAAATGATTAGTATAGCCTAACCTTCTCTAATACCATGTTAGAAACTGGGATCTTAGGATAGTAATCATTACAAATAAAATATAAAATAAATAAACTAAGAATTATAGAAGCATAGATACATGGGAAAAACCCTTCCAAGTAAAAAAACCCATAAAGCATCATTTCATCATAAAACACTTCCAAAAAATAGTCTATTAAAAAATAGATTGAACCTAGTGAACTCCTCTACTTGCTTCCACATGGTCAATAATACCTCGTGCATAGTGATATAATTCACTATAAATCTCTAGATCCCCTTACCTCTCAATTATAGAGAACCTCCTTAAATATAGGAGAAGGGGTGGAAAATACCTAAAGGGGTATTAGTCAAACCTATTCAAAGCAACCATTTGTAAATAATTAATAATCTAATGGTTATTAGATTATTAATTATTAAATGACATTTGCTTTATAAATCATATAATAAACATAATATTTCATAACCTTATATTAGAGCAATATATAAATGTTGTGGGGGTATGACCCCTGATAACATTATGTTCTAACAAGCTACCTACAACACTAGCACAATGCACATTATACATATCCTCCAAATCACCATCTAACATAGGACATTGATCCAATGAAAGATTAGTTCCAATAGATAAAGGAATAATCATTGGTTTACAATAGTGCATAGAAAACCACTGTGAAATAATGTCAACATACTTACTCTAACTAAGCCAAATCTTTTTGTGAACTTAGTCCTTGTTGATTTTCATTTCCAAAATGAATTTTGTTGCCCCTAAATCCTTCATGTCAAATGCACCAAAAAGCTATATTTGAATCTCCCTAATCATCCCATTGTTGTTACCAATGAACAATATGTTATCAACATACAAGATAAAATTTAGCAACTGATCATTAATAAATTTAACATAAACATAATGATCTTTTTTTTAACAAAAGGCATTGAAATTTTAATACCACATTTGAATCAATAGTTTCAAACCATACAATAACCGTTTTAACCTACAAACTAGAATTTATTTCCCTTTTACCACAAATCCATCAAGCTATCACATGAAAATTTCCTCTTCAAGATCCCCATGCAAGAAAGTAGTTTTAACATCTATTTGTTGTACTTCAAAATCACAACTAGCAACAATAGAAATCAAGAATCTAATGAAAGACAATTAGTGACAAGAGAGAAAATTTCATCAAAATCAACTCAATATTTCTCAAAGTATCCCTTTGACACTAGTTTGGTCTTATACCTTTCCAACTTACCATCTACTCTAAATTTATTTTTAAACACCCACTTGAAATCAATGGGCTTCCTACCCTTGGGCAAACTCACTAGATCCCAAGTGTCACATTTCTCAAGTGCCATCATCTCCTCCTACATTGTATCATTCTAAGACTCATATTCCTTTGAAGAGAGATCCTTCCTAACATATCTAGGTTCATCATTAGTACAAGATGAAATTGTAAATACACAATAGAAATCTAGTGGTCTATATCTGTCAGTTGGGTTCTATTATGTCATGGATATTATCAAGGGTGGAGTAAGGGATTATGTATATTCCTTTGCATTCTTAACCTTGCTCATAACTCTCACTTGAACCCTCTTCTTCCTCTCCACCATCAAATCCATATTTTTGTTCTTCAACATGTGCATATTCTTGCTTCTCAATCTTAGTCTCAAAATGTATTGTTTTCCTTTCTTTTTCCTTTAACTGGCCTAGATTAGAAAATACTCTAAGTTCCCTAAAAAACACATCCTTCAAATACATCATTTTTAAGGTTATAGAATTTGAAAGCATGTAACCCTTAACATTCTCACTATATCTAACAAATTTCTAAGCTTTGGGATCTAACTCAGATTACTTTTCTCTAGGCACATGAACAAAAGCCTCACAACCAAATACCCTTAAATGTGAAACAAAGGGTTTCTTACCTATTCACACCTCATAAAGAGTTTTATGAACAACATACAAAAAAGGAGATATATTAATCAATTAGCAACTAGTACTCAACCTCAACCCAAAAGCATTGATCCAACTATGTATTGCTCATCATACTTTTGGCTCTTTCCATCAAGCTTTAGTCTTTTCTCTCTGCAACTCCATTATGTTGTGGTGTATATGTAGTAGTATTTTTCCTTACAATACTTGCATGTCTATAGAAATCATCAAATTCATTAGACCAATATTCACCTCCATTATCATATCTTAACACCTTTATTTCTAACTATTTCTCAAGAAGTGCCTTAAAATCCTTAAACTCAGAGAAAACTTTATATTTAGATCTAAGAAAATAAACCCAAGTGTAACTTGAGTAATCATCTATAAATGAAACATAATGTCATGATTTACCAATATAACCAACATGCACTAGACCAAACACATCTAAGTGAATAACTTATAAAACATGTTTTACTCTAGTACTTCTCACAAGAAAAGAAACTCTATTATGCTTTCCAAGCATTGTGCTCATAGAAATCAAACTCATTAGAATTATAAAAAATTATCAACCATATTTTTATTAATAATGGTCTGAAGATCTTTTTCACCAATATGGACCAAACATGATGCCACAACATACATGCATTTTTAGAAGTGCCAATTACATCAGCAGAATTATAAAATATGGAAGCATCAAGCTTAAGCAAAGTCCCACATTGTGAGTCATTGGTGATCACCAAGTTTTCTCTACCCAACCTACAACTAGACTTATCAAATGTCACATGCACTCTAGAATCACTCAATTTGATACACAAAGAAGATTGTTTGCAAGTCTTAGAACATGCAAACAACCATTAAGATGTTCACTCTCCCATCACTAAAATACAATTGTCCCTCCCCATGGAGGAGGATTCTCATTCCATCCATGCACAAAAGTAGGAAGGTCTTCAAGCATAATCCACTGTGTCTCAAACTTGGAGAAGATCACCTCCCAAATTTCCCTGACAAAGCTATAGTGAAAAACAAATGGTTAACATTTTATTCATTAATACAACACAAAGGGCATCTATTAGGCAAATAGAAACCACATTTAATAAGATTATTCTAAGTAAGAATTCTATTGTGATTATCTATCCACCAAAAGAAATTAATATTGGGGATGAGTCTATGATTCCAAAGAATTCTCCAATCAAAAAGATCATTAGGAAGATTGGAAATCATTGTGTAAGTAGAGGTCATAGTGTAATTCCCAAAGGAATGAGGAGTGTAGCTAGCTTCATCCTCTCTTTTGGGATATAAAAAGTTAAAACCATAAAGATAAGCTTGGAAATCAGCAATGATATCTTAAACCCCATTCATCTGAGCCAAAAGATCTTGAAAATTCTTCCACTTGAAAGTATGACCTTGAGGAACATCATAACCTTGAAGAACAATCCCTAACATTCTTGACAGGGGCTGCATTCATCTTGAGAATTTCTAGTGTGTGGACAGGGGGGAAATGTTCAACCAGGAATCCTTCCAAAACTTTATTCTTCTACCATTCCCCACCCTCCACCTAATACCCACTCTAATAATTCCTTTGGTTTTCACCATGTTGTTCTAAATCACAAAACTAGCAAGGAGGCTAGGTTCATTAAGAAAGCAAATAAGATCTTATTTTGAATATATTTAGCCTTGATCATGGAAGACCAATCCTTATCTCCATTTATAAGATTCCATCCTATCTTGGCCATAAGGGATTTGTTAAACTGTTGAATACTTCTGATACCCAAATCACCATTCCTTTTGCTTCTACAAACCTTCTTCCAAATAACCAAAGCCAACCTTTTCTTTTCCTCCATTACAGTCCAAAGAAACTTCTTCTAGATCTACTCAATTCTTTCAGTCATATTTCTAGGAATATTGAAAAGAGAGATAATAAACTGGAGTATTTTGCAAAGAGGCCTTCAAAAGTTGATATTTCCCAGCTTGACTCAAAGTCTTTCCTTTCCAACCAACCATTTTTTTCTAGATTCTCTTGATAATGCTATACTAGAAATTATTAGTGATTTTATTAGTAGTGAGAGATAGACCAAGATAAATAGCAGAGATATTTGTTGTAGCACAACCAAGGATCCTAACAATCTTCTACTGAAGAGGTTCTTTTGTATTGAAGAAATAAAGAACACTATGAACTCATAGTTGATATACTAGCTTGAAACTTTAACATATTGATTAAGAAGTTGTTTCCAAATATTAGCTTCTATAGTTGAGGAGGCACCGAAAAGGATTGTATCATCAACAAATTGCTAGTGAGGAGGAAGAGAAGAAGCAAATTTAATACCTACAAGATTTTGGGCAACAATAAACTTAGAAATGTTTCTTCCAAGAAATTTTGCCATTAGGATAAAAAGGTAAGGGGAAATAGGATCCCCTTGTCTCAAAACTTGATCACTATTAAAAAATCCCCTCGAAATACCATTCACAAAAACATAATATTTGGGAGTAGAAACACATTCTTGAATAATTTGAAGAATTTTGCCTTTGAACCCAAATTTTTGAAGAACAATAAATAGAAAATAGTAAACCTGGTCATAAGCCTTAGAAATATCTAGGTTAAGAGCCATACCAACCTTCTTATTATTATCCAGAGAATGAGGAATTTCATGAGTAGCAAAGGCAATATCCAAAATTTGTTGATCAGGAACAAAACCTTTTTTATGGTGAGAAATTAGTTGATGAAGAATAGGTTTAATCTTGAACACAATGAGATTAGAGCAAACTTTGTAAATAGTATTGCAAATGCTGATAAGCTTGAAGTCATTCATGGAAAGAACATCACCTTTTTTAGGCACAAGGACAATAAATGTATTATTGAATTTCTTAAAAAGTTTAGCAGACCTGAAAAATCTCTAGCAGCAACAGTAATATCAGCTCCCACAATGTCCTATAACTCTTGGAAAAAAGAAGGGGGGAAACCATCAGGGCCAGGGGCCTTATAAGCCCTAAAAGAGAAAATAATAGCTCTTACTTCTTCTCTAGTAATGTTTTTAACCATATCTTCATTGTTGGCCTTAGTAAGAATAGAAGGGATAACCTCCAACATACTGCTAAGAATAGTAGAGTTATATTGCTGCTCCTAAAGGATATCTTTGAAATAATTAGTGGCAGCATTAGATTTGATATTCAAAAGTAATAATATTGCCATCCCTATCCTCTAGCCTAGAGATAGTGTTCCTTTCCCTATGTTTCAAGGTTGACTAGTGAAAAAATTTACTGTTCATATCACCCTCAGTAAGCCATTGAATGTGAGATTTTTGTTTCTAGAAAATTTCTTCCCTTAACAAAAGTCAGTGCCATTCTTCTCTAAGATTTTTGTCCTGCTAACAGTTATCCAAATCATGATTACCCTAAGCCATTTTCTCCTGAATTTTTTAAAGCTTCATCAAAATTTGTTCCTTTTGTTTGAACACATTCCCAAAGGTAAGCTTATTCCTTTTGTTTGAACACATTACCAATTTTCTAGAAGATCCCTAAAATTTGGATGAGATGCCCACATAATTTTATACCTAAAAGGGTAAGAGCCTTTCCTTCTCTGAGTTATCCAATCCAAAAGAATAGGATTATGATATGAACCTACTCTAGGAAGAGCAGAGAGGTGAAGGTTGGCTAAAATATTCCAAGAGTTGGAAACAAGCACTCTATCCAAATTAACTTATATAAGGTTACTCTCCATCCTTCTATTGGACTAAGTAAAGGCATTTCCAGTTAGATCCACATCTATAAGTCCAGTTTTAGTCAAAACATTAACCAAATTGTAGTGCCCCCTCATTTTTGGCTTGTGATAGTGGTAGTTTTTCTTTGCTCTTTATCAATCTAAGACAATTGTTAGTCTTTCATTGCATTTATACAATTCTGAGACACTTGGTTTAGTAGGTTATGGTTTATGTTTACTTTGATTTTGATGGACTATGTTCGACTGATATAGTTAGACGTGTGTTATGAGTTTATGATGACATTATTGTTACTTCAGTTATGATGGGTTGGACATGCTTAGTAATGGATTAATATTTGCATGTTTTAGTAGATCCGTTGATATATTTTTCCAAATGCAGTGGTTATAATCTTGTTCAAGAGAAGGGACGGTGTAGTACTACTCACTTCGAGCACCCTACTACACCACGATTCTCTGACTCTCTATGTGTAGACATGTATGTATTTGATCGGATATAACCAATTGTTTAGATGCAGGATGCAGGTACCGAACCTTGACTCCACATGATATAGTAGGTTTGAGCAGGTTCTTGCACCAATGGGTATCAGTGATGGGAGATAACGCGAGGTCTGTTCCACTAGGTTAGTCCTTGTCTTCTGTTGTGGTCTTGAGTCATGTTGTGATGCTTGGTCCTTGCCTTGTAGGTTTGGTAATCTTGTGTTGTGGTGTTTAGTCGAGTTGTGTTAATAATGCTCATGTGTGGTGGGAAAATACTTTAATGATCTATTATTAACTAATAATGATTCTATTATGTTTATTGGATAATATTTGTTTTGGCTTAGAACTTGGATTGACACCTTAGTTAAATTTTAAAATTGACTAGAATTAATTATTTGCTACCCAAGAGTATTTATGTCATAAGTTGTAGTTACGGGTAATTAGTATATAATTGGTTACAGAATAATTTGTGATATGTGAAATTAATGCCTTGAGTTGTCAATTTTGAAATTGGAAGATTTGGGATCTCTTTTAATAGCAAATTTTTGAATTTCTCGGAGGAGTGGGATGTTGGGTAACGGATGCATGTCTGCATTAATGTAATGAGCTAAACCATTTTTATATGGGGTAAATTTTGTTCTGAGGGGGAGTTGGAAAAGAGAAATGAGATTTTGGGGAGAAGAATAGAGAATTGGTTGCAGGAATTGGAGGAATTTTGAGGAGGCATTGAAATTTGGGTATGTGATTTGTCTCTCTCTATAAAAATTTACAATTGTTGTAATTTGTAAGTTAAATTTTAATACAACATGTTCCGTGTGTGTAATTTGCATGTCCTGTAGATTGGAATTTAAATATTTCTATGGCTTGTATCATCTTGTACCTGTGTAGTTGAATGTTGGTCCAACCTCTGTAGAGTTTTTCAAGATGTTATTCTTCTAGTTTAACCCATGTCGTAATCCTTCTTGTAATCATGAGCCCAATCATCTGTAACCCGTCAAAGTGATCTCAACCATAAGAAATAGATGATCCATGTTAATCCATTATCAATCTCTTGCCCCATTCATTCTTGCATGTTTATCTCTCTGACAGAAGGGAAATATCCAGTAGGAAAGAGTATCCATTCTGCACATCAATTTACCTCTCTCTGCTAACAAATTGCTACTGCCCTTATTCAGTGGCAACTTGAATAAGTTGATTGCATCTGAGACTATTGTAAATGCTCCACCATTCTTCAGAAGGCCCTTGCATAGAATACAATACCTTGCTTTTATCTATGTAACCCTTGAGGAAGATCTTGTGCCTCCAACACTGCATTGTCTGAATTTGTTCCATTCAACACTACCTCCACTGGAGAAATTACCTTGCAATCATGTCTTGGAAATTCGTGTGAAGTTTCTTTTGCAATGTCTTCTTATCTGCAATAAAAATTCCTTAATGGCTGAGAGACAATTGTTTAAATCATCATTTGTTTAAGAAATAAAACACAGCTTGAAGCTTATAGAAGATTAATTATGTTTGATCACTTAGGAATTTATATTGTTTTAGGCTTTGTTATTGGGAACTTTTTATAGAATTTTCCTTTTCCATCTTTAGACAGCTCACAGACTCTATTTCTTTCGCTGCCACCTTTTTGGATAGATTCTGTTTTGAACCTTGTATATGCTTGGAAATCGTGAGTTTAGGAAAACTATGGCTCATAGTTGACTTAGGGTGTAGTGAACCTGGAATGCTATATGGTTAGTTTGCGTTCAAACCCATTCATGTGCCATCAAGCTGTGTAGTTACAGCGGATATTTAGGAATGGTCACTTATTTATTCCTTTAGTCATTGTTTATTAGATATTGCAGTCGCTATAGTACGGTGTTAGTCACAGTTTATATGTGCATTGAACTAGCTTTGTAAAGAATGCATAGATGGTAGGATCGTAGGATGACTTAGTCGAATAGAATAAAGATGTGTTTTAGATTTTGTTTAATTAGAAAGCTTAAGTGGTAGCACCATTAATGGAATCCACGAATCTTAAGAAGATACATGTGGTTTGATTTGTGATTTGAGAGTGGTAATATGTTACGAAAATAGATAGGTTTCTAGTAGTTTGTTTGAAGTTGAAAATGTTTATTAGTAATTTATGCTTATAGTTTGAATCATTGATGCTTCTAGGATTAACCTTACTTTCTTTTGTTAGGCAATTTGTTTCATATAGCTAGAAAATAGAATGTTTATACTAAATTCACATGGTTATTAAATATTTGATATATTCTTGCCTCCTTGTTAAATTTAAAATTGTTAGTGTATATTGGAATCTTCATGCCACGTAAATGTTAGAAAATAAAATATTGGAGTTATTTGAATTATTTTAGTTTCATAGAGTAAAATTAGGGTACAAGTCAATTAATGATTACCTTGTTATACATATATATAAATTCTAGAGTAAATTGAGTTATTGTTCTAATGTTCTGGAGGTAACAACATTGTGATAATCTAGTATCGTTTACCTTGTTAGTGAGAGAAAATTAAAACATATCAATTTAGATACTTTTATTTTGGAAAACAAGGAATTGTGTTTGATTATATTAAGTGGCATTAAAGTGTTTTTATCTTGGGATTGTTTTAGTAACAAAATTATTTTATGATCTTTCATTGATTTTGTTTAAGTCAGGATATTCGGATCAAGGTTCACCTTCTTTGCCTTATTCATTCCTTGAGATTTAAAGTTGCATTTGGGATATCCTTGTGTAAGTCAGTATTTTGTTGTAATGAGATTTGGGCAAGTGGTCAAGTTGTATTTCCAAGGCCTAGGATGATTATGGTTTTAATTCAATTAATGTCTTATTTTATGTCTCTTGTTCATGTATGGGGGTCTGGTATCATATTCCTAGAAAATTGATGCAATTGGTCTATTACTTTTCTTAGTTTTGAGTCACATGCTGCTAATAAAGTATCAAGTTGTTAAACCTTTGTCTCCATTATGGATGAGGAACATATATGTGTTATAGTGTTTATGTGCTGACTTCAGAGGTTAGGTCTACAATCTATTTGTTGTTTTTCAGTTCAAATGGTGTTTTTTGATTAAGTGATTGTATGGATAAGGGAATAGTTTTATTATAGAAATGAGATTTGGATGTGTTGAATTATGGAAATCAGATGTTATCGGTTCCCTTGCTCTTGTATGTTGTTTTGGATACTGATTAGGGGTGCTAATTGTATGAGGGGGAGTGGCTTCCATGGTGGGGCCAGTGCCTAAAGTGGCTGCCTAGATAACCCCATGGAAGTTGTAAACAAGTGATAACTTAAAATATATCTAGGTGGGTCGGGTAGACTTTCACATAACAAGATAAGTTTGTTGCCTCACCCATGCCTTGAGTGCTCTCAAAGGCTAAGGATGAGATGAGAAGGCCTGGTTGGCAAGGTTGACTTCCTTGTCCACACGAGAGGATGTATCAGCTCCGCATGTGTCACCCTATGGGGCCAGTGCCAAAGGGTCACTAGGATAACCATAGATGGGGGCCGACTTCTAGTGAGAGATAGCCTAGATAACCCATGATTAGGACCATGCGATGACACTCTCCTTGCTACATCTTAGCTACTTCCCTCTTTATGCTTTCATTGTTACCTCTGGAGTGTTGTCTTGTCTTGTGCAGTCATGTTTTGTTGGTGGGATGTGTCAAGTCTGTTTCATTTGGTTATATTAGATGTTGTTTCTTGGCTTAGTGGAATCCTCGTCATTATTTCCTAGCTCAGAGGGGTGGACCTCAGGGTTCCACATGGTTGGGTGGCAGAGCTATCCATTGGTCTTTTGGAGATGCAGTTCGAGTGCTATGCAAAGGTGTTCCAGTTTCAGATTGTTTTCCACATTCAGTGATGCTGTATACTTTCTTATGTATTTAGTTGTAAACCGACAAGATCGGTCTTGAAATCTTGTAATGTGACCTTGTAAACTTGTTGATTGCTATGTAAAAGTTGTTCTTCACTATTGTAGTAGTATGATGTATATTCTTGTGTGGTATAAACTTTATATTCACTGATGCAGTTGTGTTTCCCTAGAGGTGTTAGAAGTGCACTTTTCTTTTGTTGTGTATTATGATACCTTTGGTTATTAATGTTGCAATTTATTACTTTCAAAAAAAAAATTATTTCCTTAATTTTGCACTTTTAGTCTAGCACTCTAGGGTTGCATGATGGGGCATTACACAAATCAACCATGCTGTTAGAATAGGATGATCTAATCCTCCAAGATTTTCTGAAGGAAATAAGGGAGTATTAAAATCTCCAGCAAGAATCCAATAGTGATTTGGTAAATTTTTAATAGCATTAGTCAATTTCTCCCAGAGTTGTTTCCTAGCTACTTTTGAGTTGGGCACATATATATTAACAAGAACCCAGACCTCTTTTGTCAGCAAATGAGAGAAAGAGGTAACAAGGCAATGTTTAGATGAATCAACCAATCTCCTAGTTAGGAGTGAAGGATTCCACATTGTGACAATTCCTCCTAAGGCACCTTAAGCAAGACTAATACTAATTCAGCCCCTGGACAAACCTTATTAGTAATTTGAGAGAAAATAGAATCAAACATCTTAGTCTCCTAAATCAAAATGATATCAACTCTATTATCAAGAATACTACTCTTAAGAAGGAACTATTTGTGAGGACTATTCATCCCTCTAATATTCCAAGAAACAATGTGCATTTATAAAACAAGAAACAATCCCCCCAATAAAACAAATCTCACGAGAAGTTCATATAATAGAACTCTGCCAAAAAACACAAACATATTGAGGAAAATGAAACCTTCCATGCATCCAAACTAAAACAAGAAAACAATCTTGTTTATACAAAGCCTAAGCATATACTGCTTATAGGGAGTGTGTAACCCCCTAACTTTCCATTTCAAAATAGTCATTTTCAAGATCTCTTGGAGGCAATTAACTCTAGGGTTCTTTGTCTGCCACTAGTAATATCCTTGGCCACCTCTCTAGATCTAGTTTCCCTTTGTGAAGGATGACCAACCTTGTTATCTAGGCCAACATTTGTTGTTTTCTTGGTATCCTTTTTTGGTTACTCTTCCCCTTTCCCACAAGGATCTAGTCCTCCAATACTAATTGATAAATCTAGGCCATAACCTTAAAAAGGGGTTTAGAATTAATGACAATGGTAGTAGTTTTTCCCACTATTCCCTGGTTGTGAGCTTGCTCCATGTGAATTGTTCTTTCGTTGCTCCACCCACAAGTATGCTTAAAGGCACCTTCCAAATTATTATCCCTAACTAGGCCAAAACCATTTCCTTCTATCCCATCATCATTGGTACAGCCATTGGATTTAGAGCCTTCCTCTTGATTAATGAGATTTTTGTTTATTTCCCCCTCCTCCCTAAAATCAGCAATATTATTCAAGATAGATTTTTTCTCCTGTGTTGCTCCGTGCAACTATTCTTGTGCTTCATGAGTATAATCAATAATTGTCATTATGTCTTATTCAAAGGGGTACCCATTATCCTCTTCATTAAATTCCTTATTTTTTGGTTCATTTTTTTAGGAAGGGGTTTTTGGCACTTATTAATCAGATGACCAAATCTTCCACATTTTTGAAAATAAGGGATAGAGTTCTCATAAACATTTTGTTGGGTCCATTTCCCAAAATTAGATTAGAGGATTATATGTGTCGATAAAACTTTGTTCATCTCAACATTTACACAGAATCTAGTGAAGACCAATCTTATTTTATCTATTGTGACTTCATCTATAGTCAAAGCTGCCTAAAAGAGCTAGCAATTCTTTGAAGGATCTTCAGATCCCAATATTCTAATGGAAAACTAGGTAACCTAACCCATGTTGGGGCAACAACACACAAATCAGGCATCAGGTCAAACCCAGGTTTCCACTTACAAAGGGAGAGATTATTTCAATTAGTACAATAAAAAAGCTATGGATCTTCAGCCAAAACCTTAATCATGTCTTCCTAAACAACAAATAAAATAAGAATAACCCACCCACCATTGCACTACAAAAACACTCCCTTTTAATTTATAGACCTCACAAGCCCATTTGCAAACAAGTTCAATATTAGGTTGGAAGGCAAAAAACTTATCCACTAGTGTGTTCTCCATGGTTGAGATAACTTCATCCATAAGTGAATCTGAGAGGCTGACAACATTGCCCTCCATAATATGTGAAATATTAGGTAACTCAACACTTCCTCCCCTTGAGATTCCAAGTCTTGTGACACAGTCATCCCAAGTCTGACCTACCTTACCATTGGAGCCCTTTGACAGGATGTTAGTACAATTGCACAGGGAAAGGGGAGCCCCTCAAGGGCCCACCAAGCTGTCTCCCATCAGAAAAACTCTTGCCAAGTCTTCAAAAATTGAAAAACTGAAATGTCCAAAATGATATTTAATTGTAATTAAATCTATTTTTTAATATGCACCCAAATATTTCAAAGATTCACACCAAACTACTTCAAAAATATTAACATTTTTTGGGGCAAATAAACAATAACTTAACATGCAACCCCAAATCTGATTTTAATCTATTAAATAACTGATTACAATATAATTATGACTTCTATAGCAGAAAATATGCATGCATGAACTTCTGCAACAATCCCACAACACCAATATTCAACTACATAGTAGACAAGCTGAAATACACAATGTGCAATTCCCCTGAAATTGCTAGAAACATAGAGAAGCCCTTCAAACTAAAATATTCTTGATTTTTCTGATATAACAACAAAAATAAGGTCTAGTAAAACAAAAAAACAATAGCAGCAATCTCTTTTAGAAACCCCACAACAAAAAAAGCAAACTAGTGAATTATGCTAAAAACCCATTTGCCAGAAACACCTGAAATTGATTAAATCGTATAGAAACTTCACCACACTTGCATCAAATGGGCTGTTGACTTTTTCCCAGACTGGATGCTTATCCCTAGATTTCCCTACAAGGTAGCCATCAGTGATCAACAGGATCTCTGGGCCAGGGGGTCAACAGTATAGGAGATAGACTCTATATTTTATCTCCTCTTCTTCTTCAGGTTCTGCAAGACCTAGGGGGGTATTCCCTACTCAACATCCATGAGGATATGCATGCAAGGCTGGGATGTTGACAGAAAGCAGATGAGTCCTCCTGTAAGTAGACCAAAACTGAAAGATAAGGGCAAAGGGGCTAGCTTTGGGCCTATTTGCAGTTGTAGACAGAGGACTGAGGTTCCTAAAACTAACTCTAATGTCCTAATGTTGGTTTTAGATTTTGCTTTGGAGTTTAAGTGTGGATGCAAAGCTGGATATGGTTATAACACAAAACAAAGCATGATTGGTGCCTATCCAGGGCCTGGAGTCAGTAGACATACACCTGTGAATGATCAGCATGAACAACTAAAACTGGATTTCAAGGGGATATGTGTGATACCTGCCTTACAGGCATCTCCCAATACAGAGTGTTAGGTTATCTCTACTTATGGTATCCCTACTGCAGTATACTCTTCCCAATGTTCAACCTGAAAACAGTTTAATCTACCCCTTGAGTAGAAGTTAAAAGATCAGACAGTCAACATAGGAATTCTATGCTCTAGAATCTAAACATTACCAAACATCCAGATTCAGAAGAAGAATACATGCAATACTGGAGACAGAATTAACACAACACATGCCAAACAGCATTTCTCATATAAGTTTAATCATGAAATCAGTGGGTTCATGCCAAAAACAAGCAACAAGAGATACATAAACTCACAGGTAAGCTGTACAGAGCAACCAGATCAGCTTGTTATGCATTACAGAGCCAAAATCATCAACTTTCAACAACCTCTCAAATGAGCAACACCACCTGCTTATATCAGCCAGGTAGGTGCTCAGCAATTAATTACAATGTTGACCAAAAATCCCGCCAGATACACAGTATCATGAAAATGGCGCTCAAACACAACCAGATTGGCGCCCAAACTTGAATGCAGCAGGTAGGGGAGGAGACAGGAAGATTTCTCGAGCCCTGCGCCCCTGTCCGCTGATGTACATCTTCAGTCGGGTACAGGATCCATCCACGCCATCGCCCATACCTCTGCAACAATCGCCATTAATGGCGCACCAACCCGCGGCCTTGGGAAGAACATCATACAGACTATCGCAAGCATTTCCCGCCGAGATTCATCATCATGATGTTTGAAAATGCAGGATAACAATATCCCACATGCACCCCGCGATGACCTCAATAACACTTTATATACTAGGTCATGAGCATATATCATGTCGGTGCTTTTGCTCCTGACGACACTAGTATAGACCTCATCATCATCATCCTCCAGCAGCATGATATCCTGTTGTTCGAAATATCACCCTGACGTCATCATGATATTTGAAATATAACCTTCATGACAATCGGCACAACCTGATCCATCGGAGGAACATCCTCCTGCTGAGCTTATTCCAAAAGTCTGGCCGATGAACATCCTGATGACGTCATCATCATATCTGCCTACTGCGCACCTCCTCATATCCAGATGACATCATCATCATGTTTGCAAATATCAGGAGGTCTCTTCAAGATGATCAGTTGTTAGAAATATGACCCCCGCGGACCTTGATGACGTCATCATCATATTATCATCATCATGATATTCGGAAGACAACCGGATATTTGGAAATATCCTCCTGATGTTCAAATATCAGGTTGCACTGTAGCTCCACTATAAGATCGGGGCGATAACTGAATATGATGATGCTGCTTGAAAAGATCACCCCCAGTAGATAATGCGCGAAGCCGGCAAGCGGATATCTCCTTGATATCAACATCATCATGATGTTCGAACAAACATATATCCGGGTGATATGAAAATATCACCCCTTCCTTCGAGAATATCATGATGCAGATAGGCAGAAAGAAAAATATCACCCTGATATACGGATGACGTCAGCATCATCAGGATGAGAAACAAAGAACAAGAAGTGATACAACATCATCAGGATGATATTGACTAAGATCATCCTGACGTTCAAAATATGATGACCCTAGTGAACATCGGGTCGCACTTAGAACTCCTCGACAACATCATCAGGATGATATTAACCAAGATCACCCGATGATAAAAATATCACCCCGGCGAAATATCATGAAGGCAGAAAATATGATGGCCTCCGCAAGCAGCAGGATGATAACTGGAAATATCATGATGATGACGACCCTTAGGAAAAAACAAGTCAGGTCGACAACTTAGAGAATAACCCCTTCAAGATATCGGGGCAACATCGTCATCATGTTTGAGCAAGGTGATATTCGGAAGATCACCGGATACTTGAAAAATCACCCCCGCAAGCAACTGAGGGCGCACTGTAGCTCACCAGTATCATCAAGATAATAAGCAAACATCACCCGACAGTTGAAATATGATGATGACGATGAGAAAAACAAGTCGACGAAGAACATGCTGATGAAGATCATCATCGAAGACAAGATGATGATGACGACCTCCCCCTCAGAAAAATATGATGCTGCAGCTGAAAAACGCTGAGGAGGTCCAACACTTAGAAAAAATGGGCAAGAAGATAAAGGCTTCAAATGAAGAAACCTCCTGATCATGACAAATCAACCCCAGGTCAAAATAAGTGCTAACAATGGCTCCGAATGGGGACGTGCAGGTGAAAACCTGCAGCGAGAACCAGATCTCCGGGCAGACCACAGACAAAAAGCCAAAAAATGCGAGCTGTACAAGGCATTTACACTACATACATATTTTACAAATGTGCACAGCAACCAGATATTCATGCAAAATAGAACTTAAGGAATTGGCCATGCACAGGCAATTCCAGAATTTCACCATCTAGGGCCTGGAGGAAATAAGAATCCTCCCCATGAGTATTGCAAACCTGATATGGGCCCATCCATAAGGGCTGAAATTTACCATGTTTACCCTTTTCCTGATCTTTAGCATTCCAAATAAGCACCAGATCATTGACTTGAAACTTCCTTTTTGTAGTTCTCCTGTCAAACTGATATTTCATATCCTGTTGTCTTTTGAGATTGATCTGGTGGGCTCTCCTTCTGTCTTCATCCAATGCAACCAGCTGATTCACTCTTTCTGTCATGGGATCTTCAATCTCCTCATCATTTTCCTGAATGAATCTGTAAACTGGTAGGAGGTTGTTTATGGGTAGTCTAGCTGATGTACCATATACTAGCTCAAAAGGTGACCTCCCAATAGCCCTTTTCACAGTCACTCTGTCAGCCCATACTGCTAAATTCAACTTTGAGTCCCAAGCTCTCTTGTTCTTGTCCAGTATCCTCTTGACAATTTTCATGATGCTCTTATTGCTTGATTCTGCTTGACCATTTCCTTGTGGGTGATATGGTGATGTATATGACAGATTTATCCCATACCTATTGCAAAAATCAACAAATTCACCTGATCTGAAGCACATAGCATTATCAGTGATTATCTTAAATGGTACTCCAAACCTGATGATGATGTTCTCTAGTATGAAATCTGTCACCACCTTACTTGTAGCTCTTTTAGTTGGAATGGCGTCAATCCATTTGGTAAAGTAGTCAGTTGCCACCAAAATCCAACTGTGTCCCCCACTTGATTTGTCTGCAATTTCCCCTATAAAGTCAATTCCCCACTGCTGGAATGGAGCATCCACAGGTACAGTTCTGAGGGGCAAAGCACCATTATATTTCAGCTTTCCTGAGAATCTCTGGCAAGGGTCACACTTCCTTACTAACTTCTGTGCATCTGAAAAGAGAGTGGGCCACCAATATCCTGCCCTGAGAATTTTATGAGCTGTTGTTTGGGCATTATAATGGCCACCACACAATCCTTTATGCATGTCAATCAAAATATTGTTAGCCATGTTCTTATCCACACATCTCAGCAGCACACCATCAGGATTTTTCTAGTACAGCTCACCTTGAACAACAACATACCTGATTGCATGTAGCTTCAGAGTCCTCTTTTGATTGTCACTGAAATGGGAAGGACAATTCAGATTTTGCAAATAATAGACAATATCCTTGTACCATTCAGATCCTGATACACTTACATTCTCATCTTGGACTGCATTAACTTGGCATGCTTCCAAGTTTGACTGTGCCATCATCTTGGCTAGTCCTTGTCCTCTTATCAACTTAGTAACTTGTATGTCTATGTTGAATTCCTGCAGTTTGTTTATCCATCTGCACCTTCTTCCAGTCACCTCCTGTTGAGTGAATATGTCTTTGACTGCAGCATGAGGCACATATGCAATGATATATGACCCTACCAGGTATGGTCTGAAACTTTTGATGGCTCTAACTAGTGCATATGCCTGCTTTTCCATAATGTCATACTTCAACTCAGAGGCCTGCAGGGACATACTGAAGAAAGCGATGGGCTGTTCAAAACCATCTTCATTTTTCTGTAACAAACATGCAGCAACAGTATGAAAGGAAGCAAATGAGAACACTTGGAATGGCCTAGAAAAATCAGGAGATTTAAGAACAGGGGCCATCTTAATTGCCTCTTTGATATTCTGAAATGATTCTGTTGCTTCCCTTTCCTAGTTGACAGTTGCATCCTTCTTCATCATCTTGGAGATGTTCCTTGTAGTTTCTGCAAAGTTGGGAACAAATCTTCTAACAAAATTTATCTGTCCAAAGAAGGACTGAACTCCTTTCACAGTTTTTGGCATTTGAATCCTGTCAATAGCTGCCACTCTCTTTGGATCTATCCTGACTCCATCCTTGGAAACAATATGTCCCAGAAGTTTTCCTTCAACTACTCCAAAGGCACACTTCTTTGGGTTTAAAGAAATACCATATTCTAGTGCTCTTATGAAAATCTGCTCCAGATGCATACAATGCTGCTCCTCTTTCTTTGAGTAGGCAGTCAGGTCATCCTGATATACAGCCAGGATGGAATCAATCAGCCCTGCAAAAGCAACATCCATTGCTCTTTGAAATGTAGCACCTGCATTTGTTAGTCCAAATGGCATTCTAACATACACATATGTTCCCCATGGAGTGGTAAAGGCAGTCTTATACTGTTCTGATTCCTTTACCTTTACCTGATTATATCCTGAAAATCCATCCATCATGGATAGGAGTTCACAACCAGTCACTCTCTGCAACATAGCCTCCATATTAGGCAGTGGATAGTTATCCTTCAAAGAGGATACATTCAAGTTCCTGAAATCAACACACAACCTAATATCACCATTCTTTTTCCTAACTGGGACAAGGTTAGACACCCAAGTTGAATGTCTGATTGGCACAATTATTCCAGCCTCCCTGAGCCTTTTGAGTTCTTCTTGCATCTTGGGAGCTAAGGTAGGATTTATAGGCCTTTGCCTTTGTCTAAATGGCTTAGCTTCAGGCTTCAATGGGATCTCATGCTGGAATAAGTCTTCCCTATAAGCTTTTAGGTCCTCATATGACCAAGCAAAAACATGTTTATACTTTTTTAGCAATGCAATCAGCATACTTCTTATGTGTGGTTTGAGCTGTTTACCAATATATACTTTCTGAGGGGCCTGAGATGTCCCCAAATTTATTTCTTCTAAATCCTCTTTATTTGTGGGGGATGCCTTTGTGACCATTTTGTCTCTACTGTCAAAGGCTCTTTCCAAAGCTACTAACCCTCTAGGGATCTTGTTAGTCTTCAATTGAATGATCTCTTTTCCCACAAGAGTCTCTTTTCCATCTACAGTTTCTACAAAAGCTTGGAAATCAATCTATTGATTCTCATATTCATCTATGCAGTGCAAAAATTTCAGTAAATCCCTATCATCATTAAAAACTTGCCAACTGCATATATTTTCTGGTATGGCAGGCCTAATTTTAACTTCTACATCTGTGACACCTGACAGAGTGATGTCATCTGGCCTTATTGCAACATTGGCTAAGAAATCAGCCATAACATTTTTTGACCTTTCTACCCAGCCAATTGAAAATGCATCAAAAAGTTCAATAGTATCCCAAACAGCATGCTTGTACTATTTCAATCTCTTATTTTTTGCAGCATACTTATTTCTGATTTGGGATACAATCAGCTCAGAATCCCCAAATACTCTTAACATCTTAATTCCATGTTTGAGAGCAATATTCAGGCCTAAGAGTAAAGCCTCATATTCTGCAATATTGTTTGTGCAATCAAACCTCAGCAAGAAAGAGAATTTGAGGAGCTTACCAGTTGGAGACAGGAAAACAACTCCAGCTCCAGAGCCTTCTTTTGCACAAGCTCCATCAAAAAACATGGTCCATAAGCCCTGCTGATCCAGCTCCTCAATGCAGATATTTTTTTTTCATCTTCTGTATCATCTGAGACAACCTTGAAGTTATCACAGTCAGTGTCTACAAAGCATATCTGTTCATTTGCTTCTTGGTCTTCCACTGTCTCTGATGATCTTTGCTCTCTGCTTAGCTTGACATCCCTGCCATTCATTGGAATCATGGCATATGACAGGTCCAGCTGCATACTTCCACCAATTAGTGCTGCCCATCTTCTTGACAACAGCATACCATACTGTGGCTTGATGTCAACCACTGTTATATTCATCCTATATTTCTTTTCAGGAAATGCTGCCAGTTTGAAATCTACATCCTTCATGATTCCAATAACTGGTACCTCTCTGGCATCCATAGCATAACACTTTCCACATGCCTTGTCAATTTTTAATCCAGTTTGCTGCATGATAGCCAAAGGCATGACATTTGTGGATGCTCCAGAGTCAAGCATACAATTTCTAATTATTTTACCATTTATAACCAGGGAAACATAAAATGGTTCCACCTGTGAAGGACACTTTGTCATGGTCATTCCTAAATAGACTTCAGGAGTCTCATCTTCTTCATTGCACATGACCTGTTTCTCACCCTGGGTCTGATCATTTTGTTTAGCTTGAAAAGGTACCCCTGAGATTATGGATATTGTCCTATTCTTGATCTCTTCCACTTTCATGAGTTCCATAAGTGGAACAGAGACCTTTACCTGAGAGAGGATCTGGGCTATATCAAATGGAGCACAGTTTTGTACAACAGTTGTAGCTTGCTCCACAATCTTGCTTTTATCCTGAGCTGGTTTAGTTTTCATTTTCATAGTTCCCTGATCATCATTCTTGTCTTGGGAACCTCTACTTTGATCTTCAGCCTGAGGGATTTTATTTTCTGGTCCTTGAGATTCAGGACCTGCTCTGTATCTAAAGTTCTGCTTATTATTTACCCACTGCCTTTTTTGTGGTTCAGTTCCTTTATGACCATGCATCAGCTGACCTGCAGAAATATCCTCTGGCTGATGTGGGCTGCCAACCTGATTTCTACCTCTGAGGTTGTAGTTGCTCTTGACCTGAGCAACTGCTGCAGCTGTGAAGGCTCTAATTTCCTCATCAGAAGGTCGTTGTAGGTTACTCAGAAAATTGTGTGAGTTCTGAGCATACACATAATTATCTTCATTATCTTCATCATATGGGGACTGTTGGCAGGCCTGAACTTGATGATCTGTCTTCTCATTGGCATCATACAGAGTATATCCATTGCCTACGGACATCATGTTAACATCATCATCCTGCACATGATGTGGCTCATTGCACTCATTACAAGATGTAGCATTATCATACAAAGATTGGGCAATCATGCACTGTGACTGTGAATGTGGCATCTGACAAATTATACACCACGGAGCATCATCAGCAATATTTATAGTTTTCTTCAGGGGATCAGGAGTTTCCTTGGCATGTTGAGCCCTCTGATTTGTGTTGTTACGTGGAAACACAGGCTTACCATCATGCCAATTGGTGTTATAAGGCATATCATGTAATGATGGCCTCTTTTCCTGCCTTTGATAGACTTGCCTATCAGGACCCATCCCTTTTTCACTTCTAGCTAATCTATAGCTCAGGTCCTTAACAACATTTGCCAGTTTGTCTATCTTATCTTCAGGAGCAGATGTACTACCTTGAGTGTTCTGAGGCTTATTTGGATTCTGCAGAATTTTTACATCATCCCTTCTATTTGTCTTGCCTGATGCTTTCCTATTGTTTTCAATATTTACTGCAATTCTGAAAGCATCCCTGAGAGTGGCAGGACCTTTATCTCTTAGTCCATATGCAGTCTTTGCATCAAAGGCATTGATGTACAAAATTATGCACATTGGTTCATTTGGCCTCATATGATGTGGCAATTTGTTCAACACTTTAGTAAATCTTGCATTAAAGTCTGCAACCTACTCATTTGACCCTTTGGTGATACTGGTGAACTCATTTACAAAGAAGCTAGGGTCAGTTTTATCACCATATTGCTCCTTGAACATCCTCTTAAAATCATCCCATGATGATATGCTCTGGTCAGGCAGATTCCTGTACCATTCTCTTGCCTCATCTATTAAGGATTGCATGAATGACTTCATGAAAACATCCTCATGCTCAACCTCAAAATTATCCATGACATTTTGAAAGGCCTTTAGATGATCTTCTCCTGACACTGTGTTGTTTCCTGAAAACTTAGGCACTTGCAGCCTCAGATGCTTGTCAATGGGGTTAGGATACCCAGGAATACCATCAAACACCAGTTGCCTGAATCTATCTAGCTGCATGGGCTGTCTGTTTGGCTGATTAACATTAACATTTCTGTTTGCATTCTGGTTTCCTGCATTGTTCAGTGGTATCCTAGCATCATTCACATTTTGTCTCTCATCATGATGCTGATGTTGCGCTTCATATCTTTGCTGATGTCTTTGCATATTTGCATTTTCTAAGGTAGGAACTGAATTATTTTGGGCAGTTCTCAAGGCTTGCACTTTCTGCTGTATATCATCTCTGATTTTCATGGCTTGTAGGTATTCTAGTTCTACTCTTAGACTTTTGATTTCTTCAGCCAATTGTTCATCCTTAGGTCTGGAGGTAGATGGTCTCATACCATTTTGGTCATCATCTTCATCATCCCTTAGGGACTCTGCCTCTTCAAACCTTTCACTTGGGTCTAGAAAAGGGCGTTCTTGGAACACCTCTGACCTCATTCTCATGCTACCACCCTGTTGCCTCTCATATGCACCTTGGATATCAGCTTCTGCACTTGAAAAATAAGGAGCATGCTGTCCTGATGGCCTAGGGTTATCTTGTACCTCATCACTTTTTCTGGGGGAGCTCTCATGACTAGCTGAGACAGTTCCCTTTCTTCTATACATCATTCTTTTTGTTAATGGTAACTCTTCAAATAGAGGATTTTGTTGGGATCTTCTCCCCTGCATATAATTTTACTTTGACCGGTTGGGAGATTACTTCGGAGTCGCCACCTATTACTAGGAACTGTTTTCTTCTGAAAACCAGGGTTCTTTCACAAGGTTCCCCAGCGGAGTAGATTACTGTTGCTGACTCAGATGGGTCACATATATATTACTGGAGATGATTAGATAGTACTTTTACTTCTCAAGTCCCCAGCGGAGTCGCCAATTTCTGTTGACTTTTTCCCAGACTGGATGCTTATCCCCAGATTTCCCTACAAGGTAGCCATCAGTGATCAACAGGATCTCTAGGCCAGGGGGTCAACAGTATAGGAGATAGACTCTATATTTTATCTCCTCTTCTTCTTCAGGCTCTGCAAGACCTAGGGGGGTATTCCCTACTCAACATCCATGAGGATATGCATGCAAGGCTGGGATGTTGACAGAAAGCAGATGAGTCCTCCTGTAAGTAGACCAAAACTGAAAGATAAGGGCAAAGGGGCTAGCTTTGGGCCTATTTGCAGTTGTAGACAGAGGACTGAGGTTCCTAAAACTAACTCTAATGTCCTAATGTTGGTTTTAGATTTTGCTTTGGAGTTTAAGTGTGGATGCAAAGCTGGATATGGTTATAACACAAAACAAAGCATGATTGGTGCCTATCCAGGGCCTGGAGTCAGTAGACATACACCTATGAATGATCAGCATGAACAACTAAAACTGGATTTCAAGGGGATATGTGTGATACCTGCCTTACAGGCATCTCCCAATACAGAGTGTTAGGTTATCTCTACTTATGGTATCCCTACTGCAGTATACTCTTCCCAATGTTCAACCTGAAAACAGTTTAATCTACCCCTTGAGTAGAAGTTAAAAGATCAGACAGTCAACATAGGAATTCTATGCTCTAGAATCTAAACATTACCAAACATCCAGATTCAGAAGAAGAATACATGCAATACTGGAGACAGAATTAACACAACACATGCCAAACAGCATTTCTCATATAAGTTTAATCATGAAATCAGTGGGTTCATGCCAAAAACAAGCAACAAGAGATACATAAACTCACAGGTAAGCTGTACAGAGCAACCAGATCAGCTTGTTATGCATTACAGAGCCAAAATCATCAACTTTCAACAACCTCTCAAATGAGCAACACCACCTGCTTATATCAGCCAGGTAGGTGCTCAGCAATTAATTACAATGTTGACCAAAAATCCCGCCAGATACACAGTATCATGAAAATGGCGCTCAAACACAACCAGATTGGCGCCCAAACTTGAATGCAGCAGGTAGGGGAGGAGACAAGAAGATTTCTCGAGCCCTGCGCCCCTGTCCGCTGATGTACATCTTCAGTCGGGTACAGGATCCATCCAAGCCATCGCCCATACCTCTGCAACAATCGCCATTAATGGCGCACCAACCCGCGGCCTTGGGAAGAACATCATACAGACTATCGCAAGCATTTCCCGCCGAGATTCATCATCATGATGTTTGAAAATGCAGGATAACAATATCCCACATGCACCCCGCGATGACCTCAATAACACTTTATATACTAGGTCATGAGCATATATCATGTCAGTGCTTTTGCTCCTGATGACACTAGTATAGACCTCATCATCATCATCCTCCAGCAGCATGATATCCTGTTGTTCGAAATATCACCCTGACGTCATCATGATATTTGAAATATAACCTTCATGACAATTGGCACAACCTGATCCATCGGAGGAACATCCTCCTGCTGAGCTTATTCCAAAAGTCTGGCCGATGAACATCCTGATGACGTCATCATCATATACTGCTGACGTCATCATCATATCTGCCTACTGCGCACCTCCTCATATCCGGATGACGTCATCATCATGTTTGCAAATATCAGGAGGTCTCTTCAAGATGATCAGTTGTTAGAAATATGACCCCCGCGGACCTTGATGACGTCATCATCATATTATCATCATCATGATATTCGGAAGACAACCGGATATTTGGAAATATCCTCCTGATGTTCAAATATCAGGTTGCACTGTAGCTCCACTATAAGATCGGGGCGATAACTGAATATGATGATGCTGCTTGAAAAGATCACCCCCAGTAGATAATGCGCGAAGCCGGCAAGCGGATATCTCCTTGATATCAACATCATCATGATGTTTGAACAAACATATATCCGGGTGATATGAAAATATCACCCCTTCCTTCGAGAATATCATGATGCAGATAGGCAGAAAGAAAAATATCACCCTGATATACGGATGACGTCAGCATCATCAGGATGAGAAACAAAGAACAAGAAGTGATACAACATCATCAGGATGATATTGACTAAGATCATCCTGACGTTCAAAATATGATGACCCTAGTGAACATCGGGTCGCACTTAGAACTCCTCGACAACATCATCAGGATGATATTAACCAAGATCACCCGATGATAAAAATATCACCCCGGCGAAATATCATGAAGGCAAAAAATATGATGGCCTCCGCAAGCAGCAGGATGATAACTGGAAATATCATGATGATGATGACCCTTAGGAAAAAACAAGTCAGGTCGACAACTTAGAGAATAACCCCTTCAAGATATCAGGGCAACATCGTCATCATGTTTGAGCAAGGTGATATTCGGAAGATCACCGGATACTTGAAAAATCACCCCCGCAAGCAACTGAGGGCGCACTGTAGCTCACCAGTATCATCAGGATAATAAGCAAACATCACCTGACAGTTGAAATATGATGATGACGATGAGAAAAACAAGTCGACGAAGAACATGCTGATGAAGATCATCATCGAAGACAAGATGATGATGACGACCTCCCCCTCAGAAAAATATGATGTTGCAGCTGAAAAACGCTGAGGAGGTCCAACACTTAGAAAAAATGGGCAAGAAGATAAAGGCTTCAAATGAAGAAACCTCCTGATCATGACAAATCAACCCCAGGTCAAAATAAGTGCTAACATGGGCTATGGAACCTAAGTTGATGTTATAGAAGAAAATAAACATTAATTGGATGAAATGCAACAACATCAACCAACAATACTCCTGAAACTACTGAAACTACACAATTAAATACTAAAAAATACACTGACGACACTGCCGAAACACCATAAACCCAACTCAAATTGATAAATCTGATCTCTAATGTCTAGGATGGATGTGCAATAGAAAATTCATGTCTATTCACATGATACACAATAGAAGCACCTTTTATTTCTCCAGAAAACATCGAAACAACATCTACAAACACATGCAAGCCCAAAACATTGAAAATTGCTGAACTTCCCTGAATCTTTATTGCAAATGTAACCTCTGGATGAGATTACCCTCTAAGACCCAAAGCAAAACAGCCTTAGACAATTTGAAACCCTCAAACAAATTCCCAAGAGTCTCTATCGTCAATGGATACATCGCCCACTGAAGATACACAAGCTAAACAACTCTGTGAAGAAAAATAATCAAATAGTAATAATCCTTCAAAATGAAAGCCTTTGTTTTTTATATGTAATTGCCAAGTTGGGTGCCCAAATCCCAATGCCATGCTTGCTAGAAAATCATTATTAATTCCCAAAATAATATTTTCTAAAAAAACTCCACCACTCCAAGTTGTCGGTTCAACCAAAAAAGCCATAAATGGAGAGATTTCCCATAACACAAAAATTTGTTTTTTTTGCTCCATTAAATCTCAATGCCTTGCTTTATGCATGTATTTATTTATTTAATATTTATTTGCTAGGATTTGGAAGTTGCACCTAACAATATAATATTAAACAAATATTATTTCCCAATGTAACCTTGTGATTTTGACCTGCTATTTTGGGCAAACACACCTCACTTGTGTTGGCACTACTAAAATATTTATTAATTTAATATTTATTTGTCCAAGGTATGAAAATTGCATTGGAACAATATAAATATTAAATAATAATATTTTCCAAAGTTGTCCTTTTTCCTTTGACTTACTATTTTAGGACAATGAGGACTTACTATTTTTAGTAAGTGTTATTTATGGAAGAAAGGACATGACAAAAACCCTAGTAGAGTGCAATCTAACAATTTAACGTTACATAGGATTTTATTGAAACAAGATGGGTATATATTTAGTATGCAAAAAATAAGAGGATGGAGTTGGATCCTAATTATAAGGGTACCTTTCATGAGATTGGGGATCCTATTTAAAGGATGAAGAAGAATTTAAAAAAATAGAGGATCTTTCTCAAAGTCCTAAGCCACCTATAACACCATTAGTAAAAAATTTTATTGGTATACAAATTTTTTATTGTGATATTTCACTGAAAATAACGTGACCCACCCAATGGGTAGCAACAAATTCTTACCATAGTTGGATAAATTGTATAAAATTAATGATTTTCCTATATGTTTGAGAGGAGAAACTCCTTTGTATGATGAGTTTTGTGCTTTTCTAGGGCTCGCTTTTAACTACAAAGCAAGAAAGGCATACATAATTAAAATTGAAATGAAAGAGGTAAACCCTAGATAGGCTGATATGAGGTTGATAATCTAGTCTCCCCATGAAAAACAATGAGTAGTTTCTCATTTAAGAGGAAAACAAACACAAAGATGTATTCCCTTAAATATGTTATTTAAAATAAAATGTGCAACTAGGGTTTAAATGAGGAAATTCTTCCAAACATAAGAAATGAGACATTCACCCAAGGTTTTTAGACTCATAGATTGGAAAATAACCTATTATCTTATCAAAAATTGTATAGGGGAAATGTGTATATCAAATAAAAAATATTTAATGAAAGGCTACAAATTTGACATAAGAAAAATCTACAGCATAAAGTGTTAGTGTAAAAAGGGACATTATCAAACTAGTTAGCTTTTAGTCTACCTAGGATAGTCCTGTTCACACAATGCTTAAGTCTCCACTTAGGGACTTCTAGAGTTTTGTCTCACCTCATGTGGTTGAGACACCTAATGCATGCATACTTGCCACTTTCTCAAACACGTCATTTGAGCTAGACAAGTGTTGCATCTTTGGAGGGGTAGTTAGTTGTTGTGTCCTACCTTCCTACCTCCTCTACCTTGCCTATATATGCAAGGATCTTATGTACATTTCAATTAAATTTTGATAATATCATTTGTCTTATTTTGTGTGCTCATAGCTTGTGGAAGTATCTCTCAGTTCTTGCTTTTTGATCTTGGTAATCCCAACATAGTATCAAAGCTATGCTAACAAAACCCTTCCCTTTTTGAGAAAATCCCACACCTATCCTAGTCAAGAGATCATCATAGAGCCAAGAGGACCTCTCCATTGAGTCCAGAAGGCCTGAGATAGTAAAAAAAGCTTGTCATTTCAATGAATTTTGACACAGGCAAATATTTGCAATTTTTTACCCTAGCCCCTCTGTTGTACAACCAGTATGGTACCGTATGAAATTGTATGAAATTTTTTTGTATGAAAATATAATTTTTTTTGCAAAACCTAATTTTGGTTGGAGATCTAGGAAAATATTGGGTCAAATTTGGTGCAATTTGATTTTTTTGGCCTTCTGGCCCCTCTGAGTAGTCTTCTAGTTCCATTTGGGGTTTTGGGCCCTATTTTGGTGAAGATCACAATTTCATGCCACCATTCTCTAGATTGAGGGTTTAATACATAGATCTGAACACATTCTTTCAGTAATTGATTCAAATTTTTGGGCATTTGGTCATTGATTTTGAGAGGTGTAGGTCGATCAGGGTGAAAGAGGTGCCAACGACTTTGATCTATTTGAGGGTCTCATCCTTCACTAGTTTGAAGTTCCTTTTGGATCTATATTTGGTTTACTGCTCCATAGGGAGCCTCAAGGATTACTCACTAGTCTAAACACTAGGGGCCCTCTACCTACAATCTATTATTTGTTAGCCACTCTAGAGGTTACATGGTCAAGGGCTTGATCGATAGATTTGGGCATTAGCTTGCCACTGCTAAAGCACATAAGGGTTAGTTTTTCAACCACTAGGTAGTTGTTTGAAGTAACGGGCCAATCTCTACAATCACCAACACACTTCCAACTACTACAGTCTCCATTTTCAATCGACATCTTTGATCATGGCTGTGGTCACATTATTTTTAAGCCCTAACAATTAGTATTTGTTGCTAATGTTTATTGTTAAGTGGTTTGTAGATACCTTCAATTTGCTAGCTACCAAATAATTTACATTGCATGTTTTATGCATTTTATGTTGCATTAGCTAGGCTTTGTAACATTTAATGTTATATTATGTTGTATGTTAACAATATTTGTAACCGTCATGCCTTTAATGTAACAGTTAGCACTAGTTGTAACTAAAATTGTTAGCACATACCATGACCACTTGTGGATTGCTAGAACTTTTTTGTAACCACAAAATTTGTTATTATCCTTAGAGGTTATTTGACTGCTAGAGTTAACATTTTCTGTTAGGCTGACCACTAGAATCTACATAGTGCTCATAAGAGGGGCACATTTTTTTTGCCATAATTTTCGCCCACGAAGGCAAAATTTGGCAAATTTATAGTCAACAGAAATCTGGTTCCATCACCAACAAAGTGGTGTCAAGATGTTTTACAAATTGTGTTATTTTAACACATTTTTAAGCCTCCCTTCTATTTTTCATCTGAAAAGAAAGATAGGCAAATAGTTAAATTATTGTATCTTTTGATTGGCAACACGAAATTGAGTGCCATTTTTTGTGAAAGTGAATATTTTTTTAGCATGATCCATTACATATGATTACGCGCTATCATTATAAAGTGCCATTTTTTATTCCAATTGGACTTGCTTATGCACTAAAATTATAAAGTGCCAAATTCAGGGGGGATCTCATATTAAATTACGAGGGGGTGTCCTTTGTGTTGTGTCTTGTACACTTCTTCACTTCTTTCTACATTTTCAGTTTGGGGGGCCTATGTTACAGTACTAATCATTTTAGGGGGGCATACTTGCATTGTTTCTTTGGATATTTCTACAAATTTGATCATGTCTCTCACACACAATCCCTTCCATATGAGTATTGTTCACAATCCTTGTAATAAATAGAAAATCAAATGTGGATATTGTGGGATGAAAAGACATACAACATGTATGTGTTTAAGAATAAAAAAGGAGGGTTGAGAGATGTGTAGTTTTAAGGGTTTATGCAGAATCCTCCTTTCACACCAAACATTCCAAGGGCATATTAACTAAGTTGAACCTCCAATTTGTGCAAGAGGATTCACCTATGAGGTTGGGCTGCCACTTGGGATGATGCAGAATCTTGGATGTATCAAACAATATCTCAATTTAAAACAACTAAATATGCAAAATAGTAAGCAAATTGTCGAATCACAACAAATCCTTAAAGACTGAGATAAGGGACAGAGATATTTAACTCACTATTTTTTAAAGTTTAGAAGGTAGAGAAGTCAAGGACACGGGGACTAATGCCCAAGTCTAAGGTACTTGTTTCTTTGTGAAATCCTGATCTCCTTCCGACACTGATCTACACTACAACTTCCATTTATGGGAATTCAACTGCAAAGGACACGGGGACTAGCACCCTAGTCCAGGAAAAGCTCCAATGTCTAGCTTCTTTTTAGATCCTGAATCATTGATGTCTGCTAACCTTCCCTGTAACTCCACTTCTTCCAGATGCGACACATGAAACCTGTAATCACAAGGAGTGTGGGAGGGGTTTGTGGTGTTTAGAGGCTTGCCTCGGTCAAGACCCGAAGAGACATTCAAGTCTTCTGAATACTGTTGTCAGATAATAGTGCATATCCCGGTGGGATAGAGGCAAAAATCCAAAATAAATGATTGAAAACACAATTGATATCAGCTTGTAGTGAAGATCTCATGGAAGGAAGATGCTCTTCATGCCATGAGGAGATGGATGCCAAATCTGCAAATACAAACACAATAACAATGCTTTGCTCTACAACACAATGAATATTTTGAATGCTTTATGATCACAAGTATGCATCAAATCCACCTAATGTCCATCTAGTTTGCAAATGAAACCTAATCATGCTTATATATGCAACTACAAAGATTCCTGCTAAGAATTTCATAATTAAAACTTGAGGTGTCGGCCTGGGACCCAAATAATGGTCACAAAACCAACACTGGAATTTAGGGCAGACCCAAAATAGGGCAGGACTAGGGTGCTAGTGCGCAAGTCTACTCTGCCATTTTTGTTTTGGGATCATTAAATTAGTGCCCCCTAGGTCCTATTTGTCACAAGACCCAAGGGTTTTCACATCGGGAGTCAAAAATAACATGCAAGATGTTCTAAATGCAAATTAAGGACCCAAGAGATAAACCTTAAGAGGAAAAAGCCCCCAAGGGGACATTTTCTGACATAATAGTATGTATCATAAAATTGATAAAATGACACAACTTCTTAATCATGGTATTTCTCTACCTAATTAATATAATCCAGTACCTATAGAAAAAACATCTACTCTCACTCAAACATCTTTTGAGACACCATCTTTTGGAGATGAACAATCTAGTCAGTTGACTTGCATTGAGATCTCATCTCCACCATCACCTGATGCTACATTCGAATCAAGATTTGCTTCCTTGAGAACTTCCAAAGATTCCTTGCACCAGGATATTGATATCATCTTTCCAGATCCACCATATTGGGATAGATTTCTACTAGACATATCATCTCTATTTGTAGAATCCCACATTGTAGATTTGGAAGACACCATTCAGGACATTTGTCTTCTCTTTAATTACAGTTCTTTTACTACTACATAGTTCAAAGAGGATTCACTGAGGGATTCCAAAGATTATTTGTAGTAGGACTTCATGTGAGATTTGGATTGTAGCCACATGGCATGCATTGACATTCCACACATCACTTCTTTGGATCTTTCTCTTCATTAGTTTTCACATGAATTTGAGAGTTCACATGTTTCAGTTAGTCCTAATTTGGTTGTGACTCATTTCAGTATCAACATTGGGAAACATGAACAACTTTTAGAACCATTTTCTTCTTTTGATATTGTTCTTTCTTTGTCTACATCAGCTTCTATAGTGACAGATTTTGTAGATATTCATGAGTCCACATCTTTGACTCAGTCATCATCTATTTTAACATCCTCTATAGTAGTATCAGATTATGATTGGTCTAGTTGTCACCATACATCCATGGTTCCTATTCCTAAATTCTTTAAGATACTTGATTCATCTTATCAACATTTGTCACATGTTAGCATTGGATTGGAAATACTTGAGTATCCTATGAAGACATTATGGGCATCATCTGCATCTTTGAATCATGTGCAAAATTTAGAGACTTTCATCCTTCTTCCTGCATGTTCCTATCTAGAATGGGAAGATCACTTGCACACTTCTGTGGTTCTATTTCTTCCCAAGGGGAGAAATGTTGTTTAGCATTTATGGATCATCTTCAGCATCTAGTCTCAAGTATCTACTAGAACTACAAGAGGCATTTTGAGGGGAGGCTGCATGGGTTCTCTTCTGAAATCAGTTTTGGGAGGAAGTATTTCTTCACATGGAGTTTATTCCTTCTCACTTTCTGGGGGGGTCGCATTGACCTTCTCTCTTTTCTCTCCTATGGGGGGAACATCTATTGTACATTAGTGTTAGAAGAAGTCCTTGGGGAGTCATGTTGAGTCCTCCTTCTATCCTCTTCTTCTTATTCACTTGTATAATTTTATCATGTATCATTTCTCTTTTGGAGAGGGAT
Source organism: Cunninghamia lanceolata (assembly GCA_027924645.1). Taxonomy (NCBI): domain Eukaryota; kingdom Viridiplantae; phylum Streptophyta; class Pinopsida; order Cupressales; family Cupressaceae; genus Cunninghamia; species Cunninghamia lanceolata. The sequence goes on along the minus strand of BSBN01000716.1, from coordinate 1,750,957 downwards.
TTTTCCCACGGGGTTTTCCCTTTACTCCATTTATGAGAAACTTGTTTATACATGGGTACCTAACATGGGGTAGTAGCTGGGACCCATCATCATTATATCACTTCTCCCTAAGTATCACTTATGGGAGGGTGTTAGTGTAAAAGGGGACATTATCAAAATAGTTAGCTTTTAGCCTACTTAGGAGAGTCATGTTCACACTATGCTTAAGTCTCCACTTAGGGACTTTTAGAGTTTTGTCTCAATTCATGCGTTTGAGACATGTGTTCTCACTTTGTGAGATACCTAATTCATGCATACTTTCCACTTGCTCAAACACATCATTTGAGCTAGACAATTGTTACACCTTTGGAGGGGTAGTCAATTAATGTTTCCTACCATCCTACCTCCTCTACCTTGACTATGTATGCAAGGCTCTTATGTACATTTCAATTAACTTTTGATAATATCATCTAGCTTATTTTTTGTGCTAGTATCTTATGGAAGTATATCTTGTTTCTTGCTTTCTGATCTTGGCAATCCCAACATAGAGATGTAGCACATAGGCTCATAGACCAATAATATTCTTTATTCAATAAAAAAAGAGCTCTACATAATCATTTTGTTTATGTACAATGTGGTAGAATCAAAAAGTTTGAGGAAAAGAACCCTTTTACATTGAAAATGATTGCCTTTATATCTATTTCCTTGGTAATCAATTTATAACTACTTCTTGAAATTCTAATTTTCTAATTTAAAATCCACTTTTAAGTCATAAGGATGACTTGTGGAATTTTGAAAAAGTACAATGAGTAGAAAGAACATAAAATCACAATAGACTTCGTAATGCTTGCAAAGAAGTAAAAGATGATTTATTCCTTTTAGAACTTTAGTCCTTTGGTGTTGACCCTATCTGGTTTTGTGTTGAGACAATCAAAACTATAATGGGGGTGCATTTCATATATTGAAGCCAATATGATGTCTACAATCTAAGAACCCTTGTAACCATATCCTTCCATCTTGATTGTTCTCTAAGAGAACTTGGACCTATTAGAATATGAATTCTTCAAAGTCAATAATTGATCCACCTCCTCCATAGGATGTGAAATAAGAATAACATGATGGATGGGTTACTAGTTGTATACACCTAAAATGGCTTGAGATGAATTAAATAAATATTTTATATTTATTTTATTCTTATTCCTCTATCAATAAATAAACATACTAATTTATTTATTTGGTTCACATCCATTATATTCTTCCAACAATTAAATATCTTAAATTCCTCTAAAGACATCTCTAATTAAATAATCCTAATTATTTAATTATTCCTCTAAAATAAAGTCCTATTTCTAAAATCCACATCATTCGTCCAACTTACCTTACATGTCATTTGACACCTCATCTCCATGTTGCTCCATAAATTAAATATTATTAATATTTAATTAGGTATTTATCCTCTCAACACATGCCCTATTTCCTCTCAACCATCCCTACTTTGTAGAAATTGGTTTCTCCACATCACCATGGTTAATGTTGACTATGAGACACTTGTCTCATGAATCCTATATTCCCCTCTCACATTCCAACAAACAAAGACTTCTTCCTCCATGTTTCTCTCATGGTCTTCCATCTTTATCTCATTGGTCTTTGTGAGCATCACACCATGTGGCTCCTTGTCCCTCATATTCCTCCACCTTGTCATCATAGTAGTAACATCTTCCATCTTTATCTCCCCTCATCCAACCAATTTGATCTTGACCGTACATGTCATAAAACTTATTTTTCAACCATGGATCTTTTGACACTTAGATTTGAGCCATCCTTGCCCTATAAAAGGAAGCTCCTCACCTTCATTTTATCATCACAAGAGCTATCATACTTACATGCTGCAAAAATTCTATCAAGTATCCAAGTGTGCCTTTAGCCCCCATTCGCATATCAATATCATAATCTCCATTGTTGCATTATCATCTACCTTCATAGTATCATTTAGTTACATATCATTAACCTCATATCAATCATTATCAATAACATTGCATTATCTTTTATCAAAATCATCATCATTAGCATTAGTCTTGCATTGTAGGATTGTTTACATTGCATTTGAATCCACAATTCCATTCATCTCATAGTCATCTTGAAAAACAAAGAAGTACAATTCTGAGAGCACCATCATAATCAGAAAGATCTTAAGAAGAAAGGAGACAATGGAACATGAAGGATAAATCAGAGTTTGCAAGGTATAATTCATATTTTCTGTATTTTTCCTAGTTTCATTGGTGATTTGAATTTGAGTAGGAATTGAGAGTAACTGTGGTATCTTATTAGGTTCTTACAGTTGCTTCAAATAATCAATCACATTTTGGCACCCACCGTGGGGCCTTGCCCCAAATTTAATATCCAAATTTGAGTTTTTTGTATCATTCATGTGGAAATAGGTTGTTTCTATGCATTTGAGTTTTAGTCCTGCGCATCCTTGCCAAAAATAGAGCCTACAAGAACAAAAATAGTAGTCCTGTGTGTTATGGGTAAATGTGGTATATATCAAAATGAATATAAAAATCCAATAACACAATAGAACATGCAGATAACAAAAGCTTAAAATGAAAGAGTAAATCTTACAACCCTGTTATCCCACAGCTTCCATTGCTCGCCTATTCTCGATCAATCTTTTTGTTGTGAAGACTGTGGCCCTCAGGAAGTGCACTTCCTTTCTTTGTTCTTCAAGATGGCGATGGAGAAATGGCTAGGATACTTCTTGCAGTGAAGATGAACTTCAAATACAAAGGAGGATGATCACAAGCTATAGATTGATATGGAATGATGTGGTACACTAATAATTCTGTAGAGTAACAATATGGAAAGCTTGGATATATGAAATGGAAGAAGAGGGTTGTATTTATAGAGTTGTGAGAGAGAAGATCAACGGTGTAGAAGAAGTAAGAAGATCAATGGTAGAGGATGTTTGAGGGAACATGTGCGAATAGAAGAAGGACATATGTCATAGAAAAAGCTATTCTCTTTGAGTTAACTACTTTCATGACAAAGATAAGATTTGTTTTTACAAAATTAGAATGTTTTATTCTAATTTAAGAGTTTGTTGATAAAAACAAGGTTGTTTTAAACCAATAACTCAACTTTTGCTTTTGCATGACAAGGAAGATTTATTTTTAGAAGATTTGGAAGATAAGAAAGCGAATTAAATAAATAAATTTATTTAATTACTTGCACATGATTTGGAAGAATAAATAAAATATTTAATTATATTTTATTTTTGGAGAGTGAGAGGATTTAAATAAATTTAAATGATTTATTTAAATATGGAGGAATAGACTTGACTTATTTAAATAATTTAGAATTATTTAATTGCTTGGAAGAATTTAATTAAATAAAGGATTTTATTTAATTGACTTTAGAAGAGATAATTAAATATTTTGATATTTAATTAACTTAGAGGAATATGAATCGAATAAATAAATTTAATTATTTATTTATTGATAGAGGAAGGTAGACTTAAATAAATATTAAAAATATTTATTTAGATAGAGTCATGTCATTTTTAGGTGTATACATTTTGCCCCTCTTTGATGCAATGTGTTTTATCACGTTGTTTCAAAGAAAAAGATTGTTTGAAAATGATACATGCATCAGTTTGCCCTTGGTACAGGTTTAGCGATGATAGGAAGGCCCCTCGGGAGATTGGATGGGAAGAAGGCAGAAGGGCATGAGATGGACAATCTCACGATGAAGAAGAGGAGAAACAGGTTAGGGTGAAGAAAAAGCTGAATGATATGTGATGTAAGATAAAATGATAACACACACAAGCAAGTAAGCAAGTATGCACAAATGATACAAGAACAAACAAGGTATTGCCCCTGTCAAGCGGTAAACCAATGATATACTGATAACGATATACAATAGTGTTGTCATGGCAGGGAACAATAGATCCCTAGAGCAACACGAAGGATAGTGTCTGGTTTCAGGAAATGAAGCATGTCATGTAAGACGCGTGTATTGGTCTGATTTCAACAAAGCTACATCCTGTATAAGACAAATGTTTGATTATAACTGATCGAGTTGGTTTATGACCAGACAAGGATCAAGACCACTGATTGTGATTGGATCATTTGACAATATTGACTTGACTTGATTGGTATGGATTTAAGGATAGACTTGCATTTTGATCATTGCTTAGATTGATAGTTAGAATTGTTGACGAGAGATATGAAGACTGATAGAAATTTGATTGATAGAAGAATGACTCGATAGAAGAAATCACAAGCTTTTATTTGTAAACATTGATACTCTGCGTAGAATTTTTATTGCATGGGATATGGATATGGATATGGATAAGGAATGCTTTCTAGATATGTTATGGATATGGATATTTGCAATCTTGATATTGCAAGTATATTGAAGTGCTTATTTCATCATTGGGCGTTTATTATATTGTAAGAAAAGACAAGCATCTAGGTATAATTAAACCAAGATGACCTGAGTATTACTTACATTGATTTTGATATAGCAAGTTAATACAAGCATCTAGTCAAAATTGAATCTAGATGACTTGAGTATTTCTTGTGTTTCAACAGACAAGGATTGCCCCTTTTCATGTTTAGACCTCTGAAGTCCTCGATGATCTTTTGTTGATCATGTCATTAGACAAAAGTCATCACATTACTAAAGATTAACCCACAAATAGTAGACAAAGAAAAAGATTATGCCCCCATCATAGCATCTCTAGCTTTTGGCATCCTTAAGTAGCATAGGAAGACATAATAACAAAAAATCAAGACTCTTTAACTTAACCATTCCACAAAACATTCTTGCATTAGATGTGCTTTCTTGCCATAGTATAGATAAAATCATTTTGATGTGTTTTGGTCCTTGTTTGTTTTTCTTTCGATATGTTGATGTTTTGCGCCAAGATTTTTGTTTGAAAAGTAGGATTTTGCTTGCACTTGCATCTGGTGAAAAGTATCACAATTCTTACTGGGGGAACGGACCCTAAAGAACTAACCTAGTGCCTCAGGGGTGCATTAATAATGGTCTTGCCTACGTGACAATGTAGAGGTAATGTAGTTTGGGACTTGGACCATGGACCTAAGATACGGATCAGATGAGGCATGACATGGAATAGATATGGATTAGATAGGGAACAAATATGGATCAAATATAGATCGGATGATACTGATGACAAGAAAACACCACAGATAGGTAGATGCATGGGTCATAAAGAATGGAACGGGTATGTATGGGGATGACCAATAGTGGATAGAAGGAATAAAGGATGTGATCTCCAAGGACTATGTCGCATAAGAATAACTCAAAGCTTATGACGAAGGACGATGAGAGGATAATGAAGGATTTGTGTGGTTTTGGAGGGATAAGGTATGTCAAGAGACATCTAAAACATTTGTCAACATTGTGCCCCCAATCTTTATCAAGATCAAGGAAAATAGATGAATGGAAGATTAGGATGAATGGACTAGACAGTATAGGTTTGTAATGGATAGAGGAATAGGATAGGAAATGGTATGAAAGAAAACTGGTAGGATAAAAGTGATATGTCGATGAGACAAGGTGGCCCCAAGTGTAGGTGACATAGGAGATCAACTTTACACATGACGCTTGTTTGCCAGGTTTTCATCATGGTACTTATCCAAGGCACCTGTTTGCCAAGTTTTCACCATTAGACGAAGGGATTTTTTTTTTAATATTTAGATAGGAGAAGGTGGATACGAAAGGACTCGCACATCTAGTTCCTTGAAAGGTGATAGTCTCAATGGATGTCATCACATGGACCAAGTCAATTGTTCTCATAGATGTTGGAAGGGGATTGCATGAAAGTGAGATATGGAGAAGGTAGATATTGGATAATGGAAGGTATGACAGTGGATTATGATGCAGAATATGGAGGACTTATGCAAGGATGGAGGGAGGGCTTATGCAAAAGCATGGACCATAGGGAAGTGATGTGGTAGATATGTAGGATAATAGTGGAAGAAAGGGGAGATGGAGTTATGCGTAAGGGTCATGGAATGGAAGGGAACCATGACCAATAGTTGCACACACCATGATAAACATTGAATCTTATGATGGGAAGGTGGTGTAGGAAGCAATGGAGATTTTTGCCTGGTGGATGAGTGATGTAGGCCTTTAGGGACCCACATAGACTTAGTATACTTCTGATTTTTGTTTGTCATGCGGGATGGAAGCATTTGATACGTGTGGATGGCATGGGAGAAAGTTGATGGTTGGGATGTTTTAGAGGTGGATGCCTTATTTGACTTCATGGCTTTTTTCTTGGGTAGCCAAACCATTTTGCTTGTAGATTGTACCAGTGAAGGTATGGGCTTGGGTATATGCAGCTTTTGTGCAGCTTCTGAGATAATTATTTGTTGCTTGGGGACCCACACCTTTTGTAGTTTGGCATTGAGGTGTGTGGGTGTATGAAGCTTTTGAGATGGATGTTTCTTGGATTCATGGCTTTTGTATCCTTGGTCATGAGGACTCTTAGGATTTTTGACTTTATAGGTAGAGGCATCCAGATTTGTGCTTTTGAATCCCCTGGAGATGGTGGAAGTGATGTTGGTGGAAGCTCGTTGTTTAGACAACATGTGCATTTGTCGGCCATGATTGGGATATTTAGAGTATTTATAGATGTATGGATAAGGTGTTGGAAGAAGTGGTGGTAAAATGCATGGAGGGATATTAGGAGTTGGAAGTAGCAGAGGTAGATTGGATGGTGGAAGGTGTATGGTCACATGCTCTTGATAATTGTAGGATGATGGAGGTGGAATGGCCACATATGTTTTATGGATATGATAGGGTTTGTGATGGAAAGTGGTGGACTTAGGAGGAGTGGAGGAAGTACCAACATCTTGAGATTATTCATCTTGGGGTATGTATCCAAGGCCGTATGAAGGTGGAGGAACTTTGACATGGGTAGGTTCCAAAATACCTTGTTCATGCAGGCCTAAGCTTTTACTTTGATAGTTCATATTCTGGAGTATGTGGTGGACCATGGGATTATGTATGGTTGGTGCACTAGATGTGAGTTCCTTATTAGATGAGGAAGGTGAAGAGGTAGACAACAGTTGTTGGTGTTCTAAGGAAGAACATTCATGCATGAAGGTAGTGAGACCAAGGGGATATGATAACGGATTTGTAACATGGTCAATAATAGATGGTGCAGGATCATTAGGATTTTGATTATCATTATGTTCACTAGGATCTAAGTTATCAGTTTCATCATCTATGTGCACTTGGGAGGCAAGTGTCTCGAGGAAAGTGGAGGTTGTTGGGTCTTGGATAGGACTAGATGGGGTTATAAGCTCAGGACCATGGAATGCATAAAGTGGGCTAAGAGGATCATCATGGTCTACTTGATCATAGATAGGCTCTTGATCATAGATAGGCTCCTAATCATAGATGGGATCTTGATCATAGATAGGATTAAGTGTGATGGGATTAAGGTGCTCTTGTATAGGTTCTTCATTAATGACAATATCTTGATCACCGAAAGGATAGAGGTTATGGAGAGGTTGGAATTGGATCCCTTGCTCATGTATCAGATCAAGTTGCTCATGGATAGCTTCTTCATCAAAGATAGTATCTTGATCATGGAAAAGATATAGGTTATGAATGGTTTGGAATTGGATCTCTTTCCCATGTATAGGATCAAGTTGCTCATGGATAGCTTTTTCATAGGTATTATCTTGATCATGGAAGAGATAAAGGTTATCAATAGTTTGAAATTGGATGGGGGTGTTTTGATCTTGATTTAGACAAAGGGTGGATGTTTCCACATGCTCTAAAGTGTGCTCTTGACATAACGCTTGAGGTGCTTGAATTGGAGTGGAGGTAGAAGACTCTTGGATAGGATTTCAATCAACAATCTGAAGGTGCGATGGATCTTGACTTTGGTTCATGGTAGGAGGTTCTTCGATAAGCTCAAAGGGTTGAGGATTTGACATGGCATTTGAAGAATCTTTGGTAAGGTCAAGGACCAGAATTTGGGGACATGGTTGACTCTCTTCTAGTAGTCCTTGGGTCACATCCTTTGTAGGTGTATGGGGTAATGGATGAGTGGATTTGGATTTCTCCATAGCTTTTCTTTTACTGTATAAATTGGAAAAAAAATTTCCCAAAACTCTTCTGAGGTTTTTTTGGTTGTCCATGTAGAGCTTGAGGAACTAGATGGCGGTGTTGATGTAGAACCGGTATGATTTGGGATATGTGTCTTAGAAGATAGTGAAGGAGGACTAGAAGATGGGGTGGTATATATCAAAATGAATATAAAAACCCAATAACACACTAGAACATGCAGATAACAAAAGTTTAAAATGAAAGAGTAAATCTTACAACCCTGTTATCCCACAGCTTCCATTGCTCGCCTATTCTTGATTGATCTTTTTGTTGTGAAGACTGTGGCCCTCAGGAAGTGTACTTCTTGCTTTGTTCTTCAAGATGGCAATGGAGAAATGGCTAGGACACTTCTTGCAGTGAAGATGAACTTCAAATACAAAGAAGGATGATCACAAGCTATAGATTGATATGGAATGATATGGTGCATTGATAATTTTGCAGAGTAATGATATGGAAAGCTTGGATATATGAAATGGAAGAAGAGGGTTGTATTTATACAGTTGTGAAAGAGAAGATCAATGGTGTAGAAGAAGTAAGAAGATCAATGGTAGAGGATGTTTGAGGGAACATGCGTGAATAGAAGGACATGTGTCATAGAAAAAGCTATTCTCTTTGAGTTAACTACTTTCATGACAAAGATAAGATTTGTTTTTACAAAATTAGAATGTTTTATTCTAATTTAAGAGTTTGTTGATAAAAACAAGGTTGTTTTAAACCAATAACTCAACTTTTGCTTTTGCATGACAAGGAAGATTTATTTTTAAAAGATTTGGAACATAAGAAAGTGAATTAAATAAATAAATTTATTTAATTACTTGCACATGATTTGGAAGAATAAATAAAATATTTAATTATATTTTATTTTTGGAGAGAGAGGATTTAAGTAAATTTAAATGATTTATTTAAATTTGGAGGAATAGACTTGACTTAATTAAATAATTTAGAATTATTTAATTGCTTGGAAGAATTTAACTAAATAAAAGATTTTATTTAATTTTAACTCTAGAAGAGATAATTAAATATTTTGATATTTAATTAACTTAGAGGAATATGAATTGAATAAATAAATTTAATTATTTATTTATTGATAGAGGAAGGTAGACTTAAATAAATATTAAATTTTTTTATTTAGACAGAGTCGTGTCATTTTTAGGTGTATACACTACACATATGACCCATTCTACTCACATATGATACATCCTATTGTGCATACAATATTACTGCACATTTGATTTATTTTGTTGCGCATGTGTTGTTTGTTTTTGCGCATTTGAAATTAGCAAGTTTTAGTATATATTTGGATAATTTTGATACTAACCCTTGTTGCAGTTGACATTGATTTCCAAAGGAGTGTGCTCAGACTACTGATAAATTGTTTTTGTAGGTTTAGGGCTTTAGTTTAGACATCATTGTTGCATTTACTCTTGCGTTGATAATCTAATAGCATCTAGTATAAAATAGGAGTATTTCTACACATACAATCTTGCATACAATCACAACATAGTCTAATTTAGGAAGGTTAATTGGACAATCTTGTATACAATCACAACATAGTCTAATTTAGGAAGGTTAATTGGACAATCTTGCATACAATCAAAACACAGCATAGATAGGGGGAAGTATTTTCATCCAATCTTGCATGCAATCATAACATAGTTTAATTTAGAGGCTAAATTTGACTATCTTTTCTTTTCTGTTATCATACAAATATGGCATCTTGTGTTGTTAGATTAGTCACACTTAGCTTTGTTGGTATCCCCAAATTTTTTTTCCTTTTTTTACACGATCGGAGTCGGTTGTTAATTTTTTGTTAACTGACAAAAGAAAAATGACATTACAAAACCCTAATTCTAGAAGCTTCCAAAAAGCTTGTTATAAGTAGCTGGGATGTATGGTACAACAATGTATTCATGAGATTGTAATTTGTTTTGCACTGGATAATAAAATCATTGGATGGTTGAGTTTCTGTGGATGTAGCCCATATTGGGTGAACCACATTAAATTTGTGCGTTGATCTCTTTTGTATTATTCCTCATTGTTATATTTGTGTTATTTAATCTACATATAATTGTTAGTGTTTATTGCTTTGATCTTCCATAACCCTAACAAGCTTAATCTAGGTGATTAATAAACAAGCGTTTGATGTGCCTATAAAGGTGATAGGTATATACTCTCCCCTTGCAACATCTTGGGTAATAAAAAAACTAGACTCATCTATCATTTACTTTTAGTTTATCCTTTAGAAAGGCCTATTTTGGATTGCACTTCATCCAAAAGGGATGACCCTAAGTGGAGTTTTCCTTTGAACTGCTATATAAATTGGATAAGGCAAAAGCCAAGTCCTAACTAGCGTCAGCCTTGCCTTATGGTGCCAAATCGAAAAGAGGTGTACTAACACTTTGTGAAAATGATTTTTGCATTGTGTGAGGTATATGATACTCTTAGTAGGATTGGTTAAATCTTTTAGTAGCTTGCCACATGCTCGCAAGGCATTGGTCCCTCAAAGTTACTAAGAACCCCTTAGCTAGTGGCCACCTGACTCACCTCCAAATGTTGCGGTAATTTTTAGTGCAAGGGGAATCGATACAAGCCCTCAAGAATACTCACCATTGCCTCCCTTGAGATGAAATAGTAGTCCTCAGCTAGCATAAGCTACTTGTGGCCTACTTGTAGCTTTCCGGGGAAAGGGTGAGATACCCCTACCTATCCTCTCTCACAAAGACAATATAATTCTCACTTGTGCTTATCTATGTGATGTCATTTGAGTTGATGGAGATCTAAGTTGTGAGCTGATGTACTGCAATGAAGCCTTGTATTTAGGTATAAAAAGTGTTCATTTTGTTTGCAAATTGTGTTAGACGCATGAAAACTTGGGCTTTTTATAAGTCTTGAACATACACTAAATGTCACTAATGGCCATTGTACTTTATTGTCTACTGTGTTTTCTTGCCTAAAAACAAAAAAAAACAAAAATCATCACAAAAACAAGAGGTTACCTAGAAAAATGTGCCAAAAACAAGCAAAACTTGATCAAATTCAGTCATTTTGAATAGAGTTGTGTATTTACAAATTCTTGTTGCACATATACTTTGTGTTGCACATATAAACATTTTTGATGCGCATATAATATTGTTGCGCATATATCAATTATTGCTATGCATTTACACTTTGTTCTTGCACATTTAAACTTGCGCATATATCACCTATTGATGCGCATTCACACTCTATTTCTGCACATTTGAAACTGCGCATCCACAATAGAGAGCTATTCCTGAGGTCTTGTACAAATAACCAGAATAGTTTTGGATACCCATTTTGACATAGAATTCGCTTGAGAAGTTAGTTAAACCATACAGATACATCCCATAACCATTTCAAACATTCCACTTACATCTCATATTTAGCCTTCCACAAAGAAAACAAAAAACAAGATTTTCCCAAAAGTATTATTGAGATCTTCTTATTCAAACAAATTTAGTTAGTTTCTCTATTAGGATCAATCATCCTTTATCTAGGAGCTACACTATACATCTTGACAAAGTTAGTCTTTATCAATAGTGATTTCTATCATCCGTATTTGACTTACTTTGGATCAACGCTTTGATAGCTATACATCATAGGTCAAGATTATTGTTTGAACAAAGATCAAAAAACTTTTAGAAAATCTTATCATCAACACATTGAATCCAATCTTTCACCCAAACTACACCCCATCAAAAACATCACTTATATCTAAAAGTCTCTCATCCAACTTCATTCATATCAAACTTTGTATGGTTGAAACTAGGTCTCAAGCCAAAAGATGAAAAGAAATGGATCCATCCAATAGTAGTGTACACTCTTCTAGTGATGGAGAGGAAGAAATCCCCTAAGAAGAAATTTTTAATGCCTTACAAGATCTAAAATTTAAAAAAATTAATGGATAAGGTCATAACAATGGACCCACACAAATACTTCCTTTTGCTTGCACAACAAGGAGCCAAGTTACCCTCTGATTTTGACATTACCAAATTGAGAGAAACAACCTAATCAAATGAAACTGAAGCTCCCAAGAACAAAAAGGCTAAGGATATGATAAATCCATTAGAGACACTCACACAACAAATCCAAGCCTTACAACAACAATTTTTGGACTTACAAACTGGATCCTCCACAAACATTATTCACTAGAGGATATATCTCACTATCCTTTTGACAAAAGATTGGTTATGGTACCTTTTCCTTCAAGATTTGAAGTCCCTAAATTTGACAAATATAGGGGAAAAGGTGATCCTCGTGACCACATTAGAGAATTCAGTGTTGCATGTTTAGAAGTCACTCACAATGAGACATATCTAATGCGACTCTTTCCACATAGCTTAGGAGGTCAAGCCATGGAATGGTTCTCACGTCTACCTCCCAGAATCCATACATTCAATGAACTAGTGGACAAGTTTGTCACTCACTTCTCCTATAACATTGAACATGAGATTTCAATGTTAGATCTTTGCAACAACAAACAAAAGAGTGGAGAATCCTTCACTACTTTCTTGCAAAGATGGAGACAACTTGTACGCAAATATCCTTATCACATTCCCTGAAAAGAAAATCATTGAAATGTTTGTCCATAACTTGAACACAGAGTTAAGCTATCAATTCAAATCCAATGTCCTACTTCTTTTAGTAAGGTCATTGAGATGTGATTACTTATAGAGAAAGCTTTGATAGCCAAAGGACAAATAAAAATCTATAAGGATGTCCCTAGTTCAAACAACAACATGGATAAATCTAGGTTTTGGACTAAGAACAAGAACATTATAAATGATGGAGTTGTAGATACAAAATGTGTGACACCAAAACAACCAATTCTAAATCTATCAAGTCCACACAACAATGAACCTAGGCCAACAAACTATAATCCTCCTTGCAGAAAATTTACACCATTGGGAGAATCCATTGAATTTTCCCTAAGGAAGCTAATCAAAAATAATCTCATAACACTTCCTATGGTAAGAGAATATGAACCCAAGTTTAAACCCTCTTGGTGGAAAGATTCTACCTATTGTGAATTCCATAGAAGCAAAGGTCACAAAACCAACGATTGCCAAAGATTGAAAAACATCATTCAAGACTTGATAGATAGAGGAGATATATCAATTGATAGTCATACATCCAATGACAAACATGTGGCATTCAAGAATCCACTCCCTAACTATGAGAAGGGAGGTACCTCAAAACCAAACAATAATGGTGATAATAATGCCAATTACATGAACGTATCCTATGAATACACTGTTAACCACATATCTGAAAGTGACTCACATATAAATGTGATTACTATAAATAACAAGCCCGATTGTAATGTTATCACTCATCGTGGAAAGATTAATCTGCAAGGGGCTCCACCCAAACCATCTTCCATATCCAATTAGTACAATGTCCTAGACCAACTCCAAAAGACACCCGCACACATATCTATATTCAGGATTTTGAGTCTTTCACCATCTCATAAGGCTATCCTAGAAAAGGATCTATTAGAAACCACCATACCAACAAATCTAGACCAAGAGCAATTTCAAGCCATGGTAGGACATCTCACAACACCTCATTTCCTATCTTTTACCAAAAAAGATGACATGTCCATTACTCAACCTCATAATGCATCTCTCCACATCAAAGTTCGCATTCATAAGCATAGAATCAAATGAGTCCTTATAGATGGAGGAGTAGGTTTAAATATATGTACCCTAAAATTAATATTTGCATTGGGGTTCTCTAAAAATGTTTAGGATCCAAAGAAGATGGTCACCATTAAGGCATATGATGAAGAAGAAAGAACCTCTAAAGGCACTATTGTCTTACCAATACAAATTGGACCGATAGAGAAAGAAGTGGTTTGTCAAGTCCTTGACATGGAGCTAGCCTATAATATTCTCCTTGGCTGAACTTAGATTCATGCAATGAAAGCCATACCATCTACCTATCATCAATGCATAAAGTTTCCATACAACGGCCAAGAGATTACAATCCAAGGTGATCCCAATCCATTTCAATACTACAATACCATCAAAGAAAAGCTTGAAGTTGTCATACCTACCATCTGTGCAGCCTCATCCTCTATAGCCCATGTTGATCCAAGCTCATTACCTTCTACATCCAAAACCATTGAACTAAAAGTCAAGCTCAAGGACAAAGGTGTAGGAGAGTATTCCAGTGAACAAACCTTTTGTCTTGCAAAATTACCCCTATCACCCAAGTCTTATGGAAAACCATCTATGACCAAACAATAGTCATTGGAGACTCTTAAAGGTCCTTTTATCAAATGGGATAATCTATTAGAAGAAAGTGACGAGAAATACATCTTTCAATGGCTATATAAGGAAGAAGATAGTGAATCCAAGTCACAAGATCAACAACCACAATTACCAAGCAATATGCCCAGGTTTCACTATCTTGTAGAGAATGGGATATGATGGTCATAGACCCATAGGATTGAGAAAAGAAGGTATCATTGAACCCATACAAACTTCTTCCTTATCAACCTAAGACACTACAGGGCTAGGGTATAAAGGAAAAGTCATGTAAAAGGCTACTACCAATCTAGTCGAGCAAATTCACAAATTTCAAGAGGGAAGTGAAACGGACTCTAATGAATGGGAATGGGAAAGTCTTTTTGAGTTATCTTATGAAGATAAAGGTATTGATGTAGTTCAATCATATAGCTCCACCAATACATACCATGAGGGACAAAGTTCATGGTCTAGACCACTAGAGTTAGATTGGCATAATATCAAGAGTGAGTTTCACGAGGAAGGTCAGATGTCCCACTTGATAGATAATACTGAGGAGGGTACTATTTTAAACCATGTACATACCCCCACAGACCTAGAGAACTCTTCCGTCCTAACCATCATTACCCTTGAGTCAGACCAACCTGATGATCCTCTTCCACTAGTACATCCTGAACTTAAAGATTGGGAACTACAAGAGGCCCTTGAACTGGATGCCTTTCAAAATGATGATGCTATTATTGACTAATCTATAACTAAGGGATCATTTACCTTCAGGAGATCAAAAAGTTGGCTTCACTATAGAACTCAATAACATGGCTTATTTTGGAGAGAGTGCCAAGACTTTTAGTCACAAAATGTAAAAATAAAAAATGGATCTAATGGTGAAAACCACTTTGCAGTAGTATTAGATCATGGAAAAGACAAAATAAAGGATAAATCTAATGGTGAAAACCTCTCTGAGGCACCAACGAATGAAAGGCTTGACACTCTCCCCAACCCTACACATCAGGAGAGGTCCTCAGTTTTAATAGAACCAGTAAAACCAGTGAACATTGGTACAGAAGACAACCTGAAGATAATCCATCTAGTAGAATCTTTATTTGAGCAAGAAAAGAAAGAATTCATCCAATTATTCAAAGAGAAATAGATTAATTTTGCTTGGTCCTATGCGGATATGCTTAGCCTTGATCCAAATCTCATCATGTATCATTTATCACTTGCTCCAGGAGCTAACTAGTGAAACAAAAGCTAAGAAAGATGCATCCGCATATAGCACTTTTAGTCAAAGAAGAGTTGAAGAAGCTATTAGAGGTCAGGTTTATTAGATCAATTAATTATCCTGAATGGATCTCCAACATTGTTCCTATTTCAAAACCAGACAAGAGAATCAGACTTTGCAACAATTTTAAGGATCTGAATAAAGTATGCCCCAAAGATGATTTTCCTTTACCTAATATAGACATCATTGTAGACTTGACAGCAGGGCATACTATGTTATCTCTCATGGATGGATTTTTTGGCTACAATCAGATCAAGATAGTGCCAGAAGATCAACACAAGACTACTTTTACATGTCCATGGGGTACATATTGCTATAATGTGATGCCGTTTGGATTGAAAAATGCAGGAGCAACATACCAGAGAGTAATGACCACCATTTTCCATGATATGATACACACTATTATGGAAGATTATGTGCATGACATTCTAGGAAAATCACTCACACGGGAAGAACATCTACATGTATTAGATAAGATCTTTTAGAGACTGGAGCAATTCAATGTTCATTTGAATCTAAAGAAGTGTGTTCAGAGTCACATCCGGCAAGCTTTTAGGATACATAGTTTCAGTAAATGGAATCGAGGTGGATCTGGAAAAAGTTAAAGCTATAATGGAAATTCCACCACCTAAAAATATCAGTCAATTGAGATCATTGCAAGGAAAGTTGTAGTCTATCCGCTGGTTTATCTCATAGTTAGTCGACAAATGTCATCTCTTCACTCATCTCCTTCACAAGAATATTCCTTTCAGATGGGATGCGATGTGTGAATAGGCTTTTCAACTCCTAAAAGAATATCTGATGAATCCACCAATATTGATGCCACCAATCCAAGGCAAACCACTATTGCTTTATATTTCAGCTACAACAACTGCTCTAGGAGCTCTACTGGCACAATAGAATTATGAAGGAAAGGAATGGGCTATTTACTACATTAGTTAGACATTAGTAGGCTATGAGCTATAGTACACACCTATTGAATGAGCATGTCTTGCCATAGTATTTGCATCTCAAAAGCTAAGACATTATATACTCACTCATTCAATCAAGTTGGTAGCCAAAATAGATCCGTTGAAGTATTTACTCAGTAAGGCAACTCTAACAGGTAGATTATCAAAGTGGGTAATGCTTCTCAGTGAATTTGACATTGAATATGTGGATAGACAAGCAATAAAAGGACAAGTGATTGTAGATTAGTTAGCAGATGCACCACTGAATGATGCAAATCCATTAAGTTTTGAGTTTCCAGATGAATCCATCTTCAACATAACAACTAAAGCATGGAAGCTCTATTTTGATGGATCTTATACACAACATGGGTTAGGAGCAAGCATTTTGTTGGTCAGACCTCAAGGAGATACAATACCAAAATCATATAGACTAATCTTCCCTTGTACCAACAACATGGCAGAATATGAAGCATTGGTCATTGGTCTCAAGATGGCTGTAGAATGGAAAGTTCAAGAGCTACATGTTTACGGAGATTCACAACTAGTCATCAATCAAGTAAATGATGATTATCATACCAAAGATGATAAGTCAATACCTTACAAGCACATGGTAGATGACTTCAAAGAGTATTTTGTTGTGATTTCTTTTGAACAAATACCAAGATTGGAGAATAAAGCTACAGATGCCATGGCAACTATCACCACACTCCTGGATATACCAGAAAGTTAGTCACGCTATGAGTTCTTAGTAGAGCCAGTGTCTAATCCAGCATATGATATCCCTGAAACACTAATTATATGTCACATAGTAGGATCTAATTCCCTTTTGTATGGAAACATCTATACCTATCTAAAAGGAAAAACATTGCCACCTGGCCTATCCAATAATCAACGAAGAACTTTTATATGTCAAGCCACTCACTATAGCATAATTGCCAATACCCTTTATTGACAAGGTCTTGATGGTACTCTCCTTACATGTCTAGAAAGTGAGGAATATCAAACCACCTTAAGAGAAGTTCATGGAGGTATTTGCAGAACACACTCTAGTGGTCCTACCTTGGCAAAGAAAGTCATGCATATGGGATACTAGTGGCCAAGTATGGAAACAAATGTTGATTGTTAGGAACACTGAGAGGGGGGGTGAATCAGTGTTCTATAAATCTTTTCTTGCACTTTTACTTTTAACCATTTCAAAAGAATAATCAAATAGAAGAAAAATATACAGCTGAACAACATCCACAAAAGCATGACACATAACACCAAGATTTTACGTGGAAAACCCAAAAAGGGAAAAACCATGGAGAGGATTAGCTCTCAAATATATATTGCAATCTTTACAAAAATAATGTTTAGGATTGGTCACTCCATGGGCCTAGAACATGCTGGCTCACTGCCATGAAGTACAACTAGATTTAGTAGGCTCACTGCCTCAACCCTAAACCTAGCAAGATTACAATAAGGGTTGTTAAACCCTATTGATGGCTCACTGTCTTGATGATGAAAGCTTGCTTCCAATCATATTGCACATGAAAGCTGAATACTGCTTAAGCATCTGCCACTACGCTAGGATGTAGTCATTTAGCAACTAAATTCTGAATCCCAAGTCTTCATTGTTGTTGATCTTCTAACTCTGCTCTGCTATTCGTATCTTCACATCATACACACACACTTCCACTCCACACCACTCTTAACCAAAATTCATCGCTCTTATATATCTGCATCATGATTTGATTCATAGTCAGGTCAACATCCAAGAAGGAAACGTGTACATAGAAAGATGTATCTTGTCGGCTCAATCCAATGTACTAAAAGTTATGTGGACCCAAATCTTTTCCCAAACATGTTCATATAGGTCAGCTCTAATCATTCAATTACTTACATAGATCCTCCAAATATTAAATCTTCTCCGCACAATGATTAATATACTTGTCAGCCTCTTCCTTAAGATCATGCTTTAATAGGTTCATCTACTGACTTACAACTTCTACTGTGGATCACAACACACCTCCAAAATCATATCAAGGACTCTTTACACATTCCCAATCTTACCTTAGAACCACAAGGTGTGATATCATCTTGCGGAGAGATGCGGACCATCAGAACTCAAACTCTGTCTCTATCAAACTTTGTCAAACACTATGCTGATACTTAGCAGCTTGTTACGAACCTTCTGATGGACTTTAGATCTCCTAACTCTAGAATAAGACACTTCATACAAGTGTTTACAACACCTTAAAATTGCATAACAAAATACTTGTCTGCGGAGGAATGCGGACCACTGCACTAGACCCTGTTCACTGTTCCTGCTATACCTTTGCTTATCCAAACTTAGACAATTCTTCAAGGTGACTTCCAGAGGAGATCAGGACTTAACCTCTAAAGAATAACACTATCAAACAATTGAGAACATCATACCTAAACTACATTAACTGATCATCATCTGCGGAGACATACTATCCGACTTACTGTCCTCTACTTAGAGTACTTTTCATAGTTAGCCATTTTCTGTCAACCGAACCTGGGATCAATATGTTCTTCCAGAGATATCTCTTCCTATCATGGCAATAGGATCTCTGAGCCTTGTTTCCATCAATGACAACATACAAGTTTATACCAGAGCAATGTCTCTTGCCAACAATCTCCCCCTTTGGCATTGATGACAACACTTAGTGAAAAATGCTTGACTGCTCCCCCTTACTATATACACTTCATTCTCCTACTCCCCCTGAGATGCTTATCCATTTTTCACTGATCTTCTTCTCCCCCTTTGACATCAATGGCAAAGGGTGTGATCTGGAACCCAAAATTTGTCAAAACTTCAAAATTTTGTACCTGCCGCATATTTACAAGTACAATCTTCATCTTAATATTACATATATTTGAGGATGTCATTGAATATGCTTTTAATCTGCACCCACTCAATATCCCAACCTTTCTAAGCATTGTCCAAATTTTGAATGTGTCCACTATAGAGAAAACCTAAATCTTCTGCCTTTTTGAGATCATAAGGTGTGTCTATTTGTATAGCTACCCTAGCCTTTGCAACAAGATTTGTCATTGAGTCCAGTTTAGGGCAGACTAGTCTTCTTAGTTGTCCCATTCTACCTTTTATTTGATATTTTCTATTTGTAAAGTCAGTTAGATCACTGTGGATGCTAATGACTTCTGCTTCTTTATTTCTAACTGATTCTATTATTGAATCAAATTTGGTAGAGATGTCCATCATTTTTTGTTCCAGCTCTTTGATATGTTCTTCAATCTTCTGAGAAGCTTTTGGCCAGGATAGATAAAATTTGTACACATCTCCTACTTCTTTTACAACTCTTTGAGTGTTAGCTATTGAATTTTCTAACACAATTTTATCATTAGCTATCATTGTCTTTAATTCTTCTAATCTTTTTCCCTCAAATTCCTACCTTACTTTTGTTTTTGTAGATTTTTCAAAAGATTCAAACTGATTACTTACTGAATTTATTAATCCCTTCAAGTGTCTTGTTGGGGGCATGGATAAATCCCTCTTGTGGGTGGGTACCAGCTTCTCCAAAATCCTAGATGCTTCATCAATCAGTTCACTATCCTCAATATGTGATTTCAACATCTCTTCTTGGGCCTTTGCTTGGACAATTGAAACCCACTTAAATTTCCATGCCAGAGACATTATGTCCAGGTTTATTGGGCCATGTAGAAATTTTGGTTCATCCAAATATTATTTCTTTTTCTCTAGCATTTCTTTTACTGATGTGGCAGTGTCTCTTGGCATAGTAGGCACTTCTTCTTTCTAATTTTGTTCCAAATCATCTAAATCCATATTCTTATTGGTTTCCCCTACTTGTTCAGGTGGAGGATTTGTGAATTCTTCCTTAATTTTCCTTTTGTTAGTATTATCCTTAGTCTGTTGTGTTAGAGAGGTTATCTTTTGAGAGTCATCAGTAGGTTCCTCTTTCTCCTTAGACATTCTGCCATTTGTATCTAGTTCTTGACCCAAATTTATTTCTGGAGTAGATGAATTGACAGGAATATCAATTTCTTCATTGACACTTGTAATGGGAAGATTGTGTTGTTTCAAAGCTTTCAAGATAATTTCTTCTGATTCTTTTACCACTTTATCAATATCACCCAGCATTAACAATTTCATTCTTGTTTTAGTTCTAAACAGATCCTTGGTCTCCTTTGAGATTAGATTTTCTTCCTCTGCAGTGATTTTCAGACAAAGTCTAGTCAACACATGTTTTCTCAGCTTAATATCTTTAGCTCTGGCATTCTCTTTTCTGATGCTCAAGATATTAGCTAGACTTTCTAGGAGATCAGAGATGATCTCAATGAGGGCTTTGCTGAAAGTGTTGAGATAGTTTACAGTGGCTTCCTCCAAACCCCTTTTGTCATCATCACTAAATTCATCATAGTGTTTAATCATAGGTTTTAGATTCCCATCTACAGTGATAGCCTTTACTATATCTGCAAGTGTTGGAGGCATTTTCTATCTTTTACTAGACTTATCTTTTCCGAAGGATTTTTCTTTAGTGCTTCTGGAGGCTTTGTCAGTCTCAATTTTCATCTTTTTGATCTCTTCATCTATCTCTGTCTCCTCTTCATCCTTTTCACTTATACTAACATATAATCTTTTTCCCTTCATCTTCTTTCTCTTCATGTCTTTGGCTGAGGATTCTTTTGATGTTTTCTCCAGGTTCATTGAGGCTATGGCACCAGAGGAGGTGGCAGAGCTTCTGGTAGTCATTTGAGCTTTCTCAGACTTATCCTATTTCATTTGTGGTTTTTCTAGAATCTGCACTGGTTCATTCTTTTTCTTTTCTTTTGCTGCTTTCTCTGTTTTTTCCCTTACTTCTTTGAGTTGTTTTTTGGTGATATCATACCTTGCAGTGACTTCTTCCACCTCTTTTCTGACTTTTCTAGTTGATTCAAGTTTTTTGAATTCAACATGAAGTTTTATGGATAGCTCTTCATAAGTTCCAAACCTTTCTTCCCTCTTGTCCTTGGGTTTGCTCAACATGTATTGAGCATAGCTCTCTAATATTTGCCCATCTACTTCATACCCCATTGGCATTACCCAGATAGTCCTAGGCTCAATAGCTTCCATTAGGCATTCATCTTTTGTAACCATGAAATAGATAGTATCCTTATATTTGTCAACAATTTTCCTAGAAATTCTTTCGCTAGCCTGCATTATGCCTTGAAAATTTTTTAAGTATCCCCATAAGGCTGTGTTTTGCTCATTAACACTTCCAATACTATTTATATGGTTTCTGATTTGGACAGCTACTGGTTTACTACTTAACTAGATCAAATTCTTCATGTTTGGTAGCTCATTCATAAAATAAAAGAATAAGTAGATGACCAACGTACCATATTTGAAGGGTTAGTTCTTGCTTTCCTTTATCTTCTTTAGGTTCTCCAGTAGTTGGGTTAGCGGCAGTTCACACAAATCATAATGTACATTCTCTTTGACCATTTGATATGTAGTATAGATTGTTGTTCCCAAGATAGAATTCTCCTGATTGGAGAAATAGATCTTGTAGCCCAAAACCATTGAGGTGAATCTTACATCATGATCTGTGATATCATTGATAGTCAGTGCCCTCTTGTTGAACCTTGCTCCAGTGGGCTCTGTAATAGTCTGATTCTTCATAGCCTTCAACAAGGGCACACCTCCGATGGAACTTAATCTTGTCATTGCCCTAATTGCATCCTTGGTGATTTTGAAGGCTTGCCCTAACCACATGAATTCATCATGAATTCAGCTTAGAACATACCTTACCCATTCATCCTCTGCAAACATAAGGAAATCCACATACTAAATAAACTTATTTTCCTTTAGGGTTTTGTATTCCTTTTTTAGGTCAAACTAGTCATCAGTTAGATGCTTGAGATATAAATCTACTAGACAAATGCTACTGTGTTCATCTAGGGCAACATGAATATATACCGTAACATCCTCAACATACAGGACTCTGTAAGGTATACTCAAAAATACACCTATTTGATCCACTTCAGTTGCTTTATGTAGGTGTTTCTTGAACTTGAGTCAAGGGTGTTCAGTAATATCTACAATTTGTGGAGTCACCATAGCAAGAATTCAAGAGATTCACAATTAGGGTTTATACACAAATACCTTGTTCAGGGTTTCCTTTCTTTGAATGCTTTAAATTTTGGTTGTCGCTACTTTAGCTTTGATCTCTCTGAATTTATGATAGCTTCGAGTGCAAAGTGACTTTGAAATCAAACAAGTTCCTTTTTATCCTCTGCACGGCTTGAACTAGTCATCATAAATGTTCATTTCCAAAAAGTTGCCAAAACTTAACACAGTCGATTAGGATTGCTCCGTAATATGCCGCATTGACCCTTTTTCTTCCATTTTTTCTTCTAAGAGGTGTGTCACATCAGATTCCATTATACATCTTCGTGCCTAATTCTAGCACCCACATTCTGGCTGGGGGTTTTGAATTTTTCAACACTCCTCCCCTTGAGCCAGAGCTCTCAATTTACTTCCCAGAGGAAGTATCTGCATCGAATACTGGTGCAGATCGATCCCTGACTTCAATTACTTCTTTCTTGATCCATACCTTGTTCATTTCTTTCTTGGTTTCAATCGGATCAACTTTCTCTTTTCTCTTATCATTTTTTTGTTCTATTTTCCTTTCTTAAAAATAGTGGTTTCTCTTCACATTCTTGCTTCTGCAAAACCTTGCAACATGTCCAAATCTATTGCATGCAAAACACTTTCCATTGAATGATTGACCGTTCCTTGTGTTTTAAAAATTATCTCTTATAGAGCTTCTGCATTCATTTGATCTGTCCCATTTTATAGCATGCATTGCACCTAATAAAACTTTTACTCACTTTATTTCTGCATACAACAACTTTATGACTAGTTCTATTGCAAGTGAAGCATTTACCTTTGAATGATTGTTCATTCTTCCCATTGTTGTAACTTTTCCTGATGTGATTTTTGTATTCATTTGTTCTATGACCAATTTTCTTGCAATTGAAACACTGATCAGAGAATGATGGAATCTTTTGATTTATTCTACTCCTATAGTGAGTAGCCTTATGACCAAACTTATTGCATGAGTTACAATAACTATTGAAAGATGAGTGCCTTTGTGCATTTAGTTATCTGACTGGAGATCTTCTAGGTCTTCTTTTCTGATTTCTAAGCTGGTATCCTTTGTTTTGCCTTGACTCAGTGTTCATTTGACCAGAGTTTAAACTTTCTCCTTTCTCAAATCCTAAATCATGTTTGTCATCAGCATTCTTCTGGCTAGCAATCATTTCATCAAGCTTTACAGTGCTTATCTTGAATTTTTCTTCAAAACTTCTAGCCTTTTCCAAATCTATTTTTAAACTTATAATCTATTTTTCAAGTTTTGCACAATCTTCTGATCTATTCTTCACAATCAAATTTAGATCATCTTCTACTGTTGTTCTTTCGATAACTTCTGCTTCCAAATTATTCAGGGCTTCATTTGCTGATAACAATTGATCACTGACTTCTTTTTATTTGGATTTGAATTTCTTGGCTTGCTATTTTAGTTTCAAGATGCATTCATCAGCTTGTTTCAGATTTTCCTTCAGATCCTTGACCTCTACTTCAGAATTTTCAAGATCCATAAGAGATGCTTCTAGTTGGTTGTATGTCTCATAATTTCCATACCTTCTTTCTGCCATGATCATACTATCCCAGATCTTCCTTAAGCTATTAAACTTTTTCCAAGGAACTTGGCTCTAATACCAATTGTTGATTGTTAGGGACACTAGTGAGAGGGGTGGGGTGAACCAGTGTTCTATAAATCTTTTCTTGCACTTTTATTTTTAACCATTTCAAAATAATAATCAAATAGAAGCCAAATATACAACTGAACAACATCCACAAAAGCATGACACATAACACCAAGAGTTTACGTGGAAAACCCAAAAAGGGAAAAACCATGAAGAGAATTAGCTCTCAAATATATATTGTAATCTTTACAAAAATAATGTTCAGGCTTGGTCACTCCATGGGCCTAGAACATGTTGGCTCATTGCCATGAAGTACGACTAGATTTAGCAGACTCACTACCTCAACCCTAAACCTAGAAAGACTACAATAAGGTTTGTTAAACCCTGAGGGTTGTTAAACCCTATTGAAGGCTCACTGCCTTGATGATGAAATCTTTTTTCCAATCATATTACACATGAAAACTGAATATTGCTTAAGCATCTACCACTATGCCAGGATTTAGTCATTTAGCAACTAAATTCTGAATCCCAAGTCTTCATTGCTACTGATCTTCTAACTCTGCTCTACTATTCACATCTTCACATCATACACATGCACTTCCACTCCACACCACTCTCAACCAAAATTCATCACTCTTATATATCCGCATGATGATTTGATTCATAGTCAAGTCGGCATCCAAGAAGGAAATGTGTACATAGAAAGATGTACCTTGTCAGCTCAATCCAATGTACTAAAAGTTATGTGGACCCAAATCTTTTCCCAAATGTGTTCATATAGGTCGGCTCTAATCATTCAATTACTTACATAGATCCTCCAAACATTAACTCTTCTCTGCACAATGATTAATATACTTGTCAGCCTCTTCCTTAAGAGCATGCTTTAATAGATTCATTTGCTGACTTACAACTTCTACTGTAGATCACAACACACCTCCAAAATTGTATCAGGGACTCTTTACACATCTTACCCTCCAAACCACAAGGCATGATATCATCTTGCGGAGAGATGTGGACCCTCAAAACTTAGACTTTGTCTCTGTCAAACACTATGCCGATACTTAGAAGCTTGTTGCTAACCTTCCGGTGGACTTCATATCTCCTAACTCTAGAATAAGACACTTCATACAATTGTTTACAACACCTTAAAACCACATAACAAATTACTTGTCTGCGGAGGAATGCAGACCGCTGCACTAGACCCTATTCACTATTCCTGCTATACCTTTGCTTATCTGAACTTAGACAATTCTTCAAGGTGACTTCTGGAGGAGATCAAGACTTAACCTTTAAAGCATAACACTATCAAACAACTAAGAACATCATACCTAAACCACATTAACTAATCATCATCTATGGAGACATACTATCTTACTTACTATCCTCTACTCAGAATACTTTTCATACTTAGCCATTTTTTGTCAACCGGACCTAGGATCAATATGTTCTTTTGGAGATATCTCTTCCTGCCATGGTGATAGGATCTCTGAGCCTTGTTACCATCAATGACAACATACAGGTTCATACTAGAGTAGTGTCTCTTGCCAACAACAAATTCTTATCATTTTTTCAAAAAGTGCAAGAAATGTCAGACCCATGGAAATCTCATACATGCACCAGCACACGAACTGTAGCCTTTAACGACTCCTTGGCCCTTTTTCCAATGGAGACTTAACCTTGTGGGAAAGATTCATCTCCCTTCATCTAATGGCCATAAATTCATAATAAATGCCACTGAGTATTTTACTAAGTGGATTGAAGTCGTACCCTCAACCAATGTCACAGGCAAGCAAATTGCCTCATTTATCCTGAACTATATCATTTGTCATTATGGCATTCCTTTATCCATTATCATTGATAATATAAGACCTTTGAAAAATTAGGATGTCAAAGAGCTCTATGACAAGTTCCATATCCAACACTATTTCTCCACATTGTACTATCCCCAAGGAAACGATCAAGCAGAGGCGTCTAATAAAACAATCTTGAAAATCTTAAAGAAGATAGTCAATGATGCCAGCCGTGATTGGCATGTACAGTTGAATCCCGCTTTGTGGGCCTATCGTACTAGTATCTATACACCCACAGGTACAACACCCTATGCCCTTGTCTATCTCTCAGAAGCAATCTTGCCTATCAAGGTTGAGTTACCATCTCTACGAGTATCATTAAAGGGCTTAATAACTGATGAAGAGTATCAAGTTTCCAGACTTTAGGAGTTAGAATTGTTGGAGGAAAGATGGTAAAATGCTTTTAATGACCTCAAGACCTATTAGCTCAACAAATGTCAAGAAGCTACAATCATAGAGTGAAACCCAGAGTCTTTCAAGTTGGTGATCTAGTTCTGAAGGAAAATCCCATAAATCAACAGGATAGAGAAAAGAAAGGTAAGTTTGAACCAAATTGGCTTGGTCCTTATGTAATCATTGTTGCTTATGGATCAGAAGCATACTAGTTAGAAACATCACAAGGTGACTTGTTTGATGACCCCATCAATAGTATGCATCTTCAAAAAAATTATACCTAAAAACAACAGTGCAAGAGAACCAAAAACATTAAAAAAAAAATAGTGCAATAAAAGCAAATGGTGAAAACCTAGAAACAAGCACTATTTGTGATAAACCTACTTCCTCCATCTTTTAGGATTTCAATTTTCATCCATCTTTTCTTCCACATCCATCAAAATCCATAAAGATACTTATCATGGATTGTTACTCGCTCGCCTTTACCACCTTATCAAATAAGGTTATCCATCTAATCCTTCATCCATCTTATCATCTATCACAACTCCATCATCAGTATCATTGTCGAACTACATCACCTCTGAGCTATCACGTAGGCAAGGCCCTCATTGATGAGCCCTCGAGGCTTCCCACTCACCTAGGTCTTTGGTCCACATGGTCCATGTAGTCGAAGTATGTTGCCCATGCACTTTCACGTAGGCAAGGCCATCATCGATGAGCTCCTGAGGCACTAGGTCAATCCCTTAGGGCTCGTCACATCGAATCTCCCATCTATTCATCCATATGTTTCATCCATAATAAGTAGATCCTTTACTTCACTGGGGGAAAAGTCCTGAACCTAGTTATAGAATTAGATTCTTAAATGCCACAATCTAGAGGATAACAATTCGGATTGCAATACTATCTCCAGAAAACACACAGCACAACAACAAGCTTTTAAACAAAATCTTGGCCCTAGGATATTAACCTATATCAGACAACAATGTGCCTAAACTATCAGGATTATTTTATCTTTTATGGCAAGAAAACATATCTATGGCAAGAAGATTTGATGGTTGTTACAAGTGTAAGTCTTATGTCTTTATTTTCATTATCATGTTTCCTATGCTACTTGAGGATTGCCAAGACTAGAGGAGCTATAATGGGGCATGATTATTTGATTTGTTTGTTGTTTGTGGGTTTATCTTTAGTAATGTGAAGAATTGTCTAGCAACATGATTAGCAAATGATCATCAAGGACATTATGGGTCTAAGCATGAAAGGGTACAATCCTTGTTTGTTGATACATGCAAGCAGTACTCAGGTCATCTCGGTTCAATTATATCTAGATGCTTGTATTAACTTGCTAAATCAAAATCCATGTAAGAGATACTCAGGTCATATCGGTTTAATTATACCTAGATGCTTGTATTTCCTTGCAACATTTTAAAAGCTCAATGATGGAAACAAGCACTGTAAATATTTGTATACAAGATGACTAGACTTCATTTGTACTTATTAGGGTTGCATTTCATTTCATTTATAAGCATTCCATAATTTAACATTTTCCAAGTGGCTTAAGATCTAAGTCATTTCTTTCATTTCATCCAAGTTATCCATTTATCCAAATCAATTTCTTTCATTCATCCAAGTTATTTGATTTTTACAAGTTATCTATTTATCATTCCTCTAATTCTTCTAAGTGATCTTTTATTCATGATTGAGTATACTTGGCATAACAAAAACAAATCATTATCATTGTGCATAACATAGGCATGTCAATCATAAGATCATATCATTTAAATTCATTATCTAAAAACATCTAGATCATTCATATAGTGATGTCATATATCAACATAGATTTCATACATAACTTTATCATCAAAAATAAAAAACCATAGATATTATTGTCATAGCATATCCATATTATGTCATCATACTTAGTAAAATTAAACATCATGTATTGCATTTAAGAATCAACAAAATATACATTAAGTCATCATAAATTTTAAGCATATACGATCATTACTCATAACATTACACATAGATATAAGTCATCATGTGAATCATAGAAACATCATATCATAAATACCATGCACATCATAGAATCAATAGGTTAGAATCATCAAATAGAAGCATAATCATAACATCAATCATATAGATGGCATCCATCCATAGTGTACATGCATATAGTCCATCGAAACTCATATATACATCATCATCAAAAATAAATGTCCAAGTATACAATGATATCATGAATGTGTATCTTGAGCTATCAAAAATAATGTATATACATATGATACAAAATGGTGCATGTCCCAAAAATGCCTAAGAGGCACTGTCTCTAGAAGGTGCTAGTTGAGGAGGCTGAGGACTTGAAGGCCCTGTTGGTTTTTCTTCTGAATCAGCATTAGGGTTTGCCAGTTCTAATGCACAAGCAGATTCAGCCAACTGAATATAGGAGGTTGCGTGAGCTCCTCCCCTTCACTTCTGGTTCTGCCGCACCAAGGGGAGTTTCCCTACTTGATAAAAATATAACCTTGACTAGCTCAATGACAGAAGGATTTAACTTGACAGCAACAGGCAGAATACTCTCATGTATGGACCAAGATTTGTGTAACAAATCACAAGGTTGGCAACATTCTTGGACATAATGTCTGGTTAGGTATGAGAGCATGCAGAGGTTCCTAATCCTAATCCTACAATAACAGATGGAAGGAAGAGATGGTTTGATTTGAATTTTGGATGCAAAGCTAGACGTGGTGTATAACCTCAACACAGAGCTAAATTGGTGCCTATCCAGGGCTTGGAGTCGGTAGACATACACCTATGAATGATCAGCATGAATAGCTAAAACTGGATTTCAGGGGGATACACATGATATCTGCCTTACAGATATCTCCCAATATAGAGTGTTAAGCTGTCTATACTTATGGCATCCCTATTGCAGTAAGAAAGATACATGCAAAACTGGAGACAGAATCAGCATAACACATGCAAACATAGCATTATACATATAAGATTAACCATGAAATCAGTGGATTCATGCCAAATCGTACAACAGGAGATACATAAACTCACAAGTGTAGCTATACAGAGCAACCAAAATAGACTGTATTGTGTTACAGAGCCAAAAATCTTCAACTTTCAACAACCTAAAAAATGGTAACACAGTCTGCTTATAACAGCCAGAAAGTGTACCACAACAATTAATTACAAGGTTGTTACAAAATTTGCCAGATACAGATCCTTCAAAGGAATGGCACTCAAAATTTATTGCAGCAGGGACAGAAGGAACCCTCGAGCCCTGCGCCGCCATCTGGGAGTCTTCATGCACGATCAGGCAACTTCACCATTTGTATTCATCGCCCATACCCCTGCACGACTGTCATTGATGGCTCAACCACCCGCATTTCGCTTGGAGACTGTCGCTGTAGTCAACATGAGGCTTCCCACCAAAATGCCTCTTCGCAGGTTCAAAAATAATGCAAGGGGATTAATCCCACATGCACGGTGTGGAGAGCCTTTCACTACCTTAAAAGCCTGATCGCATACACATCAAGTGTCGAGCGCCTTTGCTGCGCTCGACACACATGCCTTCGTCAAAAGCCCATCGCTCAGACCTAAGCCATCGGCTTACCTCAAAAATCTCCCACCGACAATAGTAGTCTGGCCGATCGCAAACTACACTCCCCAAAGTCTTCGACGAGACAAAGACCATCGGAGCAACTGAACATTCCTTCGCCGACCTTACCACTCACGCCGATGACATCCATTGGCCAAACATATGCCATCGGCCCAACAGGAAATTCCCTCACCGACTCCAGTTGTCTCGCCGACGCCACCTTCGTCATCGCCCAGACTAACACTGTCGGAGCAACACGAAATACCTCTTCCGATGAACAAAGTCACACCGACAGCACCCTATCCTCCCACCTCCGTCGGTGTGACTTACACCGTCAGAGCAGCATCTCACACTTATGCCGATGACGGAAGTCATCCTGATAACCTTCAGAACACCCCTTCGTCGGTGTGACCAACACCATCGGCCAACCTGACAGATCTCTTGCCGACCACAGTTGTCTCGCCGATCACAAACTCCACACTCCCCTGTCGGCCAGAGAATACTCCATCCGAGGACCCTTCAAAACCTTCGCCGATCACATCAGTCTGGCCGATGGTCCTTCGCTTCCCACCTCCGCTGTCGGTGTGACCCACACCATCGGCCCAACCAAAAACTCACCTGCCGACATCACTTGTTATGCCGATACAACACCATCGGCCAGAGTACCCCTATCGGCCCAACTCTCCATGCTTCGTCCGATAGCCAAAGTCTTCCCGATGCTCACCTTCGCATCCCTCCATCGGCGAGACTTACACCGACGACATCGCATCGGCCAAACTCCTCACATCGGCAGCTCCCAAAAAACCTTCGCCGATAGACAACCGTCTCGCCGACGAACACTTGACTCACCCCCCATCGGCATGACCAACGCCATCGTTGGAACCATAATATCCTTTGCCGATAGGCAAACTCTTGACGATATACAAAGAACACACCATGCTACTGAAATGATCGACAAGACACATGCAAACTCATGCCGATGGGGAAAACAAGAAGACCACCTCCTCAAAAAAATGAATGCAGATGTTGAAGAACACTGAGGGGCCCCAAAACTAGAAAATTTTTTGGATTTTATGGGATGGTGCCTGCATAAAAATTGCTAAATCAACTGACAGTAAATTCAGGCACCAACAGTGGCTCTGTCTGAGGATGCATGCCTCTTGGAGGCATGGCAAGAACCACAGAACTCTGGGATGCAGACCAGTCCCTTATTCATTGGGCACAGAGTCAAATACTGCACTAACCTGCATCACCAAACACAATTGATGGCCTAAGGCCACCAAGAAGAGAAAAAACATGTATCTCCCTTTGTCAAATATCTTGTTTTCATCTGCATGCACTGGGTCAAGCTTGGAGATACTACAGAGATCCACCCACAAACAAATCTTGTCATCTGCATACTCAACCCTCTGATTTGGCTTGTCATTGTCACCCCTATGCAGACAACCTTCAGCATCCGGTAACAAGTGGATGCAGAATGTATCAGGCAATGCATACTCAAATGGAATATAACACATGTTATCATTTGTATCAGCATTATGCATTGCCAAATGATCTCCTAGCTGGACTGAAAACTGAAAACACTCAAAGTCCACCATGCAGCTAGGAAGATCAGAGCTCATCTCATATGCTGGCCTCTCAAAAGAAAAGCTTTCAAATTCACAATTGTATACATTATGCACACAACCAACAACAGCCTCAAACTGGAAAAGATCAGGCTCTAGCACCTCTTTCAAATCAGGCACATTTTCATAGTCACTTACCTGATGCATGTTGTTTCCTCTTTCATCAGGATGAGAAATAGAATCCAAGCCAAAAACAATGTCTAGATCCTCACCATACTCAAATAGATCCTCATCACCATATGTGTCAAAGATGGGTGATCCAGGTACATCAGCTTGATCATAGTATGCCATTTGTTCATGGGCAGCAGAGCACACATCTTCATCACCAATGGATTCACTCTGTGGAGGAGTATCAGCCTGTGTGTCATAAGCAAAACAGCCATCAAATGAAAAAAATCATGCTCTGAACTAGCACTTGTTTCAATCCCTGACTGCTCTTCATGATCTCCATGTGTTTGAAAGGTAGGCAATGGGTCACACATAAGACTGCTTCTCTGTTTGCTTATATCTTCTCTGTCTTGAGTACAATACTCACAACTGTCTCCACAGGTCCATTCCAAAAATTGCTCATTGCTGTCCACAACCTCGTTATTGTTTTCATGGTCATATGCCTCATCATTGCAATGGGAATCCTCACTAGTCCTTTCACTGGCATCCTCAACTGGTGAACAATCCAGTTGAGCAGTATTGTTAGCATTATGTTCAAATACAGCAGTCTCAACCTCTATGCTTTCATTTTCATTTTTATCTGCACATGATGCCATAATCATTTGGTCATTTACAGCCTCACAACCCGTTCTCACACCAAGGCCTGGGGACAGGGATATCAACAGGCACCCATTTCTAAAATTTTCTATGTTTTCAGCAAATTTGTATGCCATCTGCATACCTGTTACCTTGAAATCCCTCAGTATTGCACTAGAGCCCTCCTCAAAAGCCTCAAAGAATATGCCAACACAGGCTGAAATATCAGGTTTGAAGACTTCTGGGATCTGTGAAAGGGCTACTGCAAACCTATGACTGAAATTAACACATGGCTCTTCATCTTGTTTTCTGATGTTCATCAATTCTGCAACAAGATTAGCAGGTTCTCTTGCAAATTCTTCTTTGAAACAGTCAGCAAGCTCATCCCAACAGGCAAAAAATCTCTTTGGAAGGCTCAAATACCAGTCTTTTGCTTTTGCATCAAAGGACCTAACAAAAAACCTCATCCACATATCCTCATCTCTGAATGAATGTTTTCCCATAAAACTGTGAAAATTTTGGATATGTACATTCCCATCACATACATTGTGACCACTAAATCTAGGCATCTGACAGTATATCCTAGCAGGCATAGTTTCTACTTTATAATCCACCCATGACAAATCCAGTTGGTCATACAAAGGATCAAAAGGGCTGAGAAGAGGTTTAGCCTTCTGACTGGCAGACACAACAGGGTTACTGCTTTTTAACTGGGCCTGCTCAGCCTCTAAGAATATCAACCTATTTCTTATCTCTTCTATTCTTTTATCCAACATTTCACTGCTGAGTATGGGATAATTCATACTTGGATTCATGAAATTTCTATTTTCAGACATCCCTTGCATTCCTAAGACCTGTAACCTCCCCTGGCATCTAACCTATGCAGTAAAATAGCAAATATAAAGGGGAAGGAACAAGGTACCTTTCTTATACAGATGCTGAAGTCTAAACAGCACATTTTCTGTCACAACACACACATCAACTTTTCATGTGTACTTGAATTTTTTGCAGAGTCGCCACCTCTCCAAAGAGGATAAAATTTACAGCAGCTGAAAGCTCATCAAATATGTTTCTGAGTTCATTCCACCAGCAGAGCAAAACTTCACCAGAGACTGCAGGATATCACTTTACATCAACATCCCCAGCGGAGTCGCCATTTTGTTGGTTTTTCTTCTGAATCAGCATTAGGGTTTGCCAGTTCTAATGCACAGGCAGATTCAGCCAACTGAATACAGGAGGTTGCGTGAGCTCCTCCCCTTCACTTTTGGTTCTGCTGCACCAAGGGGGGTTTCCCTACTTGATAAAAATATAACCTTGACTGGCTCAATGACAGAAGGATTTAACTTGACAGCAATAGGCAGAATACTCTCATGTATGGACCAAAATTTGTGTAACAAATCACAAGGTTGGCAACATTCTTGGACATAATGTCTGGTTAGGTATGAGAGCATGCAGAGGTTCCTAATCCTAATCCTACAACTAACAGATGGAAGGAAGAGATGGTTTGATTTGAATTTTAGATGCAAAGCTGGACGTGGTGTATAACCTCAACACAGAGCTAAATTGGTGCCTATCCAGGGCTTGGAGTCGGTAGACATACACTTGTGAATGATCAGCATGAATAGCTAAAACTAGATTTCAGGGGGATACACATGATATCTGCCTTACAGATATCTCCCAATACAGAGTGTTAAGCTATCTATACTTATGGCATCCCTATTGCAGTAAGAAAGATACATGCAAAATTGGAGACAGAATCAGCATAACACATGCAAACATAGCATTATTCATATAAGATTAACCGTGAAATCAGTGGATTCATGCCAAATCGTACAATAAGAGATACATAAACTCACAAGTGTAGCTGTACAGAGCAACCAAAACAGACTATATTATGTTACAGAGCCAAAAATCTTCAACTTTCAACAACCTGAAAAATGGTAACACAGTCTGCTTATAACAGCCAGAAAGTGTACCACAGCAATTAATTACAAGGCTGTTACAAAATTCGCCAGATACAGATCCTTCAAAGGAATGGCGCTCAAAATTTATTGCAGCAGGGACAGAAGGAACCCTCGAGCCCTGCGCTGCCATCTGGGAGTCTTCATGCACGATCAGGCAACTTCACCATTTGTATTCATCGCCCATACCCCTGCACGACCGTCATTGATGGCTCAACCACCCACATTTCACTTGGAGACTGTCGCTGTAGTCAACATGAGGCTTCCTGCCAAAACACCTCTTCGCAAGTTCAAAAATAATGCAAGGGGATTAATCCCACATGCACGGTGTGGAGAGCCTTTCACTACCTTAAAAGCCTGATCGCATACACATCAAGTGTCGAGCGCTTTTGCCACGCTTGACACACATGCCTTCGTCAAAAGCCCATCGCTCAGACCTAAGCCATCAGCTTACCTCAAAAATCTCCCACCGA
Organism: Cunninghamia lanceolata; assembly: GCA_027924645.1. Taxonomy (NCBI): domain Eukaryota; kingdom Viridiplantae; phylum Streptophyta; class Pinopsida; order Cupressales; family Cupressaceae; genus Cunninghamia; species Cunninghamia lanceolata. The sequence goes on along the minus strand of BSBN01000716.1, from coordinate 1,715,939 downwards.
CAATAGTAGTCTGACTGATCGCAAACTACACTCCCCAAAGTCTTCGGCGAGACAAAGACCATCGGAGCAACTGAACATTCCTTCGCCGACCTTACCACTCACGCCGATGACATCCATCGGCCAAACATATGCCATCGGCCCAACAAGAAATTCCCTCACCGACTCCAGTTGTCTCGCCGACACCACCTTCATCATCGCCCAGACTAACACCGTCGGAGCAACACGAAATACCTCTGCCAATGAACAAAGTCACACTGACAGCACCCTGTCCTCCCACCTCCGTCGGTGTGACTTACACCGTCAGAGCAGCATCTCACACTTATGCCGATGACGGAAGTCATCCCGATAACCTTCAGAACACCCCTTCGTCGGTGTGACCAACACCATCAGCCAACCCGATAGATCTCTTGCGGACCACAGTTGTCTCGCCGATCACAAACTCCACACTCCCCTGTCGGCCAGAGAATACTCCATCGGAGGACCCTTCAAAACCTTCGCCGATCACATCAGTCTGGCCGATGGTCCTTCACTTCCCACCTCCACTGTTGGTGTGACCCACACCATCGGCCCAACCAAAAACTCACCTGCCGACATCACTTGTTATGCCGATACAACACCATCGGCCAGAGTACCCCTGTCGGCCCAACTCTCCACGCTTCGTCCGATAGCCAAAGTCTTCCCGATGCTCACCTTCGCATCCCTCCATCGGCGAGACTTACGCCGACGACATCGCATCGGCCAAACTCCTCACATCGGCAGCTCCCAAAAAACCTTCGCCAATAGACAACCGTCTCACCGACGAACACTTGACTCACCCCCCATCGGCATGACCAACGCCGTCGGTGGAACCATAATATCCTTTGCCGATAGGCAAACTCTTGACGATATACAAAGAACACACCATGCTACTGAAATGATCGCCAAGACACATGCAAACTCATGCCGATGGGGAAAACAAGAAGACCACCTCCTCAAAAAAATGAATGCAGATGTTGAAGAACACTGAGGGGCCCCAAAACTGGAAATTTTTTTGGATTTTATGGGATGGTGCCTGCATAAAAATTGCTAAATCAACTGACAGTCAATTCAGGCACCAACAGGCCCTATCCCTGTGCCCCTCAAGGAGGTGGCAGCCCCATAACCCCTCCACTCTCAGACTGTGTCTTCCTAGATCTGCTGCATGAACTTGGATGAAAGCTACCTACTCTTTGTTGTGGGGGCACAGCCTTCTCATATAGAGATTCCCAGTAGAAAATCTCCTATCCTATATGAACCATCTTTGCAATGGTCTATCCGCTAGGACCCTATGCTGTAGTCTATTGTACCTACTAAAGTGGGGCCACTTCTCTAGTGTATCTTTGTATAGTGGTATCATGCTCTAATGTCACAGCCCTCATATTTCCATGTAGTTGTGTAATCTAGACCTATAGCTGCCTAATCTGGCCCTATGTCTGGCTAACATATCCTTATAGCTGAGCCACCTAGGCTCACAATACTGCCACCTCCCCATCATCCTGACCCTACACCTATGCCTGATCATGTGCTTGATCTTGGGGTTGATCTTGCACTTGAGGCTGAGGCTGTATCTATGGTACCCTCTGCACTCTCTGTCAAACCCTCTTCTGTCCCCCTCTCCCTCCATCACCTCCATCATCCCCATCATCTCCTCCATTTCCTCAGCCACCTCTATCATCCCCTCCACTTCTGCCACCTTGCCATCATCTCCTCCTCCATGGAGCCTCATCCTCCTCATCCCCATCATCCAATTGAGGAGCTAACTCTCCAAGTCTAGAGTACCTCAGAAAGGGATGAGTCATAAAGTGTGCTGAATAATCTACTATCATCCTAGCATCTACAATATCACATCTCAACTCCTAAGCCTGATAGGGAATCTATAGGAAGTCAGCTCAAGCCTGCTCATATGATGCAACTGGACCCCACCATGGACGCTCCTTGTGCGTCTGAGCAAATACAGTAGTACCTTGGGCCATCCCCTGGACCTTGTCAAACTATCGGTACACATGAGAAACAATATGATGCTTAAGAATATAGGAGTGTTCACCCTATCAACCATCATGTCTGAAAGTAAAAAGGCAACTCAGTTGCATCATCACCCCACACCTCGTAGTCTAAGTAGGGCCGCCAATCGACTAAATCCACATTGTCTAGTGCATGTCTCTAGTACTCAAGCTTTCCTAACTTGGGCTGGCAAAGGCTATCCTGATACATGTAAGAATAAGGTTGATCCCTCCCTCTCACTCCCATGCTTATAGGCTGTGTAACTACTATATGGCCCCATGCCCATATCTATAGCAATGAGACTCCAGCAGATAAACTAGTGGTACCATCATATACAAACTGATGTAAGTCATGATATAAGTGAGCTAGTAAGAAGACACCCAGGCAAAGCATGTCCCCTTAGATACCATCCTCTCCAAGGTCCTCTCCATCCAATGGAAAATCCATGTGATCTCTTGTCAGGGCAGATCACACCTCCAACCAATCCTACTAGTATCGACAGTAGGGGCTTGTAATAGTCAACCATATCAACCCAACTAATCTTCGTCCCCCGAATTTCCTCATCATCAAACACTTGACGACACTCCTCTAGTCTCTCTCCCGCATGATGATCATACTCCACCATCTCTCCTTATATTAGAATCCTCAAGATCTGGTGCACATCCTCCAGTGTCACTGTCATCTCTCCAGTAGGCAAGTGAAATGTATAGTGTTCACTGTGCTATCTCTCAGCCAGAGCAGTTAGCATACCCAATTTCACCTAAATCTCAAGCATAAAGGTCACATACCATAATCTAGTAGACCCTAACACCAAGTGATCAGTCTCTGACAAGTAAGGTCGTAGCAACTGTGTCGAGGGAAATCTCTCTCGAGACATCATCACATCTAGCTCATCCTGCAATCAATAACACACGCACGTTAATCAAGCAACCAACTAAGCTACATATCTATCAAATCTATCAAAACAGTTACTTAGCTATCCTATCTAAAACCTATCCTATCATCTCTACTGAGATTCTATTAGTCTCAAAGATCACCTATCAATTGTACAATATTGATCATGATGCCAACTCAATCAACTAGCTAAGTAAATGACCTTTTTAAATCAGATGTGTAGCTTTATCAATCAAAAGTGCAGCTTCATCATGTATACACTAAAAGAAATCTTATATGTGTAATTTCAAGTGTATGCGTAGAATCAGGAGTTAGATGTGCAGTTCCATAACGTATGTACAACTTTTAGATGTATGCGTAGGAACCCTAATTAAATGTGAAAATTATGCATATGCATAGTTTTGATGCTTATATGCACAGCTTTGGGGTAGATGTGTAGCAAAAATGATCATATGCGTAGGAAAAATCTTGTTGCACATGCAAAATAGTTGACTTTGACCCTAGTTTTCGACCCTAATAAATGTACTTAATGCAAAATTCAAGGCATACGTATTGGGGGTCCGTACTCTGTTGGGCACCTGAATCAATAGATCCTCTCAAACATGTGGTTAGCTACTGGAATCTACTGCATTTTTGCTAGACTGCTATGCTCTAGGGCTCCCTATAATCTCTCTTCTAATGTGAAGTGTGCAAATGACTCAAAAAGGGACCCTCATCCTTATTTATAGCCATATCAACCCTAACTAGAAGTGTTTTGACCTTGCACATGCATGCTATGTTTTTCACCCATTTCTCATTCTCCATCACCTGAATTTTTTTTTCACACGTAGATCATGTTGTTCATTGTTGTTCATCATGAGATTGTTCATTATCCTTTTGCAAAATTCATCCCTATCAATCTCTCGAGGGGGCATCCTACTATCATCAAACCTATACCAGGGGCAAATTAGGGCATGTATCATACTCATAAATTTTTTATTCTTTGAAACAACGTGATAAAACACATTGTCTCAAAGAGGGGCAAAATATATACACCTAAAAATAGCTCGAGTCAAATTAAATAAATATTTTATATTTATTTTATTCTTATTCCTCTATCAATAAATAAACATACTAATTTATTTATTTGGTTCACATTCATCATATTCTTCCAACAATTAAATATCTTAATTTCCTCTAAAGACATCTCTAATTAAATAATCCTAATTATTTAATTATTCCTCTAAAACAAAGTCTTATTTCTAAAATCCACATCATTCATTCAAATCACCTTACACCTCATCTCCATGTTGCTCTATAAATTAAATATTATTAATATTTAATTAGGTATTTATCCTCTCAGCACATGCCCTATTTCCTCTCAACCATCCGTACTTTGTAGAAATTGGTTTCTCCACATCACCATGGTCAATGTTGACTATGTGACCCTTATCTCATGAATCCTATATTCCCTCTCACATTCCAACAAACAAAGACTCCTTCCTCCATGTTTCTCTCATGGTCTTCCATCTTTATCTCATTGGTCTTTGTGAGCATCACGCCATGTGGCTCCTTGTCCCCCATATTCCTCCACCTTGTCATCATAGTAGGAACATCTTCCATCTTTATCTCCCCTCATCCAACCAATTTGATCTTGACCGTACATGTCACAAGACTTATTCTTCAACCATGGATCTTTTGACACTTGGATTTGAGCCATCCTTGGCCTATAAAAGGAAGCTCCTCACCTTCATTTTATCATCACAAGAGCTATCATACTTACATGCTACATAAATTCTATCAAGTATCCAAGAGTGCCTTTGGCTCCCATTTGCATATCAATATCATAATCTCCATTGTTTCATTATCATCTAGCTTCATAGTATCATTTAGTTGCATATCATTATCCTCATATTAATCATTATCAATAACATTGCTTTAGCTTTTATTAAAATCATCATCATTATCATTAGTCTTGCATTGTAGGATTGTTTACATTGCATTTAAATCCACAATTCCATTCATCTCATTGTCATCTTGAAAAATAAAGAAGTACAATTTTGAGAGCACTATCATAATCAACAAGATCTTGAGAAGATAGGAGACAATGGAACACAAAGGATAAATCCAATTTTGCAAGGTATAATTCATGTTTTCTATATTTTTCCTAGTTTAATTGGTGATTTGAATTTGAGTAGGAATTTAGAGTAATTGTGGTATCTTATTAGGTTATTACAGTTGTTTCAAATAATCAATCACACCAGTTACCTTGAAGAAATAGATAGAAATAAAGATGTTTCTACAAATCTACACAATAAACCTTCACTAAACCTTGATAGAGAACAAACAACTCACCCCTAGAAATCTTTTCAAGAATTAAAAAATTATGATGATACTGGTAGGAAGCTAACAAGTGTTAATGGAGCTATAAGAACAAGTTTCCAATCCCTTATAGTTGTTAAATGAATATGTTTTCCAATCTCAGTAGCCTTTACACTTTAAACAAAACCACAAGACATTTCTATTAGAGGCACTAGCCACTTCTATAGGATAGTATATAAGGGCTTCAGTTTCCACAAGTGAAGAATATAAATATGAGCAACCTTCTCATACCTTTGAGTACTTCCTCATTTACCTATGTTGTTCAATATATTTCTTGAACCATATCAATCTATGTCATTCAAATTTTGTGGCTTCAATTGCAAAATGTACTATGGACCAAAGGAATTTCAAATAGGTTATCAGTAAAGACAACATATTATTTGGACTTATTATCTTGATAGAAATTAGTTCTCTTTGATCCTTTGATATACATCTGCCTTTCCATATCTATCATCGTCACCTAACAAAGTTTGAGGACACTTCAGGACCCAATGGAGGTGACAACTTCAAGTGCCCAAAATTAAATGCATATGTCCAACCTTCAAGTGAAGTTGAATTAGTTTTGTTGATATGTCAATCACCAACCACTCCCATTCAAGTGGTATATGTATTTTTGGGAATTCCTGCGAGGAGTAGGAACCATTCACTATGCTCCAACCTCCTAGATTAGAAGGTAATAGATGACCATGGAAATTGCTTCCCAATCCAAGTAGAGGGTTACATCTCCAATTTTTGAAAACTTCATCCTAGTTAAAGTTATCTGAACCTTGTTACTCATTGCCAATTCAAGTTTCTAGTTTGAAGATTTAGAGCAAACACACAAGTCAATTGCAAAATCTGTCTAGTTTAAAACTAAGATTAGAGATCTTATAATTATATAATTATTACCTCCATTATGATATACTTCACTGGCTACCATGTCATGGCCCATTTTCCAGCATGTTGTTGAGGTACAATAGTTTAAACTTATAGTGGTCCATGGAATCTCTTTGGTTGGGCCAATTTGAATAATTATAGGTTTTATAGAAGAGATAGAGCCCTTGGCATACATCTCATCACTTAATCTAGGAGATATGAACATAGCACACCTTATTTTCCCTTGCGATTCCTTGCTATTGCTTCTATCATTCCTAGATTTTACCAAGCAAAGTTGTCTCCAAGATAAAACAATTTCCTCCTTTCCATTGCACTTGATAGCTTCTCAATCATAAGTCATTAGAATTTCCATTTCATTGTTGAATAAGCCCAGATATATATACTTTTTCCAAGGAATTATCTTACCCTAGTTTTGTATTGACTTGCCTTGTGAAGTATGTCACCAAATACGAGTTAATGTAAATTTCTTATGGGCATTTTGTCAAATGATTCAATCATATCCCCATTTTAGAATAGCCACAAAATATGTTTGTCAAATAAATCTTTTTCAACAAATCTATGTTGTACATGATTTGATAGTAGTTTATATTATAATTACAAATCTTAATCATATTCACCATTAACATTATATTCCTTCCATTACTTTTCGGGCAATATCACCATTACTAATAAATTCTCACTACTTTTAGGGCTATTTTCACTTTCAATAAGGCTATTATTTTTTGTCATTGACTTCCATTTTAATCTGATAGCTCTAGATGAATTCCATGGCACTATAAGCATGTGCCTTTTAAAAGGTTTTTTGAGCCCCATAATCTATTTTGTGCCACATGATTAGATTATGATTGTGTGGCCCAAAATAAATTATGGGGCATAATAAGCCTTTTAAAAGGCACATGCTTATAGTGTCATGGAATTCAATCAAAACCATCTGATTAAACTAGAATATAAGGTGCAGATTCACTTTTCTTTGTCTTATTTTTAAAATGGTTAATTTGTGTCTTCTCCAATGCCTTCTTGATAGTAGATTTGTGCTTGGTGGTGAGGGGCTCAGTCCCTTGACCTTTTTTGTATTGCGACAGGGGCATGCTGGGGCTGCTATCCCTTGACCTCACTAGTGGCTGCCACCCCCGTGCCGCCATTTCAACATTATAAAAAATAAAGGAATATATGGGGGGATTGCGTCGACCAACTATGCAATTTTTTTAAGGAAGGATTCACCATTGTAATTAACTTCTTTAGCGATTATTTTCTAAGATTCACCATTGTAATTAATTTATCTAGCGATTATTTGCTAGGATTTTCCAGGATTTTATAAAAAATTCTAATAATGTGCATAGATTCATTAGGAAAAATATTTTTTCCAAAAAAGGAAAGATTTGTCAGAAAATTTAAAGCTCTTAGCTAGGATCCACCAAGATTTTATAACTTTTTTTAGGGGCCTTTTCTTAAGTTTATCACTAATTTTGATTAGTCAATAAAAGTAGAGGGAAAGAAAAGGAAGAATATGTCAAAAAAATTTGATAGCCATCCAATAGATTATAATCAACAACCTAAGATCTTGTGGAGAGATGAGATATGGTTACCTACCCATGAACAAGTCACAATGGGGTTATTTACTCTACACAACAACTCAAGGAGCTTCCAGGTGTAAACAATAAAGGAATTGAATGTAGTGGATAATTGAGATTAGATTCTAGTAGCCAAATGTCTACCAAGGTATTCAAGGTTCATCTCCTTTTCTTAATTTTTAGGACAAGATAGTAGAAGATCAAGCCATTGGATACACATTGAAGGACCTAACTATCCTTCCTACAAAATTGATACAAATGGCCACTTCTTGTGAGTTTAGAACATTTGACCATATCTCTAGTATTTTTAGGCAATTCAAGTGGTGGCACACATGCAACAAGGAATACTTTAGAGAATTTGTATGGGATAATCTTTAGCCTCTCATGATTTATGAGAAGAAATTTGGTGTGGTTGCAATCCATTCAATTCTATCTCACCTCTTCTCTCTATATTCCTTGTGTATAAATAGGAGCTAGTTGATTAGGGCTTAGGATGGAATTTTTCTTATTTATGCTTAGAACAAAGCCTTATTTGTATTTAGTTCTATCAAATCTTTTCTTATTTTCTTATTAAGTTAGGAATCTATGCCTTGCTTCATGTTTCTAGGGATTTCAATCCTTTTTATTTTATGCAAATCGTATCTTTTCATGAATATCAAAATAAGATGTTGTGACTACTCTATTTTAGTCCTACTCTTGTGATACGAATGAATGTGTGGCTTGTGTGGCTAGCAATGTGCTTATCTTAGCCACTTATTTATTATTCATTCATGTTTCTAGTCCTCTTCCAACAATAGATATAGGTTGCATCATTTTCTTGGCACATTACCCTTTACTCATGCATTTCTACCTTCTCCATTTTTCCTTACAAAGTGATTCGTGAGAGTTCATTGAATATCTTACAAGCAGCTAATTTTTTAATAATGGAGGTTATTATATAGGTCAAGTCCCACATTTGTAGGATTTCCCATTATTGTACTCTACACATGGCACATGTATAGGTCAGACTTGGCTTTTTCATTAGGTGGTTATAATATCTAAGTGCCAACATGTTTGAAAAGTTTCTTTAAGTCTTCTAAGTGATCTATCTATCATTTTTATTTTTTCAAGATATCATCCACATAATCCTCTAATACCTTATACATAAGATCATGGAAGATTAATGTCGTGGTTATTGGATATGTAGCTATTGCATTTTTCAACCCAAAATGCATGACAATATAGAAAGATATCCATGAAGGTATAGTAGAACCAATATAATTTGATCTTGGAGATTAATCATAATTTAATTTTAGTCCAAAAATCCATCCATAAATGATAACAACTCATGTCCAGTAGTGGAATCTATAATAATATCAATATTAGGAAGATGAAAGTCATTCTTAGGAGATGTTTTATTAAGATCTCTAAAGTTAATCTAAATGTGAATATGACCATTAGGTCTCGTAATATGTACAATATTAGAGATAGAAGGCAATGAATCGATGAGTCTTATAAATCCATTGTTTAGCATCTTTTCTAATTATTCTTTAACCATTAAATCAACCTTAGGATGCATCTTTCTAATTTTTGTTTAATGGGTTTAGCATCAAGATCTAAAAAAAATTATGCATCACAATATATTAGGATTATTATTCAACATGTCCTAGAATGACCATGGAAAGATATCTCCAAATTCTTCAATTAATATGGTCATATTAGATTGCTTGTATTGGCTTGGACAATCACCTAGCTTCAAGATCTTTTCTTTATCATTTGGTCTCATCTCTATGTCATATGTACCACCAACTATAAGTGTATTACAATCCTTAATAAATGGTTGTGTAGGTAAAATATCAAGACCACTATCTAGATATGGAGCATCTTTCCTAAAGTATGAACAAACCTAAAATACATGTGGGAGGTCTCTATCATGATGATATCTAGGTAAATCCTCATTACCCCCAAGTATTCAACTAAAGCTTCATTATTTGCAAAAGTATCTAGGGGAGAAGAGTATCCATGAAACCATCATAGAAGAAATTAGGATAGACTAAAGATAAACTAATACCACTACTAGCAATGAACAAATAACCAATTCCCTTAATATCATTATTTTTAAGGATTTTAATAGTTTTTTTAATACCTTATTGGTTCAAACCTAATCCTTTTCCATTATCTTTTGTACAATATTGAATCCTTTGCCATAATGAGTAGCCAGCTTAGATGGTAATAAATTTTCTTCATAATGGTGGTTAGTTTTGGATCCATGAGATGGATCACCTTCATTAGGATGAGTATCTATGTGAGATTCCAAAAGTAATATAGCATGTAAATTTAGATCAATGGGAAAAAAAGGCATCTTGTTTTCATTGTTTTGTTTTTATTTTCTAGGAATTGGTATTTTAAATTCTAATGAACCCCAATCATCCTTAGGATTAGCATGAGACACATTAGGATTAGGGATAATCATTGGAGACATCATAAGCATGATTAATTTTATTAGAGATAGCAATTTTTATTATTTTCAACTACTTGACACAATTTGTATGGATTGTCATTGATTGTCACCACACATTGCTTATTTTGATGAATAAACTTAATTTTGTGATGCAGTGTGGATGGGGAAGTACCCATTGCATGAATCCATGGATGCCCCAAAAGAATGTTAGACACTAATGTCTTGGCCATCACATGAAAAGTGGTCTCAAGATTTATGATCCCTAAACCAAGGTAAGGTGACATAACCAAGGGATTCCTATATAACATTATCAAATCCTTTAACGGTCAACTTAGATTTTAGGAGATTAGAGTAACTAACTTAGATAACATCTAAAAATTATTTACTACAAAGTTCAATCTAGATCCATTTTCCATTGATGCACATTTAACTCTAATATCTCCATACCTAACCAAGATATATAATGGTCAATACTTTTGAATCACATGTCGAGATGGTACTCATGAAGTGCAAAAGAAATAGAATTTTCATGTGTATCATACCCCAAATGTGCATCAATGGTATAATTAATGCATGAAAAGTAGGAATATAAGGATTTAGTAGAGATAAATGAAGGAAAGTTTTGGAAATGTATTGTTAACCTTGAATAGATAATTAATAAAAAAAACATTTAGGTTCAGGCAAGGTGCTAGTGTAGCATTGAATATGTTGTCTTTGGCCACACCACATAGAAAATATTATCATCTATATAGGTATGTTAAAATACCAAGATTCAAGCCTAGGTAAAAAGGTGCATGACCAGTTCTTATTCTTAAGGAGGTAGAACCTTTGAACACAAATCAATTTTAATACTACTTCTAGAAGGTATACTAAGGAATGTGTCAAATCTTGGGCCCATATAAAATGATTTTGGGGGTGCCAACATTCTATGAAGATAATTAAAATGTGTGTGTTAGCACATTATTTGATTATAGGACATTCTTGGTTGATCATTTACATAATGATTTGGTAAAATTTAAGATCTCTACTACCCCCATATGTTACAAGAGATTCAAAAGGTACTCACTATTATGTTTAATATTCTTATTCACCATGGCTAGGGAGTTTGACAAAAAAATGGCCATTAAATTCAAGTTCTTAGATAATGATGGAGGGGGATTAAAGTCAGTCTAGTTTTGGACAATACATATGGATAGGAATCACCCCTATGCCTCCTTTTGCAAGTTCAAGGGTCCTTTTGTAACACCAATGTTAAAGAAGCTAGGTTTTTATCAAGCATATATTATTAGATTAATTTAAGTTATTTATCAAGCCTCTCCAATTTAGACTAATAGGAAAGATACAAAATAATTGGGGAGATTAGTTCTTGTCCACAAAAAGTATAGTTTTTAGAGTTTAAGGATCCATAATTCCTCCTTATGTCTTACCTCATGATATATTAGATAAGATTGTATACCTAGAAGCAATGAGTCAATTGTAATCTTTAGAATTTGAGCACTTTAAGAAGTACAAGAAGGTTAGATTCGTGCTTCTAGGCACTGTTCAATGGGGGGATTTCCAAATTTATAGCAAAGAGGGGTTTGAGAAGGTGGTTGAGATCCTTAGATTCCTATTTATGGACATTGTAACTCACACAAACTAGAACCCTAATGGATTCATTGATAAATTGAGAAGTAGGGGAAAGAGTGGCTTCCAACATACCTTCCATTAGCATGAGGATTTGATAAGAAATTGTCAAGATGACATGGAAAGGATTGTTATTGAAACAAGATGGATAAATATTTAGTATGCAAAAAATAAAAGGATGGAGTTGGATGCTAATTATAAGGGTACCTTTCATGAGATTGGGGATCCTATTAAAAGGATGAAGAAGAAATTTAAAAAGTAGAGGATCTTTCTCAAAGTTCCAAGCCACCTATAACACCATTAGTCAAGACTTCTATTGGTATACATATTTTTCACTATGATATTTCAATGAAAACACCATGACTCACCTAATGGGTAGCAACAAATTCTTACCATAGTAGGATAAATCGTATAAAACTAATGATTTTCCTATATGTTTGAGAGGGGCAACTCCTTTGTATGATGAGTTTTGTGCTTTTCTATGGCATGATTTTAATTAGAAAGTGAGAAAGGCATAAAGAATTAAAACTTAAATGAAAGAGGGAAACCCTAAATAGGCTAATATGAGGCTGGTAATCTAGTCTCCCCAAGAAAAATAATGAGTAGTTTTTCATAAAAGAGGGAAACAAACATAGATTTATTCCCTTAAATAGGTTATTTAAAATAAAATCTGCAACTAGAGTTTAAATGAGAAAATTCTTCCTAACATAAGAAATGAGACATTCACCCAAGGTTTTTAGACTCATAGATTAGAAAATAACCTATTATCTCACCCAAAGTTGCATAGTAGAAATGTGTATATCAAATAAAACTAATTATACTCACCACATGATAGAAAATATTTAACGAAAGGCTACAAATTTAACATAAGAAAAAACTACAACATAAAGATGTAGTACACAAGGTCATAGACCAACAATGTTCTTTATTCAATTAAAAAAGAAGAGCTCTATAGACTCTTTATGTTTCTATACAATGTGTGAGAATAAAAAAGTATGAGGAAAAGAACTACTTTACATTGAAAATGATTGCCTATATAGCTTATTCCTTGGTAACCAATTTATAACTACTTCTTGAAATTCTAACTTTCTAATTTAAATTTCACTTTTAAGTCATAAGGGTGATGTAAGTCGAATCTAAAAAAGTACAATGAGTAGAAGGAACATAAAATCACAATAGACTTCATAATGCTTGCAAAGAGGTAAAAGATGATTTATTCATCTCAGAACTTTAGTCCTTTGGTGTTGACCCTATATGGTTTTGTGTTGGGACAAACCAAATTACAATGGGGGGAATCTCATATATTGAATCCATGATGTGTAGAATCTAAGAACCCTTGCAACCATATCCTTCCATATTGATTGTACTCTAAGAGAACTTGGAACTATCAGAATATGAATTCTTCAAAGTCAATAATTGAGCCACCTCCTCCATAGGATGTGAAATAAGAATAACATGATGGATGGGTTACCAACCACCTTGAAGAAATAGATAGAAATAAAGAGGTTTCTACAAATCTACACAATAAACCTTCATTCTCCCTTAATAGAGAACAAACAACTCACCCCTAGAAATCTTTTCAAGAATTAAAAAATTATGATGATACTGGTAGGAAGCTAACAAGTGTTAATGGAGCTATAAGAACAGGTTTCCAATCCCTTATAGGTGTTAAATGAATATGTTTTCCAATCTTAGTAGCCTTTACACTTTAAACAAAACCACAAGACATTTCTATTAGAGGCACTAACCACTTATGTAGGATAATATATAAGGGCTTTAGTTTCCACAAGTGAAGAAATATAAATATGAGGGATCTTCTCATACTTTTGAGCACTTCCTCATTTACCTATGTTGTTCAATATCTTTCTTGAACCATATCCATCTATGTCATTCAAATTTTGTGGCTTCAATTGCAAAATGTACTATGGACCAAAGGAATTTCAAAAAGGCTATCAGTAAAGGCAACATATTCTTTGGACTTATTATCTTGATAAAAATTGGTTATCTTTGATCTTTTGATATGCATCTCCTTTTCCATATCTATCATCTTCACCTAAAAAAGGTTGAGGACACTTTAGAATCCAATGCAGGTGACTACTTTAGGTGCCTAAAATTAAATGCATCTATCCAACCTTCAACTGAACTTGAATTATTTTTGTCGATATGTCAATCACCAACCACTCCCATCCAAGTGGTACATGTATTTCTAGAAATTATTGAGAGGAGTAGGAATCATTTTGCGTGCTCCAACTGTTGATAACTGAGAGGGGGGGTGAATTAGTTATCTTAATTAATTTAACTTTTTGTTCTTCTTTAACAACTAGTGCAGCATCAAAGCAAATAAGCATTCATAATCATGAAAGCAGAAACAAAGTCAATAAACATAACACAATGATTTTGACATGGAAAACCCTATTAAGGGAAAAACCACAGGGTGACTAACCCAAGAATGTATTCTCTATTAGAAGAATAGAAATACAAAATGGCACTTGCCAATTAGGGCTAACTGCCCAAGCACACTGCTCACAAGTGGCTCACTGCCTACAAGAGACTCACTGTCTACAAGTTATAAAGAGAGTAACAAGAAACTTGAACTAATGAGAAGCATCCACATATGCTGAGGTTCAATTCCGGTAAGGCTCAATACACTAATCTACTGCACTTCATTCTTCCTCTTCTTTGGTGCTGATGTCCTGTCACATACTGGACCTGTCTTACTATCTTCACACTGCCCTTCTACTTTTCTTCACACATACCACACACAACACACTCCTTCACATCCAAATCCATCCGGTATATATATCCACACCAATGATTTCAACACCTTTCTAGTTGGCATCTGGAATAGTCAATATTTTCCCAAACTCTGATCTGTCAGCTGAATCCTTGCTTATCAAGTAATGTGTATCAAGGAGATGCTTAGAGAAGTCATCAATCATGTCGGCCAATCATGAATGATACCTTAAGAAACTTGATCACCATCAATAACTCATCTGGATTATGGTTTGATGCTCTATCGGTCAGTTCTTCCTCTGTCAACTCTACCAAACAAGAACCCAACACTTAGGTGCTCATATCTTTGCACTCTTTCATCACCGGAGGCTCAATCACTAGAATGTATCAGTCAAGGTACACCTCTTGACTTCCCCAAGTCCGCACTTTACAAAGATACTTCCTCTAAGAGATCTGGACTTGACTGTCGGACCTTGCCACATGCTCTGTTCTTGCTTACCAGACCACAACACTCTTCAATCTGACTTCTGGTATAGGCACACCATGTCCTACGGATGTGTAGTGTGAGGCTGATTATGTCACCTCCCTTATTTTGATCGATTATGCTATTTTGTGATGACATTACCAGACCTTTAGTGACTATGGTTTTATTATGCAAACTTGTTTTTATCTCCTGATTATGAGAAGACTTTGATTTGACATATGTGATTTGATTCGATCATAGTGGATGATATTTTGTGATTTGACACATGGGATATATTAGATGATATTTCATGATGAGTTTCTAAGTAATTATGTGATGTCGACTATTTGACATATGATTTAAAATGCAGTTTAAATTGGAGTTATGTATTGATGATTATTGATGTATTCGAATTGCGTGAATTTAATTCTAGTTGCTTCGGCTATGATTTTCATGATATGACTGACACTTGATCGAGATGTGCAGGTTTCACATTCCCTAGCCACGGGAAAATCGGGGGTAGAATTCACACTATGTTATCCCCTGTAAACCGATCCATACCCAAGAGGGATAAGGATCACATTTGAATTTGAATGATGAGTTAAGTACTTGAGTTAATTTGGTTATTTCAGCCTTAGTACCACTTGTCTATTTATTTAATAATGAGTGTTGTATAATTTTACTTGATTTACACCACTTGGTATTTATTTTACTTTGAGGCCATTTAAATGTGATTTTTTAACCTCGTTTGTGAACCCTAGAGTCCCAAAAACTACCCTAGGTGGTTACCCTTGAGTCTAGGGTCAACTTGGACTATCTAACCCTAGTTTTGACTCAGGTTTGGTCACTCTAAACCTTGGTTTAGTAGAAGTGACGAAAATTTGAAATAAGGGAAGTGAGAGATGAGTCATGCCTTGGGAAAGACTCATCTCCCTTCCCAAGGTTTGGGAATCCTTTCCCAAGGAAGACTTGGGAGGTCTCCAAGACTCCCAAGTGTGTGGGAGCTTCCCCCAAGACTCTCACACATGTGTGAGAGCATCTTGGAGGAAGATGGCTCCTTGAGAGAATAGGAGGATGCCATATGGCATCCCTTATCCTCTTGTGGGTGTGAGTGGAGTTGCCACCTCACCACTTGTCCTCTCACACATGTGTGAGAGCACAAGTGGATAAGGTGAGGATTGAGAGGGAATGAGAGGATGACACTTGTCATCCTCACACTTCCTCTCACTTGCAAGTGGCTTGGGAGGAGGAAGGAGAAGGTGACAAGTGTCACCTTCTCATTCCTCAAGGCCAAATTTATATCCTATATTATCTCCTCTTGTTGAGGAGTGCGGGGTTCTTCAATTTTATTCCTATTTGTTATTTTTGGAGGAGTTTGGGAGAGTTAGAAGCTTAGCTTCAAGGATTGGAAGGCTTGGGAAGGCTTAGAGCTCTTTACCAACTTGCTTCCATTGTAAGGGCTTTGAAGGTAGGTCTTTTAAACTTGTTTTCCCACCCTTGCTACTTAATGTATTGTGTTAAAGTTTTGGTTGTTTTTTTGTTTTGCATTGTGTTGTTGGGATGGGAGTTAAGATGAGAGCATCTCCAATGGAGGTAATGCTCAACTTGTATGGGTAGGGGAAAGGAACCTCCTTGAGGTCTCTCCCACACTATGTATTTATGCCTTGAGGGCTTTTATTTTGTTGAGAAGGTTATTGAATGGCAAGAGTGCCATGGAGGTCATTTTTGTGATATTGTGGAGAGTGGTGTTTGGAGATTTTATTTGGCTTGAGGCCATGAGCTTGACATTTTATCATTTGGGAGCCCTTTGAAGTTGAGGGGTCCATTCCCTACCCTCACCAACTCATTTTTATGGGTTAAGTTTTGTGTTATACCTATGGGCTGTTTTTGTGTTATTGTGGTTGATTTTTGTTGTAGAATGTTCACCTGTGTGGATTCCCTACCTCCCTAGCTCGGGGGTGACCCACTTGCGGGTCTACGTTAGGGAGGAGAGCTTTCAAAGTGGTTGGTTTGTTGTTCTTGTTGTTGTGTTTATTGCAGGATTAGAGTGGAAAAAAAAATGAAGTGATTGAGAGCTTCTCTTGTGTGGTTTTGAAGTGTTTTTATGGCTGTTGGAGCCATGGCCATTTTGGCCTTATTATGTTGTAATGTTGTAAGAGGCTGCTAACATATTTGCCATGGAGTTGGCTATGATTTTAATGTAGTGTGAACTTCTATTTTATTTTAATTAAAGCTGTCTATTCCCTTATTTGTGAAGTTTGAGCAATGTATCAAAAAAGTTATTTATATTTCTGTCATTTTATTTAATGTTGTTTACTTCCTATTTTTTTGTGAGCTAAGAATTGTGAAATGCATGTGAAGACACAAATATATTTCTATCATTAATCTTTCAAGAAAATATGCATGAGTTGTATTGTTGCTATTGAAGAATAGAAAGAAATGCATTCTCTACCTTATTTGAATTTTCCGTTCCAAAAAAAAATGTATATATAAATATCTATATATGTGTGTGTTGTCAAATGAAAGTTTAATTGTTGGAAAGGAAGAAAACATAAGTTAGACTAGAATGTATCTTTACTTTATTGCTGTAGCAAAAGAAAAATAATGTATTGCTGAGTATGTTAAACTGTTCAAAAGGGGGCATCTCTGAATAGTATCATTGAAAAGAAAAGGGAGTTAATTCAGTTTTCTGATTTGTGCATTAGAGGCTTATAATAATGAGTGTTGTTGAAAATAGGAGAAAATTTTTTCTTTATTGCATAATGCTTCAAAAAAAATATGTTGCGTTACTGTTCTTGTTTATTTATTCTAATATGTATGTATACTTACATATATATAGATATATATATATATATATATATATATATATGAGTGTATACACATATTTATACAATATATGAGAGGGATGTAATTTACTGTGATACTGCCTTTCTATAAGCTATATATATATCCTTTTTTAAGAAAATAGATCTATATATATATAATACATATATATATATATAATATATATATATTATATATGCAATTGTGACAAAGATTACAGATAAACAAAAAAAAAGAGAGATTTCTGAAATGTTTAACTATGGGGTGGACTGTGTATTAGTCAGGATTCTAGTGTTGAAAACAAAACAAAAAAAAAAAAAAAGTCTGTGGGCAGTGGCGCCGCCCACAATAATACTGTTATTTGAAAGGGTGTGGGGGAGGAGGCTTAACCTCTGCCCACACCCGTGGGTGTGGGCGGAGGCTAAGCCTCCTCCCCCACGCCCCCCCAGACCACCGCCTGAAAGACTCCCACACGCCGCCCACAAAACCGCTTCCCACCACTGGACCATGACCCCATCGCCGAAGGTCTCAACACACCGCACTCTCTACTCTCCCCGCTGTGTAAGCGACACCACCGCCGGAGACTTGAACCACACAAACCGTGAACTGCTGCCTGTCGCGGCCCCATCACCTCCAACCTCTCACCTCCGCTGTAGCAGCCATCAGTAGTGCCACTGTTGTGGTTTCCAAACCCTCCACCACCACCATGTACCTCTCTGCCCTTCTCTCAAAACCCTACCTGCTACACATGATGCAAATCAAACAATGAAAACTATGAAAGAAGAAGTGTAGTTAGGGCAAAATCAAGGGAGAAGAGAAAATATGAAAGGAGAGATTAGGGTAGACAAGAGAAAAAAAAGATAACAATTTATTAAACAAATAGGGTTATCATTTTGAAATTAGGGCATCTTGTTGTTAGTTAACAATAATAAAATTGTGATTAGTGTAGGATATAGATTGGAAGCAATATGGGTTTATATTTTTTTAGGAGGGTATTAATGGTGAGGTTTTATTTTATTCTTATTTAAAACCCTCATTTCCTTTATTGTTTTAATTTTAACCCTTGGTAAATTTTAAATGGGTTGATTTTGGGCAGTTTGATTTTTGTCTTGTGTTTTGAGTTTAATATTTTTTCGGTAAGGGTAATATTTTTCTCTTTTCCTTGTATATGGAATTATTTAAATGGGGATAATGAATTGATTTTGACAGAATTTTATTAGTTCAATTTCATCTATTTTATTATTATTTTACAGGGAGAGTTAAATGGACTCTCCTCCTCCCTCTATTAAATTTTGAGTTAGTTATTAAATATAATTGTCAAATTGTATTTAATAACGAACTCGATTTTCTTCTTGGACTTATTGACATCTTGTCATTTCATTTTATTCATTTATTTTAAATCATTTCTGAATTTATTCTTTAAGTTTGATTTAATTTTTTTATTATTAATTTTTACTTAATTCCCTAAGGGTGATTTGTTTTTAAAATTTATTTTACATTTTGCAAAAACACGTTATGCTGCCAGAATTTTGCTAAATTCCTAGGGTTAATTTTTATGCGATGTTTTATTTATTCCATTCCATCATTCCACTTGAATCACATGCCATCTTACCATATTGCTTCAACCACTTTTTGATTTAAGTAAGTTAGGGTTCGTTGTTAGCGAAATCATCTTCACCTAGGAAGCTTAGGGTTCAGATTAAATCAGTCTAACCCTAGATATGACACCCTACGTGTTGCATACCCCCTAGATAGCCTTTGCCATAGTGGTTATGTCGTCTTGTTTACGTCTTAGGCGTAATGTCATTGAGCACGCGAACGCGTGCGAGGGGGTTCCTAGGGATAGGTAGAAACATTTTTCGTAGTTCATGTCATGACCACATGGCAAATGTGGACATGACACGTGTGTTTGTGTGTCGTGACCGCATAGGAAATGTGGGCATGACATTTGGTATCAAAGCCTAAGTTTAAACACTGGGCTTGTTTGGGCACATTATTATTTTCGCAACTTTGACTGATTTGTGACTACCTTGTTTTTGTAGGATGCCTCCCTGACGAGTTCAGCGAGCACAGTCCCACTACACTCCATCCCCTGAGATTCACAATGACTCTTCAGCTGAGGTTCAGGCATAGCCAGTTCCACAGATACCATAGGCACCACCGGCCATACCAGATATTGGGCCATAGATATTGCAGGCCTTATAGGTAGTTTTAGATAGGCTTCCACCAATTGTAGTTGAGCCACGAATAGAGCCACATGTTGAGCCCCACGAGGATCCATGAGAGGAGCCATGCATGGAGCCACGAGCTGAGTCCCCATGTAGAGCCACATGTGGAGCCCCACGTAGAGCCGCAAGAGGCACCACATGTGGAGCCTCGTGTAGAGCCGTGAGAGGCACCACGTGTGAAGCCTTATGTCGAGTTGCCAAATATAGAGGAGGTTGGTTCAGCCGATAGGGCCTATAGCAGGAGTCCTTCACGTCATGCTAGATATGATGAGGCAGTACAAGTAGAGCACTTTGGTCATAGGCCTTATGACTACTATACAAATGAGCCTATCAGGAGGCCTAGAGATAGAGGAGACCCTATTAGGGATATATTGAGGTTGAACCCTCCTACATTCATCGAGACCATAGAGGGAGCCGAGGCAGAGGCCTGGCTTATCAGTTTAGTTAGATGCTTCATGTTGCGTCCTTATGAGGGCAACACGAAGGCCCGTGTGGCAGTACACTTGTTGCGAGATGTAGCAGCTACCTAGTGGCACACTGAGGAGTGCAAGCGTCACCTTTCTTTAGACACCCTCACATGGGAGACCTTCGTTGAGTGCTTCAATGCATGCTATTTATCAGACCATTACAGGCAGCATTGTATAGACGAGTTCCATGACCTACAGTAGAGGGGTCTTACAGTGGCTCAGTATGAGGGTAGGTTTACAGAGTTATCCAGATATGCGGAGTATCTCCATGACGAGAAACTCCTGGTGCATAAGTTTATCAGAGGACTGAACCATAATATAGCAAGGCCTGTTCCAATGGCAGACCCCCAGACTTTGAGTGATGCTGCCGAGAAGGCATACATTGCTGAGGAGGTTTAGGGATGAGGGTAGGGTTTACACCCTCAGTTTTAGGATCAAGGGTAGCAGCAGCATCAGCCAAGTTTCCATAGACAATCACAGCCACCTCATAGAGGAGGATTCAGTTCCGCACCTTTACCTCCTAGGCCCCCACAGCAGTAGAAGCCACAGCAGCAACAGAGAGCTAGGACACAGCAGAGGTCACATGGGGGACATAATAGAGGTTGGCAGCAGTAGGGCCTGTGCAGAGATCAGAGGCAGCAGGGACCACCTGCGGGACCCGCGAGGTCACAACAGTCTTATAGGGGCTCGCAAGGGTCTACTGGTAGATCAGGACAGCAGCAGTCGAGTAGGACTCAGACTGGACAGGTACAGGCTAGGGGCCCTTGTTATGTTTGTGGTGGAGTAGGACACCTAGCTAGAGAGTGTTCATAGGGTTTTACAGCAGGGGATAGCTTCGTGTAGGAGGATCTAAGCAGACTGTAGGTGATGTGGGTAGATCCCACCGTATGTTTGTAGCGATTGATAACTGCCAAGTAGATTTTCAGGCATCAGTGATTGAGACATCAGGTATGATTGGGGGTAACCCCATTTCTATTCTTTTTTATTCTGGTGCTACTGATTCATTCATATCTCCATCGTTAGTGGAGCATTGCAGGTTGGTGGCCTCTAGGCAGGGTGATAGGTGGGTGGTTGAGTTGGCCTTAGGTGCCAAATTGACAGTAGATGCCTTAGTCCATGACTGTGAGATTGCTTTGGGACCCTTTACCACAGTATGTGACCTTAGAGTCATGACATTAGGATCATATGATGTGGTGTTGGGCATGGATTGGCTTGCGGCTCATCGAGCCAATCTAGATTGTCGCTGGAAGGTGATCAGCTGTTTAGATGATCACGACACATCGATTGAGATAGTGGGCATGTAAAAGCCCACAATAGTACGTATGATATCCACTCAGCAGCTTAAGTGCTACATGCGGAAGGGGTGTCAGATGTTTGTCATCACAGTGAGTGACAGATTAGATGATGAGCCTGAGACATCTTTGGATGATCATCCCATCCTTAGAGAGTTTGCCGATGTTTTTCCAGCAGAGTTATCGGGGATGCCACCCTGACGTGAGGTAGACTTCCACATAGACTTAGTGCTGGGTGCCGAGCCAGTGTCTTTTGCACCCTACAGGATGACCACACATGAGCTCACTAAGCTCAAGTTACAGTTGGAGGACTTGCTTGAGAAGGGGCACATCCGACCAAGCGTTTCACCTTGGGGCACTCCTGTCATCTTCGTGAAGAAGAAGGATGGGTCTCTTCATTTGTGTATGGACTATAGGTAGTTGAATAAGGTAATGGTGAAGAACTATTATCCTCTACCCAGGATCGACGATCTTTTTGATCAGATGCAGGGAGCCAGGGTGTTCTCTAAGATAGACCTGAAGTCCAGGTATGATCAGCTACATATCACAGAGGCAGATATCCATAAGACCACCTTCCAGACTCGTTATGGCCACTATGAGTTCACAGTGGTTCCCTTTGGTTTGACGAATGCCCCTGCCGTGTTCATGAGTCTCATGAACAGGGTGTTCCATACCTATTTGGATCGGTTCGTGATCATTTTCCTAGATGACATTTTGATCTATTCATGGACCGAGGAGGGTATGAGGAGCACCTTCATCAAGTTCTGCAGTGTTTGCAAGACTAGAATCTTTATGGGAACTTGGTGAAGTGTGCATTTTTTAGGACAGAGGTTTAGTATCTGGGGCATATCCTATCTGGTGATGGAATTTTAGTGGATCCATTGAAGATCAGGGCTATCAGGGATTGGCCAACACCCACTAGTGTGACAAAGGTCAAGAGTTTTTGGGGTTAGCTGGTTATTACCGTTGCTTTGTTGAGGGTTTTTCTCAGATTACGCACCTCATCACTTCCCTTTAGCAGAAAGGGAAGAGCTTCCTATGGACTGAGCAGTGTGAGAGGGCCTTTGGGGTCCTCAAGCAGTGTCTTACTAGCGCTCCTATTCTAGCAGTTCCTGATCCTGCAGCAGATTTTATGGTTTGCACGGATACATCACTTGAGGGATTGGGAGCCGTACTTATGCAGGGTGGTAGAGCGATCGTGTATGAGTTGCAGAAACTCAAGACCCATGAGCTGAACTACCCCATGCATGACTTGGAGTTAGTGGCAGTAGTTCATGCTCTAGTTCGATGGAGACATTTCTTGTTGGGTCATCGCTTTGAACTCCATTCTGATCATCACAACCTTCAGTACATCTTTACACAGCTGAATCTGAATGCTCATCAGCAGCGTTGGATGGAGTTCCTCTGCGAGTATGACTTTGATGTCCACTGCATCAAAGGGAAGGAGAACGTGGTTGCTGACACATTGAGTTGGAGGTGCCACGAGCTCTTGACCTTGACTCTGAGTGTGGACTTGAGAGGATGTATTATTCAGCATCTGCCAGAGGATGAGTGCTTTCTTGAGGTGCAGCAGGAGATCAGTTCACAAAGGGCCCTGGTGGGCAAGTTTGTAGGATATTCACTTGAGGCAGATGGGTTACTATTGTGTGGTTACACAACACACCCCATTTTGACTTGGCAAAATAGGGACCCAACTTTTTGGCTTTGTTTGTGTTTTTTGCTTGCTGGCAGTCTGGTAAAAGTATGTCATGCATGGAGAAGCTGGGTAAGTCATCATCATGGGGTCAATTTATCAAAATTCATATTTCATTCCAGTAACCTCATTTTTTAGAAAGAGCATCAAATTTCATGCAGGTTTGCCTTTTGCATCACCCTGATATTCATTAGGATGTGAAAGTTATGAATGGTCAAAATCCTGGTCAAACCTGATATTCGCAGGGGGAGGATCATATTTCTTAATATCAGTCATCTATCGAAAGATCACCCTGATCTAATTTATCACCTGATAAAGCATTTCATTCGCGGCATGCAGACATCAATTTTAGGTGATAATGACCTTTACCCGTTAACAGCCTTATGTATTTCGTGAGAGTCATATTCCTCAATGTAATCTGATATTTCTCAATATCATCCTGCCGCGAAATATCCCCCTAAACCATTATCCTGATGATGTCATTTGAGTTCGATAAACAAAGAAACAAACATGACGATGACGTAATCAACACATTTACTTCTCGGGGGCATATTTCCTAATCATGATCCTTCTCGCATAACATGATGATGATGTCATGATGTCACAGCGATATACTGAGCCAATATCTGGATGACATCATCCCGATATTCCAAGAGAGAGAGATTATGGTTTACCCAATCATCATCATTTTTGTAACATCACCTGACATATTAAAATATCCTCCTGATGTATTAAGCATGACCTAATGGTGCGTTCACCACCCTGATATCCAAATATCATCATGTATTCAAATATCATCCTGTCATGCGAATATCACCCAACTCTTGTTGTCGCCATTGACATTTAATGCGCACAGTTGTGGTAGGTAGTTCCCGCTGACCACAAATCGTGATCACACACCTAGCAAGATCCTAAGTTCCTATAAAAAATCAACGATTAAAATCTAATCTGTCAGGGTTTGCCCTAATTTTTCCCTAATTGCAAAGTTAAAAGGTAAATTCAATTGTCATTTTTACACTTACCTTGTGATAAAACCATTTTTACAGAGTGTTAGCTTTCCAAACCCTCATACGGGCGATACTTGGACGCACAGAGCTTACAAGCAGGAAGAAGCACGAGATTATCACTTGAATTAAAAGTACTTTCAAATAACCACTGGTATAATCAAAGGGATCTGCATAACCAGGTAAGTAATTGAAACCCTCCTCCTGTTGCTTCTGTATAATTAGGTATGATGTTGCAGGTGTTAGTTTATGCATCCCATGATAAGTAAATAATGAATAGGTATAGTATGCATAATGTTAGTAGAGATAAATCATTATGTGCATGCTTGTGAATATCCATTGTAAGACAAATCCTGTTAATTGCAGATATCCATGGCTGACAAGAGGTTAGCTAAGTGCGAGATTGAATTTAGCAAGCCTATGTTTGCATATCCTAGAGGAATCCTGTTCAAGTACGGTGCCATAATGGATACACATCAAGGAAGTACCGATTTGGAGGCCTAGTCCACCAAAATGAATGATGAAAAGAATAGAAGCACCTTGCTAGATGTAGTGTTCATGTCAAGAATGTGGAGTGCGGCTAGTTTTCTGCACTCCATGGAGTCTCCAGAGCTAGTTATTGAATGTGCATGAAATTACAATCCACAAACAAGACAGGTGGTGAAACATGGGAGAATATATGCAGACCTATCCATCAAGGGTCTTTCCAAGACATTTGGAGTGCCATTGGACAAGAAGGTTAATAGCATAGATTTGAATAAATCTGAAGTTGAATATGAAAATAATAAGAAGTAAGCAAGAAAGAACATGTATCAGTGGAGGGCTAAGAACAGTGCATATCCTACAGCGGCCAAGCTTCCAATGCACTTATATAAGTATGATTATGATGACGAATATCAATATATGATTGCATTGCTTAGCAGGGTGACAGGCCAGCCTGATGCTGGTAGTTTTAAAGACTAGATGTACGGTGTCATCATGATGTGCATATATGTAGATACGAAGCCACTATGGGTCCAATTGATTAGTGATGCTCTACATGAGCAACTTCTGAGCCTGGGAGGTTCAAATTGTTCCTTTTACATGACATCATACATTGTCTACTCCTGTGCTTACAAAGGCACATTTGATGCATTAACAATGGTTGGAAAGATTGGTGGAGACACCAATGATGCTCATATTTGGGATCATTATCCCTAGTTGCAGAGAGTAAATTACCCCCAGGATTACAAATTGGTAAATGATGCATTCTCTATGCATCTGGTGAGGACCATGGAGCAAGATAGGACAAAAAGATTGAGCATGGAAGCTCAAGAAGTAATCTACAAGCATGGAGCCTGGTACATCCAATTTGCAACATTTTCTTACATGAGAATTGAGGGCTTTGAAGGACAACCCCTTACGCTGCAAAGATATCCCACCGATGCAGTGGTATTAATGGAATTTATAAGGTAGAGCTCCACAATACTGAAGGCATACAAGGATGCTCAGAAAATACCACCCATTTTGTTTCCAGTAACTATTGGCTGGTATATGTGCCCAGATTCAGAAAATATCAAGAAGGTGATGGTTAGTTTGAATAAAATGCAATTGTAGCCATTCCCACTGGTAAGGCCATATGATCCTTATGGGAGGATACAGAAAATAATAGGGAAACCTATTCATCAGGGGCACCTAGAAGACTTCTGGGCAGATTGTGAAGATGAAGCAGAAGCTAGAAGAAGAAGATACCAAAGGTTAACACTGAATCAAATCAAAACCTTTGACTGCATCTCCATTCCTTAACAATTGAAAAAGGATGATGGAAAGATAATGGCAGATGAGTACGAAGAAAAGAAAATATATAATGATACAATATCTGCACCTGACCTGACCATACAGGAAGACATATCTTTGGATCCTTTCATTGCCAGGACATTACAGCTAACCCAAGCTTGGGTTGATGAACAAATTGATGCATTGAAGAAGAAGGGTGTTGCCCTTACTATAGATAATAAAAAGAAGAGACAGTATATTCCTGATGAGGAATATGATGATTTTATAATTGAAAAAAGGAAATCTAAAGGAGAAAGGCTGCCTCCACAACAACAACAAAGCAAAAGACCCCCTAGGGGTAAGAAAATTGATAATGAACCCAAAGGGGTGATTATTGAAAGAGCAGTGTTTCTAGCTGAAGATGCAATAGCATTAGGATCAGGATCAGCGTCACCACCATAGGCAGATAAACAAAAGGGTAAAAGATTCAAAAGATGGTTACAGAAACTGCTGAGACCCAAGAAGAGGGTCAATCCTCACAAGAACAAATAGAAGAGGATATTCCCCTGGAGGAAGAGCCTGAGGAAGAGGAAGCCCCTTTATTATTCAAAAGGAAAAGAAAACACCCATAGGTGGTGGTATCTACCACACCTAAGAAACCAAGAACCTCCATGAGAGGTGAGATAAAGAAATCCCCTATAATGTTGAAAGGGGCTAGTAGTGAAGCTTACCATAAGGAATTTCAACACAATGTTCCACTTCCTACCATTGTGAAGTTCAAGATTGAACAAGTGGAAGAGCAGATGAAAGAAAACTCGCAAATGTTTCAAAGAGGTCATATCTCACTGGATGAAACAGTTAATTTATCTGATGATGAGGTAGTGGAGGATGTAGCTTCGTAGGAGATGGAAACCCTTGCTGCAGGTACTCACATGACTCCTCATGGGACTCCATTAGTTCAAACAATATTGGAGGAGATGAAGCAAGTGGAATCTGAAAAGGAAAAGAGTCCAGAGATGATAGCTCAAGAAATGGGGCTAGACACATCAGTGAAACATGTGACAAGTCCTGCAGTAGTGGATTTGACATATAGACAGGATGTAAGTCCTGAACACCTGGCAGGTACACCTGATAAAGGAGAACATATAGAAGAAGTGAAGATGGCAGAACCAGAGGGCCATGCTTTAGAAATAAGCCAACAACACCAACAGGATACATCAGTTAAGCCCGTTATAGTAGAGGTTTAGGAAAAGAAGGTTGATGAGAAAGATGTATTAGAAGATCATGCTTCTAAAGTTTAGGAAGTAAGTAATGCGGGTGCAGAAGAGATTGTGGTTTCAAAACAAATACTAGCACCTAAGGCAAATTCCACAATATCCACTACTAAGAATATGCCTCAATAGGAGGAAAATTCAAAAGTGGACGAAGTAATAAAGGAGAAGGATCATGATCATCATATCGATGCATCACAGGATCCTCCAGCTCAAGATGATGCTCCTCAGGAAAAGGAAATTCCTCAACAAGAGGATATACCACAAGATCGCTCTCAGTATAAGCATCATGAAGAAGAAACAAGGAAATCACCTTCTCCATCACATATGCTAACAAATATCGGAGATCAAGGTGAACATCGTGATGATGCTGAGAAACATGATCAGGTACCTTAGTGGTTGGAGAAGGAAGTCAACACAGAAGTTGGTTTTGAGATTCAAGAATTTGATGTATCCACTTTGTTTTCAGAAAATCTAATAAAACCAAAGAGGAAGATCAACATGACTTCAGCCATTAAGAGAGATCCAACAACTGGAAGAAGGACTGCATAGATAGCAATTCCTAGTGTGGATAAAGAAAAGGGTAAAATTACTCTGGAAGAATTCCAGATTAATATAGTTGACTTAGGATTTGCAAATGAAGACCAGGAGGGTTAGGAAGGTAAGGATATCATTGATTCCTTAACTTAAAGAATTAAGAGAGAGAAAGAGAAGAATAAGCAGCATAAAGAGCACATTGCTCAGCTGCATGCATACATAAAAGGGTTAATTAGCCCTGATGATACATCAACTGATCATGCAGTCCCATTGACTGCTATTTCTCAGGATGAAGTAAATAAACTAGATCTCATGAAGCATGAGTCATCTATAATGAGAAAGTGGATGTTATCCACATTTGATGAAGTGCAGGAAGTGGTAAAAGCTTCTTTAAAGAGATGGAATTCTTTAAGTGTCTCCAGGAGAAAAGTTGACAAATTGCAGATGGAGATTGGGAAGAGGTCTTTTCAGCTAGAGAAAATTTTGATTATCTTGGAAGAAATAAGGAGAGTTGACCCTCAGGTTCTAGTAAGCAATCAAGTGCTAAATAATAATAATGCACTGTTGGTGGACATATGGTATAAGGATATCAAATTTGAGTGTGAGGTACTTAAAAGATGCAACACTAAATTAAGAGATATCAGCATAAAGCTACATGATATGATGTCATATGAAGCTGAAATTTTAGAAGTGCTAGAAGGGAAGGTGGAAGGGAAGGTAGAAAATCAAGATGAGGAGTTTGCAATCAAAGCTATACACAGTAACTTCCAATAGATAGCTAATGATCCCTTAAACAATCTAACAGAAGAAACCATGGACAAAATTATGAGGATCAAGGTGAAGATGGAAAATTATCATGAGACATCCAGTAGCAGGAGAAGTAAATTAGAAAATCTCTGAGGCAAATATCAAATGCATAAGCACGCCGCCATCAAAGTAAAAACTCAGGATGGTGGGGAAATAGAGAGAATAGTACAACTATATGAAAATATAAGGACAGCTATGCAGGTCCATATCAAAGAAGACCATCATCATGATGATGAAGAGAGCGAGAGCGGTGAAAGTGATGATGATGACAAAGAGCATGATAAGGATGCATCATAAAAGGGGAATATAAGCATCAGTTACTTATGAAAATAAGTATCTCAGATGGTTGCCAGCTGGCAACTTGTGCCACTTGATAAAGTTGACAAAGTCAAAGGAAATACTCACTGTAGATATTCATAGATAAATCAAGATCGTAGATCTTTTGTAACGGATTCCTCACCTTGTTCTATAAAAGGTGCAGGAATGCCTTATTTCAAATATTCAAAACTTAATTGAAATCCATCTACTGAAATATCCAGGGCTCATTTCAAAGCTTTTTGTATACATTTATATCCTTGCATACTTAATGAATGAGAAGACTTGTTTGATTACAATTCATAGTAAATCTTGAGTAATCAGTGTGTGAATTATGGATATATGATGTGACTTGCTGCATCCCTTGGAGTGCATATCTACTTGCATATGTTGTTTTCATACAATTCCTTTGAAGTTAGCATCAATTGTATCTAGCTGTGGAATGTCCTGGTGAACATATGGTTTGGTTTTCTTCTCTTCATGACTGTATCTGATGTATATGTGGTTCAATAACTGAAGGTTCAACCTTAATTTGAAGCATTTCTTTCAATTTCTTTAAATTTCAGAGCATTTTACCATCATAATTACAAATAATTGATAATCTCAAGCAAATAATACAAATATGTGGACATCTCGTAGATAATTGCAAATATTTAGCATATTTGAAGCTAAAGCATGTATAATTGAAAATATCATGCAAAGATTTAAATATTTCTGTATCATTTGATCAAACTACTGCATAAAAATGACCTCTCTGTGAAGAATCTTTGCAGAAACAATGTCATGATGATGAACTCAACGTAAGGCCCCAAAATGGAAACAGTAATGTACATCAACCTCTAAGTAATGTCAGACGATTAAGACCTAATCATCAGAGACTTGGGATCATGAATTCTCTGAATTCATCGTATCTTTCAAGATGAATAAAGGTTAATGTGTACTTTTATTGTATGCTTGTTTGTGACTAACATCATGACCAACATAAATTGGCACTAGAAGGAGGGCACAAGACAAGGATGATCCTACTGAAGTAGTTTAGGTGATGATAGAGATTGTAAGGTAACACTCAGACATCACTAAATTTCCAAGCTAGATGAAAATATTTGCTGTTCTGAGTCGATATATGCTAATCTTGTGTAAAGTTTCTGAAATCAGTCATAAATATTGCAATCTTCACAGTAGGCCATCATGTATTTGCAAAGATCAGCCTTATTTCAGGTAAATTTGTCAAAATTCTAAGGTATCCTGCTGCAAAAACCCGATATCAACTTGCTAGTGTTGCCAAACTAAGAATCACCTCATATTTGCAGTACAGCTACAAATATTCTATAAATACTTGGTCAATTTCCAATCCTGACCATAAATATAGCCTTTACTAGTGAATTTCAACTGATCTTTACAAAGTTCTAGCCAATTTGCTTCAAAATTGAGAAATCTTGGCTCACAGGATAAATACCAAGTCTAGATCTAGTGGAATCTTTGAAGAACTACCTATTAGAGGGTTCGGACCCAGAACTATAGACATCTGTCATATTCCAGGATCTAGTGCATTAGGAGCTTCACCAGAACCTCCTCCTGTAACTCCTGTTGGTTTGCAAATACCTTCTGGGATATCTGTGACACCTCCTATTCAACCTCAACCCCAGGTCCAACCTCAACCAACTGTACCATAGGCTCAACCTCCTTCGGTTGCGATGTCTTTCTTTGCAGCGGAGTCGCCTTTGATCTTTAATGCATATCATGAGTTGCCAAAGAATCTGAACAAGCTTTGTCCAAATTATCATCCTTATCAGGATGTTGATGATCATATTAGAACCTTTAAAGAAGCCTGTTGTAGGGCCAGAATAGAGCATCAAGATGTTGTATGCAGATTATTTCCTTTTTCCCTAGTGGAAGAGGCTTATAATTGGTTTATTAGTCTTGGTCAGAGTTCTGTTGGTTCATGGGTTGTCTTAGAGAAAGCTTTTACTGATAGGTTCAAAATACCAATAGATCCCTCAATGAACTATCACTTATTTTCCACTATCAAGAGGTTTGAAGGAGAACCTATTGCCAATTTCAATGCTAGGTTCTAGAAAATGCTATTCAAGTTAATTGCTCCATATACTGTAGCAGATGCTGTTGCTAGGAGTATCTATTACTCAGCTCTGGATCCATTGACTTCCATGTTCATCAGGAGAACACACCCTGAAATCACTACCTTGACAGGAGCTTTTCAAGAAGCTATCAAAGTAAATCAACAGTTAGTCCCTGCTCCAACACCAAATGTAGCATTCCCTACATTGCCTAGCATGTGTCCAACTTATCCTCCATAATATCCTACATATCCGGCTCAGTAATATCTGGCACAACAATATCCCAATGGAGCTATGATGCCTCCAGCAGTAATGCCAACACCACTGTAGATATCTCCATTGAGTATCATGCCACCTCCTAATGGGAGTGGCCAGACACCACAATATCCTGCACAAACTCAGACACCTTAGGGTGCTGACATATCTAACAATAATCATGGATCCTCTTTCTTCAAGCCTCAAACTAAAAATGTAGTAGCTAAAGCTCAAGAAGAGAAGGAAGAAATCAAAGAAATCTCTGCTCAACTAAGAAAACTAACTACAGAGGTCACTCATTTGAGGAACCAAAACTTTTATTCTCAGCCTAACCAAAACAAAGGATATTCCAATGACAGACCAAATTATCCTGAAAGTGGATACAACAACAGTAATTTCAAAAATAGTGGTGGAAATAACAATAATCCTCAGAGATAGCCTAGAGTATAGAACTCCAAGCTAAATAATGGCTCACTACCATCACCCTTAGATAACCAGCCACATGTTGAAGCCATACAGACTACTAGAGTCAATCTTGCTAAGGTAGCCCTCACCAATTGGTGTAGAATACACAATACAAATGCTCATGCAGAGCTAGACTGTCCACAATTCATAATTGCTGCTAGCATTTTTGAGACAGAAGTATCTAATACTTCTAGAAATCCACCTCAGGTAGAGGGAAATGAAATTGTTCCTTGTGGATATGACTCTACATTTGTATTAGAGAGATATACTGATCATCATCATCAGCAAGCTGTGTCAACACACCAGCATTATACCCACGCATGTGAAGAATCTGCCATGGCTTTTGAGTCAAATTATGTCTTCCCTTTTGAGGATGAGAACGAGCCTTCCACTGAACATGAGGAGGTGCATGCTTACCAACAACAATATCAGGGTAAGCACAATTATAATCTAAGAAGTAACTCCAACAGACCTACTGGTCCATTAACCAGCTCCTTGCCCCTGAATAATTTTAACACACCTCCTAATCCCAAGGCAAGTAACAATCTAGGATTTCCCAAGGTGAATGCCCAATATCTGTCATCACAAAATACAATGCCAAAAGTTGTTGCCCTACCTCATGAGTCTGATAAACTTGTCACATATCTGGCTGATGAAATGAAGAAGGTAAAGATCAGCTTGTCTCTGTCAGAGTTGTTGAAAACTCCTGCAATCAAGAAGGCTTTCATGAAGTCACTAGATGATCCTGCTCCCAGAGAGGATAGTCATCCCCCACGTCAGCCTAATAATAAGAATCATGCTGCTAGAGATAATAATATCAAGCCTAAAGTGCCAGCTACTGTCCAAGCTACAGAAACCTCCCACATGACCTTGTACAGGGATAAGAGCGAGTCACCACCTTTCCTCCTCACTATAAGGATGTTTAGCAAGAATTTACACAACTGTTTGGTAGATTCAAGTGCATCTACAAATGTCATGCCCCTGTCCATATGCAACGCTTTAGGACTGCATCCTACTAAATCCCTAAAGAAAGTGACACAGCTAGATAAGACAGAAGTGAGCGTAATAGGAGAATTGACTCATATACACATGTAATTAGCATCTAATCCCAGGATCCAGTATTACATTGATATCCAGGTAGTTGACATACCTGACACATATGGGATGCTGCTTAGTAGAGACTGGTCTAAAACTCTCCATGGATATATGGCTACTGACTTCAGTCACATGTGGTTACCTTGGAAAGGTATACCCAACCAGATAAGAATAGATGGTGAGCCTAGAATGAAGCACATGATCACTGAGTACAACAAAAAAAACAAGATCATGTACGTCGATAATGAGGCCGGAGTTTATGCCATTAGACCACAAACTATCAGGATAGAAGAGATCCTGATGCTTGACTTTCATCATCATCATCATGATGATCATCAGGAAGACATACTGACTATAGAACCTGATGGTAATTTTGAGAATGAGAATGAAATAGATCGCTTCAGAAACTTTGAGATGCATCTGTCCAAGCAGGTAAAACGTTATCAATTGTTAGATATGCATGTTCATGACATTCTGATTGATGGTTGGTGCAGATTACACGATGAGGCACATTCAGAGAAAACTTGTGAAACATGCCTAGATATGATGGAGCTGGAGCAGACATGTAGTGAGGCATCATCATCATATTCTGAGGTAAGTTCTACATCTGATGATGATGATATTGATTCTAGTTTGTCTTCTGTAGGAGACATAGAAAAGGTGACAAATCATGACAGAGATCAAATTTTGAGAATAGAAGAAATTATGGTGTATGACCAGATAAATGTTAAGAATAAAGAAAAGATCACCCCTGGGAGTGATTATCTGATGGAGTCAGATTATGAACTATCTGATGAAGACAGTGGTAGTAACTTAACCTGATTTGAAGAGTTTTTATCAGGAGAAATTAAGAAGATGATAGAACAAAAGAGACATCCACAAGATGCACTGACTAAAAGATGGTGTAGGTTGCATGAGGCACCTCACTCGAAAACTACCTGATCGCTATGCTTACATGTTTTAAAGAGACATACAGTGCATGATCTAAAAGATCATCCTCTTGACGATAAAAAAAAGAAGAAAAATCCGCTTCCCAGAAGAAAGAAAAGATGAAGTCTAAGAAGGCTGAAATTCCTAAGTTAAAATGGATATCAGGTGGAGCAGCTACTAGAGCTGCAAAGAAAAGAGAAGGTTCAGCCAACCCTCATGCTGAGGATAAACCTTGGACTCTAAGATTTGATGGATCTAAGTCCAAACAAGGAGTTGGAGTAGGGATTGATCTCATTGACCCATCAGGAAAATCCTACTTAGCTGCCTATAGATTACAGTTCCCCTACACTAACAATGTGACAGAGTATGAAGCTCTGATTCATGGGATACTGTTTGCTCTCAAGAAGAAGGTAAAAATTCTGCATGCCTTTGGGGACTCAGAATTAGTTGTTAGATAGGTAAGAGGAATCTACTCTTGCAACTATAAGAGATTTTCAAATTATAGACACAGAGTGTGGGATTTGATTGAAGACTTTGATACCTTTAATATCACCCAAGTACCAAGAGAACAGAACCATAGGGCGGATGCCTTAGCATAGGCTGCCAGTACATTAGAGCCCTTGTCAATATCAAGCCTAAAGAGATTTTCAGTAGAGCTGGTATCAGTACCATTAGTACCTGATAATGTTACTAACCTCCAGGTTTTTGATGATGATCAGCATATCCTTGATTTCATCTCTAACATGGATATATTTGATGCTCAAATCATAGATGAGAATAATGTGGAAGATCACGTTTGGGAAGAAGATGAAATATTAGAGTTACCTAGCAACAAGATTCCCAAAGGTATGATTGAATTAGAAAGAGCTTTTGACTTGGCTAATATGCTGAAGTAGAAGGATCTTCCCAAAGCTAATGGAGGTCAATATTCACAAGTGAATGTTGGACAAGATGATGACAAGAGAAATGTCTTGATTAGTAAGGTTTGCACACTAGAAGAGTTAGAAGGAATAACTCAGGCCCTTAAAGATTACATCCATGTAATTGCATGGACTTATGATGAGCTGAAGACATATGACACATCAGTCATAACTCACACTATTCCCCTCAAGCCAGATGCTAAACCTTTCAGATAGAAGCAAAGGCCAGTCAATGCTTTGCTTGAACCAATAATTTTAAAGAAGTCAAGAAGCTGCTGAATGCCAGGATTATATTTTCTGTGAGGCACTCCACTTGGGTGGCTAATCTAGTGCTAGTAAGAAAGAAGAATGGAGACATCATACTGTGTGTAGACTTCAGGAACCTGAACAGAGCATCAGAGAAGGACAATTATCCTTTACCCTCATTAGATGAAGTTCTATAGATTGTTAATGGAGCTAAAATGATGTCCTTCCTTGATGGCTTCTCAGGTTACAATCAGGTCATGGTTGACAAGATTGACAGGCTAAAGACTGCCTTCACCACAAAGTGGGGGATATTTGCTTATAGACACATGCCATTTGGGCTGATAATGTTGGAGCAACGTTCCAGCGAGCGATGGACATAGCCTTCTAAGGCTTAATAGGAAAATGTAGTCATCTACATGGATGACCTCATAGTGTTCTCCAAGGAAAGAGGAAACCATGTAACAGATCTCAGAAATGTACTGAAAAAGTGTGAAGAATATGGGATATCCTTGAACCCCAAGAAATGCATATTTGGGGTGACAACAGGAGAGTTGCTGGGCCACCTAATAACTGAAAATGGGATTATCATTGATCCTGACAGGGTGGACTCCCTTATGAAATTACAACTTCCAAGAAGAAAGAAAGAACTCAAATCTTACTTTGGTAAGATAAACTTTGTCAGAAAATTCATCACTGGCTTTGCAGAAATAGTCAGACCTTTAAATGCTATGCTGAAGAAAGATGCCAAGATTGAGTGGACAACAGAAGCTAAAGCTACTTTTGAAGATATAAAGAAAGCCATATCAGATGCTCATGTTCTCATCAGTCCCGATTACACAAAAGACTTCTACATTTATTCATTTGCTTCAGAACATACCTCTGCAGCTGTGCTAACTCAGAGAAATGAAGAAAAGGAAGAGAAACCAGTCACTTTCATGAGCTGTCCCTTCAAGGATGCTGAACTGAGATATGTAGATGTTGAAAGACAAGCACTTGCATTGGTCAGGGTAGTAAAGAAATTTAGGCATTATATACTAAGAAGCAAAGTAATTACAGTCGTGAAGATGCTGCTAATGTAGAGTGAACCTGGTGAAAAAAGAGCTAAGTGGATCACAGTTTTACAAGAATATGACATGGAGATTACACCCATGAAACTACTAAGAAGACAGGCTTTAAGCCAAATGATATCAGAAATTGATCCAAACATCACAAGTCAGTAGTATGTTATCAATGCTAGAGACAATGAAGAATGGTATGTAGATATCAGGCATATCCTGATTACTGGAAGATGTCCTCCTAGACTGCAGGCTTCACAAAGAAGAGCTCTGAAAATAAAATCCCAGAAGTACATGATGAAAGCAGGATTACTTTTCAAGAGGAATTATGAAGGAATATACCTGAGATGCTTATAAAATCTAGAAGCAAATAAGGTTTTATCATAATTACATGACAAGTTCAGAACAACACATGGATCATCCTTGGCCACTACACATGCTATCCTTAGATCAGGATATTACTAGCCTACAGTTTTTAAAGATACAGCTAAACATGTTAAATGTTGTCATGTATGTCAGGTTGCTGCCAACAGAGAGAAACATGCTGCACAACCCTTGCAGCCAGTGATGGAAGAGCGCCCATTTGCACAATGGGGCATGGATTTCATAGGACCAATTAATCCTCCATCATCCTCAGGCCATAGGTATGTCTTAACAATTACTGATTATTGTACCAGATGGATTGAAGCTGTCAGCAGCAAGACTTGTACTACAGATGATGTTATTAAATTTCTAGAAAGCAACATTGTTACCAGGTTTGGAACTCCTTATGCTTTGGTAAGTGATAATGGTTCTGCTTTCACTTCAACCAAATTGTCAAGTTGGGCTTTTGATCATGGGATCATACTCAAGTTTTCATCCAACTATTATCCCCAAGGGAATGGATTAGCAGAATCTACAAATAAAAATTTGTTGAATATAATAAGAAAATTAATAGAGAAGAACCCTAGGGAATGGAACTCATTTCTAAAATATGTCTTATGGGTAGACAAAACTAGAATGAAAACTGCACTAGGAAATTCACCTTTTCACTTAGTATATGGGGTAGATCCTATTCTCCCTGTAAACTTAAAAATTCCTACCCTGTAGTTTGCCCAAGAATACTTAGGCATAGACAATAGACAAGAAGTCAGGTTGCTTCAGCTGATGCACCTGGAAGAGAAAAGAAGTCAAGCAATTGACCATTTTGCAAAATATCAGGCTATTGTCAAACATTGGTTTGACAAAACAGCTAGAGTCAAGGCCTTCAGGATATTTGATTTAGTCCTAATGTGGGATAAAGCCCATGAGAGGAAAGGAGACCATGGTAAGTTTGACAAATTATGGATAGGTCCCTTTCAAATTTTTGAGATACTAGGAGACAACACTTATAGGCTTAAGAATTTGACAGGTGAGGATGTCCCATTGCCAGTCAATGGACAATTCCTCAAACACTATTTCCAAGCCTAAGTGACTTCATGACAGTCATGTGTATCATAATGTACATTTGTATAGTTGCTTGTACAGTTGTGTTTTTGTTGTCTTGTTTGTTTGTTGATTTCTATTTTGGTTAGTCAAGATGATGCAGCTCATCACCCCAGAAAACAACAAAATTGTTAAGATTCAAGTGATGAGAACACATTTATATATAGGTTGTGACTCATTTTGAGAAAGTCATCATGATCAAGTATGTGATATCCTGTCATCAGGGTACCTTTTTAACCAAAGTGATTTCTTCACAATGACTCACCTAACAACCTTGGGTTTGTTGAAAGTACAAGTATAGGTGTTAAGTGAAAAATCTAGAGAGACTCCCTTGCTACCAATGCAATCTCCAACCTAAAACGGCAAGTGACTATACCTTGCATTTTGAGCTTACATGATGATATCATATACAAGTATTAAAAAAAATATAATAAAATTAGGCCATCTAAGTAACTCTACCGAGGCTATGAATGCCTGCTGGCAGTGGGGCTCTACTTAGGGAGATTGTATAGATAACCTTGCCGGGGCTATGAACGCCTACTGGCAGTAAGGCTCTATCCAGGTTGGCTATGAGGGATGATCTCCAACTATGTAGTTTAACACCAGTTACTCATGTTTTCAACTTGCTTTCGAGATGAGGATAATTAATCATTTGCACACACCTGATCCTTAGTTAGCATTGTTACCATGAGGATATTTTATCATTCAAAAAGATTATGATGCTCATGCTTAGAAAGAGTTAGAA
The DNA here is from genome assembly GCA_027924645.1 of Cunninghamia lanceolata. Taxonomy (NCBI): domain Eukaryota; kingdom Viridiplantae; phylum Streptophyta; class Pinopsida; order Cupressales; family Cupressaceae; genus Cunninghamia; species Cunninghamia lanceolata. The sequence continues at coordinate 1,677,514 of BSBN01000716.1, read as the reverse complement.
TGCTATGTTATAATGTGTTCACCTCACTTGAATCGTTAGAATTTTGATGTTTTCTTCGGTGGCAAGTTGTTGTGTGGTTACACAACACGCCCTATTTTGACTTGGCAAAACAGGGACCCAACTTTTTGGCTTTGCTTGTGTTTTTTACTTGCTGGCAGTCTGGTAAAAGTATGTCATGCATGGAGAAGCTGGGTAAGTCATCATCATGGGGTCAGTTTGTCAAAATTCATATTTCATTCCAGTAACCTCATTTTTTAGAAAGAGCATCAAATTTCATGCAGGTTTGCCTTTTGCATCACCCTGATATTCATTAGGATGTGAAAGTTATGAACGGTCAAAATCCTGGTCAAACCTGATATTCACAGGGGGAGGATCATATTTCTTAATATCAGTCATCTTTCGAAAGATCACCCCGATCTAATTTATCACCCGATAAAGCATTTGATTCGCAGCATGCAGACATCAATTTTAGGTGATAATGACCTTTACCTGTCAACAGCCTTATGTATTTCGTGAGAGTCATATTCCTCAATGTAACCTGATATTTCTCAATATCATCCTGCCATGAAATATCCCCCTAAACCATTATCTTGATGATGTCATTTGAGTCCGATAAACAAAGAAACAAACATGACGATGATGTAATCAATACATTTACTTCTCGGGGGCATATTTCCTAATCATGATCCTTCTCGCATAACATGATGATGATGTCATGATGTCATAGCGATATATTGAGCCAATATCTGGATGATGTCATCCTGATATTCTGAGAGAGAGATTATGGTTTACCCAGTCATCATCATTTTTGTAACATCACCCGACATATTGAAATATCCTCCTAATGTATTAAGCATGACCTAATGGTGCGTTCACCACCCTGATATCCAAATATCATCATGTATTCAAATATCATCCTATCATGTGAATATCACCCAGCTCTTGTTGCCGCCATTGACATTTAATGCATGCAGTTGTGGTAGGTAGTTCCCGCTGACCACAAATCGTGATCACACACCTGGCGAGATCCTGAGTTCCCATAAAAAATCAACAATTAAAATCTAATCTGTTAGGGTTTGCCCTAATTTCGCCCTAATTGCAAAGTTAAAAGGTAAATTCAATTGCCATTTTTACATAGTGTTAGCTTTCCAAACCCTCATACGGGCGATACCTAGATGCACAGAGCTTACAAGCAGGAAGAAGTGCGAGATTATTACCTGAATTAAAAGTACTTTCAAATAACCACTAATATAATCAAAGGGATCTGCATAACCAGGTAAGTAATTGAAACCCTCCTCCTGTTGCTTCTGTATAATCAGGTATGATGTTGCAGGTGTTAGTTTACGCATCCCATGATAAGTAAATGTTGAATAGGTATAGTATGCATAATGTTAGTAGAGATAAATCATTATGTGCATGCTTGTGAAAATCCATTGTAAGACAAATCCTGTTAATTACAGATATCCATGGCTAACAAGAGGTTAGCTAAGTGCGAGGCTGAATTCAGCAAGCCTATGTTTGCATATCCTAGAGGAATCCTGTTCAAGTACGGTGCCATAAAAGATACACATCAAGGAAGTACCGATTTGGAGGTCTGGTCCACCAAAATGAATGATGAAAAGAATAGAAGCACCTTGCTAGATGCAATGTTCGTGTCAGGAATGTGGAGTGCGGCTAGTTTTCCGTACTCCATGGAGTCTCCGGAGCTAGCTATTAAATGTGCATGAAATTACAATCCACAAACAAGACAGGTGGTGAAACATGGGAGAATATATGTAGACCTGTCCATCAAGGGTCTTTCCAAGACATTTGGATTGCCATTGGGCAGGATGGTTAATAGCATAGATTTGAAGAAATCTAAAGTTCAATATGAAAACAATAAGAAGCAAGCAAGAAAGAACATGTATCAGTGGAGGGCTAAGAACAGTGCATATCCTGTAGTGGCCAAGCTTCCAGTGCACTTATATAAGTATGATTTTGATGACAAATATCAATATATGATTGCATTGCTTAGCAGGGTGACAGGCCAGCCTGATGCTGGTAGTTTTAAAGACTGGATGTACGATGTCATCATGATGTGCATATATGCAAATACCAAGCCACTGTGGCCAATTGATTAGTGAAGCTCTACATGAGTAGCTTCTGAGCCTGGGAGGTTCAAATTGTTCCTTTTACATGACATCATACATTGTCTACTCCTGTGCTTACAAAGGCACATTTGATGCATTAACAATGGTTGGAAAGATTGGTGGAGCCACCAATGATGCTCATATTTGGGATCATTATCCCCAATTGCAGAGAGTAAATTACCTCTAGGATTACAAATTGGTAAATGATGCATTCTCTATGCATCTGGTGAGGACCATGGAGGAAGATAGGACAAAAAGATTGAGCATGGAAGCTCAAGAAGTAATCTACAGGCATGGAGCTTGGTACATCCAATTTGCAACATTTTCTTACATGAGAATTGAGGGCTTTGAAGGACAACCCCTTATGCTACCAAGATATCCCACTGATGCAGTGGTATTAATGGAATTTATAAGGCAGAGCTCCATAATACTGAAGGCATACAAGGATGCTCAGAAAATACCACCCATTTTGTTTCCAGTAACTATTGGCTGGTATATGTGCCCAGATTCAGAAAATATCAAGAAGGTCATGGTTAGTTTGAATAAAATGCAATTGCAGCCATTCCCACTGGTAAGGCCATATGATCCTTATGGGAGGATACAGAAAATAATAGGGAAACCTATTCATCAGGGGCACCTAGAAGACTTCTGGGCGGATTGTGAAGATGAAGCAGAAGCCAGAAGAAAAAGATACCAAAGGTTAACATTGAATCAAATCAAAACCTTTGACTGCATCTCCATTCCTTCACAGTTGAAAAAGGATGATGGCAAGATAATGGCAGATGAGTATGAAGAAAAGAAAATATATAATGATACAATATTTGCACCTGACCTGACCATACAGGAAGACATATCTTTGGATCCTTTCATTGCCAGGACATTACAGCTAACCCAAGCTTGGGTTGATGAACAAATTGATGCATTGAAGAAGAAGGGTGTTGCCCTTACTGTAGACAATAAAAAGAAGAGACAGGATATTCCTGATGAGGAATATGATGATTTTATAATTGAAAAAAGGAAATCTAAAGGAGAAAGACTGCCTCCACAACAACAGCAAAGCTAAAGACCCCCTAGGGGTAAGAAAATTGATAATGAGCCCAAAGGGGTGATTATTGAAAGAACAGTGTTTCTAGCTGAAGATGCAATAGCATCAGGATCAGGATCAGCGTCACCACCACAGGCAGATAAACAAAAGGGTAAAAGGATTCAAAAGATGGTTACAAAAACTGCTGAGACCCAAGAAGAGGGTCAATCCTCACAAGAACAAATAGAAGAGGATATTCCCCTGGAGGAAGAGCCTAAGGAAGAGGAAGCCACTTTATTATTCAAAAGGAAAAGAAAAGCCCTGCAGGTGGTGGTATCTACCACACCTAAGAAACTAAGAACCTCCATGAGAGGTGAGATAAAGCAATCCCTTATAATGTTGAAAGGGGCTAGTAGTGAAGCTTTCCATAAGGAATTTCAACACAATGTTCCACATCCTACCATTGTGGAGTTCAAGATTGAACAAGTGGAAGAGCAGATGAAAGAAACCTCGCAAATGTTTCAAAGAGGTCATATCTCACTGGATGAAACAGTTAATTTATCTAATGATGATGTAGTGGAGGATGTAGCTTCACAGAAGATGGAAACCGTTGCTGCAGGTACTCACATGACTCCTTATGGGACTCCATTAGTTCAAACAATATTGGAGGAGATGAAGCAAGTGGAATCTGAAAAGGAAAAGAGTCCAGAGAGGATAGCTCAAGAAATGGGGCTAGACACATCAGTGAAAGAGGTGACAAGTCATGCAGTAGTGGATTTGACATATAGACAGGATGTAAGTCCTGAACACTTGGTAGGTACACCTGATAAAGGAGAACATATAGAAGAAGTGAAGATGGCAGAACCAGAGGGCCATGCTTCAGAAATAAGCCAACAACACCAATAGGATACATCAGTTAAGTCCATTATAGTAGAGGTTCAGGAAAAGAAGGCTGATGAGAAAGATGTATTAGAAGATCATGCTTCTAAAGTTCAGGAAGTAAGTAATGCAAGTGCAGAACAGATTATGGTTTTAGAACAAACACTAGCACCTAAGGCAGATTCCACAATATCCACTACTAAGAATATGCCTCAACAGGAGGAAAATTCAAGAGTGGATGAAGTAATAAAGGAGAAGGATCATGATCATCATATCGATGCATCACAAGATCCTCCACCTCAGAATGATGCTCCTCAGGAAAAGGAAATCCTCAACAAGAGGATATACCACAGGATCCTCTCAGTATGAGCATCTTAAATAAGAAACAAGGAAATCACCTTGTCCATCACATATGCTAACAGATATCAGAGATCAAGGTGAACATCGTGATGATGCTGAGAAACATGATCAGGTACCTCAGTGGTTGGAGAAGGAAGTCAACACAGAAGTTGGTTTTGAGATTCAGGAATTTGATGTATCCACTTTATTTTTAGAAAATCTAATAAAACCAAAGAGGAAGGTCAAAATGACTTCGGCCATTAAGAGAGATCTAACAATTGGAAGAAGGACTGCATAGATAGCAATTCCTACTGTAGATAAAGAAAAGGGTAAAATTACTATGGAAGAATTGCAGATTAATACTGTTGACTTAGGATTTGCAAATGAAGACTAGGAGGGTCAGGAAGGTAAGGATATCATTGATTCCTTAACTCAAAGAATTAAGAGAGAGAAAGAGAAGAATAAGCAGCATAAAGAGCACATTGTTTAGCTGCATGCATACATAAAAGGGTTAATTAACCCTAATGATACATCAATTGATCATGCAGTCCCATTGACTGCTATTTCTCAGGATGAAGTAAATAAACTAGATCTCATGAAGCATGAGTCATCTATAATGAGAAAGTGGATGTTATCCACATTTGATGAAGCGCAGGAAGTGGTAAAAGCTTCTTTAAAGAGATGGAATTCTTTAAGTGTCTCCAGGAGAAAAGTTGACAAATTGCAGATGGAGATTGGGAAGAGGTCTTTTCAGCTGGAGAAAATTTTGATCATCTTGGAAGAAATAAGGAGAGTTGACCCTCAGGTTCTAGTAAGCAATCAAGTGCTAAATAATAATAATGCACTGTTGGTGGACATATGGTATAAGGATATCAAATTTGAGTGTGAGGTACTTAAAAGATGCAACACTGAATTAAGAGATATCAGCATAAAGCTACATGATATGATGTCATATGAAGCTGAAATTTTAGAAGTGCTAGAAGGGAAGGTGGAAGGGAAGATAGAAAATCAAGATGAGGAGTTTGCAATCAAAGCTATACATAGTAACTTCCAACAGGTAGCTGATGATCCCTTAAACAATCTAACAGAAGAAACCATGGACAAAATTATGAGGATCAGTGTGAAGATGGAAAATTATCATGAGACATCCAGCAGCAGGAGAAGTAAATTAGAAAATCTCTGAGGCGAATATCAAATGCATAAGCACGCCGCCATCAAAGAAAAAACTTAGGATGGTGGGGAAATAGAGAGAATAGTACAACTATATGAAAATATAAGGACAGCTATGCAGGTCCATATCAAAGAAGACCATCATCATGATGATGAAGAGAGCGAGAGCGGTGAAAGTGATGATGACAAAGAGCATGATAAGGATGCATCATAAAAGGGGAATATAAGCATCAGTTACTTATGAAAATAAGTATCTCAGATGGTTGCCATCTGGCAACTTGTGCCACTTGATAAAGTTGACAAAGTCAAAGGAAATACTCACCGTAGATATTCATAGAAAAATCAAGATCGTAGATCTTTTGTAACGGATTCCTCGCCTTGTTCTATAAAAGGTGCAGGAATGCCTCATTTCAAATATTTGAAACTTAATTGAAATCCATCTGCTAAAATATTCATGGCTCATTTCAAAGCTTTTTGTATACATTTATATCCTTGCATACTTAATGAATGAGAAGACTTGTTTGATTACAATTCATAATAAATCTTGAGTAATCAGTGTGTGAATTCTGGATATATGATGTGACTTGTTGCGTCCCTTGGAGTGCATATCTACTTGCATATGTTGTTTTCATACAATTCCTTTGAAGTTAGCATCAACTGTATCTAGCTATGGAATGTCCTAGTGAACATATGGTTTGGTTTTCTTCTCTTCATGACTGTATCTAATGTATATGTGGTTCAATAGCTGAAGGTTTAACATTAATTTGAAGCATTTCTTTCAATTTCTTTAAATTTTAGAGCATTTTACCATCATAATTACAAATAACTGATAATCTCAAGCAAATAATACAAATATGTGGACATCTCGTAGATAATTGCAAATATTTAGCATATTTGAAGCTAAAGCATGTATAATTGAAAATATCATGCAAAGATTTAAATATTTCTGTATCATTTGATCAAACTACTGCATAAAAATGACCTCTCTGTGAAGAATCTTTGCAGAAACAATGTCATGATGATGAACTCAACGTAAGGCCCCAAAATGGAAACAACAATGCACATCAACCTCTGAGTAACGTCAGACGATTAAGACCTAATCACCAGAGACTTGGGATCATGAATTCTCTGAATTCATCGTATCTTTCAAGATGAATAAAGGTTAATGTGTACTTTCATTCTATGCTTGTTTGTGACTAACATCATGACCAACAGTTACTTCGTCATCGACAGCGCATCTATTTACACCGCGTAGGTGACCTACGTACTGTAGTGTTATCAGAGGCTCACAGAGCACCATATGCGGCACATCCGGGGGTGAAGAATATGCATGCCGATCTTCGACAACTGTACCATTGGGTGGGTATGAGACAAGATATAGCAGAGTTTGTTGCTCGATGCCTTGAGTGCATGAGGGTCAAGGCTGAGCATCATCATCCAACGGGTCTTCTATACCCACATGATATACTTGAGTGGAAATGGGACACCATTTCCATGGATTTCATTGTTGGTCTTCCTATGTCTTCACGTCACTATGATGCCATCATGGTGACAATCGACAAGTTGACTAAAGTAGCACATTTCTCACCTATACGCATGATGTACAATGCGCCAGCAGTGGCGAGAGTATTCTTAGATGATATTGTGAGATTACATGGAGTACCTCATCGCATTATTTTAGATAGAGATCCAATTTTCACTTCTGCATTCTAGAGAGCCTTATAGCAGGTGTTGGGCACATAGCTCAACTTTAGCTCCGCTTATCATCCTGAGACAAATGGGCAGACAGAGCGGGTGAATCAGGTGTTGGAGGACATGCTTCAGATGTATGTTATGGACCATCAATCTAGATGGGAGGAGTATCTATATCTAGTTGAGTTTGCCTACAATAATGGGCATCACAGCTCGTTGGGTATGCCTCCCTTTCAGGCTTTATACGGTAGACCTTGTAGGACACCATTGAGTTGGAATTAGATAGAGGACAGATTTGCCATTGGTCTAGAGCTTTTACAGGATATGGAGCAGCAGGTCACATTGATTAGACAGAGGCTACAGGAGGCTTAGGACAGGCAGAAGAAGTATGCCAATGCTGAGCGGATTGATTGGAGCTTCTCAGTGGGTGACAGGGTATTCCTTAGAGTGCGGCCACACAAGAGTCCTATCCATTATGGAAAGGGCTCTAAGCTCGCACCATGGTTTGTAGGACCCTTTGAGATTTTGGAGCGGATAGGACCAGTTGCCTATCGTCTAGCATTGCCACCTAGCCTGTCACGTATCCACGATGTCTTTCATATTTCTGTTTTGAGGTGATATATATATGATTTGTCTCACGTGCTGGACTGGAGTGCTTTACAGGTAGAGGCAGATTGGCAATCGGCTTTGGAGCCAATTCACATATTGGCTCATCGGATGCTGGGCCTTCGAGGTCCAGAGCTGGACCAGGTTAGGGTCCAGTGGGATCGATATGACGAGGTCACAGTGACTTGGGAGGATGCAGCTAGTTTGAGGGCACTCTATCCTCACCTTTTTGACGACTTCCAAGAGGAAGTTCAGTCTTAGGGGGGGAGAATGTGAGGCAGATTATGTCACATCTCTTATTTTGATCGATTATGCTATTTTGTGATGACATTATCAGACCTTTAGTGACTATGGTTTTATTATGCAGACTTGTTTTTATCTCTTGATTATGATAGGACTTTGATTTGACATATGCGATTTGATTCAATCATAGTGGATGATATTTTGCAATTTAACACATGGGATATATTAGATGATATTTTGTGATGAGTTTCTAATTAATTATGTGATGTCGACTATTTGAGAAATGATTTAAAATGCAGTTTAAATTGGAGTTATGTATTGATGATTATTGATGTATTCAAATTGCGTGAATTTAATTCCAGTTGCTTCTGCTATGATTTTCATGATATGACTGACACTTGATCGAGATGTTCAGGTTTCACATTCCCTAGCCACAGGAAAATCAGAGGTAGAATTCACACTATGTTATCCCCTGTAAACCAATCCATTCCCAAGAGGGATAAGGATCACGTTTGAATTTGAATGATGATTTAAGTACTTGAGTTGATTTGGTTATTTCGGCCTTAGTACCCCTTGTCTATTTATTTAATAATGAGTTTTGTATAATTTTACTTGATTTACACCACTTGGTATTTATTTTATTTTGAGGCCATTTAAATGTGATTTTTTAACCTCGTTTGTGAACCCTAGAGTCCCAAAAACTACCCTAGGTGGTTACCCCTGAGTCTAGGGTCAACTTGGACTATCTAACCCTAGTTTTGACTCAGGTTTGGTCACTCTAAACCTTGGTTTAGTAGAACTGACGAAAATTTGAAATAAGGGAAGTGGGAGATGAGTCATGCCTTGGGAAAGACTCATCTCCCTTCCCAAGGTTTGGGAATCCTTTCCCAAGGAAGACTTGGGAGGTCTCCAAGACTCCCAAGTGTGTGGGAGCTTCCCCCAAGACTCTCACACACGTGTGAGAGCATCTTGGAGGAAGATGGCTCCTTGAGAGAATAGGAGGATGCCATATGGCATCCCTTATCCTCTTGTGGGTGTGAGTGGAGTTGCCACCTCACCACTTGTCCTCTCACACATGTGTGAGAGTACATGTGGATAAGGTGAGGATTGAGAGGGAATGAGAGGATGACACTTGTCATCCTCACACTTCCTCTCACTTGAAAGTGGCTTGGGAGGAGGAAGGAGAAGGTGACAAGTGTCACCTTCTCATTCCTCAAGGCCAAATTCATGGCCTATATTATCTCCTCTTGTTGAGGAGTGTGGGGTTCTTCAATTTTATTCTTATTTGTTATTTTTGGAGGAGTTTGGGAGAGTTAGAAGCTTAGCTTAAAGGATTGGAAGGCTTGGAGCTCTTCACCAACTTGCTTCTATTGTAAGGGCTTTGAAGGTAGGTCTTTTAAACTTATTTTCTCACCCTTGCTACTTAATGTATTGTGTTAAAGTTTTGGTTGTTTTGCTGTTTTGCATTGTGTTGTTGGGATGGGAGTTATGGTGAGAGCACCTCCAATGGAGGTAATGCTCAACTTGTATGGGTAGGGGAAAGGAACCTCCTTGAGGTCTCTCCCACACTATGTATTTATGCCTTGAGGGCTTTTATTTTGTTGAGAAGGTTATTGAATGGCAAGAGTGCCATGGAGGTCATTTTTGTGATATTGTGGAGAGTGGTGTTTGGAGATTTTATTTGGCTTGAGGCCATGAGCTTGACATTTTATCATTTGGGAGCCCTTTGAAGTTGAGGGGTCCATTCCCTACCCTCATCAACTCATTTTTATGGGTTGAGTTTTGTGTTATACCTATGGGCTATTTTTGTGTTATTGTAGTTGATTTTTGTTGTGGAATGTTCACGTGTGTGGATCCCCTACCTCCCTAGCTCGGGGGTGACCCACTTGTAGGTCTACGGTAGGGAGAGCTTTCAAAGTGGTTGGTTTGTTGTTCTTGTTGTTGTGTTTATTGTAGGATTATAGTGGAAAAAAAAAATGAAGTGATTGAGAGCTTCTCTTGTGTGGTTTTGAAGTGTTTTTATGGCTGTTGGAGCCATGGCCATTTTGGCCTTATTATGTTGTAATGTTGTAAGAGGCTGCTAAGATATTTGCCATGGAGTTGGTTGTGATTTTAATGTAATGTAAACTTTTGTTTTATTTTAATTAAAGCTGTCTATTCCCTTATTTGTGAAGTTTGAGCAATGTATGAGAAAAGTTATTTATATTTATGTCATTTTATTTAATTTTGTTTACTTCCTATTTTTTTGTGAGCTAAGAATTGTGAAATGCATGTGAAGACACAAATATATTTCTATCATTAATCTTTCAAGAAAATATGCATGAGTTGTAATGTTGCTATTGAAGAATAGAAAGAAATGCATTCTCTACCTTATTTGAATTTTCCCTTCAAAAAAAAATATAAATATAAATATCTATATATGTGTGTGCTGTCAAATGAAAGTTTAATTGTTGGAAAGGAAGAAAACATAAGTAAGACTAGAATGTATCTTTACTTTATTGCTGTAGCAAAAGAAAAATAATATATTGTTGAGTATGTTAAACTGTTCAAAAGGGGGCATCTCTGAATAGTATCATTGAAAAGAAAAGGGAGTTAATTCAGTTTTCTGATTTGTGCATTAGAGGCTTATAATAATGATTGTTGTTGAAAATAGGAGAAAATATTTTTCTTTATTGCATAATGCTTAAAAAAAAAATATGTTGAGTTACTATTCTTGTTTATTTATTCTGATATGTATGTATACTTACATATATATATACACACGAGTGTACACACATATTTATACAATATATGAGAGGGATGTAATTTACTGTGATACTACCTTTCTATAAGCTGTATATATCTTTTTTTTTTAAGAAAATAGATATATATATATATATTATATATGCAACTATGACAAAGATTACAGATAAACAAAAAAAAGAGAGATTTTTGAAATGTTTAATTGTGGGGCAGACTGTGTATCAGTCAGGATTCTAGTGTTGAAAACAAAAAAAACAAAAAAAGTCTGTAGGCGGTGGCGCTGCCCATAGTAATACTATTATTTGAAAGGGTGTGGGGGAGAAGGCTTAGCCTTCTCCCCCACACCCCCCCTAGACCACCACCTGAAAGACTCCCGCGCGCCGCCCGTAGAACCGCTTCTCGCCACTGGACCATGACCCCGCTACCAAAGGTCTCAATGCATCGCACTCTCCGCTCTCCCCGCTGTGTAAGCGACACCGCTGCCAGAGACTTGAACCACGCAGACCGCGGATCGCTGCTTCCTTCCACTGCCCGTCATGGCCCCATCACTTCTAACCTCTCACCTCCACCACAGCAGCCATCAGCAGTGCCACTGTTGTGGTTTTCAAACCCTCCACCACCACCATGTACCTCTCCGCCCTTCTCTCAAAACCCTACCTGCTACACATGAAACAAATCAAACAATGAAAACTATGAAAGAAGAAGTGTAGTTAGGGCAAAATCAAGGGAGAAGAGAAAATATGAAAGGAGAGATTAGGGTAGATAAGAGAAAAAAAAAAGATAACAATATATTAAACAAATAAGGTTATCATTTTGAAATTAGGGCATCTTGTTGTTAGTTAACAATTATAAAATTGTGATTAGTGTAGGATATAGATTAGAAGCAATATGGGTTTATATTTTTTTAGGAGGGTATTAATGGTGAGGTTTTATTTTATTCTTATTTAAAACCCTCATTTCCTTTATTGTTTTAATTTTAACCCTTGGTAAATTTTAAATGGGTTGATTTTGGGTAGTTTGATTTTTGTCTTGTGTTTTGAGTTTAATTTTTTTCCAGTAAGGGTAATATTTTTCTCTTTTCCTTGTATATGAAATTATTTAAATGGGGATAATGAATTGATTTTGACATAATTTTATTAGTTCAATTTCATCTATTTTATTATTATTTTACGAGGAGAGTTAATTAGACTCTCCTCCTCCCTCTATTAAATTTTGAGTTAGTTATTAAATATAATTGTCAAATTGTATTTAATAACGAACTCAATTTTCTTCTTGGACTTATTAACATCTTGTCATTTCATTTTATTCATTTAATTTTTTTATTATTAATTTTTACTTAATTCGCTAAGGGTGATTTGTTTTTAAAATTTATTTTGCGTTTTGCAAAAATGCGTTATGCTACCAGAATTTTGCTAAATTCCTAAGGTTAATTTTTATGCAATATTTTATTTATTCCATTCCATTGTTCCACTTGAATCACGCGCCATCTTACCATATTGCTTGAACCACTTTTTGATTTAAGTAAGTTAGGGTTCGTTGTTGGCGAAATCATCTTCACCTAGGAAGCTTAGGGTTCAGATTAAATCAGTCTAACCCTAGATGCGACACCCTATGTGTTGCATACCCCCTAGACGGCCTTCACCATAGTGGTTATGTCATCATGTTTACATCTTAGGCATAATGTCACCGATCACACGGACGCGTGCGAGGGGGTTCCTAGGGATAGGTAGAAAAGTTTTTCGTAGTTCATGTCATGACCACATGGCAAATGTGCACATGACACATATGTTTGTGTGTGGTGACTGCATAGGAAATGTGGGCATGACATGTAGGATGAACTTCGTTGCCATCAATGACAACAATCATGAAGCCACAATGTGTCTCTTGCCAACAATCTCCCCCTTTGGCATTGATGGCAACACTTAGTGAAAAATGACTAAGTGTTATACTACACTCCCCCTTGGTTGATGCTTTGTTCTAATGTACACTTTATCAGAGCTCCCCCTTAGCTGGATTCCACATTTTTCACTGCTCCTCACTCCCCCTTTGACATCAATGGCAAAGGGTAGGGTCCGCACACCAAAATTTTCAAAAATAGTCTATACATATCCGCATAAGTGTATATACAAGTTGTACTTATATGTACTTAAGTATGTCTGAAAAAGTATTCTTCAACTGTATAAATTTTGTAGCCCAACTCTGCTTCAACCTGTCCAAAATTGAGATGTGACCACTCAATAGGAATGCAAATGCTTCTGCCTTCTTAAGATCTGTCAGATCATTGGTCTGGGCTGTGGCTTGAGCATCAGTTAGGGCCTCATGCATGGCCTCTAACTTAGGGATGATGATCCCTCTAAGTTCACTCAACTTGTTTATTCTATTTTTCTTCTCCTTCTCAAGCTTCTCTATTTCATCTATGACTGCAATAGTCTTACACTCTTGATTTACTATGGAGGAGGAGAGAGGATCAAAACTTTGAGATAAACTTAATAGTTTATCCTCTTGCTCTTTTACTTTCTTCTCAATATCCTTGGTCACTTTAGGCTAGGATAAACAAAATTTATAGATATCTCCGCCATCTTTAAGAGCATTTTCCAAGCTCTTTATTCCAATATCCATAACTCTCCTATCATTTGTTATTAGACCCTGTACTTTAGAGAATCTTTTTCCCAAAAACTCCTTTTGGACCTTTTCTTCTGCTGACTTCTCTAAGGAATCAAAATGCGTATGAACAAAATTTACAAGAGACTTTAGATTACCAAATGTGGAGGTCGAAGGATCCTTTTGGAAGGATGGCATGATCTTCTCCACTACACTGGATACAGCTTCTATGAGCTCACAGTCTTCCTTGTGAGACTTCAGGAGTTTTTCTTTTGCCGTTGCTTGAGTAAAGGATGCTAGCTTCATGGTTTGAACCGAGGAGAGGGAATCAAAATTGAATGGACCTTGAAAAAGTTTTGGTTCATCAAATTACATCATCTCTTTGGTTAAGAAATCTTTGATTGCTTCTGCTGTGTCTCTTGCCGATGACAGGGTTTTCTCCCCTTCTGCAATCTTAGCACTGTCATCTATGGTCTTTTCTGTTTGACCTTCTTCACTTCCCTTTACTTGTTCTTCTTGATTGATGCTCTCTTCTTTTCTTTCTTCTCCTTTAGTTTCGGAGTATGCAGGAGGATCCGGAAGAGAAGTGTCTTCTCCTTCATGAACTTCCTCTTCTGGAGTAGAGGAATCTAAGTCTTTAGCTTTCTCTTCACTTGTCTCCTTTGCCTCTTCTGCCACTGTCTCAGTAGATTCTTCTTTGTCATCCATGGTTGAGGGATCATCACCTAAGTCCTCTATAATAGGAATATTGAATCTTTTGTATGCATTCTAGAGGATGTCTTCTATTTCTTTGGCCACCTTGTTAGTTTCCCCAAGGATAAGCTGATTCATCCTAGCTTTGCTCCAAAACTCATCCTTGCAATCTTTAAAGATCATATTATTTTGCTTAGGAGTGATGGAATGATAGAGATGAATGGCTATCTATTCCTGGATCTCCATATCCTTTGCTTTAGCATTATTCTTTCTGATTTCAAGTTCCTTCTCAAGGCTTTTAGGAATTAGAGATATGATTTTGATGAAAGCTTTGTTGTAGATATTCAAATACTTGACTATGGCATCTTGCAAGATCTTCTAGTCAGCTTCACTACATTCATCATAGAATTCTATTAATGTTTTCAGGTTTCCATCCACAGTAATTGCCTTGATGATATCGTCAAGAGTGGGCTTCTTAACACTTTTATCTGTCTTTTCTTCTTCCTTGTCTAGACCGGTAGAGGATTCTCTAGATACTCTCTTCTTCTTCTTCTTCTCCTTGATCTCTTCATCAGATTCTATCTCTTCATCATCTTTGAGGCTTGTATATGATCTTGTAGCCTTTGTCTTTGTTCTCTTTTCTCCTTTACCGGATGATTTTGCTTCCGATTTTGATGCCTTTGAGCTCTTATCAATGGCAGGTGTAGAGCTCTTAGAGGATCTGGTTCGGGAGGGGGCTTCTACCGGAGTACTCTCCTTTTCTGCTTCTTCCTTTTTCTTTCTCTGCCCTTTCCATCTTCTCTTTGTTTGCATCAAGTGCCTTTTTTGATATGCCATACCTTTTGGCAACATTCTTTACTTCTTTTCTCACTTTTCTCTTCATCTCCAATTGTCTAAGTTCCACATGAATCTTTACACTCAACTCTTCAAAGGTTCCAAACCTTTCTGCCTTAGGATCCTTGGGTTGACTAAGCATGTGTTGAATATGTAGCTCTACAATTTTCTCATCTACTTCATACCCCATTGGCATGATCTAGACTATCCTTGGCTCCACAGCCTCCATTAGGCATTGATCAGTTTCTGCCATAAAGCATACTGTATCCTTATACTTTTCAACCAATGATTGGGGGATCCTTTCTCTAGCTTGCTTCATACTCTGAAAATTCTTGAAATAGCTCCAGAGTGCTGTATTTTATGCCTTGGCATCTCCAAGCCCATGCAAGTAATCTCTGATTTGAATTGCAATAGGTCTGTTATTTTGCCATACCCATCCATTGGATCTGGGTAGCTCATTCATGTAGTAAAAGAATAGGTAGAATATCAAGCCACCATATTTAAAAGAATTTTTCTTATCCTTCTTTATCTTTTACAGATTGTCCAAAAGTTGGTTCAGAAGGAGCTCACAAAGATCATAGTCTGGATTCTCTATTAACATCTGATAAGCAGTGTAAATTGCAATTCCAGGTACTTAGTTTTCCCTGCTAGACTGATATATTTAGTAACCAATTATCATGGAGGCAAACTTGACATCTAGATTAGTGATGTCTTCTATTGTCATTGCTCTCTTGTCAAATTTTGATCATGTTGTCTCACTCACTGTCTGATTCTTGACTGATTTGAGAGTAGGTATCCCACCAGATGAGTGCAATCCGATAACTGTCCTAATGGCATCCTTGGTTATCTTGAATGGTCTCATCAACCACATAAAGTTGTCATGTAATCTACTTAGAACATATCGGACCCATTCATCTTCTGCAAAACAGGGGAAATGAATGTATTGTGCAAAATGCTTGTCCCAGATGGCTTTGTATTGAGGTTTTAGTTCAAATGATTCATCTATTAGCTGCTTGTGATATATATCCATCAACTTAGATTCCTCAAAATCCTCAATATTGGCATGAATGTATGCCCTAACATCTTCAACATGTAAAACCCCATGCGGAATGCTAGAAAAGGTGCCTGGGGGATCAACTTCTAGGGATTTGTATGGATGTTTCTTGAATTTTGGACATGGTCTATCAGTGATCTTTACAACATTTGGTGTAGCCATCTTTCAAAAGATTCAGAGAGAGATTTCAAGAACGGAAAATACCTTTTACGCTTTTAGGGTTCACGGAATGAGCTGAAAAGATGACGGTTGACTTGAATTCTATAGTTGATCCTTGAGAGAAATGAAGCAAACTTGTTTGCAGAGCTCTTCTTATCTTTTTCACTAATGTGAATGTGCAAATGACGAGCAAATGAACCCTTTTATCTCTGAACAAACCCTAATTCCATATTGCAATAAATGCACAACTTAAGTCATTCCAGTTGCCTTGTTCTCCTTGTTCTGAGAGAGAATTTTTTTGGATAACTGAGATATAGATAGAGTTTTTCTTGATGATTAATGACAATCTATCCTCCTTTCCCCAAACATTTGATCTACCCGCAGATCAAACTTCCTCAAATTTGAATCATACTGGATCTAACTGTGAAAGTCCTATTCTTACTAGATGACTGTTAAACCAGATTAATCTCAGATGATTAACCTCTTCAAATTCATTGTGGATCTTTCATATCTTCCCCAAGGGTTATTTAGATGTTTCTTTGAGAGCTCTTTTAGTCCGCAACCTTTCATGTGCCAATTTCAAGCACCAATTGACTGGCTGGGCGAAAATATTTTCTTTTGTGACTCCCCCTGAGCTAGAGCTCATCTATTTAGTTTTCGGAAGGAATATCAGCACCAAATTATGGTGCAAATCCATCCCCATTATTTTCTATACTTCTCTTCACCCATATCTTGTTCATTTCCCTTTGAATTTCATCTGCATTCACTTTTCCTTTTCCTTTGTCTTGGTTTTGATTATGATGCACCAGACCCTTTTTGTCCTGATTCTTGCTTCTGCAGAATTTGGCAATATGACTGGATCTATTGCAATTGTAGCAAACAACATTTCTTTGCATATTTGATTGATATCCTCTTGATCTACACTGATTAGCCATATGTCCCATTCTATTGCATGCAAAACATCTACCATTGAATGAATTATTTATTTGCATATTTCTATATTCATGAGTTTTGTGACCATACCTTTTGCAATTAAAACACTGTCCAGAGAAGGATGAACTAGTCTGATTCATTCTTCTTTTGCACTGATTTGCTTTATGACCATAGTTATTACAATTGTGGCAGTATCCATTGAAGGAAAGATATCTTTGAGCATTTGGTTGCCTTACCGGAGCTCTTCTAGGCCTGTTTCTTGGATTTTCTAATCTGGAGTTCTTTGACCAGATCCGGAGCTTTCACCTTTTTCATATCCCAAGCCTTGCTTGTCATCTACCCTCTTTTGGCTTTGAAGAAGAACTTCAAGTTGAGCAGAGCTTATCTTGAATTTCTCTTTGTATTCATTTGTTGTTTGAAGCTCCCTTTTAAGAGTGTCAATCTGATTCTCAAGTTGTTCTTCATTATCTCTAGCTTCTTCAAGATCAGATTCTAGATGCCTGATTATTCTATCTATTTTGTGGCAGTCTTCTTATTTCTCCTTGAGAGATTGTCTTAGATCATCTTCAGTTTTTCTTTTCTCTTCAATTTCTTGAGTGAATTTCATAACTCCGATTCCATTTCATATCTTACCATAATGACCTCTTTTGATAACTTTTCACATAACCTGGTTTTCTCCTTCAGATCTTCATTTGTATCATTGGCTTCACCTTGACTTGCCAATTGTTGAAGTAGATCCTTTCTCTTTTTCATAGAGATATTGAGTTTCCCTTTTAGTTCATTTATGAAATCATCAGCCTGTTTGAGTCTTTCCTTCAATTCATTGACTTCAGAGTTAGATTGCTCAAGATCATCTAGGGGAGACTAAAGTTGTTCCCTCATACCATACACATCCATTTGAATTCCCAGATTGCCTCAAGCTGTTAGGCTCTGTTAGGAGGAACTTGGCTCTGATACCAATTGTTGATAATTAAGAGGGGGGGTGAATCAGTTATCTCAATTAATTTAACTTTTTGTTCTTCTTTAACAACTAGTGCAACATTAAAGCAAATACGCATTCATAATCATGAAAGTAGAAACAAAGTCAATACACATAACACAATGATTTTGACGTGGAAAACCCTGTTAAGGGAAAAACCATGGGGTGACTAACCCAAGAATGTATTCTCTGTTAGAAGAATAGAAATACAAAACGACACTTGCCAATTAGGGCTCACTGCCCTAGCACACTGCTCACAAGAGGCTCACTTCCTACAAGAGACTCACTGTCTACAAGTTATAAAGAGAGTAACAAGAAACTTGAACTAATGAGAAGCATCCACATATGCTGAGGTTCAGTTCCAGTAAGGCTCAATACACTGATCTACTGCACTTCATTCTTCCTCTTCTTTGGTGCTGATGTCCTGTCACATACCAGACATGTCTTACTATCTTCACACTGCCGTTCTACTTTTCTTCACACACACCACACACAACACACTCCTTCACATCCAAATCCATCTGGTATATATATCCATACCAATGATTTCAACACCTTTCTAGTCAGCATCTGAAATAGTCAATATTTTCCCAAACTTTGATCTATCGGCTGAATCCTTACTTATCAAGTGATGCGTATCAAGGAGATGCTTAGAGAAGTCATCAATCATGTCGGCCAATCATGAATTATACCTTAAGAAACTTGATCACCATCAATAACTCATCCAGATTAAGGTCTGATGCTCTGTCGGTCAGTTCTTCCTCTGTCAACTCTGCCAAATAGGAACCCAACACTTAGGTGCTCATATCTTTTCACTCTTTCATCACCAAAGGCTCAATCTCTGGAATGTATCAGTCAAGGTACACCTCTTGACTTCCCCAAGTCCGCACTTTACTAAGATACTTCCTCTAAGAGATCTGGACCTGACTGTCAGACCTTGCCACATGCTCTGTTCTTGCTTACCAGACCACAACACTCTTCAATCTAACTTTCGGTATAGGCACACCATGTCCTGCAGATGTGTAGGATGAACTTTGTTGCCATCAATGACAACAATCATGAAGCCACAATGTGTCTCTTGCCAACACCAACCTCTTAGATTAGAAGGTAATAAATGACCAGGGAAATTGCTTCCCAATCCAAGTAGAGGGTTACATCTCCCATTTTCAAAAACTTCATCCTAATTAAATTTATTTGAACCTTGTTACTCATTGTCAATTCAAGTTTGTAGTTTAAAGATTCAGAGCAAACCCACAAGTCAATTGCAAAATTTGTCTAGTTTAAAACTAAGAGTAGAGATCTTATAATTATATAATGATTACCTCCATTATGAGATACTGCACTGGCTACAATGTCTAGGCCCATTTTCCAACATGTTGTTGAGGTACAACAGTTTAAACTTACAGTAGTCCATGGACCCTCTTTGGTTGGGCCAATTTGAATAATTCTAGATTTTATAGAAGAGATAGGGCCCTTGGCATACATTTCATCACTTAATCTAGGAGAGATGAACATATAGCACACCTTATTTTCTATTTTGATTCCCTTCTATTGCTTCTATCATTCCTAGATTTTGCCCAGCAAAGTTGCCTCCAAGCCAAAAACGAGTTCCTCCTTTCTATTACACTTGATAGCTTCTCAATCATAAGTCATTACAATTTCCATTTCATTATCAAATAAGCCTAGATATATATACTTTTTGCCAAGGAATTATCTTAACCTAGTTTTGTATTGACTTGCCTTGTGAAGTATGCAAATGCGAGTTAATGTAAATTTCTTATGGGCTTTTTATCAAATGATTCAATCATATCTCTATTTTAGAATCACCACAAACTATGCCTGTCCAATAAATCTTTTTCAACAAATCTATGTTGTACATGCTTTTCCAATACTACAACTTCAAAAATAAAACTTCTTTGATGCATTCTGTCAATCCATTCACATTGTTTTGTATGAAAATGGGGATGAGAGATGGGATTGATTGTCTATATCCTCCTTTCCCTACAAACATTCAAGGACATTTCAAACGAGTTGAATTACACCTTGTGCATGAGGATTCACCTATAGGTTGGGTGTCACTTGTAATGATGTAGAAATCTAGAAATTATCAATTAATGCATTAATTTAATGCTCAAATATGCTATAAACCCTAATTATGCAACATCGTAAGCAAATGAATAAATTATGGCAAACGCTTGTAGACCAAGATAGTAGACAGAGATTATTTATCGACCATTTTTTGTGTGTATGAGGAAAATTGACTATAATAGAAACTAAATAAACCAAAAGCCCATAACATAAAGAAAACTAATCTAAATAAAAGCCATTACCAATAAATCAATGAAATATGAAAGCTTTTACCAAGATTTGTATCGTTCCCTTTGGATGAATGTGGATTGCTCAATAATGTTGTGAAACCATGTTTGCAACAAGCAAGTAAAGTGCTCAAAGATCAATGTTAAAAGATCGTAAAGTTGCTCAATCGATGCGATGTATGCTCAAAGCGCTGTTAAAGGATGCCTGAGAATAAGTGATCGAAGAGGATTTGTGAAGGAGATGAGGGGGGTTTATATAGGTTTCAACAGAGATCGATCAATGTTCCAGATAATTCAAAAAAATCAATGGAGGAGATAAAACAAATTACCATGATGAATGTGCACACAACATGTGTCAATCCATAAGGATATTTTTAGTAAGATATGATGAAAAAAAGATTGATTGAATAGATAACTCAACTTGTAATTTTGCCTTTTTTAGAGTTCTAAAAATAAGACTGATTGTGCACATGAGTTAACAAGATATTTTAAGAGGAATTGGAAGGATAACTGAAATTAAATAAATAAATTTATTTAATTGTTTGTGCATGATAGAGGAATAGAGAATTATAAATAAAATATTTGATTTTATTTATTTTTAGAGGAATAAGCAAATTAAATAAATAAATTTATTTAATTGTTTGTGCAAGTTAGAGGAATATGACTAGATTTGAAGATTTAAATAAATTAAATAAATAAATTGATTTAATTTATTTTACATGATGAATGATAAATAAAATATTTGATTTTATTTATTTTTAGAGGATTGAGATGATTTAAATAAATTTGCATGATTTATTTAAATTTAGAAGAATAATTGATTTAATTAAATAATGTAAATTATTTAATTATAGATAAGAGGGAATTTGTGATGAATTAATTAAATAATTAGATTTATTTAATTAATGTGGACTTGAATTTTGGAAAGAGGATAATGATTTAATTAAATAATTAAAATTATTTAATTTTGGAAGAATAAGGTTGATTTTGCTGAAATTAATTAAATAAAGGGGATTTAATTAATGTTGAATTTTGGAGTTTTCGAAGAATTTGATGAAATTAATTAAATAATTGGATTATTCAATTAATGTTGAATGCAGGTGATTAGATAGATTAGATGAAATGCAAGTGGTGTGACGACATGGTCATTTTAGGGTGTCTACATTTTGCCCCTCTTTGATGCAATGCAGTTTATAGCACCGTGTCAAAGAAAATGATTGTTGAAGATGTGATACAATTTTTGATGCCCTAGTGTAGGTAGTTACCCCACCGTATGCCCCCTCGAGCGAGAAGACAGGGAAGCGACATGAGAACTGGGTTGATGCGTGACAAAGAAGATTGTGTTGGAAAAAGGTCGCAGAGAGAAAAATGGGGTGGTAAGAAGAAAAAAATGAGGGAGGGATACTATAAATAGGTCCCATGGGGACTACAATCCTCATTTGCACACTAAGGGATTCTAAATTTAGAATGTAGAGCCTCTAAAATTATGGTGTGAGAGTTGAGTGGAAGGAGCTGGAAGTGAGGAGAGATGTCGATTCCAAGGCACAGGCATCAGGCGAAGCTGGTGCGGACGTATGGGAGGCTAGCAAGAGCTCCGACAGCGGCAAGTGTCTGAACACCTCTTTGTAATTTGATGTTTTAGGGTAGTTTTTAGGGCTAGGTCTAGGTAGGTCTTTAGGTCAACCAAAAGCACTGCAGGGTAGTTTAGTGCATATGGCAGTCGAGTTAGGCACTTTTGGCGTGCTGCAGCGCATTTGGTAGGTAAGTACAGCGCTATTGGTAAAAACAAAGTGCTATTAGTTTTTGGGTGCCGTGCCGTAATGCGATTGGTTGGGAAGGAAGGCGAATTTGGGAGGGAAGAACAAAAATCACGTCACCCTTGCAAGTGCAATAAGGCATGGATGGACACATAGCGAAGTACACTTGTTGAAAACAAGTCGCATATGGTATAGAAAACAAAGCATATGTGTAGGAACAGTAAGGTGCGTGTGGTCACATAGTGTAGCGCTCTTGTGGAAAGCAAGACACCTTTGGTTTGGGTAGAAGAATGCAATAGTTAGGGTTGACTGAAGGGTTGACTACCCTAGTTTAGAAAAGGGGAGAGGTGGTCCTAGGGTTTGCGGCATAGGATAGATGTCGGTAGGACTATGGAGAAATGGTTAAAAGGTCTGACAAGTGGTTTTTGTGGATGCAGAGGATGATGCCACCACTGATGTCGAGAGAGCGACACCACCCTATAGCACACGAGGTGGTACAACTGACATGGGAGGAGGACGTGTTCCTAGAGCATGCGAGATTATGGCATGTGGCACACTTGACACACATTAGGGCAAATCTCGCCCTAGTGACAACGGTGGTAGAGAGATTTCACAATGAGACATGCTCGTTTCACTTTCTAACAAGGGAGGCTACAGTGACATTAGAGCATGTGTATCACATCCTCAGGATTCAGATTGATGGAGAGTGAGTGGACTTTGACCCAGCGTGGGGTGAGGTAGGCTTGGTAGAAGTATTCTGCACAGATAATTTGAAGATAGATGATGGCGAGATTCGGTGGGTAGATGTTTCGAGACTTTGTGATAGGATCAAATGGATAGTTGCTTCACTGATTGGTGGCTTCCAGTGCCCAAATAGGTGATCTAGAGGACTATTTGTAGGATGGGGCATAGTACTATTTGGGATGTTCACACATGGTACCCAGTATGCATGGGGCTTGTGTGTATTAGGGTAGCTTTATCGAGACATGCATGACTACGTCTATAGGAGAGGCCGGAGTCTCTCAGCAGGGGTGACGCTTCTACAGGTGTGGGCATGGGAGCACATCCCAGTGATCAGACCCCTTACACAGCACTGCCAGGAGAGGGGGGAGACGTATGCATTTCTATATGAGGGAGTCATCACACATCGGAGGCTGGGATCGATTAGCCACTGGAGGTGGTAGATTGATGAGATGGACCAGTTCGTTTGGAGGTCATGGTTACTGTGTGAGGAGTAGGAGGATGAGCATGAGCAGCTGATGTACTGCCACCAAGCTCGATGCCTATTCAAGAGGTAGACAGATACCATAGAGAGATACCTTCTAGAACAGGTGCTCAGACAGTTTGGACTGCCACAGGGGCTGCCAGCTGGAGAGGTGACACATGCGTGGACATGGCAGGAGGTTGGAGACTGGGATGTAGAGATTCTAGTTGTGACAGCTTTGGTAGAGTTGTGGGGGCTGGTCCCAGTGATATGGGATTGGGATTTAGGATTGGCAAATCCAGGGACATTGCTAGAGTATGACAGGTACTGGTAGACACACAGGCCAGTGAGACTGACTACACCAGGTGTGGCAAGGGCAGTGGGGGAGGTATTGATCCCAGGTGTGGAGATGAGGATGAGGCAATAGACCAAAGAGGCTAGACAATAGGCATGTGGAGAGGCTGAAGGCACACAGGCTGATGTAGAGATGGCTGAGGCAGAGGATCCAGTCGTAGAGACTAATTTACAGTGGGCCGAGCGGCTACTATAGGAGGAGATAGCCCAGAGGACATGATTAGAGCTCTGGATGGCGTGGGTGAGGAGAGACAGGGATCTAGCGAGGGCTGAGGCGAGATAGGCTGAGGCCCTGGCACAGGTGCAGACACAGATAGCAGCAACAGCACAAATAGCCCTAGTACATGCACAAGCATAGCTATAGATCCAGGCACAGGCATAGGTGCAGGCACAGGCACAGGCAACACCCGCACTGGCAGCGGATGACAAGCAACTAGCCCAGGTGATGCGGGAGAGAGATGCAGAGGCACAGCTACGGCTGACAGTAGAGGCCACACTACAAAGAGTGCAGCGGGGCAGAGATGAGGCACACCGTGCACTAGGTGCCAATCAGAGGATTTTATACAGTGAGCTCGTCTAGGTGCAGGGAGAGCTAGTGTCGGTAGGTAGAGAGGCTTAGTACTATAGGGGTCTCTATGTTGGTGTGGTGCCAGCAGCTCAGCAAGCCCTGAGCTACAGAGAGAGCAGCATGTCTAGAGCATTTGGTTCGCACAGGACAGGGTAGTCATTGTCCTCAGTTAGAGGACCCCTCGTGCCACTAGGGGGAGGAGGACCAGCAGGGGGAGGAGGACCATCAAGGGGACCTGCACCGAGCACAGGTGGGGGACAGGGGCCACAGTAGGAGGGGAGCTCTACCCACTAGAGCATACATATTTGTACATTGTATCATTTTGTACTAGTTTTGTACTATGATGGACACTTGTATATTTTGACTGATGCCTATGTGCATCTTGATGTATATTTTTGTGGGCTCTTGATAGCCTTGATGTACTATATTGATGTATATTTGGATGTATTCATATGGACTATCAATGTAGACACATTCATTTTCTATTTTGATGACCTACCCATGATATATATGATGACATATTATGCTCATTGATGTTCATGCTTGTGTGTACGCACTTCTTGATGTCATGGATGTGATGATATGTATGTATGATTATGGATTTATGTGATGATGTATACTACTTATATGATGCTTATAGATGTATGACATATAATTACATGATGCTTATAGATGTATGATGATAGAGATGCTATGACTTGCAATATCTAACATGTGGGTTTTGTAGATATGCACCAGAGAGAAGAAAAGAGGAGATGGAAGACAGAGACTGTTGATCGATCATTGCCTTGAAAACAATATAAGGCCATGGGTAAATGGATGGGAAAATGATGAGCTTGTTGCATTGGTTTCACATCTGTATATAAAGAACAATCCTTATTTTTTATATAGCACGTGGATAGTTCGCCACCAAGGTATAAAAGACCAAGGTGCTGTAATATCTGAGTGCATGGACGTTGACTCTGCAAGTGAGCGGTTTGAACTTAGATCCCTTAAGACATAATATAACCTTGTTTGTACATGTGAATGCGCCATAGTCTTGAACATAAAATAAACTTCAAGACATGTAAAATGCAAGAAGAATATTAATATGTAAGATGCTAGGTTGTAACACACACAAGATAAATATGCTGCCAAGAAAGATGCTAAAGATCATTCCTCAAACATGGAACACAAAAGCAATGACTATGCCCCCAATCCATACTACCTCGCAACATACCAAGATTATAGATAAATCAAGGTAGCCTTGAATAGGTAATGGATAAAGGAACAAAAGATAAACTAATAAAGAAAATTGACTGACTTACGAAGTAAACATATAGCCAACATATTCTCTTGCCAAAGAGGTTGCTCAAGATAGATTGGATAGGAAAGATAACAGCCTTATCGTAGGAAATCTATGTCCGTTAAAGGGGGCCATCTACCTAAAAAGACAATGTCGTGCTACAGGAAATGTTACATGTCGCAGGAGACGTGTGAGTTGGTCTCGACAATGGAGCACTTTGTAGAAGACAAGCTTGTTGATCTGGTGCTTTGGTTAAGCTAGATTTAACTGATTTTGGCAATTAGAACAGTAGGACAGTATACAACTCTGGAAGCAAGCTACTTTGCTTCAGGTTTGTTAAGAACTTTTACTTTGGAAGGTTGTACTAGCTTGCTGCTTGAGTTAGTCAAGTTGAGGTGAATGGACTTTGATAAGTAGAAGACTAGAAAGATGACATGCTAATGGGTTGAGATGGGTGAAGAATGATGAATCGTATGTGCCTGAGTACTGGATACATCCTTCGTATTCCAAACTGCCTACATACCCTGTATCCATGGGATCAAGGCACATTTATGATGGAAGATGAAAGATGATAATATGTAGTTCTAGATAGAGTGATGAGATGGGTCAAGGTGTTTGAGCTTGGGTAGAGGAAATGATAGATCTTATGTACCTGAGTACTTGAAACTTCCTTCGTATTCTAGATTGCCTACATACCCATATCCATGGGATCAAGGTACCTTAAGATTGAGATGAGATGATATGTAGTTCTAGTTGATGTGATGATGTAGGAAAAGCATTGGGAAGATAACAACCTTATCATAGGAGCAATGTGTCTGTTAAAGAGTGCTATTTGCAGAAAGGGGAATGATTGGAGAGTTTGCGAACCATGAACAATGATCCATTCCTAGACCTAGGTTAAGGAAAGAGTTGCCCCCATTCTGGTAGAGGAAAATGCATAGGTGACTAGTGAAGAAGACACATAAAGCTTGACCTAGGACAAGACAGAGCTAACTATTGACACAGATCAAGACGTAGGATAAAGATGATGGACATTGACAAATTTCCAAGCTATACTAGATAGGGAGATGGAAATGCAAACAAGATCAATGGTTTTATTACGGATGGATGGATGAAGTTTGTTTATGAAATGGATGTGGAATGAATAGGACTCAAAATATGATGGATGTTGACTCTACACATAGCACCCGTTTGCTAGGTTTTCACTATGGTACTTATCCAAGGCGCCTGTTTGCCAGGTTTTCACCAGAGGACAAATTTTTTTTTTGTTGGAATACTCTAAGGATCAAGCATAGAACTTCTTGAGATGAACACTGTTAAGTGGCTCATCCAGAGGAATGTCATGAGGTGTAGCTAAAGTATAAGCTTCTAATCCATATGCTGCTATGACAATAAAGGGACCTAACCAGTTAGGCTCAAAATTGCCCTTCTTTGCTCGATCTGCTTGATTTCACTGATTCTCTTTGAGGACAAGATCACCAACTTGAAACCATCTTTCTTTGATCTTTTTGTTGTTTTGATAGGCATGGAGATGATTAAGTGTTGCGAGGCACCTTTCATCTAGTAGTTTGAGCTCAGCTAATCTAGAAGTGCAATACTCCTCTCCGCTGATTAGGTTCTGCATGGATACTGTAAGGGATGGGATCTCGACCTCTATAGGTAGGATGGTTTGAAATCCATAGACCAAGACATATGGTGTGGCACCAGTTTGTGTTCTGTTACTAGTGCGGTAGGCCCATAAGGTGGGATTGAGTTGCAGGTGTCAATCACGACCAGCTTTATTGACCATTTTCTTGAGGATTTTGAGAATGGTTTTATTAGAAGCCTCAGCTTGGCCGTTACTCTGCAGATAGTAGGGAGTTGAAAAGCGATGTTGGATATTGTATTGTGTGCACAAGGCATGAACATCTTGATTCTTAAATGGTCTCCCATTATCAGTGAAAATGGCTTGGGGAATACCATACCGACAAACGAAGTAGTTTAGGATAAACTTGGCTATTTGCTTACTAGTGATATAGGTCATAGGAATGACTTCAACCCACTTCGTGAAATACTCAGTGGCGGTAATGATAAATTTGTGGCCATTCAATGAGGATGGGTGGATTTGTCCTACGAGGTCAAGGCCCCATTGAGAAAAAGGCCATGGAGTAGTCATAGGTTGTAGTTCATGAGCTGGTGCGTGAATCAAATCTCCATGCTGCTGGCATTGTAGACACTTCTTAGAAAATTGTAAAGCATCATGCTCTATTGTAGGCCAGTAGTAACCTATTTTGAGTATCTTCTTAGTGAGATTAGGACTGGTAGAATGTGCGCCACAGACACCTTCATGTATGTCTCGTAAGGTAGCTTCAGCTTCTTCTGCGTTAAGACATCGTAAAAGGATACCATCGAGACTCTGATGATATAGTGTATCACCCAGAATGGTGTAACAGGAGGATCAACAGATAAAGGTTTTGCATTGGGTTGATGATAGTTTATAGGGGAATGTACTATTTTTAAGGTATTCATAAATATCTTCATACCATGGGGAATTGGGACCAACAAGTTCGCAGATGATTTCAGTAACTGGCACATCGACGGTGGGTATCAACAATTGCTCGATCAAGAATTCACATTTCTGTGTATTTGCAGGCATGTCAATAAGTGACCCGACAGAAGCCATAGAATCTACAACTTTGTTATGCTCTCTTGGAATTTGCTCAAATGTGATGCTAGAAAAATGTGGTTTGTAGGCATCCACTAGTTGCTTGTAGGGGACCAACTTTTCATCTTTTGTTTGGTACTCATCTATGACTTGTCAAATGACTAGTTGTGAGTCTCCATTTACCTATAATTCTGTGATGTCCCATTGAACTGCTATATTGAGACCTAGGAGGAGTGCTTCATACTCGGCAATGTTGTTGGTGCAAGGGAATGCAAGCTGATATGACTTTGGAATATAGTCATTTTGAGATGTGATAAATAAGATGCCGGCCCCTAATCCATGATGTGTGTAGGAACCATCAAAATACAACTTCCACATTATTAAGTTGGAAAGAGTGAAGAGATTCTCGTCCAGAAACTCTGCTACCATAGGGTGTGTATCTGTCATGGGTACTTCTGCTAGTTGATCTACGAGGGCTTGTCCCTTGATGGCTTTACGATCCACATACTCAATGTCAAACTCACTAAGGATCATGACTCATTTAGCTAGTTTACCTGTAAGAGTTGCTTTTGCTAGTAGCTACTTCAATGGATCAATTTTGGCTATAAGATTTGTGTGTTCGTTCAACATGTAATGCTGCAACTTTTGGGAGGCAAACACTACTGGTAAACAAGCTCTTTCCATTGGTGAATAATTGAGTTCATATCCCACCAAGGTTCGACTGATATAATAAATTGCATGCTCTTTTCTTGATTCATCATTTTGTGCTAAAAGAGCCCCGAGGGCTAAAGTTGTAGTTGAGATGTATAATATCAAAGGTTTATCAACAACTGGTGGAACCAATACAGGAGGTGTAGCTAGATACTCTTTAAGTGATCAAATGTTGCTTGACACTTATCATCCCATTGAAATGAGACATCCTTTCAGAGTAAGTGTTGAAATGGTTGACATTTATCTACTAGCTATGAGATGAAACACCTAATGGATTGCAACCTTCCTTGAAGGCTCCTTAATGCTTTGAGGTTCCTTGGTGGAGGCATCTCCACTATAGCTTTTACTTTTTCGAGGTCTACTTGGATGCCTCTACGAGATACAATGTATCCCAATAGCTTCCCTGATGTTACACTGAAGACACATTTCTTTGGATTGAGACGCACTTGGTATTTTTTGAGCCTGTCAAAGATCTGTCCTAGAACTTGTATGTGCTCTGCCCTAGAAGATTTAGCTAGTATGTCATCCACATAGTCCTCCATGATATGATGAAAGAGGTCATGGAATATCACGATCAGTGCTCTTTAATAAGTTGCCCCTGCATTCTTTAGACCAAATGGCATGACACACCAACAATAATTACCCCACGGACAAGTAAAAGTTGTTTTATGTTGATCTTCTTCTATTATCCTTATCTGATTATAGCTTGAGAATCCATCCATGAGAGAAAGCATTTCATGACCCGCCGTCAAGTCTACTATGAGGTCAATGTTCAGTAATGGGAAGTCATCTTTGGGACATGCTTTGTTCAGATCTCTAAAGTCATTACACATGCGGATGTGCCCATTGGGCTTAGACATAGGTACAATGTTTGATACCCAGTCTGAATAATCAATGGGTCAGATGAACTTTGCATCTAACAACTTCTGTATTTCCACTTTTACCAAGAGAGCTATTTGTGGGTGCATTTTCCTCAGCTTTTGCTTGACTGGTTTAACTTTTGGATCAACTGTGAGATAATGAACTACTAGCTTAGGGTCTAGCCCTGGCATATTGACATAGGTCCATGCAAAGTTGATGGTTCACTATAAGAAGAATGTGTTAAGATTCCTGTGCTATGTTTCTGATAATGATGCTACCAGGAATGTGGTCTTTGGATTTTTCTCTGTGCCAAGGTTTATCTCTTTAGAATCTTCTACTAGGAGAGTTGACTTCTCTTGATACTTAGATGGTAGGGCAAGGTCAAATCCTCCATCCTCCGGTGCCACAGCTGAGTTTTCACCTTTGGATACATCCTTTGTTTTTACTATTTTGTGATCGGGAGGTGCCACAATGTGGTTTCACCTAGAGATCTTTCTTTATTTTTACTTTTGTGACTGGAGGATTTGGCATTCTCACCAAAATAAGCTGTTGGCTCTAGTTCCATTACAAAACCTGCTTTATGATCACCAAGAGGGATACCCTCCTAGAGTCCCATGAACTCAGCTATAGCTTCGTCATTCTAAAATACATCTATAACGGGGGACCCTTGTTGGTCCCAATCGATAAGTTTAGGGTAGACAAGTGTTACTTTTTGAGTGTTTGTGGTGGATGTTAGGGATACAGATGATAGCATAAATATGGAGGATACTGTAAATAGGTCAGTCATATGGAGGGAAGAGTCATCAATGGTATCCTCATTAGACATCGAATCTGCGAGAGAAGTTTCAGCCACCTTGTCGAAGATACCCTCGATGTCCAAAGCGAGTGGTACCTTTCTACCAAATCCTAACCCCCTCTTGTCTAATTTTTTTGTCACACTAATGGGCTCCATTGTTCCTTGATTCTATTTCCCAAGGCCACCTTTGCCTGTATAGCCCACGTTTTTGACTATCCTTAAGCCATTGCCATATTGCTTGACTGGTATTGTGACTGATTCTTTCTCCTTATAGAGCCAAGAAGAAATGTCCTCAATAGTTTCCACTTCCAATAATTTTCCCTGTTGGCATTGGGTTAAAGATGATGGGGGAGGAATAGTTGATTTTTTAGTTGCTTTGGCAATGGGCGGTTGGCCATAAGATTTAGGGGATAAAGGCATCTGCCCTACACAACAAGATTTTGAGATATCATACATTCCAAAGCCTATATCATGGATGTGAGCTTTGATTTCAGGAAGAGGATTAGGTTCACTTGTAGAGGCTTGTGTCAAATTTTCAGGATCGACATATAGTGGGGATTCAAGGGTTTTGTCATTTTGAGGCACTTGGTTGCAATTCTTATAACTACCTTATAAGACATGGCATAGTTCAAAAAGATTGGGGTCTCTTGGGGTAGTTATCTCTGTACCATTGAATGGGAACTTTAGGGACTGATGGTACATGGAGGGAACAACTTTCATTGCATGGATCCATGGGCGGCCTAGGATAATGTTGTAAGGCAGCTCAATATCAAGGACTTGGCACCTGGTTTCAAGCATGAAGGGGCCCAGTTGTATAGGCAAGTGGATAACAGCTTCTGAGCAGCGTTCAGCATCATACCCTTTGATTTTAATACCTTGATCAATGTTGACATGATCCTCAGAGTATCCCAATTGCTTAAGTAACTTTAAAGAATAGATGTTGAGACCAGCACCACTATGTATGAGTATATGTTTGATTTTGTGCTTACGGATGAGAACTTCAATATGAAGGGCATCATTGTGACATGGATCATGGGAAGGGATGTCTTTCTCAGAGAAGACCACATTGTAGGGTGAAGCAATGCTACCTACTATAGCTCAGAAATCTGTGACCACTATGTTGTTAGGAACTGAAGACTCTTGGAGGGCTTTTTCTAGCACCACTTTATGTGTGGGTGATGACCATAGAAGGTCTAAAATAGATATCTGTGCTAGCATTTTCCCTAAATATTTGACAAGATTATAAGCGGATTGAGTTGGGAGACTGGGTGTAGGACCACAAATGGTGACATGACCACGATGAGTGGTAACAGCGCAATCCATAGAGTTACCTTTGATTGTGAGGGTAGACACTTGATTCTCTTCAAAATGACCTAAAATGGAGTCAAAGGAAGTGGAAGCATGATTGACACCTTTACCTTTATCCTAAGGAGGAGGCAAACCATGGTGAGGGAATGGTTTCTTGTACATGTTGAGGTCTTTGTTTATGTGTTGAGCTGGTGGTTCATCTTCAAAAGAGATTTGGTTGCCTTCGATGAGATTTTGGATTAGGTGTTTGAGTTTCATGCATGATGCAGTTTTGTGCCCTTTTCTCCGATGGAACTCACAATATTCATTGTCTCTGTAACATGCCATTTTATAAACCGGTTCGCCATATGGAGGACCATCAGGTAAGGTGATGAGGCCTTTGTGTAAAAGCTTGTGTAGGACTGATTCTATGGGCTCTCCCAAGTGAATTGACACCACGGAGGGTAATTTTGTTAAGGTCACTCTTGTTGTCATTGTTGTTGGTTTTGATAAGGTTGTCTTTGTTGTTGCTGTTGGTTAGGTGGAGCTTGACTTGGTTTGGAAAGTTGCAATGGCGTTTGCAATGTTTGGACATGTTTAGAATCGACCACCCCATGATTGACCACATTTTTATTCTTGTTCCAAAACTTTGGTTTATCATTTGTTTGTTGTTGAGGAGCAATGCATTTGGTTTCTTTGAAGATTTTGACTACACCCTTAGCAATGAGGGCCTTCTCAATATTGATTCCCTTGTAGGTAATTTCATTGAAGGTTGTAGCACTAAGAATTTGTAAGTGGAAACCCAATTCTTGGTTGAGATTCTGTACAAATATGTTAACAAGCTGCTTTTCGGGTATCTTGAATGGGAATTTGCTAGCCATTTGTCTCCGTTGTTGAAGAAAAGAAATGAAAGTTTCACCATTTTCCTATTTTTTGTTGCATAGATCAATCATGGAAATCTCATGCTTTGTATTATAGGAGAAATGGGTGGAAAATTTCTCTGCTAGTTCATTAAAAGACTTGATACCCATGGGGAGTTGTGAGAACTATTCTATAGCTTGACCTCCAAGACTGCAAGGAAAGAGATGCATAAGATATGTGTCGTTATGTGAGACCTCGAAGGAAGCAAGATAGAATTCCCTGAGATGGTGTTTTGGGTCCCCTTTCCCTTTTTATTTATCAAACTTGGGAATAGTAAAATTTTGAGGAAAAGGGATCATGGGTAATGACGAATCAAAAGGATAGGGGCACACTTCCTCTAAAGAGAAGGTATTCTTTGTGTGGGCACACTTCCTCTAAAGAGAAGGTCTTCTTTGTGTGGCCAAACATAAGATTAGATAGTTGTTGTTGAACTTCCGCGATTTTTAGCTCCATTGTTGTGGGAGGGGTTGGAAACATCTCCTATTGTCCTAGAAGTGGTTGTTGTTGCCCATACGAAAGATTGTAGTGTAAGCCATGGGCATTAGTGTTATAAGAGTCATATGATTGGTTGGGGTCATATGCGTTGTACGTTGGGTTCAGATTGGGTTGGAAATGGACGCTTTTATTCAGAGGAGGTGGAGGTGGCGCTAGGTAAGAATGTGGACTTTGTGATGGTTGAAGAAAAGGGTTTGGTGGGGAAAAGCTAAAGTTTGGGTTAGGTTGCGATTGCGGCGCATAGCTTTGGGAAACTTGACGTTGGGAATGTTCAGGGTGGATAGGCAAGGTGTTGAAAAAGTTTAGCGCTAATGATCATAGTGGTGGAGGGACATAGGTAGATGTGTTTTGCGATGGTTGAGGTTGATTGAGGATGAGCATAGAAGAATATTGTGTTTGGGATTGCATGACCCTAGTTGGTTGAGAGATACGAAGGTTTGATGATATAGGAGGTGGTATTTGTTGAGACCCTTGTTGCATGGCTACATAGTTGTTCCCCGGATTGTAATTTGGTGGGAAACCTATTCACGATGGGGTAACCAAAATTCCACTTGCGATTGGTGTGGACACTTTAGGAGTTTATTGTATGTTTGATCGAGCTATGGTGGCTTGCTTAGCTAGCTCCGCTTGACATTGGAGAGTCTCTTGTTGATTTTTGTAGATCTCCATAGGAGTCAGAATCAGTTATATGGCCCTCTTTCCTGTCAGGTTTTGATAAAGGGGATTCTCATAATGTGCAATCATTCTCCCTTGTGAGCTTTGTTTGGGTAAGTGCGTGGTCACTGTTGACATAGTTTGGACCGCCTGTGTGGCACTTTGGGTGTTGTTTGTGTCTTTGAGATTGGATAAATCAAAATCTTGAGGTAATTTGGCTCCTTGCTCAGCAAGTAAGTGAAAGAAATAATCTTCGTTCTCACTAAGGATTTTGTCAAAGGCAACCATGGCTCTAGGATCTTGTATGAATTCATCAAGATCTTGCCCATCTTCTTGAGAGGATTGACCTATTTCAAAGTGTCACTCTTCTTGAGATGGGGCTTGATTTGTGGTATAACCTTGTGGAACAAAATCTTGAGGCATTCCAGGGGTGTAGTGAGGTGTACTTACCAAAGGGACCCTACCTTCTTGAGATGGGACTTGATTAATAGTATAACCTTGTGGAACAAAATCTGGAGGCATGCTGGTGGTATAGTGAGGTGTACTTACCAAAGGGAGCCTACCTTCTTGAGGATTGTTAGGGTGGTCAAGCTGTGGCATGTTTGGAGAGTTGGTAGATCTTTCCGTGGGTGTCCTAGGAGTAACCTTGGGAGTAATGTTGGCTCGGTCTGATTGAGGTGTGTGAGAAGGTGATTTGCGCTTCCTAGGGACAACTTGCTTGGACTTCATAGTTTGCTGGAGTCTAGTGGTTACCATGGAATACACTAGGACAAAAGTTGGGATTCTGCTTGTTTTTTTTTTGGAAAAGATAAAATTTGATGCACAGTTGACTGGACAAAAGGCGCTATACTGTTTGACCAAAGGTGCAAGACAGTGCTACCAAATGCGAGCTACTGTAATACCAAAGGCGATGGACTGAGCTACCAAATGAGAGGTACTGCTATACCAAAGGTGAGCTACTGTGACCAAAAGCAAGCTATTGTTATACCAAGGGTGCTGAAGTAGGGTTGCCAGAGGCGAGGTTCTATTATACCAAAGGTGAGCTACTGTACTACCAAAGGCAAGCTGTTGTAATACTAGAGGCGCTGAAGTAGTGTCTGATGTTTTTAAAAGGCAAATTTTGATAGATTTGGTTTTGTTCTGATTGGATTTGCTTTGGCAAGAGAAAACACAGCAAACAAAGTTGGCAAAAAGGGACTGACACAACAGATAGTGTATGTTCGAGGCTCAAACAAAAGCCTAATGTTTCCACAGGTATAAGACAATTGCAATCAATAACAAGCACTTTTTATCCCTAGAGACAAGGTTTCATTGCAATAGATCAGCTCACAGCTTAATACTCCATTGATAAAAATGTCATTCCATAAAGGTGTCAGACATTTTGTATCTTTGCGAGAGATGATAGGTAAGGATATCTCACCCTCCCCTCAGAAAGCTCAAGTAGGTCACAAGAGCTTTATGGCTGAGGGAATACTATCTCTTCTCAAGGGAGCCAATGGTGAGTATCTTAAGGGCTTAAATTGATTCCCCTTGCACTGATGATTACCACAATGTTCGGAAGTAGATCGGGTAGTCACTATCTAGAATGGTTCTTAGTAACTTTGAGGGACCAATGCCTTAGGAGAAATGTGACAAGCTACTAAAATCTTTAACCAATCCTACTAAGAGTATCAAACACTTCGCTCAATGTGAAAATCGTTTCCACAAAGAGCTAGTACACCTCTTTTCAGTTTGGCACCACAAGGTAAGGCTGACGTCAGTTAGGACTTGGCTTTTGCCTTATCCCTCTTATATAGCGGTTCAAAGGAAAACTCCACTTAGGGTCATCCCTTTTGGATGAAGTGCAATCCAAAAGCAGACCCTTCTAAAGGAATTACTGAAATGTAAGAGAAAGCACGTCAAACAAAGGTTTAATTGTCCTGTTATAAGAAAAATAAGGTGCAACTAAATTAGGCACACACACGATTGTAGTTGTCAATTGTCCCTTATGAAATTGAAGTGTTTGGCATTCATGTCCATTGTCCCTTAGAAAATTGAAGTGTTTTCGCATACATGTCCATTGTCCCTTAAGAAAAGCAATATGTTCCTAAGACTTAGATTGCCAAAACGATTTGTTCAATTATCCCTTAAGAAGGCAATATGTTCCTAAGACTTAGTGCAATAAATCAAGATTTCTTCAACACTCGTCCTGCATGAACATGTTAGAAAAACCTATTTGCTCTGTGTGAGTGATAAGAAGCTACAACAAGTGAATTAGTTCCACAAAAGCTCACAAGTTAGCAAAATAAATAAGATCTAACCAAAAGCATTATACTGTGTTACCAAATGTGACTTACTGTTATACCGATAGCGCTGTACTATGTTACCAAAAATGAGTTTCTCCAGACTCGGGGGTGCTACACTATAGTAGCAGAAGCACTACTCTAGATCCAAACGTGATGTACTATGCTACTGGAAGCGTCGTCCTGTGCTACCAAAAGCACAGTACAGTATTACCAAACTTGCCGCACTGTCTCAGATCCAAAAAAAATTATACTTTATCAAAATATAATAGGTCCAGATATGATTTCATGGTTGATTTGAAGTTCTAAGAAGTAATATCTGATAGATCTATACCCTAGAATCAAGAAAACTCAAAGGATGCCATGAATAAATAGGTTAACTCAAATATCAAAAATACTCCTAAATACGTAAGCTTAGGAAGTATGAAAGACAATTGAAAGACAAATAAACCAGCTTGTCGATCAAATCAATGATAGGTATGTGAGTAAAACCCTACAAAATCACCAAAATAAGATCAGAAAACCTATTTTTCCAAAAGCGCTTTACGATACTACCGATAGCACCAGACTGTTTCACCAAAAGTGTGCTACTATGCTACCAGAGGCGCTACAGTATCGCCTAAGGGTGATGTACTGTGCCTCCAGAAGCGTTTTAAGATACTACCAATAGCGCTTTTTTGTGTCTTTTGCACTGTTCTGTACTGTACTTAAAAAAAATCAGTTTCTCAAAGAAAAAGAGGGATTAGTGGGTCCCACTGGGTGTGCCAGAATGTGTATGAGGAAAATTGACTATAATAGAAATTAAATAAACCAAAAACCCATAACATAAAGAAAACTAATCTAAATAAAAGGCATTACCAATAAATCAATGAAATATGAAAGCTTTTACCGAGATTTGTATTGTTCCCTTTGGATGAATGTGGATTACTCAATAGTGTTGCGAAACCATGTTTGTAACAAACAAGTAAAGTGCTCAAAGATCAATGTTAAAAGATTGTAAAGTTGCTCAATTGATGCGATGTATGCTCAAAGCGTTGTTAAAGGATGCCTGAGAATAAGTGATCGAAGAGGATTTGTGAGGGAGATGAGGGGAGTTTATATAGGTTTCAACAGAGATCGATCAATGGTCCAAATAATTCAAAAGAATCAACGGAGGAGATAAAACAAATAACCATGATGAATGTGCACACAACATGTGTCAATCCATAAAGATATTTTTAGTAAGATATGATGAAAACAAGATTGATTGAATAGATAACTCAACTTGTAATTTTGTCTTTTTTAGAGTTCTAAAAATAAGACTGATTGTGCACATGAGTTAACAAGATATTTTAAGAGGAATTGGAAGGATAACTGAAATTAAATAAATAAATTTATTTAATTGTTTGTGTATGATAGAGGAATAGAGGATTATAACTAAAATATTTGATTTTATTTATTTTTAGAGGAATAAGCAAATTAAATAAATAAATTTATTTAATTGTTTGTACAAGTTAGAGGAATATGACTAGATTTGAAGATTTAAATAAATTAAATAAATAAATTGATTTAATTTATTTTACATGATGAATGATAAATAAAATATTTGATTTTATTTATTTTTAGAGGATTGAGATGATTTAAATAAATTTGCATGATTTATTTAAATTTAGAAGAACAATTGATTTAATTAAATAATGTAAATTATTTAATTATAGATAAGAGGGAATTTGTGATGCATTAATTAAATAATTGGATTTATTTAATTAACGTGGACTTGAATTTTGGAAAGAGCATAATGATTTAATTAAATAATTAAAATTATTTAATTTTGGAAGAATAAGGTTGATTTTGCTGAAATTAATTAAATAAAGGGGATTTAATTAATTAATGTTGAATTTTGGAGTTTTGGAAGAATTTGATGAAATTAATTAAATAATTAGATTATTCAATTAATGTTGAATGCAGGTGATTAGATAGATTAGATGAAATGCAAGTGGTGCGACAACATGGTCATTTTAGGGTGTCTACATTTTGAAGTTCATGATGCAGAATATTCAGGGACATTGCCACTCGTGCCCTAGTCCAATGCAATGTTTTCTTCAGGGGGTTCTGGACTCCTTACGACACTGATGATCATTGTTATGTCTGTTTCTATCACGGAAGATGTGGAGGACACTGCCACTTGCACCATACTCCAAGGAAGGATATTCCTCAGGATGTCAAGACTTCTTCAGATGTTAAATATCACTGGCATGGAGATTTCTGTGTCCACAACCTAGGAGGACACTGCCACTAGCACCCTAATCCTGAAAGTGCACCAAGCTACTTCTTTCTGTCAGATCTAGAATCCTTATCTTCTACAACCTTCCTCTACAACTCCACTCCACAAAATGTGCCAGTTGTAACCTACAATCACAAGGAGTGTAGTTGGGGGTTGTGGTGTTTAGGAGCTTGCCTCAGTTAAGCCTTGAAAGGACATTCAAGTTGATGCAGGGAATTCTGGAGGTCATAACTTTTGACTCGGATGTGGGTTTGGGCTGAAATTTTATAGGTGGATGCGTTATGAGGTGGCATGTGGATTCCCAACCTATCCTAGTCATTTGGACCCCGTTTTGGCATTTTTTGGGGGCTTGAAACTTTCATCTTGGCCCTCAAAATGACAATTTCATGTTTTTTCTTAGTTTTTTAAAAGTTGTTTTTGTTAATAACTTGAAACTCATGTTTCGAATTTAGGATGTTAGTTGGCATTTTGTCCTACCTTAGTTTTCGAAAGTTTTTGGGAAAAAAATGGATTCTCAAGATATGCATGTAAAATTACCTAAAATGGAAAAATCTGACAATTGTCGAAATCTAAAAAAAAAGGTAATTTTTTGATTTTTTTGTTTTCTTGGATATAAGAGAGTTTCCTCTCATTGTAGCAACAAAGTTGGTGAATAGAAGTTTTTTTTATTTTCTAGTTCTTCAAATCTTTGGCTCTCACACATGATTAATGGCACAATTCTATTGAGTGTATGTTGTTGGCTACATCACAAGTCTTCCAAACACCGTTGTTAGATAAACAGTACGTATTCCTGCGGGATAGAGGCAAAAACAAATTGATAAATGATTCAAACATAAATAGATATCACCTTAGAGGTGTAACTCGCATGTAGATGAAAATCCTTCAACACATGAGAAGATGAAGTTAGATCTACAAGCACAAACATAACAATATTCTGCTCTAAATAATGAATATCTTGAATGCTCTAAAATCATAATTTCACCAAAAAATTATAATCATCTTCATGTTTACAAATAAAACCCTAAACATGCTTATAAATGCATTCCTATTTTAAATTTTGTAATTCAAAATTAAGATGTCAATAATAGAACCTTCTAATGGTCACATAACCAACATTCAAATTTGGGACCTGCTTGAAATAGGGCAGGACAAGGGCGCGAGTGCCCATGTCCTTAAGTCTTATTTTAGGGTAGGGTTAGATGCCACAATGTCCCTCAAGCTGCATTTGACATGGGTTTCAGGCCATTTTCTTCCAGGAATTAAAATGAACATGCAAGATGCAAAACAATGGACCCGGGAGCTAAACTTAGGAGGTAAAAGTCCTAGGGGGACATTTTATGACAAAAAATTTAGCCCCCACTTTAATGTATGCATGAATGCAAGGCCCATACATGCATTAAAGTACAATAAAAACACAACAAACACGCCAGGCACTTGAAGCTAATGCATACACAAATATTGAGGAACTATTCCTAGCCCCTAGTCTTAGGTAGACATTAGAGAAAACACATTATAGACATGCCAAACACAATGAAGACAGTATCAGGCATGCAAAACATGGAGAAGACAGTAACAGGCATGCAATACGTGAAGAAGATAGTATTTAAGACACGCAAAACATAATGAATACAATGAATGCAGTGATTATTTCTTTTTCATTTTCTCATATATAAATGAATGCAGATGCAGATGCATGGAAAGTAAAAATACAACACACAACCCAAAATGTAGGAGGGGCATTTTTCCACGCTCTTTGGACTACATATGGGGCAACAGACACACAATACAAATCTCAAAGTGTAGGAGGGGCATTTCACCATGCTCTTTGGACTACAGTTGAGAACAAACATGCCATACAAATCCCAAAGCATAGGAGGGGCATTCTGCCACACTCTTTGGACTATACTTGGGAACAAACACACCATACAAATCCCAAAACATAGGAGGGGAATTTCACCATGCTTTTTGGACTATACTTGGGAACAAACACATAGAAGACACATGGAAAACATGAGTGCCATATAGTATTCCAAAGACACTATATGTCTAAAACATGACAAACAAGGTGATGGAAGGACCTTATTGCTAAGTGCCCACCATCTTAGGCACATTACAGACACACCTAATGGTTGGGATTATGCCACAACAACTGCCAAAAAT
This sequence comes from Cunninghamia lanceolata, assembly GCA_027924645.1. Lineage (NCBI taxonomy): Eukaryota > Viridiplantae > Streptophyta > Pinopsida > Cupressales > Cupressaceae > Cunninghamia > Cunninghamia lanceolata. Next base: position 1,636,880 of record BSBN01000716.1, on the reverse strand, counting down.
GCAATTAAGGGAGGATACACCAACCCCGCCTACTCGGAGGACTTTTGAAATAAAAGGGATGTACACTAGATCAAGAGATACACCATCCCCACCTCTACAGAGGGATTTAAAATAAAAGGATATGAACGATATCTCGCCTCTGCAAAGAGATTAAAATAAAAGGATATGTATGATATTCTACCTCCGTAGAGGGCTTTCTCATTACAATATAAAATAAAGATGTGCACTCGTGTGGAGATACAACATCTCGCCTCTACAGAGGGCTTACAAACACATTTCAACGTTAGTACCAAAATCATCAGACAAATTACCTTATATGCCTGCACCTTAAGATGGTCGATATCATGTATCGATATCAAGCACCTTAAGGTAGAGAGAAAACACACAAGGGAACAAGAGCTCACGCAAAGCCCATGCCCCCAAAGGTGACATGTGCTTCATGATCACCAAATGTTCCCACAAACATACAATTTCCTGCAAGAAGAGAGGTTAGAAATCTTTCTCTAAGATAATAACCACATCACATGATAAAATAATGCCTAAACATAATTACATCAAGAGCCAAGGTTATACTACAGATTTGGAAACTAAGTATAACCGTGGGGCTATATTGCAGAGATTCTCCTTGCTAAGTGTCGGATAACATATATCAACCCCATCATCATGTATGGACTAGGTCCATTTTTTCTTACTCGCTGAAGGGACACATGATCTGTATCAGTATTATTTGTTTTTCATCATTTGCCAGCTAGATAGAACCACTAGAAGAAGGTAAAAAATAAATCAAGAGAGGAGAACAAGTGCCTTAGGGTTGTCACGAAAGAAGGTTCCCTCGAGTCACCAATCGCAATGCTATGCCACCAAGACATAACACATAACAATGACCATAGAGGAGAAGTAAGATAGAAGAATGATCACAACAGAGGTGGTCTCCCAGTATCCTTGACCTTACAAGAGCATCAAGGGTCATCCAAGGAGGCCTAAACAACACATAACACATCATGGGGAAACACATCACGAGGGAGAAAGGGCTAGAAATACTTACCTGATACAACCCATTGTTAAGAACATACATATCTAGGAAGAGGCCAGCCTTGAGAGAAACTATAATATTTGCTACAATGAGTGTGGCTTAAAGAGGGAGAAGTACTTACCATATTGAATGGGATATTTCTTAGTGAACAATTCTTGTCTATCAACCTAGGTTATCTCTCATGTTGTTTTAGTCTTGTTGATATTGCCTTAACATTGAGCTTAGGACGATGAGAGGCTTCGGTGTGTTTCAAAGAGAGGTATCTAATACCAGTTGTGTAGTTAATTCTAGCAACTTGTAAAGGTACTCTAATTTGTCATTGATTTACACCACATCCATTACCTACATAATTGTAGTTGTTATAAATGATTTTAAATCCTCGACCATAGAGGGATGTCATTTCCTTAGAAGATGGTGAAGCCTCATAAGTCTCATAATCTATAATATAAGTAAGGGTATTGTCTTTGTTTTATACCAAGGAGGTTTTGGTTTTCTTATGTGTTTTAAAAGATTGCTTGGATGAGATCGATGCAAATTTTGATGTGTCAGAGTTATTAAGTTTATATTCTCCTACACTACAAGATTAAAATCTAATGAACCCCAATCATCAGCAAAAAGTGCATTCAAAGTTTTAGAGTCTTGCACAACAATATTTGTGGCAAGAGGCTTTGATAAATCCACTCGTAATCTGTTTAGACTCATATGATTGTTAACTTGTCTTTGCGTTTCAATATGTAAACAACTATCTAGTTTAGGATTGACTTCCACGATGTTGAGCTTCTCTTGATAAATAAACTTTATTGATTGATGAAGGGTAGACAGAATTGCCCCCATGGCATGAATCCATGGTCTACTGAGAATCATATTATATGAAAATGAATTGGTCATGACATCAAAAAGGGTAGATAAAGTCATAGGATCAACCTTTATAGGTAAGGTTATAGTACCCATAGATTGTCTACCTTGATTATCAAAGCCTTGATTGCTACTCTTATCTGGTTTGATTAAAGATGTAATCCATTGTCAATCATAACTTGCTTTATCAACTTTTTATCTATCATGGAAAATATTATAAGTGCATCATATTTAGCTTTACTTGTTAGTATTTCATGTGGTTGAAATAGAATATCCATTTTTGTTGCATGCATACAATCTAATAGAGCTGCTACATCATTCAACTTAACAGCAGGTGGTACAATCACCTTTTGTAAAGCTTCTTGGAGCATTCCATGGTATGTAGGTGATGTTTGTATTAGATCCTAAAGAGAGATCTTAGCTAGAGTAGCATGAATCTTCTTGACAAGATCATATTCTTGACCATGTTTATGAGTAAGATGAGGTGGTGGAGGGAGTGTAGGTTGAGAACATGGAAGAGAGACAGGCACATGAGGTGCTTGCTTACTTTGCTTGTTATTGCGGGTGTTGTATGTGTGAGCAATCATGGGATGATGTGGCACATTTTTGAACACCTTGATTTCTTTGAGTGATTTATCTTGCATATTTTAGGATGTAATCCGGGGGTCGAGGTGGTTTTTGATCACCTTGAACCATAATCACTAGTTTGAAGCAAGAAGGTGCATTAGGTGCCCCCGTACAACCATCTTAGGAGTATTGCTACACTTACCTAGTAACCCCTTGGTGGATGGAATGAGTCTATTAGTGAACATCGAATTAACATTGTTGTCCTTTTGATTATACCCAACATCTATCCCTAAAGGATCAAATGTAAGAGACCTTTTCTCATCCACTAATGCTTCATCCTGACCAGGGAGAGCATTGGAATGAAAGAAAGGTAATGTGTTTTTAGGTGTTGTATCATTAGTGGTGTCTAAGGGACTTGAATTTACAACCACAGTAGAGCTATCCATAGTCTTCTCATCTAAGTTTCTTGGACATTCAACTATAGGAGAAGTAGGATAACTTATGGGATCATCAACATCATCATATTCTTTAGCTATCAATTCCAAGGCATTAACGAAAGAGGAATTTTCACACTTATCCTTCTCATGAGAGTTCTTAGAGATGAATTTGATTAAATCTTCTAATATTGTAGGATGTTTACTCATGAGGTTTATAAATCTATAAAAATCAAGATCTTTGATATATGCATGCAAAGACACCAAAGAGAAATGACATGAAGGTGCCATAATGAAATGTCTTGAAACATCAATGTTGAATAAGATCTAGTAGTACACCCTAGATGTTGAAATACACAATGTGTAATTGAGATAATACAAAATTTCAATCAAGTGTGTAAAATGATTCCAAATTTATGTTTTCAAATGTGTGCAAGATCTGATTTTAAAGGATTTTTAATACTTATGCAAGGAACAAGTGCAAAACTACCTAAAATGCTTTGATTTTTTCACTTTTTTCAATGCAAATGCCTAAAAAAGGAGGTGTTGTAAGGAAATTCATGAAGGGAAGTGAATAATAACCTTAATATCAGTCCAATAATGCATAAATATCCTTCACAACACACCTATAATGCAAATCTAGATGGATGATAAGTCAAAATCTAGTGAAAATGCAAGATTTTTAAACCCTAATTGTGAAATTAAGGCATGAAACTATGCAAAATGATATATGAATGAATTCTAATCAGATTTATGATGTGAAATATCTCAACTCAGATCTGAATATAATGCAAAAATCTTACAATGCTCAATGCAAGTGCAATTTTAAAGAGAGATGAATGAATATGCTAGTTTTTGTTGAAATTGACTATGTGAAAATGCAATATTTTGAACGTAAAATGCAATGACACACAATAATGCAACACTACAAACAAAATCATATTTCAATGAGTGTTTTAAAAGAGTAGTAAAATTTGAAACAAGATTTTAAATACAAACCCTAGCTAATGCAAAGACTAGGTTTGATGAAAAATGCCCTGTTTTAAGCAAAATCTAACAAATTAAGCATGCAAATACATTGAAAATGATTAATTAATGATGTACTACTGTAATTTATATCATATATAAAGAAAATATCAGAAATTAAATTAAATTATGTCAAAAAACAAGCCTAAGATACCAATTTTTTCAAAATTTTCAAATTCAATAAGATGAAAATTAAATGAATGAATGTAAATCTAAAGTACAATACTTAGCAAGATGCAAAATTCCATAAAAACATGAGTTCACCAAAATGTTTTGTATGAAAAAGGGGGATGAGAGATGGGATTGATTAGCTAGATCCTCCTTTCACTACAAACATTCAAGGACATTTCAACTGAGTTGAATCACACCTTGTACAAGAGGATTCACCTACAGGTTGGATGTCACTTGTAATGATGTGGAAATTTAGAAATTATCAATTAATGCATTAATTTAATGCTCAAATATGCTCAAAACCCTAATTATACAAAATCGTAAGTAAACAGATAAATTATGACAAATGCTCTCAGACCAAGATAGTAGATATAGATTAGTTACTGACCATTTTTTGAAGTTCATGATGCAAAATATTCGAGGACATTTCCACTCGCGCCCTAGTCCAATGCAGTGTTTTATTTAGGGGGTCTTGGACTCCTTAATGATCATTGTTCTATCCATTTCTATCATGGAAGATGCGGAGGACATTGCCACTCGCACCATAGTCCAAGGTAGGATATTCCTCAGGATGTCAGGACTTCTTCAGATGCTAAATATCACTGTCATGTAGATTTTTGTGTCTGCAACCTAGGAGGACACTGCCACTAGCACCTTAGTCCCAAAAGTGCACCAGGATGCTTCTTTCTGCTGGATCTGGAATCCTTATCTTCTACAACCTTCCTCTGCAACTCCACTCCATGAAATCCAATACCTGTAACCTACAATCACAAGGAGTGTGGTTGGGGGTTGTGGTTTTTAGGAGCTTGCCTCAGTCATGAAAGGAAGCTAGGTGTGCAGAAAACACTTCCTACACTAATCTAATGAGGGGAGGAGAGTGCAAATTAAATTTTATCTTTACAATTACAGATTATGTTAACCCACTAACATAGATATTGTAGAAAACACATACACAAGAATGTAAGACAAAAGAAGAGAGACACAAGATATATATGGGGGAAACACTTACAAGTGAAAAAATGTACTCCAAAACATAGCTCAAATGTATTCCATAAACAATGAAGGTTACAATATAGTCACATAGCCAATGCTCTTGCAAGAGTCTTCAACACTCGTATTTGGAGATGATCCAGTAGCATAATAGTACTTGTCAATCACATAATGCATCACCTCTCCAAAGCACTTGTTTATAAAGAGAATACAAGGAGAAAATGGCTCCACATTAAGATGGGCGTCCAACATGGTCTCATGGCCCAAAACCCATGCCCATGGCCAACACTGTAGGATGTCCCTGACACTTGTCAAGTCACCCCATCCCAAGGAGGTCACCTATTTCCAAAATTGGCTATGACAAATGCTCTTACAACTCTTACAACCGTCATAGAATCTGTCATAGCTGTCATAACTTACAACTGTAAGAGAATCTATCATACATAGGCTATAAATAGCATATTCTCTTACAACATGTCATAGTCCACTTTGGGACACCCAAAGATGTCTTTTTCAAAGATGCTTCTCGACACATGTCTTCACCTGTCATAGGATCTTCTATTTCTGACTCTTACATGTCATAACTTTGTCATAGGAATCTGTCATGACCATTTCGGTCAATATTCCCTTACACACATTCCAAGATGTAGACACGTGGAAAAATATTCCTACCACTAAGTGGGATGCCTATCTCCTCATGTGAGGACAAAATTACATGTGGTCAAATGCCATGTAGGATGACACATCACCATGCCAACTCCCACAAGATGATAACATAGGATTTGCATCCTAATTATACAATAGGGAATAAATAAATAAATACAATGAAATAATACAAGGAATTACCAAGGTTGAGACACCTTAATTCCCAACATTCTCCCACTTGTCAAACACCTTGTAAGAGCCAATAGAATTAACAGGTTTTAACTGCTATAGGTAGAGAGGCCCATAGACTCTAAACACCATCTGAACTTCTATGTGCCCAATGGCTTCATCAATGCATCTGTAACATTCTTCAAAGTATCTACCTTCTCCAAATTCACCTTCCCATTCTCTACCATGTCTCCTACAAAGTGAAACTGTACATCAATATGCTTTGTTCTGGCATGGAAAGTTGTATTTTTTGCAAGGCAAATCTCACTCTGACTATCACAACAAATCCTAATATGTCCTTCATCAACACCAATATCTGAACACAATCTCTTAATCCAAATGGCTTCCTTGCAAGCATGAGTTTCTGCCATGTACTCAGCTTCTGTCATGGACAAAGCAACCACAAGTTGTTTCTTACTCATCCAACTAATTGCACTACCAAACATAGTGAACACATAGGCAATGGAGGATCTCCTACTGTCAATGTCACCTGCCCAATCAGAATCCACAAATCCATGAATACAAACTAAATACGGAGGTCCTGTAACATTACCATGATAGCATATGGAATACTTAGAAGTGGTCCTCAAATATTTGAACACTCAGTTAACTACATCCCAATGTATCTATCCAGGATTAGCCATAAATCGAGTAAGGACTCCCACTGCTTGGGCAATGTCTGGTCTTGTGTAGACCATAGCATAAATCAAGCTGCCAAAAACACTAGCATAAGGCACTCTGCTCATGTCCTCCACCTCACTATGAGATTTTGGATGATCATTAACAGATAACTTTGTCCCCAATGAAACAAGAACACACAACGGTTTACAATCTATCATGTTGAACCTATCCAACACGGTCTTCACATACTCTAGCTTAACCAAAGTTTTCTGTTAGATTTGTCTCTTCTAATTTCCATTCCCATATTGTACTTGGCTACCCCTAGATTTTTCATCTCAAACTGTACTGACAACTGAGACTTCAAATCAGAAATCATTTTCTTACCATTCCTAATCAAAAGCATATCCTCAACATACAATGCAATAATGAGAATGTGATCATTGTCAAATTTGTAATACACACAATGATTTGATTTCAATCTTGGATATCTAATCGACAACACAAAGGCATCAAACTTTAAGTACCACATCCTAGCAGACTACTTCAAACCATACAAAGACTTCTTTAACTTGCAAACCAAATTTTCTTTACCTTTCTCTATGTAATGCTCTGGTTGTGACATGTAGATTTCTTCCTCCAAATGACCATGAAGGAAAGTTATCTTCACATCCATCTATTCTACCTCTAAGTCATAAGCAGCTACAAGAGATAATAGAAAATGAATGGATGTCAGCTTTGCAAGGGGAGAGAAAATTTCACCGTAATCAATTCCCTCCACTTGTGAGTACTCCTTCACAACCAATCTAGCCTTGTACTTTTCAACACTGCCATTTGCACCAAATTTCTTCTTGAACACCCATATGCATCCAATGGGTTTTCGTCCTTCAGGTAACAACACCAAGTCCCATGTTTTATTCTTCTCCAAAGAAGCCATCTCATCTTCCATGGCCTCCTTCTAGGAACCTGCATCTTTCATGCCCATAGCCTCTTTCACAGTTCTAGGCTCATCAATGTTAGTAAGTAAAGCAAAAGCATAACTAGAATCAAGTAATGAATAACCAAACCTATCAGGTTGTTTTCTTGTTTGTTTAGACCTCTTCAATGGCTGAGATTGAGGTTCTACTTCTTATTCTGAGCTTTTAGAGCTGCTAGAGCTTTCCTCATCATTAGGTCTCACAGGGTCTGCCTGTTCAGTCTTATCAGGGGTAGAAGGAAACTAAACCTCATCCTCTTTTTTTTCTGTCTATTCTGGCTGTAGAATAATGGAAGAAGGTGTTAGCTCTCTAAAGATAACACTTCTGCTATACAACACTTTTTCAGTCACAAGATCCCAAAGCTTGTATCCTTTCACACTGACACCATAGCCAATGAAAATACATTTAACAACTTTGTTCTCCAATTTAGACTGTTTCTCCCTAGGCACATGTGCATATGCCTCACAAATAAAAACATGAAGATGTCTAACTGAAGGCTTCTTACCAGACCACACCTCCATAGGTGTCTTACAAATAAGAGATAATGTTGGAGACATGTTTAGCAGGTAGCAAGTAGTGGCTACAGCTTCAACCCAAAATTTTTGTTTGAGGCTTGCTCCACTAAGTATACTCCTAGCCTTCTCCATTAGTGTCCTGTTCATCCTCTCTGCAACTCTATTTTGCTGCGGGATGTATGGAATTGTCTTATGTATTTCAATCCCTTGCTCTTTATAGAACTTATCGAAATCTGTTGAACAAAACTCACCACCGTTATCAGTTCTCAAACACTTAATCTTTTTACTAGTTTGATTTTTAGCAAAGGCTTTAAACTCCTTAAACTAACTGAAGACTTTAGTCTTACTTCTAATAAAATAAACTGATGTCCTTCTACTGTAATCATCTATGAAAGATACAAAATATATAGATTTGGAAATCAAAGGAACATTAACATGACCAAACACATAAAAATGAATATGATCCAATACACCAGAAGACTTGTGAGAACTAGAGTAAAATTGAAGATGATTTCGCTTTCCATATACACAATGTTCGCAAAAGTCAAACTTGAGATTACAATCATTTAACCCCTTAACAAGGTTTTTATTTTTTAGGGTTCTAAGACCCTTCTCACCAATGTGGCCATATCTCAAATGCCATAACATAGTCTTTTCAGCAGGAAGCTTAACTTCCAAAGCATGTACACTACCATCAAAACTAGTTACAACAGATTTCTTCACTACTCGTTTAGATGGTGGGGATGAAGTGACTACAACTATTTTCTTTGAGTTAGAAGAACTATTACACTATGAAGTGCATGCCTCTAGCTGAAATAGAGTACCTCTCCTAGTACCCTTCGCAAGCACCATAGATCCTCTAGTCATCTTGCATCCATCCTTCAAAAAGACAACTTGCACACCTGCATCATTCAACATACTTATAGAAAGCAGGTTCCATGCTAGGCATGGTATGTTCATAACCTTAGTGATCCCCTTCACTCATCCATCAAGGAATTAGATTGAGACTCTTCCACGACCAACAATCTTCAAATGCGAATTGTCACCCAGGTACACTCCTCCACCATCAAACTCTTCATACTTTGTAAACCAGTCTTGATGAGAGGTCAGGTGGAATGATGCACCAAAATCAATCAACCACACATCATCAGATGCATGGGTGGCCAGGGATGCATTGAAGGCATCACCATCATCTTGTGACTTGTAAGAATCTGAGTCAGGAGTGTTCTTCTGCTTCTTTTTCTTCTCTTTGCATTCCTTTTGAAAATGCCCAGTTTCCCATAGTTCCAACAAAGAGCATTAGACTTTCTAGGAGATTTGGATCTCCCATGGGATTTGGATCTGCCATTTTCACCTTTCTTGTCCTTAGATTCTTCCCTTTCTATTTGGGTCTTCCATGAACCGCAAGAGCCTCTTTGGCCAACTTGGATGTCTTCCTCTGCATTTCTTTAGATAACAGCAAGGACACCACATCTTCCATCTTGAAGGTGGTAGTGGTGATTCTGATAGCCATGACAAGATGATCCCATGAATTTGGCAAAGAACAAAGCAGGGTCATACATCGATCCTCCTCCATTTTCACACCCACAGATGTCAACTATGCAATGATCATGTTGAAAGCATTCATATGGTCCACAACATATCCTCAGTCTTCCATTTTCAGAGCAAACAACTTCTTTTTCATAAAAAGCTTGTTCACCAGGGACTTGGCCTGATAAACATCGCCCAGCTTCTTCCAAAGGTCTTTCGTGCTCTTCTCCTCATGGACATTCAATAGGACAGAGTCAAATAGACAAAGTCTTATGAGACCCTTAGCCTTTCGATCTTTGAGGTCCCAATCAGCTTGTGACATTATTGTAGGTTTTACATTGGATACAGTTTCCCATAGGTCATGATCAACAAGTAGGTCTTCCATCTCAAGTTTCCACAACTCAAAATTAGTGCCATTAAATTTCTCCACCTCTAATCTTCTGGATGTATTTGCCATCTCCTTCCTACAACAAGATATAGAATACTCTACACAAAGTCCCACTCAACCTAAGATTAGCTCAAAAAAACCCTACCTAGCAACAAGAACCAAAACTTGCCAGGCTCTAATAACAACTGAAAGGAAGCTAGGTGTGTGGAAAACACTTCCTACACTAATCTAATGAGGGGAGTAGAGTGCAAATTCAATTTTATCTTTACAATTACAGATTATGTTAACCCACTAATAGAGATATTGCAACAAACACATACACAAGAATGTAAGACAGAAGAAGAGAGACAAGATATACGTGGGGAAAACCCTTACGAGTGAAAAACCCCACACTCCAAAACACAACTCAAATGTATTCCGTAAATAATGGAGGTTACAATACAGTCAGAGAGCCAATGCTCTTGCAAGATTCTTCGACACTCATATCTAGAGATGATCCGGTAGCATAACAGTACCTGTCAATCACATAATGCATCACCTCTCCAAAGCACTTGTTTATAAAGAGAATACAAGGTAAATGGCTCCACATTGAGATGGGCATCCAACATGGCCTCATGGCCCAAAACCCATGCCTATGGACACTTTTCCAATACTGTAGGATGTCCCTAAAACTTGTCAAGTCACCCCCTCCCAAGGAGGTCACCTATTTCCAAATTGGGCTATGACAGATGCTCTTACGACTCTTACAACTGTCATAGAATCTGTCATAGTTGTCATAACTTACAGCTGTAAGAGAATCTGTCATACACAGGCTATAAATAGCATATTCTCTTACAACATGTCATAGTCCACCTTGGGGCACCCAAAGATACCTTTTTCAAAGATGCTTCTCAACACATGTCTTCACCTGTCATAGGATCTTCTATTTCTGACTCTTACATTCATAACTTTGTCATAGGAATCCATCATGACTATTTCAGTCAATATTCCCTTACACACATTCCAAGATGTTGACACATGGAAAAATATTCCTACCACTAAGTGGAATGCCTATCTCCTCATGTGAGGACAAAATTACATGTGGTCAAATGCCATGTAGGATGACACATCACCATGCCAGCTCCTACAAGATGACAACATAGGATTTGCATCCTAATTATACAATAGGCAGTAAATAAATATATACAATGAAATAATACAAGGAATTACCAAGGTTGAGACACCTTAATTCCCAACAAGTCAAGCCATGGAAGGACATTCAAGTCTTCCAAACACCGTTGTCAGATAAAGATTGTGTATCCCTATGGGATAGAGGTAAAAACAAATTGATAAATGATTCAAACACAAATAGATATCACCTCGGAGGTGTAACTCACATGTAGATGAAAATCCTTCAACACATGAGAAGATGAAGCTAAATCTACAATCACAAACACAACAACAATATTTTTCTTTGCAACAATGAATATCTTGAATGCTCTAAAATCATAAGTTTGCCAAAAGTTCATAATCATCTTCTAGTTTACAAATGAAACCCTAAACATTCTTATATATGCATTCCCGCTTTAAATTTTGTAATTCAAGATTAAGATGTTGGCAATGGAACCTTCTAACAGTCACATAACCAACATTCAAATTTGGGACCTACCTTAAATAGGCAGGACAAGGGCGCCCTCAAGTCCTATTTTAGGGCAGGATCAGATGCCACAATGTCCCTCAAGCCCCATTTGACATGGGTTTCAGGCCATTTTCTTCTTAGAGTTAAAATGAACATGCAAGATGCAAAAGAAGGGACCCAGGAGCTAAACTTAGGAGGTAAAAGTCCTAGGGGGACATTTTATGACATAACACACATATATTCCATGCTTCTACACTTTGTATGCATCATGCCATGGCAGTTGCCATTGTGATATCTAAATAATTCTTTAATCCTTCATGTTTCATTGGATGTTCATTCTTGTTTAAACACACTTGCAATGTCTTTGATTATGCTCTATATACACTGATGCATGTCAAACCACAAAAATGTCGAAATGAAATAAAAAAAATTATACTCCTACATTTTTTCAAAAGTTTCCAACATTTTATAATTAAATCCATTTGTATGTATCCTGTGATCATTGCAGTCTATGAGATGACATCTCTCTGAGGCATTTTGTTAAACAACTCAAGGTATGTTGGTCTATGTTTCAATATTTCACATACATGTCTGCCAGAGCATTCCAATTATAAACTCTAATAAATATTATCCTTCCATTATGATTTATATATGTCCATAGCTTAATTTTTAGTGTAATGTTATCTCGCAAAACACCTATGGATCTTAAAGTGACATGACCCTCCTCAACCCCCAAACTAAATTAAACTAGCATTCACACTTTAGTGTGTAATAGGTACATTGAGAATGTGGAAAGGAGTTCCTTGTGGAAAAAAGAAAGCATTATTTTGCATATGGAAAAATTTAAAGTGTATATAGTTTGTAAAATTGAGTTGCTAAGAGCAATAAATAGGGGGGTGTATTTCTAAGAGGAGTAAAGAGGATATTTTTTTGGCCTAATATTACTCTTCTCAAAAAGAGAGTATATAGAATATTTGTAGTTTTTTGGTCTATTTTGATTTGTTGATCCCTCCCATCATTTGAACATTGAAACCATGTAATGATGTGTGTTGAGAAATGATGAACCCTTTTTTGGTTTATTCAAGCCGGTCAACCATTTCCATGTGAAAGTGTTGTTAATTGGTCCTCTTTTTGCTTTCTTAGTGCAATGAATGGACTATGTTGCATGCATGCATATCTTTGGAATGTGAAGCTCAAACATATTTAAAGGTGTTGAAAACAAGGTAGATAACTGAGAGGGGGCGGTGAATCAGTTATCTCAAAATTTCCTTAATTTTCTTTTCTTTCGTTATCTCAATATTCAGTGTTATATCAAAACATGAAAGCATATGTAATCATAAGAACAGAAATAAAATCAACACACATAACACAAGGATTTTTACGTGGAAACCCTATTAAGGGAAAAACCACAGGGTGACTAACCCAAGATTATATTCTCTGTTAAAAGAATAAAGGAGTACAAAATGGCACTTGCTAGTTAGGGCTCACTGCCCGAGCACACTGCTCACAAGAGGCACACTGCCTACAAGAGACTCACTATGTACAGAACTCACAGAAGATAATCAAGTATTTGAACTGATGAGAAGCATCTACAAATGCAAGAGTTTAGTTCTGGTTAGGCACAATATACTGATCTGATGCACTTCATTCTTCCTCTATTCAATGTTGTTATTCAGTCACATACCGAACTTGAATTGTTGTTCTTACACTTATCCCTGCTTTTCTTCACACCTTATTTCTTTACATCTTCAACACACAATTTTACATGCTAGAATCCATCTAGTATATATATCCGCATCAAGGATTTTCATCAACTTTCTAGTCGGAAACAAGAACACTCAAGATATTTGCAAGTTATTGATCTGTCAGCTAAATCCATGCTTGATTTGAGATGCGTATCAAAAGATTAAGCATAGAAGTCATTAATCATGTCAGCTAACAATGTATAATCTCACAAATTGCTTGATCAGGACCTTTTACACATTTGGATTGAAGTCTGATACTCTGCCAGTCAGTTCTTCCTCTGTTTTCTCTTCCTGACTGGAACCCAACACTCAAATGCTCATATCTTTTTCTTGTTTTATCATCGGAGGCTAAATCTCTAGAATACAGTAGTAATGATGCCCTTCTTGACTTGTCCAAGTTTGGAACTTATTGAGTTACACCATCTGAGAGATCCGGACCTGATTGTCAGACCTTGTTACATACTCTATTCTTGTTCATCGGACCAAAATAATCTTCAATCTAACTTCCGATATAGGCATACTATGTACTGCGGATGTGTGGGATAGACTTTGTTGCCATCAATGACAACACTTATGGAGCCACATAGTGTCTCTTGTGAACAATCTCCCCCTTTGGCATTGATGGCAACACTTAGTGAAAAATGGTTGTGTCGCAGTAACTCCCCCTTGGCTGATGCTCTGTCTTTCGCACTGTTTTACTGGAGCTCCCCCTTAGTTGGACTCCACATTTTTCACTACTCTTCACTCCCCCTTTGACATCAATGGCAAAGGGCAAGATCCATAAACCAAAATTATACAAAATGTTTCCACATAAGGTCGCATATGTACATATAATTCGTATGATAAACTTACATATACTTGAGTATGTCTGCAAAAGTAGTCTTCAGCTGTACAAACTCTATGGCCCAACTCCTCTTCATCCTATCCAAAATGGAGATGTGACCACTCAACAAAAATGCATAAGCTTCTACCCTTATTAAATCTACTGGATCACTAGTCCAAGCTGTGGTCTGAGCATCTGTCAAGGTCTCATGCATTGCCTCTAGCTTAGGAATAATTATCCCTCTGAGTTCACCCATTCTGTTCATTATGTTCTTCTTTTCTTTGTCCAGTTTCTTTATTTTGTTTATGTTAACAATAGCCTAGCATTCTTGATTCATTAAAGAGGAGGAAAGAGGGTCAAAATTCTGAACTAGGCTTGACAATTTTTCTTCTTGTTCTTTTACTTTCTCCTCAATATCTTTTGTCACTTTAGGCCAAGTCAGACAAAATTTAAATAGGTCCCCACCATCTTTGAGAGTATTTTCAAGGCTCTTCATTCCAATATCTAGAGTCCTCCTATCATTTGCAATAAGTCCTTGCACCTCAGTGAATCTTTTTCCCAAAAACTCCTTTTGGACCTTTGCTTCTGCTGATTTCTCTAGAGATTTAAAATGAGTGTTAACAGAATTTACTAAGTTTTTCAAGTTACCAAATGGTGAGGCTGTGATAGGATGGTATGATCTTCTCCAGTATCCCAGATGCAATCTCCAATATTTCACAGTCCTCCATTTGAGATTTCAAGAGTTTTTCTTTTGCTTTGGCTTGAGCAAAAGATGTTATTTTCATTGTCTGAACTGGGGAGAGAGAGTCAAAATTTAGTGGTCCTTGAAATAGCTCAGGTTCATCCAGCTCCATCATTTCTCTATCTAAGAAGTTCTTCACTGTCTCTGTAGTGTCTCTTGTTGGAGATTGAGACTTCTTTCCTTTTGAAATATCAGAACAGTCATCATTAGTCTTTTCTACTTGTTCTTCTTCTTTTCCCTTATCCTCTTTTCCTTGAATCTTCTTCTCCTCTCTTCTACCTTCCCCTTCAGCTTCAAAGTCTAGAATGTTTGTCATAGTTGTAGTGGGATCTGAAGGAGAGATGTCACCTGAGTTTGCTACTTCATGAACTTCCTCTTCTAGAACTGAGGAGTCTAAGTTCTTAGAGATTTCTTCATTTATTTTCTTTAATCCTTCGACATCCTTGTCAGAAGGTTTTTCATTGACATCATTTGATCCTTCAACATCCATGGTAGAAGGTTCTTCATCTATTTACTCTACTCTAGGAAGATTGAATCTCTTCAAGGCATTCTGGAGGATTTCTTTTGTTTCATTGGCTATTTGTTCTGTCTCACTGAGCATGAGTTTGTTCATTCTAGATTTGCTCCGGAAATCATCTTTACACTCCTTGAAAATCATGTCCATTTGTTTTGGAGTGATGGAAGGATGAAGCTAAATTGCTATCTATTCCCAAATCTTTAAGTCTTTTGCCATTGCATTCTCTTTTCTTAGCTCAAGTACTTTTTATAGGCTCTTAGGAATCAATGATATAATTTCAATGAAAGCTTTATTGTAAATGTTCAAGTACCTGATAGTAGCCTCTTCCAGAATTCTCTTGTCAGCATCACTGTATGCATCTGATGTAGGGACTTCCAGAGGTCATAACTTTTGACTCGGATGTGGGTTTTCTATGAAATTTTACAGGTGGATGCGTTATGAGGTGGGGCCTCGTCTTGGCACTTTTTTGGGGCTTCACACTTTCATCTTGGCCCTCAAAATAGTAAATTAGTGTTTTTTTCTAATTTTTTAAAAGTTGCTTTTTTTAATAACTCGAAACTCATGTTTCGAATTTAGGATGTTACTTGGTTTTTCGTCCTACCTTAGCTTTATGAGCTTTTTGGGAAAAAACTGGATTCTCAAGATATGATTGTAAAATTACCTAAAATGGCAAAATCTGACAATTGTCGAAATCTGCCAAAAAAGGTAATTTTTTGTTTTTTTTGTTTTCTTAGATATAAGAGAGTTTTTCTCTCATTGTAGCAGCAGAGTTGAGGAATAGAAATTTTGTTATGTTTCAGCTTCCAAATTTTTGTCTCTCATGTTTAATGGCACAATTCTGTTGAGTGAATGTTGAGTGCTGCATCAGCATCATAGAACTCAGTCACCAGCTGCAGGTTCCCATCCATAGTAACTACCTTGATGATGTTATCTATGGAAAGAGTGGGCTTTTCAACAAATTCCTCTACCTTCTCTTCCTCATTTATGCTATCAGAGAACTTCTCGGATGTTTTCTTCTTCTTCATTTTCTTGATTTCCTCATTAGATTTTGTTTCTTCATCATCTTTATGGCTTGTATATGTCCTTGTGGCTTTGGTCTTTATCCTCTTTTCTCCTTTTCTAGATGTCTTGACTTCCAGTTTGGTAGACTTTGAGCTTTTGGAAGCGACAGGAGTAGAGATTTTGGAGGATCTAGTCTGAGAGGAGGTTTGTACAGGAGCACTTTCTTTCTTTGCTTCTTGTCTTTCTTTCTCTACCCTCTCTATTTTCTCTCTATTAGCATCTACAACCTCTTTTGATAAGCCAAATCTTTTGGCAATTTCTTCAACTTCCTTTCTTACTTTCCTCTTCATCTCTGGCTGTCTTAACTCAACATATATTTTTATACTTAGCTCTTCAAAGGTGCCAAACCTTTCTACTTCAGTGTCCTTAGGCTGGCTCAGCAGGTGTTGAATATGTAGCTCCAAGATTTTTTCATCCACCTCATATCCCATAGGCATTATCCATACAGTTCTTGGCTCAACTGCCTCCATTAGGCATTAATCAGTGTCAACCATGAAGTAGACTGTATCTTTGTATTTGTCAACTATTGTTTGTCGTATTCTTTCTCTGGCTTGCATTATGCTTTAGAAATTCTTAAAGTAACTCTAGAGGGCTGTGTTTTGGGCTTGAACATCACCAAGTCCATACATGTAATCTCTGATCTGAATTGTAATGGGTTTATCATTTTACCAGACCCAACCATTTGATCTAGGTAGCTCATTCATATAATAGAAGAACATACACAGTATTAGACTACCATATTTAAAGGAATTTTTCTTATCCTTTTTTATCTTCTGTAAGTTCTCCAATAGTTGATTTAGAAGAAGCTCATACAGATCATAATCTGCATCTTCCCTCAACATCTAATATTTAGCATAGATTGTTGTACCAGACACATAATTCTCCCTGCTTAAATGGTAGATTTTGTAGTTGATTATCATTTAAGTAAACTTGATATCTAGATATATGATGTCATCTATAGTCATTGTTGTTTTGTCAAATTTTGATCCTATGGCTTTAGTTACCATTTGGTTCTTCACAGATTTGAGTGCAGGCAACCCACCTGATGAATGCAGTCCAGTCACTGCCCTGATGGTATCTTTAGTTATCTTGAATGGCCTCATTATCCACATAAAATTATCATGCATCCTACTCAGAACATACCAGACCCAATCATCTTCTACAAAACATGGAAAATGTATGCAATGTCTAAAGTGTTTGTCCCGGAGGGCCTTGAATTCAGGTTTGAGTTCAAAATTCTCATCTATTAGTTGTTTGTGATAAATGTCCATCAATTTTGAGTCTCCAAATTCTTCAAAGTTTTCATGGATATAAACCCTAACATCTTCTACATGCAACACTCTGTGTGGAATAGTAGAAAACACACCCAAGGGATCAACTTCTAGAGATTTGTAAGGGTGTTTCTTGAATTTAGGTCTCAGCCCATCAGAAATATTGACAACCATTAGAGTAGCCATTTTGCAAGAGATTTAGAGAGAGATTTTTAGAATGGAAGTACCTTTTCACACTTTAGGGTTTGAAGTAGGAGCCAAAACGAATTGCTGGTTGAATTTGATTTTCAGTTGAACTTGAGTGAATTGTAGAATCTTCTTCGCAGAGCTCTTCTTTTCTTCTTCATGAGTGCAAGTGTGTAAATAATGAGTGAAAGAACCCTTTTATTCTTACACAAACCCTAATTTCCTTTTTTGATAAATGCACAACTTAAGTTATCCAGTTGCTTTGTTTTGAGAGAGATTTTCTTAAATCACTATGCAGAACTTAAAATCATTGTCTGTGAGGATTGACAATGTATCTTCTTTTCTTCAATCATGTCATGGGTCCGCAGATCAAAGCATTTCAATTTTGAATCATACCAGATCTATCTGTGAAATTCTACTTTATCAGATAGCTGTCGGAACTAGATTAACTTGAGTCGTTATAAATCTTGTAAAACTCCATGCGGACCTTTCACATTTTGATTGAAGGCTATTTGGAGGTTTTTCTAAGAACCCTTTGATCTGCAACATCAGATGTTTACTCAATGTGCTGAATTTAGGCACTAGCTGACTGGCTGGGGGAAATTTTTTTCTCTGTGACTCCCCCTAAGCCAAAGCTCACCTTTTTAGTTTCCAGAAGGAATATAAACACTGGATTCCAGTGCGGATCCATCCCCAATATTCATTGTACTCCTTTTTACCCAAATCTTGCTCATCTCCTTTTTAACTTCATCCGCATTTATTTTACCTTTGCCTTTATCTTGTTTCTGATCATGTTCCACTGGACCTTTTCTATCCTAATTTTTGCTTCTACATAATTTGGCAATATGACTGAATCTATTGCAATTGTAACACACAACATTTATTTGCTTATTTGAATGATATCCTTTTGATCTGCACTCATTAGCCATATGTCTAATCCTATTACATGCAAAGCATTTACCATTGAAAGAATTGTTCATTTGCATATTTCTGCATTCATGAGATTTGTGACCATACCTTTTGCAACTGAAACATTGACCGGAGAAGGATGAATTGAATTGATTCATTTTGTTTCTGCACTAGATTGCTTTGTGACTAAATTTGTTGCAATTGAATCAGTATCCATTGAAGGATGGATATCTTTGAGTGTTAGGTTGCCTTACCGGAGGTCTTCTAGGCTTGTTTCTTTGATTTCCTAATCCAGAGTTCTTCTAACTGGATCCAGAGCTTTCACCTTTCTCATATCCTAAGCCACACTTATCATCTACCCTTTTTTGGCTTTCAAGAAGAACTTCAAGTTGGGCTGAGCTTATCTTGAATTTTTCTTTGTATTCATTTGCAGTTTGAAGATCTTGTTTAAGCGTGTCTATCTGATTCTCAAGTTATTCTTCATTGTCTCTAGCTTCTTCAAGATTAGATTCAAGATGCCTAATTATTCTATCCATTTTGTGGTAGTCCTCTATTTTCTCCTTGAGGGATTGTTTTAGATTATCTTCAATCTTTCTTTTTTCTTCAATTTCTTGGGTGAATCTCATAACCCCTGATTCCATTTCACGCCTTACCATAATTACTTCTTTTGACAGCTTCTCACATAGCTAATTTTTCTCATTTAGATATTCATTAGTATCATTGACTTCACTTTGATTGGCTAATTTTTTAAGTAGTTCCTTTCTCTTTTTCACAGAGATACTAAAATTTTCTTTTAGCTCATTTATGAAATCATTAGCTTGTTTGAGTCTTTCTCTCAAATTATTGACTTCAGAGTGGGATTGTTCAAGATCATCTAGGGCAGACTGAAGTTGTTCCTTCATACCATATGGTTCCATTGAGATTCCCAGATCTTCCTCAAGCTATTAGGCTTTGTTCAGAGGAACCTTGCTCTGATACCAATTGTTGAAAACAAGGCAGATAACTGAGAGGGGGGGTGAATCAGTTATCTCAAAATTTCTTAATTTTCTTTTCTTTTATTATCTCAATATTCAGTGTTATATCAAAACATGGAAGCATATGTAATCATAAGAACATAAATCAAATCAACACACATAACACAAGGATTTTTACATGGAAACCTTGTTAAGGGAAAAACCACAGGGTGACTAACCCAAGATTGTATTCTCTGTTAAAAGAATAAAGGAGTACAAATGGCACTTGCCAATTAGGGCTCACTGCCTGAGCACACTACTCACAAGAGGCACACTACCTATAAGAGACTCACTATGTGTTAGACGTAGGGCACACAACTGAGAGGGGGGGTGAATCAGTTATGCCAAACTTTCTCCAATTTACACACTTAAATCTTCTTAGTAATTAGCAATGTATTAAACATGAAACATAATGTATTCAAATCAAAAGCAGAAACTCATCAACACATAAGACACCAAGATTTTGATGTGGAAAACCTGGTTAAGGGAAAAACCACAGGGTGATTAACCCAAGAATGTATTCTCTGTTAGAAGAATAGAAAGAACAAAATGGCACATGCCAATTAGAGCTCACTGCCC
The DNA here is from genome assembly GCA_027924645.1 of Cunninghamia lanceolata. Lineage (NCBI taxonomy): Eukaryota > Viridiplantae > Streptophyta > Pinopsida > Cupressales > Cupressaceae > Cunninghamia > Cunninghamia lanceolata. The sequence goes on along the minus strand of BSBN01000716.1, from coordinate 1,616,438 downwards.
AAGCACACTGCTCACAAGAGGCTCACTGCCTATAAGAGATACATTGTCTAGAAAGAAATAAGTATCACATACATGAACTAGAGAATAGCATCTTCACCATGCTTGAATCAGTTCCATTAAGCTCAATACTTCTGCTTTGCCTTTCGCTCTCCTCTTCACTACCACACTCTCATTTGCAAACAAAAAGGCAAGTTCAAACTGACTTCGCAATCCCTTATTTATACAAGGCATCAACTTAGGAATGATCATCTAAGTCAGCAAACATTCATAAGATCATCCGACAGATGCATAACTCACCCGGTCGGCCTGTCTCAAGAAGAACACCATCATACAGAAGTTACTCTTCAATTGCGAGCTCCAACTTCAATGCGGCCCACCAGCATGAACTAGACACGATCCAAAGACCTCCACAAGCTTGCCTGAATCACCAAGAACATCCACACTTCTTCTACTTACTGAAATCCTTCTCTCCTTCATCTGGAACCTTAAGAACACAGTCTGTCATAACTGTCACAAAGGAATAGATGCTTGCGGACCTTCAAACCATGCACCAATAGAGTTGATACACCACAAAGACTTCCTCAACACTCCCTAAAATGTATAGAATAGGAAACTTCATTTCCGGATCTCACCGGACCTTTCTTGTTACACACTGTCACCTCTGAACACCTACCAGAACCGGTTTTAATTGAGCGGCCACAACTTCTTCATATCTTCATGTGAACCTCTAAAATCTCTACTAGATCACCTAGAGACACATATCTACAAACCCTTTAATCCGTATCCTCTGATCATCATCCTATCTTGGACTTCTGTCTTACAGTCATCATTATTCTTCACTGTTCCTGATTGAGACTAATTTTCTCAATATCCTCAGCTCACGGCTCATCCAAACGTTATCATTAATGCAACAAGAGTATGTTGACATCAATGACAACACCAGTTAGGCCCATACTTGCAACAATCTCCCCCTTTGTCATTGATGGCAACATATGATGTGAAAAACCATTAAGACAAGAACTTCTCCTTACTGTCACAACTCCCTCTATCAACAACAACCATTCACATGTCTTCTCTCCCTTTACTGCTCCCCCTTTGATCAACAGCCACTTGTTTTTCACATGTCTTCTCTCCCCCTTTGACATCAATGGCAAAGGGCACATACTTGCAATTTTACCACTTTAGAATCATACTTGCTGCTCCCCATAAGTAGCAGCTCCCATCAATCCAGATCACAAGATATGACTATGATATCCACCAGACTGATGCACCTTAGTGCACTTTAGTTCATCACCGGAGGGGAAAAAACCCCTAACTTCTCCCTGAGATAATCAAAAGAGTCCTTAGGTAGAGGTTTAGTAAAGATATCTGCAATTTGATCCTCGGAGGGCACAAACTCCAATCTGACTTCATTCTTGTTCACTTGCTCTCTCAAAAAGTGAAACCTGATAGATATATGCTTAGTCTTAGAATGCAACACTGGATTCTTAGATACATTTATTGCACTTGAATTATCATAGAAGATTGTGATAGGCTCCTCATACTCTACTTTAATATCTCTTAGCATCTACTTCATCCACAAAACTTGAGTGCAACTACCTGCTGCTGCTATGTATTCTTCTTCAGTTGTAGATAGCGATATTGCCTCTTATTTCTTGCTTAGCCAAGAAACCAATCTCTTTCCCAAAAAGAATGCTCCACCACTGGTACTCTTCTGGTCATCCACATCCCCTGCCCAATCAGCATCTGTATATGCATGAAGAGAGAAATCATGATCTCTAGGATACCACAGACCATACTCAACCATCCCTTTTAGATATCTAAAAATCATCTTGATTGCCATGACATGGGATTCTCTAGGATCAGCTTGGAATCTAGCAACAAGACCAACAGCTTGCATAATATCTGGTCTAGTTTGAGTGAGATACAACAATCCTCCAATCATTGATCTGTACTTTGTCTGGTCTACCTTAGGAGAGTCATCATCTTTTCTCAACTTACATCCGGTTGCCATGGGAGTATTCATTGGCTTTGAATCTTCCATCCCAAATTTCTTCAATAGTTCTTTCACATATTTGGTCTGAGAAATGAAGATTCCTTCCTTTGTTTGAGTAATTTGTAGACCCAAGAAGAAATTTATTTCACCAAGCATAGACATCTCAAACTCACTTTTCATTTGATTTGCAAAAGTTTTACACATACTATCTTTTCCTCCAAAGATGATATCATCAACAAATACTTCAACAATCAAGATGTTTTCATGATCAATTTTGAAATATAAGTTACTATAAGCAGTACCTTTGTTGAAACCAATCTTCAAAAGATGCTTGTCTAATCTTCCATACCAGGCTCTTGGGGCTTGCTTTAATCCATACAGTGCCTTCTTCAACTTGTAGACCATATCACCATGATCAGACAACTAAAATCCATCTGGTTGCTCTATATACACTTCTTCCAAGTCACCGTTTAGAAAGGCAGACTTGACATCTATCTGATATACCTTGAAATCCTTAAAGGCAGCAAGGGCAAGGAATAACTTGACTGCTTCAATTCTTGCCACTGGAGCAAAAGTTTCTTCAAAATCAATTCCTTCTATTTGAGAGTAGCCCTTGTAGACCAATCTGGCTTTATTTCTGATTACTTCACCAGCTTCATTTAGTTTGTTCCGGAAGACCCATTTGGTTCCAATCACATTCTTATTTCTAGGTCTAGGAACAAGATCCCAAGTGTGATTTTTCTCAATTTGCATCAACTCTTCCTCCATTGCTTTGGTCCAATTTTCATCATTGTAGGCTTCATTTATTGTCTTAGGTTCAATCTTTGAAATCAGACAATATTCATCTGAATTTTGAGCAATTTTCCTTCTAGTTTGCACACCTTTGCTTTTGTCACCTATGATCTAATCTTTAGAGTGGTTCAGTCTTACATACCTTGGAACTTTGGGAGTTTCTTGCACTTCTTCTTCTTGATTAGGCTCATTCAGATCTATCCCTTCTTCCTGATTTACCGGATCAGTTTGAATCTAACTTTCAAAAGAGGATTGAACTCCTTGAACCAGAACACCATTTTCATCATCTTCATCATATTCATAAAACCTTGAGGGTTTCTCTATTCCCTCATCAACCTTCAAATTTGTACTTTCTATCATCTTTCTTAGTCTCTTGTTATAACACCGGTATGCTTTGCTTTGAGTAGAGTAACCCAAGAATATTCCTTCATCACTTCTAGCATCAAACTTGCCTAGATCTTCATCTCTTTTGATGTAACATTTGCTACCAAAGACTCTGAAATATATTACAGTAGGAGTAATGCCAAACCAAAGTTCATAAGGGTCTTACTGGTATTGCTTCTGATTTGAACTCGATTAAGAGTATAGACTGCAGTGCTGACAACTTCTCTCCAATAGTTCTGAGGAACATTTGCTTCCATCATCATGGTCCTAGATGCTTCCTGGATGGTTTGGTTCTTTCTCTCCACTACTCCATTCTGCTGTGGAGTCCTAGGAGCAGACAACTGTCTCTTAATTCCATGTTTCTCACAGAACTCTATGAACTCACCGGATATGAATTCTCCACCTCTATCAGACCTCAAACATTTCAACTTTAATCCTGTTTCATTCTCTACCATAGCCTTGAATATTTTGAATTTCTCAAGAGCTTCTGATTTCTCCTTTAGAAAGGTTACCCACATCATCTGGGAATAGTCATCAATTAGCAGCATGAAGTATCTATCACCTTGAATACTCATGGTTCTTGCCGGACCACAATGATCAGTGTGAACTAAGTCCAATAATCTGGTAGAAGACAGTTCCTTGCTTTTGAATGTGACTCTGCTCATCTTACCCAACTGACATTCCTTGCACAAGCTGTTAGTAGGTTTCACCAATTTTGGAAGATCTCTTACAGCCTGAGTATTGCTTATCTTGATGATATTATCAAAATTTACATGACACATCCTTCTATGCCATAACCAACTTTAATCAACTTAAACAAATAAGAAATTTTTACCAATACCAACCAAGTGGAAGATATTACCTTTAGTTTGAGTACCGGATGCAATCTTTGTTCTGAAACTTTCAAAGATTTTGCATTTTCCATCCTTGAATTGGAGATCATAGCCTTTGTCCACCAACTATCCAACACTGAGAAGATTGTGCTTCAAACCTTCAACATACAGTAAATTACCCATTTTGTTTCTTCCATCAAAAGAAATAGTTCCTCTTCCTCTGATTCTACCAGCAGAATTGTCACCAAACTTTACCACTCCTCCTTCATACCTTTCCAAATCTACAAACTTATTTTTGTCACCTGTCATATGGTGAGAGCATCCACTTTCAATGACCCAATCATCCTTCTCTTCAATTTGGGAAGCCAGAGCTCTTTCCACAGTCTTAAGATTGATAGATACAGATGACATTGGATCTTCTTCCTTGATGGCAATGAACACCCATTCATTTCTAGATTTGTTTCCTATCTCTGATTCATCATCTATTACTCCTTCATTATCATCATCTTCATGTACATAGTAACAGTTCTTTTGGAACCTTGGCTTGTTAGGATTTTGCCTTGAAAATCTTTCTAGAAACCTTGAGGCAAAATGACCAATCTTATTACAGTTAAAACACTTAAAAGGTAATTTTCCTTCATACTTACCAGATCCTCTTAGTAGCCTCTTTGCAATAAGGGCTTCAAGTTGAGCAGTTTCTACTTCTTCTTCCAGATCTTTTCTTGCTTTTTCATACCATGACAATTTCCTTGAAGAATTCTCTCCCGAATCAAACATTTGTTTACCTTTAATAGAGGCACTGGCTTTGAATACAGATTTAGTCTTGGGGAGGTTGTCTCCAAACTTTGTCATTTCAAATGTAGCCAATTTCCCACCCAATTGATCTCTTGTGATAGTTGTATGGAATCTGAATTCTTCAATGGCAGCAGCCTTGATTATGTAAGAAGCAGGAAGGGATTTGAGAATTTTACCAACAATCTCATTTTCATCCTAGACTCCAACAGCATTTCTAATTCCACAAACCAGCTCATTCACTCTTGGCATAAAAGAGGTAATATTTTCATCATCTCTCATCTTCAGTTTTTCAAATTTCCCTTTTAGACTCTGTAACCTTGCACATTTAACATACTAGTCTCCTTCATGCAAAAGTTCTAGTTTATTCCAAATCTCAAAGGCAGTTGGTAGGTCAATAACATTTGAGAGCTCTGAGTTAGATAATGCACTTAGAAGAGCCTCTTTGGTCCATAGATTATTTTCAGCATCTCTGATTTCATTTAGGGTTGTCGGACCACCCTGTGGAGGTACATACGCTTTTGTAACCATGGACCAATACGCCATTCCCATACACTACAAGTGACATTTCATGTGACCTTTCCAAAGAGCAAAGTTGGTTCCATCAAACTTCAGACTATCCTTCTTGTAAGACGACATCCTGGATCTCCTCAAGCAGTTAAGCTCCTTTTAGAGGAACTTAGCTCTGATACCAATTGTTAGACTTAGGGCACACAACTGAGAGGGGGGTGAATTAGTTGTGCCAAACTTTCTCCAATTTACACACTTAAATCTTCTTAGTAATTAGCAGTGTATTAAACATGAAACATAATGCATTCAAATCAAAAGCAGAAACTCATCAACACATAAGACACCAAGATTTTGACATGGAAAACTCGGTTAAGGGAAAAGCCACAGGGTGATTAACCCAAGAATGTATTCTCTGTTAGAAGAATAGAAAGAACAAAATGGCATATGCCAATTAGGGCTCACTGCCCAAGCACACTGCTCACAAGAGGCTCACTACCTACAAGAGACACACTGTCTACAAAGAAATAAGTATCACATACATGAACTGGAGAATAGCATCTTCACCATGCTTGAATCAGTTTCATTAAGGTCAATACTTCTACTCTGCCTTTCACTCTCCTCTTCACTACCACACTCTCATTTTCACACAAAAAGGCAAGTTCAAACTGACTTCACAATCCCTTATTTATACAAGGCATCAACTTAGGAATGATCATCTAAGTTGGCAAATATTCATAAGATCATCCGATAGATGCATAACTCATCCGGTCGGCCTGTCTCAAGAAGAACACCATCATACAGAAGTTACTCTTCAATTGCAAGCTCCAACTTCAATGCGGACCACCAATACAAACTGGACATGATCCAAAGACCTCCACAAGCTTGCCTGAATCACCAAGAACATCCACACTTCTTTTGCTTACTGAAATCCTTCTCTCCTTCATCTGGAACCTTAAGAACACAGTCTATCATAACTGTCACAAAGGAATAGATGATTGCAGAACTTCAAACCACGCACCAATAGAGTTGATACACCACAAAGACTTCCTCAGCACTCCCTAAAATCTGCAGAATAGGAAACTTCATTTCCAGATCTCTCCGGACCTTTCTTGTTACACACTATCACCTCTGAACACCTACCGGAACCAGTTTTACTTGAGCGGCCACAACTTCTTCGTATCTTCATGTGGACCTCTAAAATCTCTACTAGATCACCTATAGACACATATCTACAAACCCTTTAATCTACATCCTCTGATCATCATCCTATCTTGGACTTTTGTCTTATAGTCATCACTGTTCTTCACTGTTCCTGATTGAGACTAATTTTCTTAATATCCTTAGCTCACGGCTCATCCAAACCTTATCATTAATGCAGCAGGAGTATGTTGACATCAATGACAACACTGGTTAGGCCCATACTTGCAACACTATGTACAGAACTTACAGAAGATAAACAAGTGTTTGAACTGATGAGAAGCATCTACAAATGCAAGAGTTTAGTTCCAATTAGGCACAATATACTGATTTGATGCACTTCATTCTTCCTCTATTCAATGTTGTTATTCAGTCACATACCAAACTTGAATTGTTGTTCTTACACTTATCCATGCTTTTCTTCACACCTTATTTCTTTACATCTTCAACACACACTTTTACAGGCTAGAATCCATCTGGTATATATATCTGCATCAAGGATTTTCATCAACTTTCTAGTCGGCAACAAGAACACTCAAGATATTTGCAAGTTATTGATTTGTTGGCTAAATCCATGCTTGATTTGTGATGTGTATCAAAATCTTAAGCATAGAAGTCATTAATCATGTCGGCCAACAATGTATAATCTCATAGATTGCTTGATCAGGACCTTTTACACGTCCAGATTGAAGGCTGATATTCTGTCGGTCAGTTCTTCCTCTGTCTGCTCTTCCTGACTGGAACCCAACACTCAAATGCTCATATCTTTTTATTGCTTTATCACAGGAGGCTAAATCTCTGGAATATAGTAGTCATGATACCCTTCTTGACTTGTCCAAGTTCACAACTTACTGAGTTACACCATCTGAGAGATCCGGACCTAATTGTCAGACCTTGTTACATACTCTATTCTTGTTCACCAGAATAATCTTCAATCTGACTCTCGGTATAGGCATACTATGTATTGTCGATGTGTGGGATAGACTTTGTTGCCATCAATGACAACACTTATGAAGCCACACAGTGTCTCTTTCCAACAAAAGGCTTGCAACGTTGCACACTCTTGATATTGTTGAGAATGTTAGCCCTTGGTGATCAATGTTGCTGATGTCGATTGTTGCTCTTTCTAGTGTTAGATCTTGTGATTTATGTATTGTTAAGACCCAAGACATTTTAAGAGGAATTTGGCAGTTCCCACCATGACTTAGTGGGACAATAGGCACTTTTTTTTGGATTGTTGTGATCCAAAGGTGTGCCTATGTAATACTTGAATTGTACCACAACAAATAAGGGAAGGTCAGGAGGTTTATGGCCATCTTGATATTCAATTTTTTGAACCTGCCCCAATGCACCATTTATGAGGACTGCTTCCACCCATAAATTTGTTACATAGAAGCAAAATAATAATAATTTCCATAATTTTCAATTCTTATTTTTGGTATCCTCTTCAATTTGGGTGGGAACTTCACTATGAAAATAAATAATTTATAATATATTGAAGTCAAGATTAGTACAAAAAGGAGATTTCATTATTATGTCAAGTTACACTTGAATGCGTTGCATACCTTACATAATTCACAATCCATTGAAATTCATAGAAAATAGAGGAATGCTTCCCCTCTAGCCCATCCATTGTGTTCCTATCGTTGCCTGTCAAATTATTATAGGGGCTTCCACCTATTATCAAATCAAAACTTCAAATTGAATTAATCATTTCTTCAAGTCTTTCTTTTGTCAAATTTTGCATATCTTCCACCTCAATCAATTTACCCTTTTGATGTGTTTTTTCCACCCAAATTTTGAGGATAAGTTTGATTTCTTTACATTTTTTTTATATACAACATAATTGAGTGGTATACCCAAATGATGCAAAGCAACTTTTGCACCCCTAGTTCTAGAGAACAAAGAAAAGATATTGATCCCCTTTAGATTAATAGGCTTCAAAATATAAACATGGTATCCTATAATGAACAAATTATCAAAGTGATACATTTCTCCTCATCTTCCATTTCTATACCTATGGAAGCTAGCTGACTCACTACTACATGAAAAGCATTTAAATGTTTGGTTACAAAGTCTCCTTCATGCATCTTTAAAGAATACAATTTTCTTTTCAATTTTATCTCTATTTGTTGGCATGAAATGGTTGATCTAAAGATAGTCTCTCTTTTCTCTATCCCTTTCCCTTTATATCTCTTCTCTCTTTATCTCTCTTCCACTCTACATCTCTTTCTCTATTCCTCTCTTTATCAATCTTCTTCTCTCTATATATTTATCTCTCACTCTATCTCTCTCCCCCTCTCTATCTTTCTAACTCTATATCTCTCTACCTCTCTCTATATCTCTTTGTCTCCCTCTCTATCTCTCCCCCTCTATGTATCCCTCTCTCCCCTTATCTCTTCCTCTATCTCTATCTCTCTTCCTCTCTTTCTCTAGATATTCCTCTTTCTGTCTTTCTCCCTCCTTTCCCCCCTCTCTCTCTCTTTGTTTTCTTTATCTCTATCTCTCTCTCTCTCTTTTTTATATCTCTCTTCCTCTCTTCCTCTCTGTATTAAAATCCCTCTCTATTCTTCTCTCTTCCTCTATCACTCTTTCTCTTTGTGTGTCTATGTGTTTCTCTATTGTTCCTATCTCTCTATGTCACTTCTCTCTTCCCCTTCTCTCTACACTTCTCTATTCCTCTCTCTCTAACTCTTTCTCTCTCCCTCTCTTTCTCTCTCACTATGTATGTCTCCCTCTCTCCCTCCCTATAGCTCTATCCATATCTCTCTCAATCTCCCTCTTTTTATCTCTCTCTCTCTAGCTACATAATGTTTATTCATTTAACAGAGAGATATGGGGAAATCAAATTTAAGATCTACCCTCCCCTCTCATTCTTGGTGAGCCTCATTCACCGAGAGCTAAGTGAAACAAGAGTCTTCTTGAGGTTAGTGGTTGATTCAAGTGTACAATCCTTTGCATCCATTACCATTACTAGAAATGTATGAAGACAGATAAGTCTTCTACTACCCTCTATGCTAGACAAAATGACCCTCATTACCAATTGGATTCGTTGGGTGTTAATGCCATTTAGTTATGTGAAGGGGTAGTCATGGTCACTAACTTCAAATTTGATGACTCTCTCATTGCCACATTAGCATTCAGACCATGAGGGATTAACTCCCTCCAATCCTTGTGGTACATGAAGTAATGCAATGTGTAGATTCACTCCTGAAAAGTTGTTTCCTATATTATTAGAAATGAGAAGCGTGAAATGTGTCTATAACGACAATTTAATAAGAAACAAAATTTGTAAAGATTACTTATAAGATATTATATATTTTTGAAAATAAATAACATAGTTTTTATATATAATTGGTTATATTAATTTTACTTACTATTATTGTTATAAAAATAATATCATTATATTAATTATATCAAAATTAATTAATTGAAAAATATTGAAATGTGCATTTAAAAATAAGTTATTAGATTAATTCTCAAAAGATCAAAAAGTCATTATAATTAAGTTTCAAATTTGATGTCTCTCTCTACGTCTCTCTCACTCTCTCTTTGTGTGTATGTCCCACTCTTTACTTCTTTATCAATCTCCCTCTTTATATATATATATCTTCACCTCTCTCTCTCTCCCACACTCTCTCTCACTCTCTCTCCCCTTCTCTCTTTCTCTCTTCTTTGACTCTATCTTTCTTAATATCTCTATCTCTCTACATATCTCTATGTACCCCCCTCTCTCTATGTTCCATTTTATGGCTACATGAAGCTTATTTATTTGACAAAGAGATATGAGGAAATCAAATTTAAGATCCACCCTCTCCTCTCATTCTTGGTGAGCCTTATTCACCAAGAGCTAAGTGAAACAAGATTCTTCTTGAGGGTAGTGGTTGATTCATGTGCACAGTCCTTTACATCCCTTACCATTGCTAGAAATGTATAAAGATCGATAAGTCTTCTGCTACCCTCTATGATAAACAAATAGACCTTAATTACCGATCAAATTAACTAAGTGTTAATGCCATTTAGTTGTGTGAAGGGGTAGTCATGGCCACTGACTTCAAAATCTGATGACTCTCTCACTGCCACATTGGCATTCAATCCATGAGAGACTAACTCCCTCGAATCCCTATGGTACATGAAGTAATGTAATGTGTAGATTTGCTCCTCAAAATTTGTTGCCTACATTATTAGAAACGAGAAGTGTGAAATGTGTTCGTAACGATTATGCAATAAGAAACAAAATTTGTAAAGGTTACTTATAAGAAACGGTATATATTATATATTTTTCAGTTAGTTATATTATTTTTACTTACTAGTAATATTATAAAAATTATATCATTATATTAATTATATCAAAATTAATTAGTTGAAAAATATTTAAATGTATAGTTAAAAATAAGTTATTAAATTAATTCTCAAAAATTTAAAAGTCATTATAATTAACTTTCAAATTCGATGTCCATGGGAAGAAGTTGAAAACACTTATATAGTTTAAATTTTATCCACTTCTAATACTTTTCCCATCTTCTAAATATGTAGAAAATAAAAAAAGATTAAGAAAATATGCAAATTGATGTCCCCTATCCACACACGAATGCCATATTATGCACACTTTTTTTATATTCCACTACTGTTGTTTGATTGTATTTAAGAAATCTATGTGTTGAGATACTAATTGTTTGATTTCCATCACCCATGACTCATTGCTCAATGTAACATTAGCAATGCATCCTTTATGTTTTTACAACTGTCTTGCATCCTTTCTAGGCATTTGTACATTAGTTTGATTAGTATTTTATTGGTACTATATGATGGATTCCTTTGACACATATGTAAGCTTGCTTTGTAACCAAGTAGGTTACATTGAAAATTGCATTAACTATAGTTTCTTTGAGGAATTATATCAATGGTTGTGTATCAATAATCATTAACACTTTTGTGTGGAGGAAGGGCATATGTGTGCTAGTTAAGGAAATAAGTTTTATTATCTTTCATCAACACTAATGGTAGTATCCCATTGATTCAACCTATGTTGTGATATCCATTGTGGCTTTCTCTCTCTCTCTTTCTCTCTCTCTCTTTCTATATATATATATATATATATATCCCTCTCTATCTCTTTATGTATTTACATCTCTCTCTTGTTAGAAATGAAGGCAACAACTACCCAAATGAAAATTTGATTACAATATGTTTATGATCTTAAAGTAGTGCAATATGAATAGAGATTGCATACGAAAATGAAATTACAACACAGGAATAAACACCATAGAAGAATAAACCACATAACACAGTATGTAACATGGAGAAAACCCTTTCGGGTAAAAACTCTAAGAAAAGAGACTCAAGTTGTATTATCTTTCAAATCTGAAATACATAATACATGCACTTCCTTTGTCTCTCCAACCTTCAATCTAGCAAAACCTGTGTACAAGAAAACTATGATATCTAAGACATGCATAACACATACAAGGAACTATATTTATAGAGGTATTTCACTCCCCAAACTAGGCATCCACTTTCTCTCTCCTTGGATACTCCAACATGCAACATTAAATGACCTCTTACAAGCTCATGCCACTTGTCAATAGTTAACCATGCAAACTTGGGTGCCCATGGACAAGAATAGGCACTTACGGGGTAATAAATGTTGCCATAATTGTCATAGATTCTATCATAACACCCCTCGAATAGCATCTTCCCAATATGGGCACCTAGAGCTAAGAATAGCAACTTACAAGCAATAAGTATCTGTCATAAGTTGTCATATTGTCATAGAATCTTATGACAACTTACAACTATCATAGATTATCTTACATCCACTTACCAACTTTATGACGGGTGTCACACACAAAAAAAATAGTAGATTCCTCCAAGGTGGTGCCTACCCTAAATTACTCTTGATTTTTTACAATTACCATTAGTAAATGTTACTCCATAACTACTACCGGTAACTCCAGAACTTACCGATGCACTAACTCCATCATTACCATCACCGGTAAATGATTCTAATCACTGTTGGTGAAACTTGTACATCCCTTATGGGTGATTTACAAACACTATTAGGAATAATAATTACAAGGATTTACAAGGTTAATGACACCTTAATCCTAAAATTCTCCCACTTGACATTATACATTGTAAATACCCATAAGAAAACATAAAACAACTAAGTACAAGAAATAAGGCCCATGGCCTCCCTACACCAAGTAAACTTCTATGTGCTCACAAGTTTGGTCAAAGCATTTGCAACATTCTCTTGAGTGTCTACCTTCTTCAGCTCAATATGACCACTTGTAACCATTTCTTGAACAAATTGATACTGAACATCAAAATTCTTAGTCAGAGCATGATACATAGGATTATTTGCCAAACATATAGCACTCTGGCTGTCACAACCAACCTAAATGACCCTCCAATCAAAACCAATACCTGTACACAATCTCCTCAACCAAACTACCTCCTTAGATAGTTGGGTAGTAGCCATATACTCTGCTTCGGTGGTGGACAAAGCAACCTTGGGATGCCTTTTTCTCATCCAACTCACTGCTCCTCCAAATAAAGTAAACACAGCCACTAATGGACCTCCAACTATCCAAGTCACAAGCCCAATCTTAATCAACAAAACCATGTATGTCCAATGTCTTTTCCACACTATCAATACCAGAATAAATCAAACAGTAATTAGAAGTACCAAGTAAATATCTAAATACCCTCTTCGTATAATTCCAATGATGTCTACCAGGGTTAGACATAAACCTTCTCAAAACTCCCATTACTTGGACAATATCTGGCCTAGTACAAACCATTGCATACATCAAAATCCCTACAGTGCTAGCATATGGCACATTAGTTATATCCTCAAAATCATCCTCATTCTTCAGACACATGTCTAATGAAAGCTTCGTACCAATGGGAAAAGGAATTGTAACTAGTTACAATCCTGCATGCTGAATCTCTGCAAAATGGTATTCACATACTTACTCTGAGATAACCAATCTTTTTGATACCTCTATTCCTTTTGATCTCCATACCCAGAATATACCTTGCTGATCCAAGATCCTTCATATCAAATGCACCTAAAAGTTGGGCTTTCAATTCACTAATCATACCTTCAGTATTTCTAAAAAATAACATGTCATCAACATATAATGCAATTATCAGTATAGAATCATCAATACAATGAATGTACACATAGTGATCCTCTTCAATTCTAACAAAACCCAATGTCAAAATCAAATTTCTGGTACCACATTCAGGGGGATTGTTTCAGACCATAAAGAGACCTATTCAATCTGTAAACCCAATGTTCTTTCCCTTTTACCTCAAACCCTATAGGCTAATGCATTTAAATTTCTTCCAAAAGATCTCCATGCAAGAACGCAGTCTTAACATCAATTTGTTCAACCTCAAAATCAATAGCTACATCAATGGATAAGAGAAATCTAATACAAAATAATTTAGCAACAGGAGAGAATATTTCATCAAAATCAACTCCCTCTCTCTGGGAGTAGCCCTTGGCTACCAGTCTAGCCTTGTACTTCTCCAATGAACTGTCTTCTCCAAACTTCTTCTTGAAGACCCACTTGCAACCTATGGCCTTTCTTCCTTTGGGAAAATGAACAAGATCCTAGGTGTTGCAAGAGTCTAAATTCATTATCTCCTCTTTGATGGCTAACTTCTAAGACTCACTATCATCTACATGAATAGATTCCATGTAGGATCTAGGCTCATCATCAGTACTCAATAAAGAAAATACACAAAAGAAATCTGGTGGGCTATACCTATCAAATGGTTTCCATTGTCTTGTGAATCTCCTCAAGGTGGAGTAAGAGACACTTCTGGTTCTTTTGGATGCTCAACTTCTTCTGTAACAATAGAGTCTTCCTCATCAGAACTACTTCCACTTGAATCTTGTTCTTCTTCTTCACTCCCCAATCTATCATTTTGTTTTTTCTGGATGTGCATCTCCCTGCTATAAATCAAAATGCACTGCCTTTGACCTTTCTTTCTCTTTTGGCTATTTAGATTCAAAAATAGCTCTAAGTTCCCTAAAAATAACATCTCTAGAGAAAACAATTTTTCTGGTTAGAGGATCCCAAAGCTTATAACCTTTAACATTCTCACCATATCCAATGAAGATATATTTCCATGCTTTTAGATCCAACTTAGATTGCTTTTCCTTATGCGCATGAACAAAAGCCTCATAGCCAAAAACCCTTAAATGTGAAACAGAATGTTTCTTACCTATCCACACTTCATAAGGTGTCAAATCAAGAGCCTTACAAGGATTTTTATTAATCAAGAAACAAGAAATACACATAGCCTCTGCCCAAAATCATTTCTCCAACTGTGAATCACTCAACATACTTCTAGCTCATTCCATGATTGTTTGGTTCATCCTTTTTACAACACCATTCTGTTGTGGCATATACGAAGTTGCCTTTTGTTTTATTATACCTACATACTTACAAAACTCACCAAATTCCTTAGAGAAATATTCCCCTCCATTTTCAGATCTTAATATTTTTATCTTTAAGCCTGATTGGTTTTCAACTAAGACTTTAAAATCCTTACACTTAGTGAAAACTTTAGATTTGTGTTTCATAAAATAAATCCATGTAAATATGGATACATCATCAATGAAGGTGATAAAATAACAAGATCTTCTGATAGATTCATTATCCACAGGTCCAAACACATCTGAATGAATAATCTCTAACTTCTCTTTTGATCTATTACTTCCTAAATAAAATGATGTTCTATTTTGTTTACTAAACACACAATGCTCATAGAAATGAAAGTGCTCATCAAAATAAGAGAAACCATCCAACAATTCTTTATTCTTAATTTTTTTTAAAACATTATTACTTATGTGACCCAATCTACGATGCCACAACATACAAGTATTTTCATAAGCCTCAGAAATATAAGAGGAATTACAAACTATAGTGGCATCTAGCCTAAACAAGGTTCCTCATCTTTTCCCCTTTGCTACCACCAAGTTTCCTCTCACCAATCTGCAACCATGCTTATCAAATGTTACATGCATTCCCAAATCGTTCAACTTCAAAACTAAAATTAGATTTCTAGCCAATACAAGAACATGAAAAAAATTGGGGAGGGTTTTAATTCTCTCATCGTTGAAACACAGCATTACCTTGTCTTTCCCAACTATTGGATATGTAGAGTTCTCCCCAAGGTACACTTTGCCTCCATCATACTCTTTGTATGTTGAAAACCATTTTTTATGTGGGGTCATATGATACGAGCATCCTGAGTCAACCAACCAATGATCATTGGGAACAACATTGCATGTAGAAAGTAAAACATCTTCACTTGCATTCAAGGACTTATCAATAGCATAATCCCATAGTTTCGTCAGGTTTCTACATTCTTTTTTCGCATGCCCTCTTTTTCCGCAATTCCAACACTTAACTTTTTTCTTCTTTCCAAGAGTCTTAGAATGAACCTTAGACTTGTCTTTAGACCCCTTCTAATCTCCTTTTGATCCTCTTTCCTTAAACCTTCCCCTCACATTGAGAGCCTCGGTGTTACCCTCATAAGTCTTCTTGCTCATCTCCTATGCCAACAAAATTGCAACAAGGTGATCCAGCTTTAGATCTTCAAGGTTAGCAATAATAGCAAGGATAATATTCTCCTAAGATTTAGGTAAAAATAAAAGTAGAAGTATACATTTATCTTCCTCTTCAATAGTAGCATCTACAGAATCAAGTTGACTTAAAATAAATTAAAAATTATTCACATGCTCTGCAATGGAATAACCCTCTTTCATTTTAAATGAAAATAATTTTTTCTTTAAATAAAGCTTATTTACCATGCTCTTGGCTTAATTGATCTCACCCTTCTCTTCTAGAGTTTGAATGCAGTCTCTTCCTTCAATAAATTCAACAAGACAGAATTTGTAAGACACAGTCGGATGGTTCCCCATGCCTTCTTATACAACCTTTCCCATTCTTTTGCACTCACATCATCAGGCTTCTTCTCTTTCATAACAGCCAAGAAACTATTTCTTTCCTCAAGTAAATCCTCCATCTTCAGCTTCCACAATTCATACCTCGTACCATTGAACTTCTCAATGTCCAAACAAGAGGTTGAAGTAGCGGATTGAACCATTAATACTACACAAGATATGCAAAAACAAAACAACCAAATCTCCAACTCTAGCGAAACAACCTTCACACTACCAACAAAGAATCTAAATTGGTCAAGATCTGATACCAAATGTTAGAAATGAAGGCAACAACTATCCAAATGGAAATCTTATTACAATATGTTTATGATCTTAAAGCAGTACAATATGAACAGAGATTGCATACGGAAATGAAATCACAACATAAAAATAAAAACCATAGAAGAATAAACCACATAACACAGTATGTAACATGGAGAAAACCCTTTTGGGTAAAAAAAATACACCAAGAAAAGAGACTCAAGTTGTATTTGTTAGATTCAAGATAGACAACTGAGAGGGGGGGTGAATCAGTTGTCCCAAAACTTTCTTCCTATTAATCACTTAAATCCTCTTTGTAATTCAACAGCATAATAATAAATCAATCATGCAATAATTCAAGAGCAGAAACACATTAACACATATGACACCAAGATTTTAACGTGGAAAACCTAGTTAAGGGAAAAACCACGGGGTGACTAACCCAAGATTGTATTCTCTATTAAAAGAATAAGAAGAAAAAATGGCACATGCCAATTAGGGCTCACTACCTGAGCACACTGCTCACGAGAGGCTCACTGCCTACAGGAGATGCACTGTCTACATAATAATAAATATTACATACTTGAACTAAAGAATAGAATCTTCACCATGCTTGAGTTAGTTCCATTTAAGCTCAATACTTCTGCTCTGCCTTTCACTCTGCTCCTCTCTACCACACACTCATCTCCACAAGATGCGTTTGAAATGACTTCACAACTTCTTATTTATACAAGATATTGACTTTAGGATAATCATCCAAGTCGGCATCCTTTACAGAGAAAATACATAAATACAACATGACTAATTACAAAAGACTTCATATGGATCATCACACTATCGGCCACACAGATCTGAGACTTCAATCTTCATTTGGGAACACGTCATGCTTCACAGAACATCTTCAAGTTCATCCGCAGGATGTGTAACTCATCCGATCGGCCAAACTTAAGAAGAACATCATCATCCGGAAGTAATTCTTTAATTACGAGCTCAATCTTCAATGAGGAACACCAACATGAACTGGACACAATCCAAAGACCTCCACAAGCTTGCCTGAATCACCAAGAACATCCACACTACTTCTGCTTACTGAAATCATTCTCTCCTTCATCCAGAACCTCAAGAACACAGTCTGTCATCGCTGTCATATTGGAATAGATGCTTGCGGACCTCCAGACCACAAACCAATTGAGTTTTCAATTCACATTGACTTCCTAAACACTCCATCAAATCCACAGAACAAGATATTGCATTTCCAGAGCTCACCGGACCTATCTGTTTACTCTATCACCTCTGAACATTTTCCAGGACTAATTTTACTCAAGTGACCATAACTTCTTCAGATCTTCATGCGAACCTCTCAAATCTTTATTGGATCATCTTAAGAAACATATCTACAAACCCTTTGATGTGCATCCTCTGATCTTCATCTTAGCTGGGATCTTTACCTTACTGTCTTCACTATTCTTCTCTATTCCTAATAGGACTAATTTTCTCAATATCCTCAGCATACAACTCATCCAATCCTTATCATCAATGCAACAGGAGTATGTTGACATCAATGACAACACCAGTTACGCCCATACTTGCAACAATCTCCCCCTTTGTCATTGACGGCAACATATGATGTGAAAAACTATTTTAAACATCAAGACAAGAACTTCTTCTCACTGAATGACATAACTCCCTCTATCAACAACAACCATTCACATGTCTTCTCTTCCTTTATTGCTCCCCCTTTGATCAGCAACCACTTTTTTTTTCACATGTCTTCTCTCCCCCTTTGACATCAATGGCAAAGGGCACATACTTGCATCACTTCAAAATCATACCAACTACTCCCCCTGAGTAGTAACTTCCCAACATCAATCCGGACCATAAGCTATGACTGTGAGATCCACTGGACTGATGCACATTAGTGCTCCTTAATTCAGAACCGGAGGGGTAATAACCCCTAACTTCTCCCTGAGATACTCAAAAGATTCCTTAGGTAGAGGTTTAGTAAAAATATCTACAATCTGATCCTTGGAAGGCACAAACTCCAATCTGACTTCTTTCTTGTTCACTTGCTCTCTCAAAAAGTGAAACTTGACGGATATATGTTTTGTCTTTGAATGCAACACTAGATTTTTTGATATATTTATTGCACTTGAATTATCACAGAAGATTGTGATAGGTTCTTCATACTCCACTCTGATGTCTCTTAATATTTTCTTCATCCACAATACTTGAGTGCAACTACCTACTGCTGCAATATATTATGCTTCTGTAATGGACAGAGATATTGCCTCTTGTTTCTTGCTCAACCAACAAACCAATCTTTTTCCTAGAAAGAATACTCCACCACTGGTACTCTTCCGGTCATCCACATCTCCTCCCCAATCCATATCAGTATATGCATGAAGAGAGAAATCATGATCTTTGGGATACCATAAACCATACTCAACCGTTCCTTTTAGATATCTAAGAATCCTCTTGATTTCCATGACATGAGATTCTCTAGGATCAGCTTGGAATCTAGCAACAAGACCAACAACATTCATAATGTCAGGTCTAGTTTGAGTGAGATACAATAATCCTCCAATCATTGACCTGTACCTTTTCTAATTAGTCTTAGGAGAGTCATCATCTTTGCTCAATTTACATCTGGTTTCCATGGGAGTACTCATTGGTTTTGAGTCTTCCATCCCAAATTTCTTCAACAATTCTTTCACATATTTGGTCTGTGAAATGAAGATTCCTTTCTTTTTTTAAATGATTTGTAGACCCAAGAATAAATTCATTTCCCCAAACATGGACATCTCAAATTCACTTTTCATTTGATTTGCAAAAGTTTTGCACATACTATCTCTTCCTCCAAAAATGATATCATCAACAAACACTTCAACAATTAAGATGTTTTCATGATCAATTTTGAAGTACAAGTTATTGTCAGTAGTACCTTTATTGAAACCA
Source organism: Cunninghamia lanceolata (assembly GCA_027924645.1). Lineage (NCBI taxonomy): Eukaryota > Viridiplantae > Streptophyta > Pinopsida > Cupressales > Cupressaceae > Cunninghamia > Cunninghamia lanceolata. The sequence goes on along the minus strand of BSBN01000716.1, from coordinate 1,596,748 downwards.
ATCTTCAAAAGATTCTTATCCAATCTTTCATACTAGGCTCTTGGGGCTTGTTTGAGTCCATACAGTGCTTTCTTCAACTTGCAAACCATATCACCATGATCAGAAAATTAAAATCTATCTGGTTGCTCAATGTATACTTCTTCTTCCAAGTCACCATTCAGGAAGGCAGACTTAACATCCATTTGATATACTTTAAAGTCCTTAAAGGAAACAAAGGCAAGAAATAATCTGACTGCTTCAATTCTTGCCACTGGAGCAAAAGTTTCTTCAAAATCAACTCCTTCTACATGAGAGTAACCCTTGCAGACCAATTTGGCTTCATTTCTGACTACTTCACCATCTTCATTCAGTTTATTCCAGAAGACCCATTTGGTTCCAATCACATTCTTGTTTCTAGGTTTGGGAATAACATCTCAAGTGTGATTTTTCTCAATTTGCATCAGCTCTTCCTCCATTGCATGCTTCATTCACTGACTTTGGTTCAATCTTTGAAATCAGACAATACTCTTCTGAGTCTTGATCAATTTTTCTTCTTGTTTGAATACCTTTGCTTTTATCACCTATGATTTGATCTTCAGAGTGATTCAGTCTTACATAATTGAGAATTTTGGGAATTTCTTACACTTCTATTTCTTGAACATGTTCATTCAAACTTATCTCTTCTTCCTGATTCATCAGATCAGTCTAGATCTGAATTTTAGAAGGGGTTTGGACTTCTTAGACCAAAACATCATTCTGATCATCTTTATCATATTCATAAAACCTTGAGGGTTTTTCAATACCTTCACCAACCTTCACATTTGTACTTTCTATAATCTTTCTCAATCTCTTGTTATAACACCAGTACGCTTTGCTTTGAGTAGAATAGCCCAAGAATATTCCTTCATCACTTCTAGCATCAAATTTGCCTAGATCTTCATCTCTTTTAATGTAATATTTGCTATGAAAGACTTTTAAATACTTCACAGTGGGAGTGATGCCAAGCCAGAGTTCATAAGGAGTCTTACCAATATTGCTCTAATTTGTACTCAATTAAGAGTATAGACAACAGTGCTTACAGCTTCTCTCTAGTAGATCTGAGGAACATTTGCTTCCATCATCATGGTTCTAGATGCTTCCTGGATGGTCCAGTTCTTTCTCTCCACTACTCCATTCTACTATGGAGTCCTTAGAGCAGATAACTATCTTTTTATCCCATGTTTCTCACATAATTCTATGAACTTTCCGGATGTGAATTCTCCACCTCTGTTAGACCTAAGACATTTTATGTTTAATCTGGTTTCATTCTCTACCATAGCCTTGAATATTTTAAATTTCTCAAGAGCCTCAGATTTCTCTTTCAGAAAAGTCACCCACATCATCCAAGAGTGGTCATCAATTAATAACATGAAGTATCTATCACCTTGCACACTCCTGATTCTTGCCGGACCACATAGATCAGTATGTCAAACTAAGTCTAATAATCTAGTAGAAAACTATTCCTTACTTTTGAATGTGACCCTACTTTACTTACCTAATTGACATTCTTTGCACAAACTATTAGTAGGTTTCACCAGTCTTGGAAGATCTCTTACAGCCTGAGTGTTTCTTATCTTGATGATATTATCAAAATTCACATTACACATTCTCCTATGCCACAACCAACTCTGATCAATTTGAACAAATAAACAACTTTTACCAGTACCAACCAAGTGGAAGATATTACCTTTTGTTTGAGTACCAGATGTAATCTTTGTTCTAGAACTTTCAAAAATCTTGCATTTTCTATTTTTGAATCGGAGATCATAGCCTTTGTCCACCAACTATCCAACACTAAGAAGATTGTGCTCCAGACATTCAACATATAGTACATTACTAGTTTTGTTCTTTCCATCAAAAGAAATGGTTCCTCTACCTCTGATTCTGCCAGCAGAATTATCACCAAATTTTACCACTCCTCCTTCATATCTTTCCAAATTTATGAACTTATTTTTATCACCTGTCATATGGTGGGAGCATCCACTGTCAATGACCCAATCATCCTTTTCTTCAACTTGGGTAGCTAGAGCTCTTTCTACCATTTTATGATTGATAGATTCAGAGGGCATTAGATCTTCTTCCTTGATGGTAATAAATACCCAGTCACTTCTGGATTTATTTCCTATCTCTGATTCATCATTTGTTACTCCTTCATCATCATCATCTTCATGAACATAGTAACATTTCTTTTGGAATCTTGATCTGTTTGGATTTGCTCTTGAAAATCTTTCTGGACACCTTGAAGCAAAATGACCAATCTTATTGCATTTAAAACATTTGAAGGGAAATTTTCCTTCATACTTACCAGATCCTCTTGGTAGTCTTTTTGCAATAAGGGCTTCAAGTTGAGCAGCTTCTGCTTCATCTTCTTCCAGATCTTTTCTTGCTTTTTCATACCATGATAGTTTCTTTGAAGAGTTCTCTCCCAGATCAAACTTTTATTTTCCTTTTACAGAGGCACTAGCTTTGAAAGCAGGTTCAGTCTTGGGGGGTTCATCTCCAAACTTGACTAATTCAAATGTAGCTAATTTACCAACTAGTTGATCTCTTGTGATATTTGAAAAATATCTAAATTCTTCAATAGCTGCAACCTTGTACTTGTAAGAATCAGGAAGGGATCTGAGAAATTTGGCAACAATCTCATCTTCATCCAAGATTCCACCAGCACATGTAATGCCACAAACACGCTCATTTACTCTTGGCATAAATGTAGTGATATTTTCATCTTCTCTCATCTTTAGGTTTTCAAATTTTCCTTTCAGACTCTGTAGCTAGGCACATTTAACACACTTATCTCCTTCATGCAGAAGTTCCAGTTTTTTCTAAATCTCATATGCAGTTTTTAGATCAATAACATTTGTCAGCTCTGAATTAGATAAGGCACTTAGTAGAGCTTCTTTAGCCCGAAGATTGTTTTCAGCATCTCTGATTTCATCTACGGTTCTCAGACCATTCTATGGAGGAACATACTTCTTTGAAGCCATGATGCCATATTGCATTCCCATACATTGCAAGTGACATTCCATGCGACTTTTCCAAAGAGTAAAATTGGTTCCATAAAATCTCGGACTATCCTTCTTGTAGGATGACATTCTGGATCTCCTCAAGTGGTTAAGCTCTTTTTAGAGGAACTTAGCTCTGATACCAATTGTTAGATTCAAGACAGACAACTAAGAGGGGGGATGAATTAGTTGTCCCAAAACTTTCTTCCTATTAATCACTTAAATCTTATTTGTAATTCAACAGCATAATAATAAATCAATCATAAAATAATTCAAGAGCAGAAACACATTAACACATATGACACCAAGATTTTAACGTGGAAAACCTGGTTAAGGGAAAAACCATGGGGTGACTAACCCAAGATTGTATTCTCTATTAAAAGAATAAGAAGAACAAATGGTACATGCCAATTAGGGCTCACTACCCGAGCACACTGCTCACAAGAGGCCCACTACCTACAAAAGACACACTGTCTATAGAATAATAAATATTACATACTTGAACTGAAGAATAGCATCTTCACCATGTTTGAGTTAGTTCCATTTAAGCTCAATACTTATGCTCTACCTTTTGCTCTACTCCGCTCTACCACACACTCATCTCCACAAGATGCGTTTGAAATGACTTCACAACTTCTTATTTATACAAGACATTGACTTTAGGATAATCATCCAAGTCGGCATCCTTTATAGAGAAAATACATAAATACAATATGACTAATTACAAAAGACTTCATGCGGATCATCACACTGTCGGCCACATAGATCTGAGACTTCAATCTTCTTTTGGGAACATGCCATGCTTCACAGAACATCTTCAAGATCATCCACAGAATGTGTAACTCATCCGGTCGGCTAGACTTAGGAAGAACATCATCATCTAGAAGTAATTTTTTAATTACAAGCTCAGTCTTCAATGTGGACCACCAACATGAACTAGACACAATCCAAAGATCTCCACAAGCTTGCCTAAATCACCAAGAACATCCACACTACTTCTGCTTACTGAAATCATTCTCTCTTTCATCTGGAACCTCAAGAACACAATCTATCATCACTGTCATATTCGAATAGATGCTTGTGGACCTCCAGACCATGAACCAATTGAGTTGTCAATTCACATTGACTTCCAAAACACTCCATCAAATCCGTAGAACAAGATATTGCATTTCCAGAGCTCACCGGACCTATCTGTGTCACTCTGTCACCTCTGAACATTTTCCAGAACCAGTTTTACTCAAGTGGCCATAACTTCTTCAAATCTTCATGCGAAACTCTCAAATCTTTATTGCATCATCTTAAGAAACATATCTACAAACCCTTTGATGCGCATCCTCTGATCTTCATCTTAGTTGGGATCTTTACGTTATTGTCTTCATTGTTCTTCTCTGTTCCTGATAGGAATAATTTTCTCAATATCCTCAACATACAACTCATCCAATCCTCATCATCAATGCAACAGGAGTATGTTGACATCAATGACAACACCAGTTAGGCCCATACTTGCAATAGTATTATCTTCCAAATCTAAAATGTATAATACATGCACTTCCTTTGTCTCTCCAACCTTCAATCTGGCAGAACCTGTGTACAAGAAAACTATGATAGATCTAAGAATGCATAACACATACAAGGCACTATATTTATAGAGGTATTTCACTCCCCAAACTAGGCATCCATGTTATCTCTCCTTGGATACTCCAACATGCAACATTATATGACCTCTTACAAGCTCATGCCACTCGTCAATAATCAACCATGCAAACTTGGGTGCCCATGGACAAGAATAGGCATTTACAATGTAATAAATGTTGTAATAACCATCATAGATCTTGTCATAACACCCCCCGTATAGCATCTTCCCAATATGGGTGCCTAGAGATAAGAATAACAACTTACAGGAAATAAGTATCCATCACAAGTTGTCATATTGTCATAGAATCTTATGATAACTTACAACTGTCATAGATTCTCTTACAACCACTTACCAACTTTATGATGGGGGTCATACAAGACAAAATAGTACATTCCTCCAAGGTGGCTCCTACCCTCAATTACTCTTGATTTTTTACAATTACTATCAGTAAATGTTACTCCATAACTACTGTCAATAACTCTGGAACTTACCGATGCAGTAACTCTGTAATTACCATCCCTGGTAAATGATTTTTACCACTACTGGTGAATCTTGTACATCCTTTATGGGTGATTTAAAAACAATATTAGGAATAATAATTACAAGGATTTATAAGGTTAATGGCACCTTAATCCTAACATCTCTCTCTCTCTCTCTCTCTCTCTCTCTCTATATATATATATATATATATATAGATACCCTTTTCTCTCTCTCTCTCTCTCTATTTTCTTTATCTCTCTTTTTCACTTCTCTCTCTCTCTCCCTCTCTTCCTCTCTCTTTGTCCTTTGTTTAATGGTCTCTATCCTTTGTTTGTAATGTTTGCAAGCCTTCTTTCATCCTAAGTTTGACAACACATAGAGTAGGGAGGCAATGCCATATGAGTGGTCAATCAAACCATGGGTGAATAGGTCCACAAAGATCCATATTGGCACATGATAGTGGCTAGACTAAAATGAATGTCCTTTAATTTGGTTCCTAGGGTATGTTTTCCTACCCTCCAATGGAAGCACACCACATAGTATAGGTGTAAACTAAATAACATCCACACATTCTGTGATGCAAAGAAGGGATGATCAAACTCACTCAGACAACCATTCAAAAGAATCTTTAGCCATCAAACAATGGGCTTTCCTTCACAAACAGCCCTTAATCCTTGTAGCCTTTCAAAAAGGCATTTTTGACCATAACTTTTGGAGCAGACCTGGTATTCAAAATGTAAGACTAGTTTGAGACACCCTTTTGGCCATTACAACACATATCTAGAAATTAGGTAGGGTTTCTTTGTACAAAAGGGCTCAAAAATTAACTTTCATCCTTCTTTACTAGGCCTAATTGGGCATTTAGACATGACATAAGTGAGTTATTGACTTCAAGGAGTCTCTACTCCTATTCTAACACTTCAAACATATCCCATATGGTCTCAAACAACTACTCCTACTATATGGATCATTCACCAATAGTCATACAACCAAATTCTCCAAGTCTCTAGGGTTTCTACATCTGTTACATGGAGATAACAGACTGTTAATGCTTTACCACATGTGCAACCCTACACTTCTGCCCCTGGAAGTTTGAAATATCAAAATATATGCAAACACAAGCCATTCCACCAAGTTTTAGGGTTTTCTACTAGTGGAAGGCAAAGATATGCATTTTTCTTATTCACTGGTTACCCTACCTAGGGTTTGGACCAGTTTTGAAAGAAATGAATAAAACTCACTTATTTCCCAATGAAAATGAGTGCAATAAAATGTAATAGAAAGTAGATTCAATACACTTTCATGACCAATCAGTTTCAGATCACCACAAGCCCGTATAGGTCTGTACTGAGCAACAAAACAGCAGAGAAATGTCTGAAAATGTAGAAATAGAGATGTTTTATTTTTTCAACTTCCAAAACTCCATCCACTAGTCCTGTGGTCATACAAAGCAAGCTTATTTATGCCACACAATCAGTTGAAACCATTCAACCGACCCCAACTACCATTTGAACCAACTTTGCAAAATTGTTTACATACAAAGTTGTCATTAACAACAGTGACAACAAATAGCAACCTTTACAGAAATGACACAAAACTTTGTAAAATGACCCTAAATGATGGAAATTGGTAAAAAATGACCTTATTAAAATGAAATAACCCAAACCAAAACAAAATCCCAACTTTGACTCTTGGGGGCATAAACCTGTGGGTGCCCCTGCACCATTCTGCTTACAACACACAACCCCCCTAAAGACTACTCTAAGTATATTTAGTAATTGCAAACCTATATTCTCAAAAGTACATCCTTTTCTAATTAAAATTTCTAAATTTCATAAAACAGAGTTTGGAAAATTTTACCATAACTTGGCCACAAAATACATATTTTCAAAAAAATTAAATATATAAATTAAAATCTGCAAATTAGAGTTTAAAACATTCCTATAGCATGATGCCATATGGCTTAACTTAATGTGGGAATGGAAAAAGGAAGAAATTCCAATTTAAATGCAATAAAGGAAAATAAATTACCTCTTCTCAAGATTGCTATAATGAGGAAATCTCCCTTTGGAGCAAACACACACACATGCAACTCTTTATCCACTTTCAAGCATTCCAAATCCATGCTCAAGCACTTCAAATCCAACCTTCCAACAATTCAAATCCATTCTTTTTTCAAAAAATTCGGAGGGAGAGAGAGGGTTTTTCAATGCAAAAATAATAGGTGAATAAAAATAGTCTTGTAATTTCCCTATCTACTTTTCCTTCTATTTCTTTTTTTTTTCTATTTTCTATTTTCTTTTTCAACATTTACTTTTTACAAAATACATATTCCAAGATAAATAATAAATTGATTTAATAAAGATAAACAACTAATTTAATTTAAATTGATATTCTCCACTAGCTAAAGGAGGTCAATCCATTTAAATTAAATTATGTTTTAAACTAGCAATTTCATTTCACTAAGCTAAATATTTTATTTTGAAAGAATAATCAATTTCAATTAATTTTCTTCTATCAAAATATAATAATGTAATAGACCTTTTTCTACTGAGTTACAACTAATATTTTTTTGATGCAAGCATTAAATATTTTCCAAACATAGAAAACACACATTTTGAAATAAATTTAAATACAACGCAAAAAGATAACATAAACACACACAAAGGACTCATACACACTTTATAGGTTTCCACAACATGTGGACTCCAAAATCACCACCGATTAGGATCTAGGTGAGTATGGGGAAATCTAGAATTCATAAATGGATTGAAACAACAATGATTCAACACCAAAATCCATCATAACATCAAGAAACCATCAATAACATAACAAAGATAATATAAAAAGCATGAAAACTTTAAATTTTATCCATTGAATGTAATTCCTTGTTGTATTTTGTGATTGTGGATTGCTCAAAATACAAAAAGCATAACCTTAGTAGCAAGATGGTTGAATGATAATGAGATTGCTTCAATGAGTGCTCAAAAGCATTTGGAGATATGGATGCCAAGTGCTCAAAATCATAAAGGGTTTGTGAAGAGGTGAATGGGCTTATTTATAGCTTTCAGAGAAGATTGATCAATGATGGAGGAAATTAGATGAAATCGACATATGAGATAAATTGAGGAATCATGAATGAATGTGCACATGACAAGTGTCCATGCAAAAAGTTGTTGTGTTGAGTTAACTTCTTTGTTGACTAAAGATAAGATTGATTTTCATAAAAATAGAATGTTTTTTTCTATTTTATGAATTGATTGAGAAAAACAAAGATTTAAAGCCAAGTGAACTTAACTTTTGATTTGTTTTTTGACATGTAAAGGATAAAATTAAATAATAAATTATTTAATTTGTGTGCATGGAAGATTTTCATAAGAAAAAGAATAAATTTGGAAGATGAGAGGATAATTAGAAATTAAATAGATAAATTTATTTAATTTGTGGTGCATGATGGAAGAAAATAAATAAAATAGTGATTTTATCCATTTAGAAGATAAGAAAAATCAACTTAAATAAATTAGAATAATTTATTTAACTTTGGAGGAATAATTAGCCAATTAAATAATTGAAATTATTTAATTGTGTCAATAAGAGGAATTAAGATGTTTAATTAATTAAATAATTGGTTTATTTAATTAATAGGGAAATAAAAGAACAATATGGTGAAATGATGAAATTAATTAAATAATTAAGAATCATTTAATTAATGTTAGAATAAGGTGAATTAGAAGAATTGATGCTAGAAGAATGATGTATGCAAGCTAATAATGCGATGGTCATTTTTGGGTGTCTACATTTTGCCCCTCTTTGAGACAATGCATCTCATGGCGTTGTTTCAAAGAAATACTGATGATATATGATTGATGTGTTGACTATTGTGCCCTAGTGTAACAGGTGATAGTGGTAGGATGCCCCCTCAAGAGGAAAACTAGGGAAATGGAAGAAGGACAGGATTGACTCATGACAAGAAGAATAGGTTGACAACATAGAAGAAAAAGGCTAAGAAGGACCAGATCAGAAGTGGAGGCTGACACGATGGAGAAAGAAGGGCTGACATGAAGAAAACTAGGATAGGGGAGACAAGAAATTAGGGTTGGGAGGATATAAGTAGGTCCCAGGAGTCACTTTCAACTCATTTGCATCCTCAAAGTTCATAGATCTTATTTGCTCATGCTTAGAATTTTCTAGAGCTCAAAGCCTACTAGTTTGCAGAGATGGTAGGCATTCCATGAGAGGATCACTACATAGAGAGAGTCAAGATGCATGGCTGACCAGCAAGAACACCAGGAGTGGGAGGTACCCCTAACTAAATTACTAAATGCATTTATTAGGCTCATTAATGAGGTTAGGTCCTAGGTATGACCAAAAGTGGTCCATAGGCTAAAATTGTACTTCTGGCTAGTTCTACGATGTTTTTAGTGTGAAATCGCACTTTTGGTGTTTATAGTTCACTTTTGGTTTAACTAAGGCTTAGGGTTAGGTTACCTTTTGGCTCATAGGTTTGCGCTAATGGCAGATAAAGCTACGCTTTTGGTAAAAGATGTTGCTTACGGTAGATAAAGCTGCACTTTTGGTAAATATGGATCACTTTTGGCTAGGATGTCAGTTGCAAAGGGGAAAAGACACCACAAATGGTACGCAGATGGTGCTTATGGTGAATAACATTGCACTTTTGGCAGAAAAGACAACACATCTAGAGGATAAAATGGCACTTGTGAAGGATTGATGCAAGTGGTAGACAGACCGATGCATATGGTAGACAGAATGGTGCCTTTGGAAAATAGAATGGCACTTTTGGATTTAGGGTCCTCTTTTGGTTTTAAAGTCAAAGAGCTTGATTTTGATAAGTGCTGACAAATGGATCATTATGGATACATATTGTACATCCTCCGATGATGTCTCAAGAGTGACATCGAGCGACTCTTGGATTGGTTGCAAACCTTGATGAGGATGAGGACCTATTCTTGGAAGTGATGGGATTATGGTACATGGCCCATATGACACTGGTGTGAGCCCACCACAGTATGATGACTATCTTGGTTGAGAGATGACACAATGAGTACAGCTCATTTCTTCTACTGACGGGTGAGATCACCATCACCCTAGAGGATGTGTGGAGGATTTTGTGCATCCCCATCTATTGGGCACAAGTGGCATATGAAATGGATACTGGTAAGGCTACCCTAGCTCAACTACTAATGAAACAAGATCTTGGGGTTGAGGACCATGAGATACGTCCTAGTCACATGAGGTAGATTTTTGACAAGATATAGCTAGTGGTTACTAGACTGATTGGTGAGGTACTTGTACCGGATAGACGCTGTCACAAGTTTTCATTTGGATGGGGCCCATTCTTGGAGGGCATGTTCAGTCATGGTATCAGATATGTATGGGGGCCCTGTGTACTTGGACAACTCTATCACGACATATACCAAGTTGTGTACAGGTTTGGAGCTAGCTTGGGAGCTAGTGTAACACTTCTGCATGTGTGGGTCTGGGAGCACATAACAGTGACTAGATTGATCTCACCATAGTGGAGATGAGATAGATACCCATTTGTTCATTTATATGATGGCGCAATAATACATAGGTGAATCAAGGAGCTAACCTATTGGAGGAGAACTTTTGACAAGCTTGACAAAATCATATGGTGACCATGGTGAGACTGTGAGCTATGGGATGATGATGCAGAGTAGTTGACTTATTGCAGATAGGCTCGATACCTCTTTGGGAGGAAGATGTATATTATCAAGATGTTTTTACCAGAGAGGGTGCTATGATAGTTTAGACTCCCACAGCCTATTCCAGTGGGAGAGGCTATTTTTGCATGTACATAGTGTGATATACCTAATTGGGGACCTAAGGTGGTGGTTGCCATAGAACTAGCAGAGTTCGATGCACTTGCCCCAGTAGCATGGGACCTAGTAGGGGGAGGAGATGACCCTAGGATGACACCAGAGTATGATACTTACTGGATAACACATAGATCAACTAGACTAACCATCCCTAGATTGGTTGGTGGGCAGGATCGACAAGTAAGAGAGCTTGGAGGTAGAGGACTAGAGCTTGGACCTAGTAGGGCTATGCGATAGAGGTGGAAGACTAGAGTGGTGATAGAGGAGGTGGGAGAGCAAGACACAGGAAAATAGGACATCCCTAGGAGTCCTTGATGAGCTGACGTAGAGATGGGTGAGGTGGGGCAATAGGATGTCCTAGAAGGAGAGTCAGAGGTAGAGAGACTATAGTGTCTCTTACAGGCTGAGACCCACAAGAGGACAAGAGAAGAGCTACACTTAGTTAGGCTTTGCCAAGAGAGGGACATGGTAAGGGAAGAGCTAAGATAGGCCAAGATACTAGTAGCAAGACAAGGACAGGCATAGTTGCTAGCACAACCACAGGTGCCAGAAACTACAAAGCTAGCCCGCATCATTGTGGTGTGGGATGGGGCCATAGCTATGAGACTGTGGGCTGAGTCATCCCTTCAAGGATGATTTAGGAGAGAGATACTACTAGGGCTATGATTGGAACATACTAGCCTACTATGACCTTGGTGACAGAGTTGATTCAAGTTCAGCATGAGCTGAACTGAGTGATCTGAGAGGTAGAGTACTACAAGGGTTTTTTTTAGAGTGTTGTACCAGCATACCAGAGGTAGCCCAGCTTTCAAGAGAGGAGCAGATCATGGGCCTCATCCTCTAGGAGATCTAGGGGATCTATTATGGGACCACCACCACCACCGTGACCACCTCTAGGAGGACCACCACCATCACCATCACCATCAAGAGCCAGGGGTGAGCCTTCAACATGGCGTTTGACACATTGGCAACCTTAGACATGTTGTATATATTTTATGATGACTTGATGATGCCCTTGGTCTATATGTATATATTCCATATCTCTTGATAGTTCATTGTATGACACTTATCCATTTTGATATATGATCAGATGACATGATTTGATGACCTATAGGATGTGTTATGGATGAGAATTATGATGTTTATGTATGATGCTTTGATGTTTATGATGCTATGATGCTATGATGTATAATGCTTATGATGGGATATATGATGTATGACATGTACTATGATTATGGATTCATGTGGTTTATATGCTTATAGATGTGATGGATGATAGACATGTATTAGGATCATGGATTTATATGATGACATGCTTATAGATGATGTATAGATGATAGACATGTATTACGATCATGGGTTTATATGATGACATGATTATAGATGATATATGGATGATAGATGACTATCTGATGTATATGCTGCTTATAAATGTGATGGCTAACATGCATGTTTTGCAAGACTTCTATGTGGACAAGAGATAAGAAGAGGAAGATGATGTTAGTATGGATAGAAGAAATAATGTCTAGAATATAGAAGTGATGATTGATCGATCTTCATGAAAGCTATAGATTTATTAGGATATATGGGTGAATGGATGGAAAGATTTTGCTTTGGTTATGCTTTATAAAATGTAAAGAGAAATCCTTATTTTGATATAGCATATGGATGTTATGCACTAGGGTATATAAGACCAAGGTGACGATGTATCCAATGCATAATACATTGACTCTACAAGCAAACGGTTTGAACTTATTTATACTAGACATAATAGAACCTTGATGGAAATGTGAATGGAAAATAGTGAAGACAAGAAAGAGTGCAAAGCATAAAAATATAAGCAAATGAAAGAAAAACTACAATTATACCTTCAAGAAGCCTTGCGATCTCCTTACTCCTAGCTAAGGTGGAAGGAGAAGCACCCAATTCTCCTTAGCTTTACCCAACTAGACTATTCAATGTGAAATGCTCTCAAAGGCAATACAAAATCTACAATAACCTAGCTAAAGGGATGGACTTGGAAGGATTTTGGCATAATGATCTTGCTCTAAAATTGGATGTGAAAATGGCTTGAGGAGGCTTGTATTTATAGGCAAACTTGGGGGAGATTGATCAAACGGTGGAGATTGAAAGTTGAGATCAATGGTGGAGGATGAAAGATGAGATCAAAGGCTAAGATCTCATCAACAAAAATGGAGGGCTAGGAATAAAAATGAATTTAAAATTCATTTTTGGGGAAGGCTTTGCATTTAATGTGATGAGGACACATGAGGAGATAAAAAATTATTTTCTTGGGAGGATGTGTAATTGAAAATTCCATTTTATGTGGAGTTGTGAGAGACATGTGACACTTAAGCAATTTTAGAATCCACATGTGAACTCATGGCATGGAGAAGAGTTTAGCATGGAAATAGAAAGGTGAGGTGGAAGGGTCATGTGACCCATGGGAATATTTTAAAAATTTTAATTTGTGGGTTGTGGGAGAATGAGTTAATGATGCTTTGACCAAGTTAATCAGGGTGATTAACTTAATTAATATGGCTGGAAAAAATTAGTGAATGCATTAAACAGGATTTAGGATTAATTAAATAATGATTTATTTAATTAATCCAAGTCTAGGGGCTAGGTAGGCTAGGGTAGCTAATTAAATATTGGCTATTTAATCAACTAGGCTAGGTGTAGGCTAATTAGCAGGATGGATTAATTAGATAAGTGTGATTTACCTAATTAATTAGGTTTAGGAAAGTGGTTAAATTAATCAAATAAATATTTGCATATTTATTTAATTAATTAGGATAATATAAATAAGGTGTGAAGTTGAATTAAATTAATTAATTCAGTTTTAAGGGTAAATTGATGAAGAATGGATGGATGATTCAGGGGTAAGTAGGCTAATTAATTAAATAAAAATTTAATTAATTAATTGGATGGGGAATTGGTGATATAGATGATGTCAAAGAGTGGTCGAAGGGTTAAGACATTTTTAGGTGTCTACATTTGCCTCTCTTTGACATGGCATCATGACCTATTAGGAATATAGTGTCAAGTCAAAGAATTTTGCCCCAGCTGTCGGGAAGGAATGAAATGGATGAGGGATGCCCCCTCGAGAGGTTAGGTAAAAAAACTTATTTTTTTTAGGTGAACTCTCAAAAGGAGGAAATAGTGGTTAAAAATAGATAGAGGACATAAAATTAGGTGGATAGAAAGAAAAATAGATGAAAAAGGTTACATTTTGTGACCTGGGTAGAGAAAAAGGTGTATGGGAGTATGACATGGTGGCTATATATAGAAAGTGTGGTCCCAAAGTGCTACATTTGCACACTCTAAGCTTATTGGATGAGAGAAGAAGAGAAGGAGACATGGCACATCCTATGTTCCCGCGATTCCAACACCAATCCAAGATGATGCATGACTATGACAGATTGATAGAGGCAGACCCACAGGTATGTCAGTCATCCCTAGCTTTGTGATTTTGGGTTTCAGGTAGTTTACAGGCTTAGGAAATGGGTAGGTATATAGAATGGTACCATTGCGTAGATGTGTAGTGCCATTAGGACGTGAATTAATGTGATCCTTTGGATCAGCGCCCTAGGCAAAATGGGGTTTTCAAATGGTTTAGTGCCATCCTTACAAGTTTTGGCACCATCGTCTCATTTAGCACCATGGGTAAAAGGTCTATTTGGATATTTTAGCACCATATGGGTAAGTTTTGGCACCAAGCTCTAGTTTACTGTCAAAAATTTAGGGGTTTTTGGTTTAGCGCCATCCATTGGCACTTTAGCGCTAAGCTCTCAATTGGCACCATAAGGGTTAGGTTTAGCGCTAAGCTCTGGATTAGCATGGGGGATTTAGGAAAAATTAAGTTGATTGTCAGTTTAGCGGCATGTGGCTAGGGTTTAGCTCTAAACTTTGGATTAGCGCGAAAGGCTGAAGAATTAGTGTCATTTCTTAAAGTGGCATGATGTGTCCATGGATTAGCACCAAGCTCTGGATTGACACCATAGGGTTATGAATTAGCACCATAGCACTATTTTAGGAAAAAGAGATGATTTTTGGAGATTTTGGATGTAGATTTTAGGTAGGATTTTGCAGTCACGGGAGTGCCAGGTTCCATCAATGATGATGTTGAGATCACAGTTTTATGATGTAGTTGTAGCTTAGCTAGGGAGGATAGGGCTTCAGATGATCTCTGAGATGCCTCAAATACGGGCTCATAGGGCGATGATGTCGGCCCTAGTGGAGAGGTGGAGGAGTGAGACATGCTCCTTTTTACTACCTACGGGTGAGATCACGATCACCCTGGAGGACGTATGGAGGATCCTTAGGATCCCCATACATGGATAACAAGTTATATATGAGGTGCGACCAAGAGTGGCAACTTTGGATAGGGTATTTACACCTGTTCATCTCGTGTATACCTAGGATCATCGATAGATGTAGTATAGACAGACTTTGTTGGATGGGGTGGATCGATTTATGCTATATGTGTGTGCATTGGTTAGAGGGATATTTCTTTCAAATCAATAATCACAAGGTTTCTCGATTGGCTGGGGAAGGGTGATCGAGGCTATGTTCACTTGAGATGTAGTGTTTGTGTGGGGTCCATGCTTATTAGCCCAGTTATATCATGAGATGCGTCTAGCAGTCTATCATTTAGATAGTGCTTTGTCAACTGGGGTGACACTGCTCCATGTATGGGCATGGGAGCATGTTAGGATTACAAGGCCTACTTCAACTTATCAGAGGGCCAAGTTCAAGGCATACGTGTTTTTGTATAGGCCACCTATGGTGCATGCACACATGGGACAGTTACGATACTAGCGGTGACAACTTGATGATCTGGATACGATTATCTAGTGGCCATGCATTGGTGTAGAGATGTGGTTTGATGACCAAATTAACAAACTCATAAGCCATTTACATTTTAGCCTTGATATCTGATGGGGCGAGGCAACCACATGATTGACCGTTACATTCCATCATGGATGATGTGGCAATTCGGGTGGGTTCAAGATCTACCCTAGGTGATGGCCATTTTTGCTAGGACACTGCAGAATATACTAGGATGGCCTACACAGATTCAACCATAGGTGGCCCTATTAGATTGGGTAGGACTGAAGCCATTTTAGTGGGACTGGGATAGTCAAGTGGTAGATGCTGGTATGACTTCATCATATGACGCATGGTGGTGGTTGTGGAGGCCTGTTTGATTAATTGATCCAACAGCATAGCCATATTTGACTATGGAGGTAGAGGATGAGGAGGGAGATGAGGGAGATGAGGTCATGGTAGAGTACATCATGGAGGAGGTACCTATTGATGACAGAGATGGCATAGATGTATTAGTTGCGGTAGTTGCAGGGTAGGCAGCGGGATGAGGGCCTAGGCTTAGGGACAAGGATAGGCACCGCCACAATAGGCACCACCATAGTAAGCACCACCATAGTAGGCACCACCATAGCAGGTGCCACCACAGTAGATGCCAAAATGTAAAATCCCTCAAACCATCACAAAAGTAAAATGAAGTAAATAATCCACTTAAATACAACATCATAATGTCAAAAGTAAAAAGATGTAATTAATCCACTTAATTACAATATAAAAGATAAAAAAAATTGTAATTAATCTGCTTAATTACAATATCACAAGTAAAAGATAAGTCTCATAAATATGAATCAAGAAAATTCATTAAATCTTACAAAAGTTTCGTGCTCAATCCAGGTGAAAGCACTATAAAATAATATACAAAGTCCATTGTCATTCATGCCATAATACATCCAAATTCAAGTTACAATAATCATTAACAACAAGTATAATGAATTAATATGCTCATCAGTCGCCACAAACCAAGTGGTCCTCCTACAAGTCAAGAGACGGGAACATGGCTCAGGTGCTTTTCCACCCAACCATGAAGCAATTACACTTCCCAGGATCCCTTCATGAAATGAAGGAAACCCAGCCCTGCACGAAATGTCTAGCTACCTACAACAACTGGTAGGTAGGAACACTTGACGCAACCTGATGTCGTAATGTGCAATTCTATATAATGAAATGTAGATTGTCTCACAATAGGATGTGGTAGAGATATATATCAATAAGTTTGCTAAATAAATATTCATCTTTTTCAATGACAGCTTGATTAGATCTAATCCTTTAAACATAGTAACCTGGTTCAATTCCTGAAAAGAGGAAAAGCCATCTAAGATAATCCACATTCAACATCCTAGCCCAGAAAGTAACCCAATAACATTCCTAGATAAAAATATACTTTCTTTGCCCAAGAAACAAGTAAAATAAAATAATAAAACAATCAATGTTCTCATAAAGTCCATCTTTGTTTCCCTTTCCCAAAAGATCAATTGAGAAAACACACCTTCAAGCAATAATTCATCATTTGATCATACAATTGCATCTATAAGGCTATTAAATCAGTTTATATTTAATTTCTATAATATATTAAGTTTTTTGAATCATTCAAATCAAGTATACCAATTCTCTTCAAGAAGTTATAATAAAACAATGATAGTAGATTAGTGGTTCAAGATTTAACTGTGTGTGTTTTTTTCCTCAACATTTCAGATCATACTCCATGATCCATCATCACTTCTCTCTTCTCTTGCTCTTTATTCTCTTGATGATGGATCATGGAGTATGGTCTGAAACATTGAGGAAAAAAACAAACACACAATTAAATCCTGAAGCACTAACCTACATTCATTATGGACTGTGGAAATCTGATGTCTATCAAGACAATGATATTTACATCTCAAAATTTAATCCATCACACTAACATATAAAGAAAGATAATTTTAACATATAATCTATTCATTCAAATATTCATAAATTTATAGGTTTTCTAAATTATTTAACAGTCTTACTATTGTAGCTGTGATAGTAAGCTGAGGAAACTCAAAAACAATCTTACTATCATACTGGCGACAGGAACTACAGAAGGTCATAAACAGGTTGTTGTCGCACCTATGACAGGAACTACAAAAAGGTTTGATTTCACAAGGAAGTTATTGTCTAACTAGCGACAGTAATTAAATAGGTCTGAAACAATATTAAGATAATTTAAACATAGTTACAACAAGAACTTTGAATCGAAATAAAAGGGTATAAAACTTGTTGTTATGGGTAGTTCAGAATTAATTTGCTTTGACAAGAACTCTCAAACAGATCTAAAATTGGTGATCAGGTTATTTGACACAGGTCTAAACCACACGGAAACACAAGAACATAATTTTTAATTGGCCAAGGGAAGAAAGAAAATAGAATTCATAATCAGCTTTAAATAGGTCTTGAATAACAAATAAATAGATGTATATGTCTACAGGAGACTACTATTATCATCTAAGTTTAAGAGTATATTTCACATTGTTTGATCAATAAGAAGAGGTTGATTTATTAGGAAGAGAATTAATTCTAATGACATATAAGAAAGATAACAACTATATTATTTATATCATCCAGAGAGTAATTTATCAGCTTCTGGGATACTGGTAATTGAGGTTTCAACGGCTAAGTCAAGATCAAGAAAAGAGGCAATTATAAAACCAGGAAACCAAGTATAATAGAGTTAAGAGCCAGATCGGCCAATAGAGATTTAAATAAGAACTAGTGGCAAGGTAAAAGCTTAGGTGCTAACTTCATGGTAGCACTGAACCAAAGATAAACGTCGTGGTTCAAGGAGTTTGGTAGATGGGAAGAAATATAAGGTAGGTTGGTTAGAATAAAGAGGCCAAAACACCACAACAGTAGGTTGATTTCTCCCAAAGCGGGATGGATAGCACGCTGGCACTCAAAAAAAACACAGGCATAGGAATAAATGAATTTCAGCAGTCAAAAAGATAATTGCTCTATGGCTGGAAAAGTAGCAGGTCGAGCAAAATAAAGGCCAGACCCCCATATAAGGATCGATTACCAGGCAAGCACAATGAATATAGAGGGTCAATTTTTGACAGCCAAAAAGGTGGGACACAAACTAGAAACAAACATTCTATTGGCCATAATAACTAAGGTTTTTAACAGCAAAAAAAAATCATTATTATTTGCAAAACATACAAGGAAAATACCTAGATTATTCCACTGGCACAAAGGGTTGATTCTACCTTCCAACTCACTACTTTCATTCGCTTCCTGTCACTGCCTAGAAACAAACTCTTGTCCTCCTTCTTTCTGTTGCTAAAATAGGCGCTCCAAGTTAAAACTTCTCTGCCTTTGATGCTCAGAATAACACACAGAAATAATTCCCTCTGCTGCAAAAATTGTCAGTCCTTTCCTCTGCTGAGTGCCTCTTCTTTTATTCCCAATCATCCCTTATTTTTGGCATCCTAGATTTAGGTTTAGAAATTGAAGATTTGTTTGAGTTTGCATGCAAATTATCTTTTGAAAAAGCTCTCCAATTTCTATTTAATTAGAATAAAATAAATAAAAACAAATAACTTATTAGCTTTCTGTCACATGCATGACAGTAAATATGTATTTCTATCACATGCATGACAGCAACTTATTTTTAATTATCTTTATTTCAAATTCTAAATATAATAGTATTATTAATATACTTTATTTATTTTTAACAACACATAAACACTTTAAATCAATCAAGAAGCATTTAAATAATATTACAATAACATTATATATACCTATTGGAATTTAAATATAATTATTTAAATCTAATTTAGATATTATCTTCCAAACATCTATATTTATATAATTAGGAAAGTTTATTATTTATTATTAAATAATACAACCATATATATTCACCATTTAAATTAAAAAATACACCATTTAATATAATCGAAAGAACTTTTAATATTTACAATAAAATTATGCATTCGAAAGGGTTTTCATTAACAATTAAAAACACAATATTTTTCTAAGTATCTAACCAACAATCACATTTATTATCCACACAATTAATACATAATAACCATTCAAAATGCAATTTGAGACTACGTGATTGTGTGATTGTATCAGGGTTAACCATCCCAAACAGTCCTTGCCAAGTGGCTAGAACACCTCTACCTCAACCATGTTCTCGTCTTCGACGAGTACCTATATTTATTCACACTCAACTCAACGTCAATAGGTTAGTTCCCCAAAACATAGCCAAAGCAAAACATTATAGTCATATCGATAATATTTACTATATAAATCAACTTTCCAATTTACGAAATATAACATCATGATAATTACCTTCACACACGTGGAACCTACTCAAAGTAAAACAATCATGGTAAATGTTCACTAATCTAGAATAATTATATAGTCCATAAAAACAAGACATGGCATCCTTCCCCACTAGGAAGAGACATCGTCCCGATGTCTTATTACACAACAAAATAATAATGTATCAATCCAAAGTATCATAAAACAATAACATCAACTCAAAGTATCATAAAATAATAACAACTCAAAGTAAAACAAGAACCGAACTCAAGGTATCATAATCCATGCATGGATAAGAAATCTATGTTATATCCTCAAATGAGGAAAAGATCTATCAATCTCATCCACATCCTCCCATGTGGCACCATCCACAAAACTATTGGTTCTACTCAACCCTATACATATCAGGATCTCAATTTCACACTTAACATTGCGTCCATTAAACAAATCCAAGTATATAATCAATCAATCAATCAAGTCACATGGCACAACTGCCAATTCAATGTATATAATCCAACACATGGTACAACTACCACTTAATTACATTCATTCTAGCATAAGAATAATAATGATATCTTTAATGCACACCAAAGGAGGCAAAATTAGTTTATCATAGACTCATAAAAACATCAATCAATCCTCATAATGCACATGCAACCTCATGGTAACACAATATAATATCAAAAGATCAATCCTCCAAACAACCATTGGTCAAGATCTCCAACAACAAGACAAAACTCCAAAGGTACACCAACTAGGTCATATCCAACAATTGTGCAAACAACTCCTTTGAAACTATACCACTCATATCATTCCTATCAATGTAATCCATTTCCTCTTTTATTACTTGAAACCAAACTTTATCTTCAACCTGATCTACAATTCATTTTTTTTGGAAAAACTCTTCTTTGTATTCCTCATGCTTCTACACAATGCTAAAACAATTCAATTTCTTCAATTTCTCTACTATTCTTTGTACTTGGTTGTTCACTATATTTGTTTGTTTTGTTTTTTTTGTTCAATTCTTTTTCCTTTTTCCCCACATGAGAAGACTTATGTCTATAAAACATTTTAAACATACCTACGATCTTTTGCCAATCAAATACATTCATCCAACCACAATTCATTTCCAAACAACTTGTCATAGAGTCATTTTTCAACTCTCTATTCCAACATGTCTTTTCACTATGATTTTTCAAACCACAAATTTTGCAAGGACGTAAATTCCAACAATTTTCTCTTCTATTTCCTTTTCTATCATAATGGGGACATTGTAAAATCTCCTTTTCTTAAAATGACTTCTTAGTACTTGAAAAAACATTTTTCCTTTCTTTACCTCGATACCCAAGACCTTTTACTTAGTCCTCACAACTGACTCAATGGTGTTGATAATTGAGAGGGGGGGTGAATCAGTTATCTAAATTAATTTAACTTTATGTTCTTCTTTAACAACTAGTGCAGCATCAAAACAAATAAGCATCCATAACCATGAAAGAAGAAACAAAATCAATACACATAACACAATGATTTTGGTGTGGAAAACCCTGTTAAGGGAAAAACCACAGGGTGACTAACCCAAGATTGTATTCTCTGTTAAAAGAATAGAAGTACAAAATGGCACTTGCCAATTAGGGCTCACTGCCTGAGCACACTACTCACAAGAGGCTCACTGCCTACAAGAGACTCACTATCTACAAGGTACAAAGAAAGTAACTAGGTACTTGAACTGATGAGAAGCATCCACATATGCTAAGGTTCAGTTCCAGTTATGCTCAATACACTGATCTACTCCACTTCATTCTTCCTCTTCTTTGGTGCTGCTGTCCTATCACATATTGGACCTGTATTACTACTTCCATAGTGCTCTCTACTTTTCTTCGCACAACACAACACACCACACAACCTTCATACTGAAATCGATCTGGTATATATATCCGCATCAATGATTTCAATCATCTTTCTAGTCGGCATCCGAAATACTCAACATTTTCCCAAACTCTGGTCTGTCGGCGGAATCCCTGCTTATTAAGTGATGTGCATCAAAAAGATGCTTATAGAAGTCATCAATCATGTTGGCCAACCATGAATGATCCCTCAAGAAACTTGATCACCATCGATAACTCATCCAGAAAAAGGTCTGATGCTCTGTTGGTCAGTTCTTCCTCAGTCTACTCTACCAAACAGGAACCCAACACTTAGGTGTTCATATCTTCTCACTCTTTCATCACCAGAGGCTCAATCTCTGGAATGTGTTAGTCATGGTACTCCTCTTGACTTCCCCAAGTCTGCTCTTTACTGAGATACTTCCTCTAAGAGATTGAGACCTGACTATTGGACCTTGTTGCATGCTTTGTTCTTAGTCACCGGACCAAAATACTCTTCAATCTGACTTCCGGTATAGACACACCATGTCCTGCAGATGTATGGGATGGACTTTGTTGCCATCAATGACAACACTCATGAAGCCACATAATGTCTCTTGCCAACAATCTCCCCCTTTGGCATTGATGGCAACACTTAGTGAAAAATGACTAAGTGTCACACTACACTCCCCCTTCACTAATGCTCTGTTCTAATGTACACTTTACTGGAGCTCCCCCTTAGCTAGATTCCACATTTTTCACTGCTCCTCACCCTCCCTTTGACATCAATGGCAAAGGGTAGGGTCCGCACACCAAAATTTCCCAAAAACAATCTATACTTGGCCGCATAAACATATATACATGTTTTACTTACATACACTGAATTATATCTGCAAAAGTTGCCTTCAACTGGACAAATTCTGTTGCCCAACTCTGCTTCATCCTATCCAAAATTGAGATGTGACCACTCAATAGGAATGCAAAAGCTTCTGCCCTCTTTAGATCTATCAGATCATTGGTCCGGACTATGGTCTGAGCATCAGATAAGGCCTCATGCATGGCCTCTAATTTAGGGATAATTATCCCTCTAAGTTCACTTAACCTACTTATTCTATTTTTCTTCTCCTTCTCAAGCTTCTTTATTTCATTTATGACTGCAATAGTCTAACACTCTTGATTTATTATGGAAGAAGTGAGAGGATCAAAACCTTGAGATAAACTTGATAGTTTGCTCTCTTGTTCTTTCACTTTCTTGGTGATGTTTGCTGTTATGGTGGACCAAGATAGACAAAATTTGTATAGATCACCACCATCTTTAAGAGCATTCTCTAGGCTCTTTATTCCAATATCCAAATTTCTTCTATCATTTGTTATTAGTCCTTATATTTCAGAGAATCTCTTTCCCAAAAACTCCTTCCAGACCTTTTCTTCTGCTAACGTCTCTAAGGAATCAAAATGTGTATGGACAGAATTTACAAGAGATTTTAGATTACTAGATGAGGAGGCTAAGAGATCCTTCTGAAAGGATGGCATGATCTTCTCCAATACACTGGATGTAGTTTCTATGAGCTCATAGTCTTCCATGTGAGACTTTAGAAGTTTTTCTTTTGCCTTTGCTTGAGTAAAGGATGCTATCTTCATAGTTTGAACCGAGGAGAGGGAATCAAAATTGAATGGTCCTTGAAGTATTTTTGATTCATCAAATTACATCATCTCTTTGGTCAAGAAATCTTTGACAGTTTCTGTAGTGTCTCTTGTCGGAGATAGAGTCTTCTTCCCTTCTATAATCTCGGAACTATCTCCTAGGGTCTTCTCTGTTTGGTCTTTTTCCCTTTCCTTTACTTCTTTTTCTTGACTAGTTTTCTCCTCTATTCTTTCTTCTCCTTTAGATCCAGAGTCTATAGGGGAAACCGGATGAGAGATATTTGCTTCTTTAAGGACTTCCTCTTCTAGAACAGAGGAATCTAGATCCTCAGTTTTCTCCTCACCTTCCTTTGTCTCTTCTGTAACTATCTCAGTAGATTCTCCTCTGTCATCCATGGTAGAGGGTTCATCACCTAAGTCCTCTATAACAGGAAGATTGAATCTTTTAAAAGCATTCCAGAGGATATCTTCTGTTTCTTTTACCACTTTGTCAGTTTCTCCAAGCACAAGTTGATTCATTCTAGCTTTGCTCTAGAACTCATCCTTGCAATCTTTGAAGACCATGTTAATTTTCTTTGGAGTGATGGAGGGATAAAGCTGGATAGCAATCTACTCCTGGATTTCTAGGTCTTTTGCCATGGCATTGTTCTTTCTTATTTCAAGTTCTTTTTCTAAACTTTTAGGAATCAGAGATATAATTTCAATGAATGCTTTATTGTAGATGTTTAAATACCTGACTGTAGCTTCTTGCAGGATCTTCTGATTAGTTGCATTATAATCATCATAAAACTCAGTCATTGGTTTCAAGTTCCCATCCACAGTGACTGATTTGATTATATCATCAATGCGAAGAGTAGGCTTTTCAACAAATTCTTCTGCCTTCTCTTCCTTGTCTTGACCAGTAGAGGGTTCACTAGATGTTTTCTTCTTCTTCTTCATTTTCTTGACTTCCTCATCAGTCTCAATTTCTTCATCATCCTTCTGACTTGTATAGGATCTTGTTGCCTTTTTCTTTGTTCTTTTCTCTCCCTTTCTATATGTCTGGGCTTCTGATTTTGATGCCTTTTGGCTTTTAGAGGTGGCAGGTGTAGAGCTCTTGGAGGATCTGGTTTGGGAAGGGGCTTGCACCAGATCACTTTCCTTTTTTGCATCTTGTTTCTCTTTCTCTTCCCTTTCCATCTTCTCTTTGTTGGCATCACCTGCCTCTTTTGGCAAATTCTTCTACTTCCCTTCTTACTTTTCTCTTGATCTCTGGCTGTGTAAGTTCAACATGAACTTTTACACTTAGCTATTGGTAGGTTCCAAACCTTTCTGCCTTAGAATCCTTGGGTTGACTCAAAAAGTGTTGGATGTGTAGCTCTAGGATTTTCTCATTAACTTTATACCCCATTGGCATGATCCACACTATTCTAGGTTCCACTACCTCCATTAGGCATTGATCAATGTCCACCATAAAGCACACTGTATCCTTGTACTTCTCAACTAATGATTGAGGGATTCTTTCTCTAGCTTGCATCATACACTAAAAATTCTTGAAGTAGCCCCAGAGTGTTGTATTTTGTGCCTTGGCATCACCAATTCCATGCAAATAATCTCTTATTTGTATGGCTACTAGTCTGTTATTTTGCCATATCCAACCACTAGTTCTGGGTATCTCATTCATATAATAGAAGAATAGGCAAAGTATCAAACCACCATACTTGAATGAATTCTTTTTATCCTTCTTAATTTTCTACAAGTTCTCCAACAGTTGATTCAAGCGAAACTCACAAAGATCATAGTCAGCAGTATCTCTTAGCATCTGATAAGCAGTGTAAATTACAGTTCTAGGTACTAAATTTTCCCTACTAGAGTGATATATCTTGTAACCAATTATCATGGAGGCAAACTTGATATATGAATCAGTGATATCTTCTATTGTCATTGCTCTCTTGTCAAATTTTGATCCGGTAGCCTCACTCACAGTTTGGTTTTTGACCGATTTAAGAACAGGTAACCCTCCAGATGAGTGCAAACCGGTTACCGCCCTAATAGCATCTTTTGTGATCTTAAATGGTCTATTCAACCACATGAAGTTGTCATACACTCTTCTCAAAACATACCGGACCCATTCATCTTCTGCAAAATAAGGGAAATGGATATAATGTCCAAAATGCTTGTCCCAGATAGCCTTGTACCGAGGTTTGAGTTCAAAAGCATCATCTATTAACTGATTGTGATAGATATTCATTAGCTTGGATTCTCCAAATTCCTCAATGTTTGCATGAATATATGCCCTAACATCTTCTACATGCAAAACCTCATGCGGAATGCTTGAAAATGCGCCTAGGGGATCAACTTCTAGGGATTTATAGGGATGTTTCTTGAATTTAGGGCACGGC
Organism: Cunninghamia lanceolata; assembly: GCA_027924645.1. Classification (NCBI taxonomy): domain Eukaryota; kingdom Viridiplantae; phylum Streptophyta; class Pinopsida; order Cupressales; family Cupressaceae; genus Cunninghamia; species Cunninghamia lanceolata. The sequence continues at coordinate 1,570,696 of BSBN01000716.1, read as the reverse complement.
CTATCAGTAATCTTCACAACATTCAGAGTAGCCATCTTTCAAGGATTCAGAGAGAGATTTCAAGATCAAAAAATACCTCTTACGCTTCTAGGGTTCATAATATGAGCTGGATTGAGTTGCTTGGATGAATCAACTTCTGCAATTTGATCTTTGAGAGGATTGAGATAACTTGTTGCAGAGCTCCTTCTCTCTTCTTTTCAAATGCAAATGTGCAAATGATGAACCAAAGAACCCTTTTATTTATGTGCAAACCCTAATTCCATTTTGCAATAAATGCACAACCTAAGTTATTCTGGTTGCCTTATTTTACTTGTTCCGAGAGAGATCTTTTCGGATCACTAGTATGCACTATTAGCTGTCTATCTATCTTTCCCAAATCACTCCACTTATCCATAGATCAAGATACCTCAAATTTGAGTCATACTGGATCTAAATGTGAGAATCATGTTCTTACCAGATGACTGTTAAACCAAATCAATCTAGGAAGATTAACCTCTTCTAAACTTCTTGTGGATCTTCCATATCTTTACCAAGGCTCATTTAGATGTTTGTCTAAGAACCCTTTAATCCGCAACTTTCCATGTGTCAATTTCAGGCACCAATTGACTGGCTAGGGGAACTTGTTTTCTTTTGAGACTCCCCCTAAGCCAGAGCTCATCTATTTAGTTTTTGGAAGGAATATCAGCACCAGATTCTGGTGCGGATCCATCCCCAATATTTTTTGTACTCCTCTTTACCCAAATCTTGTTCATCTCCCTTTGAATTTCGTCCGCATCTACTTTTCCTTTTCCTTTGTCTTGGTTTTGATTATGATGCACCAGACCCTTTTTGTCCTGATTCTTACTTCTATAGAATTTGGCAATATGACTGGATCTATTGCAATTGTAGCAAACAACATTTCTTTGCATATTTGACTGATATCCTCTTGATCTACACTAATTAGCCATATGTCCCATTCTATTGCATGCAAAGCATCTACCATTGAATGAATTGTTCATTTGCATATTTCTACACTCATGAGAATTGTGACCAAACCTTTTGCAATTAAAACACTGTCCGGAGAAGGATGAATTAGTCTAATTCATTCTTCTTCTACACTGATTCTATTTATGACCAAAGTTATTGCAATTGTGGCAGTATCCATTGAAGGATGGATATCTTTGAGCATTAGGTTGCTTTACGGGAGGTCTTCTAGGCCTATTCCTTGGATTTCCTGATCCAGAGTTCTTCTGACCGGATCCAGAGCTTTCACTTTTCTCATACCCCAAGCCTTGTTTGGCATCTACTCTCTTTTGGTTTTCAAGAAGAACTTCAATCTGAGTAGAGCTTATCTTGAATTTCTCTTTGTATTCATTCGTTGTTTGAAGATCTCTTTTTAGAGTGTCAATCTGATTTTCAAGTTGTTCTTCATTATCTCTAACTTCTTCCATATTAGATTCCAAATACCTGATTATTCTATTGATAGTGTTCTGATTTCTCTTTGAGAGATTGTTTTAGATTAACTTCAGTTTTTCTCTTCTCTTCAATTTCTTGGGTGAATTTCATAACCCCTGATTCCATTTCATGTCTTACCATAATGACCTCTTTTGATAGCTTCTCACATAATTTGTTCTTCTCATTCAGATTTTTATTTGCATCATTGGCTTCATTCTAACTTGCTAATTGTTGAAGTAGTTCCTTTCTCTTTTTCATAGAGATACTCAGTTTCTCCTTAAGTTCATTTATGAAATTATCAGCTTGTTTGAGTCTTTCCCTTAAGTTATTTACTTCAGAGTGAGACTATTCAAGATCATCTAGGGTAGACTAAAGTTATTCCCTCATACCATACATATCCATTGAGATTCCTAGATCTTCCTCAAGCTGTTAGGCTCTATTTGGAGGAAATTAGCTTTGATACCAATTGTTGATAACTGAGAGGGGGGGTGAATCAATTATCTAAATTAATTTAACTTTTTGTTCTTCTTTAACAACTAGTGCAGCATCAAAACAAATAAGCATCCATAACCATGAAAGAAAAAACAAAATCAATACACATAACACAATGATTTTGACATGGAAAACCCTGTTAAGGGAAAAACCACGAGGTGACTGACCCAAGATTGTATTCTCTGTTAAAAGAATAGAAGTACAAAATGGCACTTGCCAATTAGGGCTCACTGCCTGAGCACATTGCTCACAAGAGGCTCACTGCCTACAAGAGACTCACTGTCTACAAGGTACAAAGAAAGTAACTAGGTACTTGAACTGATGAGAAGCATCCACATATGCTAAGGTTCAGTTTCTGTTAGGCTCAATACACTAATCTACTTCACTTCATTCTTCCTCTTCTTTGGTGCTGCTGTCCTATAACATACCGGACCTGTATTACTGCTTCCATAGTGCTCTCTACTTTTCTTCGCACAAAACAACACACCACACAACCTTCATACGGAAATCAATATGTTATATATATCCGCATCAATGATTTCAATCATCTTTCTAGTCGGCATCCAGAATACTCAATATTTTCCCAAACTCCAGTCTGTCGACTAAATCCTTGCTTATTAAGTGATGCGTATCAAAAAGATGCTTATAGAAGTCATCAATCATGTCGTCCAACCATGAATGATCCCTCAAGAAACTTGATCACCATCGATAACTCATCCGGAAAAAGGTCTGATGCTCTGTCGATCAGTTCTTCCTCAGTGTACTCTGCCAAATAGGAACCCAACACTTAGGTGTTCATATCTTCTCACTCTTTCATCACTAAAGGCTCAATCTCTGGAATGTGTTAGTCATGGTACTCCTCTTGACTTCCCCAAGTCTGTACTTTATTGAGATACTTCCTTTGAGAGATCCAGACCTGACTGTCAGACCTTGTTGCATGCTCTATTCTTGGTCACTGGACCAAAATACTCTTCAATCTGACTTTCAGTATAGACACACCATGTCCTGCGGATGTGTGGGATGGACTTTGTTTCCATCAATGGCAACACTCATGAAGCCACACAATGTCTCTTGCCAACAAATGGGCTCTTTGATCCCTTGCCCATGCTTACCCAAACCTTTGCCTATATAACCCATTTTTCTTCAAGATTTTCAAACCAACATTAGCATCAAAACAACTTGCTATGATAGCAGATTCATCATCATTTTCATCCTTACATTCTTCAAAAGCAACTTCAGCAAACTACTAAGTGATTGATCAAAGAACACAAATCATCTCTGTCACATGAGACTTCACAAACTGATGACTTGATTTCAACATTCATTTTCCTTTTGGCATGAGCTACAAACATTTATTTTAACTCATCATTTGATCTTTCAATTTTGAATTTTCTCCTTCTAGGTTCTTCAACTTTTGTTGCAAATCTTCATTTAACCATATCAAACAACTTCAACTCTTCGTCTAATTCTTAATTTTTTTTATCTTGAACTTTCACCAATTCTTTTTTTCAGAAGATCATTTTCACATAAATTTTCATACTTTTCCTTTCCTAACTCCTTTATTCTTTTCTGATTCTTCTTTAAAAAAAAATCCTTTTCACCCCATAAACCTTTAAGTTCAAACAAAATTTCAACTTACTTCAAGTGATCCATAGTGACACTAAAATCCTTTTCAGAACATCCCAAACACTTCGAACAATGTTCATTGCATCTAACAACAATTAAAGAATTCAATCTACCAAAGCTCTTAGTAACACACATGCTACAAAACAGTATATTCTCCACATCTTACTCCCTTATACAATCCTATTAGAGGCCCATGATAGAAAACATAACATGATACGTGACCAACGTTTTTAAAACATTCAAGCATAGCCACCACTAAATAAATAAATAAATAAATTCTGAAGAAAGAAAATTTCAATTCCAACAATAAGGCATAAAATGTGCACAATTTCAATAGTAAATCCAACATGACCATCAAGGTTACAAGATAAATAAATATCAAATTTTGATGGCTATACTTTTCATAAATAAGAATAAAATTTCAATGTTGGTCCTTTAGTTCTTTCCCTCTGGTTGTTGTTTCGGTTGTTATAGCTACCTCTTTTGTTTCCTCCAAGTTGGTTTCCACCATTTCCATCCTGAGAATTATTACCTCTCTTCATATTTCTGATCTGCTGATTATTATTGCCTTCATTGTTATTCTGCTGATAGTTCTATTGATTATTTTGAGGTCTCTTATTGGCAAACTTCACATCTCTCTTCTTACGGTAATTGGCTACTTGTTGCAACTTATGTTCTTGTTTAATTGCTTTCTCAAAAATTGCATCCATAGTGAGTGGATTATGAATGTCCACCTCTGCTCCAATCTGGGGCCTTAAGCCTAATATAAACTTTCTGATTCTGAATCTCTCATCCGTCTAGTACTGTGGAGAACCTCTCCCAATAACTAGTTATAGACATTCTTCATTGAACCAAATTATAAAACTTCGTCATCTTCTTATCGAAGAAGAGCTATGGTAACCATCTTTTCCTAAAATGTTGCAAGAAAATCTCCCAAGTTATTTCACTGGGTAACAGTTTCTTATCTGCCTTCTCATTATCCCACCATGTTGCTACTTCACTAGTCAACTAATATGATCCCCACATTGCCTTCGTCTGATCTAAAAGGTTTCAGATCCCAAAGTATTTCTCCATTTCTAAGATCCATGCTTCAACTCTATCTCCAATTGTCTTCCTATCAAATTTAGGCAGTGAGACCTTCTTGAGGTCTTTTCCCAATTCCTCTGCAATCCTACTTGATTGTTAACATTAACTCCAACCTCAGGAACTTAGACTTCTATCATCGGATTCTCATTATGTACCTCACCCCTTAGGTTTTCATTAGCATTAGCACCTCCTAGGTTTTCAATAGCATTCCACTCTCCATGATTCCTTCTGATCTCCTGCTCAAGAGCAGTCATTCTAGTATCTTGTTGGGTCAAGAGAGAAAGAATTTGATCCAATCTTACATTTTGATCATTATTAGCATCTCCACGATTCCTTGCATTTTGTCCAATATTTGCACTTCCATGGTTTCTCCTATTGACCACTTTCTGATCCTTCACTACAATCAGTATTTCTAACATTCATGATGAATAATCTGAACCATGTTCACAACTTAGCATAATAGTCCCAAAAAGAGGCCCTAGTGTTCAACCTAGAACTTTGATACCAAATGTAAAAGTCCTCAAACCATCACAAAAGTAAAATGAAGTAAATAATCTACTTAAATACAACATCATGATATCAAAAGTAAAAAGATGTAATTAATCTACTTAATTACATTATAAAAGATCAAAAAAGGTGTAATTAATCCGCTTAATTACAATATCACAAGTAAAAGATAAGTCTCATAAATATGAATCAAGAAAAGTCATTAAATATTACAAAAGTCTCATGCTCAATCCAGGTGAAAGTACTATAAAATAACATACAAAGTTAATTAGCATTCATGCCATAATACATCCAATTACAAGTTACAATAATCATGAACAACAAGTATAATAAATTAATACACTCATCAGTCACCACGAACCAAGTGGTCCTCCTGCAAACTAAGAGACAAGAACATGGCTTAGGTGCTTTTCCACCCAACTATGAAGCAATTACACTTCCCTGGATCCCTTCATGAAACAAAGAAAACCTAGCCCTACATGAAATGTCTAGCTACTTGGAACAATTGGCAAGTGGGAACACCCGATGCAACCTGTTGTCTTAATGTGCAATTCTATATAATGAAATGCAGATTGTCTCACAATAGGATGTGGTAGAGATATATATCAATAAGTTTGCTAGACAAATATTCATCTTTTTCAATGACAGCTTGATTAGATCTAATCCTTTAAACATAGTAACATAGTTCAATTCCTGAAAAAGAGGAAAAGCCATCTCTAATAATCCACATTCAACATCCTAGCCCAAAAAGTAACCCAATAACATTCCTAGATAAAAATCTACTTTCTTTCCCCAAGAAACAAGTAAAATAAAATAATAAAACAATCAATGTTCTCATAAAGTCCATCTTTGTTTCCCTTTCCCAAAACATCAATCGAGAAAACACACTTTCAAGGAATAATTCATCATTTAATCATACAGTTGCATCTATAAGGCAATTAAATCAGTTTATATTTAATTTCTATAATAGATTAAGTTTTCTGAATCATTCAAGTGAAGTATACCAATTCTCTTCAAGAAGTTATAATAAGACAATGATATTTATATCTCAAAATTTACTCCATCACACTAACTTATAAAGAAAGATAATTTTAACATATAATCTATTCATTCAAATATTTGTAAATTAATAAGTTTTCTAAATTATTTAACAGTCTTACTATCGCAGCTATGATAGTAAGCTGAGGAAACTCAAAAATAGGCTTACTGTCCCACTGGCAAAAGGAACTATAGAAGGTCATAAACAGGTTACTGCCGCACCTACGATAGGAACTGTAGAAAGGTCTGATTTCACAAGGAAGTTATTGTCTAACTAGCGACGGTAATTAAATAGGTTTGAAATAACATTAAGACAATTTAAACATGGTGTAAAACTTGTTGTTATGGCTAGTTCAGAATTAATTTGCATTGACAAGAACTCTCAAACAGATCTAAAACTGGTGATCTGGTTACTTGGCATAGGTCTGAACCACATAGAAACACAAGAACATAATTTTTAATCAGCCAAGGGAAGAAAGAAAATAGAATTCATAATCAACTTTAAATAGGTCTTGAACATCAAATAAGTAGATGTATATGTCTATAGGAAACTAATATTATCATCTAAGTTTAAGAGTTTATTTCACATTGTTTGATCAATAAGAAGGGGTTGATTTAATAGCAAGAGAATGAATTCTAGCAACATACAAGAAGGATAATAGCTATATCATTTATGTCATCCAGAGAGTAATTTATCAGCGTCTAGGATATTGGTAACTGAGGTTTCAACGGCTAAGTCAAGATCAAGAAAAGAGGTGATTATAGAACCAGGAAACCAAGTATAACAGAGTTAAGAGCTAGATCGGCCAATGAAGATTTAAATAAGAACCAGTGGTAAGGTAAAAGCTTAGGCACTAAATTCATGGCAGCGCTGAACCAAAGATAAATGCCGTGGTTCAAGGAGTTTGGTGGCTGGGAAGAAATATAAGGCAGGTCTGTTAGAATAAAGAGGCCAAAACGCCACAACAGTAGGTCGATTTCTCCCAAAGCAGTATGGATAGCACATTGGCACTCAAAAGAAACACAGGCATAGGAATAAATGAATTTCAGCGATCAAAAAGATAATTGCTCTATGGCTCGAAAAGTAGCAGGTCAAGCAAAATAAAGGCCAGACGGCCATATAAGGATTGATTACCATGCAAGAATAATCAATATAGAGGGTCAATTTCTGATGGTCAAAAAGGTGGGACACAAACCAAAAACAAACATTCCATTGGCCATAATAACTAAGGTTTTTAATAACAAAAAATAATCATTATTATTTGCAAAACATACAAGGAAAACACCTGGATTATTCTACTGGCACAAAGGGTTGATTCTGCCTTCCAAGTCACTACTTTCAATCACTTCCTATCACTGCCCAGAAACCAACTCTCATCCTCCTTCTTTCTGCTGTTAAAATAGGTGCTCCAAGTTAAAAACTTCTCTGCCTTTGATGCTCAGAACAACACACAGAAGTAATTCCCTCTGCTGCAAAAATTGTCAGTCCTTTCCTCTATTGAGTGCTTCTTCTTTTATTCCCAAGCATCCCTTATTTTTAGTGTCCTGGATTTAGGTTTAGAAATTGAATATTTGTTTGAGTTTGCATGTGAATTATCTTTTGAAAAAGCTTTCCAATTTCTATTTAATTACAATAAAATAAATAAAAATAAATAACTTATTAGCTTTCTATCGCATGCATGATAGTAAATATGTATTTCTGTCACATGCATGATAGAAACTTATATTTAATTATCTTTATTTAAAATTTTAAATATAATAGTATTATTAATATACTTTATTTATTTTTAACAACACATAAACACTTTAAATCAATTAAGAAGCATTTAAATAATATAAAAATAACATTATATATACCTATTGGAATTTAAATATAATTATTTAAATCTAATTTAGATATTATCTTCCAAACATCCATATTTATATAATTAGGAAAGTTTATTATTTATTATTAAATAATACAACCATATATATATTCACCATTTAAATTAAAAAGTACACCATTTAATATAATCTAAAGAACTTTTAATATTTACAATTAAATTATGCATTTGAAAGGATTTTCATTAACAATTAAAAACACAATATTTTTCTAAGTATCTAACCAACAATCACATTTATTATCCACACAATTTATGCATAATAAACCATTCAAAATGCAATATGAGACTACGTGAGTGTGTGATTGTATCAAGGTTAACCATCCCAAATAGTCCTTGCCAAGTGGCTAGATCACCTCTACCTTAACCATGTTCTCATTTTCAATGAGTACCTGCATTCATTCACACTCAACTTGACATCAATAGATTAGTTCCCCAAAACATAGCCGAAGCAAAACATTATAGTCGTATCGGTAATATTTAATATTTAAATCAACTTTCTAATTTACGAAATATAACATCATGATAATTACCTTCACACACGTGGAACCTACTCAAAGTAAAACAATCGTGGTAAATGTTCACTAATCTAGAATAATTATATAGTCCATAAAAATGAGACATGACACACGATAGCAGGTACCACCATAGCAAGTACTAGTACAATAGGTATAGGTGGGGACTTCAAGGTTAGGTACCTCAAGTGCGGGTACCTCAGGTACAGGGAAGTTAGGGTGAGGGTTAGATCCTAGTGTTCGTATTGGGCATTGGCAGTCTCAGCCCTGGGGAGATGGAGACCTTATAGGTGCGGGTGGCCAAGAAGCGGCAAGACTTGGCACAGGTTACAACAGAGTGAGATAGCACTCTCACATAGTTGCAGAGGCTATAGGGATTACAGGCCCTATTGGATGGAGTCAATGGTGGAGATGGAGATCCACAGGTGCAGATCTTGCAGGCCCAGATAGGCCACCTCCAAGGACAAATGCAGGCATAGCTAGCACAGGTTACTAGTGAGAGGGATGCAGATACTGTACTTAGGCAAGGAGCAGAGGTGAGGTTAGAAAGGGCTAAGGCTAGAGAAAAGCAAGTTGAGGCACAGATAGCCTAGATGTAGCAAGATATCACATGTATGCAGGGTGTTATAACTAGCACAGACATGGCTCGGATGTGGAACAATTACTCAGCCTCTCATTAGCAGATACAGGAGTTGCAGCTAGAGCTATCAGATCAGCGAGCTAGTTTAGAGTATTATTACGGAGCCTACTCTACTGCAATGCCTAAGGGGCAGAGAGTCCCTTGTTACAACCAGAGAAACAGATTAGAGATGTTAGGCTCGTAGAGATCTAGATGATCTTAGTCATCTGTATAGCAGCTGCCACCTTAGCAGTAGCCACCAACTCAGCAACAACAACGTATGGGGCAACCACCACAATGTCCACCTGGTTCTCCTAATGAATCTGCTAGGGAGTGATCATCCCATGGTTCCTGATTCTATGTATATGCCTTCAGGCTTTGTATTTTGATATTTTTCAGCCTTCAGGACATTTCTGTATTATGACATTTATCTGATGTATTATTTTGAGTGATACATTTATATTTTTGGCGGTGATATATATATATGATTATATTGTTGTGGTGATTATGGATGTTTATGGATGTTATTGGTTTTATGCTTATGTATGATTTTATGGATTGATGTATGATTATGGATGGATATATGTATGTTTATGATGTTGATGTATGGTATGCACATGGATTATGATGTGGATTATGATATGTTATGGATTATGATGTGGATTATAATGTGGATTTTGATGTGGATTATGATGTTGATTATGATGTTGTATGATATGGATGGTTAATGCAATGTAAATATATGCTTAGATTAACAAACATATTGTATGCAATGGATAATGATATGGAAAATATATGCTTAGATTAATAAACATATATTATGTAATGGATAATGAAAGGAAAATATATGCTTAGAATAATAAACATATATTATGCAATGGATAATGAAAGTGTAATGGTAAATGATATGTGATTATGTAATGGTAAATGATAAGTAATAGTTAATGGTTAATGCAATGAGTAATGATAAGTGATATGTAATGGTGATATGGTAGTATGATGTGATGTTATGGATATTTGTCATAATACATTGTTGTGTTTAGAACCATGGGTGATGGGGTTTGGGGAAGTTTTGGGATAGGTTCAGGGATGTTTAGGATAGGTTTAGGAATGGTTTAGATAGGTTTAGGGATAGTTTGGATAGGTTTAGGGATGTTTGGATAGGTCACTAGATGTCATGTTGTTAGAGGGGTTTTGTTGTGGGATCAAGTGGGATGGGGTAGGATGATAGATAGAAGCTTTTCAAGGTGGTTTGTTTAAATGGAAAGACTAGATATCAATTTGATTGATATGGGATGAGGGATAGATGGACTAGGATAAGTATTTGTGTTGACATTTTGAGAGAATTTCTAGATTTATTATTGCAAAAGGGGATATGTTAGTGCAATCATGACCAGAGGGTCTTGTCAAACCGCCCAATCATGTAGCCAAATCAAAACACATCCAAGAACTAATACCAACATAATAGCACATTCTTAACACCCCTTAATTGATTTCTTTTACTTACTGTCAAACTATTGATAGAAACCTGCAACTAAAATATTCTTACAAATAAACCTCATATAAATCATCGCTACCTGAAGGCCACAAGTGTTGATAACTGAGAGGGGGGGTGAATCAGTTATCATAATTACTTTAACTTTCTATTCTTCTTTAACAACTAATGCAGCATCAAATCACATAAGCATGCATAACCATGAAAGTAGAAATAAAATCAATACACATAACACAATGATTTTGACGTGGAAAACCCTATTAAGGGAAAAACCATGGGGTGAGTAACCCAAGATTGTATTCTCTGTTAAAAGAATAGAAGTACAAAATGGTACTTACCAATTAGGGCTCACTACCTGAGCACACTGCTCACAAGAGGCTCATTGCCTACAAGAGACTCACTGTCTACAAGGTATAAAGAAAGTAACTATGTGTTGAACTGATGAGAAGCATCCACATATGCTGAGGTTCAGTTCCGGTTAGGCTCAATATTCTGATCTACTGCACTTCATTGTTCCTCTTCTTTGGTGTTGCTATTCTGTCACATACCGTACCTGTATTGTGGCTTCCACACTACTCTTTGCTTTTCTTCACACTACACAATACACCACACACATCTTCAAACTGAAATCAATCTAGTATATATATCTGCATCAATGATTTCAATCATCTTTCTAGTCAGCATCCAGAAAATTCAAGATATTTCCAAACTCTGGTTTGTCAGCTGAATCCATGCTTACTAAGTGATCTGTATCAAAAAGATAGTTATAGAAGTCATCAATCATGTCGGCCAATCATGAATGATACCTCAAGACACTTGATCACCATCAATATCTCATCTGAATTAAGGTCTAATGCTCTGTCGGTTAGTTCTTCCTCAGTCTACTCTACCAAACAGGAACCCAACACTTAGGTGCTCATATATTTTCACTCTTTCATCACTAGAGGCTCAATCTCTGGAATGTATCAGTCATGGTACTCCTCTTGACTTCCCCAAGTCTGCACTTTGCTAAGATACTTCCTCTAAGAGATCCGGACCTGATTGTTGGACCTTGATGCATGCTTTATTCTTGGTCACTGGACCAAAATACTCTTCAATCTGACTTCTGATATAGACATACCACGTCTTGCAAATGTGTGGAATGGACTTTGTTGCCATCAATGAGAACACTCATGAAGTCACACAGTGTCTCTTGCCAACAATCTCCCCCTTTGGCATTGATGGCAACACTTAGTGAAAAATGACTAAGTGTTATAGCATACTCCCCCTTAGCTGATGCTCTGTTCTTGTGTACACTTTCCTGGAGCTCCCCCTTAGCTAGATTCCACATTTTTCACTGCTCCTCACTCTCCCTTTGACATCAATGGCAAAGGGTAGGATCCGCATACCAAAATTTCCAAAAACAATCTATACTTGGCCGCATAAATATATATACATAACATACTTACATATACTGAAGTATATCTGCAAAAGTTGTCTTCAACTAGAAAAATTATGTTGCCCAACTCTGCTTCATCCTGTCTAAAATTGAGATGTGACCACTCAATAGGAATGTAAAAGCTTCTGCCCTCTTTAGATCTATCGGATCACTGGTCCGGGCTGTGGTCTGAGCATCCGTTAGGGCCTCATGCATGGCCTTTAACTTAGGGATAATTATCCCTCTAAGTTCACCCATCCTACTTATTATATTCTTCCTTTCCTTTTCAAGTTTCTTTAGTTAATTTAGAATGACAATAGTCTGACATTCTTGGTTTATTATGGATGTGGTAAGAGGATCAAAATTTTGAGATAAACTTGACAGTTTATCCTCTTGTTCTTTCACTTTCTTCTCAATATCCTTTGTCACTTTAGACCGGGATAAACAAAATTTATATATTTCTCTGCCATCTTTAAGAGTATTTTCTAAGATCTTTATTCCAATATCCATATTTCTCCTATCATTTGTTATTAGCCCTTGTACTTCAGAGAATCTCTTACCCAAAAACTCTTTCCAGACTTTCTCTTCTACTGCTTTCTCTAAAGAGTCAAAATGTGTATTAATAGAATTAACAAGAGATTTTAGATTATTGAATGAGGAGGCCAAAAGATCCTTCTGGAAGGATGGCATGATCTTCTCCAATACACCGGATGTAATCTCTATCAGCTCACAGTCTTCCATGTGAGACTTCAGAAGTTTTTCTTTTGCCTTTGCTTGAGCAAAAAATGCTATCTTCATTGTTTGAACCGAGGAGAGGGAATCAAAATTGAATGGTCCTTGAAGCAATTCCAGTTCATCTAATTCCATCATTTCTTTTGTCAGGAATTCTTTGACTGCTTCTATAGTGTCTCTTGCTGGAGACAGAGTTTTCTTCCCTTCTGTGGCCTCAAAGCTATCATCTGGGGTTTTCTCTATTTGATCTTTTTCTCTTCCCTTGACTTCTTCTTCTTGACAACTTTTCTCATCTTTTCTTTCTTCTCCTTCAGTTTTGGAAATAGCAGGGGAATCCAAAAGAGAGATGTTGACTTCTTCAGGGACTTCCTCTTCCAGAGCAAAGGAGTCCAAGTCTTGAGTCCTCTCCTCACCTATGTCCTTTGATTCTTCTACAATTTTCTCAGTAAGATCTTCGACATCCATGGCTGCAGGTTCATCACTTATATCCTCTATGATAGGAATATTGAATCTTTTGTATGCATTTCGGAGGATGTCTTCTATTTCTTTTGCCACTTGATCAGTTTCTCTGAGCATAAGCTTGTTCATTCTGGCTTTGCTCTGAAACTCATCCTTGCAATCCTTAAAGACCATGTTCATTTGTTTAGGAGTAATGGAAGGATAGAGCTGAATAGCCATCTGTTCCCGGATCTCCAAGTCCTGCCTTAACATTGTTCTTTCTTATTTCAAGTTCCTTCTCTAGGCTTTCAGGAATCAGAGATATGATTTCAATAAATGCTTTATTATAGATGTTCAGATACCTGACTGTAGCATCTTGCAAGATCTTCTAGTCAGCTTCATTATATTCATCATAAAATTCAGTCATTGGTTTTAGGTTCCCATCCACAGTGACTGATTTGATGATATCATCAATGCAGAGAGTAGGCTTTTCAACGAATTCTTCTGCCTCTTCTTCCTTGTTATGACCGGTAGAGGTTTCACTGGATGTTTTCTTCTTCTTCATTTTCTTGACTTCCTCATCGATCTCAGTTTCTTCATCATCCTTCTGACTTGTATAAGACCTTGTTGCCTTTTTCTTTGTTCTCTTCTCTCCCTTTCTGAATGTCTAGGCTTCTAGTTTTGATGCCTTTTGGCTCTTAGAGGTGGCAGGTGTAGAGCTTTTGGAGGATTTGATCTGGGAGGGGGCTTGCACTGGAGCACTTTCTTTTTCTGTTTCTTGCCTTTCTTTCTCTACCCTTTCCATCTTCTCTCTGTTGGCATCAACTGCCTCCTTTGATATTCCATGCCTCTTGGCAAATTCTTCTACTTCCCTTCTCACTTTTCTCTTGATCTCAGGTTGTCTTAGTTCAACATGAACTTTTACACTCAGTTCTTGGAAGGTTCCAAACCTTTCTGCCTTAGGGTCCTTGGGCTAACTCAGCAAGTGTTGGATATGCAGCTCTAGGATTTTCTCATCAACCTCATACCCCATTGGCATGATCCATACTATTCTCAGTTCCACTACCTCCATTAGGAATTAATCAGTGCCTACCATAAAGCACACTGTATCCTTGTATTTCTCAACCAATGATTGGGGGATTCTTTCTCTAGCCTGCATCATACTTTGAAATTTTTTGAAGTAACCCCAGAGTGCTGTGCTTTGTGCCTTGGCATCACCAATCCCATACATATAATCTCTGATTTGTATGGCTACTAGTCTATCATTTTGCCATACCCAACCACTGGATCCGGGTAGCTTATTCATAAAGTAAAAGAACAAACACAGTATTAGCCCACCATACTTGAATGAGTTCTTCTTGTCCTTCTTGATCTTTTGTAGGTTTTCCAACAGTTGGCTTAGAAGAAGCTCACAAAGATCATAATCTACATTCTCTCTTAACATCTAATAAGTAGCATAGATGGCAGTTCCGGATACAGAATTCTCCCTACTGGAGTGATATATCTTATAGCCAATTATCATAGATGCAAACTTGATATTCGGATCAGTGATATCTTCTATAGTCATTACTTTCTTGTCAAATTTTGATCCGGTAACCTGACTTATAGTTTGATTTTTGACTGATTTGAGAGCAGGCAACCCACTGGATGAGTGCAATCTGGTTACCGCCCTAATTGCATCCTTGGTTATCTTGAATGGCCTCATCAACCACATAAAGTTGTCATGCATTCTGCTCAGAACATACCGAACCCAATCATCTTCAGCAAAACAGGGGAAATAAATGCAATGTCCAAAATGCTTATCCCGAATGGCCTTGTACTGAGGTTTGAGTTCAAATGATTCATCTATCAGTTCCTTGTGGTAGATATCCATCATCTTGGATTCTCCAAATTCTTCAATGTTTCTGTGTATATAAACCCTAACATCTTCTACATGCGGAATGCTAGAAAATGCACCTAGGGGATCAACTTCTAGGGATTTATAGGGATGTTTTTTGAATTTAGGGCGTGGCCTATCAATGATCTTCACAACATTCAAAGTAGCCATCTTTCAAAGATTCAGAGAGAGATATTAAGAGCGGAAAATACCTTTTACGCTTCTAGGGTTCACGATATGAGCCAGATCGGATTGCTAGATGAATCAACTTTTGTAGTTGATCTTTGAGAGGTTTGAGACAATTTTGTTGCAGATCTCCTTCTCTCTTCTTCTTGAATGCAAATGTGCAAATGATGAACCAAAGAACCCTTTTATTTATGCGCAAACCCTAATTCCATTTTGCAATAAATGCACAATCTAAGTTATTCCAATTGCCTTGTTTTCCTTGTTCTAAGAGAGAACTTTCTGGATCACTGAAATGCACCTACAATGATAAATTACAATGTATCTCCCTTTCTCCAATCATTCCATATAATGGCAAATCCAAATATTTCAATTTTGAATTATACTGGATCTAACTGTGAAAGTCCTACTTTTGCCGGATGACTCTCAAACCGGATTAATCTTGGATGATTAACCTTTTCAAACTCCTTGCAGATCTTTCAAATCTTTACCAAGGGTTATTTAGACATTTCTCTAAGGGCCCTTTTAATCCGCAACCTTCCATGTGCTAATTTCAGGCACCAATTGACTGGCTGGGGGAACTTGTTTTCTTTTGTGACTCCCCCTAAGCCAGAGCTTATCTATTTAGTTTCCAGAAGGAATATTAGCACCAGATTCTGGTACGGATCCATCCCCAACATTTTCTGTACTTCTCTTCACCCAAATCTTGTTCATCTCCCTTTGAATTTCATTTGCATTCACTTTTCCTTTTTCTTTGTCTTGGTTTTGATTATGATGCACCGGACCCTTTTTGTCCTGATTCTTACTTCTGCAGAATTTAGCAATATGACCGGATCTATTGCAATTATAGCAAACAACATTTCTTTGCATATTTGACTGGTATCCTCTTGATCTACATTGATTAGCCATATGTCCCATTCTATTGCATGCAAAGCATCTACCATTGAATGAATTGTTCATTTGCATATTTCTACAATCATGAGATTTGTGACCATACCTTTTGCAATTAAAACACTAACTGAAGAAGGATGAATTAGTCTGATTCATTCTTCTTCTGCACTGATTTTCTTTATGACCAAAGTTATTGCAATTGTGGCAGTATCCATTGAAGGATGGATATCTTTGAGTATTTGGTTGCCTTACCAGAGGTCTTTTAGGCATGTTCCTTGGATTTCCTGATCCAGAGTTCTTCTGACCAGATCCGGAGCTTTCACCTTTCTCATACCCCAAGCCTTGCTTGTCATCTACCCTCTTTTGGCTTTCAAGAAGAACTTCAAGTTGAGCAAAGCTTATCTTGAATTTCTCTTTGTATTCATTTGTTGTTTGAAGATCCCTTTTGAGAGTGTTAATCTGATTCTCAAGTTCTTCTTCATTATTTCTAGCTTCTTCAAGATCAAATTCTAGATGCCTAATTATTCTGTCCATTTTGTGGTAATCTTCTAACTTCTCCTTGAGAGATTGTTTTAGATTATGTTCAATTTTTCTTTTCTCTTCAATTTCTTGGGTGAATTTCATAACCCCTGATTCCATTCCATGTCTTACCATAATGACTTCTTTTGATAGCTTCTCACATAACTTGTTCTTCTCATTCAGATCTTTATCAGTATTATTGGCTTCACTTTGACTTGCTAATTGCTGAAGTAGTTCCTTTCTCTTTTTTATAGAAATACTCAATTTCTCTTTTAGTTCATTTATGAATTCTTCAGCCTATTTGAGTATTTCTTTCAAGTTATTGACTTCGGAGTGAGACTGCTCAAGATCATCTAGGGCAGACTAAAGTTGATCCCTCGCACCATACATATCCATTGAGATTCCCAAATCTTCCTCAAGCTATTAGGCTCTATTAGGAGGAACTTAGCTCTGATACCAATTGTTGATAACTAAGAGGGGGCGTGAATCAGTTATCTTAATTACTTTAACTTTATGTTCTTCTTTAACAACTAATGCAACATCAAATCACATAAGCATGCTTACATGAAAGTAGAAATAAAATCAATACACATAACACAATGATTTTGATGTGGAAAACCCTGTTAAGGGAAAAACCACAGGGTGACTAACCCAAGATTGTATTCTCTGTTAAAAGAATAGAAGTACAAAATGGCACTTGCCAATTAGGGCTCACTGCCCAAGCACACTGCTCACAAGAGGCTCACTGCCTACAAGAGACTCACTGTCTACAAGGTATAAAGAAAGTAACCAGGTGATTGAACTGATGAGAAGCATCCACATATGTTGAGGTTCAGTTCTGGTTAGGCTCAATACACCGATCTACTGCACTTCATTCTTTCTCTTCTTTGGTGTTGTTGTTCTGTCACATACCAGACCTGTATTGATGCTTCCACACTACTCTCTGCTTTTCTTCGCACTACACAACACACCACACACATCTTCATACTGAAATCAATCTAGTATATATATCTACATCAATGATTTCAATCATCTTTCTAGTCGGCATCCAGAAAACTCAAGATATTTCCAAACTCTGGTATGTCGGCTGAATCCATTCTTACTAAGTGATGCGTATCAAAAAGATAGTTATAGAAGTCATCAATCATGTTGGCCAATCATGAATGATACCTCAAGACACTTGATCACCATCAATATCTCATCCAGATTAAGGTCTGATGCTGTGTCGGTCAATTCTTCCTCAGTCTACTCTGCCAAATGGGAACCCAACACTTAGGTGCTCATATCTTTTCACTCTTTCATCACCAAAGGCTCAATCTCTGGAATGTATCAGTCATGGTACTCCTCTTGATTTCCCCAAGTTTACACTTTATTGAGATACCTCCTCTGAGAGATCCGGACCTAATTGTCAGACCTTGTTGCATGCTCTGTTCTTGGTCACCAGACTAAAATACTCTTCAATCTGACTTCCGGTATAGACATACCACGTCCTGCAGATGTGTGGGATGGACTTTGTTGCCATCAATGACAACACGCATGAAGCCACACAGTGTCTCTTGCCAACAATAACTACCTCAAGAAACTCCCTAACTAACCTGACTATACTTTGTTCATTAAAGAGTTACAGATTGACAATCAAACTATTACACCAGAGGAACAAATATCTCAATCAATCATTTATTTATTCAAATATATTTCACATTGGTTACAATACCATGATTCATTCTCTTACATGCATAATATAGGGTTGAGCCCATTCTGTCTTAACATTTCTTATAGCCTCTGTCTATCTACTATCTTCCTACATTCTCTCAATTCTCCCTTTTCATGCCTTCTCTTTACACTTGGCTTTTCTCTATCTGCCAATATTGTGTCTTCCTCTAGATTTAATTTTGCTTTTCTTTTGGTCTTCAACTACATCCTTATGTTCTCACCCTCGGACTCTTATATCTTATTCTTTCTTTTGTTCATCACCACAAACTCTTGCTATCTGTCACTCATTTTCTTTTTTTTTTCTTCATCTGACTCCTTTTCTTATGCAAGTCTTCTCTTCATCCTATGCGTTCCCCAATTTCTTACCTGTTTCATCTCTTCTTCACTCGGTCTTTTTGTTATGTCTCCTCGTTACTTTGCTTATCAGCCTCTTTCAATTCTCACTCAACCTCATCTTCGCCAACCATCTCTTCCTCAATTCCTCTTATCAGCCTCCTTTTTGGTTTGTCCACTAATATGGCCTCCTTCTGATCATCCTTCCTTCCTATTCTTCTACAAATCTGGCCTCTCTCTCGTCAGTTTGTTAATTGATTTCTCTCCTCCACCTTTTTCTTCTCTAACCGTCATCCCACCATCTTCTTCAAAACTGTCCATCTTCAACTTATCAAACTTTTGACAATAATTACTACACCTGTTTTGACTGTTGACATTCCATTCTACTCAACCATTTATCCCTTTCCTACTACAGGCAACTGTAATGTTTTATCTTACTTCATGTCGCTATGGTGATAGGAGCTTCATCTATCTCACACAAAAGATCAAAAACAACAACTTGGTGTGATGCTCCTGCATCAGACTCCCCAAGAGACAAAAGAAGGCATGTGCTCCTGCACATGGGAGTAACCATCCACCACTACTTCCTTTCATTCTTCTTCTTTCATTTCGTCCACAATCATTTTCTCTCATCTGTCATATTCACCCAGCATAGTGGTTCATTACTCCTCTCTGCTCTTATGAATATATCTCCATCTTTTCTCAACCTAAAAATATCATAAGTGAATGGATGGAAATTAAAGATTTCCATGTCTTCAAAGTCACTCACCCCATACATTCGCATTACAATATCACCAATATTTACTACAGCTGCTCTTTCCATTTCATCATCATACTCAACCTCATTATCCAACATTTTTTCCAGCCACTCTTCCTCCATGGTTAACCACTACAATAAGAGATCATTTTCAGACTCATCTTCTATTTCATGACTCCCATCATTTATATCAAAATCTATAGATACAACTACATCTTCTATCTTCACCTCTGCAACAACTTCTTTACCATTCGCTGCAATTTTTTTTGGGATTTCCTTTGTTATCCCATACATCCTCATGCCTTCAATCTTTTCATTCCACTCTTTCTCTATAGAAACAAATTGTCTTCACAAATCATTCTCATTGTATTGAGTTATTGTTCGCCCTTTCATGTCCATCTCTATATTGGCTTCCTCCTACCCTTGTTTGTCTTCTTCCACTTGGATCACTACTGCTCCATCATTATCCTCTTCATTTGTTGCTGCTCTCTTGTCCAAATCTGTACTTTCATGCTTTCCACCACATGCTACTTCTGTCCTCTTTGGTTGTTTCGCTCTTTTATCCAATTCCTCCTTATCTTTATTTATTCTATTTTTTCCAATCTACCTATGCTTACCTTCCTTATTTTTCTTGTATTTACTCCTCCTCATCTCTTTCTCATCCACAAGCCTCCACATTGCCATCTCATATTCATACATCCCATTCAAAGTTTCAAACACATCATCCTCAAAATCAGATTGCATAAATTTTACCTTGCTCATAATCTCTTTACTCATATCTCTAACTATTCCTTGCTTCTTCTTCAACTCTTCTGCATGCTTGGGACTATCTTTCCCCTTTCCATCCTCCATCTTCATTTTCTTTTCTTCAACTCCCACTGCTATATCCATTTCATGATGTGCGAATGCTTCTACACTTTTCTGGAATTCTCCCTTCCAAGTTCCCTTTTGTCATCTTTGGCTATACTACTACACTATTAACTCTTTTTCCTCTAATGGATTCATCATGCTTCCTTGTTCATTGGCCTTGGTCTCTTCTTCATATTTCATACCCTTAGATATTGTCTCCTTATCCTCATGCCTTGTAACAACACATTATTTTGCTAGGATCCTACACTTGACCTTCCACACTTTGTTTCCCATAGCCTTGGGCAGATCTCTCTTGATTGTTGCTCTTTTCCTCCATACGCCATAATCGGATTTCTGTCTAGAAACATTTT
Source organism: Cunninghamia lanceolata (assembly GCA_027924645.1). Taxonomy (NCBI): domain Eukaryota; kingdom Viridiplantae; phylum Streptophyta; class Pinopsida; order Cupressales; family Cupressaceae; genus Cunninghamia; species Cunninghamia lanceolata. Next base: position 1,549,925 of record BSBN01000716.1, on the reverse strand, counting down.
CTCTATGCCTTCTTGCTTGCCAATTTGTCTTGTAATCTAGTTTCCACTTGTTCATCTGCATATCTTTCATCCTTTGCATGTGCTTGTTAACACAAACATAATCAACAATACCTACTTATTTATATTTTAACTGCTGCCCCTCAACAATCTTTTTCCTTTGCCAACATGGAACTATATACCCATGATCCCTAACAACATTTAAACATTCCAATTTATTCCTCTCCCTATCAACTTGTCTATACATATTCTAATCTCTATATTCATGATCAAAAGAAACATTTTTACCTCCATTTGTATGTGCAATAACCTGTTGTCTTGATTGTCTTCCACCATGGACTTCTTTGTTTTCTAACTTTTCCTCTTCATAGGCATATTGTTTTGCATCTACAGCTTCTTCCAAGGCATCATTAAACACTAAGGTTTCTTCCTCATCTTCTTTACCTCACTAAAAGTCTTCAACATCCTTCTCTTCTTTATCTACAGATACTTTACAATGTATCTCTGCTGCAAATTTCTCTTGACACACTGCTGCAACTAATCTCCTCTTGTTCTCAACTTTAACTTTTTCTTCGAGTGCTATTCTTGCCCCATCTTTCATCATCTTCAAGGTCTCATCCTTGACCCTCCTTATCACATTCCTCATACCTGTATACACATATTCAAACATAAAATTAGCAAATAAAATCAGAGACTAAAATGTCTCTATAAGTGCCTTCTTCATGGACACTCTTCTCTCTTCTTTACTTCTCCTTTTGAGTGCTTCTTTTTGCACCTCTTACTTATTTCCTTTCAAGTCCTCTTCAATGAGAACTTCCTTGACCTCTTCCAGTCTGTGTTACTCACTTGGAAACTTTTTGTTGTCCCAACTTTAGTGGACCTTCCTCCTATGTCTTCATCTTCTCTTCTCAAGGTAGTCTTCTTTGGCCTTTTTCTCTTTTCCACAATCATCTTCACTGGCCATTTCACTTTCTTTCTCATTGGCCACCACCAAGCATTTTCTTGGCTTCTTTCTTCAAGCCATTCCATTACTGCAATCTTACATTTCTCTAAATCTTTTCTCAATTTTGTCATCTCTCTTTCAAAATCTGTATTTTGTCTTGCCTTCTTGGCTTTCATTTGGTTCTTCTCTCTGGGACTTTCTTTCTTATTTGTCTTCATGCTTCCTTTCTGAATTTGATGTTGCATTTCCATATCCTTTACCTTTTTCACAATTTTCTTCGCGATACCTTGTTTAGGGCCTTCTTCCCCTATCTTCTACCAAATCTTTTGGAACCTAGGCTCTTCAACAGCCTGTCAATCTGCAACACACTTACTTTCCCAAATATCAATAAACATAACTAATTTCCATTGCCCAAATCTTTTGAGCTCTGATACTATTTGGTGTAGTCATGACTAGGAGGTCTTGTCAAACCACTGAATCATGCAACCAAATTAAAACACATCCAAGCACTGATACCAACATGATAGCACATTCTTAACACCCCTTGATTGATTTCTTTTACTTATTGTCAAACCAGTGACAAAAACCTACAACTAAGATATTCTTACAAATAAACCTCATATAAATCATCTCTGCCTGAAGGCCACAGGTACCTCAAGAAATTCCCTAACTGACCCGACTATACTTTGTTCATTAAAGAGTTACAGATCAACAATCAAATTATTACACCAGAGGAACAAATATCCTGATCAAGCATTTATTTATTCAAATATATTTCACATTGGTTACAATACCATGATTCATTCTCTTACACGCATAATACATGCCTGAGCCCATTCTTTCTTCACGTTTCTTGTAGATTCTATCTATCTACTATCTTCCTATGCTATCTTGGTTCTCCCTTTCTATTCCTTCTCTTTACACTTAGCTTTTCTCTATCTGCCAGTATTGTGTCTTCCTCTAGATTTGATTTCTCTTTTATTTTGATCTTCAATCACTTCCTTCTATTCTCACCCTCAGACTCTTATATCTTATTCTTTTTTTGTTCATCACCACAAACTCTTGCTCTTTGTTTCTCATTTTCTTTTTTTTTCATCTAACTCCTTTCCTTATGCGGGTCTTCTCTTCATCCTATGCATTCCCCAATTGCTTACATGTTTCATCTCTTCTTTGCTTGAGCTTTTTGTTATGTCTCCTCATTACTTTGCTTATTGACCTCTTTTAATTCTCACTCGGTCTCATCTTCACCAGTCGTCTCTTCCTCAATTCCTCTTATTAGCCTCCTTTTTTGTTTGTCCACTAATATGGGCTCCTTCTGATCAGCCTTCCTTCCCTATTCTTCTCCAAATCTAACTTCTCTCTTGTCAGTTTGTTAACCAATTTCTCTCCTCCACCTTTTTCTTTTCTAACCGTCATCCCACCGTCTTCTTCAAAACTATCCATCTTCAACTTATCCAACTGTCGACAATAATTACTACACATGTTTTGACTATTGACATTCCATTCTACTCAACCATTTATCCCTTTCCTGATGAAGGCAACTGTAAAATTTTATCTTACTTCATGTCTCTATGGTGACAAGAGCTTCATCCATCTCACACAAAAGATCAAAAACAACAAGTTGGTGTGATGCTCCTGCATCATATGTTCACCAAGGTATGAAGGACCAAGGTGATGATATATATCTATCTTTGCATGGACTAGACCTGCAAACAATAGGATGATCCCATGCATGCCCAAGGTAGTATAATCCTGCCTAGATGAGGGAAGGGGACTCATAGCATAAGTTCTTAGTACATAAAAGGTATGATTAACCTTAGATGTAAAAGGGGAACAATATGATAGAACTGACCCTACATCTTCAAGATATGAAGACCATTCTTGGAGTAATGAGACCAACCCACAAGCACAGCATACAAAACAATGACCATGTCCCATTCTAGGTGTTTTCTGCCACATACCATGATATAATGAGATCAAGGTAGCTTTGGAATGATCCCTAAAATTAGACCAAAGATAAAAATTAATAATCAAAAAGACCAACAAACCATACAAAGAGCCATTGCATCTCTTGCTAAGATAAGTGTTGATAGGATGATGGATTCTGCCTATTATAGGAATGATATATCCATTAAGGTGAGAATCAATTGGGTGTTGTTGGATAAAGTTTGGAGGGAGGGCAAAAGGATAGTAGGCCATATGTTATGATTGTATTTGGTTTGTTGATTGATGATTTTTGCATGAGATATGTTGTGTTTAAAAGTATGCTTAGCCAGTGTATTGTTCTTAGATTTAGTAAGCTCAGGAAATAGGGACCATCCAAGTGGGTTGGATGGGTGCATCTTTTTTACCTGTGTTATGGATACTTCCTTCATATTCTAAACTACCTACATACCCTGTATCCACAGGATCAAGGCACTTTGAGATGTGGGTGATGATTAATATGTAGTTCTAGTTTATAGTGATGATGTAGGGATAGTTTAGGGTGGATCAGATGATGATGTTGGATAATTTGGATAATTGTAGTGATGATTGGGATTGTTTTTAGGTTTTTGTGATTTTTTTATTTTTTTGGGGTTTTTGGATTTTCTATTGTTTTTGGATTTTGTTGGCTTTCTAAACTTTTTGGATTTTTCAAATTTTAGACTATACAAGGAGGGCATACAAGGATCCTTTTTTTAGGAATCTGCCTCGGGTGGGGTGATGAAGGGTGGGGGATGGTATGGGGTTGAATTTTTTTGGAATTCCAAGCCATGGGATGGAGGTGATATGGAATGATGTGATGGGTATGAGGACTTACTAGATGGTAGCACTGGTCACTACCAATGGCACCTGAGACAAGTTTTCACCATGGTACTTATCCAAGGCATCACTAAAGTGATTTTCACCATTAGACGACTTTATTGCACTCAGGTTTTTCTTGATTTTTTTTTTTTTTTGGATTTTTAATTTTTTAATTTTTTTATATTTTTTGACTTGGGATACTCGATGGGCTAGGCATAAAACCTTTTCAGGTGCATGATGTTCATCGACTCATCCAGAGGCTTCCCATCAAGTTTTACAAGCTGATAAGCTCCTGATCCATAGTTGGTTGTGATGACATAGGGTCCTAACCAATTAGGCTTGAACTTTCCTTTCTTGTGGCGCTCTTGTAGGTTTCTCTAATTTTCCATAAGGAAAAGGTCGCTTATCTCAAACTGGTGGTTCTTAAGCTTCTTGTTGTAGCTTCTGCATAGGTGATTTTGATAGGCTTGGAGATAGTTTAGAGCATCCAGAGGCTTTTCATCTAGAAATTCTAGCTCATTTAGGCATCCAACTCGATACTCCTCCTCAGTAATGATATTCTGCAATGAAATTATGAGAGAAGGGAGCTCGACCTCTATAGGAAAAATGGCTTTGGAACCAAATACTAAAGAGTATGGAGTGGCTCCTGTGGGGCTGCGAATGCTTGTGCAATAAGCCCATAGGGCAGGATTAAGTTGAAGGTTCCAGTCACGGTTGGCTTCATTAACCATCTTTTTCAAGATGCGTAAGATGGGTTTGTTGGAAGCTTCGACTTGACCATTACCTTGAGGGTATTATAGTGTGGAAAAGTGGTGTTGGATGTTGAACTTTTCACAAAAGGTGCGAACTTCTTAGTTCTTGAACGATTTCTTGTTGTCGGTGATGATGGAGAGGGGAATGCTATAATGGCATATTATGTAATGAAGGATAAATTTTGCAATTTGGATACTGGTGGTGTAAGTAAGTGGAATGGCTTCTACCCACTTGGTGAAATATTTGGTAGTGGTAATGATGAATTTGTGGCCTTTGGATGATGGTGGGTAAATTTTACCTACGAGATCGAGCCCCCATTATGAAAATGGCCATGGAGTTGTCATCAGTTGCAATTCTTGTGATGGTGCATGGATAAGATCACCATGTTGTTGGCATGGAAAACATTTCTTTCTTTACAAATTGATGAGTGTCTTGTTCCATAGTGGGCCAGTAGTATCATGTCCTTAGAATCTTCTTTGGTAGAGTAGGTCCACTAGAGTGTGCCCCACAAATACCTTCATGTACCTCTTGCAAGGCCACTTCAGCTTCCCTAGAATCAAGGCAGTGCAAAAGAGTACCATCAAGACTTCTTCAGGTAGAGGGTATCACCTATGATGGTGAAATGGGAGGCTCGATGAATGAAGGTTTTTTGCTGGGCGAATGTTAGTTTGGGTGGGATGATGTTATCATGGAGGTACATGTAGGTTTCTTGGTACCATGGAGATAGGGGACCAACAATTTCACACACTAACTTAGATTGTGGGACATCATAAGCCGGTATTGGAATCTCTTCAATCAAGAACTCACATTTTTTGCTATCCTTTTTCATGTCAACCAAGGATCCTATAGTAGCCATGGCATCTGCTGCTTTGTTATTCAACCTTGGTATTTATTCAAAATGGATGTCATGAAAATAGTCCTTGAAATAATCAACCATTATTTTGTATGGTAGGAGCTTGTCGTCCTTTGTCTTGTATTCATTATTGACTTGTCTAATAACTAGCTAGGAGTCACCATAAACTATAAGCTTTTCAATCTTCCACTGGATGGCCATGCAAAGTCCTGTGATAAGGGCCCCATATTCTACTACATTGTTTGTGCATGGAAATGTTATTTTGTAGGACTTTGGAATAGTGTCTCCTTGATGGGTAATGAACAAAATGCTTGCCCCCAAGCCACGATGTGTATAGGATCTGTCAAAATACATTTTTCATATTTCTGTCATTGGTGCTATTGTCAATATTGACTCATTTAGGAATTCTAAAAGTAATGGTTGTTCTGTCGGGATAGGTGCATCGACCAATTGATCAGCAATCGCTTGTCCTTTGATAGCTTTTCTCTCTGTGTATTCAATGTCAAACTCACTCAAGATCATGACCCACTTAGCCATCCATCTTGTGAGAGCTACTCTAGTCAATAGGTATATTAGCAGATCAATTTTGGCAATGAGCTTTGTCTTGTGATTGAGCACATAGTGTCTTAACTTTTGTGAGGTAAAGACAATGGTAAGGCAGGCTTGTTCAATAGGAGTGTAATTTAGCTCATAGGTCACCAAAGTGCGGCTGATATAATATATGGCTCTATATTTTCCTTGTTCATCATGTTGTGCTAGCAAGGCCCCTATTGTTGTTTCTATTGTGAAAATGTATAGAAGGAGGGGTTGTCCTTGCTTTGATGGGATAAAAATGGGTGGCATAGTAAGGTATTCCTTTAGCTATTCGAAGGCCCTCTAACACTTGTCATCCCATACAAAAGTTGTATTTTTTTAGAGAAGATGTTGGAGTGGTTGACACTTATCTACAAGTTGTGCTATGAAGCAATGAATAGATTGAAGTTTCCCTTGAAGGTTACGAAGTTGCTTGAGTGTTTTAGGTGGAGGCATGTCCACTATAGCCTTAACCTTGGCAGGGTCTACTTTTATCCCTCTTCTTGAAAAAATGTACCCTAGGAGTTTTTCAAAGGTGACCCCAAAGACACATTTCTTAGGATTTAACCATACCTTATATTGTTCTAATCTGTCGAATATTTTTGCCAACACATTCAAATGGTCCTCCATGGAAAAGGTCATGGAAGATAACTTTCATGGCTCTCTAATATGTGGCTCCTGCATTTTTCAACCCAAAGGGCATCACAACCTAGCAATAGGTTCCCCACGGACATATGAAGGAGGTCTTGTGTTGGTCTTCTTCAGCTATCCTGATTTGGTTGTAAGTAGAAAATCCATCCATTAAGGACAACATTTCATGTCCTGTGGTGAGATCCATGATGATATCTATGTTGGGTAGCAGAAAGTCATCTTTAGGGCATGCTTTATTAAGATCTTAGAATTCTGTGCAGCAATGGATGCCCCTAGTGACTTTCTATGGGTACAATGTGTTGACTTTTTCCCAGACTGGATGCTTATTCCCAGATTTCCCTACAAGGTAGCCATCAGTGATCAACAGGATCTCTGGGCCAGGGGGTCAACAGTGTAGGAGATAGACTCTATATTTTATCTCCTCTTCTTCTTCAGGCTCTGCAAGACCTAGGGGGGTATTCCCTACTCAACATCCATGAGGATATGCATACAAGGCTGGGATGCTAACAGAAAGCAGATAGTCCTCTTGTAAGTAGACCAAAACTGAAAGATAAGAGCAAAGGGGCTAGCTTTGGGCCTATTAGCAGTTGTAGACAGAGGACTGAGGATCCTAAACTAACTCTAATGTCCTAATGGTTGTTTTAGATTTTGATTTGGAGTTTAAGTGTGGATGCAACTGGACATGGTTATAACACAAAACAAAGCATGATTGGTGCCTATCCAGGGCCTGGAGTCAGTAGACATACACCTGTGGATGATCAGTATGAACAGCTGAAACTGGATTTCAAGGGGATATATGTGATACCTGCCTTACAGGTATCTCCCAATACAGAGTGTTAAGTTATCTCTACTTATGGTATCCCTACTGTAGTATATCCTTCCCAATGTTCAACCTGAAAATAGTTTAATCTACCCCTTGAGCAGAAGTTAAAAGATCAGACATTCAACACAGGAACTCTATGCTCTAGAATCTAAACATTACCAAACATCCAGATTCAGAAGAAGAATACATGCAATACTGGAGACAGAATTAACACAACACATGCCAAGATAGCGTTTCTCATATAAGTTTAATCATGAAATCAGTGGGTTCATGCCAAAAACAAACAACAAGAGATACATAAACTCACAGGTAAGCTGTACAGAACAACCAGATCAGCTTGTTATGCATTACAAAGCCAAAATCTTCAACTTTCAACAACCTCCCAAATGAGCAACACCACCTGCTTATAACAGCCAGGTAGGTGCTCAGCAATTAATTACAATGTTGACCAAAAATCCCGCCAGATACACAGTATCATGAAAATGGCGCTCAAACACAACCAGATTGGCGCCCAAACTTGAATGCAGCAGGTAGGGGAGGAGACAGGAAGATTTCTTGAGCCCTGCGCCACTGTCCGCTGATGTACACCTTCAATCGGGTACAGGATCCACCCACGCCATCGCCCATACCTCTGCAACAATCGCCATTGATGGCGCACCAACCCACGGCCTCGGGAAGAACATTAATTCTGCATCGCAACCATTTCCCGCCGAGGTTCATCATCATGATATTTGAAAATGCAGGATAACATTATCCCACATGCACCCCGCGATGACCTCTTTGACACTTTATATACTAGGTCATGAGCATATATCATGTCGGTGCTTTTGCTCCTGACGACACTAGTATAAGACTTCATCATCATCATCCTCCAGCAGCATGATATCCTGTTGTTCGAAATATCACCCTGACGTCATCATGATACTTGAAATATAACCTTCATGATAATCGGCACAACCTGATCCATCGGAGGAACATCCTCCTGCTGAGCTTAAACCAAAAGTCTGGTCGATGAACATCCTGATGACGTCATCATCATATCCTGCTGACGTCATCATCATATCTGCCTACTGCGCACCTCCTCATGTCCGGATGACGTCACCATCATGTTTGCAAATATCGGGAGATCTCCTCAAGATGATCAGTGTTAGAAATATGACCCCCCGGACCTTGATGACGTCATCATCATATTAACATCATCATGATATTCGGAAGACAACCGGATATTTGGAAACATCCTCCTGATGCACAAATATCAGGTTGCACTGTAGCTCCACTATAAGATCGGGGCGATAACTGAATATGATGATGCTGCTTGAAAAGATCACCCCCAGTAGATAATGCGCGAAGCCGGCAGGCGGATATCTCCTTGATATCAACATCATCATGATGCTCGAACAAACATATATCCGGGTGATATGAAAATATCACCCCCTCCTTCGGAAATATCATGATGCAGATAGGCAGAGAACCAGATATCACCCTGATATAAGGATGACGTCAGCATCATCAGGATGACAAAACAACGAACAAGAAGTGATACAACATCATCAGGATGATCATAACCAAGATCACCCGATGATAAAAATATCACCCCAGCGAAATATCATGAAGGCAGAAAATATGATGACCTCCGCAAGCAGCAGGATGATAACTGGAAATATGATGATGATGACGACGACCCTTAAGAAAAAACAAGTTAGGTCGAACAACTTAGAGAATAACCCCTTCAAGATATCGGGGCAACATCATCATCATGTTTGGGCAAGGTGATATTCGGAAGATCACTGGATACTTGAAAAAATCACCCTCGCAAGCAAATCAGGGCGCACTGTAGCTCTTCAGCATCATCAGGATAAAAACCAAACATCACCCGATAACTGAATATGATGATGACGATGAAAAAACAGTCGACGAAGAACATGATGATGCAGACCATCATCGAAGACAAGATGATGATGATGACCTCCTCCTCAGGAAAATATGATGCTGCAGCTGAAAAATGCTGAGGAGGTCCAACACTTAGAAAAAATGGGCAAGAAGCTAAAGGCTTCAAATGAAGAGACCTCCTGATCATGACAAATCAACCCTAGGTCAAAATGAGTGCTAACAGTGGCTCCGAATGGGGACATACAGGTGAAAACCTGCAGCGAGAACCAGATCTCCGGGCAGACCAGACAAAAAGGCAAAAAACACGAGCTGTACAAGGCACTTACACTACATACATATTTTTACAAATGTGCACAGCAACCAGTCATTTATGCAAAATAGAACTTAAGGAATTGGCCATGCACAGGCAATTCCAGAACTTCACCATCTAGGGCCTAGAGGAAATAAGAGTCCTCCCCATGAGTATTGCAAACCTGATATGGGCCCATCCATAAGGGTTGAAATTTACCATGTTTACCCTTTTCCTGAATTTTAGCATTCCAAATGAGCACCAGATCATTGACTTGAAACTTCCTTTTTGTAGTTCTCCTGTCAAACTGATATTTCATATCTTGTTGTCTTTTGAGATTGATCTGGTGGGCTCTCCTTCTGTCTTCATCCAATGCAACCAGCTGATTCACTCTTTCTGTCATGGGATCTTTAATGTCCTCATCATTTTCCTGAATGAATCTGTAAACTGGTAGGAGATTGTTTATGGGCAGTCTAGCTGATGCACCATATACTAGCTCAAAAGGTGACTTCCCAATAGCCCTTTTCACAGTCACTCTGTCAGCCCATACTGCTAAGTTCAACTTTGAGTCCCAAGCTCTCTTGTTCTTGTCCAGTATCCTCTTGACAATTTTCATGATGCTCTTATTGCTTGATTCTGCTTGACCATTTCCTTGTGGGTGATATGGTGATGTATATGACAGATTTATCCCATATTTGTTGCAAAAATCAACAAATTCACCTGATCTGAAGCACATAGCATTATCAGTGATTATCTTAAATGGTACTCCAAACCTGATGATGATGTTCTCTAGTATGAAATCTGTCACCACCTTACTTGTAGCTCTCTTAGTTGGAATGGCCTCAATCCATTTGGTAAAGTAGTCAGTTGCCACCAAAATCCAACTGTGTCCCCCACTTGATTTGTCTGCAATTTCCCCTATGAAGTCAATTCCCCATTGCTGGAATGGAGCATCCACAGGTACAGTTCTGAGGGGTAAAGCACCATCATATTTCAGCTTTCCTGAGAATCTCTGGCAAGGGTCACACTTCCTTACTAACCTTTGTGCATCTGAAAAGAGAGTGGGCCACCAATATCCTGCCCTGAGAATTTTATGAGCTGTTGTTTGGGCAGTATAATGTCCACCACACAATCCTTTATGCATGTCAATCAAAACATTGTTAGCCATGTCTTCATCCATACATCTCAGCAGCACACCATCAGGGTTTTTCCAGTACAGCTCACCTTGAACAACAACATACCTGATTGCATGTAGCTTTAGAGTCCTCTTTTGACAGTCACTGAAATGGGAAGGACAATTCAAATTTTGCAAGTAATAGATAATATCCTTGTACCATTCAGATCCTGATACATTTACACTCTCATCTTGGACTGCATTAACTTGGCATGCTTCCAAGTTTGACTGTGCCATCATCTTGGCTAATCCTTGTCCTCTTATCAACTTAGTAACCTGTATGTCTATGTTGAACTCCTACAGTTTGTTTATCCATCTGCACCTTCTTCCAGTCACCTCCTGCTGAGTGAATATGTCTTTGACTGCTGCATGAGGTACATATGCAATTATATATGACCCTACCAAGTATGGTCTGAAGCTTTTGATGGCTCTAACTAGTGCATATGCCTGCTTTTCCATAATATCATACTTCAACTCAGAAGCCTGCAGGGACATACTGAAGAAAGCAATGGGCTGTTCAAAACCATCTTCATTTTTCTGTAACAAACATGCAGCAACAGTATGAAAGGAAGCAAATGAGAACACTTGGAATGGCCTAGAAAAATCAGGAGATTTAAGAACAGGGGCCATCTTTATTGCCTCTTTGATATTCTGAAATGATTCTGTTGCTTCCCTTTCCCAGTTGACAGTTGCATCCTTCTTCATCATCTTGGAAATGTTCCTTGTAGTTTCTGCAAAGTTAGGAACAAATCTTCTAACAAAATTTATTTGTCCAAAGAAGGACTGAACTCCTTTCACAGTTTTTGGCATTTGAATCCTGTCAATGGCTGCCACTCTCTCTGGATCTATCCTGACTCCATCCTTGGAAACAATATGTCCCAGAAGCTTTCCTTCAACTACTCCGAAGGCACACTTCTTTGGGTTTAAAGAAATACCATATTCTAGTGCTCTTATGAAAATCTGCTCCAGATGCATACAATGCTGCTCCTCTTTCTTTGAGTAGGCAGTCAGGTCATCCTGATACACAGCCAGGATTGAATCAATCAACCCTGCAAAAGCAACATCCATTGCTCTTTGAAATGTAGCACCTGCATTTGTTAGTCCAAATGGCATTCTAACATACACATACGTTCCCCATGGAGTGGTAAAGGCAGTCTTATACTGTTCTGATTCCTTTACCTTTACCTGATTATATCCTGAAAATCCATCCATCATGGATAGGAGTTCACAACCAGTCACTCTCTGCAACATAGCTTCCATATTAGGCAGTGGATAGTTATCCTTCAAAGAGGATACATTCAAGTTCCTGAAATCAACACACAGCCTAATATCACCATTCTTTTTTCTGACTGGGACAAGGTTAGACACCCAAGTTGAATGTCTGATTGGCACAATTATTCCAGCTTCCCTGAGCCTTTTGAGTTCTTCCTGCATCTTGGGAGCTAAGGTAGGATTAATAGGCCTTTGCCTTTGTCTAAATGGCTTAGCTTCAGGCTTCAATGGGATCTCATGCTAGAATAAGTCTTCCCTATAAGCTTTTAGGTCCTCATATGACCAAGCAAAAACATGTTTATACTTTTTCAGTAATGCAATCAGCATACTTCTTATGTGTGGTTTGAGCTGTTTACCAATATATACTTTCTGAGGGGCCTGAGATGTCCCCAAATTTATTTCTTCTAAATCCTCCTTATTTGTGGGGGATGTCTTTGTGACCATTTTGTCTCTACTGTCAAAAACTCTTTCCAAAGCTACCAACCCTCTAGGGATTTTATTAGTCCTCAACTGAATGATCTCTTTTCCCACAAGAGTTTCTTTTCCATTTACAGTCTCTACAAAAGCTTGGAAATCAATCTGTTGGTTCTCATACTCATCTATGCAGTGCAAAAATTTCAGCAAATCCCTATCATCATTAAAAACTTGCCAACTGCATATATTTTCTGGTATGGCAGGCCTAATTTTAACTTCTACATCTGTAACACCTGACAGAGTGATGTCATCTGGCCTTATTGCAATATTAGCTAAGAAATCAGCCATAACATTTTTTGACCTTTCTACCCAACCAATTGAAAATGCATCAAATAATTCAATAGTATCCCAAACAGCATGCTTGTATTGTTTCAATCTTTTATTTTTTGCAGCATACTTATTTCTGACTTTGGATACAATCAGCTCAGAATCCCCAAATACTCTTAACATCTTAATCCCATGTTTGAGAGCAATATTCAGGCCTAAGAGTAAAGCCTCATATTCTGCAATATTGTTTGTGCAATCAAATCTCAGCAAGAAAGAGAATTTGAGGAGCTTACCAGTTGGAGACAGGAAAACAACTCCAGCTCCAGAGCCTTCTTTTGCACAAGCTCCATCAAAAAACATGGTCCATTAGCCTTGCTGATCCAGCTCTTCAATACAGGCATTTTTCTTTTTGTCTTCTGCATCATCTGAGACAACCTTGAAGTTATCACAGTCAGTGTCTACAAAGCATATCTGTTCATTTGCTTCTTGGTCTTCCACTGTCTCTGATGATCTTTGCTCTCTGCTTAGCTTGACATCCCTGCCATTCATTGGAATCATGGCATATGATAGGTCCAGCTGCATACTTCCACCAATTAGTGCTGCCCATCTTCTTGACAGCAACATACCATACTGTGGCTTGATGTCAACCACTGTTATATTCATTTTGTATCTTTTTTCAGGAAATGCTGCCAGTTTGAAATCTACATCCTTCATGATTCCAATAACTGGTACCTCTCTGGCATCCATAGCATAACATTTCCCACATGCCTTGTCAATTTTTAATCCAGTTTGTTGCATGATAGCCAAAGGCATGACATTTGTAGATGCTCCAGAGTCAAGCATACAATTTCTAATTATTTTTCCATTTATAACCAGGGAAACATAAAATGGTTCCACCTGTGAAGGACACTTTGTCATGGTCATTCCTAAATAGACTTCAGGAGTCTCATCTTCTTCATTACACATGACATGTTTCTCACCCTGGGTCTGATCATTTTGTTTAGCTTGAAAAGGTACCCCTGAGATTAGGGATATTGCCCTATTCTTGATCTCTTCCACTTTCATGAGTTCCATAAGTGGAACGGAGACCTTTACCTGAGAGAGGATCTGGGCTATATCAAATGGAGCATAGTTTTGTACAACAGTTGTAGCTTGCTCCACAATCTTGCTTTTATCCTGAGCTGATTTAGTTTTCATTTTCATAGTTCCCTGATCATCATTCTTGTCTTGGGAACCTCTACTTTGATCTTCAGCCTGAGGGGTTTTGTTTTCTGGTCCTTGAAATTCATGACCTGTTCTGTATCTAAAGTTCTGTTTATTATTTACCCACTGCCTTTTTTGTGGTTCAGTTCCTTTATGACCATGCACCAGCTGACCTGCAGAAATGTCTTCTGGCTGATGTGGGCTGCCTACTTGACTTTTACCTCTGAGATTGTAGTTGCTTTTGACTTGAGCAACTGCTGCAGCTGTGAAGGCTCTGATTTCCTCATCAGAAGGTCGTTGTAGGTTACTCAGAAAATTGTGTGAGTTCTGAGCATACATATAGTTATCTTCATTATCTTCATCCTATGGGGACTGTTGGCAGGCCTGAACCTGATGATCTGTATTGTCATCAGCATCATACAGAGTGTATCCATTGCCTACGGACATCATGTTAACATCATCATCCTGCACATGATGTGGCTCATTGCACTCATTACAAGATGTAGCATTATCATACAAAGATTGGGCAATCATGCACTGTGACTGTGAATGTGGCATCTGACAAATTATACACCACGGAGCATCATCAGCAATATTTATAGTTTTCTTCAGGGGATCAGGAGTTTCCTTGACATGTTGAGCCCTCTGATTTGTGTTGTTACGTGGGAATACAGGCTTACCATCATGCCAATTGGTGTTATAAGGCATATCATGTAATGATGGCCTCTTTTCCTGCCTTTGATAGACTTGCCTATCAGGACCCATCCCTTTTTCACTTCTAGCTAATCTATAGCTCAGGTCCTTAACAACATTTGCCAGTTTGTCTATCTTATCTTCAGGAGCAGATGTACTACCTTGAGTGTTTTGAGGCTTGTTTGGATTCTGCAGAATTTTTACATCATCCCTTCTATTTGTCTTGCCTGATGCTTTCCTATTGTTTTCAATATTTACTGCAATTCTGAAAGCATCCCTGAGAGTGGCAGGACCTTTATCTCTCAGTCCATATGCAGTCTTTGCATCAAAGGCATTGATGTACAAAATTATGCACATTGGTTCATTTGGCCTCATATGATGTGGCAATTTGTTCAACACTTTAGTAAATCTTGCATTAAAGTCTGCAACCTGCTCATTTGACCCTTTGGTGATGCTGGTGAACTCATTTACAAAGAAGCTAGGGTCAGTTTTATCACCATATTGCTCCTTGAATATCCTTTTAAAATCATCCCATGATGAAATACTCCGGTCAGGCAGATTCCTGTACCGTTCTCTTGCCTCATCTATTAAGGATTGCATGAATGACTTCATGAAAACATCCTCATGCTCAACCTCAAAATTATCCATGACATTTTGGAAGGCCTTTAGATGATCTTCTCCTGACACTGTATTGTTTCTTGAAAACTTAGGCACTTGCAGCCTCAGATGCTTGTCAATGGGGTTAGGATACCCAGGAATACCATCAAACACCAGCTGCCTGAATCTATCTAGCTGCATGGGCTGTCTATTTGGCTGATTAACATTAACATTTCTGTTTGCATTCTGGTTTCCTGCATGGTTCAGTGGTATCCTAGCATCATTCACATTTTGTCTCTCATCATGATGCTGATGTTGCATTTCATATCTTTGCTGATGTCTTTGCATATTTGCATTCTCTAGGGTAGGAACTGAATCATTTTGGGCAGTTCTTAAGGCTTGCACTTTCTGCTTCATATCATCTCTGATTTTCATGGCTTGTAGGTATTCTAATTCTGCTCTTAGACTTTTGATTTCTTCAGCCAACTGTTCATCCTTAGGTCTGGAGGTAGATGGTCTCATACCATTTGGGTCATCATCTTCATCATCCCTCAGAGACTTTGCCTCTTCAAACCTTTCACTTGGGTCTAGAAAAGGGCATTCTTGGAACACCTCTGACCTCATTCTCATACTACCACCCTGTTGCCTCTCATATGCACCTTGAATATCAGCTTCTGCAGTTGAAAAATAAGGCGCATGCTGTCCTGATGGCCTAGGGTTATCTTGTACATCATCACTTTTTCTGGGGGAGCTCTCATGACTAACTGAGACAGTTCCCTTTCTTCTATACATCATTCTTTTTGTTAATGGTAACTCTTCAAATAGAGGATTTTGTTGGGATCTTCTCCCCTGCATATAAATTTTACTTTGACCGGTTGGGAGATTACTTCGGAGTCGCCACCTATTACTAGGAACTGTTTTCTTCTGAAAACCAGGGTTCTTTCACAAGGTTCCCCAGCGAAGTTGCCAATTTCTGTTGACTTTTTCCCAGACTGGATGCTTATTCCCAGATTTCCCTACAAGGTAGCCATCAGTGATCAACAGGATCTCTGGGCCAGGGGGTCAACAGTGTAGGAGATAGACTCTATATTTTATCTCCTCTTCTTCTTCAGGCTCTGCAAGACCTAGGGGGGTATTCCCTACTCAACATCCATGAGGATATGCATACAAGGCTGGGATGCTGACAGAAAGCAGATAGTCCTCTTGTAAGTAGACCAAAACTGAAAGATAAGAGCAAAGGGGCTAGCTTTGGGCCTATTAGCAGTTGTAGACAGAGGACTGAGGATCCTAAACTAACTCTAATGTCCTAATGGTTGTTTTAGATTTTGATTTGGAGTTTAAGTGTGGATGCAAAGCTGGACATGGTTATAACACAAAACAAAGCATGATTGGTGCCTATCCAGGGCCTGGAGTCAGTAGACATACACCTGTGGATGATCAGTATGAACAGCTGAAACTGGATTTCAAGGGGATATATGTGATACCTGTCTTACAGGTATCTCCCAATACAGAGTGTTAAGTTATCTCTACTTATGGTATCCCTACTGCAGTATATCCTTCCCAATGTTCAACCTGAAAACAGTTTAATCTACCCCTTGAGCAGAAGTTAAAAGATCAGACATTCAACACAGGAACTCTATGCTCTAGAATCTAAACATTACCAAACATCCAGATTCAGAAGAAGAATACATGCAATACTGGAGACAGAATTAACACAACACATGCCAAGATAGCGTTTCTCATATAAGTTTAATCATGAAATCAGTGGGTTCATGCCAAAAACAAACAACAAGAGATACATAAACTCACAGGTAAGCTGTACAGAACAACCAGATCAGCTTGTTATGCATTACAGAGCCAAAATCTTCAACTTTCAACAACCTCCCAAATGAGCAACACCACCTGCTTATAACAGCCAGGTAGGTGCTCAGCAATTAATTACAATGTTGACCAAAAATCCCGCCAGATACACAGTATCATGAAAATGGCGCTCAAACACAACCAGATTGGCGCCCAAACTTGAATGCAGCAGGTAGGGGAGGAGACAGGAAGATTTCTTGAGCCCTGCGCCACTGTCCGCTGATGTACACCTTCAATCGGGTACAGGATCCACCCACGCCATCGCCCATACCTCTGCAACAATCGCTATTGATGGCGTACCAACCCGCGGCCTCGGGAAGAACATTAATTCTGCATCGCAACCATTTCCCGCCGAGGTTCATCATCATGATATTTGAAAATGCAGGATAACATTATCCCACATGCACCCCGCGATGACCTCTTTGACACTTTATATACTAGGTCATGAGCATATATCATGTCGGTGCTTTTGCTCCTGACGACACTAGTATAAGACTTCATCATCATCATCCTCCAGCAGCATGATATCCTGTTGTTCGAAATATCACCCTGACGTCATCATGATACTTGAAATATAACCTTCATGATAATCGGCACAACCTGATCCATCGGAGGAACATCCTCCTGCTGAGCTTAAACCAAAAGTCTGGTTGATGAACATCCTGATGACGTCATCATCATATCCTGCTGACGTCATCATCATATCTGCCTACTGCGCACCTCCTCATGTCCGGATGACGTCACCATCATGTTTGCAAATATCGGGAGATCTCCTCAAGATGATCAGTGTTAGAAATATGACCCCCCGGACCTTGATGATGTCATCATCATATTAACATCATCATGATATTCGGAAGACAACCGGATATTTGGAAACATCCTCCTGATGCACAAATATCAGGTTGCACTGTAGCTCCACTATAAGATCGGGGTGATAACTGAATATGATGATGCTGCTTGAAAAGATCACCCCCAGTAGATAATGCGCGAAGCCGGCAGGCGGATATCTCCTTGATATCAACATCATCATGATGCTCGAACAAACATATATCCGGGTGATATGAAAATATCACCCCCTCCTTCGGAAATATCATGATGCAGATAGGCAGAGAACCAGATATCACCCTGATATAAGGATGACGTCAGCATCATCAGGATGACAAAACAACGAACAAGAAGTGATACAACATCATCAGGATGATCATAACCAAGATCACCCGATGATAAAAATATCACCCCGGCGAAATATCATGAAGGCAGAAAATATGATGACCTTCGCAAGCAGCAGGATGATAACTGGAAATATGATGATGATGATGACGACCCTTAAGAAAAAACAAGTTAGGTCGAACAACTTAGAGAATAACCCCTTCAAGATATCGGGGCAACATCATCATCATGTTTGGTCAAGGTGATATTCGGAAGATCACCGGATACTTGAAAAAATCACCCTCGCAAGCAAATCAGGGCGCACTATAGCTCTTCAGCATCATCAGGATAAAAACCAAACATCACCCGATAACTGAATATGATGATGACGATGAAAAAATAGTCGACGAAGAACATGATGATGCAGACCATCATCGAAGACAAGATGATGATGATGACCTCCTCCTCAGGAAAATATGATGCTGCAGCTGAAAAATGCTGAGGAGGTCCAACACTTAGAAAAAATGGGCAAGAAGATAAAGGCTTCAAATGAAGAAACCTCCTGATCATGACAAATCAACCCTAGGTCAAAATGAGTGCTAACACAATGTTTGATATCCACTTAGGATAATCTATAGGATGAATGAATCCCACATCTAGAAGCTTTTTGATTTCTTCCTTGATGGGGAGTGCCACTTGTGGATTTATTTTTCTTAGATTTTGTTTTACTAGTTTTACTTCAAGATGTATAGCAAGATGATGGACAACTAGAGCGGGATCCAATCCAAACATATCAGCATATGTCCATGCAAATTTATGACTCCTTTGTTTGAAGAAGACTAAAAAGGCCTCTTGTTCTATTGATGTGATGGATTCTTCTCATAATGTGATCTTGGGTTCTTCTTCTATTCTAACATTCATTTCTTGTGATGCTTCTACTAGAATTGGTGACCTTTCTTGATAGAGCTCAGGTACCTCAGGGAGATCCATTCTCTCATCCCCTGGAATCTAGGGGAGGTTTTCACTAGGGGATACATCCTTTATTTTGATTTTTTCATCATCGAAAAGTGCCACAAAGTGGTTTTCACTAGGGGATGTCATTTTTATTTTCATACTTTTGTGACTAAGATTGGATCATCTCCCCAAAGTATGTGGAATTGTTTAGTTCCATGATATAGTCGGCCTTGAGATCTCCAAGGGGGAAGTGGTCTCTAACCCCCATCATTTTAGCTATAGCTTCATCATTTTGAGCAACATTGAGGATGGGAGGCCCTTGTTGGTCCCAATCTATGAGTTGGGGATAGACAAGAGGTAGGTCATTAGATGTTGATGCCATGGTTGTTAGGGTGTATATGGTGCATATGGATGATTCAAAAAGCTCATCAAAATTGGTGAAAGAGTCTTGATGGTCATCTTCATTGACATTATTGATTATAGGAAAAGACTTAGCATCCTCGCTTAAGATACATTCAAGCTCAGTGGGGGTAGACTCTTGTTTTCTATATCGTAACCCATGGATATAAGGTTTCCTTGTTTTTTGGATGGGTTCAATGATTCCTTGCTCATAATGGCCTATGCCAACTTGTCCCTTGTAATCCATGTATTTGACAATATTGAAACCCTTTCCATAGATCTCAGTAGGGAGGATAGGAGATTCTTATTGTTTATCTTTTTCTTTGTATAACCAAGAGGATATGTTGTCAAGGACATCTTGTTCGAGAAGGTGCTTTTTCTCAAAGGTTAGCATTGTATTGCATTTGATGATTACCATGGAGACTTTATCTTCTTTAGGAGTGCCAAATGTCTTATGAGATGGTGGCAATAGGCCCACACAAAATATGCCATGTAGGTCATACTCACCACATCCAATGTCACTTATCTTGATCTTGACCTTAGGAGGAGTGGATGTTTGTGATGTGGATGCAATGTTGGAAGGGTCAATGTATGAGATGGAGGATTTTGGGTTGGTGTGGATGTTTTGGTGGTGCTATTATAAGGAAAGAAAGTTCTATCATGTCCTTCCAAGAAGTTGCAATATTCAGAAGGATAGGGGTTGACATAGATAGTAACTTCTGTGTCATTGTGTGGGAACTTTAGGTATTGGTGAAAAGTGGATGGAACAACTTCTATGGAATGAATCCATGGTTGGCTAAGGAGAATGTTGCATGGGAGGTAAAGATCAAGAACTTGACATTTGGTTTCTAAAATCTTTTGTCCAACTTGGATGGGAAGTTTAATGGTGTCCTCGGACAATCTTTTGGTATCATCATATCCTTTGATGGTTATACACTCACTAGAGTTCACAACCACATCAGAGTATCGAAAGTGTTTTAATAATTTTAGAGTTCAAAGATTTAGGCTGGAGCCACCATCTATTAAGACTCATTTGATGGTATGTTTATGGATTAGGACTTCAATATGGAAGGCTTCATTATGTGAGGCATTGGATGCGGGTAGGTCTTTCTCCGAGAAGGTGAGGTGATGAGGTGATGTGATGTGGCCTACCATGGCCTGGAATTGATCAACATTTAAGTTGGTAGGGACTTGGATCTCCATCAAGGCCTTGTCGAGGACATCCTTGTGGAGGGGAGATGTACGAAGCAATTTGAGGATGGAAATTTATGTGGGAGTCTTTCCTAGGTGATCTAGGAGGTTATATTTGTGGGTGGATGGATCATTAGTAGGTGCAGATGTAGAAGGTTGATCATTGGTGGGGGCTCTGCTGATGGAGATGTGGCCGTAACGAGTGGTAATGACACAATTGGGTGTCTTGGCTCTAATAGTGATAGTATCGATATGGTTGTAAGAATATTCTATTCAACCTACTACAAAGTCAAAAGAAGGAGGTAGCATAATGTTATAGGTTTGATTGGATGATGAGGCTTTTCCTTTGTTATGATTTGGGATTGGATCCTTGTATGCTCCTAAATTAGCATTGAGTGAATATTTTGGAGGTTCGTCAATGGTTATATTACCTCTATCTATAAGGTCTTGGATGCAATGTTTCAACCTCATATAGTTAGATGTTTTATGCCCTTTCACACATTGATATTCACAATAGGCATTTTCATCAAACCAAGAGGGTTTAAACTAATTTTCATCATCAAGACGAATAGGGGGTAATGTTATCAAATCCACCTTTACAAGATTTTTCAAGACATTTTCGATGGGTTCCCCTAAAGGTGTGAATCTCCTCTTTGGGTTATTGTTTTGTCTTTGCAGTCCCCTAGGAACATTTACATTATTCTTGTTTGTGGATGTACTTGGCAAAGTTGGATTTTGTACATTTTGGACAGCCTTCACATCAGTGACACCAATGTTGAGAGTGTTTTTTTCACCCCAAAAGTGGGGTTTGTCATTGGATTGGGCATTATTGTTTGTGTTGGAGGTGTTCATGGTGTTGTTGTTGACTTTGTTGTTGGTGTTCTTGTTGTCATTGTTGTAAATTTTGATAGAGCCTTTAGCAATAAGGGCTCTTTCAATGGTTGTCCCTTTGTCTATAACCTCCTCAAAGGTTGATGCAAATTGGATTTGTAAATGGAAGCCCATTTCTTGGTTAAGGTTAGTCACAAACATGGTGACTAATTGTTTTTCAGGAATTGGCCAAGGAAGTTTGCTTGCTAGGCTCCTCCACCTTTGTAAAAAGGTAGCAAAGGATTCCCCATTCTTTTGTTTGGTGTTGCAAAGGCTGGTCATGGATATTTTGTGTTCAAAGTTATAGGAGAAATGGTTCACAAATTTCTCCACAAGCTCATGGAATGTTTTGATACCAAGGGGAAGATGAGCAAACTATTTGGTGGCTTGACCACCTAGGCTTCTACGAAAGAGTCTCATTAAGTATGTGTCATCATATGAGACCTCTAGGCAAGCAATGTAAAACTCCCTAAGGTGTTCCATAGGATCCCCTTTCCCTTTGTATTTGTCAAATTTTGGTGTTTCAAAATTCTTAGGAAAGGGTGTGTTTAGGGTAAAATTGGATTTTGTTAATCTTTTGTTATTTAGATGTTTGAATCCTCCTTTCACTCTAACATTGAAGGATCTAGAGTCGAGTGGCGAGCACTATCATACCCTAGGTCACTTACAAATGAAGAGAAACTTGGATTAAGGAATTAATTATCAATTTTTCCTTCTCTTATGTCCAATTAACCATTAAAACCCTAATTATGCAAGTACAACACCAAATTGACGAAAGATGGAAAAAGCTCTTGCAGATGGGAGCAAAATAACAAATCACAGAATACCTGTTTTCGGGGTTCTGAGGCAGAATAGTCAGGGACTAAGGTGTGGGTGCCCAAGTCCAAGGTACCTGCTTTTTCAAGGAATCTGGGCCTCCTTCTGACACTAATCAGCCTTGTAACTTTTGTTTCCTGAGATCTATTTGCGGAGGACACTGTTATGGGTGCCCTAGTCCTGGAAGTGCTCCTTTGTCTGACTTTTCTTCAGATCTTGAATCCTTGATGCCTACCAATCCTTCCTGCAACTCCACTTTTTCCATATGCAACACCTATAACTTGCAATCACAAGACTTGGTTTGGGGGTTGTGGTGTTTAGAGGCTTGCCTTAGTCAAGCCCCAGAGGACACTTAAGTCTCCGAACACCGTTGTCAGACAAAAAGTGCATGCCTTGTGAGCTAGAGGCAAAACCCAAAGGAATCGATGATAAAAACACAATGATATGTCACCTTGTAGTGAAGCTCTCATGGAGAAGATGCTCTTCATGCCATGAGGAGATTGATGCTCAAATCTACAAATATCAACACACAAAACACACAAGTCTACTCTTGCAACATAATAGAAAGCCTTGAATCACCTTGAGAACACTTGAATATCACAATTGCCCTCTAGTTTACAAATGAATGCCTAAACATGCTTATATATGCACCTACAAGCATTCCCGCCAAGATTTTAAAAATCAAACTCTACCTTGTCAGCAAAAGAACCAACTAATGATCATAAACCAGCACCCAAAAATTGGGGCTACCCCAAAAATAGGGCAGGACTAGGGCACGAGTGCCCAAGTCCTCCCCCTATTTTAGGTAGGGTACAGCTCAAGGGGTCCTCCTAGGTCCCATTTACCATGAAACCTAGGTCTCATTCCATCGGGATGCTAAAATATGAAATAAATGTCCTAAATGCATACTAAAGACCCAAGAGCTAAACCTTATAAGGGAAAAGCCCCCAAGGGGACATTTTCTGACGTTACATTTAGCTACCACTTTAATGTATGTATAAACATGAGGCCAATACATGCATTAAAGTAAGGTCACAAACACAACAAACACATCAAGCATGGAGAAGACATGCCAATCACATAGAAAACAGTAACAAGCACACAAAACATGGAGAAGACAATTACAGTCACGCAGAACACGAAGAAGATAGTCAATGCATAGAAGACACACTAATGCATGGAAGATAGAAATGATATCTTTTCTTTTCTTTTTCTCATATATATGAAATGCAAATGCAAGTACTAGAAAGTAAACAAACCTCCCATAATACAGGATGCACTACCCTAGGGTGCAGGTCTTTGTATATATGGGGCAACACACACGCAAGACACACAAAAGCTCCCAAAAATGCAGGAAGCACTACCTGAGGGCACTGGTCTCTGCATATGGGGCAACAAACACACCACACAAAACAAGCATGTCAAAACACACAGTTGAAGACACAGAGAAAACATGGTAGACAAGTGATGGAGTGTATCTATTTCTAGGTCCAACACCATCTCAAGCACATTACAGGCACACACCAATAATTGCGCTTTGCCACAACAATTATCGAAAACACGCTTAAGGGTTGAGTTAGTCATAGAATCGCTCCCCGCCTCCGTAGAGGACTTTTGAAAATGACAAGATGATGCAATCTGCTCTGAGAAATACACCATCCCCACCTCCACAGAGGGATTAAGAAAAAGGATATGCTCAATATCCCACCTCTATAGAGGGCTTACATGATTGATTGATTGATTGCAAACAAACTCAAGATGCATGATGCACTACCCTAGGGTGCAAGTCTTTGCATCTGAGGTCAAACACATTGCTATCATCTATAATAGACAGCTTACCTTATATGTGCCCCCACCTTAAGGTGATTGATATCAGTTAGCAATATCAAGCATGGTAAGGCAGGAAGAAAACACACAAGGGAACACTAACTTTTGCAAAGCCAATGTCCCCCAGAGGTGACAATTACTTTACAATCGCCAAATGTTCCCACAAACACATCCCTTCAAGAAACATGTTAGTGTCTACAAGATCGTGATAAACAACAATGCATATGATTTACCACACAAAGAGCCAAGGTTATACAATGAATTCAGAGTTTGAGGATAGCTATGAGGCTATATCATGAAGCTCTCTTAATCGAGTACTGCTAAGGCTATATTCAAAGGCAAACAAAGGTGCATAGAGCAGCAGTATTGTTAAGGTTTGTAAATGCGATAGAAACATCATGAAATTCACTAAGCAAAAAGCATGAGTGCTTCCACTAGCCAAGCGTCAAATAAAATATACAACCCCATCATCATATTAGGAACTAAGTCCATTTTTTTATTGCTCTCGAAAGGGACACTAGGTCTACATCAGTATAAATGTTTGTCGTCATCCACCCGCTAGATGAAAACACTAGAGGAAGGGAAATAATAAATAAGAGAGGAGAAAACAAGTGTCTTAGGGATAGTCACGTAGGAGGGTGCCCCCAGGTCACCAACCACGATGCTATGTCTATAAGACACAACACACAACAATGAAATCAGAGAGAGTCAATTTAGAAGAATGATGATACAAATAGAAGGTCACAACAGAGGCGGTCTCTTGGTATCCCGAACCTTACAGGAGAATCATCCCAAGAGGCCTAAAACAACACATAACACATTATAGGGGAAGCACATCACAAAAGAGATAAAGGGTTAGAGTTACTTACCCGTAGGGCCCTGGTAGGCTATCAGGTATCACAAATCTTGATCTTTATCTTAATGGTTAAGGCATTATCACTTCTCTCTTCCATATGTTCATGAGTTTGTGAAGGTAACCATGTAGGAAAGGTTTCTCTTAATGATGGTTGAGAGGGGATGTTGCTATTCTCTATGTCAGCTATAGGAGCATTTGAAATGCCATTTAAATGAGCTTGTGGAGGCATCTGAAAGATACCCATTTCAGTCCCTATATAGGGTGTTGGAATGGCTTGAATTAGAGGGATAGCTTGTTCTTCCACAGCATGTAGGATTTCATTGGTTTCCAAAGTATGTGATGGTTCATGATCAATTTTCTTGTTTAGAATGTAATTGAGAAGTTCTTGAACATCAAGTGGCAAGTTATCATTAGATTCAAGAAAATGGTCACAAAGAGAATCTGCATCATCCAAAGCTTCATCCCGTTTGGGGAGAGCGGGAAGTGTTGCAAGTATGGGCCTAACTGGTGTTGTCATTGATGTCAACGTACTCTTGTTGCATTGATGATAAGGATTGGATGAGTTGTGTGCTGAGGATATTGAGAAAATTAGTCCTAATCAGGAATAGAGAAGAACAGTGAAGACAGTACGCTAAAGATCCTATCTAAGATGAAGATCAGAGGATACGCATCAAAGGGTTTGTAGATATGTGTCTTAAGATGATCCAATAAAGATTTTAGAGGTCCGTATGAAGATCTGAAGAAGTTGTGGCTGCTCAAGTAAAACCGGTTCTAGCAGATGTTCAGAGGTGATACAGATAGGTCCGGTGAGATCTAAAAAAGCAATATCCTATTCTACAGATTTGGTGGAGTGTTTAGCAAGTCCATGTGAAGTGACAAATCAATTGGTTCATGGTCTGGAGGTCCGCAAACATCTATTCCATTGTGACAGTGATGACAGACTATGTTCTTGAGGTTCCGAATGAAGGAGATAAGGATTTTAGTAAGCAGATGTAGTGTGGATGTTCTTTGTGATTCAGGAAAGCTTGTGGAGATCTTTGGATCGTGTCTAGTTTGTGTTGGTGGTCTGCATTGGAGTTTGAGCTCACAATTGAAGAATAACTTCTGGATGATGATGTTCTTCCTAACTCTAGCTGACCGGATGAGTTACACATCCTACGGATGATCTTGAAGATGTTATGTGAGGATTGGCGTGTGTCTAAATGAAGATTGAAGTCTCAGATCTGTGTAGCCGAAAGTGTGTTGATCCACATGAAGTCTTTTTGTAATAAGTCATGTTGTATTTATGTACTTTCTCTGTTATGTATGCCGACTTGGATGATAATTCCTAAGTCGATGTCTTGTATAAATAAGGAGTTGTAAAGTCATTTCAAAGGGTATCTTGTGGAGATGAGAGTGTGGTAGCGAGGAGTAGAGTGAAAGGTAGAGCAGAAGTATTGGGCTTAAATGGAACTGACTCAAGCATGGTGAAGATGCTATTCTTCAGTTCAAGTATGTAATACTTATTATTCTATAGACAGTGTGTCTCCCGTAGGCAGTGAGCCTCTTGTGAGTAGTGTGCTCAGGCAGTGAGCCCTAATTGGCATGTGCCATTTTGTTCTTTCTATTCTTCTAACAGAGAATACAATCTTGGGTTAATCACCCCGTGGTTTTTCCCTTAACTGGGTTTTCCACATCAAAATCTTGGTGTCTTGTGTGTTAATGTGTTTCAGCTCTTGATTTAATGCATTATGTTTCCATGATTGATTTATTATTATGTTGTTTAATTACAAAGTGGATTTAAGTATTTAATTGGAAGAAAGTTTTGGACAACTGATTCACCCCCCCTCTTAGTTGTCTACCCAAAATCTAACAGGAAGGTATGGCAGAGTAGTGTTGAGAAATGTATCAATGATGTCATTTTCTTGTGCCAATATATCCTCACCAAGTGGGGTTATGTTGGGACAAGTCTCTTTGTTTGATAAATCACCCATTTCTATGTCATTCTCATAGGTCTTAGAGAGGATTTGCATTATATCATCATGAAATAAAGGGGGAGTGGGAGTAAATTTATCATCACTACTTTCCCCATAATTGTCTTTAACTATAAAATTTTTGAGATTCTCCATGATTGAAGGAAAAACATCCACAGTATCACGAAAGTTATCAAAGTAGGTTATTGATCGAAGAATATCACATGTAGCACTATTGGTTATGTCAATGCCATAGATGTATGCGATTTAATGCAAGACTTGAGGATATTTGTCAGTGAATTTGCAAAAATTATCATAGTTCACAATGTACTTATATAAATCTTCTAAAGATGTACCTTTAGGAGAATCCATGAATGCCAAATATACGCAAGAATGCTTGATTTTTTCGATACTTTTTAATGCCAATGAATAAAACAAAGGATGTTGTAATGATTTTAGTCAAGGGAAGCTAGTTATATTTCTAATATCAGTCCAAAACAGAAATATAATCACTCTCAACACACTCTTGATACGAATCCAAGATAATGCCAAGTCAAATTATAGTGAAAATATGTCAAAATAGGCACTTTTTCACCAAAATTCAATGCAAGAGAGCATAACAAAGGGTGTTGTGAGGAAAGTAATTATGGAAATAAAATAATATCAGTAATAACATCCACTTTGTGCCAAAATATCCAACACAACACACTTTTAGTGCCACTTAAGGTAAAAAACCCTAGTGAAAATATAGCAAAAATAAGCTATTTTTCACGGTTTTTCAACTCCAAGACCTAGAAAAAGGGGTGTTGTAAGGAATTTTGGGAGGTATAGAAAATAATATCAATGATATCAGTCACCTCAATCCATAAATTTGATCACAACACGCTTGGCATGCATACTAGGTCAAACCCTAGCGCAAAAATGGCCAAAATGTGTAGTTTTTCACTAAATTTTCACTACAAGAGCTAGTTAAAAGGGTGTTGTGAAGATTTTTAAGAGGGGTAGAAAATAATTACCCTGATAATAGAAAATTAATTCAAAAATACTCTTCACAAGATGCCTATGGTGCAAGTTTATAAAGTTGATAAGGCCAAATTTAGTAAAAATCGTTGTTTTTGAAGCCCTAGGTTTAAGATCTTGACACAAAATTCTATGTGAATGTTTTGAAGTCTGATTTATGATTAAATTGAATTACTCTTAGATCTAAAAATTAGTTTCAAGCTTTAACATGCAAAATGCCCATGCAAATTTAGTGAAAATGCATCCAAATTGCTAGTTTTTGTTGAAATTTTCTATGCAAAAATGCAAATATTTTAAATTTAAATGCAAATTCACACTAAAATGCAAGACTACAGCCAAATGAAAATTTTAATGAGCCTCTAAAATCAGTAGAAAAATCTATAAAAGATTTTGCCTACAAACCCTAGATTTTGGAATTACTAGGTTATATAAAATGGTCAAAATTTCCACAAAACCCTAGCAATTAAATGATGAAAATACAATGTAAATTTCTGATTTTTTTGGATTTTTCTGTATTTTATATCAGATATAATGTAAAAATCATGAATTAGGAAAATTTAGGAAGAATTGATGCAATTTAGTAAGCCAAACAATGCAATTTTTTTGTATTTTTTCAATTTTTCAATTTTTTTGAAATTTTCTCAATGCAATAAAGTAAATGCATATATGAATAAATGAAATCACACCAAATTTGAAGACAAACACTAAATAAGTTGCAATTTAAGTCCAAAAATTTAGGTTCACCAAAATTTTTAGGGTAAAATTGGATTTTGTTAATCTTTTGTTATTTAGATGTTTGAATCCTCCTTTCACCCTAACATTGAAGGATCTAGGGTTGAGTGGCGAGCACTATCATACCCTAGGTCACTTATAAATGAAGAGAAACTTGGATTAGGGAATTAATTATCAAATTTTTCTTCTCTTATGTCTAATTAACCATTAAAACCCTAATTATGTAAATACGGCAACAAATTGATGAAAGATGGAAAAAGCTCTTACAGACAGGAGTAAAATAAGAAATCATAGAATACCTATTTTTGGGGTTCTGAGGCGGAACAGTCGAGGACTAAGGTGCAGGCACCCAAGTCCAAGGTACCTACTTTTTTGGGGAATCTGGACCTGCTTCTAACACTGATCAGCCCTGTAACTTCTGTTTCCTGAGATCTATTTGCAGAGGATACTGTTGTGGGCGTCCTAGTCCTGGAAGTGCTCCTTTGTCCAACTTTTCTTCAAATCCTGAATCCTTGATGCCTACCAATCCTTCCTGCAACTCCACTTTTTTCAAATGTGACACCTGTAACCTACAATCACAAGACTTGTTTTGGGGGTTGCAGTGTTTAGAGGCTTGCCTCAGTCAAGCCCCAGAGGACACTTAAGTCTCCGAACACCGTTGTCAGACAAAGAGTGTGTGCCCTTGTGAAGCAAAGGTAAAAACCAAAGGAATCAATGATAAAAACAGAATGATATGTCACCTTGTAGTGAAACTCTCATGGAGGAAGATGCTCTTCATGCCATGAGAAGATTAATGCTCAAATCTACAAATATCAACACACAAAACACACAAGTCTACTCTTGCAACACAATAGAAAGCCTTGAATCACCTTGAGAACACTTGAATATCACAATTGCCCTCTAGTTTACAAATGAATGCCTAAACATGCTTATATATGTACCTACAAGCATTCCCACCAAGATTTTAAAAATCAAACTCTACCATGTCGGCAAAAGAACCAACTAACAGTCATAAACTGACACCCAGAAATTGGGGCTGCCCCAAAATAGGGCAGGACTAGGGCGTGGGTACCCAAGTCCTCCCCCCTATTTTAGGTAGGGTATAGCTCAAGGGGTCCTCCTAGGTCCCATTTGCCATGAAACCTAGGTCTCATTCCATCGGGATGCCAAAATATGAACTAAAATGTCCTAAATGCATACTAAAGACCCGGGAGCTAAACCTTATGAGGGAAAAGCCCCTAAGGGGACATTTTCCAACATTATAGGGTGGCATGTGGATGGTTATATCAAATGGGTATGGCCAAATATCCTCAAAGGAATATTGTTTTCTTTTGTGTCCATGTTACATGTCATCAACCTTTTGAATCAAGGTTTGCACAATGCTAGATAAATCTTGGGTAGGTGGAGGTTGGGGTATTTTTTTGGATGAGGTGTTGGAGAAAGTTGGGAATTTGTTGATGTTGGGGTGGTGTTTGATTTTTTTGGAATGTGAGGAGTTGTTGGAGGATGTGTGGTGGAATTTGTTGGTTTTGATTTGGATTTTGTTGTAAGGTTTAGATGGAATATGTAATGGGTGATTGTGAAATTGGAGGTTGTGTGTATGTAAAATTGGATGAAGGGTTGTTGTATGGATTATTATTAGGGATGTTGGACGTATTGTAAGGTGGTTGGGTGAATAATCGTGTCATGAAAGCTATGTTATTGGTGTCAAATTGGGGTACACTTGTGGAACCACTAGTGTACATGGTGTTGTTGGGTATGTTAAGGGTGATTTGAGGTGTAGATGTAGTAATGGTAGATGTTGATATGGACATGGGATTTTATGTGGTTTATGTGTTTGTGGGAATTATTGATGTGGTGACATTTGAAGTTTGAGATGTGTTGGGGACATTGTTGGATGAAGATGGTTGTGACGCGGTGGGTATGGCAGC
The DNA here is from genome assembly GCA_027924645.1 of Cunninghamia lanceolata. Classification (NCBI taxonomy): domain Eukaryota; kingdom Viridiplantae; phylum Streptophyta; class Pinopsida; order Cupressales; family Cupressaceae; genus Cunninghamia; species Cunninghamia lanceolata. The sequence goes on along the minus strand of BSBN01000716.1, from coordinate 1,519,132 downwards.
ACCATTTTGAATGAGGAATTCAAGATATTTCATGGGATCTGACTTTAGGACTCTATCTAATATGTCCATGGCATCGGCATCTTGCATGAAGTCTAAAACATCTTGATCCACATTATTGATGTTTGATGGAGGTGGAAGTTGTTGGGTTGCAAAAGGATTTATCATGGTATTGGCATCAAGGGATGATTGTTGTTGGATGGTAGGAACATTATTTTGATTGGTATTAGGCATCCCAAAGGTAACTCTAGAGGATTCCATTTCCTTTTTTTTCCTATCTTGGGACCTTGTCAAGGGCATGCAATGAATTGGGTATGGATGGATTGGATTGTTGAAAGGTAGACAAAGGTTAAGACCTTAATGATGGTGGATGAATAGGTTTGGTATTGGTGATCTAGAAGTGGATGGAAGTTATACCTTAGAGATTGGTTTTCAAAATATTGGACCCAAAGGATGAATAAGTGAAAAGATGAATTGGAAGTGTGGGATAATAAATGAGGGATGGATGGAGTGGATGATGACTTTAGAAATTTGGGAATGATTTTGGAATCAAAAGGTGTATGGTAACCTTAGAGATTAAATATCAAAAGGGATTTCTTGGACCAATGTAAAGTGGATATGGGAGTGAATGATGATTTTTAGGATGAACTTAGGATGAATTTGAAATGCATGATGATTTGGCAATGGATGAATAAGGTATACTTAGGATAATTTGGATGATAATAAATCAAGGAAAACCTTAGATGATTTGAATAGATAGGATTGTATGATTATGGATGTTGGATAAATTTGATGATGTTTGGAAAAGGATATTCAAACCAAAGGAGAGCTTGAATAAATCTAGATCTTTGGATTGCAAAAGGATGTCCCTTCTTACCCAAGGTAGACTAATGACCTTAAGCAAATAGGGAAGGATTATTTTACTTGAGGGTAGACTAATGACCACCAAGCAAAATGGGGTACCTTAGAATATACCAACCTAGGAGTTGTCTATGCTCCTAAATCAATTATTTAAAGGGTTAATAAAGGATAATTTATAAAGGAACTTAAGGTAGACAAAGTCTTAAGTACCCTATAAATTAGAGGATAATGAGATCCAGACTTAATTCTTGCATAAATTTGATTTGAGGCATGCTTTTGAGTGTTGGTTTGATTTTTTGGATAAATTAGGTTTTGGATGTTGATGTTGGATTTTGAATAAATGTGGATAGGATTTGGATAATATGGATTTGATGTTTGGAAATGAAGTTGGCAAGGGCAATGTTGGTTGATGTTTGGAAATCAAGTTGATTGGACTTAGACTAAGGTTGGGATGATTTGGATTTGGATGAAATTTTGATTTTTTTATGAAAATGGATATGCAAAAGTCCAAAAATGAAAATCAAGATACTTTTCTAAGGTCAAATGGGTAATGGAGGATAATGAATTTGGATTAGGGTTTTTTTGGATGAAGGGATTAATAGAAATGAGGTGAAGAGTTGGGAACAATATTTAATTAATGGATGAGGTATGACCAAGGATCAAATATCAAAATGATGTTTGTCTAAGGTCAAATGGGATGTTTGGACAAGGGTTGGACTAATTTTAAAGATGGAAATATGAACAAATGTTGGACTTAATAATTGATTTTGGATTTGGGATGAATGGCTATGGTCAAGGGTCCAATAAAATGATTTCTTCTCTAAGGTCTAAATAAAAATGATGTGGGTGACTTGTTCAAAGGTTGTGGATGGAAAATATTGCTAAAAATTGATTTCAAAATGTCTAGAGGATTTTGATTTTGGATGATTTTGACAAGGTGACCCAACATTAAGGTAGGTCAAAGCTCAAGGATTCTGGAATAGATCAGAGGAAACGTGTAGGATATGGCCTACAAATGGTGCTACTCCAGAGAATTATGGCACTATAACAATAGAAGATGGCACTAAAATAGGTGACTATGGCACTGATTGATAGGTTTATGGTGCTAAAGAAATAGCATTGATAGGGAATTTTATGGAACTAAACGGTGGGCAATATTTGGACTTAGGCTAGGTTTTTGACCAATCTTAGATTTTTTAGATTTTAGCTCAACTTTTGGATTTCAAAAGGTCAAGTTTTAGATTTCAAATGGTTCAAGTGTTTGATTTCGAAAGGATCAAATGATTCTTGGACAAAATTTGGTAAGGTTTCTTGGCAAGTACATACAAATCAAACAAGAGAACACAATGGCTTTTGACTCAAGGTGGACTTTGGATAAATTGGCTTATATGGGTTTCAACAAGAAGACACACCAAACACATGAACAATCCTAACATTAGTCAAGTAGGAGTATCATACCTTTTAGATCTCACGAAGTGGCCATGGGTCAATCCCAACTCAAAGTGAACTGAGATTCCCACCCCCACTAATACCTTTGGTGCTATAGCCTGGATAGATAGGGAAAGCAAGGTCATGGACCACCTTACCCCCCTTACTAAGGAGACTTTAATCTTGCCCAAGGTAATGCCTATCTCAAGTATAATGGTATGGTGAGCATCTTCCCCTCCTCTGTAGCAGTGCACTACAAGGTATGATAGCTGAAAGGTCTTAAGCTAGGATAGCTATGACCTTCTAAGGGAGTCCTCTATCATATGCAAGGTACTTGAGACCCAAGTCCATGAATGGGGGTGTCCTAATCAACTAACACTCAATTGTGCATGAGCCGTAGCAGACCAAGTATCCCAAAGGTTTTTTTATTGGAGTTGAGAAGGTCCTTCCTTTAAAGCTATCTTTCAAATTGTAATGCTTATATAGTGTGCCAGAAAATGTGGTTGAGGTCATCCCTTGGGGTGATGAAATCCCCAAGCAGGCCTCCTAAGAAGAAACTATCCTTTTCTTTTGATCACCCAAGATCACACTAGGCGTGAGGGGAGAGCATACACAAGGTGGATAACCCCTTTGGGATAACACTTAAAATTATGAAAGGTCCACAAATAGACTTTTGATCCCCAAGATCACCGTAAGGTGTGAGGGGAGAGCATATGTCTATAGGTGAACAAGACAAAGCACACAAGTGTAAATTTCCAACTAACTACTTTAGTACAACTAAACTAGTGAAGAAAAACAAAGTCTTTGACTAGTGAATCTACATCAAACTAGTTAGTAGTTTAATGAAAAAAGATTTGACATGCATTCTTTAAACCTATAAGAAGATGTTAGGACCCTGCACACACTCCAAGAAATTGTTAGAATTATGGCACTAAAATGGATAATTATGGTGCTGAGACAGTCAAATAAGGCACTAAAATAGTCCTAAATGGTGCTAAAGAATAGACATATGGCGCTAAAACAAGATAAAATGGCACTAAAATATTCAAATTTTGAAATCAGACAGACATCAAATAGTAGGATAAAAATGGTGCTAAATGATAGAAATATGGCGCTAAGATACAACATGGTGCCAAAATATCATATTATGGTGCTAAATTAATTTTACCTTTCTTACCTTCTGTCAACTGGTTTTATGGCACGATTCTATGTGATTATGGAACTAATCCACAAAAAAGAGTTTGGACCTACACAAAAAGACTTGCAACTCACACCAAAGAGATCACAAATGTGTTAGAGGATTTTAAAATCTGTTTGAGACCAATAGAAGTCAAACTGCAATAAGAAAATAGGTTAGTTTATGAAAAATAAACAAAAACCATTCTAAGTTTCAACCCTAACACATTTCTAGGTAGATTTTAGCATTATGACCCCCTATTCCTATTGCATTATGTCAACAAAAGAGAGATAGAAGAGAGAACATGTGGTGAGAAGCAAGAATCTACGCTAAAAGAAATTATGACCCAAAAATATTAGTGTTTTCGCTAAAAATAGGGTGTTAAAATAGTCTATTATGGCGCTAAAACAGACTGTTATGGTGCTAATTCATGGGAACATGGTGATGAAAAGAGGTACTATAGTGCTAAAATACCTATATGCTAAAAACCTTCACAAACACTTAAAAAAAGGTTAGTTTGGGACCATGGGGTCCCGCCGGGCATGCCAAATGAAGAAAAGAAAGAGTGCAAAGCATAAAAACATAAGAAAATGAAAGCAAAAGCACAATTATAACTTCAAGAAGCCTTGCAATCGCCTTACTCCTAGATAAGGTGGAAGGAGAAGCACCCAATTCTCCTTAGCTTTACCCAACTAGACTATTCAATGTGAAATGCTCTCAAAGGCAATACAAAATCTAACATAACCTAGCTAAAGGGATGAAGGATGTGGAAGGATTTTGGCATAATGATCTTGCTTTAAAACTGGATGTGAAAATGGCTTGAGGAGGCTTGTATTTATAGGCAAACTTTGGGGGAGATTGATCCAACAGTGGAGATTGAAAGTTGAGATCAATGGTGGAGGATGAAAGATGAGATCAAAGGCCAAGATATCGTCAACAAAAATGGAGGCCTAGGAATAAAAATGAATTTAAAATTCATTTTTGGGGAAGGATTTGCATTTAATGTGATAAGGACACATGAGGAAATAAAAAATTATTTCCTTGGGAAGATATGGAATTAAAAATTCCATTTTATGTGGAGTTGTGAGAGACATGTGACACTTAAGCAGTTTTGGAATCCACATGTGTGGACTCATGGCATGGAGAAGAGTTTAGCATGGAAATAGAAAGGTGAGGTGGAAGGGTCATGTGACCCATGGGAATATTTTTAAATTTTTAATTTGTGGGTTGTGTGAGAATGAGTTAATGATGCTTTGACCGAGTTAATCAGGGTGATTAACTTAATTAATATGGATAGAAAAAATTAGTGAATGGATTAAATATGGTTTAGGATTAATTAAATATGATTTATTTAATTAATCTAGGTCTAGGGGCTTGCCGATGATGGCATGGTTCGGTGGTTAAGTCGCTCAGGATGTAGTGGCGGCCACCAGAGTTCAAACCCACGCTAGGCCAATGAGCTCGCAAGGCTTTATGCATTTGCTGGGCCAATGAGCTCGCGGGTTTGAAGTGTTCTTCCTAGGGTATGAGGTCCCCTAGTTGTGGCCTCACCGGTTCATTGCTCCGGGCAAAAGCATTCACGTGGAGCCGGAGGGCGTGTCGCACCAGCGTCGCCGGTCATGTTAAAAAGTTTACTAGGCGCATTATCTTTTAAAAAAAAAAATCTAGGTCTAGGGGCTACGTAGGCTAGGGTAGCTAATTAAATATTGGCTATTTAATCAACTAGGCTAGGTGTAGGCTGATTAGTAGGGTGGATTAATTAGATAAGTGTGATTTACCTAATTAATCAGGTTTAGGAAAGTGGTCAAATTAATCAAATAAATATTCAAATATTTATTTGATTAATTGGGATAATGTTAGTAAGGTGTGAAGTTGAATTAAATTAATTAATTCAATTTTAAGGGTAAATTGATGAAGAATGGATGGATGATTTAGGGGTAAGGCTAATTAATTAATTGGATGGGGAATTGGTGATACAGATGATGTCAAAGAGTGGTCAAAGGGTTAAGACATTTTTAGGTGTCTACAAATAGTCTAAGCATAGACTGATCCTAATACACATAAGGATTTTACAAGACCTTAGATGCAAAGGATATTGATATGCAAGATGCTAATTCCAACACATATAAGATAAATATTAACCTTAGTAGGATAATAAGAACATCCCACAAACATAGCATATGAAAGTAATGACCATGCCCCAATCCTTACGTTATTGCAACATACCAAGATATAGAAAGATCAAGGTAGTCTTGATTAGGTATTAGAAATGAACAAAAGATAAACCAAAAAGAAATTGACCAAATGACAAAACAAACACACTCCCATCATATCTCTTTCCAAAGACGGTGCTCATGGTAGATTGGGCCTTATTGTAGGAATGCCAATATGTTAAAGGCTTTGGATTAGGATAAATGGATTTAGCAGATGAGGCAAGCAGTATGCGGACAAGTGTACTGCTTCAGGAGTAGTCTTTTGCTTCTGATTTGATAAGTATTTGAGCTTTCAAAGGATGCATAGTTCATTTTCTTCTTGACTTAGTCAAGTTAGGGTGTTAGGTGAATAATATTGGTTGTGATAGATGGATCAAGTGAAAGTTTGAATTTATTATGGGTTGTGATGGATGAATAATGTTTATAGAAAATGAGTTAAAGTGTGACAATTCCCCTCGAGACAAAACAAGGATCCATTCTTAGACCTAGGTTAAGGAAATGTGCCCCCAATTAGGTATAAGATTTATTATGGAGAATGATGGATAGGTAGACTGATGAATGATGATACTAATTGATAACAACTAACACTGACAATTTCCAAGCCATGATAGATGGGTATGCGACAATGCAAAGGTCAATAACTTTATTATGGATGGATGGGGTTTTATTATGGAATGGGATGGAATGGATGGATGAAGACTTAGTAGATGGTGGATGTTGACTCTTACACATAGTGCCTATTTACCAGGTTTTCACTATGGTACTTATCCAAGGTGCCTATTTACCAGGTTTTCACCATAGGATGGATTATTTTTATTTTTCTATTTTTCTATTTTTCTATTTTTTTGATTGATTTTTTTTGTATTGTTGTATTTTTTGGATTTTTCTATTTTTTGATTTTTTTTTTAATTTTTCTATTTTTTATGTTTTTGGATTTTTTTATTAGGGGTACTCTAAGGATCAAGCATAGAACTTCTTAAGATGAACACAATTGATGGGTTCATCTAAAGGAATGCCTTTAGGTGTTGACAATGTATAAGCTCCTAATCCATAGACTATTGTAACAACAAAAGGTCCCAACCAATTAGGCTCAAACTTACCCTTTTTATCTTGATCCAGATAATTTCTCTGATTTTATTTAAGAACAAGATCACCCACTTGAAACTGCCTTTCTTTGATCTTCTTATTGTAGCTGCGATGAAGACAGTTTTGATAGACCTGAAGGTGATTTAGTGTTGTAAGACGCCTTTCATCCAGTAGTTCTAACTCATGCAATCTAGCAATTTTGTACTCTTCTCCATCAATGAGATGTTATTTGGAAACTCTAAGAGAAGGGATCTCGACCTTGATAGGTAAAATGGCTTTGGTGCCATAGAATAAAGCATATGGATTAGCACTAGTTGGGGTTCTGATACTAGTGCAAAATGCCCATAAGGCGATATTGTGCTACAAATGCCAATCATGACTGGCTTCATTGACTATTTTCTTTAGGATTTTCAATATGGTTTTCTTGGAAGCCTCAGCCTAGCTGTTACTTTGTGGATAGTAATGGGTGGAGAAGTGATGTTGAATATAGAACTGAGTGCACAAGGCATGGACATCTTGGTTCTTAAAAGGTCCTCCATTATTAGTTACTATAGCAAGTGGAATACCATACCAAAAAATGATGTAATGCAATATGAACTTAGCTATTTGTTTACCGGTAATGTATGTCATAGGGATGGCTTCTACCCACTTCGTGAAATACTCAGTGGTGGTGATAATGAACTTAAGGCCATTGGAGGATGATGGATGGATTTTACCTATGAGGTTGAGTCCCCACTATGAAAATGGCCATGGAGTAGTAACAAGTTGTAATTGATGTGTTGGTGCATGAATCAGGTCTCTATGCTGCTGACATTGAAGACATTTCTTAGCAAACTGATGTGCATCTTGTTCCATGGTAGGCCAATAGTATCTTGTACACAACAACTTCTTAGCAAGATTAGGACTAGGGGAATGTGATCCACATACACCTTCGTGAACTTCTCGTAAAGCAATGTTAGCCTCTTCCAAGTTGAGACATCTAAGTAGGATACCATCAAGACTCCTTCGGTATAATGTGTCACCAAGGATAGTGTTGGTCATGATGTTAGTCATTCACAAACATAGAATAAAAGTTACACAACAACCTTTACTCATCTTGAAAGATACGATGAATTCAGAGAATTCATGATCCCAAGTCTCCGTTGATTAGGTCTTAATCTACTGACGTTACTCAGTGGTTGATGTGTGTTGCTGTTTTCCATTCAGGGGCCTTACGTGTTTCTACAAAGTTCATCATCATTATCTTCAAATATCCTACTCTGGATGTTTGCTCTGCATAAGTCTCCAACAATTCTACCTCTGCACTGTAAATTTAGTCAAATAATGTGCCTACAGGCTGATATTTGCATGATTTCTATCATTATTTATGATTCTTTGCATGATATTTTCAATAATACATGCACTTAACTCAAATATGCTAATGATTTTCAGTTACCTACGGGATTTCAAGCATATTTCACTGTTTCTGCTTGTTATTTATCATGATTTGCAGTTATGGTGATGAATTTATGAAATTGAAAAAAAGAAAAAGGGTTAAAGAATGAGATTCCCAAAACTACTGGACTTAGATCACTGATTCACATACAAGCTCCCATACATGCAATGAAAAGAAGGAAAACTAGAAATCATACTTCACCAGGACATTCCACAAATCCGCATGATCTAGTGCAAATCTTCAAAGGAAAAGTTGACAACATGTAATGAAATGAAAGCGCTTCCAGTTGAACACAGCATTCACCAGTACATATCCAGAAATCAACAGAAACATTACGTAAAATTTACAATTAGGATGTAATCTGGAACTTCATATCCATTCAGTATGCTCAAGAACAGGTACATTTACAGTGATCTGAAGAAAGAACCTTGATATTTCAACAATTCTATCCTCATTAGTCTCAGTAATCCGATCTCTTAATTGATTCTACAGTAATTGACTTTTTGCGCCAGATGCGTCTGTGTATTCTAATGTATATCTCCTCATTTGGTGACAAGCTCTGGCTCTTATATAGAACAACTGCCAAAAAAATGGTTACAACGATCCAAGGATCAGGATCCTCTCATAACAAACAACGGTCCAGATGAAAAGCACATGCTTCGTCAGTTGGCAAATGCACAGCTGGCACAGAATATTCCAGCATCTTCAACTTGATTCGGTCTCCAGCTGGTGAACAGCATACTTGACAATATCCTCCTCATTTCTGGCTCATGTTGCCTCCATGCGCAACATTGTAATGCTCGGCTTCAGCAGCAGCTCTAACAGCATCATGACTTCAATGCTCGATTTCAGCAGCAGCATCATGACTTCAATGCTCAGCCTCAGCAGCAGCATCATGACTTCCTGCAAATAAACAAACAAACATTAAGTTCATCATCATGTGGATAAACAACAGGAAGTAAACATTTTATTAAACATACCTCCCAATGCAGCTACAGGCAATCAGGCTTTACCTGTGGAAAATATGCACTAAATGCATAAACAGCATAAAACAACCAGGTCAACCCTCGTTGACCAAAATCAGGCAGTCGGGCCTTTTAAATTTCTATCGTTTCAAATTTTCCCGCCCATTTCCATGTGTATCGGGTTCAAATAAGATCATGCATGTCAAAATATACAAGGAAATAACCGCCCTTAACAAATTACTTCATACCTGGCTTTGCGTGCTCTGTTTGAATGTTTCGGGTCATCATCATCATGTTCGCATTGGTGCGACCACATATGATCAGGTTGACAATATTAGACTTGGCCGACGGCAACAGTTATACCTACGCCGAAAATCATGATGATGACCAACTCCTATGTCTTCTATCCAGCTGCAGGATACCACAAAATATGATGCCCCTCCTTTCCGAATGCTCTGATGAAAAGCACATCAGGATGTTTCACTTCTGCATATTGGGGAAAGAAAGACATCATCGTCATCATCATGATGAAGACAAAAGGAAGATTTGGAATATGATCCTGCTGCTGAGGAAAGGAATATGATGGTGACGTCATCGTCATATTCGGGCTTCATTAAAATGCAAAGGATGATGTCACCGTCATGTTTCGTTAAAATCAGGGGATAAATGGAATATCGGGTCACCTCTAAGGAAGATGATCAGGTGGTGCATGTAAAATGACCGCTTTTCGGCCAAGGTAACCTGCTCGGAAGATCAGGATGATGATGATGATCATCATCATCATATCCGCACTAGGTGATTTAAAATATGATCCTGCTGAAGGTCCAGATGAACGTCATCAGGATATCCGGGGCCTTTGTTAATCTTATAACATGACGTCATCGTCATATTCGCGAACAGGATCATGCCTTGGAAAATATCTTGCCAAAGGAGAAGGTGATGGTGACGTCATCCTGATATTTGCTTCTTCATTTATCAGGTCGGGATGACGTCATCAGGATATTTGCAAAAGGTTATACTTCTCGGCAGGAGGATATTGCGAAATGTCGGGTAGACAAACAAGATCATGATGATCTTGTCAACATGACTTAGGAATGAAATATCACCCTCCCCTTTGAAAGATAAGGTGATCATCATGATCACGCAAAAGGAGATCAGGAGGATATTACGAAATGCGACCCTGCCTTGAAAGATCATGATGATGATGATCACCAGGACTTTGACGTGCACGTGCAAATTATGCAGATGGCAGATTTCTTAAGCAAGGTGATATTAGAATATCATGATGCTCGCAATGTGCCCAAGGTTGCTTGACGGGAAAACACACTATCACTTAAGATTGACGTCCGGATGTTTCGGGACTGCATGATTTTTATCAGGTGATAGAGTAAGATCATGATGATGACCTTTCGCGATACAAAAGACCGCTTCGACGGGACAACCTACTACGACTTAAAGTTGACGTCCGGATGTTTCGACCTCAGGATATTATCGGGGGGCTTTTCAAATATGATGATGATGATGTTCATACAGCAATTACCAGGTTTTGACAAAAACTTTGACTGTGCATAACTCCCTCATATGGACGAATTTTCAAGTGATGTAAAAGGCAAACCTGCATTGAATTTCAAGCTCTTTCTAACCATGAAGTCATAGAAACAAAATATGAACTTTGACAAACTAACCTCATGATGATGACCAACCTCATCCTGACCTTCATGATGATGATGCACCTGACCTATTTTTACCAAACCGCCAGAAAGCAGACAACACAAACCAGAACAAAAGTTGGGTCCCTGTTTTGCCAAGTCAAAATGGGGCGTGTTGTGTAACCACACAACAGATAGTAAATCAGGAAGCTTGGTGGATAAAGGTTTTCTTCTGGGTATTGGTGAGGTTTGGTTGAAGGGTTTTATCATGGAAGCAATCGTAGATGTATTGGTACAAGGGAGAATTGGGACCCACAAGTTCACAGATTAATTTAGCAGGTGGAACATCAAAATCGGTATCAAGAGTTGTTCGACCAAGAATTCACAATGTTGAGTGTTAGTAGGCATATCCAAGAGGGACCAAATTATTTCCACAACATCATCAGCTTTGTTGTTCAATTTAGGAATCTGTTCAAAGGAGATTTTGGAAAAGTATTGTTTGAAGTCATCAACCATCCTTTTGTAAGGCAGGAACTTATTATCTTTAGTTTTATATTCATTGGTAACCTATCAAATGACCAATAAGGAGTCTCCATACACCTGTAACTACTTGATATTCCACTGTACTATCACGCAGAGTCATGTAATTAAAGCTTCATATTCAACAACATTGTTGGTACAAGGAAAAGCTAGCCGATATGATTTAGGAATACAATCACCTTGTGGTGTGATGAAGAGGACTCCAGCTCTAAAGTAAAACTATCATCCAATTGATGGATAGAGATTGGATATCCCTTCATCTAGAAAGTCAAAAAGCATAGGGTGTGTATCTGTAACAGAAGCCTCTTCTAGTTGATCAGCGATGACTTGTCATTTGATTGTTTTGCGATCAACATAACCAATATCAAATTCACTCAGAATCATGACCCATTTTTCTAATCTACCTATAAGAGCTGCCTTGGATAGAAGGTATTTCAATGGATCTATCTTGGAAATAAGCTTAGTTTGTTGATTTAACATGTAGTGTCACAACTTTTGGGAAGCAAACACAACAACTAGACATGTCCACTCCATAAGAGTATAATTAAGCTCATAACCTACCAAGGTGTGTCTGATGTAATAGATTCCCTGTTCTTTTCTAGAGTCATCATGTTGTGCTAGGAGAGAACCCAATGCAGTTGATGTGGTAGAGATGTATAATAGTAAATCTCTCCCTGAAAGTGGTGGTATCAATATTGGAGTTGTAACAAGATATTACTTCAATTGATCAAATCCCTATTGACACTTACTATCCCATCTGAATGCTACATCCTTACACAGTAAGTGTAAAAAGATTAACACTTGTCGGCAAGTTGTGATATGAAACACTTGATGGACTGTAGTTTTCCTTGGAGGCTTCTTAGTTGTTTCAAATTAGAAGGTGGAGCCATCTCAACTATAGCCTTGATAGTGGAATCTACTTCAATTCCTCTCTGAGACACTATGTATCCCAACAATTTCCCTAATGTAATGCCAAAGACACATTTCTTAGGGTTGATTCTAACTTGATACTATTCTAACCTGTCAAAAATCTTTGCCAAAACCTATAGGTGACCCTGTCTAGTAGCTGATTTTCCCAATAGATCATCAACATAAGCTTCCATGATGGTGTTAAAAGGTTATGAAATATAACAGTCATCACTCTTTGGTATGTTTCTCTTGCATTTTTCAAGTTGAAAGGCATTACTTGCCAACAATAGGTACCCCACGGACATGTGAAAGTTGTCTTTTGCTGATCTTTGGGTGCTATGAGAATCTGATTATAACCAAAAAAGCCATCCATTAATGAAAGCATTTCATGACCAATTGTTAAGTCTATAATGATTTCAATATTAGGCAGAGGAAAATCATCTTTTGGACATGCTTTTTTAAGATCTCAAAAATCGGTGTAGATACGAATGCCCCTAGTGACTTTGGGTATAGGTACCAAATTAGAAACCCACTCTAGATAGTCAATGGGATGAATGAATTCACATCTAGCAATTTCTGAAGTTCTGCCTAGTTAACAAGTAATGCTATCTAGGGATGCAATTTTTAAAGCTTTTGTTTAACTAGCTTGGCATTAGGGAATACTGTTAAGTGATGAACCACTAATGAAGGATCCAACCCAGGTGTGTCTACATATGAACAAGCAAAGTTAATTGTCCTTTCCATGAAGAAAGTTGTAAAATCATTTTTCTCTTTCTCTGAAAGAGATACTTCTAAGAAAGTGATCTTTGGATTATGTGTAGTTCCTAAATTGATTTCCTATGATTTCTCGACCAAAAGCGAAGACTTTTCTTGATATGTTGAAAGCAAGGGAAGGTCAAATCCTCCATCCTCAAGTGCCTCAGAGATGTTTTCACCATTAGATACGTCCTTTATTTTTACTATTTTAGGATTTGATGGCACCACAATGTGGTTTTCTCTAGGGGATCAAACATTTTTATTTTTATTCTTACTTTTGTGACTAGAAGATTTGGCCTTCTCGCCAAAGTATGTTGCATGATCTAGTTCCATGACAAAGCCTGCTTTATGGTCACCAAATAGAATACCATCTCGTAGACCCATGAATTCTGCGATGACCTTATTATTCTAAAAGATATCAAGAATGGGAGACTCTTGATCCCAATCAATAAGGTCAGAGTATACAAGTGAAAGGTTCTGGGTTTTCATTGTAGATGTGAGGGATATGGAGGATAGCATGAATATGGAAGTCTCTTGGAATAAATAAGTGAGGTGTAAATACGAATCATTGATGGTATCCTAATTACAAATCACAACTATGGGAAAAGCTTTTGCTACTTCATCGAGAATAAACTCAATGTCCGAGGATCGTGGTACCTCTTTTCCATATCCTAAACCATGTTTATTATTTTTCTTTGTCACAAAAATGGGTTCTATGTTACCTTGTCCATGTAATCCACAACCACCTTGGTCTTTGTAACCCATGTTCTTAACAATGCGAAGACCTCTACTATACTACTCAACTAGTAATGTAACTAGATCTTGGTCTTCTGTGAATATCCAATAGGAAATGTCTTCAATGGACTCGTCTTCTAACAATCCCCAGTGAATGAATATGTTAGATCTAGGGCACACAACTGAGGGGGGGTGAATCAGTTGTACAAAAACTTGCTTCTACTTCAAACACTTGATTCTTCTTTGTTAGTTAATAGCATAGCAGTTAACCAACCATGAAAGCATAATGCATAAACACAAGAGCAGATAAACATCAACACATTGGACACCAAGATTTTGACGTGGAAAACCCGGTTAAGGGAAAAACCATGGGGTGATTAACCCAAGGATTATTCTCTATTAGAAGAATAAGAAAAATGAATGGCACATGCCAATTAGGGCTCACTGCCCGAGCACACTACTCACAAGGAGGCACACTGCCTATAAGAGACACACTATCTACAAAGTGATAAGAATCACAAACTTGAACTGGAGATTGACATCTTTACCATGTCTGGATCAGTTCCATTTAAGCCTGAGATACTTTTGTTTTGCCCTTCGTTCTTTCGCTATACCACTCTCATCCGCTGCTCAACACACTTTGAAACGAACTCACAAACCTTTATTTATACAAGACATTGACTTAGGAACAATCATCTAAGTCGGCAATCAACCATAAGGACATCCACAAGATGATTAATACATCTGGTCGGCCACCACAAGAACATTCGCAAGATGAACAACTCATCCGGTCGGCTAGTCTGAGCAAGAACTTCATCCGGAAGAATATCTTCAATTCTGGGCTCTACCACCAATGCAGACTGACAACATAACCTCAACATGATCCAAGAACCTTCACAAGCTTGCCTGATTAACCAAGTACATCCGCACTTCCTCTACTCACTAGAATCTCTTCTCCTCTTCATCCAGAACTTCAAGAACACAGTCTGTTGCCACTGTCATACTGAAGAAGGTGCTTCCGGACCTCCAAACTTTGTACAAACTGAGATGACACATCTCAAGGACATCCCAAACACTCCTTCCAATCCGCAGAGTCTGACAATGCTCCTCCAGATCTCACCGGACCTTTTTGTAACACCCTGTCACTCTGGAACAGCTCCCAGAACCGGTTCTACTTGACCGACCACAACTTTTTCATATCTTCATGCGGACCTCTAAAATCTTAACTAGATCATCTCAAGACTCATATCTACAAACCCTTTAATCCGCATCCTCTGATTCTCAACCTATTGAGTACATTTGCCTTCTTCTTATCACTGTTCTTCACTATTCCTGATTGAGACTACTTTTCTTAATATCCTCAACACACAGCTCATCCAAACCTTCTTACCAATGCATTATGAGTATGTTGACATCAATGACAACACTGGTTAACCTCATACTTGCAACAGAATACTGTGGGGTTAGCCTATATGACCACTTTTGGACTTTCTTTTGCTATGGGTGGTTTTCCATTTGACCTGGGTGATAGAGGCAAGTTCCCCACATAGAACGATTTGCATAGGTCATACTCACCCAATCCTATGTCTTTGTACTGAACCTTGATCTTGAGAATAGGTGTATCAAATGTGGCTTTAGTTAATGTGGATGGATCAAGATATGAGGACGATGGTTGAGTTACAGTGTTGTTAGGAACTTGATTGGAATTCTAGTATTGACCTTGCATGGCTCAGCAAAGTTCAAAAGCATTGGGGTCCCCAAGGATAGTAATTTATGTACCATTGAAAGGAAACTTGAGGCATTGATGGTATGTAGATGGCACAACCTATATGCATGGATCCATAGACAACCTAGGATGATGTTGTAAGGAAGATCAAGGTCCAATACTTGACAATGAGCCTCTATCACTATCGGACCAACCTAGATAGATAGATGGATAACACCTTCTGACTCTCATTATGCATCATCATATGCTTTTATGGTTATACTTTTGTTTGAATCAATAACATCCTTAGAGTATCCCAATTGTTTCAATAACTTTAGAGAACAAATGTTTAAGCTAGCACCACCATCTATAAGAATGCATTTGACTTTACATTAACAAATGTAGACTTCAATATGTAGAGCATCATTATGGTAGGGAATTTTCAATGGGAGGTCTTTTTCAGTGAAAACTAGGTGGTGAGGTGAAGCAATATGCCCTATCATGGCTTGGAATTGAGCAACATCAATGTTATTTGGGATAGATAACTCTTGAGGGGCTTTCTCAAGTATAGATTTATGTGCAGGTGATGCTCGAAGTAGATCTAAGATGGATATCTGAGCTGGTGTTTTCCCTAGATGGTTTAAAATGTTATACTTAGAATTGGGATGGGAATTTGGTGCTGCCTCATGAAGGTTAACATGACCATGATGAGTTGTAATAGAACGCTCAGGGGCTTTTCCCTTAATAGAGAAGATGGATATGTGAATTTCTTCTATATGACCGACAATGGAATCATAGGAACTTACAACCTAGTTGTCACTCTTACCTTTTTTTGAAGTATTTCCTTTACCATGAGGCATGAATGGATCCTTGTAGATGTTGAGATCATTGTTTTAAGTTTTTTTAGGGGATCATCAACAATTAATTCACCCCTTTCAATAAGATTCTGGATGAGGTTTTCAATTTCATGCATTCTATAGTTTTATGTCCTTTGACTCTATGGTATTCACATTATTCATTGTCTTTATACCAAGAGGGTTTGAATTGAGGTTCATCATATTGAAGTTCTTTAGGTAGTGTGATGAGACCAGTTTGAACATGTTTTCTTAAGATGGATTTAATAGGTTCTCCCAGCAGAGTGAATTTGCATCTAGGCATAGAGTCTTGTCTGGGTTTCTCTCTAGGAATAGATGTGACATTTTTAGTTGGTTGAAGATTGACAGGTGCTTGGACATTTTGAATGTGTTTAGCATCCACAACACAATCATTGACAACATTTTTATTTTTAGACCAGAAATGGGGTTTTTCATTTGACTGTTGAGGATTTTCTTTGGTTTCTTTGAAGATTTTGACTTGTCCTTTAGTGATGAGGGCCTTTTCTATGTTTGTTCCCTTCGAGATAATCTCATCAAAATAATTAGCACACTAGACTTGTAGGTGAAATCCTAGTTCAGGATTCAGATTTTGAACAAATATGCTTACCAATTGCTTTTGAGGAATAGGCCATGGAAATTTACTAGCCATGTTTCTCCATCGTTGTAAGAATGATATAAACGTTTCCCTATTTCTTTGTTTATTGTTGCATAAGTCGGTCATGGAAATCTCATGTTCAATGTTGAAAGAAAAATGAGTTACAAACTTTTCAGAAAACTCATTAAAGCTCTTGATACCTGGGGGTAAATGAGAAAACCATTCTATAGCTTGCCCTCCAAGACTATGAGGGAATAGGCGTAAAAGATATGTATCATTGTGGACTATCTCTAAACAAGCGATATAGAATTCCCTAAGATGTTATTTTAAATCATCTTTTCCTTTGTACTTGTCAATTTTTTTCATTTCAAAATTAGGAGGAAAAGGTATCATAGGGAGTGACCTATCAAAAGGATAAGGACAAACTTCTTCTAAAGAGAATGTTTTCTTATTTTTCCAAAGGTGAGATCTGAAATTTGATTTTAGAGATGCAAGAATTTTTTATCAATTTCTGATGTGGGATGTTGATTTAGAGCAAGACCTAGATAATTGGATGATGGTGGTTGGGTCACTTGAGGTGGATTGGTATGAGATAGGTATGAATAGACATGTGGTGGATTGTTGGGTAGTGTGTAAGCATTAGAAGTTTGGGTTTGTGATGTATGTGGTGAAGTGATATATGAGATGTGAGGATTGGAAGATTGTGGTTGTGATGTGATATATGTTGATATGTTAGATGTTTGTGGTGCATGTGAAGTGATGACTTGATTGGGTTGGGTTATAGATGACATGGATGGAATGACTAGAGGAATAGATGATGGAATACTAGAAGAAGCATGACCAAATGATGTGGGAGATTGGTAAAGTGGATCGGTGAAATGGTTGGTGAATGGTGATGAAGCAATGTTATGTGTAGGTGTACGTGGTATGGTAGGTGCTATGGTAGACATGGTTTGAATAGAAATAGGATGTGATTATCTCATAGTAGCAATAGAAATGTTGATATGATCTTGCTCATTAAGAGTAGATGTGTTAAAGTCTTTAGGAAACTTATCTCCTTGCTTAGCAAGTAGAAGAAAGAATCTATTGGGGTCCATTGCTAAGAGCATACCTATAGTTTGTAAGACATCCAGGTCTTGTAATTCTTCAATGCGGTCTTGTGATATGTCATGTGATTGTTGTCCAACATCATTAGAAGATGAAGGACCTAGTGTGTACCCACTTGGAAGGAAGACATGAGGATTCATACCTATGGTGAATTATGTAGCATCAATGGGTGTGTTGAGGTCATGCCAAGGATTACTTTGATTAGTTTCCATAGCTTTCCTATATTGAGACCTAGTAAGAGGAATATGATGTTTTATACCTTGTGAGGATGAATGATGGATGATGGGTGGAGTTTTGTTTAGACTTTTTTTTATGACAATGTTGACATTCTAGGATGATTAGTTTCTTGGATGTTTGGATAAAAGATAAATCTAGATCAATGTTGATTGGATTTGGATTGAGATTATCTTCCCAAGAGATAGACTAATGAAATCAAGGAGAGACAAGATGGGGTAGTGAGATTTACCGACTCAAGAGGAGCCACTCTCCTAAGTTATCTATTTCACTAGTTGATAGATGCTAACTTATGTACTAATCTAAGAGAGGCAACTTCTCAAATCAGAGACAAGCTAGTAGATGTGATCTAGATTTTACTAATAAATAAACCAATGTTAAAGCTACGTGATACCAAAGATGTATGCTAGATGATGACAATAATATCCTATAGTCTTAAGGGGATAAAACTCTAAAGTCTAAATGATGATATGAAGATGGATGAAGATGATTGGATGACTGAAGGACTGATGGTAGATGATCTAAAATATCTCAGTTTTGAATGTCAAATCAACTGAATGTGAAAGGTCTCTAAATCTAGGTGACTATTTGAGTGTAAATTGTAGACACCCTAAAATGACCAAGTCATTGCACTACTTGTATTTCATCGAATCTGTCTAAATCACCTGCATTTCAACATTAATTGAATAAAATCTAATTATTTAATTAATTTCATCAAATTCTTTCAAAATTCTAAAATTCAACATTAATTGAATAAATTGTATTTTATTTAAGTAATTGTCAGTAATTCAACTTTATTCTTCCAAAATTAAATACTTTTTATTATTTAATTAAATCATTATCCTCTTTCGAATTTCAAGTCTCCATTAATTAAATAAAGCCAATTATTTAATTAATTCATCCAATTCTATCTTATCTACAATTAAATAATTCTACATTATTTAATTAAAATCACTTGTTCTTCTAAATTTAAATAAATCATGCAAATTTATTTAAATTGTCTCAATACTCTAAAAATAAATAAAATCAAGTATTTTATTTATAATCTTCATATTCCTTTAATCTTGCACAAACAATTAAATAAATTTATTTATTTAATTTGTTTTTTCCTCTAAAAAATAAATCTTCTAAAAATAAAATATAATCACATATTTTATTTATCCTTCATCACGCAAAATAAATTAAATCAATTTATTTGTTTAATTTATTTAAATCTTCATATCTTATCTATTCCTCTATCATGCACAAGCAATTAAATAAATAAATTTATTTATTTGATTTTAGTTATCTTCCAATTCCTCTTAAAATATCTTGTTAACTCATGTGCACAATCAGTCTTATTTTTAGAACTCTAAAAAAGGCAAAATTACAAGTTGAGTTATCTATTCATTTAATCTTGTTTTCATCATATCTTAATAAAAATATCCTTATGGATTGACACATGTCATGTGCACATTCATCATGGTTATTTGATTTATCTCCTCTGTTGATTCTTCTGAATTATCTGAACCGTTGATTGATCATGTTTGAAACCTATATAAACCCCCCTCATCTCCTTCACAAATCCTCTTCGATCACTTATTCTCAGGCATCCTTTACAGTGCTTTGAGCAACTTATGATCTTTTGACATTGATCTTTGAGCACTTTACTTGCTTGTTGCAAACATGGTTTCGCAGCACTATTGAGCAATCCACACTTTAACAAAGGGAACAATACAAATCTGGGTAAAAGCTTTTTTATTTTATTGATTTATTGATAATGGCTTTTATTTAGATTAGATCTCTTTATGTTATGGGCTTTTGATTTGTTTGTTTTGATTTTATCATTTAAACATAGTCGATTTTCCTCATACACATTCTGGCACGCCCGATGGGACCCACTAATCCCTCTTTTTTCTTTGAGAAATTGATTTTTTAAGTACAGTACGAAATAGCGCAAAAGACACAGAAAAGTGCTATTGGCATTATCTTAAAGTGCTTCTGGAGGCATAGTATAGCGCCCTCGGGCGATACTGCAACGCTCCTGGTAGCACAACAATGTGCTTTTGGTGAAACAGTCCAGCACTATTGGTAGTATCGTAAAGCACTTTTGGAAAAATAGGTTTTTCTAATCTTATTTGGTGATTTTGCAGGGTTTTTTCACATACCTATCATTGATTTGACTGACAAGCTAGTTTATTTGTCCTTCAATTGTCTTTTATACTTCCTAAGCTAACGTATTTAGGGGTATTTTTGATATTTGAGTTAACCTATCTATTTGTGGCATCCTTTGAGTTTTCTTGATTCTAGGATAGAGATCTATCAAATATTACATCTCAAAACTTCAAATCAACCATAAAATCATATTTGGACCTAGTTTATTTTGATAAAGTATAACTTTTTTTAGATCTGACACAGTAAAGCGCTTTTGGTAGTATTGTACTGTGCTTTTGGTAACACAGAGCTACGCTTCTAGTAGCATAGTGGATCACCTCTGGTCTGCAGTAAATTGCTTCTGGAAACAAGTGTGGCACTTTCAGTATTATAGTAAGTCACCTTCGATACTATAGTGCAGTGCTTTTGGTCAAATCTCATTTATTTTGCTAACTTTTGAGTTTTTGGTGCAACTAATTGACCTGTTGCAGCTTCTTATCACTCACACAGAGCAAATAGGTTTTTCTAACATGTTCATGTAGGACAAGCATTGAAGAAATCTTGATTCATTGCACTAAGTCTTAGAAACATGTTGCCTTCTTAAGGGACAAATTGAACAAATCACTTTTTGGCAATCTAAGTCTTAGGAACATTTTGCTTTTCTTAAGGGACAATGGACATGTATGCGAAAACACCTCAATTTTCTAAGGGACAATGGACATGAATGCCAAACACTTCAATTTCATAAGAGACAATTGACAGCTACAATCATGTGTGTGCCTAATTTAGTTGCACCTTATTTTTTTTATAACGGGACAATTGAACCTTTGTTTGACATGCTTGCTCTTACATTTTAGTAATTCCTTTAGAAGGGCATGCTTTTGGATTGCACTTCATCCAAAAGGAATGACCCTAAGTAGAGTTTTCCTTTGAACCACTATATAAGAGGGATAAGGCAAAAGTTAAGTCCTAACCGATGTCAGCCTTACCTTGTGGTGCCAAACTAAAAAGAGGTATACTAGCTCTTTGTGGAAATAAATTTCACATTGAGCGAAGTGTTTGATACTCTTAGTAGGATTGGTTAAAGCTTTTAGGAGCTTGTCACATTGCTCATAAGGCATTGGTCCCTCAAAGTTACTAAGAACCATTCTAGATAGTGACTACCCGATCTATCTCTGAACATTGCGGTAATTACCAGTGCAAGGGGAATCGATTTAAGCCCTTAAGATACTCACCATTGGCTCCCTTGAGAAGAGATAGTATTCCCTCGGCCATAAAGCTCTTGTGACCTACTTGAGCTTTCCGAGGGGAGGGTGAGATATCCCTACCTATCGTCTCTCGTAAAGATACAAAATGTCTGACACCTTTATGGAATGACATTTTTATCAGAGTATTAATCTGTGAGCTAATCTACTACAATGAAACCTTGTCTCTAGGGATAAAAAGTGCTTGATATTGATTGCAATTGTCTTATACCTGTGGAAACATTGGGCTTTTTTAAGCCTCAAACATACACTATTTGTTGTGTCAGTCCCTTTTGCCAACTTTGTTTGTTGTGTTTTCTCTTGCCAAAGCAAATCCAATCAAAAACAGAACCAAATCTATCAAAATTTGCCTTTTTAAAAGCATCAAACACTACTTCAGTGCCTCTGGTATTATAGCAGCTCACCTTTGGTAGTACAGTAGCTCACCTTTGGTATAACAGTACCTCACCTCTGGCAACCCTACTTCAGTGCCCTTGGTATAACAGTAGCTCACTTTTGGTCACAGTAGCTCGCCTTTGGTATAGCAGTACCTCACCTTTGGTAGCTCAGTCCATCACCTTTGGTATTATAGTAGCTCGCATTTGGTAGCACAATCCTGCGCCTTTGGTCAAAAAATACAGCGCCTTTTGTTCAGTCAACTGTGCATCAAATTTTGTCTTTTCCAAAAAACAAGCAGAATCCTAGCTTTTGTCCTAGTGTATTCCATGGTAACCACTAGACTCTAGCAAACTATGAAGTCCAAGCAAGTTGTCCCTAGGAAGCGTAAATCACCTCCTCACACACCTCAATTAGGCCGAGCCAACATTACTCCCAAGGTTACTCCTAGGACACCTGAGGAAAGATCTACCAACTCTCCAAACATGTCGTAGCTTGACCAACCAAGCAATCCTCAAGAATGTAGGGTCCCTTTGGTAAGTACACCTCACTATACCACCGGCATGCCTCTGGATTTTATTTCACAAGGTTATACTATTGATCAAGTCCCATCTCAAGAAGGTAGGCTCCCTTTGATAAGAACACCTCACTACACCACCGGCATGCCTCAAGATTTTGTTCCACAAGGTTATACCGTAGATCACGTCCCATCTCAAGAAGAGTGATACTTTGAAATAGGTCAATCCTCACAAGAAGATGGGCAACATCTTGATGAATTCATAGAAGATCCTAGAGCCATGGCTGCCTTTGACAAAATCCTTAGTGAGAACCAAGATCATTTCTTTCGCTTGCTTGTTGAGCAAGGAGCCAAATTACCTCAAGATTTTGATTTATCCAATCTCAAAGACACAAACAACACCCAAAGTGCCATATAGGTGGTCCAAACTATGTCAATAGTGACAATATCCTTACCCGAACAAAGCTCACAAGGGAGAACGATTGCACAATATGAGAATCCTCTTTATCAAAACCCAACAGGAAAAAGGGCCATATCACCGCTTCTGACTCCTATGGAGATCTACAAAAATCAATAAGAGACTCTCCAACGTCAAGCAAAGCTAGCTAAGCAAGCCACCATAGCTTGATCAAATATACAACAAACTCCTAAAGTGTCCACACCAATCATAAGTGGAATTTTGGTTACCCCATCGCGAATAGGTTTCCCACCAAATTACAATCCAGGGAACAACTATGTAGCCATGCAACAAGGATCTCAACAAATACCACCTCCTATATCATCAAACCTTCGTATCTCTCAACCAACTAGGGTCATACAACCCCAACCACAACATTCTTCTACGCTCACCCTCAATCAACCCCAACCATCACAAAACACATCTACCTATGTCCCTCCACCACTATGATCATCAGCACTAAACTTTTTCAACACCTTGCCTATCCACTCTCAACATTCCCAACATCAAGTTTCCCAAAGCTATGTGCCACAATCGCAACCTAACCCAAACTTTAGCTTTCCCCTACCAAACTCTTTTCTTCAACCATCACAAAGCCTACATTCTTACCTAGCACCACCCCCACCTCCTCTGAATCAAAGCATCCAATTCCAACCCAATCTAAACCCAACATACAACACATATGATCCCAACCAATCATACGACCCTTATAACACCAATGCCCATGGCTTACACTACACTCTCCCATATGGGCAACAACAACCACTTCTTGGACAACAGGAGATGTTCCCAACCCCTCCCACGACTATGGAGCTAAAACTTGCAGAGGTTCAACAACAACTATCTGATCTTACGTTTGGCCACACTAAGAAGACCTTCTCTTTGGAAGAAGTGTGTCCTTATCCTTTTGATCGGTCATTACCCATGATCCCTTTTCCTCACAATTTTGCTATTCCCAAATTTGATAAATATAAAGGAAAAGGTGACCCAAAAGATCATCTCAAGGAATTCTATCTTGCTTGTTTCGAGGTCTCACATAACAACACATATCTTATGCATCTCTTTCCTCGCAATCTTGGAGCTCAAGCTATAGAATGGTTCTCACACTTACCTACAGGTATCAAGTCTTTAACGAGCTAGTGAAGAAATTTGCCACCCATTTTTCCTACAACACGGAGCATGAGATTTCCATGACTGATCTATGCAACAACAAACAAAAAAATGGTGAAACTTTCATTTCTTTCCTTCAACGATGGAGACAAATGGCTAGCAAATTCCCATTCAAGATACTCGAAAAGCAACTTGTTAGCATATTTGTGCAGAATCTCATCTAAGAATTGGGTTTCCACTTACAAATTCTTAGTGCTACAACCTTCGACAAAATTACCTACAAGGGAATCAATATTGAGAAGGCCTTCATTGCTAAGGGTGTGGTCAAAATCTTCAAAGAAATGAAAGACAATGCTCCTCATCAACAGACAAATGACAAACCAAAGTTTTGGAACAAAAATAAAAATGTGGTCAACGATGGGGTGGTCGATTCTAAACATGTCCAAACATTGCAAACGCCGCTACAGCTTTCCAAACCAAGTCAAGCTCCACCTCAACAACAGCAACAACAAAGACAGCCTTATCAAAACAAACAACAATGACAACAAGAGCAACATCAACAAGATTACCCTCCGTAGCATCAGTTCACTCCCTTGGGAGAGCCCATAGAATCAGTCCTACAGAAGCTTTTACACAAAGGGCTCATCACCTTACCTGATGCTCCCCTATATGGCGAACCTATTTACAAAACTGTACGTTACAAAGACAATGAATATTGTGAGTTTTATAGGAGCAAAGGGCACAGAACCGCATCGTGCATGAAACTCAAGCACCTAATCCAAAATCTCATCGAAGGCAACCAAATCTCTTTTGAAGATGAACCAACAGCTCAACACATGAACAAAGACCTCAACATGTACAAGGAACCATTCCCTCACCATGGTCTGCCTCCTCCTCAGGATAAAGGTAAAGGTGTCAATCATGCTTCCACTTCCTTTGACTCCATTGTAGGTCATTTTGAAGAGAGTTGAGTGTCTACCCTCACAATCAAAGGCAACTCTATGGATTGCGTTGTTACAACTTGTCGTGGTCGTGTCACCATTCGTGGTCCTACACCTAGTCTCCCAACTCAATCCGATTATAATCTTGTCAAACATATAGGGAAAATACCAACATAGATCTCTATCTTGGACCTTCTACGATCATCACCCGCACATAAAGGAGTCTTTAGTTCCTAATTACATAGCTGTCATAGATTTTTGAGCTATAGTAGGTAACATTGCTTCGCCCTACAATGTGGTCTTCTCTAAGAAAGACCTCCCTTCCCATGATCCATGTCACAATGATGCCCTTCATATTGAAGTTCTCATCGATAAGCACAAAATCAAATGTATACTCATAGATGGTGGTGCTGGTCTCAACATCTGTTCTTTAAAATTACTTAAGCAATTGGGATAATCTGAGGATCATATCAACATTGATCAAAGTATTAATGTGGTCTTCTCTAAGAAAGACCTCCCTTCCCATGATCCATGTCACAATGATGCCCTTCATATTGAAGTTCTCATCCATAAGCACAAAATCAAATGTATACTCATAGATGGTGGTGCTGGTCTCAACATCTGTTCTTTAAAATTACTTAAGCAATTGGGATACTCTGAGGATCATTTCAACATTGATCAAAGTATTACAATCAAGGGATATGATGATACTGAACGCCACTCAGAAGGTGTTATCCACTTGCCTATACAACTGGGCCCCATCATGCTTGAAACCAGGTGCCAAGTCCTTGATATTGAGCTACCTTACAACATTATCCTAGGTGGCCCATGGATCCATGCAATGAAAGTTGTCCCCTCCATGTACCATCAGTCTCTAAAATTTTCATTCAATGGTACAGAGATCACTATCCTAGGAGACCCCAATCCTTTTGAATTTTGTCGTGTCTTGCAAGGCAGTTATAAGAATTGCAACCAAGTGCCTCAAAATGACAAAGCCCTTGAATCCCCACTATATGTCGATCCTGAAAATCTGATAGAGGCCTCTACAAGTGAACCTAATCCTCTTCCTGAAATTAAAGCTCACATCCATGATATAGGCTTTGGAACTTATGATATCTCAAAATCTTGTTGTGTAGGGTGGATGCCTTTGTCCCCTAAATCTTATGGCCAACCGCCCATTGCCAAAGTAACTAAAAAAGTAGCTATTCCTCCCCCAGCATTTCTAACTCAATTCCAATAGGGAAAGTTATTGGAAGAGGAAACTATTGAGGACATTTCTTCTTGGCTCTACAAGGAGAAAGAACCAGTCACAATACCTATCAAGTAATATGGCAATGGCTTAAGGATAGTCAAACACTTGGGCTATAAAGGCAAAGGTGGCCTTGGAAAAAAGAATCAAGGAGAAATGGAGCCCATAATTGTGATGAAGAAACTAGACAAGAAGGGGTTAGGATTTGGTAGAAAGGTACTGCAGGCCTTGGACATCGAGGGTATCCTCGACAAGGTGGCTAAAACTTCTATCACAGATTCGACGTCTAATGAGGATATCTTTGATGACTCTCCCCTCCATATGACTGACCTATTCACTGAATCCTCCATCTTTATGTTATCATCTGTATCCTTAACCTCCACCACAAACACCCAAAATGTAACACTTGTCTATCCTGAACTTATCGATTGGGACCAGCAAGGGTCCCCCGTTATAGATGTATTTCAGAATGATGAAGCTCTAACTGAGTTCATGGGACTCCGGGATGGTATCCCTCTGGGTGATCATAAGTTAGATTTTGTAATGGAACTAGAGCCAATAGCTTATTTTGGTGAGAATGCCAAATCCTCCAGTCACAAAAGTAAAAATAAAGAAAGATCTCTAGGTGAAAACCACACTGTGGCACCTCCCGATCATAAAATAGTAAAAACAAAGGACGTATCCAAAGGTGAAAACCCAACTGTGGCACCAGAGGATGGAGGATTTGACCTTCCCCTACCATCTAAGTATCAAGAGAAGTCAGCTCTCCTAGTGGAAGATTCTACAGAGATAAACCTTGGCACATAGCAAAATCCAAAGACCACATTCCTGGCAGCATCATTATCAGAAACAGAGCACAGGAATCTTAACACATTCTTCTTACAATGAACCATCAACTTTGCATGGACCTATGCAGATATGCCAGGGCTAGACCCTAAGCTAGTAGTTCATTATCTCATAGTTGATCCAAAAGTTAAACCAGTCAAGCAAAAACTAAGATGCACCCATAGATAGCTCTCTTGGTAAAAGTGGAAATACAGAAGTTGTTAGATGCAAAGTTCATCCAACCCATTGATTATTTAGACTAGGTATCAAACATTGTACCTATGTCTAAGCCCAATGGGTGCATCCACATGTGTAATGACTTTAAAGATCTGAATAAAGCATGTCCCAAAGATGACTTTCCATTACCAAACATTGACCTCATATTAGACTTGACAAGGGGTCATGAAATGCTTTCTCTCATGGATGGATTCTCAGGCTATAATCAGATAAGGATAGCAGAATAAGATCAACATAAAACAACTTTTACTTTTCCATGGGGTAATTATTGTTGGTGTGTCATGCCATTTGGTCTAAAGAATGCAGGGGCAACTTATCAAAGAGCAATGACAATGATATTCCATGACCTCTTTCATCATATCATGGAGGACTATGTGGATGACATACTAGCTAAATCGTCTAGTGCAGAGCACATACAAGTTCTAGGATAGATCTTTGACAGGCTCGAGAAATACCAAGTAAGACTCAATCCAAAGAAGTGTGTCTTTGGTGTAACATCAGGGAAGCTATTGGGATACATTGTATCTCATAGAGGCATCAAAGTAGACCCTGCAAAAGTCAAGTCTATAGTGGAGATGCCTCCACCAAAGAACCTCAAAGCATTAAGGAGCCTTCAGGGAAGGTTACAATCCATTAGGTGCTTCATCTCACAACTAGCAAATAAATGTCAACCATTTCAACACTTGCTCTAAAAGGATGTCTCATTTCGATGGGATAATAAGTGTCAAGCAGCATTTGATCAGCTCAAAGAATATCTAGCTGCACCTCCTGTATTAGTTCCACCAGTTGCTGATAAACCTTTGATATTATACATCTCAACTACAACTTTGGCCCTAGGGGCCCTTCTAGCACAAAATGTTGAAATAGGAAAAGAGCATGCAATTTATTATATTAGTAGAACCTTGGTGGGATACGAACTCAATTATTCATCGATGGAAAGAGCTTGTTTAGTAGTAGTGTTTGCCTCCCAAAAGTTGCGGCATTACATGTTGAACCAACACACAAATCTTATAGCCAAAATTGATCCATGGAAGTATCTACTAGCAAAAGTAGCTCTTACAGGTAGACTAGCTAAATGGGTCATGATCCTTAGTGAGTTTGACATTGAGTATGTGGATTGCAAAGCAATCAAGGGACAAGCCCTAGCAGATCAACTCGCAGAAGAACCCATGATAGATACACACCCTATGGTAGCAGACTTTCTGGATGAGAATCTCTTCACTCTTTCTAAGTCAATAATGTGGAAGTTGTATTTTGATGGTTCCTACACACAGCATGGATCAAGGATAGGCATCTTGTTTGTCACACCTCAAAATGACTACATTCTAAAGTCATATCGGCCTGCATTCCCTTGCACCAACAACATTGCCAAGTATGAAGCACTTCTCATAGGTCTAAATATAGCAGTTTAATGGGACATCACAGAACTACGGGTATATGGAGACTCGCAACTAGTCATTCGACAAGTCACAGATGAGTACCAAACAAAAGATGAAAAGTTGGTCCCCTAAAAGCAACTAGTGGATGCCTACAAACCACACTTTTCTAGCATCACATTTGAGAAAATTCCAAGAGAGCATAACAAGGCTATAGATTCTATGTAGGGTCACTGATTGACATGCCTGCTAATACATAGAAATGTGAATTCTTGATTGAACAATTGTTGATACCAACCGTTGATGTTCCCGTTACTGAAATCATCTGTGAACTTGTTGGTCCCAATTCCCCATGGTACAAAGATATCTATGAATACCTTAAAAATAATACCTTTCCCTCCGACCTATCATCCACCCAACGCAAAACCTTTATCCGTCGATCCTCCCGTTACACCATTCTGGGTGATACACTATATCACCAGAGTCTCGATGGTATCCTCTTACGATGTCTTAACGCGGAAGAAGCCGAAGCTACCTTACGAGACATACATGAAGGTGTCTGTGGCACACATTCTACTGGTCCTAATCTCGCTAAGAAGATACTCATAACAGGTTACTACTGGCCTACAATAAAACAAGATGTTGCAAAATTTGCTAAGAAGTGTCTACAATGTCAGCAGCATGGAGATTTGATTCACATAATAGCTCATGAACTATAACCTGTGACTACTCCATGGCCTTTTTCTCAATGGGGTCTCGACCTCGTAGGACAAATCTACCTATCCTCATCTTATGGCCATAAGTTCATCATTACTGCCACTGAGTATTTCACGAAGTGGGTAGAAGCCATTCCCATGACCTATATCACCAGTAAGCAAATAGCCAAGTTTATCCTTAACTACCTCATTTTCCAGTATGGTATTCCCCAAGCCATTGTCACTGATAATGGGAGACCATTCAAGAACCAAGATGTCCATGCCTTATACACATAATACAATATCTGACATCACTTTTCAACTCCCTACTATCCGCAAAGTAACGGCCTAGCTGAGGCTTCCAATAAAACCATTCTCAAAATCCTTAAGAAAATAGTCAATGAAGCTGGTCGTGATTGGCACTTGCAACTCAATCCCGCCTATGGGCCTACCGCACTAGTATCAAAACACCAACTGGTGCCACGCTCTATGCCTTGGTCTATGGCTCTGAAGCCATCCTACCCATAGAGGTCAAGATCCCATCCCTTAGAATATCCATGTAGGACCTAATTTTTGGAGAGGAGTATCGCACTTCCAGATTAGCTGAGCTAGAACTACTAGATGAGAGGTGTCTTAACGTGCTTAATCATCTCCATGTCTATCAAAATCACCTACGGCATAATTACAACAAAAAGATCAAAGAAAGACGATTTCAAGTTGGTGATCTTGTACTCAAAGAGAATCAGAGAAATCAAGCAGATCGAGAAAAGAAGGGCAAGTTTGAGCCTAACTGGTTAGGTCCCTTTATTATCACAGCAGCATATGGATCAGGAGCTTATACTTTAGCTACACCTGACGGCATTTCCTTAGATGAGCCACTTAACAATGTTCATCTCAAGAATTTTTATGCCTTATCCTCAAAATATTCCAAAAAAACCAAAAAATTCATCCTCTAGTGAAAACCTGGCAAACAGGGCCTTGGTACTTAGTGAAAACCTGGCAAACGGGCGCTATGTGTAGAGTCAGCATCCATCATCTTTCGAGTCTTGTTCATTCCATGTCCATTTCACAACACACTCCATCCATCCATAATAAAACCATTGACCTTGTTTGCATTTCCATCTCCCTATCTAGTATAGCTTGGAAATTTGTCAATGTCCATCATCGTCATCCCGTGTCTTGATCTATGTCAATAGTTATCACTGTCTTGTCCTAGGTCAAACTTTCTGCATCTTCTACATTGGTCACCCATGCAATTTCCTCTATCGAAATGGGGGCAACTCTTTCCTTAACCTAGGTCTAGGAGTGGTTCCTTGTTCATGGTTCGCAGCAAGCACTTCAATCATTCCCCTTTCTGTAGATAACACCCTTTAACAGACACATTGCTCCTATGATAAGGCTGTTATCTTCCCAATGCTTTTTCTACACCATCACACCAACCAAAACTACATATCATCTCACCTCAATCTTAAGGTACCTTGATCCCATGGATATGGGTATGTAGGCAATCTGGAATACAAAGGAAGTTTCTAGTACTTAGGTACATAAGAGCTCCTCCTTTCACCTTGACCCATCTCATCACTCTATCCAGAACTACATATTATCATCTTTCATCTTTCCTCGTAATGTGCCTTGATCCCATGGATACAAGGTATGTAGGCAGTTTGGAATACGAAGGAAGTATCCAGTACTCAGGCACATACGATTCATCATTCTTCACCCATTTCAATCCATTAACATTGTCATCTTTCTAGTCTTCCATTTATCAAAATCCATTCGCCTCGACTTGACTAACTCAAGCAGCAAGCTAGCGCATCCTTTCAAAGCAAAAGTCCTTAACAAGCTTGTAGCAAAGTAGCTTTCTTCTAGATTTGTGTACTGCCCTACTGTTCCAATTGCCAACATCAGCTATGTCGAGCTTAACCAAAGCACATGATCAACAAGCTTGTCTTCTACAAAGTGTTCCATTGTTGAGACCAATACACGCGTCTCCTGTGACATGTGGCATTTCCTGCAGCAAGACATTATCTTTTTAGGTAGATAGCCCCCTTTAATGGACACGTCGCTTCTACAATAAGGCTGTTATCTTTCCTATCTAATCTATCCTGAGCAACCTCTTTGGCAAGAGAATATGTTGGTTGTATGTTTACTTTGTAAATCAGTCAATTTGCTTTATGGTTTATCTTTTGCTCCTTTGTCCATTACCTATTCAAGGCTACCTTGATTTATCTATAATCTTGGTATGTTGCGATGCAGTACGGATTGGGGGCATAATCATTGCTTTTGTGTGCCATGTTTGAGGAATGATCTTTAGCATCTTTCTTAGCATTATATTTACCTTGTGTGTGTTATGACCTAGCATCTTACATATTAATATTCTTCTTACATTTACATGTATTGAAGTTTGTTTTATGTTCAAGACTATGGCTCATTCACATATACAACAAGATCATATTATGTCTAAGGGATCTAAGTTCAAACTGCTTGCTTGCAGAGTCAACATCCATGCACTCGAATAGCACAGCACCTTGGTCTTTTATACCTTGGTGGCAAACTATCCACGTGCTATATCAAAAATAAGGATTGCTCTTTATAAACAATTGTGAAAACCAATGCAACAAGCTCATTCATTTACCCATCCATTTACCCATGGCCTTATATAGTTTTCCAACAATGATCGATCAACAGTCTTTCTCTCATGTTCTCTTCTATCTCCAACACAATCTTCTAGTCAAGTGTCAACCCAGTTCTTATGTCGCTTCCTTGTCTTTCCTCTCAAGGGGGCACCCTACACTAG
Source organism: Cunninghamia lanceolata (assembly GCA_027924645.1). Lineage (NCBI taxonomy): Eukaryota > Viridiplantae > Streptophyta > Pinopsida > Cupressales > Cupressaceae > Cunninghamia > Cunninghamia lanceolata. The sequence continues at coordinate 1,486,888 of BSBN01000716.1, read as the reverse complement.
CTACACAGGGGAAACCAACTACACTGGGGCATCAAAAATTGTATCATATCTTCAACAATCATTTTCTTTGGCTTTTATTTAGATTAGATCTCTTTATGTTATGGGCTTTTGATTTGTTTGTTTTGATTTATCATTTAAACATTAGTCAATTTTCCTCATACACAAAAACTATGTAAAACCATAAGCACAAGACTGATGACCAGAAGTGATAGCGAGATAGTGCAAATGTGATAGCATAATAGCCCAGATGTGCAACTCTATCCACCAAAAGCACAATTCTGTAAACCAGAAGCGCAATTCTATAGACCAGAAGCGATAGCAAGATAGCCCAAAATCGTAACTTTGTGGATGATAGTGGGTAAAAGATAGAAACATAAGTGCAACTCTATCTGCCAAAAGCATAGCTCTGTATGCTAGAAGCACAAGTTTGTGTACCAGAAGTGCAACTCTATCACCTAGAAGCACAACCCTGTATGCCAGAAGTGCAACCCTATATGCCAGAAGCGCAACTCTGTTTGCCAAAAGTGCAACTATATAGACCAAAAGCATAATGATATTGTTCAAAAGTGAAACTTTGTTGTTCAAAAGAATTTTGTGACTGATTGTTTGTATGTAGAATGGAATGAGTTCTTTGGCAAGAGAATCAAACAATAGGACACAATGGCTATAGACACTTTCAAAATTGGGTGTGCAAGGATGTAAACCTTTGTGGATAACAAATGAAAAATACTGGTAGATCACAAGAAAACATGCCAAACACTCTTGCACAAGCCTAATATTTATTCAATCAAGGTGTTTCATACCTCGTGGACTCACTCAGGTGTGACTTCAACCCCCACTATTAGATAATGGTAGTTTCCATCCCCTTGATACCATCTACCATTGCTTGGATGGGTAAGGAATGCAAGGTCATGTACCACCTTACACCCTTTACTTTTGAGGCTAAAGTCTTGCCCAATTTGTATTCCAACTCAAACAATGGAGGTAATAGTGTGAGCTCTTCTCCCCCTGATGCAGCGATGCATTGTAGGATATGATGGTCGAAGGTCTTATCTAGGTTTTAACAAGGTGTCTAGGGAGCCCCCAAATATATGTGATGTACGATGGGGTTCAATTCTATGAACGGGGGTGTCCCAAACATCCAACTAAGCACCAATCAACACAAGTCTTAGCAGACTGAGGATCTTGGGGTTTTTGTTAAGCAAGAAGGGGTTCTTCCTTTGAAATGATTCTGTCGATTCTCATAACATTTATATCCTATGCCAGAACATGTGGTTAAGATCATCCTTAAGGGTGATGAAATCCCTTAACAGGCCTTCTATAGAGGATACTGATTACTTTTGATTCTCAAGATAGTCTTGTGATGCGAGAGAAGAGCATACGTATGACTCTTGGGTTCCCAAGAATAAAGCAAATAAAGTGATAAAAGTGAATAATCTAGTATTTCTGATCTCCAAGATCACCTTTCAGTGCGAGGAGAGAGCATACGTACATAGAAATTCAAGACATAGCAAACAAATTGTAAATTCCCTTAATGAAAATGAAGTGTTTTACTAGGTTAGTGATAAAAATTGAATCTTTGTCAAGCATCCTGCACCAAAATCATTGGTAGTTTCACTTTCTTGCTTCTTTGACAAGTGATAAGAGGCTACATAAATGATGTTAGATTCAAAAAAGCCACTTGTTAGACAAAAAACTCAAATCAAGACTATTAGAACCAAAAGTGTTAGTACAGTGACCAAAAGTGCAATAGAATTAGCCAAAAGCGTATACACTGCTAACCAAATACACAACAAAATTGACCAAAAGTGCAATTTTGTTGTGCAAAAGTGCAACTCTATCTCCTGAAAGCGCAATTCTAGACATGATCCTGTAGAACAATAAACAGAGACAGTAAAAAAACCCCAAAAAAATGAATAAGTATGCTTGCATAGGCTAGGGGTTGTTTGGAAGTATAATTCTGTCAACCCTGCACAAATTAGAAAGAAAAAAGTGAGATAATTGATTAATTGTGTCAAAAGGCAACTAAGCACGTCCACAAATACATCAGCTTGTGAAACAAATTAAGATAAATGCCTGCAAATACATCAGCTTGCATGCAAAAGATAAAGCAAATGCCTAAAACTCTGCAAAAAGTCAAAAATCAAAAGATAAACAACAGAAACCAAAAGTGCCACTCTGTGAACTAGAAGCGCAACATTGTTGACCAAAAGCATATGCACTGCTGACCAAAAGCACAACTCTATGGACTGGAAGTGCAACTCTATCAACCAAAAGTGCAACTCCATACCTGTAGCCTAAAAAACAAAATTTCTCAAGCAAATATGTGTTAAATTCAGGGAGTGGGTCCCACTAGGCATGCCAAAATGTGTATGGGGAAATCTGGAATTCATAAAGGGATCAAAACAACAATGATTCAACACCAAAATCCATCATAACGTCAAGAAACCATCAATAACATAACAAAGATAATATAAAAAGCATGAAAACTCTAAATGTTACCCATCGAATGTAATTCCTTGTTGTATTTTGTGATTGTGGATTGCTCAAAATACAAAAAGCATAACCTTAGTAGTGAGATTGATGAATGATAACAAGATTGCTTCAATGAGTGCTCAAAAGCGTTGGGAGATATGGATGTCAAGTGCTCAAAATTGTTAAGGGTTTGTGAAGAGGTGAATGGGCTTATTTATAGCTTTCAGAGAAGATCGATCAATGATGGAGGAAATTAGATGAAATCAATGGATGAGACAAATTGAGGAATCATGAATGAATGTGCACATGACAAGTGTCCATGCAAAAAGTTGTTGTGTTGAGTTAACTACTTTGTTGACTAAAGATAGGATTGATTTTCATAAAAATAGAATGTTTTTTCTGTTTTATGAATTGATTGAGAAAAACAAAGATTTAAAGCCAAGTGAACTCAACTTTTGATTTTCTTTTTGACATGCAAAGGATAAAATTAAATAATAAATTATTTAATTTGTGTGCATGGAAGATTTTTAGAAGAGAGAATAAATTTGGAAGGTGAGAGGATAATTAGAAATTAAATAAATAAATTTATTTAATTTGTGGTGCATGATGAAAGAAAATAAATGAAATAGTGATTTTATTTATTTAGAAGATAAGAAAAGTCAACTTAAATAAATTAGAATAATTTATTTAATTTTGGAGGAATAATAAGCCAATTAAATAATTGAAATTATTTAATTGTGTGAATAAGAGGAATTAAGATGTTGAATTAATTAAATAATTGGTTTATTTAATTAATGGAAAAATAGAAGAATAATATGGTGAAATGATGAAATTAATTAAATAATTAAGAATCATTTAATTAATGTTAGAATAAGGTGAATTAGAAGAATTGATGCTAGAAGAATGGTGTATGCAAGCTAATAATGTGATGGTCATTTTTGGGTGTCTACACTAGGTTTAAATAGGGATTCACAAGGCTTGTTTTGCACTTGAACTGAGTGAGAAAGAGGTTAACATGCACATTTTTTACCCAAAGACAACCACCTCCAATATAACCACCATTAGGGAATAATCATGTACCTACACACTTAAGCCAAACATCAAGCATACCTACACATAATAGCCAAAACACCATAATCCACCCAACATGATAAATCAATTCATGATATTAAATAATCACTTCCAACTCTAATTCATCTATGACTAGCATGATCTAAGAAATAAGATGCATAATCACCCATATTTCATAATGTTGAAATATATATAATCATCACAATTGTATCAAATATAGTAAAAATAATGAAGTTGAAACATTGTAATGATCTAACATATAAATGCCCAACATATGCATCCCATAATGCATTTTCAGAAGTCTAGTGCCAATACAAAAACTCATTGGGAACACACCAATGGTCATCCAAAACATCTTCACAAAGCATCTAGAATGCACAATCAAAACACCTCAATGGTACAACAAGCCTCATCAAAAAGTTCAATGCAATGACTTATAACACATGAATCACACAATACACTGATAAAACACTTGATACAACATATATCAAAAAAATTGAAAAGTACACAAGGAAAATAGGCTAGTGGGCATTTTAGATAAACTAAGTCATGTTAGTTCTTCTTGGTCGTATGTGTTTACCTGGTTCTAGTTGATCTCTTGACTTCAGGGTTGGCTAGAGCCATGCAATGAGCTCGATTATGCCATTTGATTGGGAGGTGAGTACCTCATATTAACTTTCTCAAGCTTGAAGTTGAGACTTGAGGATTCTTGCACTTGGATGGAGATCTTGGCCTTGAGAAATGTTGTATCATTTTGAACTATGAATGCAAAAAATACAAATGTATTAGTAAGAATTCAAACGTGTTTTAATTAGGTATTTCATTGGATTCATTTATAAGGGAGAAATAACCCTCCATATAAGTGTATTTGTAGGTTAATAAATTTGATAAGGGTTGAAAGTTTTTGCTATTGGTAAAAATAGTGTGTATGGGAAATCTAGAATACTTAGGAATATCAATACAATAAATATTAGTTACCAAAATCCATCATAACCCTCAAGAAATCAAAAATGATATAACAAAGTTAAGATAAAAACATGAAACATGAAATGTTACCCATTGCATGTAATTCCTTGGTGTATTTTGAGTGTGGATTGCTCAAATACAAAAGCATAACCATGATAATCTTGATGGTTGGAAGGAATGTGTGATTTCTTAAATGAGTGCTCAAAAGTGTTGGGAGATATGGATGCCAATTGCTCAAAATTGTGAAGGGTTTGTGAAGAGGTGAATGGACGTATTTATAGCTCTCAAGAAGGATTGATCAATGGTGGATGAAATTTGATGAAATCAATGGAGGAGATAAATTGAGGAATCATGAATGAATGTGCACATGACAAGTGCCCATGCAAAAAGTTGTTTTAAAGAATTAATTTCTTTGTTGACTAAAGATAGGATTGATTTTCATATTAATAGAATGTTTTTTTCTATTTAATGAATTGATTGAGAAAAACAAAGATTTAAAGCCAATTAAACTCAACTTTTGATTTGCTTTTTGACATGCAAAGGATTAAATTAAATAATAAATTATTTAATTTGTGTGCATGGAAGATTTTTAGAAGAAAAAGATAAATTTAGAAGATGAGAGGATAAATTAGAAATTAAATAAATAAATTTATTTAATTTGTTGTGCATGATGGAGAAAAATAAATAAAATAATGATTTTATTTATTTAGATGATAAGAAAAGTCAACTTAAATAAATTGGAATAATTTATTCAATTTTGGTGGAATAATTAGCCAATTAAATAATTAAAATTATTTAATTGTTTGTGGATAAGAGGAATTAATGGTGAATTAATTAAATAATTGATTTATTTAATTAATGTGGAAAATAGAAGAATAAGGTGGTGAAATGATGAAATTAATTAAACAATTAAGAATCATTTAATTAATGTTAAATGAAGGTGAATTAGAAGAATGATGCATATGCAAGGTGATGACGTGATGGTCATTTTGGGTGTCTACATTTTGCCCGTCTTTGAGACAATGTGTTTCATGGTGTTGTTTCAAAGAACTACTGATGATGTGATTGATGTGTCGACTACTGTGTCCTAGTGTAACATGTTATAGGATGTCCCCTCAAGAGGAAAACCAGGGAAATGGAAGATGGACTGGGTAGACTTGCGATAAGAAGAAAAGGCTGACGAAGCAAAAGAAAAAGACTAAGAAGGACTAGATCAGAAGTGGAGGCTGAAACGATGGAGAATAAGGGCTGACATGAAAAAAAAATGAGGACATGGGAGGGAATAAATTAGGGTTGGGAAGCAATAAGTAGGGCCCAGGGGTCATTTTCAACTCATTTTCATCCTTAAAGTTTAGAGATATTGTCTTATAGTGCTTAGAAAATTTCAAGAGCTTAGAGCTTGCTAGTTTGCAAATATGCCAGGCATTCCACGAGAGGATCATCATGCAGAGAGGGTTAGGATGCATGGCCAACCGATAGGAGCACTAGGAGCGATAAGTACCCCTAATCAAACTACTAAATGCATTTATGAGGGTCAAACAAGGTAGGTCCTAGGTCTTGACCAAAAGCGGTCGATAGGTTAGAACGGTGCATTTGGCTAGTTTTGTTGTGCTTTTGGTGCACAATGGTGCTTATGGTGTGCGCAATGATGCTTATGGTGTGTGCAATGGAACTTTTGGCATTTAGGGGTCACTTTTGGAAAACTAGGGTTAAGTGCATAGGGGTTGTTTTTGGCTTGCAAAATGGCACAAATGGTAGATGTAGCTACACTTTTGGTTTTGTAGGCCACAAACGGTAGATAGTGTGGTGCAAATAGAAAAAAGTAACCATAATGGCTATGTCTTAGGAAAGAATTAGATGAAAATGCAAAAATAGACGGCAAATGGTAAACAAAATGGTGCTTATGGTGGATGAAGTTGTGCAAATGGTGGAAAAGACATGGCAAATGCTGGACAAAATGGCGCATTTAGAGGAGTGGCACAAGTAGTTTGTAGATTGACACAAGTGGAGAATAGAATGATGCATTTGGCTAGTTTTGTTGCGTTGATGGCTATATTTAGGCACTTATGGTTTTTCTATGCTTCTTTTGGTTTTGTAGAAAAAATAGCTTGATTTTGAGAAGTGCTAACAAGATGATCATTATGGATGCAGGTTGTACTTCCTCTGCTGATGTCTTGAGAGTGACATCCAGCGATGCTTGCACTGGTTGCTGACCTTGATGGGGATGAGGAATTATTCTTTGAGGACATGGGTTTATGGTATGTGGCCCATATGACACCGGTGCAAGCCCACTATGCTATGATGACTACATTAGTAGAGAGATGGTACAGTGAGCACAACTTGTTTCATCCATTGACATGTTAGATCTGTTGATAACTGAGAGGGGGGGGGTGAATCAGTTATCCTAATTATTTCCCTTATTAAACTTTCCTTTTAATTGAAGCAGCATAAAATCAAACACAAAACATTAACCATGAAATAAGAAACACATGACACAGTATTTTTGACGTGGAAACCCTGTTAAGGGAGAAAACCACGGGGTGATTAACCCAAGAATTATTCTCTGTTAGAAGAATAGGAAATTACAAAAATGGCACTTGCCAATTAGGGCTCACTGCCCGAGCACACTGCTCACAAGAGGCTCACTGCCTACAAGAAGACACACTGTCTTACAAAGTGATAAGAATCACAGTCTTGAACTGATTGGAAGCATCTGCATATGCTGGAGTTCAGTTCCGGTTAGGTTCAGTATACTGATCTGCTGCACTTCATCTTTCCTCTGTTCTTTAGTCTGCTGTCCTTTCACATACCGGATCTTTCTTGCTACTTCTGCTCTACTCTGGACTTGTTCGCATATACTCTCGCACACTTCACACTCTTTACAACTAAATCCATCCTCTATATATATCCGCACAAGTAATTTCATCACCTTTCTAGTCGGCATCCGGAACAGTCTATTTTCTTACAAACTTAGTTCTGTCGGCTGAATCCTTGCTCACCAAGCAATGCAGATCAAGCATATACTTGTAGATATCATCAATTATGTCGGCCAAACATGATTCATGCCTCCGCAACCTTTATCATCATCTGTAACACATCCGGAAAGTAGTTTGATACTCTGTCAGTCAGTTCTTCCTCTGTTTTCACTGTCTCTCAGGAATCCGGTACTCAACTATTCATATCTTTTTCCTTGTCCAACTCCGGAGGCTAAATCCTTGGAATATACCACTCAAGATAGTCCTCTTGACTTCCCCAGATCCGCACTGCACCAAGACACTTCCTCTGAGAGATCCGGACCAATCTGTCGGACCTTGCTACATGCTCTGTTCTTGTTCACCGGACCACAACAATCTTCAATCTGACTTCTGGTAGAGATATATCATGACTTGCGGATATGTGGAATGACCTTTGTTGCCATCAATGACAACAACCATGAATCCATATAGTGTCTCTTGCCAACAATCTCCCCCTTTGGCATTGATGGCAACACTTAGTGAAAAATGACTAAGTGTTTACACTATGCTCCCCCTTTGCTGATGCTCTGTCTTTATATATAATTTCCGGAACTCCCCCTGAGTTGGATTCCTCATTTTTCACTGCTCCTCACTCCCCCTTTGACATCAATGGCAAAGGGTAGGGTCCGCACACCAAAATTTTCAAAAATTTTCTATATATAGCCGCATATTTACATACTCACATATACTGCAGAATGTCTGCAAAGGATGTCTGCAGTTGAACCATTTCAGTAGCCCAACTTAGCTTCATTCTGTCTAAGATTGAAATGTGACCACTCAACAAAAATGCAAAAGCTTCTGCCCGCCTGAGATCTGTCGGATCTTTTGTATGGGCGGTGGTCTGGGCATCACTGATGGCCTCATGCATAGTTTCCAACTTAGGGACTATAATCCTTCTAAGTTCTCCCATCCGGTTGGTAATGTTCTTCCTCTCCTTCTCAAGATTCTTTATTTCATTCAAGACTGCAATAGTCTAACATTCTTGATTTATTATAGAGGAAGAGAGAGGATCAAAACTTTGAGATAAGCTTTGAAGCTTGTCCTGTTCCTCTTTTATTTTCTTGTCAATTGCTGCTGTTGCCTTTGACCAAGATATACAAAATTTGTAGATGTCACCGCCATCCTTAAGAGCATTTTCTAAGCTCTTTATTCCAATGCTTACAATCTTCCTATCCTTAGAGATTAATTCTAATATTTCAGAAAATCTCTTATCCAAAAATTCCTTCCGGACCTTTTCTTCAGCTGATTTTTCTAGAGAATTAAAATGTGTATCAATACTGCTGACTAAGGTTTTTAGATTACCGGAAGTGGAGGCTGTCGGATCTATCTGGATTGATGGCATGATCTTTACAAGTACTCCGGAAGCAGCCTCTATCAACTCACAGTCTTCCATATGAGACTTCAGGAGTTTTTCATTTGCCTTGGCATTTGCAAATGAAGCTATCTTCATTGTTTGTACCGGAGAGAGAGAGTCAAAATCAAATGGACCTTTTAGAAGCTCCGGTTCATCAATCTCTAGAGTTTCTTTGCTCAAAAATTGTTGAACAGTTTGTGCAGTGTCTCTTGCCGGAGACAGATGTTTCTTTTCTTCTGCAGTCTTAGAACTGTCGACCTCTTTGTCTGTCACCACTGCTTCCTTCTCCTGCAATTGCTCTTCTTCTTTGGATCCGGAGACTGTAGGGGAAACCGGAGGAGAGATGCTTGCTTGTTCATGGGCCACTTCTTCTGGAGCAGAGGGTCCCAAGTCCTCACTTGTTTGTTCATGGCTCACTTCTTCCGGAACAGAAGATTCCAAATCAGCAGCTGTTTCTGCACCTAAGTCCTCTACAACAGGAAGATTGAACCTTTTGAAGGCCTTCCGGAGGATCTCTTCTGTCTCTTGTGCCACTTTGTCAGTCTCACCAAGCATGAGCTGATTCATCCTGGCTTTACTTCTGAACTCATCTCTGCAGTCCTTGAAGATCATGTTCATTGTCTTGGGATCAATTTGAGGATATAGCTGAATAGCTATCTGCTCCCGGATCTCAAGATCTTTGGCATGAGCATTATTCTTTCTTACTTCCATTTCCTTCTCTAGGCTTTTAGGAATGAGAGATATGATCTCAATGAAAGCCTTATTGTATGTGTTCAGATATTTAACTGTGGCTTCCTGCAGAGTCTTTGGTCTGCCTCACTGAAGTCATCATAGGATTCAGTCATTGGTTGAAGGTTTCCATCCACCGTGACCGACTTGATTATGCTCTCTAGTGACAGAGTGGGCTTTTCAACAGTTACCTCTGCCATTTCCTCCTTGTCTTGGCCTGTGGAGGGCTTACCGGATCCTTTCTTTTTCTGTTTCTTTACTTCTCTTACTCCTTCATCTGATTCTGTCTCCTCTTCATCCTTTTGGCTTCCATAAGCCCTTGTGGCTTTTGCCTTTGATCTCTTTCCGGATGCCTGGACTTCCGGTTTTGAACTTTTGGTTGAGGGAGGTGCAGATCTCTTTGTTGATCTGGTCCGGGTGGGAGCTCCAACCGGAGCACTTTCTTTGCTTTTCTCTTCTTCCTCAGCCTTTCTCCTCTTTTCCCGGCTGGCATCAAGTGCCTCTTTTGAGATGCCTAGGCCTTGAGCAATGTGCTCTACTTCTTTTCTCACTTTTCTCTTAATCTCAGGTTCCCTGAGTTCTACATGTAATTTCACGCTCAGCTCTTCAAAGGTTCCAAACCTTTCTGCCTTAGGATCTTTGGGCTGACTTAGCATGTGTTGAACATGCAGCTCTACTATCTGTTCATCAACTTCATACCCCATGGGCATGATCCAGACAGTCCTTGGCTCCACTGCCTCCATTAGGCACTGATCAGTGTCAACCATAAAACATACTGAGTCCTTGTATTTCTCAATGAGAGACTGGGGAATTCTCTCTCTTGCTTGCATCATGCTTTGAAAGTTTTTGAAGTATCCCCATAGAGCTGTATTTCTCGCTTTTGCATCCCCAAGTCCATGCAAATAGTCTCTTATCTGGACTGCAACAGGTTTGTCATTCTGCCATACCCATCCACTTGTTCCGGGTAGCTCATTCATGAAGTAAAAGAATAGACATACAATGAGAGTACCATACTTAAAGGAGTTCTTCTTGTCTTTCTTGATTTTCTGTACATTTTCCATCAATTGGCTTAGTAGTAGTTCACAAAGATCATAATCTGCATTCTTTCTTAGCATTTCATATGCTGTGTATATTGCAGTTCCGGATACAGAATTCTCCCTGCTGGAGTGATAGATCTTGTATCCTATTATCATTGATGCATATTTGATATCCGGATCCGAAATATCTTCAATGGTCATTGCCCTCTTATCATATTTTGATCCGGTGGCCTCAGTTACAACGTTGTTCTTGACAGATTTGAGGATAGGTACCCCCCCGGAAGAGTATAGACCAGTTACTGCTCTAATTGCTTCTTTTGTGATCTTACAGGGTCTATCTAGCCAAAGGAAGTTGTCATGCATCCTGCTCAGTACATACCGGACCCATTCATCTTCTTCAAAGCTAGGGAAATGAATGAATTGCTCAAATTGTTTCTTCTGGATACCCTTATACTCTGGTTTGAGCTCAAAAGCATTGTCTATCAGTTGCTTGTGATAGAGGTCTCTTAATTTGAATTCCCCAAATTCCTCAATGTTTGCGTGTATGTAAACCCTAATATCTTCAGTATGTAAGACTCCGTGGGGAACACTAGAGAAGGCTCCTAGTGAATCTACCTCCAATGATTTGTAGGGATGTTTCTTGAATGAGGGGCGAGGTCTATCAGAGATCTTAACTATGTTTGGAGTAGCCATTCTTCAAAGATTTGCAGTGAGGCAATGAAAAACGAAGAATACCTTATGCGCCTTCGGTTTGCACGGAGTGGTTGGATTGATTTCTTTATGCAATAGCTTCGGCAGGAGATCCTTGGTGTGCTTGATGAACCTTGTTGCAGAGCTCCACTATTCGCTTCTTCTTAAGTGTAGAATGAGCAGATAACTTTTGAGAAATCCCTTATATTGCTCCGCAAACCCTAATATCTGTCTGCAATAAATGCTTCACCTGCATTATTCCGGTTTACCATGTCTGGACAGCTTGGAGTATCCCGGATTAGTCCTGATCACTGAATATTATCCGGATCTTTAAATCATGAATAAATCTAGGTAACATATTACAAGAACATCCCAAACACTCTGTCCAATCCGCAAGACAAGATCGTGCACTTCCGGATCTCTCCGGACCTTTTTGTAATCCTTTATCATACCGGAGCACCTCCCTGAACAGGTCTAACTTAATCGAACACAGCTTCTTCATAACTCCATGCGGACCTCTGAAAACTTGACTGAAGCATCTCAGGACTTATATCTACAAACCCTTTAATCCGCATCTTGTGCCACATCCGGCACAACTTGTTTGGCTGGGGGAACAGAATCTTCTTTGAGTCTCCCCCTGAGCCTGAGCTCACTTTTTAATTTCTGGAAGAAATATCAGCACCAGAATCTGGTGCGGATCCAACCTCTACATTCTCTAAGCTTTTCTTCACCCAAATCTTGCTCATCTGATTCCTAACTTCATCCGCATTCATCTTTTGTTTACCCTTGTCTTGATTCTGATTATACACCGGACCTCTTTTGTCCTGATTCTTGTTTCTGCAGACTTTAGCATTATGACCGGACCTATTGCAGATTTGGCAAATAACATTTCTTTGCATATTTAACTGATATCCCCTTGATCTGCATTGATTAGCCATATGACCTACTCTATTGCATGTAAAGCATCTACCTTTGAATGATTTGTTTACTTGCATAATTCTGCATTCATGGGATTTGTGTCCATACCTTTTGCAGTTGAAGCACTGTCCGGAGAAGGATGAATTAATCTGATTCATTCTCATTCTGCACTGATTAGCTTTGTGACCAAAGTGGTTGCAACTGTGGCAGTATCCATTGAAGGATGGATATCTTTGAGCATTTGGCTGTCTTACCGGAGGTCTTCTAGGCCTGCTCCTTGGATTTTCTGATCCAAGATTCTTCTGACCGGATCCGGAGCTTTCTCCTTTCTCATATCCCAAGCCATACTTGTCATCTGTCCTCTTTTGACTTCCAAGAAGAACTTCAAGTTGAGCAGAACTTATCTTGAATTTCTCTTTATATTCATTTGCTGTTTGAAGGTCTCTTTTGAGAGAGGCAATTTGATCCTCAAGTTTTCCTTCATTATCTTTGGAATCTTCAAGATCAGATTCAAGGTGTCTGATAATCCTGTCCATCTGGTGGCATTCTTCTGATTTTTCTTTAAGAGATTGTCTTAGATTGTCTTCAGCCTTTCTTTTTTCTTCAATCTCTTGAGTAAACTTTATAGTTCCTGATTCCATTTCATGTCTTAACATAATGACTTCTTTTGATAACTTTTCACATAACTTGGTTTGCTTAGTCAATTCCTCACTTGTATTGCTTTCTTCACTTTGTCTTGCCAACTGTTGAAGCAGCTCCTTTCTCTTTTTCATAGAGAGACTTAATTTGTCTTTTAATTCTCTCATGAATTCATCAGCCTGTTTGAGTCTTTCCTTTAATTCACTGACTTCAGAATTTGACTGTTCAAGATCCTCAAGGGCAGTCTTGAGTTGCTCCCTTAAACCATATGCATCCATTTGAAATCCCAGATCTTCCTCAAGCTGTTAGGCTCTATTAGGAGGAACTTAGCTCTGATACCAATTGTTGATAACTGAGAGGGGGGGGGTGAATCAGTTATCCTAATTATTTCCCTTATTAAACTTTCCTTTTAATTGAAGCAGCATAAAATCAAACACAAAACATTAACCATGAAATAAGAAACACATGACACAGTATTTTTGACGTGGAAACCCTGTTAAGGGAGAAAACCACGGGGTGATTAACCCAAGAATTATTCTCTGTTAGAAGAATAGGAAATTACAAAAATGGCACTTGCCAATTAGGGCTCACTGCCCGAGCACACTGCTCACAAGAGGCTCACTGCCTACAAGAAGACACACTGTCTTACAAAGTGATAAGAATCACAGTCTTGAACTGATTGGAAGCATCTGCATATGCTGGAGTTCAGTTCCGGTTAGGTTCAGTATACTGATCTGCTGCACTTCATCTTTCCTCTGTTCTTTAGTCTGCTGTCCTTTCACATACCGGATCTTTCTTGCTACTTCTTCTCTACTCTGGACTTGTTCGCATATACTCTCGCACACTTCACACTCTTTACAACTAAATCCATCCTCTATATATATCCGCACAAGTAATTTCATCACCTTTCTAGTCGGCATCCGGAACAGTCTATTTTCTTACAAACTTAGTTCTATCGGCTGAATCCTTGCTCACCAAGCAATGCAGATCAAGCATATACTTGTAGATATCATCAATTATGTCGGCCAAACATGATTCATGCCTCCGCAACCTTTATCATCATCTGTAACACATCCGGAAAGTAGTTTGATACTCTGTCAGTCAGTTCTTCCTCTGTTTTCACTGTCTCTCAGGAATCCGGTACTCAACTATTCATATCTTTTTCCTTGTCCAACTCCGGAGGCTAAATCCTTGGAATATACCACTCAAGATAGTCCTCTTGACTTCCCCAGATCCGCACTGCACCAAGACACTTCCTCTGAGAGATCCGGACCAATCTGTCGGACCTTGCTACATGCTCTGTTCTTGTTCACCGGACCACAACAATCTTCAATCTGACTTCTGGTAGAGATATATCATGACTTGCGGATATGTGGAATGACCTTTGTTGCCATCAATGACAACAACCATGAATCCATATAGTGTCTCTTGCCAACAAGATCATCATCACCCTAGAGGATGTGTGGAGGATTCTAGCATCCTAATCTATGGGACATGGGTGGTATATGACATAGATATAGGCAAGGCCGCATTGACTCGGATGTTGGTGAATTGAGATCTTGGTAATGAGGACAAGGAGATACGATCCCAGCACATGTAGCGGATCTTTGATAGGATCCAGCTAGTGGTTACTACTTTTATTGGCAGGGTATTAGTTTTAGATCGATGGTCATGAGGCTTCTTGGTTGGATGGGGCCCAGTATTAGAAGGCATGTTCACACATGAGATCAGCTATACATGGGGGCCCTATGTGCTAGGACAGCTATACCATGACATGAACCAGGTGGTTTATAGATTTGGGTCTAGTCTAGCAACTAAGGTGACACTTCTACATGTGTGGGCCTGGGAGCACATAGTAGTGATGAGGCCAATCTCACCATGGCAGAGACAGGTTGGACAACCATTCGTTCACTTATATGATGGCGTAGTTACACATAGGTGGCTTGGGGAGATAACTTATTGCAGGAGGACCTTTGACAAGCTGGAAATAGTCATTTGGAAACCATGGAGGGACTGTGAGCTATGGGATGATGACATAGAGCACTTATCTTACTGTTGTTAGGCTAGGTATCTATTTGGTAGGACCATGTATATCATTGAGAGGTATCTTCCAGAGAGAGTTCTATGATAGTTTGAAATTCAACATCATGTGCCGGTGGGAGAGTCCATTTTTGCATGCACTCAGAGACATTCCAAGAGGACCACCACCTCTAGGAGGACCACCATAACCAACTCCAGGAGGACCACCACCATCAAGGGCCAGGGATGAGCCTTCAGTAGGGATTTCAACACATGGTCACCCTTA
The DNA here is from genome assembly GCA_027924645.1 of Cunninghamia lanceolata. Lineage (NCBI taxonomy): Eukaryota > Viridiplantae > Streptophyta > Pinopsida > Cupressales > Cupressaceae > Cunninghamia > Cunninghamia lanceolata. Next base: position 1,471,690 of record BSBN01000716.1, on the reverse strand, counting down.
GACACTTGTGATGACTTGATGATGCCTTCGGGCTTATTTTTATATATATATTATGGCTCTTGGTAGCCTATTGTATGACACTTATCTATTTTTGATATATATGAGATATGACAAGATTTTGATGACCTATATGATGTGTTATGGATGATGTTCATTATGTTTATGTATGATGTTTTGATGTATATGATGCTATGGATGTATATGACATGAATGTGTATTATGATTATGGATTCATGTGGTTTATATGCTTATAGGTGTTATGAATGATAGATATGTATTAGGATCATGGATTTATATGATGACATGCTTATAGATGATGGATGGATGATAGACATGTATTAGGATCATGGATTTATATGATGACATACTTATAGATGATGTATGGATGATAGATAACTATATGATATATGATGCTTATAAATGTGATGTCTAACATGCATGTTTTTGAAAGATTTCTATGTGGATGAGAATGATGTTAGTATTGATATAATAAATAATGTTGAGAATGGAGAAGTGATAATTGATCGATCTTCATGAAGGCTATTGACTTTATTAGAATGTATGGGTGGATGGATAGAGAGATTTTGCTTCGGTTATGCTTTATAAAATGTAAAGAGCAATCATTATTTTGATATAGCATATGGATATTATGCACTAGGGTATATAAAACCAAGGTGACGATGTATCCAATGCATAGGACATTGACTCTGCAAAAAAATGGTTTGAACTTATTCATACCAGACATAATAGAACCTTGTTGAGAACATGAATGGAAAATAGTCTTAGCATAGAATGATCCTAATACACAAAAGGATTTTACAATACCTTAGATGCAAAGGATATTAATATGCAAGATCATGATTCCAACACAAACAAGATAAATATTAGCCTGAGTAGAATAATAAGAACATCCCACAACCACAACATACGAAAGCAATGATCATGCCTCAATCCATATTGTATCGCAGCATACCAAGATATAGAAAGATCAAGGTAGTCTTGATTAGGTATTAGAAAGGAACAAAAGATAAACCAAAAGAAATCGACCAACTGACAAAACAAATACATAGCCATCATATCTCTTGCCAAAGAGGGTGCTCATAGTAGATTGGGCCTTATTGTAGGAAAGATATATCCGTTAAAGGCTTTGGATTAGGATAAATGGATTTAGTAGATTAGGCAAGCAGTATGAGAACAATTGTGTTGCTTTAGGAGTAGTCTTTTGCTTCTGATTTGATAAGTACTTGAGCTTTCAAAGGATGCATAGTTTGTTTTCTACTTGAGTTAGTCAAGTTGGTGTGGTAGGTGAATATGATGAGTTATGATAGATGGATGAAGTGAAAATTTAAATTTAGTATGGATTGTGATGGATGGGCAATGTTTACAGAAAAATGGGTGAAAGTGACAATTCCTCTCGAGACAAAACAAGGATCTATTGCTAGACCTAAGTTAAGGAAAGGTGCCCCCAATCAGGTATAGGATTTATTATGGAGAATGACAGATGGGGAGACTGACAATGAATGATGATACTAATAGATAACAATTGACGCTAACAATTTCCAAGCCATGATAGATGGGTATGTGGAAATGCAAAGGTCAATAACTTTATTATGGATGGATGGAATTATATTAGGGAATGGGATGGAATGATGTGGATGGAGACTTAGTAGATGGTGGATGCTGACTCTTACACATAGAGCATGTTTACCAGGTTTTCACTATGGTACTTATCCAAGGTGTCTATTTATCAGGTTTTCACCAGAGGATAGATTATTTTATTTTTGTATTTTTATATTTTTTCAATTTTTTTTGTATTTTTGTATTTTTTTTATTTTTTCTTTTTTTTCTTTTTTTGGCGGGATTTTTCTATTTTTTTAATTATTATTTTTGGATTTTAATGTTAGGGATACTCTGAGGATCAAGCATAGAATTTCTTAAGATGAACACTATTGATGGGTTCATCTAAAGGAATGCCTTCAAGTGTTGACAATGTATAAGCTCCTAATCCATAGATTGTTGTAACAATAAAGGGTCCCAACCAATTAGGCTCAAACTTGCCCTTTTTGTCTCAATCCTATTGGTTTCTTTGATTTTCTTTAAGAACAAGATCACCTATTTGAAACCGTCTTTCTTTGATCTTCCTATTATAGCTTCAACAAAGCTGGTTTTTATAGTCCTAAAGGTGATTTAGTGTTGTAAGATGCCTCTCGTCTAGTAGCTCTAGCTCATGTGATCTAGCAATTTTGTACTCCTCTCCATCAATGAGATGTTGTATGGAAACTCTAAGAGAAGGGATATTGACCTCGATAGGTAAAATGGCTTCGATGCCATAGACTAAAGCATATGGAGTAGCACCTGTTGGGGTTCTAATACTGGTGTGGTATGCCCATAAGGTGGGATTGAGTTGTAAATGCCAATCACAACCAACTTCATTGACTATTTTCTTAAGGATTTTCAATATGGATTTATTGGAAGCCTCAGCTTCGCTATTACTTTAAGCATAGTAAGGGGTGGAGAAGTGATGTTGAATATGGAACTAAGTGCACAAGGCATGAACATCTTGGTTCTTAAAAGGTCTTCCATTATCAGTTGGTTGATTTCTTTTGGACTTGTCTTCTAATAATCCCTAACAGATGAATATTTTGGGGTTAGCCTATATGATCACTTCTAGACTTGCTTTTGTTATTTATGGTTTTCCATATGATCTAGGTGATAGAGGCAAGTTCCCCACATAGAAAGACTTGCATAGGTCATACTCACCAAATCATGTGTCTTTGTACTGGACCTTGATCTCAGAAAAAGATGTATCAGTTGTGGCTTTGGTTAAGGTGGATGGATCAAGAAATGAGGATGATGGTTGAGCAGCCATGTTGTTAGGGATTTGATTGGAATTATGGTATCAACCTTACATGGCTCAGAAAAATTCAAAAGGATTAGGGTCCCCAAGGATAGCAATTTATGTACTATTGAATGGAAATTTGAGGCATTGAAGGAATGTGGATGGCACGACCTGCATGGTATGGATCCATGGGTGACCTAGGATGATGTTGTAATGAAGATCAATGTCTAGTTCTTGACAATGAGTCTCTATTACTACAGGTCCAACCTAGATAGGTAGATGGATAACACCTTCTAACTCTCATTCTGCATCATCATATGCTTTTGTGTTTATACTTTTTTTCTGAATCAATAACATCCTTAGAGTATCCCAATTGTTTTAGCAACTTTAGAGAACAAATGTTTAAGCCAGCGCCACCATTTATAAGAACGTGTTTGACTTTGTGTTGATGAATGTAGATTTCAATATGTAGAGCATTATTATGGTAAGAGATTTTGCAATGGAAGGTCTTTTTCAGTGAAAACCAGATAGTGAGGTGAAGCAATATGCCCTATCATGGCTTGGAATTGAGCAACATCAATGTTATTTGGGATGGATGACTCATGAAGGGATTTCTTGTGTATAGCTTTATGTGCAAGTGATGCTCGAAGGAGGTCTAAGATGGATATCTAAGCTGGTGTTTTCCCTATATGGTCTAAAATGTTGTACTCAAAGTTTGGATGGGTATTTGGTGTTGCCCTACAAAGGGTAAAATGACCATGACAAGTTGTAATAGCACAGTTAGGGGGTTTTCCTTCAATAGAGTAGGTAGACACGTGACTCTCTTCTATATGACTGATAACAAAATCATAGGAACTTGAGGCCTGGTTGACACTTATACCTTTGTCTGAAGTATTTTCTCTACCATGTGATGGGAATGGATCCTTTTAGATGTTGAGATAATTTTTTAAATTTTGTTTGGGAGGATCATCTACAGTTACTTCTCCTCTATCCATAATATTTTGGATGAGGTTTTTCAATTTCATGCATCCAAGAGTTTTGTGCCCTTTGACTCTATGGTATTCACAATATTCGTTGTCTTTATACCAAGAGGGTTTGAATTCAGGTTCATCATGTTGACATGCTTTGGGTAGTGTGATGAGACTAGTTTGGACAAGTTTTCTTAAGATAGATTCAATAGGTTCTCTAGCGGAGTAAATTTACGTCTAGGCATTGAGTGTTGTCGGGGTTGCTCTCTAGGAGTAGATATGACATTTTTGGTTGGTTGAAGATTGACAGGTGCTTGGACATTTTGAATGTCTTTAGCATCCACAACACCATCGTTGATAACATTTTTATTTTTTGACTAGAAACAAGGATTTTCATTTGATTGTTGAGGATTGAATTTGGTTTCTTTGAAGATTTTGACTAGTCCTTTAGCAATGAGGGCCTTTTCTATGTTTGTTCCCTTAGAGATAATCTCATCAAAAGAATTGGCACATTGGACTTGTAGGTGAGAACCTAGTTCAAGATTTAGATTTTGGACAACTATGCTCACCAATATCTTTTCGGGAATAAGCCACAAAAATTTACTAGCCATGTTTCTCCATCGTTGTAAGAATGATATAAAGGTTTCCCTGTTTCTTTGTTTTTTGTTGCATAGGTTGGTCATGGAAATCTCATGTTTAATGTTGAAAGAAAAATGAGTTACAAACTTTTCAGCCAACTCATTAAAGGTCTTTATACCTGGGAGTAAATGAGAAAACCATTCTATAGCTTGCCCTCCAAGACTACGAGGGAAGAGGCATAAAATATATGTGTTATTGTGGACTACCTCTAGACAAGCAATGTATAATTCCCTGAGATGTTCTTTAGGATCACCTTTTCCTTTGTACTTATCAAATTTTGGCATTTCAAAAATAGGAGGAAAAGGTATCATAGGGAGTGACCGATCAAAAGGATAAGGACAAACTTCTTCTAAAGAGAATGTTTTCTTGGTTTGTCCTAAACTGAGATCTACAATCTGTTTTTGCATATGAAAGAATTTTTGATCAATTTCTAATGTGAGATGTTGATTTGCAGCAAGACCCTAATAATTGGATGATGGTGGTTGGGACACTTGAGGGGGATTGGTGTGCTATATGTATGAATAGATATGTGGTGGATTGTTGGGTAATGTTTTAGTATTAGAAGTTTGGGGTTGTGATGTAAGTGGTGGATTGATATATCAGATGTGAGGATTGGAAGATTGGGCTTGTGATGTAAGATATGTCAATATGTGAGATGTTTGGGGTGTATGTGAAGTGATGACTTGATTGGGTTGGGTCCTATATGACATGGATGAAATTACTAGAGGAATGGATGATGGGATACTAGAAGAAGCATGACCAAATGATGTGGGAGGTTGGTAAAGTGGATTGGTGAATTAGTTGGTGAATGGTGATGAAGCAATGTTATGTGTGGTTAGGTACTATGGTACACATGGTTTGAATAGAAATAGGATGTGATTCTCCCATAGCAGAAATAGAAATGTTGATAGGGTCTTGCTCCTTAAGAGTATATGTGTCAAAGTCATTAGGCAACATAGCTCCTTTCTTAGCAAGTAGAAGAAAGAATCTATTGGGGTCCATTGCTAAGAGCCTATCTATAGTTTGTGAGACATCTGAGTCTTGTAATTCTTCAATAGGGTCTTGTGATATTTCGTGTGATTGTTGTCCAAAGTCATTGGAAAAAGAAGGACCTAATGTATACCCACTTGGAAGGAAGACATGAGGACCCATGGTCAATTGTGTAGCATCAATGGATGTGTTGAGGTCATGTTGAGGATTACTTTGATTTGTTTCCATAGCTTTCCTATGTTGGGACCTAGTAAGAGGCATATGATGTTTCATACCTTGTGTTATGTATGAAAAGTGGGAAGATGGTGAATGGTGTTAAATTATATCAAATCAAACTCTCCTTTCATAATAACATTTGAGGACAAAAACTGAACCAAGTCACTACAGATGAATGAGGACTTAGCTACAGGTTTATGTCCTCAGGAATGATATGGAAAGATAGATTAGATTGAGAGATTTGTCAAACCCTAGATCAAATAAGCCTCAAACCCTAATTATAATGCAATCAGGTACATACAAATAAAATGCTATAGGAAACCGTACATGAATATACTCAAGAAGGATCATAAACATACCAAAAGTTGAGTTTTCAGAAACAAAAAATTTGTGGACAATGGGGTGGGTGCCCAAGTCCAATAGGATAGTTTTTCTATAGATCTAGAATAGAGAGATGTGTCAGATTATATCTAGCTCCTAAGTTCGGGGTCAAGCTTGTCGGGAGGACTACAGGGTGGGTGCTGACAAGGGTCATTGGACCTTGGCATTTAATAATGTCTTTCATGCGTCAAATCCATGGTTGTGTCCTAGGCTATCTGCAATAAGGGGTTCTATAGTTACTAGTCCACTAACTTACTTCTACTGGTCTGACTGTTTCAAAGATTAACACTGCTAATTTGTTTATTGTAAAAGGAAATTTTGAAAACACTAAAACAATACTGAAATGGTAAATTGTTGAAATGGACTTATTCTAATCCACACAACTAAAAATATGCATTTACTGGAAATAACTATTAAATAGAAATAAATCTATTTTATGAAAATGGTAAACTATCTTCCTAATAGAATTTGAAACAAGACAATGAAACAAAGAGATACTAGCCTCCTATCTTGATGGCGGGAGTAGGCCCTTGCTCCTCGCCTTCAAGACTGAAGACTAAAGAAAAAACTTAGTACAAAAATATAATAACATAGTCTTTCTTCAGTCTAATTCCATCAATATGCTTGTATTCAAAAAGTATGTCGAATCTGGAAAATGGAAATTACAATAATATAATAGCAATAATATGTCTATCTTTCTATTGCTTCTACCTTAACATATATCAAATCAAGCGATGAGATATCTATCTGTTCTAACTATCAGTTTATCTATAAGAGATCATCAATCTCTTATTTTAATAAATGTTTAACTGCAGAGTAAAATCATGCAAACTGAAATAGGTTTTAGTGGTACAATAGTCCCACTAAATCTGGAGTCTTAACTTAAATAACAACTGGGCAGTGAGGCCCTAAAATGTAGGTATTTAATAAGTATTTAAGAACTCGTGCAAAATCAATAAAAGAGGAATTAGATCCCTAGCAGTCAACTAGAGTCTTCACCCTATCATTTTGGTGCTGGCTGAGTAACTTCTGGAGTACTGCAGTTGCCTCTGGAGGTGTAGACTGATAGCAGCGCCAGAGACTCTGCATTGTTGCTAGGAGGCTCCGAAGACGTGTGCTGTCGTCAGGAGCTCCAGAGATGCACTCGTGAATCCTGTATGGCTCTGAGGATGATCCACCCTTGGCTCCCCTCCTTCAAAATACCTCCAACATATTGGGAAAATGTTGGAGTCTTGTGTAGTATCCTTCATGTCAGCTCCAGATAATATTAGGACCATCTCTAGAGATGCTCAAAATTGCCTTTGCCTATACAATTGCACCTGTAGATGCAAAAAGAGACACTTTTTTGCACATTTTCATTAGTTTATTGCACATTAGTCCTTCAATCAAAAATCATGACCTTCAACAATTCATCTCTCATTAATGTAATTAAAACAAATCTTATTAGTCTATTATGGTGCAATTACCAGGACAATAGAATAAAAGGGTGGAAAAGGAAGGTAAAAAGGTGTATTGTTTTCGGTGCTACCTAACACTCATCAAGTGCCCTAGTCTAGGAGGGAAGAATATCAATAAGATTCTTCAAGATCTCGAATCCTTATCCTTCAAACTGCTTCTCTACACCTGTACTTTTCCAACTCCTGCATCTGTAACCTGCAATCACAAAGAAAATGGGTTGGGGTTGTGGTGTTTAGGAGCTTGCCTCGGTCAAGCCCTGGAAGGACATTCAAGTCTTCTAACACCATTTTTAGATAGAGTGTGTGCCCAAGGAGGGTAGGGGCAAAATCCAATGATGAAATCAAATGATTGAAACACAAGTTGATGTCACCTTAGAGGTGAAGCCCTCATGGAGATGAAGATCCTTCAAATCATGAGGAGATGGATTGATGAAACCAAATATGCAATAAACATAATAACAACACAATTCTACTATGCAACACAATGAAGGCCTTGAAATATCTTTTCTCAATATCACAAGTTCGTATTATCCATCTAGGTGTAAAATGAAGTCATAAACTAGCTTATATATGCTTTCCCACTAACATTTGTAAATTAAATTGAAGAGGCCGATAGAGGGAAACCTTTTGAAAGGGCCAAAGCAACACACTTTAATTTTCATCCCAATAAATTAGGCTGGACTTGGGCATGGGCACCCAAGTCCCAAGGCCAATTTAGGTCATGTTTAAGCACTTAGAAGATGCCCCTAAGTCCCATTTGACATGGGTTTTGGGGGAAATTGCTCCCGGATGAGTATTTAATTTACAAACTGTAAACACGGGGACCTAGGATAGCGCTAAACTAGGAGGTAAAAAGGCATAGGGAAACTTTTTACTCCATAACATTTATCCCCCACTTTAATGTATGTATGATCTTACAATTCCATACATGCATTAAAGTATGGTCAAAGCACATCAAACACGCTAGGCACATAGAGCTAAGGCATACCCAAAGGTTGGAGGACTATTTCTAGCCCCCAATCTCAGGTAAGCACTAGAAAACACATGGAAGACATGCAAGACACAAGGAAGAAACTAAGAAGCATGCAAAACATGGAGAATATAGTGGAGGCACACAATACACAAAGTATACATTAAGAGAAGACATGATTAAGCAAATACATACATATATATCTTTGACTAAGTGATGGGGAGGGAGCTCATCGCTACCCGCCACCATCAAAAACATGCAATACATGTATAAAACATGCAAGGCAAGCCAAACACATAGGAAAGACACATGGAAAACACATGGAATACATGAGCGCCGCATAGCACATCATTGACATACTACACGTCTTATACATGACAAACATGAGCGATAGGGAGGATCTCATCACTACTCCACTATCTAAAACACATTTCAGACACACCTAACGGTTGAGCTATGCTACCACAACTGCCAAAGACACACTTAAGGGTGAAGGACTCAAGATCCAACCCTGCCTCCACAGAGGACTTTGTATAAAAGGATGTGCACTAGCTCAAGAGATACACCATCCCACCTTCCACAGAAGGGCTTTGTATAAAGGATATGCACTAGCTCAAGAGATACGTCATCTTGTCTCGTGATGAGGGTTTTTTTCTTTAAAAGGATGTGCACTAGCTCAAGAGATACACCATCCCACCTCGCGATGAGGGCTTTCAAACATGCTTTGTTAGTGTAAAAGTAATCAGACAGATACCATTATATATGCCCACACCTTAAGGTGGTTGATGCCGCTTGACAGTATCAAGCACATTAAGGTAGAGTGAAAACATGCAAGGGAACAAGAGCTCTCACAAATTCCATGCCCCCAAAGGTGACATGTGCCATGATCGTCAGATGTTCCCACAAACACATCGATATTATTTGCTAAGATAATCAACAAGATATAAGCTTTGGTTAGAAAATCTTACTCTAAGATAACAACCAAATCAAATCATGAAAGCTATGCATAAATCATATATTGGATCACATCAAAGACCAAGGCTACACTTGCAAGTTTGGAACCAAGTATAGCCATTGGGCTATACTGCAAATATCTCAGAACTGAGTGTAACAACAAGGTGAGATGCAAAATGATCCAAAGTGCGTAAGCAGATTAGTATTGCAAAGCATTTGTTACAAGATTCTTCACAACACATAACACAAAGTGATTCTACTAGTCAAGCATCAAAATTATATCAACCCCATCTTCATAAATGGACTGGGTCCATTTTTGTTTTCTTGTTGAAGGGACACATGATTCGTATCAGTATTTATTTGTTTTCATCATCCACTGACTAATAGAGCCACAAAAGAAGGGAAACAATAAAAATGAGAGAGGAGACAAAGTGCCTTAGGAATACCACATTGAAGGACGGCCCCAAAATACCCTCTGTAATGCTATGCCCCCAAGGCACGATACACAATAATAAAATAGAAGAGAGAAGAGTATAAAATAATTGAGATACAAATAGAAGAATGTTACGATAGAGGTGACCTCCCGTTGTATCCTTGACCTTACAAGAGTATCAAGGGTCATCCAAAGAGACATAAACAACATATAACACAACATGGGGGAACACAACATAATGCTAACAACATATATATCTAGGAGGAGGCCACCCTTGATAGCATCTGGAATAGGTGCTACATCGAGTGTAGCTAAATGAGGGAGAAATACTTACCTGATTCAATGGGATATTTCCTAGCGGATAATCCATGTCTATCATTGCAGGATGTATCACATGTAGTTTTGGTCTTGTTGATATTACATTAACATTTTAGGATGACAATAAGATTTGGTGGGCTTCAAAGAATGGTATCCAATACCGATCATGTAATTAATTCCAACAACTTGTAGAGGTACTTTGATTCCTTGTTGATTTACACCACAATCATTGCCTATGTAGTCGCAATTTTTATAAAGGATTTTAAATCCTTGACCATAGAGGGATGTCATCTCTTTAGAAGATGATGTGGCCTCATAGATCTCATAATCTATAATATAAGTAAGAGTATTATCTTTGTTTTCTACCAAGGAGACTTTGGGTTTCTTAGGTATTTCCAAAGATTGCTTGGATGAGATCGATGAGACTTTTGATTTGTCAGGATTAGAGTTATTAAGTTTATATTTCCTAGTAAAGGAAGGAATAAAATCTAATGAACCTCAATCATCACCAAAAAGTGCATTCAATGGTTTAGAGTCTTTCCCAACATTATCTGTGGCAAGAGGTATTGATGAATCAACTCGTAAGTTGTTTAAACTCTAATGATTGTTAACTTGTTTTTACATTTCAATATGTAAACAATTATTTGGTTCAGGATCGGCATCAATGGTGTGGGTCTTGTTTTCATAAATAAACTTTATTAATCAATGAAGGGTAGACGGAACTGCCCCCATGACATGGATCCACGGTCTACTAAGAATCATATTGTATGAAAGAGAACTAGGCATGACATGAAAAAGGGTAGATAATGTCATGGGTCTAACCTTTACAGGTAAAGTTAAGGTACCTAGGAATTGTCTACCAACATTATCAAAGCCACAGATGTTAAGCCTATCCAGTTTAATTAACTTTCTATCAACGTTGGTTTTGTGTAGCAAATCAATGCCACAGACAGTAAGAGTTGATCCATTGTCAATCATAACTCGCTTTACCAACTTTTTATTTATTGTGACAAATATTATAAGAGGATCATTTTGGTCTTTAATTGATAGCACTTGATGTTGTTGAAATAGAATATCCATTTTTGTCGCATGCATACAATCTAACAGAGCTGCTACATCATTTGACTTAATAGCAGGTGGTACAATCGTCTTTTGTAAAGCTTCTTGGAGCATTCCGTGGTATGTAGGTGATGTTTGTATTAAATCCCAAAGAGATATCTTAGTTGGAGTAGCATGAAGTTGTTCAACAAGATCATATTCTTGACCACCTTTATGATTAAGGCAAGGTGGTTGAGGAAGCATAAGTTGAGAAGATGGAAAAGAGACAGTTACGTGTGGTGCTTGCTTACTTTTCTTATTATTACGGGTGTTGTATGTGTGAGCAATCATGTGATGCTATGGCACATTTTGAACACCTTGATTTCTTTGAGTGATTTGTCTTGCATAATTTAGAATGTAACCTGGGGGTCAAGGTTGTTTTGGATCACCTTGAACTGTAATCACCGGTTTTAAGCAATAAGATGCATTAGGTGCCCCATTCACAATAAGTTTAGGAACATCAGTACACTTATTCACTATCCCCTTAGTAGGTTGAATAAGTCTATTAGTGATTATTTAATTAACATTGTTTTGACTTTGATTAAGCTCAACATTCATCCCTAAAGGATTTTATGCAAGAGACCTTTCTTCATCCACCAATACTTCATCTTTAGGAAGGAGAGCATTAGAATGAAGGGAAGTTAAAGTGTTGTTAAGAGAATTGTCGATGACTGTATCTTTAGTGATGTCCAAGGGGTTTGAACATGCAACCAAATGAGAACTATTCACATCCTTAGTGATGTCCAAAGTATTTGAACATTCATCCAAAGGAAGAAGATCGAGGGTGTTCACTTCTTTAGTGATATCCAAGGTGCTTGAACATTCAACTAAAGGAGGAATAGGATGACTCATAGAATCATCATCATCATCATAAACTTTAGATATTAGATCCAATGTATTATCATGATTTATAGAAGAACATTCACAATCTTCTTTCTCATGAGTGTTCATGGATATGAATTCGGTTAGATTTACTAATATTGTAGGATGCTCACTCATGAGGGTTAGGAATCTATGAAAATCAAGATATTTGATATATGCATGCAAACATACCAAATAGAAATGACATGAAGGTGTCATAATGAAATGTCTTGTAACAACAATATACAATAAGGTCTATTCATTTATCAAATATCACCGATATGAAAGACTTTTGTACACCACAACACTAGTTTGAGGAAATTAGGTTTTTGAATCTTTTTGCAAAATACAAAAACACACTAGTGTCCTTACAATTGGAGTGATCAAGATGTAAAAATTGCTGCACAAAAGGTAATATAGACAACTTTAATATTTCTTGCAAAGAAATGTTAGAGAGAGGTTAAATTGATTATGTTGGAATACACATTGTGTAATTACAAACATGTGAAATTTTCAAAGTAAAGTATGAGATGATACAAGATTTTCAAATGAGCAATGAAAATATGTTTTAAATCATTGTTAGATCTGAATTGAAATATGTTTATGACAACAGCAAAATTTTAAATAAGATTTTGACTACAAACCCTATCTTTTGGAATTACTAGGTTATATGAAAAATGCAACTTTTTAAGCAAAACCCTAGCGAATAAAACTTTTAAATGCAATGTTTGATATGAAGCAATGATGAATTACTATAATAAGATTTAGATCTGATAAAAATATCAGAAAATTTAATATTTTTATCATATGCAACACAAATTATGCAAAACTATGTCTACATGCAAGCCTAGAATGCTTTTTTTTTCAATATTTTTTTCAAATGTATGTAAGATTTTCCAATGCAAGATGGTTAATATGATATCAATGAATGCAAGGACTGATTACAACACTCAAAAAGATGTAAAATGATCGCTGCTCCAGGTTCACCAAAATGTTATGTATGAAAAGTGGGAAGATGGTGGATGGTGTTAAATTATATCAAATCAAACCCTCCTTTCATAATAACATTCGAGGACAAAAATTGAGCCAAGTCACTACAGATGAATGAGGACTCAGCTATAGGTTTATGTGCTTAGGAATGATATGGAAAGATAGATTAGATTGAGATATTTGTCAAACCATAGATAGAATAAGCCTCAAACCCTAATTATAATACAATCAAGTATAGACAGATAGAATGTTATAGGAAACCATACAAGAAGATACTCAGGGAGGATCAGAAACATAATAGAAGTTGAGTTTTTAGAAATAAAATCTTTGCGGACTACAGGGTGAGTGCCCAAGTCCAATAGGGTAGTTTTTCTATAGATCTAGAGAAGAGAGATGTGTTAGAGTGTATCCAGCTCCTGAGATCAGGGTCAAGCCTATTAGGAGGACTACGAGGTGGGTGCCCTAGTCTAGGAGGGAGGAATATCAACAAGATTCTTCAAGATCCTGAATCCTTATCCTTCAAACTACTTCTCTGCACCTATACTTTTCCAACTCCCACATCTATAACCTACAATCACAAAGAAAGGGGGTTGGGGGTTGTGGTGATTAGGAGCTTGCCTCGGTTAAGCCCCAAAAGGACATTGAAGTCTTCCAACATCGTTGTTAGATAGAGTGCATGCCCAAGGAGGGCAGAGGCCAAATCCAATGCTGAAATGAAATGATTGAAACACAAGTTGATGTCATCTTAGAGGTGAAGCCCTCACAGAGATGAAGATCCTTCAAATCATGAGGAGATGGATTGATGAAGCCAAATTTGCAACAAACAAACACAATAACAACACAATTATGCTCTGTAACACAATGAAGGCCTTGAAATCTCTTTTCTCAATATCACAAGTTTGCATTATCCATCTAGGTGTAAAATGAAGTCATAAACTCACTTATATATGCTTTCCCACTAACATTGGTAAATTAAATTGAAGAGGCCGACAGAGGGAAACCTTTTGAAAGGGCCCAAGACTACACACTTTAATTTTCATCCTGACAAATTAGGCTAGACTTGGGCATGGGCACCCAAGTCCCAAGGCCAATTTAGGTCATGTTTAAGCTCTTAGAATATGCCCCTAAGTCCCATTTGACATGGGTTTCGAGGGAAATTGCTCCAAGATGAGTATTTAATTTGCAAAGTGTAAACACGGGGACCTAGAAGCTAAACTAGGAAGTAAAAAGGCATAGGGAAACTTTTTACTCCATAACACCTTGTATGATGAGGATGGATGATGAATAGAGTTTTTTTAGACTTTTTATGACAATGTTGAGACTATAGGATGATTGGTTGCTTGGATATTTGGATAAAAGATAAATATAGATCAATGTTGATTGGATTGGGATTGATATTATCTTCCAAGAGCTAGACTAATGAACTCAAGGAGAGACAAGATGGGATTTTGAGATTCACCAACTCAAGAGGAGCCACTCTCCTAAGTTAGCTATATCACTAGTTTGATAGATGCTAACTTATCTACTAATCTAAGAGAGGCAACTTATCAAATCAAAGACAAGCTAGTAGATGTGATCTATATTTTACTGGTAAACAAACTGATGTTAAGAGCTAGGTAATACCAAATGTGTATGCTAGATGACGATGACAATACCCTATGTTCTCAAGGGGATAAAGCTCGAAAGTCTAAATGATGATATGATGATGAGTGAGGATGATTGGATGACTAAGGAATGATGGTAGATGGTCTGAAATATCTCATGTCTGAATGTAAAATCAACTAAATGTGAAAGGTCTCCAAATCTAGGTGACTGTTTAACTAGAAACTGTGTAAAACCAAAAGTGCAAGACTGTCTTCCAGAAGCGACAACAGGATAGTGCAGATGCGGTAGTAGGAAAGCTCAGATGTGTAAATATAGCTACCAAAAGTGCAATTCTGTGGACCAGAAGTGTAACTCTATTAGCCAAAAGTGATAGCAAGATAGCCCAAAAGTGCAACTCTGTAGATAACAGTGGATAAAAGATAGAAATAGAAGCACAACTTTGTATGCCAAAAGCGCAACTCTATGAACCAAAAGCGCAACTTTGTATTCCAAAAGTGCAACTTTGTGTGCTAGAAGCACTACTATACTGACCAAAAGTGCAATATTATTGTTCAGAAGTGAAACTCTGTAGCTCAAAAGTAGGATTTTTGTGACTATTTTTTTGTATATAGGATGGAATGAGTTCTTTGGCAAGAGAATCAAATAATAAGACACAAATGGATATAGACTCTTTTAGAATTGGGTGCGCAAGGCTATGAACCTCTGCTAACAAATGATAAATACTGGTAGATCACAAGAAACATGCCAAACACTCTTGCACAAGCCTAATATTTATTCAATCAAGGTGTGTCATATCCCATGGACTCACTCAAGTGTAATTTCAACCCCCACTATTAGATAATAGTTGCTTCCATCCCCTTGATACCATCTACCATTGCTTGGATGGGTAGGGAATTCAAGGTCATGTACCACCTTACACCCTTTACTTTCGAGACTAAAGTCTTGCCCAAAGTGTATTCCAACTCAAACAATGGAAGTAATAGTGTGAGCTCTTCTCCCCCTACTGCAGTGATGCACCATAGGATATGATGACCTAAGGTCGTATCTAGGTAATCAAGGTGTCTAGGTTGCCCCCAAATATACATGAGGTATGGTAGGGTCCAAGTCTGTGAACAGGGGTATCCCAATCATCCGACCAAGCACCAACCAAACACAAGTCTCGGTGGTCCAAGGATCTCGAGTCTGGAGGTTTTTGCAAAGCAAGAGGGGGTCCTTCCTTTGAAATGAGTCTTTCGATTCTCATAACATTTATATACCACACTAGAACATGTGGTTAAGGTCATCCTTAAGGGTGATTAAATCCCTTAACATGACTTCTATAGAGGATACCTAGTACTTTTGATTCTCAAGATTGTCTTGCAACACGAGAGAAGAGAATACGTATGTCTCTCGAGTCCCCAGGAATAAAGCAAATAAAGCAATTAAAAGTGAATAATCTAGTACTTTTGATCTCCAAGATCACCTTTTGATGTGAGGAGAGAGCATACATACATAGACATTGAAGACATAGCAAACAATTGTATATTCCCTTAATGAAATTGAAGTGTTCTACTAAATTAGTGAGAAAATCAAATCTTTGTCAAGCAGCATGCACCAAACTCATTAGTAGTTTCACTTTCTTGCTTCTTTGACAAGTGATAAGAGGCTGCACAAATGATGTTAGATTCCAAAAATCCACTTGTTAGATGAAAAACTCAAAACAAAATTGTCAGAACAAAAAGTGTCAGTACAGCGACTAAAAGCTACTCAGTATTAACCAAAAGTGCAATAGAATTGACCAAAAGCATATGCACTGCTAACCAAAAGTGCAATAGAGTTGACCAAAAGCATATGCACTGCTAAACAAAAGTGCAATAGAATTGACCAAAAGCATAAAGATTTTACCAGAAGCATCATAATTTTTACCAGATGTGTAACTTTGTTGTGCAAAAGTGCAACTCTATCTCAATCTTGCAAATAGAAAATTGAAATAGTCAAAAGTACAATCGTGTTGTTCAAAAGGTGGATAAAGATGTCTTGGATAGGCAAGCGAATCATTTGAAAGTGTCACTCTGTCAGGCCTGTGCAAATCAGAAAGCAAAAGGTAGAACAATGGGTTAACTAGGTCAAAAGGTAATTAAAATATGTCCACAAATACATCATCTTGTGAAACAAATCAGAATAAGTGCCTGCAAATACATCAACTTGCATCCAAATATAGATCAAGTGCCTTAAAACCCTACAATAATCAGAAATCTCAAGATAAACAATAGAAACCAAAAGCGCTACTCTGTAGACCAGATGCACAACACTATCGACCAAAAGCACAACTTTGTAGACTGGATGTGCAACTATATTGACTAAAAGTACAACTCTACGAATCGGATGCATAACTCTATCAACTCAAAGCACAACTCTGTACCTATAGTCTAAAAAACAAATTTTCTCAAGCAAATATGGGTTAAATTTAGGGAGTGGGTCCCACCAGGCATGCCAAAATGTGTATGCAAAAATTTAGAATACTTAGGAACACCAATACAATAAATATTAGTTACCAAAATCCATCAGAACCTTCAAGAAATCAACATGATATAACAAAGATAAGATAAAAGCATGAAACATTAAATGTTACCCATTGCGTGTAATTCCTTGGTGTATTTGCGAGTGTGGATTGCTCAAATACAAAAGCATATCCATGATAAGCTTGATGGATGGAAGGAATGTGTGATTACCTCAATGAGTGCTCAAAAGCATTGGGAGATATGGATGCTAGTTGCTCAAAATCGTGAAGGGTTTGTGAAGAGGTGAATGGGTGTATTTATAGCTCTCAAGAAGGATCGATCAACGATGGACGAAATTTGATGAAATCGATGGAGGAGATAAATTGAGAAATCGTGAATGAATGTGCACATGACAAGTGTCCATGCAAAAAGTTGTTTTAAAGAGTTAAATGCTTTGTTGACTAAAGATAGGATTGATTTTCATAAAAATAGAATGTTTGTTTCTATTTAATGAATTGATTGAGAAAAAAAAGATTTAAAGCCAATTAAAGTCAACTTTTGATTTTCTTTTTGGCATGCAAAGGATTAAATTAAATAATAAATTATTTAATTTGTGTGCATGGAAGATTTTAGAAGAAAAAGATAAATTTAGAAGATGAGAGCATAAATTAGAAATTAAATAAATAAATTTATTTAATTCGTTGTGCATGTAGGAAAATAAATAAAATAATGATTTTATTTATTTAGAAGATAAGAAAAATCAACTTAAATAAATTGGAATAATTTATTCAATTTTAGAGGAATAATTAGCCAATTAAA
Source organism: Cunninghamia lanceolata (assembly GCA_027924645.1). Classification (NCBI taxonomy): domain Eukaryota; kingdom Viridiplantae; phylum Streptophyta; class Pinopsida; order Cupressales; family Cupressaceae; genus Cunninghamia; species Cunninghamia lanceolata. The sequence goes on along the minus strand of BSBN01000716.1, from coordinate 1,453,672 downwards.
TAATTAAAATGAATTAATTATTTGTGGATAAGAGGAATTAATGGTGAATTAATTAAATAATTGATTTACTTAATTAATGTGGAAAATAGAAGAATAAGGTGGTGAAATTATGAAATTAATTAAACAATTAAGAATCATTTAATTAATGTTAAATGAAGGTGAATTAGAAGAATTGATGCTAGAAGAATGTTGTATATGTAAGGTGATGATGCGATGGTTATTTTTGGGTGTCTACAAATAGGATTAGAGGGCCTGGACCCTTTACGAAAAATAGCCACAAAGGTAGATGGAAAGAGTCTCACGAGAAGTGAAAATGAGAACAACTAACATAGTTTAAAATAGAAAGACCAATAGAAATCTAAATAAATAGCAGTAAAATGACATAGAGACAAAAACAATACATAGAGAAAGGTTAGTGGTCTACAAGCTTCTGTAGACCACTAGCAGCCTATCATTCCCTATTAAGAAAGTCCAGTTTATCAATAAAGGAGACCTCATCCAATTCCTTTTCAATGACTTTGGCTTTATCCTTCTTCTCCATAACCCACTCTCTTGTCCTCCTAGCAGGACCATTCTGGTTCTCCCCTAGAATTTTTGAACCTCTGATTGAAGGACATATAGGCTAGTTGTTGAATTCTTGATTATCTCCATGCTGAAAACAACTACCTCATTAAGGTTCTTCTTGAGACCTGCTTGGTTTTTCCTTATATCTACAATGTTTTGGTCTAATTCCTCCCACCTATTGAAAGTGTCTACAAATTTCTTCACTTCTTTCCAAACTTCGTCATCAACTTCTTCACTCTACCATTATTTGTTATGTTTAAAGATTTCCATTTCCAAATCCTAGATATTCTTCTTAGAGGTATGTTGTTGTGTGAGCATCCATTCCATGACATTGTTATGCAATAGTAGGCTTTCTTGAATCTTCCCAATTATGTACTTCAAGGTGTTGCAGTTCTAGCACTTCTCATTCTGGAGATCTTCCTTGGGGCTAGGGGAATTGGGATCGATGGTAACAATGATGTTGGGGTCCTCCATTGGGGTGGTAACAACATCCTTGGGGTTCATACTGGGGATGGTAATAGCAATCTTAGGGTCCACATAGGGGGTGGGGCTAGGAGTGATCTGGTCCTTCCTAGGTTTATATTTAGGGTGGATGGTGTGGGGTAACTTGTTAAAACTAGAGGCTAGTAGTGGGGCAAGGTGCCGATAGGCCTTCACCACAAATTCCTTTACCCTTGTCCATGGTTTTAGCACATTAAGCTAGAGGATTGGCTCTTTATGTCGGCAACTTTTGGGAAGGAGGCACCAAGATCTTCATTATAGGGGTGGGTGCCTCCTTTTCAACCACAATCTTAGGTTTACCTTTCTTAGGACATGGAGTGGCCTTGTGAGGAGGAATCAGGGAGGGGTTGTATAGTCTTTGGATGAGGAGTGGGACTAGGGTTATGGCTAGGTAGCACCTATACAAATAGTAAATTAGCTCGTGATGAAAGGGCATATCTTCTCTCCTAGCAAGACACTTAAAACAAAGTCCTCAAGGGAGCTATATATTAAAAATGGGAAATTAAGTTTTATGTCATGTCTAAGATGATTTAGCATGGGAAACAAATAAGAATAGAACCATTTTTATGTACCTTTAAGAGTGATATATCGCATGAGGGTTTCAACCACCATCTTCCAGCATCTAGGAAAGTCATCTCTCTTAAACCCATTTTGGTATCTGGACACATTCTCACCATGCCTAAGGAATATGTTCATAGCTTCATGGTCGTGACTTTTAATAATCTTCTACAATGTAATACCCTCCATTCTTAGCCTAGTGGTCATGGCTACCAAGTCCTTGAAGACTTTGAATGAAATACTTCTTACATAGATAGTTCCACTCTTCCACGAAGTCATGAATTCCCTTGAAAGAATCGGTTCATAACCATTGAGGGATTCTAGGTAAGGCATTAGATTACCCCAACTTAGAATGTCCCAAACTTCCACATTATTTCAAACCTTTTCACAACTAGAAGGCTCAACTCTGATTAATTCCCCCCATGGCAATCTTCGTGTTATCTGGCCTGCAACCATTGGTTTTGATTTTAGAATTGCAATCCCAAATGTTCGTTATCTTCCTCAAGTCATGCCTGCTTCTAGCAAGTTATTTCAATAAATCATTGATCTTCATCTTACCATATCGAAGGGGTATTTGATCATCATGGCTCATGTCCTTTCCCCTATTCTTGCTCCTATTAGCTCCACACCAGCTTAGGGGTGGCAGTTGGAATTTAATAGTTAATCTTAGCTTCTTTATTTAATTTATCTTTAATGATTTGAGGGAGGGTTCCCTCATCATTCTGGCATTTAAAACCCATTATGCTTCCTCCTATGTTTTCTAGGAAGTCAGCAGAGGTGTTAGCCTCCCTATAAATATGATTAATTTTTGTGTTCTCAAAAGTCTTGATAACTTCCTTTGTTTCCTCTATGATTGTCTTGTAGGACCAGTGGGGGATTGCCCTTGAATTTTAACATCTCAATGATTTTTTGGAGTCTCCTTCGATTACTAGCTTGGTAATGTCACTATCCCTAGCTAGGATTATGCATTGAAGGGTAGGAGAGGCTTCATCAGAATTATTGGTCTAGATCCCTATGTTCTTTGTGAAGGCTCCAATCAATTGACCTTTAATGCCCCTGATTAGGCCACGCCCTCCTGCCTGACCTAGGTTTCCCCTAGACGATCCATCGAAGTTTAGTTTTCTCTAACCAGTGTCAGGGGGTCTAATAAGGGTTGACAGTTATTGTTCGTTATTGAAAATTGAATAAACCTTCACTTGTATGTATGCCTCTAATTTTTAAATATTAGTTTATATGCATTTACATGCCTTAAGTTGTTGGTTCATGTTTTTGAAAATAAAGAAAGAAGGTTTAAATCTAATTTGTTGTGTATATACACATATATACAATTAATATGTATATATACATACATAGTAGGTATATATTAATATATATAAATTAATGTGTATGTATATATTAGTGTGTATATATACGTACCAATATATATATATATATATATATATATATACACACACACACATAGTAACTATTTAGGGGAAAATTGGATTTGTTAATGTTTTAGTGTTTTGATGTTTAAATCCTCCTCTCCACTATACATTCAAGGATCTAGGGTCGAGTGGCGAGCACTATCATACCCTAGGTCACTGTGAGATGTAGGGAAACTTTGATTAGGAAATTTAATTATCAATTTTCCTTCTCCTAGGCTCAATTGACCATTAAAACCCTAATTATGTAAATACAAAAACAAATTGACGAATAACAAAAAAAGCTCTTACAGACATGAGTAAAATACCAAATCATAGAGTACCTATTTTTAGGGTTTCGAAGTGGAATAGTCAGGGACATTGGAGCGGGCGCCCTAGTCTAAGGTACCAGTTTCTTCATGGGATCCAGACCTCCTTCCAACACTAATCAGCCCTATAACTACTGTTTCTAGAAATTTATTTGCGGAGGACACTAGAGTGAGCACCCAAGTCCTGGAAATGCTCCTGTGTCCTACTTTTTTCAGATCCTGAATCCTTGATGCCTGCCAATACTTCCTGCAACTTCACTTTTTTGAAATGTGACACCTGTAATCTGCAATCACAAGACTTGGTTTGGGGGTTGTGGTGTTTAGAGGCTTGCCTCAGTCAAGGCCTAGAGGACACTTAAGTCTTCGAACACCATTGTCAGATAGAGAGTGCATGCCCTTGTGAGGCAAAGGTAAAAACCAAAGGAATCAATGATGAAAACACAATATAATGTCACCTTGTAGTGAAGATATCATGGGAGGAAGATGCTCTTCATTCCATGATGAAATGGATGCTCAAATCTGTAAACAAACACATAAACCACACAAGTCTACTCTTGCAACACAATGAAAGCCTTGAATCACCTTGAGAACACAATAGCTTGCTAGTAATCATCTAGTTCACAAATGAATGCCTAAACATGCTTTTATATGCAACTACAAGCACTCTCGCCAAGATTTTAAAAATCAAAACTTACCATATCGGCAAAAGGACCAAATAACGGTCATAAACTGACACTTAAATTTTGGGCCTGACCCAAAATAGGGCAGGACTAGGGCGTGGGCATCCAAGTCCTCCCCCCCTATTTTGGGTAGGGTTAAGGTCAAGGGGTCCTCCTAGGTCCACTTTGCCTTGAAACCTAGGCCTCATTCCATTGAGATGCCAAAATATGAAGTAAGATGTCCTAAATGCATGCTAAAGACCTGAGAGCTAAACCTTATGAGGTAAAAGCCCCCAAGGGGACATTTTTTGACGTTACATTTAGCCCCCACTTTAATGTATGTATAAATGCAAGGCCAATACATACATTAAAGTAAGGTCACAAACACAAAAAACACATCAAGCACGGAGAAGACACGCCAATCACATAGAAAATAGTAACAGGCACGCAAAACATGGAGAAGACAGTTACAGTCATGCAGAACATGGAGAATATAGTCAATGCATAGAAGACACAATAATGCATGGAAGATAGAAATGATATCTTTTCTTTTCTTTTTCTCATATATATGAAATGCAAATGCAAGTACTGGAAAGTAAATAAACCTCCCATAATACAGGATGCACTACCCTAGGGCACAGGTCTCTGTATATATGGGGTAACACACATGCAAGATACTCAAAACCTCTCAAAATGCAGGAAGCACTACTCGAAGGCACTAGTCTCTGCATATGGGGCAACAGACATGCCACACAAAACAAGCACGCCAAAACACACACACTTGAAGACATGGAGAAAGCATGGCAAACAAGCAATGGAGTGTACCTATTTCTAGGTCCAACACCATCTCAGGCACATTACAAGCACACACCGACGATTGGGCTTCACCACAACAATCACCAAAAACATGTTTAAGGGTTGAGTTAGTCACAGAACCACTCCCCGCCTTCGTAGAGGACTTTTGAAAATGATAGGATAATGCAATCTTCTCTGAGAAATACACCATCCTCACCTCCGCAGAGGACTTACATGATTGATTGATTGATTGCAAACAAACTCAGGATGCACGATGCACTACCCTGGGGTGCAAGTCTTTGCATCTGAGCTCAAACACATTGCTAACATATATAACAGACAACTTACCTTATATATACCCCCACCTTAAGGTGGTTTATATCAAGCATGTTAAGGTAGGAAGAAAACACACAAGGGAACACTGAATTTCGCAAAGCCCATGCCCCCCAAAGGTGACATGTACTTTACAATCGCCAGATGTTCCCACAAACACATCCCTGCAAGAAACATGTTAGTGTCTACCAAATCATGATAAACAACAACATCAATGCATACGATTAACCACACAAAGAGCCAAGGTTATACAACAAATTCAGAGTTCGAGGATAACCGTAGGGTTATATCACAAAGCTCTCTAAATCGAGTACCACCAAGGCTAGATTCAAAGACAAACAAAGGTGCACGGAGAAGCAGTATTATTAAGGTTTGTAAATGTGATAGAAACATCATAAAATTCACTACACAGAAAGCACGAGTGCTTCCACTAGCCAAGTGTCAGATAAAATACATAACCCCATCGTCATATTAGGAACGAAGTCCATTTTTTGATTGCTCTCGAAAGGGACACTAGGTCTGCATTAGTATAAATGTTTGTCGTCATCTGCCCGCTAGGTGGAAACACTAGAGGAAGGGAAACAATAAATAAGGGAGGAGAAACAAGTGTCTTAGGGACAATCATGTAGGAGGGTGCCCCCAAGTCATCAACCGCGACGCTATGTCCGTAAGACACAACACACAACAATGAAATCAGAGAGAGGCAATTTAGAAGAATGATGATACAAATAGAGGAAGGTCACAACAGAGGCGATCTCCTGGTATCCCAGATCTTACAGGATAATCAGGGGTCATCCCAGGAGGCTTAAACAACATATAACACATCACGAGGGAAGCACATCACGAGAGAAATAAAAGGTTAGAGATACTTACCTGTAGGGTCTTCGTATTATATCTTGGAGCACGCAAACCTCTTGGAGAGGTATTCATTCATATTTAATGCAAAGTTTGAGTGGTTCTTATGAAAATTTTGTTTGTTAACATATGATGCTTGTTCCTTAAATCCTTGTTTAAATGAGACTTTTTGGTGCTTATGAGGGGGAGAACCACTATTATTTCTGACTATTGATTGTCGTCTTGCTCTTTTTCAATTTTTAGCGAGTTTTTCATTATTGAATCTTTCTAGAACAGTAACGGGAATCATCCTGTACCATCTTACTCATCTATATCGGTTGTTGTTCTTGCTTTTCTGATGCATTTTGATTATCTCCCGATCCATATAAGGATAATGGAGGAGGATCCTCAGCGTAAATTCTATTTCTTCGTGGACGAGGTGGATTATCCACTTGTTTCTTATCGACTTCAATCATTCTAATGATAGTATCATAGTCCAAGTAATCATCCTCGTCTGCTTCCACTAAACCTTGTTCCAGCATATTGTTTTTAGTATGTTTAGGGAAAGGATTAGTGAAGATTTGTAAGTTTTGATTTGCCGGAGCAACCGATTTGTTTGCATTGTCATTCACACCTGATACTTGGATGACATTTGAATCAATAAGGTCTTGTATCTCATGTTTAAGATGCATACATCATTCAGTGTCATGTCCTTGTGTCTGATGATAATGAAAAAAGGCATTAGCATCAAAGTAAGGTCCTTGTTTACTAGGATCAACAGCTTGATCGAGGGAAGTTTCAGAATGTTATTACTCACAACTTGGTTCATGATAGAATAATAGGACTCAGATATCGGAGTAAACTTTCTTTGTTGATATGATGCTTTCTTTGGATTATTTATAGCAGACACATTCATATTTGGTTTATTGATCTTGATGAAACTCCTATTATTGTTTCTCTTAAAATTGTTTTGTGATGATCTGCCCATGGATTGACCAACTGGAGTCGATGAGTTTTGGTTTTCATACTAACTAGACGAAAGTAAATAATCATGAAGAGCATTGCATAAATGTTGAAAGGAGTTATATTTCATCAAGAGAATCTTATCACGAATATTAGGTTGTAGATTTGTAATGAATATATTTTGAACATCCTCATCTTTCATCTAATACTGAATCTGTGCAAAAATTCCTTGATACCGACTAATGAATCCAGTCAACTTCTCTTTTAGACTTTGTTTGCACTGAACCAAGTCAATTAAAGTGACTTGGGGTCTGATATTTACTTGAAAATGTTATAAAAATTGATCAATTAACTATGAAAAGGAGTGTATTGAATTCAGAGGCAAAGAGCAAAACCATTCTAAAGCAGTATCTTTGAGAGATCACGAGAAAAGTTTTGCTAACAAATCCTCTTCAAAATAAAAATAACTACACATAGCTGTGAATGATGCCACATGAATATTGGGATCTCCTTTTCCACCATATTTTTCAAAGTGAGGAGTCTCAAACCTCTCATGCATAGGGGTTCTCAAAATTACATAGGATAACGGATTACGGACATGATATGTTGATAGACTAGGCTACGACCAATTTGTCAAGTTTGTTACCTTTTGTTGCAAAGCAGTCATGCCCTATAAAAGTTGGTTTGGGATGGCATCAATGGGAGATGTGGTTTGTTGTGAGGAATTAGAACCAAAGTGAGGAGGTGAATGAGCTTGAATACAATAGGTGGGGGCTGGGAATAGGTCAACGGTTGTTGAACATATTGGTAGGTTGAAGATGGTTGGGAATAACTGTGTGTGATGGGAGGTTGAGAACAACTATTCATAGGAACGGTCACATTATGGACCAAGTTCTGATAATAAAATCCCACAACTTTGCAATTGGTGCCATTATATACTCCAATACCAGTGGTAGCATTACTACAAATATTTGCATCAGTTGTTAAGATCATTGATGTGAAGGTTGATATTCCTGTAATCGGTATAAGTGTTGAAACTTGAGTATGCAATGGCGATGATATGTTGTTAATGACTTTTGCACATTCACTCACCGGCATTACATTAGTTTGCACAATATGTGTTAAACCATGCATAACATTAAATCCATCTTGTCCTTCTTTTATCAATTCTCTTAATGATGAATCACAAGTAAGGCTTCTTCGGCTATTCTCTCAGTTTACACATATTCTTAAAATTCGGCAAGGTCTTTATCAAGCTTATTGACTTGTTCCGTAGGTACATGTCCTACTACCTCAATGGCATCCTCAATATCATGAAATATTTGGTCTTCCATAATGGTTGGAGGATGTATGATATCTTGCACAATTTGAGTTTCTCCCTTTGTAAAGAAGGTGTGCAAAGGATTGTCAGAGGTAGGGATATTATTTTCACCAAGAGCACTAGATCCCATTAATCTTTTACTTCTTCTCAAAGGGATATTGTTTTTAGGAAAGTGGGTCATAAATTTTATGCAAAAGCACATGACACTCAATGCACAAACTAAGATTACAAACCCTAAGAGAATGATATGTTTGAAAGTAAAAAATGCTTGGAATTTTGTACTTTTTTAATGCAAATGAATGAACCAAAGGGTGTTGTAAGGGTTTTATTTAGGGGCATCAAGTTATATTTCTGATATAAGTCTAAAACAACAAAAGTATCCTTCTCAACACACTCTTGATGCGATTTCAAGTTAATGCCAAGTCAAAATATAGTGAAAATATGTCAAAATAGGCACTTTTTTCACCAAAACTCAATACAACAGAGCATAAAAAAGGGTGTTGTGAGCAAAATGATGATGGAAATAAAATAATATCATTAATAATAGCCACTTCAATCCATAAAATTTGTCACAACATGCTTGGAGTGCAAACTAGGTCAAACCCTAGGGCAAAAATAGTCAAAATGTGTAGTTTTTTGCAAAAAATTTACTACAAGAGCCCGATAAAAGGGTGTTGTCAAGATTTTTATGAGGGGAAACAAATGATTACCCTGATAACAGTAAATTAGTCTAAAAATATCTTTCACAACATGCCTATGGTGCAAGTTGATAAAGTTGATAAGGCTAAATTTGGTGAAAATCGTTGTTTTTGAAGCCCTAGGTTTGAGTTCTTGGGACAAAATGCTATGTGAATGTTTTGAAGTCTAATTTATGATGGGAATTAAATACTCTTAGATCTGAAAATAATTTTCAAGCTTGAACATGCAAAATGCCCATGCAAATTTAATGAAAATGCATCAAAATTGTTAGTTTTTGTTAAAATTTTCTATGCAAAAATGCAAATATTTTAAATATAAATGCAAATTTACATTAAAATGCAAGACTACAGCCAAATGTTAATTTAAATGAGCCTCTAAAATTAGTAGAAAAATCTGAGAAAAGATTTTGCCTACAAACCCTAGATTTTGGAATTACTAGGTTATATGAAAATTGTCAAAATTTCTACAAAAACCTAGCAAATTATTAATGAAAATGCAATGCAAATTTTTGAATTTTTGAATTTTTGTGTATTTTATATCAGATTTGATACAAAAATCATGAATTATGAAAATTTAGAAAGAATTGGTGTAATTTAGTAAGCCAAACAATGCAATTTTTTTGAATTTCTTGAATTTTTTAATTTTTTTGAATTTTTCTCAATGCAATAAAATGAATGACTATATGACTTAATGAAATCAATCCAAATATAAAGACACACACTCAAAAAGTTGCAATTTAAGTCCAAAAACACAGGTTCACCAAAATGTTTAAGGGAAAATTGGATTTGTTAATGTTTTAGTGTTTTGATATTTAAATCCTCCTCTGCACTATACATTCAAGGATCTAGGATCGAGTGGCGAGCACTATCATACCCTAGGTCACTGTGAGATGTAGGGAAACTTGTATTAGGGAATTTAATTATTAATTTTCCTTCTCTTATGCTCAATTGACCATTAAAACCATAATTATGCAAACACGGCAACAAATTGACGAATAATAGAAAAAGCTCTTGCAGACATAAGTAAAATACCAAATCACAGAGTACCTATTTTTGGGGTTCCAAAGTGAAACAGTCGGGGACACTGGAGTGGGTGCCCTAGTCCAAGGTACCAATTTCTTCACGGGATTTAGACCTCCTTCCAACACCGATCAGCCCTATAACTTTTGTTTCCAGGAATTTGTTTACGGAGGACACTAGAGAGAGCGCCCAAGTCTTGGAAATGCTCCTATGTCCTGCTTTTCTTCAGATCCTGGATCCTTGATGCCTGCCAATACTTCCTGAAACTTCACTTTTTCCAAATGCGACACCTGTAACCTACAATCACAAGACTTGGTTTGGGGGTTGTGGTGTTTAGAGGCTTGCCTCAGTCAAGCCCCGGAGGACACTTAAGTCTTTGAACACTGTTGTTAGATAGAGAGTGCATGCCCTTGTGAGGCAGAGGAAAAAACCAAAGGAATCAATGATGAAAACACAATATAATGTTACCTTTTAGTGAATATATCATGGGAGGAAGATGCTCTTCATTCCATGATGAAATGGATGCTCAAACCTGTAAATAAACACATAAACCACACAAGTTTGCTCTTGCAACACAATGAAAGCCTTGAATCACCTTGAGAACACAATAGCTTGCTAGTAATCATCTAGTTTACAAATGAATGCCTAAACATGCTTTTATATGCAACTACAAGCACTCTTGCCAAGATTTTAAAAATCAAAACTTACCGTGTTGGCAAAAGGACCAAATAACGGTCATAAACCGACACTTAAATTTTGGGCTTGACCCAAAATACGGCAGGACTAGGGCGCAGGTGCCCAAGTCCTCCCCCCTATTTTGGGTAGGGTTAAGATCAAGGGGTCCTCGTAGGTCCACTTTGCCATGAAACCTAGGCCTCATTCCATCAGGATGCCAAAATATGAAGTAAGATGTCCTAAATGCATGCTAAAGACCCAAGAGCTAAACCTTATGAGGGAAAAGCCCCCAAGGGGACATTTTCTGACGTTACAGTAACTTATCGTGTGTGTGTGGGGGGTAAAATTTAAATGAGTCTTAGTGGAGTAAGAAGTGTTAATTTATTTGGTCTTCATGGTTAGAACCTTAAAAAATGCTTTAAATGGTCATTACTTCTTCAAAAACTTGTTGTAGGGTCTTTTATAGGTCCCAAGGGTGATATGTCTATCTCTTGGATTTTGTGTAATGTTAATGATTCATATAGCCATCTTTCTTTGAATGCCATTTTTCTAAGAATGTGTGGAGTTTCTTTACCAATAATTCTAAATGTTGGGTTGAGGTAGATTTTGTTTCCTAGGCAGACGTAAATTTTGGCTTGTTTTATCCACATAAGTACTTTGGTTTATTTGGAGAGCTCGGAATTATGAGTTCTTCCAAGGTAGAGTGAGGTTGCTTACTAACATATTCTATGAAGTCAACTCTCCTTTGATTGTTTTGCAAGTTACGATGACTTTGGACATTTGTAAAAAGAGTTCTTCAAGCTAATGAATAAAAGGCTCAATTAAACTGAAAAAGATGTATTGTAGGTAGAACGATGGCTAAAATTTGACTCAGATGAAGAAAAGCAAGCAACTAAAGGTGATGTGGCTTTGCCCAACTACTCCAAAATCAATGCTAATGAAGTTGCTCCTATAATGAGTGGATATGTAACAATAAATTTGTTTAAAAGGTTGAAGATTGGTTTGAGAGAAACTTTATTGATCATAATGTTGGACTATCATTGGTAGAACACCTAGATCTCGTTATGCAAGAAAATTTTTCTATTGATGATTCTAAATCTAAAATAATGACTGATGCTAAAGTTTTTGTTGTTAAAAAGGATAAAAAGTCTTGAATTTTTGTAATGACTAGTTATTAGTTAATTACAATTATAAGTCCCATGTTTGTTTATTAAATGGGGGTTGTATTATAGTAGCTTGAAGTTGTTTTCTAAATCTCTATTGATACTTTACCATAACTTGGAGCTATCATATTATACCTACATTTTTGTGAACTATTTTAATATATAAACTTATATATAAGCTTGATAATGGGCCTATCTATAACATGACCATCCGATGTTAAGAAACATGTAAATGGTACATCAATACATAATTGCATATATTTAAAACACAGGCTCTACACACTCCATAGAACTCAAATGACATATTTAATTATCATCATATATTAGTAGAGTCTTACCACAATGGGTGTTTCTTTATCATTCACATCCATAAATGATGATGTTGGTACATGAGAGCCACCTGATGAGTATAAGAAAGGGTGAGAATTTAACTAAAGCAAGGAGATCTCTTGGTCATTATGGCTCTCAATGTTTTTTATATTTGGCATATCCTATTGGCCTCACCTACTCTTGTTGCCTCTTCTAGTGATGGTTGCAAACTGGTAATGGTGGCAACTTTGAGTATCAACAAAGGAAAAGGGAATAAGAGAATCAGGGAGGAGACAAAGAAATTGGTGTAAAGAGAAATTAAGGGTGGAAAAGAGGATGTGAGTAAGGTGGTAGAGAATTTCATAGAGTATATGGAAAAGGAAATAAGTAGCCTTGATCTACATTTGTGGGTTTTTAGGGTGTGGAGTATAGAAAAGGATATGGATGGAGTTTCTTGCATTAGAATAAGGGAATCTATGGGTTTATTATTGATAGACCCAAGTTGATCGATTAGTAGAAGAAATGTCTTTGATATAGCTTAAGAACTCAATTGTGATTCCATGTTGTCCACAGTGGCTAGAGCTTTCATGCTACACTAAGACATAGGTGGGATCTCAAACAAAATGGAGGGCCTTTCATGACTACTACCTAGACCATATACACCAAGTGTTAGATAGACTCATCAATATCTGCAAAGGTATGCAGGTTACAACCTAAACCTTGAATGTCATTTTTGCCTAATGAAGCTATCATGACAAAAAAAGAAATGTTGCAATTGATCCTCGAGTGAACAATCAATAGTGTGTAGTTAATGAAGTGTGGTTTGATACTAGTCATTGCAGTTGTACATTACACTAGTAGTTTTTTATGGTAAACATAATGAAGAATTTAAAAAACTAAACATATTCTCATAAAAGTGTATAAAGTTCTATGATAATGATATCTTTAAAACCTATTGGATATGGTGAACTTTATGTTACCAAAATTTTGAACTTAACACTTTTTTTGCAACTCCTAAGAGCCTAACCCAAGTTATTTAGCTATATATAAGCTTATATATAAAATAAAGCTTGCTTAGGGTTAGAATTTGTTAAACATAGAAGAAATGGTATTGCTTTATATTATATGATGTTTATATATTTTATTCATGATTTGTTAATATCAAAATTTTTACAACTTTTTTATAAAGAAATATTTTAGGAAATAAAATGTTATTTTATGGTGGTTATTTTCATTATTATAATTGCATTACATTTGATAATGATATAAAATAAGTGTTACATCAATTTAATATTATACTTGCATTGTTTTATTTCAAAAAAGACATCTCTTCATTAGTTATTTTTAAATTTGAATGGATAGTGTAAATATATGTATGTGATAATAGTTGATTATTATAATGGAAAGGAATAGCTCAATATATATTAGTTGCAATAATTATTTAGCATTATTGATTAATTGGTTTACAAGTTTGTGCTTAATTTATTATGTAGTTGGACATGTTTAAATATTTTTTGGTATTACACCTTGGGAGGTATATTTATTGCTCCATATAGAGATCATTGAGGGGTGGACACCATGTGGAGGTCACTCCCCTTTGTTGTTACACATGTTGACACCACTCACCTACTATGAAGATTTCATATCATAGGGTGTGTTGCATGGGATTGTGTACCACCCACACTTTTATTCTTCTTTTTCTCTTGCACATTGTCAACACGTAACTTTTGTGTGTGTTTGGTATCACGCGATATTGCACGTGTTGTATTATCTTTGGGTAGTGTTGTTAGGTTTCAAAAAAATGTTGGTTGCATTTTGTGTGTTTTGCTCATGTTGGAGTTTGGGCATTACATTACTTACATGATTAGCCATTAAGTCATCTCACCTTTTTCATTTGCTTATACTGGGGGCAAATGTATACATGTTGATTATATTTGGTCCAAATGCTTTCAGACTTATCATTCAAAATGTATTTATGTATTTATCATGATGCATTTTATGACACATCACTTTACATGATCTATGTGCTTATATTCTTACATTAGATTTACTTTTCATGTATTATTTTTCCCTCCAATTCCTTGCATCCGATGGATGCAACTAATTAAAGGGGGGAATATCCTATCACTAACACTCTTATGTTAATGTTACAAATGGTTATAGGTGCCTACATAGAGATTCATTTCCATGCACAAATGAATATTAATCACATAACATGACAATGTCTAATATGCCAATTCACTTTCTATACATGCAAAATTTGTCTAAGCTTACTCTATCCTTTCTCTTTCTCATTTTTGTAAAAGGTAAAATCAACATGTAGTTGTGCTTATTTTTACTTGTGTGACAAAAGCTAGTCATTGCACATATATTATCTATTTTGTAGGTTTCTCTAGATCGTGCATGCCAAGGATGAGGAGCACACACAATCTTCAGTTGGGTCCATTACTTTACATAGACCCCAATATCCTTTTATGTCTAAATATTTTACTTTATGTGATATTTATTTACATTCATTACAACACTTATTTATTTAGGTACCCAACTCCATTATCAATTACATTAATTAGTTTTAGGAAAAGCATTTTTCCTTTACACAAAGTACTTCTTAATTCATTTCCCTCGATTTGAGTATTGTTTCCTTTGGGCCCTATCAAATATTTATGGCAGATTCCCTATTATCCGTGAGCTCTGACATCTTTATATCTCCACATAATCCGTTGTGAGCTTAGATTTTGAACCCTAGGTTTTCTCGAGAACATTGAAATTATCTTTTTCAATGGAAAAGAGAGTATCTAACCAAGGTTCGCATGGGAGTCACCAACCGAGGCCCCAAAGCGTATACTCGTACGAAGACAATAACTAGGGTTTACATTGGAGGCCCCATAGCACGGACCCAGTTCCAAAAAGTCAATAGGAACAGCTTTAGGGGCAGGGGGGCCAAACAAATAGGTAAGACCAGAAGGCCCCAACAAATAAGACCAAAACGCCATATATGAACTTAGTAGAGTCTTATTTCTATGGTTGAGCAATTGCTAAGCTTCAATTATAATCAAATGTCAAGTCACCACTTTCTAAAGATATTATGGTTGAGCAATTAGAGTTTACATTTTCTATAATTATTATGATTATGGTTGATTAATTGTCAAGATCTCGATTATAAAAAATAATTGTTTTTAAGAGTGGAAATTGCTCTCATTTTTAAGTACAAATGGCCCATGAGATTTTCCTTTTGTGTGTATAAAGGATGGAGAGCCTATCAAGGTACAAATTCATAACTACTTTGTTGTTTTATGTGGGGAAGGGTGATTTATAGTTTTGCATTTATTTTTGGTACTCATGTAAATGTATTGTCACAATGCTCAACTTGTCTTGTCTTGTTTGACACACAACCCAACCCTAGCCTTGAACCAATTACCCAAGGTTTGATCTCATGAGACTTCAAACTTCTTGGACTAGGTCGCATACATGGCCCTATCCCTTGGATTGGGATGTGTCTTCAAACTTCTTGGATTAGATCGCATATGTGGCCTTGTATCTTGGATTAGGATGCATTGCATATAACCTACCTAATTTCAAAATTCAAATCTCTTATTCCCAAGGCCAATTACATTGAGATTTGATCGTTACCTCATTGGCTTGCACACTAGATACCTCAAGTTAGTGACTAGGATCATCTATGTATAGATAGTCTTAGGTCATTAATACATCATCAAAAAGGGATTAGTTGAATTGGAATCTCTCATAGCAAAAAACATATGCACTAGAACATTACATCAGTAAATTACATCCTAGGCATTGCATCATCTACTTGGTGTGTCTTCAAATTTTGTGTCATTGACAAAGGGGCTCGACTGCCATCAAGGAAATAGACAATCTTCCCTCTATTTTAGAGCATGCCCCATTGTTTTTTCAACAGAACCCCTTGTTCAAGAGCATGTACAAAGATGGGAGTGAAGCATAGAAGATTGCATCAATTGAGGTCAAATCCATGCTAAAAGGACCTATTAGAAAATTTTTCTACAACAACGTTTTCATGGCTTGGTCTCCTTTATGGTTGCCAACGTTTAGGGTTTTAAAAGAAATTGTTGTGGTCTAGAGTGGTATAGAGATTTATCCTTATCCTTTTGTTATGTTTGCATAGTGACTTGCTCTCTCGGTTGCCTCACTTAAAAGTTATCGCTTGATCCTCCTAGCACCCATATACTTTATCGACGCCACGCGTTGTATACCACCCATGGATATGGATGTGTCCTCACTCTTTGGATGCACTACCTTGGTTGCATGGTCCCCAAGTGTTCTATTTGTTAAGAACCATGTTACGTGGCGACGCCTTATTGCATCGCATGTGCCCTTTGTATAACAATTTATCTAGTGGGCCCCAACATCATTTCTATGTTGTGTTATCTTGTGCCATGTGTCTTTGTAGCTGTTGATTGGTAACCTAAGTTATCCTTTGCTCAACCTGCATTGGCATGATGTCATTTGTCCCCTCTATTCCACTTGTCCACTGAGTCACATACCCCACCAAAGAATTAAAAGATTATAAAATGACATCATCAAGTTAAACAGATGGCAACGTCTCATTGCATCACAACGGCTCTTCACATCACAACTTTGAGTGGTGGCCCTAGTCCCACCCCTGTGATGTGTGATGGTCGTCGATCTGGGATGAGTCTAATCCAACAACCCTTGTCTCGCCCAATAGTAAAATGGTGGACCTGGTACTATGCTACTAGTCATCATGGATTATGACATGGTGCTAGCTGTACTATGTCACATACACTCAGATGTAGTTGTTCAATTGGTCAGTAGATTGGCAAAGTGTGAGATAACAATATTGACATAAAGTAATACTACTAAAATGACAAGTGGTACTTTTCTATTGCATTGCAGAGGTCCTTTGCATCATAGTTTTAGAGGTGGGCCCTAGTTTGTAAATAGCGATGTGTGATAGTTGTTGATCTAAATTGAGGAAAATCTAATGGTCATGATCTATCCAAAGCCAAAAGTCTCAACTGGCTAGATTCATGTTGTAAAACCTCATTATAAAGATGACACATATATCCCAATTTATTCAATTGTCTAGTTTTCATTGGCTGGTAAGGTGGTAGGGTTTTTGTTAATTTCAAGAAATATTGGTATGAGGATGGACATGTGGTTTGTTGTCCATGCATCGCATGAGCCTATTATGTTGCAATTTTAAAAGGTGTGCAATAAGAGCTAATCTATGACCGTTGATGTTATGCTTGAAATTGACATCCCTGGCTAAGCTCGGATTGAAAAGTTTAACACCACCTATGAGAAGAAACATTAACATGCATAAGCATTCAAGGCAGGGTATGTGTGAAGAAAATTCATTCTAGATGACTTTTGAGATGCAAAAGGAGTCATTTCTGGTTAATTTTATGCTATTCTATGAAGTTTAAGGTGTTAAGAGTGTTGTTGTCAATTCAGGAGGATATTTGACAAAGAGGTGGGTCAGTTTGTTTCAAGATTCTTAGTTGGTTAATGGCGGATTACAAACTCTAAGCGAGTAAGTCTTTGTTCACACCTCTCTATGTGCTTATATTGTAGCTAGGGTTTTCTGTGTTCCTTAAAGCTTGAGTAGAATTGCTATAAGTGATATCACTTGCAAAATTGATACAACTATTTTAATTATCAAACCATTATCTAGCCTAACCCCATATAAAACCCTAGAAACCCTACAATTGTGAAAATGAGCTGATCTTCATCCTAACCTACCCATTTGAAGAGACCTTTAGATCGGGACCTCATTAACCAATTGCCTAGTTCTTCAAAGAGATTGAAGCACACTCAAGGAACTAAGGTTATATCTAATAGGCTACAAGATAAGTTTGAAGGCATTAGAGATGTAGTCCTTCTAACTATAGGGTCAAAGTTGTACAAGTAATGTAGGTAGAAAGCAAAGAAGTAAATCCCCATGTGCAATATCTGGATGTTTGATTTAGGGAAGTTGGTTGTCCCAAATTTCTTCATAAATCATGAACTCTTGTTTGGGATTGTCAACAAGTATGACCCTAAAATCAAATAGCTCAAGAATGGTCAAAATGGAGTACTTTGCACAATAAATGGAGATAAATAATTAGAACAGTCTTTGGCCTCAGCTCTAGTACTGATAATAAAATAGACTTGAATGAGCTAGGTAGAGAGTAAAAAAAGACAAATACATCTACAGAATCAAATGGCTCCCTTCTCAAAAGCCCCAGAGTATAGATGGAAAGCTAGTATCCATCCCTGCAACTGAGATGGAGCCTCTAGATGTCACCACCTTTGAGAATTTCTTTCAGATGCCATACCAGGCTCTATGTCAAATCTTTGGGACAAATTACAAAGCCTAAATGTCAATTCGACTAATGATGTTGGCAACATATATATCTAGAACAAGTATCTCAATAGGCTTGTTGACTATGCCACCCTCATGGTTGAAAATATCCACAAGGAGCTTATTGCCATGAAAGATAAAGGCAGGGAACCTTATTTCAAATGGTATTCCCACCTTTGTCATATAACACTCTATTTAGGGAAAGACCATTAGGATCCTGCATAGGGATTGACCACCATGACTGAGCAGGGAAAGCCTCTTCCAATCCAAATATGAACATATTTATTTGACTCCCATTTCCCAATAGCTAGCTATCACATGTTGAATATTATTTTGTGCAAGACATCATGGTGATGTTGGGTTTTAAGAGAAAAATACTTTCTGACAAGTTTACCAAATTCCTTAGACCCAAAGGCTCCCATTGATCATAAATGGGGATATTGGTTCTATTATAAGGGCCGCAATGTTATTAGGGTTTATGGACCTAAAATAGGCCCCATATATTATCATTTTGGGTGCCTAATAGATTGGTCTTCCTTGAGACCATGCGGTAGTTAAACCACTCTAACAAGATCATTTGAGGCAACATATAAAGGGGTCTTTCCTACCTCAAACACTTGAGTTTTCATATTTCTTTATTTCAGCTAGAGAGGGCCTTGACCTCTTGGGGAATAAGCTATTAGAGTACATATTGCAATCTTCCCTTATCGGGAGGTATGACCTTGAATATTTTATTGATTTAGTGAGAGAATTGGTAGGAAGGTCAAGGTATGAGCACCAATTTGAAGAGATTGAATATTTGTACAAGAATTATCATTCCTACACAAAAAGAGTAGCTAGAAAGGAGGTAATGAGTGGTGCGTATTTTGTAGAAAGGGAGAGGAAGAAGATTAACAAGGAATACAAAGGACAATTTCATGAAATAAGAGATCCTATTGAGAGACTAAGGTTATTGATGTTCCATACAAATAAACTCAGTATTATGCCAACAAAACCAACCCTTATGCAAACTATTGATGAGTGCCAAGAATTAGCTGAGTAGGATGTAGTACTAAATGAGATTGAGGTACCTATTGTCCCATTAACTCTAGGTCAATCCTCTACATCAACTTTTGGTGAGCTTGCATCTACAAAGGTTCCTGTGATGAGTCCCACACAGCCCTTGGTGGACTATTCCTCTACTAAGAAGATTGGGGATTTTAACCCGAACAAAGATGAAATTAAACAATCATTAGCTTCATCCTTGAGAGAGATAGTCCTAGATATCTCACATGGAAGACCATTGATGGATGTTGAAGAGGATAATCTAGCTCTTTAGGATGTTAGGGACCTAGCTTGTGAGAAGTTTATTTCCAATGATGACTTTGTTAAATAAGAAGAATTCGAGATATTAGTTCTCAAGATGAGAATGCAGATTGATATACAAAGGAGGGAGGACCATGCATACAATGAGGCTAAGCCAGATAAGAAGAAAATTCTAAGGATTTTCTAGCCTCTTTGGATATACTTCATACAATTCAAGTTCTTACTTTTATAGGGAGGTTCTTTAGGGATATGTAGGTAGGTATTTGAAGTGAAATGACTCATTGTAGCAAGCTCAAATGGATCTCATGTTATCTTTACAATTCTACCCTCATGAACATATTTAACATATTGATGTACAATAGAAGGGATGTCCCTTAAGTGCTCAAACTATAATGTACCAAGTAATATGGAAAATCTATCTAAAGTGGTAATAACATGATGTAATGTTTGTACTTCCTTAGGACCCACTTTAAGATGTACAATAACACAACCCAAAGTGTGAATCAATATTCCATTAGTCATCTTTAGTGACACTTCTAAATGAGCATAAGGATTTGTCTTGAATATGAATCAGGTTATTGTCAATCAAATCTTGCATTTTATGTTTCATTGGCATGCAACCACATGTTTGATGTCTATTGACTCTATGGAAGTTGTAAAATGCACTCTAATTGTAACTCCTAGTTAGCCATGTCTAGTTGGATCTATTGAACATATAGGTGGAAGGGTAATCAAATTAGAGCTCAATAAACTTTGAAGCACAATGTTTAGGGTTTCTTGTAAAGTAAGCTTCCTAAAAGTATCAGACTTAAAAAAGCACATTGGAAATATTAATCGCTTGATGCATATTTTTCTTTATTTCATTTGAATCATTACCCTTTAAAAAAGTATTGGACATTTTAGAATTTTGAAGGGTAAGAGGATGTAGAAGAAGATGATCCATACTTAAGGGTATTGTATGCAAGCAATTTGATCTCAAGATTCTTTAGTCAAGTGCACATGTCCATAAAAGAAGGAATACTAGTCAAATGCACATTGTTCTTAATAGTGAGTAGAAATGCCTCAAGGAAGATAATTTGTAGCTCATCATCATTGAATTGGTGTTTTATTTGACCGCATAAAGATTGGAAGTGAATAACATAATTGTTGATAGGTCATCAATCTAAAAAAGATAGGGGCATGTCATGGCGGCCACAACAAGTATATGTGTGGAAGGATGGGATGTGAGTGGAACACTAGAATCAAGAATGGAAGAGATAGGGGTCACACCAGGGGTGACAACATAAGTGGCAGTAGTCATTGAAGGGGTAATTGTGAAAGAAGAAGAATCAAAAGAGGATGAAGGATGAGATGATACGACATTGGAAGAAGCCAAAAAAGTACCAATACCATGAAAAATATCTATGTAAAATAGAGCACCTACTAATGTCATGTAAAATTGTCACCATTTGTTGAGGAGATTGAGCACAAGTAAGTGCATCAACAAGTATTTGTCTAATAAGTGTGGGATCTTGCATAGCTACATATGCATCATAGTCATAATCATGTTGTTCTTCCTCTAAATGGTTCTCAACATGAGCACGTGAAAGTACCTAATTATCATTGGATTGGGTGCTCGTGTTAGAGTTTAGACAAGCAATCCTTTGCAAAGGAAGATTAGGGTCCTAAGTAGCTAGTGAAATAAACAAAACAATATGGCTAAGAGTGATAAAAAGATGAAGCAATATAAATCACTCTCAGATTTGTAAAATTAGATTTAAAACAATCCAAGGGATTGAGCTTAATTGGTTAAAATGTTGGGTTCTCATTGTGGAGACCCAAGTTCAAATCCCCATAGGGGCATCTAATGTGGAATTCTAAGTTATGACTCTTGGTCTTCCATAGTTGGATTCTAATGTGGATGTGGTTTCTAAATAAAGTGGATTTCTAAGTAGTGACTCTTGGTCTTCCATAGGTGATTTCTAGTGTGTCTGCTCATATTGGTCTCATGTTGATGCTCGTATGAACAGAATATTTATAAACAATATGCAATATAAAAAAGAAAAGAAAAATCAATAAGTGATCAGGGTAATGAGTTGTGTTGATACTAAAATAAATGCATAATTGAAATAAATTGAATATGATACTTAGCTCAATAACTAATAATGGAAAAGTAATGTGCCATTTGTGTTAGGAAACAATTTGCAATGTTTTGGATTTTTATGATAGATTTAGACGAAGATATTTGATTTTGCAAATTGATTGTGCTTCACCTTGGTTCGCCTTTGTGAGTGTGGATATGATCTTCGCGTGTGCAAGCCTAAACTAATGTGTGTAGATCTAAATTGCCAAAAGGTGATCTAATGTAATTCACACACCTCAAATTCTAATGTTTGCTTGTTGTAAGGACATTTGGTTTTCACAAACAACATCTGGAAATTTGGTGAATTGTGAAGGTCATGTTCTCCTTGGTCAAACCCCTAGCAGTCCAACTTTACAACTTCGAGCAAAAGGATCTAGGACAACAAGCAAGCATGCAATATACCTAGGATGATGTGATTTGATGTAAATGCTACGATGCTCTCATAACTACATGAATTCTTGCATAAGAACTAGGTGATCTTGTACATCATTTTCAAATGAATGAATATATCCTTAAAATACAACAACCAAGCACACAAATCAACATAACACACACCAAGTCACCCCACAACAACTAGTGAAAAGGTTAGCAAGGCGGGAATTCAAATAATAAAATTTAAAAATGAAGGGTTCAGATGCACACATGTGGAGGCAACTTGGGTCATGCTCGTATTTGTAAATATAAACTAAAGTACAAACAATATGTCTAAGGATCAAGAATACAAATTTTCAAAACAAATGATAAAAAAGATTGAAATATGCGATGTCACAAACCAATTTCATACATAATTATACAACTTATAACTAATTATTACATTTACAATATTATAATAAAAGTAGCCCCATAACCTAAAGGAAAAGGGCATGGGCATGTAATTGGTAGTTTATTAAAAAAATTAGGCCATAAGTGTCGGTAGCACCCTCCTCTAACACTAGGATTGCTTTAAAATGCCTTTACTTTGTGGGTCCCTTGCCTTGCTGGTAGAATTTCCTCTCAACCCCAAAAATAAAAAATCAAAAAATTGATGACTTTGAGAACAAATTGTAGAGCACTTGGATCTAATAAGATTTGGTAGCCCCCTCCATACGACCATTGGCTTGGCAAAACCCTCTCCAACTTTAAACGTCTCATAGACTTTAATATAAAACAATCAATTACAATGGTTGAACTGCGTGACTACATGCAGTAGCCCGTTGGGTTTGCGCAGTCATATAGCCGTTAAGGCACAGCAAAATAGAGCCGTTATGAACGACAACTCGTGACTTATCACCCCATTTTTATGGCCACAACAAGTATGCCTTCTCTGGGAAAATGAGTATTCGTATTTATTCACACTTTACGATGACTAAAATAGTACGTGGGCCTGGCATCTGACCCAGTTTATGCTACTGAAAATTAAAAAAACAAAGGAAATTTTACCTTCTGAGTCAGTCAGGAGCCTAACACTTTCTGAACACCCCAATTGGGCTTCCACATGTAAATGCATCATGATGAAGGAAGAAATAACTACTACTACTAGTGGTGGTAGGGGTGAGTGAGTGTTCGCAATTTGTGCCCATCTGTTTGATTTTATGAGCATTTTAAGGTAAAATTAAATTCAGTACTGATAACAAGTGTGGGATGTTTCTTTTTGAGGTTCAAAGACCTTTCTTGTACTGTTTTTCCTGAGATTTAAGATGCTTTGAGTGACATGGCAGTTATCAGGATTTGAAGAGTTGATTTATGTGTATTTTTGTTGCTGTGCTCATTGCTGTGAATGTAAGTACTTTAAGACTTGGTTTTGTTTATAGATAGCCATTGTAGAAGGTAATGGATTGTACTTTGTTTTTAAAACTTAGAATGTTTAGAGAAGATTGTAGTGTAGAGGCAAATGGTTTTTGATCCAGTGAGCATTTAGAGATCTAGAATAGTCTGTTTTTTGGTTGCCAACTTGCATTGTACACAAATGAGAGGATCTTAAATGAACAAGATGAATGCTGCATTTTGTAACAGCTCGTGATACAATATGTGAACTGCAGAAGGATTAGAATGCTGGTTTCTGATACAATATGAAAATGTTGAACTGCAGAAGGATTAGAATGCTGGTTTCTGATATAGTATGAAAATGTTGAACTGCAGAAGGATTAGAATGCTGGTTTCTGATTTTGGAGTTTTATTTGTTTTTTAGGTAAAGCAGGGTGGAACTTGGGAGATTGAATACTACATCTCTTTGGAGTGTGCTTATTCTTCTATAGACTCTTGGAGTTTGAGCGCAGTGGGAGGGCTATGGGAAAAGAGAAGATGAAATTACAAGGGGTGGTGGTGATGAAGTGGGTGTTGTGTTTGCTGACTGTGGTGCTCAGTGTTTCAGGTCAATATGATGGGATTGTTGTGACCCAGCAGGACTATCAAGCTCTTCAGGCCTTCAAGCATGAAGTGAATGACCCCAGGGGTGTTTTGAGGAGCTGGAATGACAGTGGGATTGGAGCATGCTCTGGTGGTTGGTTGGGTATCAAATGTGTTAAAGGGCAAGTGATTGCTATACAGATTCCATGGAGGGGTCTTGGAGGGCGCATTACAGAGCAAGTGGGTCAGCTTTCTGCATTGAGAAAGCTCAACCTGCATCACAATGCCTTGGAGGGCCCCGTGCCCTCTTCTTTGGGCTTCCTTAAGAATCTAAGAGGTGTGTATCTGTTTCATAACAAACTCTCTGGTAACATTCCTTCAGGCATTGGTAACTCTCCTGCTCTTCAAGCTCTGGATCTCAGCAACAATCTGTTGATTGGGACCATTCCTAGTGGTATTGGGAACTCAACCAAACTGTATAGAGTGAACTTAAGCTTCAACAACCTTACTGGGGCATTTCCTGTAGACCTGGCTCAGAATCCCTCTCTGACATTCTTGAACCTCCAGAATAACAATCTCAGGGGCCCATTGCCCGATATATGGGATGGAGGACAGCATGAGTTCCAGCTCCAGTCCTTGCATCTTCAAAACAATGGATTCTCGGGCAGCATTCCTCATTCCATTGGAAATCTGAGAAATCTTAAGGAGCTCGTTCTTAGTCATAACCAGCTTCAAGGTAGCATTCCCACTGAGTTTGGTAATTTACTACATCTTCAAACCCTTGATCTTTCTTATAATAGATTGAATGGAAGTTTCAGCGAAGAACTTTGCAATCTTACTTCTCTTCACCAGCTGGATTTGGAGAACAATATGATTAATCATGTTATTCCTAGTAGAGTGGGAGAACTTCACAAGCTGGTAGCCCTCAGCTTGAGACAGAACAATGTGACGGGGGGAATTCCCTCATCGCTTGGAAACATCTCTGGTCTCTATTCTCTTGATTTATCACTAAACAGGTTAAATGGGAGCATTCCATCCACACTGGGGAGACTAAAAAATCTTTCAAGGTTCAATGTATCCGACAATGAACTTAGCGGTCCTGTACCATCCTCCTTGGCAAGGAAATTCAATTCTAGCTCTTTTGTGGGGAATTTAGGTCTTTGTGGATTTACTGGTTCAACCCCCTGCAATACATCTTTATCACCAAGTGGGTCTCCTGGAACATCGAAGAAGAGCAGAAGAATAAAAACTCTAGCACTAGTTTTCATCATCCTTGGAAGTGTCCTTGGCTTGATTGTGATCATCTGCTTGGTTCTGCTCCTCTGTTTCTTCTGTCGAAAATCTTCAGAGCCTACTGCAAGATCTGGTAGTGAGAAGAGTGCTGCTGCTCCGTCTGCTGGGGGGGTGGAAGGAGGAGAGGTGGGAGGAAAGCTTGTACATTTTGATGGTCCTCTGGTGTTCACAGCAGATGATCTGCTTTGTGCCACTGCAGAAGTAATGGGCAAGAGTACTTATGGAACTGTATATAAGGCTACTCTGGAGGATGGGAATCAAGTGGCAGTGAAGAGGCTTAGGGAGAGGATTGCCAAGAATCAAAGGGAGTTTGAGGCTGAAGCCAATGCACTTGGAAAGATCAGGCATCCTAATCTGCTTGCTCTAAGAGCTTATTACTGGGGACCTAAAGATGAAAAGTTGTTAGTCTTCGACTTCATGTCAGGTGGAAGTCTTGCAGCATTCCTTCACGGTAATTCTTTCACTGAAAATTCATTTTTTTATGAACAGATATTTGCATTGAGACTATTATGTTTCGCCATCCCTGCCACCCCCCGTATGCCTCATTGCCTCGTGATTACGCTATCTCTGTTGTCAATTTGTTTGTTTGCTTGCTTGTTTGTACGTTTGTTCGTTTTCTTGTTTGTACATTTGCTAGTTTCCATAGGATCAACTCAATCTTATAAGCAGTAGGGCCCAAAAGAAATGAAATAGGACAAGCTCCACTTTGTTCTCCACTGAATCATAAATCTGGCAGGGATGATTTTGATCCGTTGATGTGCATTTCAATCAATCAGTATTCTCTTTTCATGCTGGTATAATCAGTACCCTTAAGAAAGGGCATATGGAAGCATTTTATGTGCACCGTTTGTATAAAATGCAATGTTTAATAATGCCCATTGCCCAAGTTCCACATATGGCTAGGGAACTTTGTTGGCCTTTAATATGTATTTCTCCGTAATTAAACAAACAGTTCTGTGCCTAGGTATGCCTTCAGCATAAAAAGATAAAACTTATTCTCTTTTCAACTCTCTTCATAGAACTCCAAGGTTTTTTAGGATTCAATAAACCACTTTCTGCAGGTAGTTGGCAATGTATGTGTTCTTTAGAGGCGCCCACTCCACAGACTGAATGCTTAGGCTCTCTCTGGCAGACCTGCTCCATAGAGGTGGAAATGGATTGCTATTGTTAATTTGGTGCATTTTCTCCCAAGGGAAGCTCATCATTTTTGACAAAAGATTCTCCTGCACTCTCTTCTACTCAGAAGAGGTTTTATTGCAGTATATGCACCTCAAAGTTTCCCATGTTTATGTTTGACCATCAAGTGTATGTGGTATTGCCTGATCCCTTTACTTTGTTGGGTCTTTTGCAATTGGAAAAGATCTTTATTTATACGGACACAATTTAAGAGAACTGTTTTTATAGCCAAGAATCTCCTCTGACAGATAATATTTTTCTTGTCCATTGCAGCAAGAGGCCCAGAAACACCTCTGAATTGGCACACAAGAATGAAAATTGCAATTGGTGCAGGACGAGGACTTGCTTATCTACACAGCAGGGAGAACATTGTCCATGGAAATCTCACATCCAGCAACATCCTCCTGGATGCAGAAATGAATGCCAAGATTTCAGATTTTGGTTTGTCCAAGCTGATGACAACTGCTGCCAATTCCAATGTGATTGCCACAGCAGGGGCTCTTGGATACCGAGCTCCTGAGCTGACAAAGCTGAAGAAAGCCAGCACCAAGACAGATGTTTACAGCTTTGGAGTTGTCCTGCTGGAGCTCCTCACTGGCAAGGCTCCAGGGGAGTCCATGACTGCAGACAGTGGGATGGATCTTCCTCAATGGGTTGCTTCTATTGTGAAAGAGGAGTGGACTAATGAAGTTTTTGACTTGGAGTTGATGAAAGACGCAACCACTTCTGGAGATGAGTTGCTTAACACACTGCAGTTGGCTATGCAATCTGTGGATCCTACTCCATCTTCAAGGCCAGATATGGATGAGATTGTGCATAGGCTGGAGGAAATTAAACCCGAATTCGCTCTCTCCTCCTCCCCAGAAGCAGCGCCATCACAGCAGTAGAGAGATTATTTGTTACTAATCATACATGTACTTAAAGTTACTGCATCCATCGTTTACACGGCCATTCTTTCATATTAATTTCATTCATTCTTTGATTCGATTGTTTTCATTGTGGTGCTTACAAGCAATAAAATTAGTCATTTCTCATACACAGAGTCCTGGGCCATTGGCTGGGCTGTTCTTAAATTTGATTTACTCTGTTTCTTCATATGTCTATCAATTTCTCCTGAACATTATAATTCGATTATGACATGACTGGAAAGTTCTAATTGAACTTGGTTGTCTGATCATACTTCTTCAAAAAACAATGGGTTGTCTGATTATACTTAAAAAAATATATATATAAATTTTAAATATTATACAACTCTGGGTTGGCCATTCTGGCAACATAAAAATTTGCAGATCATATTCGGCCACTATTTACAAACTAAAATTTGCTGATTTTGATTGATAAGCCAAACCAAATTGAGGATAATTCCGGTGTGTTGTGGTGTGGAATTTACAAACTAAAATTCGCTGAATTTGATTGATAAGCCAAACCAAATTGAGGATAATTGGGGGTGTGTTGTGTGGAATGAATGTATGTTTTCTTAGATAAGTGTCGTATACTTTTCATGTTTAATAGATGGGATCAACTTCGCTAGTGATAGTTCCTATTCTGATAAGCCAAACCAAATTGAGGATAATTCCAGTGTGTTGTGGTGTGGAATTTACAAACTAAAATTTGCTAATTTGATTGATTAGCCAAACCAAATTGAGGATAATTGGGGGTGTGTTGTGTGGAATGAATGTATGTTTTCTTAGATAAGTGTCGTATACTTTCCATGTTTAATAGATGGGATCAACTTCACTAGTGATAGTTCCCATTCTGAAAAATGCATTAGCATTTTTTTGAAAAATAAATTGAGTGTTATTTTTGGGTATTTGGGGTTTTTGCCCATGTTTTAAAGCACTCGTGTTTATCTTTTGCATGATTTAAATGCACTATGTAAAACTACTTTCGATGTACACATGTTTAAGGGTGAAGTAAGAGAGATTCATTATTGTATTGGAGAAGTATTGAGCTTTTGTAATAGTGAAAATTTGTACTGTGCTTGGTTTTTTTACCAGAAAGGGTTTTCCCAAGTGAAAGTACTATGTATTGTCTTTGTTTCCCATTTATTCTGTTATTGTGTCAATTGTATATGCACTAATTCTATTGTAAAGGTTTATTGGGCTTCTTTTTCTCTACACGCTTTGGATAATCTCAAGTTAGTGCAACATTGTGGGCATTCTTGGGTTCGTACGCAAGCAAGAACTGAATTTCAAGTTGTATGGGAGTTTTTATTTTTCTCTTAAGTTGAACATATAGGTTTGCCAAGTGGTCTCATTCTTATAGTGTTGCCAAAACCATGATGGTGAACATACATACTGTCAGTCCTGTATAATGCAACAAATAAAATAGGTGTAGTGCCTCCCTAGTCCTAGCCTGATTGAGGTAACACCGAGGTATGAAATTCAGGTTTTATGTGATGGTTGAGATACTGACACTTTGCTTATGTTGATGTTCCTGATGATGATTATGTTATGATGTATAGATATGGATGATTAGAGTTGTTGTGATGTGAATTGATCATGGTGTATTAATTGATTAGTTATGTTAGATTTCATATTTTGATTAGGTGTACACATGGAGAGGATGACACCGTGACATTGGCACACTGTGCGAATGATTATGGATGTTGGAATCCTCCCATGTGGATTATTTATGCTTCGGCTATTATATGATGTATATGTGCACATGTTGTAAGGGGTTTGAGTGATGCAGATGCCAGGCATCGACTCCACCTGGCTTCACAGGTCTGAGCGTGCTTAATGCCCCAATGGTGGCGAGTTGGAGATGACACATTGGCCTTACACCTTAGCTTCGCCATCGTCTCCGTTCAGAGATGAGTTTCTGATGTTGTGACCCCCAGACACCATTTGGGTGTCATCCGATTGTTTTATTCCTCTGTGTGTCTGACCCATGTGGTTCCGATGTTGGAGTCATCCCTTGTGGTTTGCCTTTGTTTGTGTGTGTGTTCGTTTATTTATTACCTTTTGGTGGCGCAGTGTTGGGAGTTGGCATAGTAGTTAGTTCCATATGGCTTTCATGAAATAGCTTTATAAGCCTATGGTTATGTATATAAGTTATAAACCAAAATTATGTTAGAGGGAGTCTTTTTTCGACTTAAAGGAAGGAAATACTTTAATTCCGGATTCTATTTCTTACCCGAAAAAAAAAAGGGAGGCTCACGCTCTGGATTTGGGGGGGAAGAAGGAAGTGAGGGTTTGGAGAGGGCGACTGGAAGAGCAGGGAGGCGACTGTGAGTGGGCTCATCCTCTGACAATTCGTATTTGCATGTAAGTTTCTAAAGCCCTTTCAACAAATCCATTTCATGCACATCCTAGAATCATTGCATGTCATGAGACAACATCTTTTTGCGGCCTTCTATCAATAGTTACGTGCCTTGTTTATGTTTAAACGTTTTGCATCCATGGTTACCAGTTTACGTACCTTGCGACATATATGTCTACTAGCACACATATAACTACTACATCTGGTAAAAACCCTTCTTCCATTTTGCTCTGATGGGCATCCCTACCCTGTTCGAAAATCTCCATTTAGGTACAGGTAGGGAGGACGTGGGTAAAGGTTGTGGAAATGAGCTTTACATCTGCCAATAGCATTTGTTTGATAGTTTCTTTAGCCTTTTAAACAAATCCATTATGTGCCTATCCTGCAGTCACTCCAGACCTTGAAATGCCATCTCCTTCAGACATTTTGTCAAACCGTGCACGTGCCTTCTCTATGCTGCAGTTCTGGCGCAGGCAGCGAGGATGCTGACAAAGGTTTAGGAATTTGGCTTTACACTTGCCAATGACATTTGCTTAAAAGTTTCTAAAGCCTTTTTCAACAAATCCATCCCGTGCATATCCTGTAATCATTGTGTTCCATGAGAACGCATCTCTTTGAGGCATTTTGTGAAACAGTTTACGTGCCTTGTCTATGCTTCCATAGTTTGCATTCATGTCTATCAGTGCACTTGCAGCTACAACATCTGACAAACATTCCCCTTCCGTTATACTTTGTTAGATGACCATACCCTGTTCCAAAGTGCCCATTTTGGCACGGGCAGGGAAGATGCTGGCTACGGTTGTGGAGCCTGGCTGTATACCCGCCATTTGCATTAACTTGAAAGTTTCTAAGCCTTTTAAACTAATCCATTATGTGCTTAACTTGCAACTGCTGCAGTCCATGAGATCACATCTCCTCCAAATATTTTGTCAAATAGTTTTCGTGTTTGGGCTATGCATCCACATCATGCCTATGGCTGCCAGGCTGTGAGGGCATTCTCTAAGGCAGCTAGGTCTTGTCTATGTTTTCTTTATTTGCTTACAACTTCAACTTCTGATAGAAATGCTCTATCCATTATGCTTCGGTGGATATTTCTTCATCCGTTCGGGAGATCTGAAACTGAACATTATTACTGTGCAAGCTTTGGTATTCAGATTGTTTCATTTAACACCATCTATAATCTCCACAAGAATATTGTTCCCGTTTAAAATGATGGACATATTTGCATATTCCTAACAAGTCTTCTTGTAACAAGACTGTCAACTACTGTTGTTGCAATATGGCAACCAGCACACCCTCAATGACGTTAACAACTCTGTTTGTGTTCGATGGGACACGTTTATCAAACCATTACATTTACCAACTATTCTTATGGTGGTAGAAATATAGTTCTTTTTCCTCTCTATTAATAGCATTGTTGAATGTTTGACTTCAGGAATTATCCTGTCACTTGTACCTTCCTGTCGCCGCACTGTGGGTGACTGGGTATCTTTCGCTATGTGTTTTGAGTTGGATTTAGTTATGTGTATGTGGCTGGTCTGCTGCGTACATCGCAGATTGGAAAGAGGTCGAGAAGGGTTGCATATTATCTAGTCATGTTTGTTTGGGTTGTCTTGTTTTCCTCATTCATGTGACGAATGGGATGTACTTGGGTAATGGGTATTAAGAGGTGTTGGGAGTGGTTCTCAACAGGGGCCAGGGCCCAAAGTGGCTACCATGATAGACCTTTGAGAATCTTTGCAATCAAGTGAAAACATTAAAATAAAATTTGGAGCTTTACACATTAATACCAGATAATTGGTTGCCGACCTCGTTCCTTGAGTGTTGCATAGGCTAAGGATGATGTCAGAAGGCCCTTTCCATCTTGAGAGGCGTCGACTATGGGCATGATCGACTATGCTCGTCCATATGAAAGCTAGTCAGTTCCGCATGAGCCATCCCTTCGAGCTATGCAATGACACTCCCATCTGCTTTCTTAATATCTAGTCCTCATTGTGATGACCTGTGTCATATCTATAGAGTGGATAGTGCTTCCTAGTGGGTTATGCTTGAGAGCTTGATTGTCGTGTTTGCTTCATGTCTTGCATGTGTGTTACCCTTTACTCCCTTGTGAGACTAGTGACTGACGGCCAAGTAATCATCTCCGAGCATGGGGGAGTGGACCTTTTTGGATCTACATGGTAGGGTGGTGTGCACCCATCGCCCTTGGGGACTTGTGATCCGTGATTGTTATGACTTCGTAGCGGCTGCCCTTCATCTTCAGCTTATGAGCATACTGTATTCTTCAGTGATCTAATTGTATCAATGTTGTAAATCATTCTTGTAACTTTGTAGATTGGTAAAATTATAAATTATGAGACACTCCAACCTAGAGAATGATGTGACTATCTTATGTAATGACATTTTAATGGCTATGTAAGTAATTTCAATTTTATAAGTTTCCATTAATTGTTATTAACACATATCTCCTTTGGTGTTTAAAAGAAAGTATTTTGCTGGTTTGAAACTCGATAATAAACATTCTCACAAGTTCTTGTATGATAGAATGAACAAGATTGTACCTCATCTTCTTCTAAATGGTTCTTGCTTTACTATAGATAATTAGATGGCTTTATTGTACTTCTTCGTGCTTTGAGATTGTCTTTCGATGCTCCTTGTGGGTATCCCTAGGTGTGTTGTTCCCTGGCAAGGTGTCGATGTTGTTTTATTCCACACCTTGCTTGCCTTCCCCGCCTTGGTGCAATGGGGTTCTAGGGATAGGTGGGAAATTTTTTTGGTACTTCATGTCATGACTACATGGCTAATGTGGGCATGACATGGGGTTTGTGTGTCATGACCACATGACAAATGTGGGCATGACAATAGGGAAGCCATTAATTGGCACAATACTAGAGTACTCTTCCTGAAGTGAGCTATTTGCAAGAGGAAAGTTTGGATATTTCCTATTATTTGCACGATCCAAAGGCATTGAGGAAAGATTTGAACTGGGTTGTGTCACAAGAAGTCCACAAGTTTTTTTTTCCATATTACATTTAAAAAAAACTATATTCTAGTTGGAATAGGAGCATATTTTAGTTGTAGAAGCAAAAGGCATACATTTTTTTAGGATTATGTGACTTGAGGGGAAAGACATTTTGGAAAAGTTTTTAAATAGAAATATGACTACCCTAGGATTCCACTCTTTTGAGTTATGTTGTGTCACCATAAGGCATTTTTAGGTGGTACCTTTTGTCTCAATTTTTATTAGATTTATGTATTTTGATTAAATGAGGTTATCACACATGTTTTTATAAGATTATTTCATTAAACATATTTTATAGGTTATGTTTTAAAGTGATACTAATGTTGAGTTTCTTGGATAATATAATGATTTGATGAGTTAAATTATTTAATTTGATGTGTGAATATCAATAGTTATTATTTTATTTTGTAAATATATTTTATAATGTGATTCTACTTGGTTTAATTGTAGATTGGAAAATTCATATCAAAGTTTGAGTCGGGTGAGGTGGGTGCATGGTCTCATAAGAGGGTAATAGAGTTGATCCAATAGTGAGGTGGCTTTGATATAGATCTTATTGAAGCGGTGAGTTGACTCTAGGGGAAAGGGGCTAGTTGTCGCCCATGCCCCAATAATCGCTGTGTTTTTAATCACTTGACCCCCCAATTAAATTTTTAAAAAGAACCAATACATGTAAAATACCAACCTAATAAATTAACACAAATGCACCAAATACATGTTCACAACATTTGTACATGTTCACAAATGCACCAATACATGTTCACAACTCCAATAAATTAACCAATGAAATGAAGACAAGTGCACAAATGTGATGGTGAGCGGTTACTGGCACATCGTTGCGCATGTATGGGGTGACATGTTGAAATGACACTTTTTCAACCCATGTGCACATAACGCATCGTATAGTGAAATGTATAAGTGCCCAGAAGCTAAAAGAATAGCTTTAAGCTCTTCAGTCGCATAGGAGAAACCTAAAAAAAACCATCAAAATCCAATACGTCTAGCTATGAGCTTAATGTACGCGAAGTTAGGGTGGGCGGCTACTGGCCCCTCTCCCCTAGTGGTGGAGATTTATTATTTTTGTAGACACCTAAAAATGTTTTAACCCTTCAACCACCCTTTGACATTTTCACATCAGTAACTATCCATTCCAATTAATTAAATAAATTCATTTTATTTAATTGATTTATCCTTAATCATTCACCCTTAGCCATTTATCCTTAATTTATCCCCTGTGATAAATTAATTCATCTAATTTATCACTAAACCTTACAACACTATATTCTCATTGATTAAATAAATATTCTCAATATTTATTTAGTTAATTTCTCCATCTCCATCTCCTAATCCTAATTAATTAGATAAATCATACTTATTTGATTAATCTACCCTACTAATCAACCTAAACCTAGCCTAGTTGATTAAATAACAATTATTTAATTAGCTACCCTGGCCTACATGAGCCCTAGACCTAAATTAATTAAATAAACCCTTATTTAATTAATTTTAACCTCTCATTTAGGCCACTCACTAATTTTTAACAACCATATTTAATTAAGTTAAACACTTAATTAATATGGTCAAATCTCACTTAACACTCATTCTCACACTCCACAAATTAAAAATTACAAAATATTCACAACACTCCATCTCTTTATTACCACATTTATAAAAAAACATCTTCCTCTTTTTTAGCTTACATGTGTAAGAACCCATAATTATACATGTCCTTGATTTGCACATCTACACATAAAGTGGAATTTTTAATTCCACCTCCTCTAAGGAAATTAATTATTTTTCCTCATCCATCTAATCTCATTTAATGCTAACTCTTCCCAAAATGAATTATTTTTCCTTATCAATCTAATCTCATTTTAATTCTCATCACCCTTCCCCATGTGAATTTAAAACATTTAATTCCATGCATCCAATATTGATGATGAGATCTCAACCCTTGATCTCATCCTCTCATCTCAACCATTGATCTCTACTTTGAATCCTAACCATTGGATTCAAATCCCCCTCAAATAGCCTATAAATAGAGCCCTCACCCAAGCCATTTTCGTAACTTCTTCATAGCATCAAATCCATGCCCAAATTTCTATCAAATCTCTCCATCATACCATCATAATGCCAAAATCATTCTAGCCTCTCAATCCATATCCAATCTCCATCCAAGTTCTTATCAAATCTCTCTCAAATCTTCATCATATTGTGTTGAAAGCAAGAGCAATTCACATTCTACAACATTTACTTAGATAAAGCAAGGAGGGTCTTGGTGTGCAACGCCTCCACCTTATTGAGGAGAAGGAAGATCTCGAGGTATGTGTTTTTAGCCTCTAAGATTTATCTTGTCTTCAGTTTTATTATTGAAGTGGTCAGATAGGGTCAAAAATATGTGTAAAAGAAAATAACAACTTCCTAGGATGTACTTTCCTACTACAATATTATAGAGATATAATTAATGTAATGAGGTCATGAATGTACAATCATATTAAATCAAATGAGTTGAGAAATGAAAAGCTAGAGAGGGATAAGAGTGTATATTTGTTTTTGAATGATATGTCGATGTGACCTTTTGTTGTTGACTTGAAAATATGTTGCAACAGGTAACTCAGGATTAGAATCAAAATACAAATAAGATGTCAAAAGCTTATGACAAAACCTTGTTGAGGATTGTGGTATTGTAAATTGTTATGTAGAAAAAAGGGGTGGTTTTCAATTCGATGTAAGATGTAGTTAGATCCTCCTTTCACTACATTCATTCAAGGACATTCAACCAAGTAGAATCACTTCTCTTGCAAGAGGATTTAACTATAGATTGGTTGTCACTTGGACCAAAGAGGAAGCTTGGAATTTGTTGATTAAATGTGTTAACTTAAGCTTGATTATGCTCAAAACCCTAATTATGCAAAATCGTAAGTAAACAGACGAATTCTGACAAATACTCACACATAAAGATGTTATATTCAGAGTAGATACATACTGGATTTTGAGATTTAGGATGCCGAAAATTCAGGGGCTAAAGAGCAGGCGCCCAAGCCCAAGGCAAGGTTTTCTTCAGAGATTCCTGGAAGTTATCTGCTACTGTTCATCACTATTCCAGACACTTTCAAGCCTACAAATCTAGAGGGCTTCGGGGCGAGTGCCCAAGCCCTTGCGGTAATCTTCTTCTCAGATCTGGAATTTATATGCTCTATCACAGACCTCTGCAACTCCACTCC
Organism: Cunninghamia lanceolata; assembly: GCA_027924645.1. Classification (NCBI taxonomy): domain Eukaryota; kingdom Viridiplantae; phylum Streptophyta; class Pinopsida; order Cupressales; family Cupressaceae; genus Cunninghamia; species Cunninghamia lanceolata. The sequence goes on along the minus strand of BSBN01000716.1, from coordinate 1,417,470 downwards.
ACAAGATACGACACCTATCACCTGTAATCACAAGGAATGGGGTTGGGGGTTGTGGTGTTTAGGAGCTTGCCTTGGTCAAGCCCTAGAATGGAATTCAAGCCTTCCAACACCGTTGTTAGATAGAGAATGCATATCCTTGCCGGATAGAGGCAAAAATAATGATAAATGATTGGTTCAAACACAAATAGATATCACCTCGGAGGTGTATCTCTCACCTAGATGATCTTTCACAACATGAGAAGATGAAGCCAAATCTGCAATAACAAACACAACAACAATATTCTGCTCTACAACAATGAATGCTTTGAATGCTCTAAAATCATAAGTTCGCCACAATATCATAATCATATTCTAGTTTACAAATGAAACCCTAAACATGCTTATATATGCATTCCCACTTTAATTTCGTAATTCAAACTTGAAATGCCGACAAGGGGGACCTTTAACGGTCACATTGTGTTAATTAAAATTCAAGTCCCGACAAGTTCGTGTAGGACCAGGGCGCAAGCGCCCAAGCCTTAGGCCCCATTTTCAAGGTAGGGTCAATTCCACTAATGTCCCCTTAGCCCCATTTGAAATGGGTTTTCAAGGATTCTTCATCAAGAGATAAAATGAACATGCATAATTAAATCTAAGGGACCCGGGAGCTAAACCTTAGGAGTAAAAGTCCTAGGGGAACATTTTACGATGTAACATAAATAAGATTATGTTGTGAAGCTTGGTCCTATCGAACCACATCGTGTATATTTGCCCCTTTATTGCAACTTGGTCTAACACTGATGTAACTTTCAAATATTTGTGTGCCTTGACCTACAATTGAAAACATGTGGTAAAAAGAACATTGGGGCTTACTCTGGGGCTTGTCTTAGATGAAGATCAAGCCCATAGAATGTTGATGTGCAATTTCACAAACATCTCCATGCAAACATTGTCCTAGGTGCAAATGTCTTAACTAAACTAGAGTATAATGCATAGAGAATATCTTATAGTGCTCTATAATCAAATATACTTTGATTATGTGACTTTCATTGATACCATGTAACACCCTATCCATAAATTAAATGTCAATTTACTACTGAAGTTAAGGGATTTCTTTTTACTTAAAAATGTTTAACTATAAATTTCTTAATAAAACATTACAATTTCTCAAGTAAACTTAATTTGAATAATGAACTTTGCTTTGAATAATGTATCTTGTAAAGGCACAAACATAACTTATTCATATCATGGGTCAATTGTTGAAATAAAATAGCAACATTAAACCATCAATTCTATTTTTTAGAATATTATTTGAAACACTAAGGATACTTTTAAATTTTCTACATATAATTACAATAAGTACATAAAAAACTCTATTATATAAATTTACTATAATCCTTATCAATTTAACAAAACAATTGCAACTATATCCATCATATATTTTCCATACATACAACATATGTTACCAAAATAATACAAGTCTAATTTGATACATCAACTCATCTATACATAAGCTCAACTATTATATATTTCCAATGTATAGATCTCCTTTTTCCATATATGACATGTTCCTCAAAATTACTTTTCAACTTTATATATAAATTTCTCATTTTAATACTAGATCAAGAAGATGGACAACAAGCAATTTTAGAATAGTTGACTGGTCCAACATGCAACGACTACACTAGTGGGGAAAAGGAGTATTATGATGGAACTTCTTCCAACCATAAAGCCATTAACTCCCTCACACTCTGTCTATGAAAAGAGTGTGGCTATTCCTCTCATGAGAAGCATCATTTAAAATCACCGTAGGAGAGAGAGAATCAGGAATCATAGACACAATAACCAAGTCTACTATTACATCACATCATAAAATGTAACCACATTATCATCACTAGTTCATATGCATAAGCAGTGTTACTCAGAAATAACTCAAATGTGACCTAGGCTATCTACTTCGACCATAATCTTACTAACCTCATGCTAATGACACAACTGAAGATTAGTAAAGGGTGATGAACTATTATGTGGTTCAAATTGCAAGCTCACTAGATACTATCTAGCAAGACAAAAAACATATTTTTCTTTAGACATAGTCTTAAATGAAGGTTTGAGTTATAACCTATAATGGACTAGCTCAAATTATGACTCAATTGACCCATGTGAGACATACCTTTGTCTATGTCTCAAGATTAATTACTAGCCCAAATTCTCGATTCAAACTTTAACTAACAAATAAATTTAAACACACATAATACAATAATATGCACTAGTAATCAAACACACATACTTAAGTCATTAAGAGAGATACATAGTTTGTTGGATAGAAACATCCCCATGCACTAGTCAGTGTCCCATACTACTGAGTAGCATGACAATATTTATGCTTAAAAACTATTTGATCACTCAAAACAACTTTGACTAACATAATTCACTTTTTTATCTATTACAACTATAATGTCTATAAATCACACCTTGGAGACAAATATCACATTGTACTATTTCATCAATGACTATATAATAGCTTGTTAATGGGAAAACACATTGTAAAATGTTAGCATATCTAAATGGCAATTTACAACACAATACACTATCATGTTTAATTGTTACGTAACTATTATATCCATTATGTTTTAGATAGGATTTCCTAATTTCAAGGAAATATATAGTCAGATTACAACAATCAACACTTTTATAATAATCATACATAGTGTAACATCACATTCTAAATACTCAATAATTAACATAAGTATTCATCTTAACCAAGAATTAGAATACATCATGATTACCCAAATCAGAGTTAAACAAGAATGAATCATTATCATTTCAATAATTAAGCATGTTATTCTAAACCAGAATATAACAAAACTTACAATTACAATGTCCAATTACATCTCATCAGTGAATAACTTTCACTATGCATGTACAAGCTATGTTCCAGGCTTCAAATATCAAATTATACATAATAACTATCAAGTCATATAATGAAAAAGAACTGCATCTGGAACTCTTGGCATCTATCTTCATAAGCATCAGCTTGTCTCATGCTTGGGAAGGAGAGCATCATCCGAGTGCTTTTCCTCCAACCACAGACTTACGGTCCCCTGTACAACTTCCTACCTGGAAGGGACCCTACCCTTCATGGAAGGTATAGATATAAGGAACCATTAGGTTTGCCATTTGAGTATCTGGTGTTGTGTCCTTCATAATGTCTCTCGGTCATGCAACTATAGATCCACTCTAACTATGTATGACACTTGGAGACATTATGCCATTTGGAGCAATGTGGACCGACAATGCATGCAGAGACAGATGCATTAGTTTGGCCAAAGATTTACATACATGTACGTTATGCAATGAACATTGTCATATGTCCACCACCCTGACTCGACTTAGAAGCTGTCTCATCCTACAGTATGCTTAATTTGACATCTCTTTAGGTCGAGTATAAGTGGGTTCAGTTTGATTCATAGTCCTATACCAAGACGATCGACTCCCATCTTAGGAGTGTATCAACATAATAGGTTACTTTTGTAATGAGGAACCTGTGACTCCTCACCACTCTTTTCCATTTTTCAACCATGTTAAAAGTCAAATCAAGTTTTCCAACCTAGGTCTTCCATGGTTTATAGTTTCAATGTGATCTATCATATAGGTTAAATTCAAGATCATAACACCATAGGTTTATCTACCCATAGTTCTTAGTTTCAAAGTGATCTACTTTATAGGTTACATTCAAGATCATAATACCATAAGTATACATTGCCTTAACCAATTAAAATGGTTTTAGTAATAGACAATAACTCAAATACCCATGTGAGTTTTTAACGTTAAATACTCCCTTCATGGAGTTCGATCACAAGTAAAGAAGAGGTTTTGATTCACATTATAATATATATAAGACTTAAACTAATTATACTTCCCATCTCATAATGTTATAAACAACAAGAAGAGAATCCTCTCTAATATACCGGCATGCATGCAAAGCTACCATAGAGTTAAACAATAATCCTTTATATTGCAATCCTCCTCCTTAATCGAGGGGTCAAAAAATACTGCCTTTGGTTATCTTAATATCCCTTTGAAAGTAGTCGAGTTCAATGTATGATGGTTTCAAGATTGTAGTTAAGTGCTTATGGCACGGTCTAAGATTAAAGTTTCAAAAGATCATCATAACAGTTCAAGGTTCGTGTCTTGGCCACATGCAGGTCGAGCCTTCAAACATATATCTTACACAATGGTTTTACACATGATATGCCATGAGCACTATCGACTCAAGCTCATCATAAGAGCTTTAGTGTTATCTTTAAACTTATTATCGATTATGCCATGTTGGCACTCAACATGAGTTTGCTACAGTAATTTTGAGCTCGACCTTAAAGGCCTCGAGCAATAGCTATAGGAATTATAATCAATATTAACTTGTGTTATATATATATCATTATCGGCCTTGCAGCCCTGAGTATACCTCCAAATGAATACATTAACAAGTTTAAACATAATAACTTAGACACGAAGGTCTAAGATATAAAGTTTGGCTTATTGATGGACTATGGTCCGAAAGCTTCAAACGATTAACACAACAATTATATCATATGAAAGTCGACATAATCAACACTATACTATAGGGAATCATTACCGATAACAATCAACGTTAAATAAGTCTTTCCAAACTTTGATTCTAACCTAAATGAAGTCGTTTTGGTGTTGTCAACACAGTCTATCGAGACTCACAACCGAGTGTTAACGTGCCACTTCCTGTGGTCTCCCAAAGGTTTCAGCCAACTAAAAATTTCCTTGTTCTTGCTTTATCTCCCGAGTGCAGAGAACAACAAAATGATCCTTGATGATGATAAGAATGAATAATGATAATAATCGATAGTGACAAGACTTACCACAGTTGGGTTTCAGTCTTCTTGGCATGCCAAGCATGTATGGTAACTACCACCCACGCCCATGAAGTGGTGGGTGGTTTCTCCACTCCACCACCCGCTGTTTCTAAGGAGACTCTCGATCCAATACTTTCTATATGCAAGTGGGTGGTGATCATAAAGCTCCCATTGGTCCAAAATGACATTTCATCACTCCACTACCGTGGGTGATGTCAGCCAAAATAAAAAACAAATAACCATATTAATATTAACATGGGATTTGATATTAGGTTTAAATAGTCATAGCATAATATTATTTCCATACATCTTCTTGATGTATGAAGATACTCATAACAATCAAGATGTCATCATATGACATCATCACCAACATGGTGGCATGGTCAACATGCGATTTAGGGGTCGAGCACCACTCCCCCTTCTTTGCTATAAACCCAAAGCATATTCTACCAAGAATAATAAGTTCAAAATCTTGGTTCAAGAATAAATAAAGAAATAAGAAGGTACTTTGCCACTTGGTGATACTATCTCTTGACTCGCATTGACATTCTAAGAACATCATTTGGTTGAGTCGACGCAAACATTGTCGAAATGACTCATTCAACAAGATGACACATATAGATAATCGACTAGCAAAGAAAATACGTAACTTACGCCAACTTACAAGAGTTCATAAGGACATAATGTCTGATACTCAGATGGCAATTGGACCCATTTCCCAACATCTATCTCTTCCTCATGGATGATACTCTCCTTCTGTCTTTGAAGGAAGATTCATTTCCTATTGAAACTCACCATCATAAAACCATGATCAGTGCATCATCATCTAATTCACAATTCATAATAATCAAATATTCATATAAACAGTAATTTCATAACTAAATATCATTAGTCAGTATTCTCATAATCGATGATTAAATCAGATATTTCCACAACATATAATCATTAAACTATGGTTAATCCTTCTGATTACCACACAAAGTTAAGATTAATTCAAATCATAAGTTAGGGATGTAACATATCTCCCCCCATAAGAATCATCGTCCCCGATGATTAATTGTCTTAAAAGTTAACCAATATAATAAGAAAATGTTTTAAGAGCATAATAAAATATTTTTCATAAAAGATGAGGAAATCTCACATAAATGTCATCATATTTTTCCCAAGTGGCATTTTCCTCTACATATTGGTCCCACTAGACCTTGCACTGTGTTATCTCTTTATTATGTAAGCATAGCTTACGCGCTTCGAGCACCTTGATGGGCTTGATCACCACCACCCTTGGGTCCTTCACCTGTATAGTATTCCAATCAAGAATAGGAATTTGATTATCTGCAGCATTAAACCTTTTCAAATAGGAAACATGAAAAACATTATGCATCATGGCAAGAGCGGGTGGTAGAGCAATTCTATATGCTACTGGGTTGACTTCTTCGGGAACTTTGAAGGGACCCACATATCTAGGTGCCAGTTTAGATGTCTTTCCAAATTTAATGGAACTCTTCTGAGGTTTTACCCTTAAAAGGACTTTCTCTCCCACTAAGAAATACCTTTCGATGCACTTAGCATCCGCATAACTCTTTTTCCTATCATTGGCTTCTACTAGCCTTCTCTTAATCAGATGGACTTGCTCTTCCATCTCTAACAGCATTTCTGGACCAAGGCTAACCCTATCTTCTAGCTTGTCCCAACTTATAGGGGTTCGACACTTCCATCCATATAATGCTTCAAATGGAGCCATCTTAATGGCAGAGTGATAGGAATTATTATAGGCAAATTCCTCCAGAGGGAGATAATCTTCCCATTTGTATTGCTAGTCCATACAATACATTCTCAATAAATCCTCCAGCACTTGGTTTACCCTCTTAGTTTGGCCATCCATTTTAGGATGATAAGCAGAGCTTATATTCAATTGGATTCCAAGTAAAGAGAACAAGGTTTGCCAAAACCTTGATGTCATTCGTGCATCTCTATTTGAGATAATCTTCTCGGGTATGCCATGCAATCTGAAAATCTCTTGAACAAATTTTCAGGCTATGACAAGTGCCCCATCTGTCAAGTTTCTAGGTATAAAATGAGCAGCTTTGATGAGTCTATCCACCATAACCAAAATAGCATTATGCCTATTCCTTGACATAGGAAGCCCTTGCACAAAGTCCATGCTTATAATTTGCCATTTCCACTCAGGAATTTCATGAAGGTATAAGAGTTCTGTCAGATGATGGTGTTCTGCCTTCACCCTCTGGCATGCCATACATGTAGCTACAAAATTTGTAGCATCCCTCTTCATTCCTTTCCAAAAGTACAGGGGTTTCACATCAGCAAGTAACTTTGTTACTCCAGGATGTCCAGAATACGGTGCAGAATGAACCTCCTTCCACACCATATTCCTTAACTCTATAGATTTAGGTACGTACATCCTTCCTTTAAATCTTAATAACCCATCCGGTTCAAAGTTAAATCCTTCATATCATAGATTTTGGGGGTTTTCCTCAAGGGCTTGTTTTACCTGCTCATAAAACTCATCTCTCTTAGATTTCTATAGTACCTGATTTCTAAAGTCAGAATGTATGGAGATCATTGAAGAGATGTGTCTTCTCCTACTCAAATCATCTGCTACTCGGTTTTCTTTTCCTTGAATATATTTAATCTCAAAATCATAATCCGAGATGAATTCCAACCATCTTTGATGAGCATTAAGATGCGGTTAAGTAAATAGATATTTGAGCCCTTGATGATTAGTTTTCAGCTCAAAGGGTTTTCTGAGTAAGTAGTGTCTCCACATTTGCAGTGCATGAATGATTGCTGCCAATGTTTTTGAAATTCATATGCAATGACTTGTCCATCCTGGTCTAGTCCACAACTAAGCCTTCTCCTGAGGCGTCGGTAATGACTACAAATTGAGCCTCTGGGTCAGGTACCTTCAAAATTGGTGTTGAAGTCAATTTTTCCTTCAGTAGGTCAAAGGCCTCCTGGCACTTTTCTGACCACTCAAATCTCTTGCCTTTTCTCTGCAAGGAAGTTATGGGGTATGCAATTTTTGAAAAAAAATTCACAAACTTTCTGTAATAACCTACAAGGACCGTGAAACTTCAAACCTCATGAACATTTCTTGGTATCGGCATTCCAAAATAGCCCTAATTTTAGATGGGTCCATAGCTATTCCCTTAGCTAAAATTATGCGGCCCAAATATTGCACTCCCTTTTGAAAGAAAGTACACTTAGAGAGCTTACCATATAGTTTATGGTCTCTCAACCTCTGAAGAACAATCCATAGATACTGAAGGTGCTCTTCTTCATTCTTAGAATAGATTAGAATGTCATCAAGAAACACTAGGACAAACTTGTCCAAACAATCCCTGAACACATTGTTCATTAGATTCATAAATGTCGCTGACGCATTCTTTAATCCAAAAGGTAAGACAGTAAACTCATAATGCTCATACCTTGTCCTGAAGGCTATTTTATGGATGTCCTCATCCTTTAACCTCAATTGGTGATAGCCAAACCAAATATCAGTCTTGGAAAACACGGTTGCACCTCTCATTTGATCAAAAAGATCATCAATATGAGGCAACGGTTATTTATTCTTGATTGTTGCTTTATTCAACATGTAGTAATCTATGCATAACCGCAAAGTGGCATATTTCTTTTCAACAAATATAACTGGTGCTCCCTAGGGTGACACACTGGGTCTAATCAATCCTTTATCCAACAATTCCTAGAATTGAGCCTTTATCTCCATTAGTTCTGGAGTGGTCATTCTGTAGGGGCTTTAGAAATAGGTTCTGAACCTGGAATAATATCAATAGAGAAGTCAAAGGCTCTTTTAGGAGGTAATCCCGGTAACTCATCCGGAAATACGTCCTCAAAATCTCTAAGGATACCTATCCAAATCTAATCTTTCCTTATCTGACTCCTTCCCAACTTCATTGAGTTTCTGAGATTCATAAAACATTAAATCATCTTGGAAATTGGTTTCCTCAAACTCATTTAGTTTTTCTATTTTGACAGCAAAAAGCTGGCATCCTTTACTTTGAGCTCTTTTCATTTGTAGAGCAGAGATTTGTCTTGGTTTGACTTCCTTAGGGTTCCCTTGTAGAAAGACTTTATTTCCTAAGTCATCAAGACATTCTATTATTTTGGTATAACAATCCACCTTGGCTCAATGTCTCCACAACCAATTTATCCCTAGGATAACATCATATGAGCCTAGTGGGGCTACATAAAGATTTACTTCCGTGGAGAAACTCAGAAGTTCAACCCTAGCCTCAAACAGGCATTGCTCTACCTGGGCCTTGGTTTGATTTGCATATTCTACTGACCATGTGTTTTCCAAGAATCCAACCATTCTAGGAATTTCATTTACAACTTGAGGGGAAACAAAACATTCAATAGCACCAGTGTCAATCAAAACTGAAATTGGAAGACCAGATAAAATACCTATAGTTTCAATGGGAGTTATTTGGTATTTGGCTTACCTGTTGTCCAAGGTTGCATGAATGCGTTGTTGGAACGCCGCTTACTGAGAGGGTAGAGGGTTCCCTTGTGGTTGTGTTCCTCACGTCTTGTTAGGACACTAGTTGGTGTAATGATCTCCGCCACACGTGTAGCACCCTCCCACTGGTCCCCACCTCTCCTGAGGTTTCCTAGAATTGTCTCCATTTCTTTTAGAGTGATTATTTCCCTTCTTCTGCCCTTTGGACCTAGTTTGCTTATGCTTGGCCCCTTTATCATTTTTCTCAGTAAAATCCTACTTTATCCCCTTTTTCTTAGAGGATTGAGAGGATTGGGACCACTTATATCTCTTTCAGTTCCTTTCTCTATAAGCGGACATAGATTTCAGTTTTTGTTCCTATTTGATGGCTTTCTCACAGACCTAGTCCATTGAAGTAGGACCGTGTACATTAACCTCGCCCCCAATTTGGGCATTCAATTCCAATATAAACTTTCAAATGCAGAATCTCTCATCCTGTTGGTACTGCAACACATACTTAAGCAAGGGGGTGAACTTTTCCCAATATTTATTCACAGACAAATCAGCTTGTTTTAGATTCTGAAAGTCTATAAGCTTTTGATCATAGAACAGTTGAGGCAACCATCTTTGCCTAAAAAGTTCCACGAACCTGTCCCATGTAAGGCTTGTAGACCTCAAGCATAGTTTCATCTTTTTGTTCTTCCACCACGTGGATCATTGCTTCACCTACCAACTGGAATGCCCCCCATACTACTTTAGTGATCTTAATATAGTTTCCGATTTCGAAATACTTTTCCATTTCCGTAGGCCATGCCTCCATGGCATCTCCACTTATGGATCTATCAAATTTAGGAGGCATAACCTTTTTCATGTCTCGGGATAGTTCCAAAGCCATATGGCTTTGCCTATCCTCTTCTTGTCTGGCCTCAGAGTTATTTTCTCCATGCTCACTTTGGGTGGTGTCATTATGATGTGTCTCATCATAACCCCCATCATAGGCATCCCACCTAGGTCCTTGCTGGTGCAGGGCACCTAGGAGCACCTTGGTTCCTAAAGTCACTTTGTTTGCATTTTTTTTGAAAGTTGTGGTTTTGATTGTAATAAGGCTTTAGCCATGAGTATATGGTCCTTTTTGTGTGGTCAAGATGATTAAGGTAACCATATAAACCTCAATCATGCTTAGTCCACTTGGATCCTTGTTATGCCACTTAGGCCTAGAAGGTATAAGGGTTGGTTTTTGAGTTTTTTTTATTTTTTGTGTGTTTTATCATGTTTTGGGAGTATGGAAGATGTTTTGATTCCATTGGACAAGAAAAACAAATCGCCATCCTTTGGAAAATGCAAAAACTCCTTAGTGTCAAGTGTTGTCAATGGTGTCAATGACACATTGACCGGTTGCAACTTCATTTTGGTTATTCAAACTATTTGTAGAAGTTGTAAACCAACTTGGATGGGTTAATATGGTGAATATCTAACTCCAGTATGGAGGAGGAAGTTTTTGTACAGAATTTGGGCACAAAAATTAAGAAAACTGACTATTTTTTGCTATTTTTCTTGCTGTGTACAGACTGTACAGATTTTTCACGTGTGCAAATGATATTTTTCTGAAAGCTCTTGGAGTCAAGGTTCCAATGCAACTAGTTTGAGGTCCTGAAGTGGTCGGGATCAAAAGTTATAGATTTTTCTTTCAAAACAGGTCCAGAAACCCTGTTTTCTAGGGCAGCCATAGAAATCCGGCCCTAGAATGCATTTCCACCGTTGAAAATTTGCAAAAACTGGTGAAATGCAGGCTAGGGGTATGTACAATAAGATTCCAAAAGATTTTTGTCAGAAAATGCAGTCTTCTATTTTTAAGGTGATGCCCTAGGTCAAGTATTTCATTGTATTTGGCCAATTTCATGCTATTTGAGGTTGTAGATGATAGAATCCTGTTAGGGTGAGCAAATAAATGATGGATTTGCATTGTAGGGACATGGTAGAAGCATTCCAAGTTCCTTCCCCTGACCTATGCACCCAATTTTGAGCACTTGCTTTGTAACCTAGCCTAAATTGATCAATTAGGCCTAGAGACCTAGTAGGCGTTCTGGATTGTTGGAGTAGAGTTGGAGCAGGAGATTTGGAGGTTTGTTAGGGTCCCCTGAAAGGTGTTCAATTCCATCATTTTTTTGCCTAGACCTTTGGGATTTTGTCAAGTTTTGTTGAGAAAACCTAGTTTGGAGGGCTAGTAACCTTACTAGTCAAGGTATAGGTTGAAGAGTTTTAGGAAGTTGGAGACCAAACCAACTGCATAGAAGGTGTTTGTTGATCTGTCCTGAGGTGTTGGAGAAGCCTAGAAGGTGGAGCCATCACTAGGATACCAAATCCTTCATACACCCTTGAATGTGCCTTTGGTTGCTTGGTTGAAGGCTGTTTGAAGTGGGTGAGTGGGCAAAGGACAATAGAGTAAACCCTTGTGTGTTGCTTCCCTTGTGCCACTCTGCATCACTTGCCGACCCCTAACCTCCTGTTTGAGAGTTCCTACTCTTGCTGTTGTGTCTTGAAGCAAGGCAATAATCTGATCAAGTTTAGTTTCGGAGTGCCTTGAAGGTTGCCCTTCATCCTGGCTATCTCCCATCCTGGTTCTTATTTGAACCTTTGCTAGAATCTACTTCTTCCCAAAGTTTACAGATTAATCATGGATTAGTTTTTCCATGTCATTGAATCCATTCATAATACAAATCTATTCTTATTCATGTAATCTTTAACAAGAAAGGAAATATTGTCAAAAATTTTCAATTGCATTATAGTTTTCATCGAATTACATATAATCCATCAAAATTACAAAATTTTGTTTACACCTTGCTACTGCAAGTGATTTTCAATCTGGCATAGCTTCCCATGTTCATTTCTCAACTTTGAGATTTATTATTTCAATTTTAGGAGGTGGATGTACACACAAATACTCTTCTACAACCTCCTTGGTTACATCATAACCCTTAGGATTGTTTTCCATAGCCAGTGCTTTAGGTGCAGAGGGTTCTGCTGATGCATCAGTAGAGTTAGGAGCAGAAATCCTAATTGCTTTTCTTAACTCCTACTTGATGCATTTTAAAACATCAGTGAAGGTCTCCTCATCAGTCAACCATGCTTCTACCAAGCAGCTAGTCTGTTCAAGTCTTTTCATTCTTCAGGATCGCTCCCTCAAGACCGTTTGATAACGTAGGTAACGTCCATGTTTTGTTACCTTCTTTCTGGGTGTTGTTCTAATCTTTACCATTCTGGCATAGAACATCCAAACATTAGCATCTATAAATGCTGGATACAAATAATCATCAAGTAGTGAGCTCATAGGTCCATGTATTGAACTTGGTAGCTCTGATACCATATGTAACATCACATTCAAAATACTCAATAATTAACATAAGTATTCATCTTAACCAAGAATTAGAATACATCATGATTACCCAAATCAAAGTTAAACAAGAATGAATCATTATCATTTCAATAATTAAGCATGTTATCTTAAACCAAAATATAACAAAACTTACAATTACAATGTCCAATTACATCTCATCAGTGAACAACCTTCACTATGCATGTACAAGCTATGCTCAAGGCATCAAATATCAAATTATACATAATAACTGACTATCAAGTCATATAATGAAAAAGCACTACATCTTGAACTCTTGACATCTGTCTTCATAAGCCTTGACTTGTCTCATGCTTGGGAAGGAGAGCATCATCTGAGTGCTTTTCCTCCAACCACAGACCGGCAGTCCCCTGCACAACTTCCTACCTGGAAGCAACTCTACCCTTCACGGAAGGTATAGATATAAGAAACCATTAGGTTTTCCATCTGAGTATCTGGTGTTGTGTCCTTCATCATGCCTCTTGGTCATGCAACTATAGATCCACTCTAACTATGCATGACACTGCTAGAGACATTATGCCATTTGGAGCACTATGGACCGAGAATGCATGCAGAGACAGATGCATTACTTTGGCCAAATATTTACATATATGTATGTTATGTAATGAACGTTGTTGTATGTCCACCACCCTGACTCAACTTAGAAGTTGTCTCATCATACAAAATGCTTAATTTGACCTCTCTTTAGGTCTAGTATAAGTGGGTTCAGTTTGATTCATAGTCCTATACCAAGACAATCGACTCCCATTTTAGGAGTATATCAACATAATAGGTTACTTTCGTAACAAGGAACTTGTGACTCCTCACCACTCTATCCCATTTTTCAACCATGTTAAAAGTCAAACCAAGTTTTCCAACCTAGGTCTTCCATGGTTTACAGTTTCAATGTGATCTATCATATAGGTTAAATTCAAGATCTTAACACCAGAGGTTTATCTACCCATAGTTCTCAGTTTCAAAGTGATCTACTATATAGGTTACATTCAAGATCATAATACCATAAGAATACATTGCCTTAACCAATTAAAATGGTTTTAGTAATAGACAATAACTCAAATACCCATGTGAGTTTTTAATGTTAAATACTCCCTTCATGGAGTTCGCTCACAAGTATAGAAGAGGTTTTGATTCACATTATAATATATATCAGACTTAAACTAATTATGCTTCCCATCTCATAATGTTATAAACAACAAGACGATAATCCTCTCTAATATACTGACATGCATGCAAAGCTGCCATAGAGTTAAACATTAATCTTTTATATTGCAATCCTCCTCCTTAATCGAGGGGTCAAAAAATACTGCCTTTGGTTATCTTAATATCCCTTCGAAAGCAGCCGAGTTCAATGTATGATGGTTTCAATATTGTAGTTAAGTTCTCTTAGCACAGTCTAAGATTAAAGTTTCAAAAGATCATCATAACAGTTCAAGGTTGGTGCCTTGGCCACATGCAAGCTGAGCCTTCAAACATATATCTTACACAATGGTTTTACACATGATATGCCATGAGTAGTATCAGCTCAAGCTCATCATAAGAGCTTTAGTGTGATCTTTAAACTTATTATCGATTATGCCATGTCAACACTCGACATGAATTTGCTACAGTAGTTTTGAGCTTGGCCTTAAAGGCCTCAAGCAACAACTATAGGAATTATAGTCAATATTAACTTGTGTTATATATATCATTATTGGCCCTGCGGCCTGGAGTATACCCCCAAATGAATACATTAACAAGTTTAAACACAATAACTTAGACATGAAGGTTTGAGATATAAAGTTTGTCTTATCGATGGATTGTGGCCTGAAAGCTTCAAACGATTAACACAACAATTATAACATATGAAAGTCGACACAGTCGACACTATACTATAGGGAATCATTACTGATAATAATCAACATTAAATAAGTCTTTCCATACTTTGATTCTAACCTGAATGAAGTCATTTTGGTGTTGTCAATACAGTCTATCAAGACTCACAACTGAGTGTTAATGTGCCACTTCTTGTGGTCTCCCAAAGGTTTCAGCCAATTGAAAATTTCCTTGTTCTTGCTCTATCTCCCGAGTGCAGAGAACAAAAAAATGATCCTTGATGATGATAAGAATGAATAATGATAATAATCGATAGTGACAAGACTTACCATATCTGGGTTTCAGTCTTCTTGGCATGCCAAGCATGCAAGGTAACTACCACCCACACCCATGAAGTGGTGGGTGGTTTCTCCACTCTGCCACCCGTGATTTCTAAGGAGACTCTCGATCCAATACTTGATATATGCAAGTGGGCGATGAGCATAAAGCTCCCATTGGTCCAAAATGACATTTCATCACTCCACTATCATGGGTGATGTCAGCCAAAATACAAAACAAATAACCATATTAATATTAACATGGGATTCAATATTAGGTTTAAATAGTCATAGCATAATATTATTTCCATACAACTTCTTGATGTATGAAGATACTCATAACAATCAAGATGTCATCATATGACATCATCACCAACATGGTGGCATGGTCAACATGCGATTTAGGGGTCGAGCACCACTCCCCCTTCTTCTCTATAAACCCAAAGCATATTATACCAAGAATAATAAGTTCAAAATCCTGGTTCAGGAATAAATAGAGAAACAAGAAGGTACTCTGCCACTTGATGAGACTATCTCTCAACTCACATTGACATTCTAAGAATGTCGTTTGGTCGAGTAGATGCAAACATTGTCAAAATGACTCAATCGACAAGATGACACATATAGATAATTGACTAGCAAAGAAAAGACGTAACTTACGCCAACTTACAAGAGTTCATAAGGACATAAAGTTTGATACTTAGATGGCAATTAGACCCATTTCCTGACATCTATCTCTTCCTCCCAGATGATACTCTTGTTCCGTCTTCGAAGGAAGATTCATTTCCTATTCACACTCACCATCATAAAACCATGATCAGTGCATCATCATCTAATTTACAATTCATAATAATCAAATATTCCTATAAACATGTGATTTCATAACTAACTATCATTAGTTAGTATTCTCATAATCGATGATTAAATTAGATATTTACAGAACATCTAATCATTAAACTATGGTTAATCCTCATGATTACCACATAGAGTTAAGATTAAGTCAAATCATAAGTTGGGGATGTAACACACAATCAAAGGAACATTCTAATAACATATCTCAACAAAGCAGTGATAGGGTAGTCAACAATTAACCTCAAGTTTACACCATTGAATTTATAAGAATATCATATAGAGTAGATTTACAAGTACAATACTTTGACACCATTTTAGGGTCCCTTGAACCCAACTCAAAGAAGGTTCATATTCACAAATTAGTAATAACCAAGTTAACAATACTAAATCACACAATCATACAATTCAATACCCACATATTAATGTAATAATAATAGTTCATAGATTGGATCATCTCAAATCAACAAGGATTGCACTAATATATACCATGAAGCAAATCTAAGGGTAAAATCAAACCCTAATCCCACTATCTTAGCAAATCTAATGCATTGACCAACATTAATAAATCACACAAGGTTCAACAAGTTATAGAAAATTAGACATGGTCATATGGTTCACAACTAATCACAATACCTTTTAGTTCACAAATAATGCTTAGTCTAGTACTAATAAGGGTCTTACCAACAATCAACAATATCACAAAACTCCTTAAAATATTGATACCTAGCTCATCTTAATAAACTTTGGTGGTATTTGAACTTTCTAAAGGAGTCCTAACATACAAAGCCAATAGCAATGAACAATTCAAACAACCTTCCCTCCCACTAACTTACCATCCATGAAGACTTAGGGCATTACCTAAAATGTTTTAAACATACCTAAACAATAATCACCATAATAACACCTTAAGGTTTTGATAACGTTTCAACCTCCTCAAGGAAATTTGTTATTTAAAGAATACTTAGTAACAAATTCATTGTTCATAACATCAAATAGAGAGTTCAATATTATCTTATAGATGCATAGGATGGGCTAAAGGACCATGTCTTGAATCAAACAACATAGACACTATCCAATAGACATTCATAGAAAGTATAAAAACAATTGAGCCCTTGATTCTATGGAACATCAAAACTATAGTTGTTATGCATACTAAATCTCAATAATGATTATTATAACAAAACTTCAAGTTCCACAAACACCTAAACTTCAACAGTTAGCATGATATTCTCCCAAAGTTTTGTTGGAGAACCATAACTCGATGGAAAATCACATTCGACATATACTTCATAAGAGCATAAAGAAGAAAAATCTTTAAAAAATATATTGAGGTAAGAAAGTATCAAACACCTTCATAGTTTCAAAAATGTGTATACATACATATGTATGTATATATGCATATATATTATATATAGAATATAAATATATGTGTGTATGTATATATGTATATGTAATAAATATAAACATGTTATATATATTTATATTATATAATAATATATAATATAAATACACACAAATATAGTCATAGAAGATTAAGAAATGTAGAGTCAATAAAAATGAATAAAAAATGACACGTGAGAGTAAAAAGGGTGAGTAGGAAGGAGAGGAAGACACAAAAGTAGGAGATGCGAAGGAGTGACACATAGATGGGTGTGCAAAGTATTAGGAATGGTGTAAGTCTAGGGCATGACACTCCAACAAAGTGAAATCAAGGAAAGAGTCTCTTTAATAGGGCCTTTTGACTTCCACAAAAAGCCTCTTTTCTAATTTTATGCAAGTTCAATTTGTGGAGAAATAAGAAGGGAATATGGTTTATTAGGAATGCAAAAAACCCTCAACCTTTCTCATTGTTGGAGTGATTTTTACAAAAGACAAATCATTCAATTTTTCCCTAATCTTTCCCCCCTTCTAATTGACCAAAGATAACTTTCTCATGTCTATTAGAGTCTTAAGAATAGGTTGGGGGGGTGGGATCATTGAGAAGGATGCTTCTCTAACTCATCACATAGGTAGAGATTCAATTAATAGAACAAATAATTAGAATGAGGTGGGACCATTTACTTTGGGGGATGTTCCTATGAAATTAGTAAATGAGATGCCTTCTTTAATCCTAGATGATGATACTATTCACTCAATAGAAGTAGATATTGATAGCAAGTCTTTGATTTGTAGGTGTTTGGGAAAGAAACCCTATTTCTAGAATTTATTCCTTTGGATGAAAGATGTCTAGAAATCTATTGACCTTCCATCTGCATCTATGCTAGGAAAAGGCTACTTTTGGATTCAATTTGTCTATTAAAGATTAACTCTTTGTGAGAGACAATGGGTAGTAATTTAATGGAAAGCAATGTCTTTTCTCATGCCCTTGGTCTCCCTTTCTTAATCTAGTCATGACTCAAATTTCAAAATTGTCTTTGTGGGTGAAACTTTATGATCCCCCTTTGGTTATGAGAAACCTAGACTTGATTCAATTTTTGGTGAGTATATTTGGTGATTTTATTAGAATTGATGAAGCCTCAAATGATTTATAATAGAAATTCATGAGGGTTTGCATGATGATGGACTTATCAAATCTAGTCACTCATTACATCAAAATTATATGGATTCCCATGGTGTTTGGACCCAATTTATCAAATTTGAAGGTCTACCTATTGTGCCCTGCACACACGCCCCATTTTACTTTTGGAAAAAGATGGACCCCCTTTATTATTTTTTCTTGGGCTTTGGTTTCTAACTTGATTTCTTCTTCCTTCCCTTTGTTTCAAAGTGAAGTGTAATTCTGTTGGAAGATTGTCATTGATGTTGTTGGCAAGATGAGCATGTAGGGTAAGCACAAGATATGCTACTGTGTGTTGCAGTGTTGTCATTGATGTCAACATTATATCTTGGTATAAAGACTTCTATGCAGATCATTTTGGTTGCTTCTAACATGCTTCAAGATGTCTATGAAAGATAATTTTGTAAGAAGGTTTGATCCGGTAAAAAGGCTTGTGATGAAAATTGACTAATTATCAGTTCTGGTAATTCTGTGTTACAGAGCATTCAATTTTTGGGTCCACGATAGTCCACAAATGAATACTTTGCTCTGTGGTTCTAGTATATTATTGTTGGTTGTTAGAAGCATCTAATTCCAAAATTTTATCTGATTTTGTCCTATGGTTTGGAAGTTATGAATGACAAAAGTTCAGCATGACAGAATACAATCATTTCCTGTATTGTGCATGTGAGTAAGAGAGTCCACATTTCTTTGCGGATTATTTTTTGGCTTTGTGGTTTTAAGGAGATGTTGACAGATGTCAATAGAGTGTGATTTCTAGTTGGCATGATGTTTTGAGGTACACATGTCCGAATATGGGTATGCAGTTGAAGGATTTTTGTATTAGCTCTTCAGCGATGCTAACCTAATAGATGTGAAGATATGCGAAAGTTAAATAAGCATTGAGGAGTTATGTGGGAGCTATTTTAGGTCCATACCGACCTATTTCAAATTGTTTTAAGGATTGGATCTTGGTACGAAGCATGTGTGGAAGGTTTTGAGCCGACAAGTCATATATTGTATATTTTTTTATGTTACACTCAATTAGGCCGACCTAATTGATGTTATGCTTGAAGTGGATATATATGATAGATCCTTTTCAGTGTTTTATAGATGAACACATATGTATGTATGCGAATACTATTAGTAGAGTGCGAAATTACATTGTGAATGTTGAGTAGAAGATCAGAGTGATGCGATTGCAGAGGAAAGCAGATTGTAAGATCAGGATCAGATAAAGTGTGTAAAGACAGTTTATTGAGCTTCATTGGAACTATATCTCATGCATATGTTAGATGCAATTGTAACAATTCAATCTAGGTTGTGAGCCACAATCTTTCTTCTATCTTTTTCTCAGTGGACAGTGAGTCCATCTACAGTGAGCACTTCTATAAATATACTATAACAGGTTATAATATATTGTGAGCTAATCCTCACCGTGGTTTTTCCCATTTTGGGTTTTCCACATAAAAATACTGGTGTTCACGTGTTATGTGTTGTTGTTACATGCGTTATGTTTTATTTCATTTACTGCAATTGAATCTGCCAAATGGATTGGATATTTAATGTTTGAATGGTTTAAAAGAATACTGATTCAGCCCCCCTCTCAATATTCGAGGTGTTCAACATATTCTACATTTTGGGATGGCTATGGATTAATTAATCAAGTTCCTAGATTGTTTGTAAAAGGTTGAGTGCATTTTCCTTTGTAAAATCTTGAGTTTGTTGCCCTTTTGTAAAATTGTAGACTTCTGACTTGCTACTGGATGTCATGTTTCTTGGCCACTTGTCTAGTTACATATTATTTTTCCACATAAGTCTTTGTTGTAAGTGTTAAATGGCTTGTGTGAAGTTTGTTGGATCTTGACTCCATACCTGATATGCATTTTTTGCTTGTTTTGTCCAATGTCCTATCCCCTTCACTTTTGCTGCAAAATAATTTTAATGTTGAGAGCCTTTGAGTTACCAGTTTATGGAATTTCGTGTTTCTTCAAAATATGTCAGGATTGTCTTTTGTATCTAGATCCCATTGACTTTTCTACAAATTCCCTTTCATGAATAAAGATTTCAATTCTTGAGTTTTGTGGGTTTGCGAATATTATGGGCCTTGCTTCCACTTTATGATAGTTTTCAAACATATGCATCCCTTGATTATCCCC
The DNA here is from genome assembly GCA_027924645.1 of Cunninghamia lanceolata. Taxonomy (NCBI): domain Eukaryota; kingdom Viridiplantae; phylum Streptophyta; class Pinopsida; order Cupressales; family Cupressaceae; genus Cunninghamia; species Cunninghamia lanceolata. The sequence continues at coordinate 1,397,037 of BSBN01000716.1, read as the reverse complement.
ACAAAATGAAATCTCGTACGCATTCATCATTTCACTTAAATTTTGTGTTAAATCTATAACATTTAAAATTACTTAAATTGGTAGGAGAATGAATTTTTTAAAAATTTAAATCTTACATCTTGTTCTCCTTGATATTTTTGCATTCCCACTTAAATGACTTGAAAAGAAAACATGTTAAAAATATTGAGAAAACTAGAAATGTTGCAGAAATTTGGTTTAGGACTAAAGTTCTTGGCCTTCAACAGCTTACATCTAGAACTATGTAAAATCCCCACAAAGCTCAAAAACTTAGAAAGATCCATGCAAAAAGATCATAGAATTTTAATTCGGGACTAGAACTTGACTTTTAAACAACATATGAAACTCTTGAAGACTTCTGCATCTTGTTCATTTTGTAGGAAAACATTCAAGCAAAGCATTTGGTAAAATTTCCAAAGGAAATGTTTTGCAAAATTTTGGTATATAGGAAGACATTTGAAACCAACATTTTACTTCTTGTCCTATATCACTTTCCTACAAAAAATGATAAAATGATGAGATAAAGGAATGAACAAAAACTAAAATGTGGACCTTCACTCAACAACTAGATACTGCAATGCAAAATGTGAAATCTTGTATCCTATCCTAAACCTACATTTTATTCAAGCAAAGTATGTGAGGTTAAGAAATAAGCATGATCCATTTGCGAAGCTTCCTCTTACTACAGGATGTTTTACTAATGTGTTATATCCATTTCCAAGTCATTCTTCTACAAATTTTATTTTACAAAGGTTTTAGCCTAGAGTTCATTCCATGCAAAATTTTCTTGAATCGGAGGAGTTTTAAATTGTAAATGTGATGTCTGGTTGTCTAGTTAAAACTTGCAAAATGCTACAAATTGTTTAAAACTTAAAATTACTTGACATTTTAAAGAATCTAATTTCCTTTTGGTCTTGCAAGGTAATGTCAAGAGCATAGAAAATGAAGTACGAGTTCAAAAGAGTTACCCCAACCTCAAAAATTAATTCATCATGGGAAGATAAACTAGATATAGATATAGTGCATGTGGACCTCGAAGGCTTCTAGAAGAAGGTGTATGGAGATGTTATGGAGTAAAAAGTATCCCTATGCCTTTTTACCTCCTAGTTAGCTCCTAGGTCCCCATGTTTACACTTTGCAAGCTTAATACTAATCATGGAGCAATTTCCCCCGAAACCCATGTCAAATGGGGCTAAGGGGCCCATTCTAAATCTTAATCAAGACCAAATTAGGGCCTTGGGACTTGAGCACCCGCACCCAAGTCTAGTATAATTTGTCAGGATAAAATCTAAAGTGTGTCGGCTTTGGCCCTCTCAAAAGGTTTCCCTCTTTCGACCTCTTCAATTTAAATTACGAATGTTAGCGGGAAAGCATATATAAGTGAGTTTATGACTTCATTTTACACCTAGATGAATAATGTGAACATGTGATATTGAGAAAAGGGATTTCAAGGCCTTCATTGTGCTTCAAAGTAGAATTGTGTTGTTATTATGTTTGTTTGTTGCAGATTTGGCTTCATCAATCCATCTCCTCATGATTTGAAGGATCTTCATCTCCGTGACAGCTTCACCTCTAAGGTGACATCAATTTGTGTTTCAATCACTTCATTTCATCATTAGATTTGGCCATTTCCCTCCTTGGGTACACACTCTATCTAAAAATGGCGTTGGAAGACTTAAATGTCCTTCCATGGCTTGACCAAGGCAAGATCCTAAACACCACAACCCCCAACCCCCTTTCTTTGTGATTATAGGTTATAGGTGTAGGAGTTGGAAAAGTACAGATGCAGAGAAGTAGTTTAAAGGATAAGGATTCAAGTTTTGGAAGAAACTTGCTGATATTCCTCCCTCTTGGACTAGGGTGCTCATCCCATAGTCCTCCCGATAGGCTTGACCCCGAACTCAAGAGCTGGATACAATCTAACACATCTCTCTAATCTAGATCTACAGAAAAACTACCCTATTGGACTTGGGCACCCGCCTCGTAGTCCGCAAAGTTTCTGTTTCAAAAAACTCAACTCTTGGTATGTTTCTGATCATCCTTGAGTATCTTCCTGTATGGTTTCCTATAGCATTCTATCTTTTTGTACCCATTGCACTATAATTAGGGTTTGAGGCTTATTCGAACTAGGGTTTGACAAATCTCTCAATCTAATCTATCTTTCCATATCATCCCTAAGTACACAAATCTATAGCTGAGTCCTCATTCATTTGTAGTGATTTGGCTTGGTTTTTGTCCTCGAATGTTATTGTGAAAGGAGGGTTTGATTTGATATGCTTTTACACTATCCATCATCTTCCCACTTTTCATACTTAACAAGAGAAAATCCTTCAATCAAAGCAGTAAGGATGGTTAATAATGGAATAACACAAGCCATAGGATTGACTTATTGTAACCAGGATCTAGAGAAATGTTTGAGGTCAATTAACACAAGATGTATTGGCACCTACTAAAGAATGTGAAATTTTTTCCATTTAGTACCCCTTTGTTGTCTTGGAAATGTTTTACCCAACATTGATAATCAGTCTAAGATTTACTTCAGTGGGTTCTACCTTGGTCTTATTTTTCCTTGAAGTTGTACATTACCTCTCCCATGTTTGTGTCATATGCTCTAGAGTTTTTAAAAAGTCAAAAAAATTCTAAGTGTGGGGAATTTTTAGTCATTTTTGAGTGTTTTGCAGACCTGTAGAATTTTAGTGGACTACCGAACATTTCCCCTTCATCTCCCATCTACTTCCTACTTTTGGTCCCACTTGAAATCCTTGTAGGTTTATGAGTCCCTTCACTCATTTTCATTTCCCTCCATTTTCTTCTTTTGTAGAATCCTAATGGATGACAAGACTTCCAACAAGTCGTGTCCCAATATCCATTCCTCCTGTCCCTTTCCACATTTCTACAAATCTTGTGTCTTAGTTCCCCTTCACTTTTCCTCTATTTTTTAGACTTCTGGAGTTCCTATGGACTTCATCCATTTTCTTCCGACCTCCAGACCTTCGGTATTTTTTCATATTTCTTTGTCTTCTCTTCAAACTTGATTTGTAGAATTTCCCTCTTGAACTAAACATTTCCACCTCTGATTTCCCCTTCATTTATTACATTCTTCTTGACCCCTTTTTGCAGGTTATCATCAAATTTTCATACTTCTTCCATTCGACACCTTCATTCCTATATCAGGTCCCATGTCAAATTCCTACATGCTTTTCCCACACCTTCATATCTTCCATTCCCTCCTATTTGTGGACTTTCCATGGAATTCAGGATGTCTTCCTTCCACCTCATAACTTGTTCTAACATCCAATTCCATAACCAAATCCCACTTTTCCCCTCATCACTTTTTTCTTCCTTTGTGGAAACCTGATGGACTTCCAGATTTCATTCATGCATTTTCACATCCAATTCCCACCCTTGGTTCTGCAAGGTTGCTAACTTCACTTGGTAACCTCTGTTCCTATAACTTGTCCCATGTTGAATTCTTGCAATTCTCTAGAAACTTTCACCTGCCCCACAACTCCCCTGCATAACCTAGGACTTCCATTAATGGATTCCAATGGACTTGATAAAATGGATGAAGACTTTCACATGCCTCCTAACATGAGTGGATCCATTTGTGATGTTGTTTGATGGAAAAGGGAGACTTAGCTTAAAACCCTGAACTAGGTCAAACCCTCTTCTATCAACATTAGAACACAAACCGAACTTGGCTTCTACCTTTGAAGGAGAGCCAAACTACAAGGGTTTTGTCCCTTTGATGTATAAAAGAGTGTTAACCAAATCCAACCAATTACGCTAAGGCAAAGTAAGAAACCCTAATTGAGAAGATTAGTGAATAGATAACTGACATAAATTGTTACAGAGAATCTAAGACAATAGGAGAGATCAGGGGACAAAGAAGAATTGGAACCTAGGTTTGAGGGTAGAGAGGAACAAGGGCCCTGGGTGCCCTAGACCCAAATTAGGGTTCTGCATAATGTTATTATCTAGGTGTCTTTTCTTGTCTACCTTCCTGCTTCCTGTCACATGTTGTCATCTGACTCCACTGAATGTGACCTGCACACAAACAAGAAGAGAAAGGGTTGTGTTGGTTTTACGGGCTTGCCTTAGTCAAACCCTATGTTGGTGTTTTGACCTCCACTATAGCAGTGATTAGATATCAAAGAGTGTGTTCTCTAGGAGGGTAGAGGTAAGATTTTTAATAAATGATGAAAGAATTAATATAGATGGTAAATGTTACCACAAGATATGAAACCCTAGTTGGAGTAGGTGACTCAAGACCATGCACCAACAAGGATATAGAGGATGAAGACTTGAACTTCCTTCAAGACCTGCAAACAAGCATCATAATACATACAAAGAGTAATTCCAATCATGAAGAATACTTGAGCATGAGATGAGCAATTCTAACATTCTAATATTCTCTAGTTGTTCTCTTCTAGGTGTGAAATGAATAGTAAAATTCCTTATATGCATTCCTGCTCACTATCAGTGAATAAAACCAATTAAGGCCGACAAGTGTAAACCAAAGAGGTGTTCTAAGATGACACCACCAAATTAAGGTCGGGGCTAACATCCGGGCCCAGAGCGCTAGGTGCCCTGGTCCTTTAGACCCCACAAACTTTGGGAGTGCTTAATGGGGTGAGCTTAGACTAGCCCTATGTTTATTTGTCAGGGTTTATTCATTAAGATCGAGAATTAATTGTTTATTGTTCCACTAGGTGCCAAAATAGGTCCAAGTTAGCAAGGGTAAACATTTTACTCCATAACATTTATCCCCCACTTTAGCGAGGGTACGAACTTACGTTCATACTCACACTAAACTAAGGAAAAGACAGGTTTCAAGCATGAAAACATAGAAGCCAAAGAATTCCACCAAGTTGTGGACCATAGTAGCCCCGAAGCTTAGGATTCTAAGGTTGCAAAAACATAGATAAAGAAATTTTAAACATTCTAGGAATTGTAACATATTTCACACATACGTGGAGTACTACAAGCATATATAGGGAATACACACAAGAGGCACACAATACACAAAGGGTAATAGACACCATACACAATGCATACATGCTTGACACGAAGCATACACACAAGACATAAAGTATACATGGAGAACATGATGAAGACACACAAAACACATGGAATCATTAAGAGAATACAAGTTCAAACAATACATCACACAAACTAACATGGAAACAAACATACAAGCAACGTGACTTTGACACTAGCTTGCTTTGTCGCTAGGGGTCATTTGAAGAGAAGTGTTTTCATGGATCACGGAAGTTAGTAAGGACCACCAAATTACTAGGTGACCATGACAAGTCTCATGAAGCACATAGGATAGCAAACTTCATTATACTAGGTGGCTCATGGACCAACAACAAAATGGAAATATCACAGGCTAGCGAGGACTGTCGAATCACTAGGTGAGTTCCATGTCAAGTTAATGCATCACAAGCTAGTGAGGACCATTGAATCACTAGGTGAGCTTCACATCAATCATAATCAACAAGTGTATAATCAATAATCAACAAGTGTATAATCAAAAGAGCATAGCACAATGTATGCCCCCACCTTAAAGTGATTGCTGACTTCCTCAGAGAGCAATTGGTTCAAGGTAGAATAAAATAAAAGATAGTCACGAGAACTTTTTGGAAGCACATGCCCCTATGATATGTGTTCCCAAAAGCTACATTGCAACAAGGGGTTGCCCCTAGAAAAGGAAAACTAAGGTGATGTTGCGAGCATGATACACAATGACTTGTGTAGTCATGGTATGACACCAAGCATAGCAACAAGGTGCCACATAAATCAAATCATACAAGTAATTATCATATTAGAGTGAATAGTATAAAGTAATAACACAAAGGGGTCTACTTGACTAGCATCAGTATATGCATGGTTGTAAAATAAGAGACGTCTTGTGATTATAAATATTTGGAACTATCATCATCCGCCAGTTTGTAGAACTATGGAGACAAAGGAAGGAATATCACATGAAAGCAAATATAAAACTTTGGGTCAACAAGGAAGGATGCTAAATCAACCTATGACTTGCATCATCCCCAAAGGAAACAACAATGATGAAATGCAACTTACAACATATAGAGGAATGATGATACAAATAGAGAGAATGTCACAACAGATTTTGGTCCCTTTGTATCCTTGCACCGATAAAAGTGTCAAGGGTCATCCAAAGAGAGCTTAATAAACATAAATAACACATCAAGAAAAAAAATATGATGGAAAATAATCAAATGCACTCATGACACAACAGAGAGAGAGGGGCCACACTCGCGAGTTGGACTAAAGCAAATCATCTACCTGCCAATCTTTCTCATCATCGTTTAGGGATGGTGGGCAAGATGCAAGAGGAACTACAACAAGTGTGGTGCAAGTAGTAAGAGCCATACATGTATCATTATTACCTTTGGATTCGCTGTTAGAATATAGCTCAATAGGTTCCGCTGCAGGTTGTGAAGCATGATATTTCACTAGAGGAGACGAAACACTAGTAGATGTCTCCTTCACATCCGTCAGTGACTGACACTTGCGAGGAGGGAGATTCTCCTCTCGTAAAGCAAGATGAGCCATAGCAAGGCAACACTTCTTTCATTCTCTTGCAATTTGATTTTGCTTAGTTTTGTTTATGATGGTTGTTAGGGGAATTGTAGTATCTTCCAACGTGGGTTCCTTTTCTTCCTTTGCTTCAGGAACATTAGAAGAAATGAGAGGAATCACCAAAGGTTGAGAGGCCATAGGAGGAGGGTTCCTCAAAGTGGGTTTATCTTCTCTCTAAACTTGTGAAACAAGTGGAGGTACTTGAGCATGCATAGGCGGTTGAGAAACCTTAGGAAATAATTTACGCATAATCAATTATTTTTCACTAGTCTCCAAAGAGGCAGGTGAGACAAAAGTAATATTGCTATTGTAGGGAGGTCTATTGTGTGCTAGATGGTTGCCTCATTGTCCTTGAAGGGATGGCAGAGGGGGAACCTCGGCATATCTACCAGATGCTTGGGGACGGGGAGTTTGATTCGAGCTTAACTTCATTCGCTACCTGTGGGACAGGGGGAACTACTGTCGTAGCCTCAAAATATTGAGAGGATCCAGGGACATCACTAGAAGGTATGTTACTAAGTGACAATTCAGCAATTTTATGTGCCTTATATTTTTGATATGATAAAAAAGAATAGATCCTCTCTAGTTCAAGCAACCCTAACTGGTTTTGGACAGAAGTAGTTGTTGAAATTAGGGCAGACAACTGTGAGGGGGGGTGAATCAATTGTCACAAAACTTTTATATTTTTCTGCATTTAATCTTCTTTACCACTTATTTACAGATTAATGATATAACCATGAAAGCATGATACAACAACACATGAGCAGAAACATAATCAACACACATAACACCAGGATTTTTACATGGAAACCCGGTTAAAGGAAAAACCACAGTGGGGGTTAACCCACAAGATTTATTCTCTATTAAAATAATAGAAAAATGGGAAGGCACTTACCTTCAAGCACACTTCCCAGAGTCCATTGCTCAAAGGAGGCTCACTGCCTACAGGAACATTCACAATGTTAACACTGAAAAGTTGAACTGAGAAACATCATCTTCTTCATGCAAGATTCAGTTCCATTGAAGTGCACAACACCTCTGCTCTACCCCCACTCACTTCCGCTACATCCACATCTTCACTCACCACACACTTTCCATGACTTCACAACACTTATTTATACATGTCATCGACTTTGGAATGAACATCAAAGTCGGCCAAACAATCATCTATCTGGAACATTCTCCAAGATAGGTATTACAAGCAATTACAATTACAAGACTTGACTTAATATAAAATGCTACATGCGAACCACTCATCTATCTGCCAAGCATAGCTGGGACTCAAATCTTCCTCGATCAACACGCCACACTCCATAGAACTTCTCTTAGATCATTCGCAACACACACCAAGCATTCGGTCGGCCAAGACTAGAAAGAACAACACTTAAGGAAAATTCTTCAAACACGAGCTCAATCCTCAATGTGGACCACCAAAACAATAGGCACATGATCTAGAGACCACCACAAGCACAATGAAATCAACAAGAACAATTGTACCACCTCGAATCACCAGAAACACTTGCATCTTCATCCAGAAACTTAAGAACACTAACTGTCATGAATGTCACACTAGAAAGATTGCTTGGAAACCTCCAAACCACTAACCACTTGAGTTAAGGATACACAACAACATCCCAAACATACCTCTAGAACTACAGATCATAATATTTCAATGCGGAGCAATCCGAACCAAATTCCTGCCACTTTGTCACCTCTGAACAACTGCAAAACCCAGTTTTACTCAAATGGCCATAACTTCACAAATACTTCATGCAGACCTCTCAGATCTTAACTAGAACAACTTTAGACAATCCTCTACAAACCCTTTAATCTGTAGATTCTAATCTTCATCTCACTAGGGATGCGGAGCAATCTACTTTACTGAACTACACTGTCTTCACTGTCTCTGACATAGAGATATGTAACTTACTTGTTTCTTCTGGAGAGGCTAATTTTCTCAATATCCTCAACATACAAGTCTTCTAAACAAGTGATATAATAGGACACAGTTGACACTAATGAAAACAAGATATGTTGACATCAATGACAACACCGATTAGACACATATTTGCAACAATCTCCCCCTTTGTCATTGATGGCAACATATGATGTGAAAAATTGTTCCAACCATCAAGACAAGAACTTCTTCCCTTTCTCTTATCACAACTGTAACCACTCTCTTCACTACTCCCCCTTTCGCCAGCAACTACTTCCAAGTTTTTCACATGACTTCTCTCCCCCTTTGGCATCAATGGCAAAGGGCACATATTTGTACTCATCTCTCACCCCTTTTGTTTCTTAGATAAGACCAAACTAAACTCATAATATACTAACTACTCCCCTTGAGTAGCATCCCCTTACCATCAATCCAGATCACAAGATATGACTGTGAATTCCACCGAACTGATGCACACTGGTGCACCTTAGTTCTAAACAGGAGGGGTAATCACCCCTAGCTTCCCTCTGAGATACTCAAAAGTGTCCTTAGGTAGAGGCATAGTGAAGATATCCGCAATCTGATCCTTTGAAGGAACAAACTCTAATATGACTTCATTCCCATTTACCTTTTCTCTCAAAAAGTGAAACTTGATGGATATGTGCTTTGTTTTTTAATGCAACTCCAGATTCTTTAACATGTTTATTACACTTGAATTATCACAGAAGATTGTAATAGGCTCTTCAAACACAATTCTGATATCCTTCAACATTTGCTTCATCCATAAAACTTGAGTACAATTACTTCTGCTACTATATACTCTACCTCTGCAGTAGATAGAGATATTGCCTCCTACTTTTTGCTCAACCAAGAAACCAATCTCTTTCCCAAGAAAAATGCACCACCACTAGTACTCTTCCTGTCATCCACATCTCCTGCCCAATCAACATTTGTATATGCATGAAGAGTGAAATCATCACCCTTAGGATACCATAAGCCATAATCAAATGTTTCCTTCAGATATCTAAAAATTCTTTTGACTTCTACAACATGAGATTCTCTAGGATCAGCTTGAAATCTAGCAACAAGGCCACTGCATTCATAATATTAGGTCAAGTATGAGTCAGATAAAGTAGTCCTCCAATCATTGATCTATACCTTTTCTAATCTGTCTTAGGGGAATCATCATCTTTACTCAACTTACATCTGGTTATCATAGGAGTACTTACTGGTTTTGAATCCTCCATTCCAAACTTTTTCAACAACTCTTTCACATACTTAGACTAAGATATGAAGATGCCCTTATCTAATTGAATGATTTGCAGACCCAAGAAGAAATTCATTTCACCAAGCATGGACATCTCAAATTCACTTTACATCTGATTAGCAAATTTTTACACATGCTCTCATTTCCACCAAAGATGGTATCATCAACAAATACCTCAACAATCAAGATGTGTTCATGATCAATCTTGAAATAAAGATTACTATCAGTAATGCCTTTGCTAAAACCTAATTTTAGCAGATACTTATCTAATCTTGCATACCAGGCTCTTGGGGCTTGTTTAAGTCCATACAATGCTTTCCTCAACCTACAGATCATATCTCCTTGATTAGACAATTGGAATCCATCTGGTTGCTCAATGTAGACTTCTTCTTCCAAATCTCCATTTAGGAATGTTGACTTGACATCCATCTAGCAAAATTTGAAATCTTTGTAGGCAACAAAGACAAGAAATAACCTAACTACTTCGATTCTTGCCACCAGGGTAAAAGTTTCTTCAAAATCAATTCCCTCTACTTGAGAATATCCTTTGCACACCAATCTTTCTTTGTTTCTCACAACTTCACCATTTTCATTCAATTTATTCGAAAAGACCCATTTAGTTCCAATTACATTTTTTGTTTTCAGGTCTAGGAACAAGATCCCAAGTATGATTCTTTTCAATTTGCATTAATTCTTCTTCCATTGCTTTTACCCAACTTTCATCATTACAAGCTTCATTCACTGATTTTGGTTCAATCTTTGAAATCAAACAATACTCCTCTTATTCTTCAACAATTTTTCTTCTAGTTTGAACACCTTTATTTTTATCTCCTATGATCTGATCTTTAGAATGATTCAACCTTACATACCTAGGAGTTTTGGGATTATCTTGAACTTGTTCCTCAACATTTGTACTGGCTTCTTGAGTCATTGGATTCTCCGGAGCAATCTGAATTTGAGTTTGAGGACTTTCATTTTGATCATCTGATTCATATCTAAAAGATTTGGAAGGTCTCTCCTTTCTTTCATCAACCTTGACATTAGCACTTTCAACAATCCTTTTTAATCTCTTGTTAAAGCACTGGTATGCCTTGCTTTGGTTAGAATAACCCAGAAATATTCCTTCATCACATCTTGCATCAAACTTGCCTAGATCTTCATCTCTTTTGATATAGCATTTACTACCAAAAACTCTGAAGTATTCCACATTAGGAGCATTACCAAACCACAGTTCATAAGGAGTTTTGCCAGTATTACCTTTGATTTGCACCCAGTTAAGAGTGTAGACAACAATACTCATAGCCTCTCTCCAATAGACATGTGGAACATTTTCTTCCATCATCATGGTTCTAGCAGCCTCTTGAATAGTCTGGTTCTTCCTCTCGAAAACTCCATTCTACTGAAGAGTCCTAGGAGAAGATAACTGTCTTCTTATTCCATGCTTTTCACTAAATGTATTAAACTCACTGGAGGTAAACTCTCCACCTCTGTCAGATCTCAGACACTTTATATTCACACCAATCTCATTCTCCACCCTAGCCTTGAACACCTTGAATTTGTCAAGAGCCTCTGATTTCTCTCTCAAGAAAGTGACCCACATTATCCAGGACTAATCAGCAATCAGCAACATAAAGTATCTGTCTCCTTGCAAACTCCTAATTCTGGCAGAACCACACAAATCAGTGTGTACAAGTTCCAACAATCCACTTAAAAACTGTTCTTTAATTTTGAATGTAGTTCTGCTCTGTTTGCCCAACTGACATTCCTTACACATGCTAATAATTCCTTACACATGCTATTAGCAGGTTTCACAAGCTTTGGAAGATCTCTCACAGCCTAAGTAGCACTTATCTTGACATTGTTATCAAACTTTACATGACACATTCTCCTATGCCATAACCGACTCTGATCAATCTAAGCAATCAAACAACTTTTACCAGTACCACTTAAATGAAAGATATTACCTCTAGTCTGTGTACCAGATGCAATCTCAACTCCAGAGCTTTCCAAGATTCTACATTTTCCATCCTTGAATCATAGATCATACCCTTTGTCAACCAACTATCCAACACTGACAAGGTTATGCTTCAACCCTTCAACATACAAAACATCATTAGTGTTATTCTTACCATCAAGAGAGATGGATCCTCTGCCACGGATTCTACCAGTTGAATTGTCTCTAAACTTCACAATTCCACCTTCATACCTTTCCATACTTACAAACTTACTCTTATCACCTGTCATATGATGAGAGCATCCAATGTCAATCACCCATTCATCCTTTTCTTCAACTTGAGCAGCCAAGGTACTTTCCACATTCTCATAGCTAGAAGACATAGTAGACATTGGATCTTCTTCTTTGATAGCAATGAACACCCATTCATTTCCAGAGGTACTTCCCTTATCAGATTCATCATCTGTAACTCCTTCCTCAACAAATTCTTGGACATAGTAGCATTTCTTCTAAAACCTAGGTCTGTTGGAGTTTGTCTTTGAAACCCTTTCCGGACATCTTGAAGCAAAATGACCAATCTTATTGCAAGAAAAAAATTTGAAAGGCAACTTTCCTTCATACTTACCAGATCCTCTTGGCAATCTTTTGGTAAAAAGGGCTTCAAGTTCTTCAAGCTCTGATTCATCTTCTTCAAGTTCCTTTCTTGCCTTCTCATATCTGGTTAGTCTTCTTGAAGAGCTTTCACCTGGATCAAATCTTTGTTTCCCAGAAACACTGGCTTTAAAAGCAGATTCTGATTTAGGAAGAGAATCACCAAACTCACTCATTTCAGATGCTGAAAACTTACCAACCAACTGATCCCTTGTAATAGTTGTCACAGTCCTGATCTCCTCAATAGCAACAACTTTATGTTTGTATGAAGCAGATAAGGATCTGAGTACTTTGGCAACAATATTTGATTCTTCCAGTATTTCACCAACACTCCTGATACTGCTCACAAGTTCATTCACCTTCTACATATAGGAAGTGATGTTTTCATCTTCACTCATCCTCAAACATTTGTATCTACCCTTCAGGATCTATAGCTTAGCACATTTGACATATGTAACACCTTCATACAAAGTTTCCAACTTCTTCCAGATTTCATGAGCAGTTTTCAATTCCAAGACATTTGTCATTTTTGTATCAGTCAAGGCACTGAACAATGCTTCTTTAGCCTGAATGTTGTTTTCAGCGTCTTTGATTTCATCTGGAGTTGAAGGACCATTCTGTGGAGGTTTATACTCATTCTTAGTTATCAACCAATAAGGATCACCCATGCATTGTAAATGACATTCCATGCGATTCTTCCAAAGAGAGTAATTTGTTCCATCAAATCTCAAGCTGTCCTTCTTATATGTCAACATCCTAGATCTCCTCAAGCAGTCAAGCTTCTTTTAGAGGAACCAGCTCTGATACCAATTGTTGAAATTAGGGTAGACAACTGAGAGGGGGGGTGAATCAGTTGTCACAAAACTTTTATCTTTTTTTGCATTTAATCCTCTTTACCACATATTTACAGATTAATGATATAACCATGAAAGCATGAATCAACAACATGAGCAGAAACATAATGAACACACATAACACCATGATTTTACATGGAAACCTAGTTAAAGGAAAAACCACGGTGGGGGTTAACCCACAAGATTTGTTCTCTATTAAAAGAATAGAAAAATGGGAAGGCGATTGCCTTTGGGTGCACTATCTAGAGCTCGGTGCTCAAAGGAGGCTCACTGCCTACAGGAACATTCACAATGTTAAGACTGAAAAGTTAAACTAAGAAACATCTTCTTCATGCAAGATTCAGTTCCATTGAAGCACACAACACCTCTGCTCTGCCCCCACTCATTTCCTCGCTATATCCACATCTTCGCTCACCACACACTTTCCATGACTTCACAACACCTATTTATACATGTCATCGACTTTGGAATGAACATCAAAGTCAGCCAAACAATCATCTATTTGGAACATTCTCCAAGATAGGTATTACAAGCAATTACAATTACAAGACTTGACTTAATACAAAATGCTACATATGAACCACTCCTCTGTCGGCCAAGTATAGCTGGGACTCAAATCTTCCTTGAACAACATGCCACGCTCCATAGAACTTCTCTTAGATCATCCGCAACACACACTAAGCATCCGGTCAGCTAAGAATGGAAAGAACGACAACACTCAAGGAAAATTCTTCAACTACGAGCTCAATCCTCAATGTGGACCACCAACACAATAGGCACACGATCTAGAGACCACCACAAGCATAATGAAATCAACAAGAACAACTGCAGCACCTCGAATCACCAGAAACACTTGTATCTTCATCTAGAAACTTAAGAACACTAACTGTCATGACTCTCACACTAGAAAGATTGCTTGCAAACCTCCAAACCACTAACCACTTGAGTTAAGGATACACACCAACATCCCAAACATACCTCTAGAATCACAGATCACAATATTTCAATGCAGAGCAATTCGACCAAATTCTTGCCACTCTGTCACCTCTGAACAACTGTAAAACCCAATTTTACTTAGATGGCCATAACTTCACAAATACTTTATGCGGACCTCTCAAATCTTAATTAGAGAAAATTCAGGCAATCCTCTACAAACCCTTTAATCCACAGACTCTGATCTTCATCTCACTTGGGATGCAAAGCAATCTACTTTACTAAACTGCACTGTCTTCACTGTCTCTGACAGAGAGCTATGTAACTTACTTGTTCCTTCCAGAGAGGATAATTTTCTCAATATTCTCAACATACAAGTCTTCTAAACAAGTGATAGAATAAGATACAATTGACACTAATGACAACAAGGATATGTTGACATCAATGACAACACCGATTAGTCACATATTTTCAATAGTAGTCAAGTGTAAAATGTCCATGACAAGTTACGGGTTGGTATCGATTGTGATGTACAACGTGCACACATCCCTCAAATGGAAAATTTAAGCACTTATGAACCATAGAGGGGACTGCCTTCATGGAGTGGAGCCATGGGTGACCCAACTTCACATGAAATAAGTTTGATGTTGGAATGATAACAAAAGTAGCATCCAAGGTTCTTAACCCAACCTTGATGGCAAGGGTCAAGGCACTAAGAGTTGGAAGAATAGATACATCGTAGTTATCGCGGTGCAAACCATGCATGTAGAGAAAATCTTTAGTTGCTACATTTACCATGCAAACAAGATCGGTCATAGCACCTCTTATAGGTTTATCATTGATTTGAATGGTGATATATAAAGGTCCATCAGGAGTTTCAATGGTAGTGTCATGAGGAGTGAAATTTATAGTTGGTTTAGGTTCTACTCACTCTTGATAAGGGCGAGCATCCACCATGAAAATATCTCCATCATGATCTTGTTCTTGATGACTATAAGTATATTGCATCTCTTGAGATTGATCTACAATGTCAATTTGGTGATGAGGGATGGATTAGTAAATATTTGTAAGTTTCTAGATTAGGTGGAGCCACCGATTTATTTCTTTTGTCATTTATGCCAGCAACCTGGATGACATTGGAATCAATGATGTCTTGAAATTTATATTTAAGATGCATACATATTTCAGTGTCATGACTGGTGGTGCGGTGAAATTGACAAAAGGCCTTCAAATCGACAGAAGATGCTTACATCTTACTTGGATCAATAGGTTGAATTGGTGTAAGCTTGATGAGATTATTGTTTAAAAGTTGCATCATTATAGAATAAAGAGATTTCAATAATGGTGTGAATTGTCTAGTTTTTTTATTTTAGTTTATATGGGGTGAGAGCAAAAGAGGTTGCAACCTCTACATGTTTTTGAATGTGATTTGATGATATTGCATTGATTTTGATGAAATTTTTGTTATGCCTTTTAAATGAATGAGTGTGCGGGGCAACGACTTCAGATTTGACCAACCAGAGCCAATGAGTGATTATTCTCATACTGACTAACTGACAATTGGTAATCATGGAGAGCCGTGCAAAGTTTGGTTAAAGAGTCATAACGCATCAACAAGATTTTGTCACAGATGTGAGATTGTAAGTTTCCAATAAAGATTCTGTGTACATCAGCATCCAGATAGAATGTTGAATTTTTGAAAAGAGGGCTTGATAAGGCCCCATGAAATCAATTACTTTCTCCTTTATCCTTTGTTTACAATGAACCAAATCGGTCAAAGAGACTTGAGGTCCAATGTTTGCTTGAAAATGTTGAAGAAATTTATTGATTAATTGCGAGAAAGAATTGATTGAATTAGGAGGCAAGGAGCAAAACCAATCCAAGTTTGTGTCTTTGAGTGATCTATGAAAGAGTTTAGCCAACATTGCATCTTCGAAGAAGAAGTCACTACATAACAGTAAAGGCCGCCACTTGGTTGTTAGGGTCTCCCTTCCCATTATACTTCTCAAAGCGAGGGGTTTCAAACTTCTCAAGAATTTGAGCTCTTAGGATTGGATAAGATAATGGGCTATGGGCATAATGTGATGGAATAGTGGGTTTGGAGGGATCCTGACTCATGTTTGCTAATTATTATTGGATGGAAGTCATATTTTGCAAAAGTTGGTTAATGATAGGGTCAAGAGGCAAACTAGGTTGAGATTGGTAATAATGAACAGGGCTAACCATTGGTTGCAACATTGTATGATTGGCTTTATGGAAAGTTATATTAGGTTTAGGTTGATTAAATATAGGTAGAGTAGCAGTTGGATAATTAAATGGAATGACACTATAATGATGAATGGGATTCCTAGTAGATAACCCAACACATGTGGTAGCACCATTACTTGGTTTTGTAGTTGTGGTGAGGTTAGAAGAAGTGTATGTAGGAATAGGGGTTGTCAGTATGGGTGCCGACACTTGAGTCCCTATTTGATTCGAAGAAGTCACATTAGTGATTATTTCTGGATGACTAGAAGCTGACATAATTTTATTGTGCACTATGTGAGCTACACCACATAAGGCTTATAGTCCCTCTTTTCCTTCAGGAAATAAACTTCTTAGACTCTCAACAATAGGGACGACTTCCTTAGCTATATGTTCTAGGCTTACAAATTTTTGAAAATTAGCCAACTCAGTGTCTAATTTTTGAATTTGAGCTTCAGGAACATGAGCCATGAGGTCCTCTATGTCAGTGGATTCATGAAAAGTTGATGCTTCTAGGATATGTGAAGTAGGAATATCATGAAGAGGTGATGGACCCTCATGTGTGATTGGATTCACAAATTGGGGTTCTGACGTGTCGATATCGGTGCTATTCAAAGCATTAGAACCCATAATTCGATGACTTCTTCACACAAAGGTGTTAGAGTTGGGGCACCGGGTCACAAAACTCATAAAGTGTTTACAAGTTTGAGTGACACACAAGATGCATAAATAGAAGAAATGAATTATGTGATACAAGAAGAGGTTGATTTTTAGTTTAAATGAATCAATGTTTTGCTCTTTTTGATCAAATGTACACAAATATAATACAATAATAAACCCTTGATCAAATTGTTATGTCAGAAAATGTTCCCTTGGGGGCTTTTCCCTCTTAAGGTTTAGCTCCTAGGTCCTTAGAATGCATTTAGAGCATCTTGTGTGATAATTGTGAATCCTGATGAGAAAACCTTGAAGTCTTATGGCAAATAGGACCTAGGGGTGCTATTTTGATGATCCCTAAACAAAAATGGGAGGGTGGACTTGGGCGCTAGTGCCCTAGTCCTGCCATATTTTGGGTCAGGCCCTAATTTCAATGTCGGTTTGGTGACCGTTAATTAGGTCCCAGGCCGACACCAAAAGTTGGAATTATGAAATTCTTAGCAGGAATGTTTGTAGTTGCATATATAAGCACGTTTAGGTTTTCATTTGTAAACTAGAAGATGATTGCAAACTTTAGACATATTTGTGATTTCAAGATACTCATGGTTGCAAAGAAGAGCATTGTTATTATGTTTGTGATTGCAGATTTGACTTCATCTTCTCATGTAATTGAAGAGCCTTCATTTATGTGAGATCTACACTTCAAGGTGACATCTATTATGTTTTTTATCATTTATCATTTGGATTTTGCCTCTATCCCACAGGGATACGCACTCTTATCTAACAACGGTGTTTGAAAGACTTGAATGTCTCTCCGGGGCTTGACTGAGGCAAACCTCTAAACGCCACAACCCCCTCCCACACTCCTTTGTGATTACAGGTTATAGGTACTGAGTTTCACATAGTGGAGTTGCAGAAGGAGGTAGCAGACGACAAGGATTTAGGATCTGGAAGAAAGAAGATAGTTTTCAACATTTAGGGACAAGGGCACTAGTGGCAATGTCCTTCGGAGTTGCAAATGTAGAAACAAACTAGATAGTGGTAATCAGCATCCAAAGAGCTTCTGACACCCCAAAAAACACCAGGCCTTGGACTAGGGCTCTAGTGCCAGTGTCCACCTTTTCTGGGATAGAAATGAAAGATATAGTGAGATCAGTGTCAGAAGGAGATCCAGATTTCGTACAGAAAATAGTACCTTGGATAGGGGCGGTAGTGGCATTGTCAACTATTCCACATCCTAAACTTCAAAAAATGGTTAGTTATAATCCTTTGCCTACTATCTTAATCTGAAAGGATTTTTCATAATTCATCAATTTGCTTACTATTTTGCTTATTTAGGGTTTTAAGAGTATTAGGGCATTTAAATTGAGATATTGTTTGATAAAATCTAAGATTTTACATTGTTCCAAGTGACAGCCCAACCTATTAGGTGAATGCTCTCGCTTAGTAGAGATGAACAACTCTGTTGATATGTCCTTGAATGTTTGGTGAGAAGGGAGGATCTAAACCAAATCAAACCCCATTCACAAACCCCCCCTTTTTCCATACAAAACATTTTGGTGAACATGTGTTTTTGAATTGACACCTTGTTGAGTGTTCTGTGATAGATTTGAATTTATTCATTTTATTGCATTCAAAAAATTACAAAAAAATTGAAAATTTTGAAAAAATTGGCATCTTAGGCTTGCATTTTGGCATAATTTGAATTAATTGACATTTAATTTCATTTAATTTTTGATATTTTCATTAGATCTGATTTAAATTATAGAAATTCATCATTTAATTGTATTCACTTACATTGCATTTTCATGCTTACTTTGTCAAAAATTGCCTCAAATTGTGCATTTTTCATAAAAATCTAGTTTTGCATTAGCTAGGGTTTGTAGTCAAAATCTCGTTTCAAATTTTACTACCCTTTTAAAACACTCTTTTAGGACTGATTTCTAATTTTAATGTTGCATCATAGTCTCATTCTTGCAAAATTTTATGTCTAGGGGTTGAAAACCTTGCATTTTCACTAGATTTGGCCTTATCGTCTCTCTAGATTTGCACTATAGGTGTGTTGTAAATGATATTGCTGCATTATTTGACTGATATCAGGGTTATAATCTGATTCCCCTCCTCAAATTCCTTACAACACCCTTTCTATTAGGTATTTACATTAAAAATTGGTGAAAAATTACATATTTTAGGTGTATTTTCACTAGGTTTTGAGTTGTCATCACTCTAAAATTGCATCAAAGGCGTGTTGTGAAAGATATTATTGCATCATTGGACTTTTCTTAGACATATTATTTTCTGTCCCTCTTGAAAATTTTCACAACACCTCTTCTTTCATTCATTTGCATTGAAAAAAGAAGTTGAAAAAATCAAGCATTTTAGGTCATATTCATACATACTTTTGCACTTGTTGCTTGCATAAGTGTTGAAAATCTATAAAATATGATTTGGAATTCATTTGAAAACATACACATGGCTTCTTAATACAACAATAATTCTAGGTTTATCCCTAGGCCTTATTTGAAAAGAAGAGCCCCTGAACTTGAAATAACATTTACACCTCATGACAAAGAAATGGTAGATACTGAAGGGCCTCTTTACATTACAGTGAACATAATTGAAAGATCTATGCATGGAACACTTATAGACCCTAATTGCATGACTAATGTGGTTACAAAAGAGTTTCTTCTTAAACACGATTTGGCACAAGATTATTATGAACCATCGGATTTGAGAATTAAAACACATAATGGAGCTTTGATGAATACATTTGGGAAGATAACCTTATTGGTATTGGTATATGATAAATCCATGGATAAGTTATTTGATATTATCCCCTTATCCAACCTCTTTCGTGTAAAATTAGGTCATCCTTGGCTTAAGGCTATGAATGTCGTCCCCTCAACTATTCACAAATGCTTAAAATTCCCTTTACATGGAGAGATCCGTACTATCCACCGTAATACATATCAACCTCCGACTAAGAACAAGAATTTCACTCTTGATTACTTTTGGTTGCAACCTGATAGAGACCCTGAGCCATAAATAGACCAATCTTTCCTAGACTACAGATGATACAAAGCAAAACAACTAGCTAGAGTGGTCAGACCTCCTTTACAAACAATAAGAGAAGAACAACATGCATTTGAAGATCCCAAGACTATTATGACTATGATGAAATAATCAGCATGATAGAAGTGGATAAGGGAAAGTTTCATAACTCACCTCATCCATGAAAAGATGGTATCAATGTTGAGGTTCCTCCCCGCCATCCTTATAGGGATTAGGAGATTTTCATCGACAACAAAACATTCCATCAAGACCAATGAAATTTGAACATGGTGCTTCCTCCTCTAATGTGCAAAATCCTCTGGAAAAACATAACGAGGCCTTTGAAGAGATAAATAGTAAGACAAGAAGGAATAGACAAGCAAGAGAAAGGAGGAAGAGAAGACAAGCTTTTGCCCAACGAAATGCAAATCAACAAGAAAACATTCAACATAACATTGAACCAAACCTAGAAGAACTTAACACTGAACAACTTGAAGACAAGAACAAAAGTTGGGCTATGGTACCTTACACCTCTTTCCTCTAGCATTTGATATTGGGAAGAGGATGATTTGCTCGTCGACAACCCTTAGTTTGGTTGTCCCTGCAGGTAAGTATTTCTAACCCTTTATCTCCGTGATGTGTTTCCCCTGTGATGTGTTATGTGTTGTTTAGGCCTCCTAGGATGACCCTTGATACTCTTATAAGGTCAAGGATACTGGGAGACTGCCTCTGTTGTGACCCTTCTTCTATTTGTATCATCATTCTTCTACATTGCTTCTCCTCTATTTGCATTGTGTGTTGTGTTTTACGGACATAGCGTTGCAGTTGGTGACTTGGGGGCACCCTCCTACATGACTGTCCCTAAGGCACTTGTTTCTTCTCTCTTGATTTATTTTTTACCTTCCTCTAGTGTTTCTATCTAGCTGGCAGATGACAAAAAACATATAATACTAATACAAACCTAGTGTCCCTTCAACGAGAAATCAAAAAATAGACCTAGTCCATACATGATGAGGAGGTTGATATATATTATCTGATGCTTGGCTAGTAGAAACACTCCGTGTGATATTTTGATGTTGTCTTATCGCACTTACAAGACATAACAATACTGCTGCTCTGAGCACTTTGTCTATCTTGGATCTAGCCTTGCATTGTTGTTTATCATGATTATATGGATGCTAACACCTTTTCTTGCAGGAAATTGTGTGTTTGTGGGAATATTTGGCAATCGTAAAGCACATGTCACCTCTGGGGGGCATGGGCTTTACGAGAGCTCATTTTCCCTTATGTGTTTTCTCTCTATCCTTAACGTGCTTGATATTTGTACATGATATCAACCACCTTAAGGTGGGGGCATATATAAGGTAAGCTGTATGATGATTTTGGTACTAACGAAGTGTGTTTGAAGCCCTCTGTGGAGGCGAGATGTTGTATCTCTGAATGAGTGCACATCTTTCTTTTCTATATTGCAATCATGTAAGCCCTCTGTAGAGGTAGGATATCATGCATATCCTTTTATTTTAAGCCCTCTACGAAGGCGGGGATGGTGTATTTCTCGAGGAGATTGCACATCCTATCATTTTCTAAAAGTCCTTTGAGTAGGTGGGGCAGATCTGAGACTATCCTAACCCTTAAGCATGTCTTTGGTGATTGTTGTGGTGAAGCCCAATCATCAGTGTGTGCCTGTAATGTTCTTGAGATGGTTGTGAACCTAGCAATAGGTTTCTTCCATCGCTTGTTTGTCGTATTTTCTCCGTGTCTTCCATGTGTGTGTATGGTGTGTTTGTTCGCAAGCATAGTTTCAAGATCAGTGGTGATGAGCTCCTCCTATACTTTGGGATTTGTATGGTGTGTTTGTTCTCAAGTGTAGTTTCAAGACTGGTGGCAATGAGCTCCTCCTACACTCTAAGATTTGTTTTGTGTGTATGTTGCCCCTTATGCAGTTTCAAGACTGGTGGCGATGAGCTCTTTTTGCATTTGGATTGTGTGTTTACTTTCCTTGTACTTGCATTTGCATTTCATATATGAGAAAATGAAAAAGAAATTGTTATCACCTAGATTTGCACCCTTTACTACAGATGTGAAACCTTCAGCAATCTGGAGTAACATGGGAATGATCTCGAAGTGTGGGACCTTGCAAAATGAGATCAGACCTCTGGAGAAGGCCAGCTTCCTCTTTCTAATCCTAAAGCTCAGAGAAATACATCTAAACCTAGTGCTAATGCTTGCTGGGAAAAGGGGTTAGAGGGAATGCTGAAATGAAATGCTGGAATGAACTAAGTGATACACCATATTTAAATGTGTTTGGCTGTAGCTGAATAGACACAGTAATAATCTCATAGCTGGAAATACTTACACAGACTCATATTAATTTTAGAGAGGTCCAAACGGAATAATGGAGGAATGAAAGGGACCGTTTTATCCACAATACATAGCCTACCAATCCAAAGTGCAGACACTGCTAAAAAATAATAAAAGAGAGGCAAAATACTAGTTTTTTGTTCATAGAGGCCAAATAGCCATGACAAAGAATAGCCCAGAAGAATAACCAACACTATATACATCTGTTTTACATGTATATATATATCACTTTACATTTTCAGTCGGTTACAATAAATCCTCGCCCATGAGCGCTGTCAGAAAATGCCACCGCTGAAGGGACATTTATCTGCCTGAAGTTATGGTGTAAAAGATCTGAAAATAGGGTAGATGAAAGATATTTTTCATCATTAATGTGGTCTGCAGAGTCATCAATTTGTAGCAATGAATGCAACAAATATCTTCAGTTGAATATGCAACTATCGCTGCTGAAACGTCACGATGGCCAAGCATGCAACGCCAGATCTAAAATTTGAAAGTGAGAGAAAATCCCTGAAAACCCCGCCAAATGAAAGAAGGGACAAAAATATGCATCTTTGCCTCTTACAGCATGTGGAAATTTGCTAGAATGAAGGAGATACAGGCGGTCAAAGTTTTGGTCAACCGCCTGTATATATCGCTTTGCGTCTGTGTATATCGCTTGAATTTGCTGCCCAAATTGGTATCTAAAACCCTCTTTGCAACCTCTTTTGGATATGCATGACGCCTTGTATATCAGACTTGAATTTGCCGTTTGAATTTTGAAATTGTATATGCATACAATTTCCCTTTGTATATGTGGGCCCCATCATTTGTATGTTAACTTTCATGTATGTCTGCTGCCACATGGCACTGCCTGATTCGTTGCTAAGATGGTTCAAGGAGCATCGCTGAAAACTATATCTGCCCTTTGCATATTGCAATATACAAGCACAATTGTACATGCAAGCCGCGGACTTCAAATTTTATGAAATAGCCTGAAAAGACGTTGAAATCTAGCTTGTATACTTCCTTTGTCTGTTTGCTTGTATATCGCAATATACAAGCCACAGACCCCAAAAATTTATCAACTGCTTTGACTGCTAGGTCGGATCTGGCTTGTATCACTTTCTTTGTATATTTCCCTGCATGTTCAAAAATACAAAACACTTATACATATACAAGGTGGACCTGAGACCTGAAATGCTGAATTTGATCTTTGATTCAAGTCCGCCTTGCATACAACCCTTGTATCTTTAACTTGTATATCACAATATACAATCGCCCATATACAAGGCGGACCCCAAGACTTTATAAAACAAGTTAAAAATGCAATCGGGTCCGGCTTGTATGTAAACCTTTGTATATCGGCCTTGTATGTGTAAACATACAAGTGAAATATACATTCTACTGTTCATGCTCACTTGTATCTTCTAACATACAATCGGCCTTGTATGTGCGTAGGCCCCACCTCTTGTACGTTCGGCCTTGTATGTTTCTCTTGTATGTGTAAAAATACAAGCGAAATATGCAAAGAAACATACAAGGCTGAATGTACATTCCACTGTAGCGGATGCACTTGTATGTCAAACCTTGTATCTTTTCATTGCATGTGCAAACATACAACATAATATGCATTTGAAACCTGATATGCATTGAGGGAATATTCCTGTAATGTATCTCCTGCTTTGTATAATTTTCCTTGTATGTTTCTCCTTGCAACCAGATATACAAACCAGGAATATCCCAGGAATCTGTGAAAGATTCCTCCCTGTACATGCACCTTCCTAAGCCTGATATGCATTCCAAAATGCATACAACTTACCTTTTTCATCATTTTCTAAGGCCGATAGAGATTTGCAAGCCCGCCAAATATACATTTGAACTGTATGTTGACCAAAACTTTGACCATGAATAACTTCTTTATTTGGCTGAATCTCAAGGTGGTGTAAAAAGCAAACCTTCCTATTTTTTCAAGCTCTTTCCAATGGTAAGGTTTTTTAGGCAAGGATTTTTAGGAAATTTGGCACTTTAAGCTTTATAGGAACATTTTCCAAAGGATTTTCAAGGAAAAGTACCAGGTGAACTGTTTAGCTCTAGACAGGGGAAAATGGGTCAATAGAAATAATCATTGCATTCACTGTATTCATTGTGTTTTGTGTGTCTTCAATGCCATCTTCTTTGTGTTTTGTGTGACTATAATTGTCTTCTCCATGTTTTGCGTGCATGCTACTGGCTTCAATGTGTTTAGCGTATTTTCGCCATGCTTGGTGTGTTTGCTGTGTTTGTTGACCTTACTTTAATGCATGTATTGACCTTGCGTTTATACATACATTAAAGTGGGGGCTAAATGTTATGTCAGAAAATGTCCCCTGGGGGGCTTTTCCCTCTTAAGGTTTAGCTCCCGGGTCCTTAGAATGCATTTAGAACATCTTGTGTGATAATTGTGAATCCCGATGAGAAAACCTTGAAGTCTTATGGAAAATAGGACCTAGGGGGTGCTATTTTGATGATCCCCAAACAAAAATGGGAGGGTGGACTTGGGTGCTAGCACCCTAGTCTTGCCCTATTTTGGGTCAGGCCCTAATTTCAATGTCGGTTTGGTGACTGCTAATTAGGTCCCAGGTTGACACCAAAAGTTGGAATTACAAAATTCTTAGTTGAAATATTTGTAGTTGCATATATAAGCATGTTTAGGTTTTCATTTGTAAACTAGAAGATGATTGCAAACTTTAGACATATTTGTGATTTCAAGATACTCATGGTTGCAGAGTAGAGCATTGTTATTGTGTTTGTGATTGTAGATTTGACTTCATCTTCTCATGTGATTGAAGAGCCTTCATTTATGTGAGATCTACACTTCAAGGTGACATCTATTGTGTTTTTGATCATTTATAATTTGGATTTTGCCTCTATCCCATAGGGATACGTACTCTCATCTAACAACGATGTTTGGAAGACTTGAATGTCTCTCTGGGACTTGACTGAGGCAAGCCTCTAAACACCACAACCCCATCCCACACTCCTTTGTGACTGCAGGTTATAAGTACCGAGTTTCATTGAGTGGAGTTGTAGAAGGAGGTAGCAGACGACAAGGATTCAGGATCTGGAAGAAAGAAGGCAGAGTTCAACATTTCAGGATAAAGGCGTAAGTGGCAGTGTCCTCCAGAGTTGTAGATGCAAAAACAAACTAGACAGTGGTAATCAACATCTAAAGAGCTTCCGATACCCTAAAAAATACCAGGCCTCCTCCACCTTTTTGAGGATAGAAATGGAAGATACAGTGCAGATCAGTGTTGGAAGAATATCTAGATTCCATACAGAAAACATTATCTTGGATAGGGGCGGTAGTGGCATTGTCCTCGACTGTTCCGTATCCTGAACTTCAAAAAATGGTCAGTTATAATCCTCTGCCTACTATCTTAATCTGAAAGAATTTGTCGTAATTCATCAATTTGCTTATTGTTTTGCTTATTTAGGGATTTAAGAGTACTTGAGCATTTAAATTGAGATATTATTTGATAACATTTGAGCTTCCACATCATTCCAAGTGACAGCCAAACCTGTTAGGTGAATGCTCTTGCTTAGTAGAGATTCAACTCAGTTGATATGTCCTTGAATGTTTGGTGAGAAGGGAGGATCTAAACCAAATCAAACCCCATTCGCAAACCCCCCCTTTTTTCTTCACTAATCCAAAATATAACAACTCAAGAATGCTCTTTCCTTCAAATTTCAACACAAGATGATATTTTAGATATGCTAAAATAATGTAATATCAGCTTTGATAAGCAAATAACATCAGAAAAATATGAAACAAGACATCAATCACAGACCCTAGGCTTCAAGGCTAGCTAGGTTTTCTTAGAAATGCAAGGGTTTTGTGAAACCTAACAATGAAACAATGGAAAAGTAAGCTATGCAATTACATTAAATGATCCATGAATTCAACCTAATCATATCTAGGGTAGAAAATAACTAAGATCTAAAGAAAGAAGGATGCAAGGGTGCAAGATATGTCGGGTTCACCAAAATGTTTGATGGAAAAGGGAGACATAGATTAAAACCCTAAACTAGGTCAAACCCTCTTCTATCAACATTGGAACACAAACTGGGCTTGGGTTCTACCTTTGAAGGATATCCAAACTACAGGGGTTTTGTCCCTTTGCTATATAAAAGAGTGTTAACCAAATCGAACCAATCAAGCTAATGCAAAGTAAGAAACCCTAATTGAGGAAGATCAGTGAATAGATGACTGATGAAAACTATTATAGAGAATCTAAGACAACAACAGATATTAGGGGACAGAGAAGATCTGGAACCTAGGTTTTAGGGTAGAGAGGAACCAGGGTGCTAGGTGCCCTAGACCCAAATTAGGGTTCTGCAGAATGTTATGATCTGGGTGTTTTCACCTATCCACCTTCTTACTTCCTGTCACATGTTGTCGTCTGACTCTGCTGAATGCGACCTGCACACAAACAAGAAGAGAAAGTATTATTTTTTTTAGGGCTTGCCTTAGTCAAACCTCATTTTGGTGTTCCCATCTCCACTACAACAATGATTAGAGATCAAAGAGTGCATGCCCTAGGAGGGCAAAGGCGAGATCTGCAATAAATAATGAAAAAATGAATATAAATGGTAAATGTTACCATAACTAGTTAGAGTAGGTGACTCAAGACCATGCACCAACAAGGAGATAGAGGATGAAGACTTGAATTTCCTTTGAGACCTACAAACAAGAATTATAATACATACAAAGAGCTATTCCAATCATGCAGAATACTTGAGCATGAGATGAACAATTCTAACATTCTAATATTCTCTAGTTGTTCTCTTCTAGGTGTGAAATGAATAGTAAAACACCTTCTTATATGCATTCCTACTCACTATCGATGAATAAAACCAATTGAGGCTAACAAGTGTAAACCAAAGAGGTGTTCTAAGCTGACACCACAAAATAAGGGTTAGGGATAACATCTGGGCCCAGGGTGCTAGGCGCCCTAGTCCTTTAGCCCCCACAAACTCTAGGGAGTACTTATTGGGGCAAGCTTAGACTAGCCCTAAGTTTATTTGTCATGGTTTATTTATCAAGATCAAGAATTAACTGTTTATTGCTCCACTAGGTGCCAAAATAGGTCCAAGTTAGCATGGGTAAACATTTTACTCCATAATAGATGTGATTTCTATACAAAGGCATTGTTCAATGATCAAAATGGGTGTGTTTTCATATGCGATCCATGTGAAAGTGATGTGAGCAAGCATGGGTGACCATTGTACTTGCAGATGACCAAGGTTTCTTCTTCAAGATGGCTTGTTGACATTCAACGAATATATATTACCATTTCTCATTTGTAGAAAGGGTTGGAGATTGTTGATACTAGTCAAACTTTTCTATCAATACAAAGTTTTCTTCATGGTTCCCAATCATATAGTTGAATTATCTATTGTTTATGCATGAATATGATAAGCATTCGATAGATCTTATGTTCATACTACTAGATGATCAATGATTGTAAGTCATTTTATGTAGTTAGCCTTAATACTTCCATTTCATATTTCTTACTATAGAGTATTTTGTTAGACTGCATAAAAAATTAGGTGTTTGACATAGATCCTTTCATAATTTGAAAATCATTTTCCATTGAATATTGCATTATCTTTGTAGCACAATGAAATCTTTGGTTAAGCAAAGATTAGTTTTGCTAAAGATCTATCTACTTATGGATTATGTTATGGCTATAGAAATTCATAGTTATAGTTTTCTGAAACCCTTTACCTTCTTACCCTATCTTTTGATACTTTTTTTTATCTAAGTGGTTATTTTAGAACTAGATTTAGGAAAAGCATTGAAAATTAGATGATAAAGTGATGTTTCCAACTATAAGTCATTTTTAGATTTGAAGATCTAGAAAACATCCTAGGGTTAGAATTTAAAGCAATATCTAGTCATTTTTTAGATCGAACCCTACTATTAGATTCCAGTGAACAATTTGTGTAAGTCCCTTTGTGTAAACAACAATTCACATCAAAATATTGAGTTACCTTACAAGGCCAAGACCTAGTAGTAAAGACCTTGGGGTAGTCATTTTTTACTTTTGGGATTTGATTCCTTTTACGAGAGGTGATGTACTTAGTATCTTATCTAAGTTGAGCAGTGTGCAAAACACGCCATCAACATTTCCCTTCAAAAGTTTCAAAAGAAATCAACTAGAGCACAAGGTGGAAAAGAGTTCTTAAAAAAATTCTTCTTTAGGTTTTGACATATTTAATTGTGGCAATGGGTCTAAAAAGAGGGAAGACTAGATTTAAAATTTTATAAGCATAATCTTGGGTTCTGATATGATGTTCACCCCACTCCTACTCTAAGGCATGATGTGTTTGAAGGTTGTTAGTCAAGTGGAATCCCCACAAAGTTTGATCACTTAGTATAGTTAGAGGATCTATCCTTGTATTCAAATGATTATGGTCTTCAAAGAGTTCTAACAAAGTATTGCATCAAGTTCTAGAAGTTTTCTAGGAGGAGCAGGTGGTTGAGGTGCAAAAAAGAATAAAATGATTAGCTAGTTTCTATAGATATTTTAACCATCTCTTAATGGAATCTCCAAAGACTAAAGCTAATTGTGGTTCTTTTGTCAAAAGGTGAGGAAGGAAGATGGAAGCTATAAACTCCATAGTTGAGGGATCTCAATAGATAGAAGCCCTTTTATCCTGCAAGGGTAGCATAATCTTGGGTTCTGATATGATGTTCACCCCACTCCTACTCTTGGTCTAGGACTAAAGTTCTTGGCCTTCAATAGATTACATATAGAAGTATGTAAAATCCTCGCAAATCTTGAAAACTTAGCAACAATCATGCAAAAAGATCGTAGGATTTTAATCTGAGACTAGAACTTGACTTTTAAACAATATTTGAAACTCTTGAAGACTTTTGCATCCTATTCATTTTGAAGGAAAACATTCAAACAAAGTATTTGGTAAAATTTCCAAAGGAGATGTTTTGCAAAATTTTGATATACAGGAAGACATTTGAAACCAACATTTTACTTCCCATCCTATATCACTTTCCCACAAAAAATGATAAAATGATGAGATAAAGGAATGTAGAGAAAACTAAAATGTGGACCTTCACTCAACAATTAGATACTGCAATGCAAAATGTGAAATCCAATATCTTGTTCTAAACCTACATTTTATTCAACCAAAGCATGTGAGGATAAGAAATGATCATGATCCATTTGTGAAACTTCCCCTTAATACATGATGTTTTACTAATGTGTTACCCAGTTCCAAGTCATTTTTCTGTAAATTTTATTTTACAAAGTTTTTAGCCTAGAGTTCATTCCATGCAAAATTTTATTGAACTGGAGGAGTTTTAAATTGTAAATATGATTTCTAGTTGTCTAGTTAAAACCTACAAAAAGCTACAAATTGTTTAAAACTTAAAATTATTTGAAATTTTAAGGAATCTAATTTCATTTTGGTCTTGCAAGGTAATATCAAGAGTAGATAAAATGAAGTGCGAGTTCAAAAAAGTTGCCCCAACCTCAAAAATCAATTCATCATGGGATGACATATTAGATATAGATATAGATATAGTGAATGCGGACCTTGAAGACTTCTAGAAGAGGATGTATGTAGAAAATCCTACAAGAGAAGTAATGATGGTTAATAACGGAATAACACAAGCCATAAGATTGACCTATTGTAACCAAGATCTAGATAAATGTTTTGTTAGGAAAAAGGTGTGTTGTACACCTTGCATAAAATGAATTATTTAAATTATGTAAAATAAATATTTATTTGTGGTGCACCTTAAGTGATGTGTTTAGCCATATTAAATATTTATTTGGGTCCACTTGTAAAGTTGTATGTAACATTGGGTTAGTTATTTTATGTGTGGGAAACATAGAATAATTAATCAATTAATTGGAGCATAAAGTAAAAACTTAGTTGCAAGAATTAAATGAGGGGTCAATGGTTTTGTGTACTCATGGTTTTGAGACACATGGTTTTCCCAATACCACAAGTTGTGATGCAGGAGCATCCCTAGTTTAAGAGAAATCTTGCATCAACCAAAAATAGTTGTATTTCAGTTTGTTGCTTTTCATTTACCAGTTCAGTACAGGTAGCTCAGTCAGAAGCAGTTTCTGTATTTTGGTCCGCTTTCTACTACAGTTGCATTTTAGATCTTGCAGAACTGGACTTAGCATCTAGATTCATTCATGTACATCATATCAAATCTCAGATCATTTGGATCAGGTACCAGTAAGATATCGCTATTAGAAGATAGACTATTTTCTCAGAATAGAGCATCCTGACAATATTAGACAATCAGATAAAGGAGAAGACCTGCGGAGCATTTCATGAATTGCAAAGCTAAAAGACACATCAATCAATGTTTATTAGTTTGTGTTCAACCTTCCTTGAGATCCACACATCATTCCATTCATTTGCAGAGGAGTTATATTCATTTAGGTCCAACTTATCAGTGTACACATGTTATAGCTCTCCATTGGAGTTTGTGATGATCCTTAGCCGACGCAAAGGAATCTAATATTCTGGAGATGATATATATTGATGTAATAGAAGCTCAGGAAAGAAATTAGGGATTGATTTATAGTTCATAGTTTGAATTCTTTGCAAAGGACCTTCAAAGATATATCTTGGGCATATTTTGATATTCTGTAATCACGCCAGTGAGCCCTAATTGTAAGCCCGCATGTTGTTGGCTAGTTTGTATTTGAATTTGATGATATACTAAATGACTGAATCTACATTTGTTTTATATCTTTGAGTTGTTTCCATTGTGTTTACTCTAGTTGCATGGCCTAGATAGTTCACTCTGTGGACTGTCCTAACCGTGACTGCACCAAGTGGTATCAGAGAGAAAGTTTGAATCTTTGGGAGCAAATTGAGTGAAGTTGGTGAAGGAATTCTATAAGATCTTGTTGTGGATAGATCACTAAATTTGAGGCAGGCTACTTGTGTCACAACCGATCGCTGATTGTGAGGTAGTTGTCACCTTGTAGCCTGATCGGTGAATTGAGGTAGTTTACACTTGATCCTAGGAAGATGCCACCGAGGAGAATCCCTGTTGTTGGAACAATGGCTGGTAGAATGGATGAGATGATGGAGATGATGAAAATAATACAAATTAGACTAGATGTTGTTGAAGAAGATAGAAGAAAAGGACTAAGCCCTAGAATTGATATTGAGAGTGATGAGGAAGAATTTCAATCTGCAAATCAAACTGAAGAAACCCTAGGAGGTGAAGAAGAAGAAGAATTAGATCAAGTCAAGATGTTGTGAGCTATTTCAAAGATTGGTAAATGACCTAGAGTTGATGTACCTAACTACACTGGCAATTTGAATCCAGAGGAGCTGATTGACTGGATAAATGACATGGAAGAATACTTTGAGTATGAAGAAATTGAAGATCCGGAGAAGGTGAAATTTACAAAGATGAAATTGAAAGGGCATGTTGCTATATGGTGGAAAGAAATTTAGTCGGATAGAAAAAGAAGAGGAAAAGAAAAGATTACAAAATGGGACAAGATGGTGACAAAATTGAAGAATCAGTTTATACCAGCTGACTATGAGTTAGAACTGTTGAAGAGATTGCAAAACCTGAGACAAAAGGAGAAATTTGTGAAGGAGTATACTGAAAAATTTCATAAGATGATCATAAGGATAAGACATAGGAAAGCAAGCAAAGAGAAAGTGGCTAGATATATTAATGGACTGAGATTGAACATTCAAGAAGAACTGAGTTTGGTGAGGATGACAACATTGGAGGAAGCATATCAGTTTGCCTTGAAATTTGAAGAGAAGTTGAATAAAAGGCATGATCTAAGAAAAAGAGGTAGAGGAGGTAAATTTCATAGAGGTAGAACATTTTTTGGAGGAGAGATCATATGCAGAGTAGAACAAACCAGAGAACTCATTCAAGAAAGAAGAAAGAGATAATAATGCATACTGGAGAGATGATAGAAATTTCTACCGTAGAGGAAACCCTAGTCCATACTGTAGTGAAGGATACAGAAGAGAAGGAAGAGGACCTGATAGGAGAACATTCAGAGGGACTTTTTTCAAGTGTGGGGGTGAAGGACATAGAGCATTTGAATGTAATCAGGAGAGTACAAGAAAGAAGACAGAAAATAGTGGAAGAGCAGCCTATGTGGAAGAAGAACCTGTTGGATCACCTAGTTCAATTGGTAAACTTGAGAAAGGAGAATCACTTGTGATGAGGAGAGCACTATTTCAAGTAGAGAAAAATGAGGAACCACCGCAGAGGAAGAGCTTGTTCAGAACCAGATGCAAATTAGGAGGTAAATGTTGTAAAGTTGTAATTGATAGTGGTAGTTCAGATAACCTAGTTTCAGAAGAGATGGTGACTAAGCTGAAGTTGGAAAGATTGAAACACCCTAAGCCCTATCAGATAGCATGGATTTAGGATGATCATAAGGTACTAGTGAGTGAACAATATTTGGTGAAATTTCATATTAGATCTTATCATGATGAAGTATTGTGTGATATTATGCCTATGGATGTATGCCATATCTTGTTGGGTAGACCTTAGTAGTATGATAGAAAAGATATACATGATGGAATAAAGAATACATACACTATAACATCAAATGGAAAGATAATTACTTTGATTCCTTTGGAAGATGATCCTAGGAGTGAAGTATGTGGGAATGCTAGAATCTGTTTGGTAGATGGAAGAAAATTTTTGGATGGTTTGAGACATCAGAATATGTGTTATGCTTTGATCCCTAAGAAGCCTAAAAAATTGAAGGAGACTGAAGAACCACAACCGAAGGAGATAACTGAATTGCTGACAGAGTATAAAGACATCATATCAGACAATGTACCTGAAGGATTGCTGCCAATCAGAAGTATCAGTCATCACATGGATCTTATACCTGGAGCTAGTTTGCCTAACAAAGCAGCACACAAAATGACACCATTTGAAAATGAAGAACTGAATAGGCAGATACAAGAATTGTTGAGGAAAGGTTTGATCAGAGAAAGTTTAAGTCCTTGTGTAGTACCTACAGTCTTAGCACCAAGGAAAGATGGAGATTGGAGAATGTGTATTGACTCTAGAGCAATAAATAAGATCACAGTTAAGTATAGATTTCCTTTACCTAGGATGGATATCATGGATTGTTTGAGTGGAGTAAAATATTTCACAAAGATATATTTCTAGTGCTTTGTTTGAACCATTGTTATTGTATACTTGGATGATATTCTGATTTTCAGTAAGACAAAGGAAGAACATTTGTGGCATATTAGACAAGTATTGCAGAGATTGAGGAAAGAGAAATTACTAATAAACATCAAGAAGTGTAGTTTCATGAAGGAAGAATTAGTATATTTGGGATTTGTGATTTTTGTGGAAGGATTGAAGATGGACCTTGAGAAAGTGAGAGCAATTGTTGAATGGCCTACACCAGAGAGCATTGGAGAAGTTAGATCATTTCATGAATTGGCTAGTTTCTACTGGAAGTTCATCAGAAATTTCAGTTCGATTTGTAACCCTATGACATAAACAATGAGAGGTGATAGAAAAGATTTCAAGTGGACATCTGGAGAAGATAACAATTTTGAGTTATTGAAGCAAAAAGTGACAGAGCAACCTATTTTGGCAATACTAGATTTCAATAAGGTATTTCAAGTAGATTGTGATGCAAGTGGGAATACAATAGGAGCAGTATTAAGTCAAGAAGGTAGACTTGTAGCATATTTCAATGAGAAGTTGAATGATACAAGGACAAGATATTCAGTTTATGATCAAGAGTTCTATGCCATAATTCAAGCCTTGAAGAAGTGGAGACATTACTTGTTGCCTAAGGAGTTTGTGTTGTATACAGATCATCAAACTTTGCAATATCTGAATAGTCAAGGTAAGTTGAATCAAAGACATGTGAGATGGGTAGAGTTAATGCAGAGTTATACTTTTGTGTTGAAACATGGGAGTGAAAAATCAAACAAAGTTGCTGATGCATTGAGTAGGAGAAGAAATTTGTTGACAGAGATGAGAGTTGAAGTGTTGGGATTTGATGAATTGAAGAACATGTATGAAGAAGATCTTGATTTTGCAGAACCTTGGAAAGCATGTTAGGAACCTATTGTGATAGATAGGAGTAAGTGGTTGGATTATTTCATTCAAGAAGATATGTTGTTCAGAGGAAATCAATTATGCATACCTAGAAGTTCAATGAGAGATAATTTGATCAAGGAGAAACACAGTGGTGGATTGGTAGGACATTTTGGCATTGATAAGATAGTGGCTTTAGTGAGTGAAAATTACTTTTGGCCTCAAATACATAAGGATATTAAGAAATTTGTGTAGAGTTGGAGAGTTTGTCAAGTTACAAAAGGGAGTAGTCAGAACACTGGATTGTATAAACCTTTGACAGTACTAGAGAGACCTTGGGAAGACATAAGTATGGATTTTGTGATGGGACTGCCAAAGACACAGAGAGGACATGATTCAATATTTTTAGCGGTAGACAGATTTTCAAAGATGGCACATTTCGTACCTTGTAAGAAGACAACTGATGCAGTGCATGTAGCTGACCTATTTTTCAAGGAGATTGTGAGATTGCATGGATTACCTAAGAGCATAATTTCAGACAAAGATACAAGATTTCTTTGATACTTTTGGAAGACACTTTGGAAGAAGATGAAGACAGATTTGAAGTTCAATTTAGCATTTCATCCACAGACTGATGGACAAACAGAGGTAGTGAATAGGAATTTGGGAAACTTGTTGAGATGTTTGGTTGGAGAGAAAGCAGGAAGTTGGGATTTGATTCTTTCACAAGCAGAGTTTGCATACAATAATTTAGTGAATAGTAGTATCAGAAGAACATCTTTTGAGATTGTGACAGGAACTAACCCTAGAGGAGTTGCAAAATTAAGAGATATTAGTATGGAAGAGAAGAGAAGTGTAGAAGTAGAAGAATTTGTAGGACACATGGAGATAGTGCATAACCAGGTGAAGAAGCATTTGGAGGAGATGAACAAGTCTAAGGAGCAATCAGATGAGAAGAAGAGACAAAGAATTTGAAATTGGAGATGAAGTGATGGTATACTTGAGAAAAGAAAGATTTCCAGTTGGCACTTATAACAAGTTGAAGATGAAGAAGTTTGGACCTTGTAGGATACTCAGAAAGTTTGATTTAGGAAATGCATATGAAGTGGAGTTACTAGACACTTTGGGTATATCACCTATTTTCAACATTGCAGACCTATATCAGTATCAGGAAGCAGAGTTCAGTGACAGCATTGAAGAAGACTTGAAGAAGTAGTTACCATAACAAACACCAGAGTAGATTGAGGACATTTTGGATAGTAGAGTTTGACCCAGCACTAGAGGCATCCAATACAAAGAATACCTTGTGAAGTGGAAAGACAAACCGGAAGAAGATTCATCATGGATTTCTCAGGCTGAGGTGGACCGTCTTGGTTTTCCTCTAGCCCCAACAAAGTGAGAGACTCACTTTTCAATAACCCTAGTTGTCTGATGTAGGAGCATCCCTAGTTCAAGAGCAATCTTGCATCAACCAAAAACATTTGCATTTTAGTTTGTTTACATTTCAATTTGTTTCTTATCATTTTTTAGTTCCGTTTAAGCGGTTCAGTTAGAAGCAGTTTCTGTATTTTGGTCTGCATTCTACCATAGTTGCATTTTAGATCTTATGGAGATGGAATTACCATTTAGATTCATTCATGTACATCATATAAAAATCTCAGAACATTTGGATCAGGTACTGGTATGATATCTCTATCAGAAGATTGATTGTTTTATCAGAATAGAGCATCCTAACAATCTTAGACAATTAGCTAAAGGAGAAGACCTACGGAGCATCTCATGACTTACAAAGCTAAAAGACACATCAATCAATGTTTATTAGTTCATGGCCGACCTTCCTTGAGATTCCGCACATCATTCCATTCATTTGTGGAGGAGTTCTATTCATTTAGGTCTAACCTATCCATGTAGACACGTTACAGCTCTTCATTGGAGTTTGTGATGATCCTTGGCTGACGCAGAGGAATCTAATATTCCAGAGATGATATATATTTATGTAATAGAAGCCTAGGAAAGTAGTTAGGGATTGATTCATAGTTCATAGTTTGAATTCTTTGCGAAGGAGCTTCAAAGCTATATCTTGGGCATATTTTGATATTCTGTAATCAGGTAAGTGAGCCCTAATTATAGGCCTGCATGTTGCCAGCCAATTTGTATTTGAATTTGATGATATACTGAATGACTGAATCTACATTTGTTTTATATCTTTGAGTTGTTTCTGTTGTGTTTACTCTAGCTATGTAGCCTGGATAGTTCACTCTATGGACTCTCCTAATCGTGAGTGCACCAATTTGTATTTGTGTGAGCTTGAGTCTATAAAGGTGATGCAGAGGTAAGGTAAAGGTTGTAGAAGTTCACTCAATGAACTTAAGTCACTCAACTTCCTCCAGAGGTTTACAAAGGTGTTTGTGTTTACAAGCCTACACAAGGCTACTCCAGGAATCAACTTAGCCTAGGATCACCTTCTGATGTCATCCACTTAGGCTACTCACCACTCACTTTGGGGAGTCACAGCTCAACCCAACTTAGAAGCACAACCCACCTTCAAGAGCTCAACACCTACTACCAATACCTCTACCAACATGGACAACAACATAAATCAACATACACTTACCTATGACATGCATGGAACAAGGTCACTGACCAAGAAACTCTCATTCCACTCCTGACAAAATAGTGGACAGCAAATTTCTATATGACTATCTTTTGATAATGCCAAGGAAGCTTATACCTTTTAGCCTTTATGAACAAAACTAGCATTAACTCCCCTATCCACAAGAATATTCATACCAACCACCACATGTATCTACTGAGGATAGGACCAACAAGAATTTGTTGACAAAATGACTACAATCTGTACTATATAGGACTATGGACAGCAATTACCATGTGACTATCTTGCAACAGTGCCAAAAAGAAGACCATTCTCTTGTAGCATAAACATTGATTAAACCTTCAATAACCTCCCAAAGGCCTCAAATGACCATCAATGCCTAATGCATAACAAATACCCCCATGTGAAAAGAAACCATTTCCCACATGCAGACTCACATTGTACGATACAGGACATAAGACAACAAATAACTAGATGACTGTCCTATGACAGTGTCAAGGGAGACTACTTTGTATTTCTTAAGATTGATCCACATAAAACCAAATTCTCAGACCTTCCAAAGGCAATCAACATACTTTACCCATTCCAAACTACATTATGGACTTCCACCTATCCTCCAAGCTGCAGAACCGTACTCTGTCAGAGGCTAGAATAACAGCAAATTGTTCTATTCCATGAAAAAGGCCTACTTTTGATGGTTGTATGAAAGAAAGGTATCAAATTGATATGCACAAGGTATTCCAAATAGTCATATAGACTTGTCAGTGCCATAAGACACCAAAACCAACATATATCTTTTTTTCCCTTTGACTGTCATGACACAGTCCACCATTAAATTGTCAACTAGTCACTGGTAAGACTAGTTAGATGCATGCCAACACCTTACAGAGGGGAGTTTAACCTGAAAAACATGAAAGAACACTAAATCTACTCTACCTTCCTCCATCCCACCAAGAAATGGGTGACCTCCTTCAGAGGACAGAGGAAGAATGGAGCATTTTGTCAAAAACCCTAGCTATGGAGGGTTAGAAACCAGTCTGCAAACAATGGTTCAAACAAAGCACTAGAAATGTTTCAAAAGCTCTAAATAGATGCAAATGAAAGGTAATCCGACCTACAACAATATTTTTCAGACCATGTATCTTCTACCATCCGTACCAGGCTATACAAGAAGACTGTTTTCAGCAAAAAGCATAAAAACACAATTTTTTCCTTAATAAACTCCTCCTCTTTTTCATCATGTGGAATGTTTAAACAAAAATCAAGTTTATAGGAAGTTTCTAACCTTTGCACTTCCTATTATGTCTGTACAACTGCCCATGAAGGCAGTAAATCGATGGAAAATAGCTTTTCTTAAAAAACTCCAAGTTTCTAAAAGAGAACTCCTAGAAAATAGGTCTTATCAAACACTCTAGTGAACTAGTCAAATAAAATGGACTAAGTCCTTATTACAAAGTATGAAAATGGCTTTCAAAACCTTAGGGATAACCAAAATAACATGAAGACAAATAAATAGCCAACAAAATGACTAAACTGGGGAGCTCCTGCACCATACTCCCCCTGTAGGAAGAACTCAAGTCCCTTGAGTTGCCTATTGTTGAAGTGTCATGCCATGCTTCAAGATATCTACTTCAGTCATCCAGGTGGCCTCTGAGTCAAGGAGATCCTTCCATTTCACCAAGTAGTCCTTATAGACACCTCTTCGAGTCTTCTTGATAACTTTGGAATCCAGAATGCACTCCAACTGTAAAGGTTTTCTTGGAGGCAAATCCTTGATCCAATCAGCATCTTCAGCCACCACATCTGATCCACTTTCACCAAGCAATGGAGGTCTGAAAGGAAAAAGATCACAAACATTGAAAATTGGAGAGATACCAAGGCCATCTGGTAGCTCAATCTCATATGCATTTGGACCAAATTTGTGCACTATTTTGTATGGTGCAATCATCTTCATCAGGAGTTTAGTTTGCTAACCTTTTGGCAACCTTTCTTTCCTTAGATATGCCATAACTAAGTCACCAACTTTGAACTGTACTTCTCTTTTCTTCAAATCTGCCTTTTCTTTGTACTTTGTGACTGATTTTTCTAGTTGCAACTTGACTTGATCATGGACTATTTTCATGGAGGCAGCAAACTCTTCACCCAGTGCACTCCTTCTATCCCAACCTTGGAGATCCTTCAGCTCAAGTGGCCCTCTTGGATGAAAGCCATAAACTATCTCAAAAGGACTTTTACCAGTGCTCCTATTCCTTGAATCATTGTAGGCATATTCAGCCTGACTGATAACCAAGTCCCATGGCAAACCATGCTACTTTTTAAGGCACCTTAGAAGGTTTCCAAGTGATCTATTAACCACCTCAGTCTGACCATCAGTTTGTGGACGGTAGGCTAATGAAAAGGACAACTGTGTGCCCAGCTTCTTCCACAAGGTCCTCCAGAAGTGACCTAAAAACTTAGAATCTCTGTCAGTTACAATGGACAATGGTAAACCATGTATCCTTACTACCTCTCTAAAAAATAGACCTGCAACATGAGATGCATCATTTGTGCATTTACATGGCACAAAATGAGCCATCTTGCTGAACCTATCAAGAATAACAAACACACTATCCACCCTTCTGGCTGTCCTGGATAACCCAAGCACAAAATCCATGCTGATACTTTCCCAAGCTCTATTGGGAATGGGAAGGGGCTGGTATAGACCTGCATTTGAAGACACACCTTTGGCTCTTTGACAGATTGCACAACTAGCTACATATTTTCTCACATTTGATTGCACCTTTGGCAAAAAATAGAACCTTGTGACTTGTTCTATTGTCTTGTCTAAGCCAAAATGTCCTCCTAAAGAACCATTATGCTTCACCTTGATGATTTTGTCCCTCATGGAGCACTTAGGGACACACAGCAAATTGCCTTTAAACAAGAGGCCTTCTTGCAAAACAAAATCTGCATACTCTCCATGGAATGTGTTAGCCAAGTTCACACAAACATCATAAGCCTCTTTGAAATCAAAATCTTCTTTATACAGCTCCTTTAAACAGTCAATACCCATGCTTTCTAACTAAATTTCATGAATAAGAATCAACCTCCTACTCAATGCATCAACCACCTTATTAGAGACACCTCTTTTGTGCTTAATTGTGAAAGTATAAACTTGTAGCTGTTCCATCCATTTAACATGTCTATGGTTCAATTTTTCTTGACTATTTAGAAAGCTTAAAGCATGATTATCAGTAAACACAATAAATTCTTTAGGCAGCAAATAATGTCTCCATTTCTTAAGAGCTTGCACCATTGCATAGAGTTCTAAGTCATAGGTAGAATACCTTTGCTTGGCTTCATTCAACTTTTCTAAAAAGAATGCCACTGGATGGCCTTCTTGGCTAAGAACAACACCAATAGCTTGCTGACTTGCATCACACTCAACAACAAACACCTTATCAAAATCAGGGAGTACTA
Organism: Cunninghamia lanceolata; assembly: GCA_027924645.1. Classification (NCBI taxonomy): domain Eukaryota; kingdom Viridiplantae; phylum Streptophyta; class Pinopsida; order Cupressales; family Cupressaceae; genus Cunninghamia; species Cunninghamia lanceolata. The sequence goes on along the minus strand of BSBN01000716.1, from coordinate 1,356,350 downwards.
AGGTAGGTAACTCAGCCACCTTTGTTTTCAACAACTCAAAACTATCATCAGCTTCCTTTGTCCACTGGAATCTACATTTGACTCCACCCTTGATGGTGTTGAGGATGGGAGCACTAATGTGACTGAAATCTCTGATAAACTTCCTATAGAAGTCACCAATCCATGGAAACTTCTCACATTTCCCACTGTCTTTGGGGTAGGCCAACTGAGAATAGCCTCAACCTTAGAGGGATCCATCTTCAAACAGCCATTAGAAATGACAAATCCCAGGTATACAAGTTCATTTTTCATGAACTCACATTTGTCTAAGTTGATCATCAACTTGTGCTCATGCAGCTTCTCCAACACCTGACCAACATGCTTCACATGGTCTTCCCTTGTCTTTTTGAAGATTAGTATGTCATCAAGATAAACAATAACAAATTTACCAAATGAATTCAACTAATACCTCATTCATCAGGCGCATAAATGTACTTGGCGCATTGCTAAGACCAAATGGCATAACAATCCATTCATAAAGACCTTCATTGGTCTTGAAAGTAGTCTTCCATTCATCTCCCTGTCTGATCTAGATTTGATGATATCCAGATTTCAAATCAATCTTTGAGTAATAGCATGATCCTCCCAGATAATCCAAGAGATCCTCAATCCTAGGCATTGGGAATCTATACCTTATGGTGATCTTATTTATGGCCCTTGAATCTGTGCATAGCCTCCACTTTCCATCCTTCTTAGGAGCAAGTACACTTGGAACTGCACAAGGACTTAGACTCTTCCTAATCAGCCCTTTCTCCAGGAGATCTTGAATTTGCCTTGCCAACTCTTCATTTTGCTATGGAGTCAGCTTGTATGCAGCCTTGTTAGGCAATGTAGCACCAGGTATTAAGTCAATATGATGACTAATATCCCTCATGGGTGGTAAGGAGTTGGGAACTTCTTCTACCACAAGGTCTTGATACTTATCTAGAAGTTGATGTACTTCCAATGGAATCTCCTATTTTTTATCTTGCTGATCGGATCTACTCTTGGGCTTCATGATCAAGGCATACCCTTGATTGTCATTCTCCTTCAAGATGTTTAGGAACTCATTGCCATTCACCAACATGACACTGCTGTTATTTTCCTTTCCCCTGGGCTGCTCCAACAAAGGATCCATTTTGAATGGTCTTCCATTCTTGGTGGACATAAGTGTTCTTCTCACCATCATGCTGAGCTTTAACATCATACTGCCATGGGTGGCCAAGAAGCAGGTGACATGCATCCATAGGGATGATTTCACATAGCACTTTGTCCTTGTAGTCACCAGTTGCAAATTCAACCCAAGTTTGTTCCTCCACCATGAAACTTTGGTTTTTGTTCAACCAAGAAATCTTGTGAGGACTGATATGAGGCAGCCTCTTCAACTTGCTCTTCTCAACCATCTTAGTGGATACCACATTCTCAATAGAGCCTAAATCCACTATGATTTTGCAAAGTTTCCCATAGGCTAGGCGTTGGGTTCTGAAAAGATTCTTTCTCTGAGGGGGCTCATGCTTCAATGGCATCTTCAACATAGACCCTTTTGTCATCATACTCTCTCCATCTAAAATAGGTGCAGCACTTCCCATTGGTGAATTCACACTTTCACAGTCATCATCTTTCACTAACTGATTTCTCTTCCCACTGTCATGAGAGTTGCTGGCTTTCCCTGGGCATTTGTTCATTATATGGCCAACTTGGTTGCAGCCATAACATCTTCCAGTGAAGACTCCTGGTCCTCTACCTCCTCCACCATTTCTGCCTCTACCATTATGACTTCTACCACCTCTAAAACCTCCTCTATGCTCTGTTGCTATTTGTGTTTCTTGCTGACTGTTATTTTCAGTTTTGTTGAACTGTCCACAGCCAAAATTGCCTCTACCTCTTTGGTTTCTGCCACCTCTACCTCTGGCACTTTGTTCACCCTTCCTTCTCAGCTTTTCCTCTGCTCTGGAGGCCAATAAGAAACATTCATCCACTGTCTTTGGTAACACCAAACTTATCTCATCTTGTAGATTGTATTTCAGTCCATTCAGGTACCTAGCCACCATCCCTTTTTCATCTTCATTATGATTGGCCCTCATACTGAGTCTATGAAATTCTTCTGTGTAGGCAGCCACATCCATGTCTTTTTGTCTCAAATTCTGAAATCTCCTTATGATTTGAATCTCATAGTCAGGTGGCATGAACTTGCTTTTGAGCATAGCTACCATTCTGCTCCATTTAGTGATGGGACTCTACCCAATCTTCTCCCTCTCACTCTGCATATAGTTCCACCATACAAGTACAGAACCTCTTAGCCTTGTCTTGGCAAACTTGACCTTTTTGTTGTCATTGAACTCCTTGTAATCAAAGAAGTTGCACATAGCTTCTATCCAGTCGGTGAGAACATCTCCATCCAACTTACCATGAAAGGTAGGCACATCCATCTTGGGATCACCACTGTCTCCATGAGCACCCTTAAGTGCATTCAAGAAGGCTTTCTAATCTGTAGACATATCCTGCTATAGAGGATCCTCTTCTGTCTCTATTTCTTCATTTGTATTAGAAGAACTTCCCTCTTCTTTGGTCTTGCCTTTAGACTTCTTTTCTTCTTGCAACCTTGCTTCTTGCAGTCTTGCTTCAACCATCTCTTCCACCAACTTCTTGATGGCATCTTGACTCATTGTCTTGGGAGGCATTGTACTAGCCTCTATTTCAATTTCCTCTTCTGACATACACTTTCTTCCAATCAAAATATTGTCTCTGATACCAATATGATGCAGAGGTAAGGTAAAGGTTGTAGAAGTTCACTCAATGAACTTAAGTCACTCAACTTCCTCCAGAGGTTTACAAAGGTGTTTGTGTTTACAAGCCTACACAAGGCTACTCCGGGAATCAACTTAGCCTAGGATCACCTTCTGATGTCATCCACTTAGGCTACTCACCACTCACTTTGGGGAGTCACAACTCAACCCAACTTAGAAGCACAACCCACCTTCAAGAGCTCAACACCTACTACCAATACCTCTACCAACATGGACAACAACATAAATCAACATACACTTACCTATGACATGCATGGAACAAGGTCACTGACCAAGAAACACTCATTCCACTCCTGACAAAACAGTGGATAGCAAATCTCTGTATGACTGTCTTTTGATAGTGCTAAGGAAGCTTATACCTTGTAGCCTTTATGAACAAAACTAGCATTAACTCCCCTATCCACAAGAATCTTCATACCAACCACCACATGTATCTACTGAGGACAGGACCAACAAGAATTTGCTGACAAAATGACTACAATCTGTACTATATAGGATTGTGGACAGCAATTACCATGTGACTGTCTTGCAACAGTGCCAAAAAGAAGACCATTCTATTGTAGCATAAACATTGATTAAACCTTCAATAACCTCCCAAAGGCCTCAAATGACCATCAATGCCTAATGCATAACAAATACCCCCATGTGAAAAGAAACCATTTCCCACATGCACTCACATTGTACGATACAAGACAGAAGACAACAAATAACTAGATGACTGTCCTATGACAGTGTCAAGGGAGACTACTTCTCTGTATTTCTTAAGATTGATCCACATAAAACCAAATTCTTAGACCTTCCAAAGGTAATCAACATACTTTACCCATTCCAAACTGCATTATGGACTTCCACATGTCCTCCAAGCTGCAGAACCGTACTCTGTCAGAGGCTAGAATAACAGCAAATTGTTTTATTCCATGAAAAAGGCCTACTTTCGATGGTTGTATGAAAGAAAGGTATCAAATTGATATGCACAAGGTATTCCAAATAGTCATACAGACTTGTCAACACCATAAGACACCAAAACCAACATATATCTATTTTTCCCTTTGATTGTCATGACACAGTCCACCATTAAATTCTCAACTAGTCACTGGTAAGACTAGTTAGATGCATGCCAACACCTTACAGAGGGGAGTTTAACCTGAAAAACATGAAAGAACACTAAATCTACTCTACCTTCCTCCATCCCACCAAGAAATGGGTGACCTCCTTCAGAGGACAGAGGAAGAATGGAGGATTTTGTCAAAAACCCTAGCTATGGAGGGTTAGAGAACCAGTCTGCAAACAATGGTTCAAACAAAGCACTAGAAATGTTTCAAAAGCTCTAAATAGATGCAAATGAAAGGTAATCTGACCTACAACAATATTTTTCAGACCATGGATCTTCTACCATCCATACTACGCCATACAAGAAGACTATTTTCAACAAAAAGCATAAAAACACAGTTTTTTCCTTAATAAACTCCTCCTCTTATTCATCATGTGGCATGTTTAAACAAAAATCAAGTTTATAGGAAGTTTCTAACCTTTGCACTTCCTATTATGTCCATACAACTACCCATGAAGGCAATAAATTGATGGAAAATCGCTTTTCTTAAAAAACTCCAAGTTTCTAAAAGAGAACTCCTAGAAAATAGGTCTTATCAAACGCTCTAGTGGACTAGTCAAATAAAATGGACTAAGTACTTATTACAAAGTATGAAAATGGCTTTCAAATCCTTAGGGATAACCAAAATAACATGAAGACAAATAAATAGCCAACAAAATGACTAAACTGGGGAGCTCCTGCACTAAAAGGCAAGCACATGTGGGATGTCATCATATTGATTTTCTCTTGTGAGTGCATATGTGAAGCATGGCATGGGATGTGTGGATTCATGCTTGGAGACATGGAGGATGCATTAGAGGACCTTTATCTTTCAGAAGTATTCATGAGACTCTGTAAGTGTATTGTAATGTTTCATTACTGAATAATAAATTGGGTGTGGATCCTTTTGGAGGTTGGATTTTTCCCTCTTAAGGGTTTTCCTAGGATATATCTTGTGTTATCTTGTGGTTTGTCTATTTGATCTTTGCATTATGGTAAATTTGTAAGCTTGTGTGCATCATATTCTCTCATAGGGTTATTTAGGAATTGGTTTGATCAACCTAGTAATTTCCTTTAACATGTTTGAGGTTAATTAACACAAGATGTGTTGGCACCTATCCAAGAATGTAAAAAATTATGTGGAAAGAAACAATAAACAAGACAAATAAGTTGGCTTGAGCTCAACCACAATTATGTGGATCTTCAAAGACTTTTCATTGGAGATTTTCTTGATCAAAATACATCCCTTAAACACTAAAAACTTTCAAACACTACCATAATGATGTAGAATAAGATAACGTTGAACGCAACACTTTACTTGACAAAAAAAGGCTTATATATCTCACCAAAATTCTTCCAACTGATTCTATTATCATGCAACTTACACTTGCATTAAAAGAAGCAATAATAGTAGATAATGTGTTAGCCATATTCTGATTGCATGCAAAATATTAATGAATAAGCACTTAAACTACAAATGTACTAGCATATCAATGTGTCTCACTTGAAGCACACTAAGTCCTTTACCCTTTGATTTGAATTGCATATCACAATCTATTTACAATTACTAGACTAGTTCATAAACAAAATTACTTGAAAAGCATGAACACAATTTCATATTGATCTCTTTAAATGCATCTCTAAAATAATCCTCAACATATTTTGATTCTTTACAAGAATGTGGTATATATAGGCACCTATCCCTTAGCACTACTAGATTATATATAGATTCATGCATAATCTAATTAAAAAGCAAATGCACTTTTAAGCAAATTGCAACTTGCATGTATTGCATACCCTACAACTTATTTTACTATGTTTTTGTACTCATTTTAGGTGTCCACTTTGTATATGTTTCTAATCCTTTTTTAGCCCTTGTTTATCCCATAACTTGCCCCTTGATAAAAAAAGACATGTAATCTCCTTTTCTCATCTTATCTTGATCCCCTTAGTCTCCCCTAGAAATTGACCTTATAGCATTAAATGTTGACTGTATCCCCCAGGGTACATCCTGGCTATTACCCACACCCCTTGACTAGCAAGGCCAATTTTGGTGAGTTTTTCCACCAAAATTAATATGCAACTCATTTATGACCCACCTACCATAGTGTAACACCCCATTTGGGTGACCAAAAAATATACCGAATTTTTTTGACAACTGGTTAGACTATTATCCATAACATTTGTAGTAACAAAATGTGATTTGTAACAAGAATACTCTCCTTTTGTGATTTAAGATCTGAATTCCTCCTTGCTTAATCCTTAATCATTTCCTTAGAGGTGAAGGTATCATTGAGCTTAGGACTTCATGGAGAGGTTTGGGCACTCACACCAATCACTAATATTTTGGTCCCATTACAGAAGGCATGTAATGCCCTCATTGGCATCTAAAGGATCCATAGGATCTTTGGTTGACATGGAATATTTGGCGACCCTCACACTTCTAAACATTGTCAAATTGCTTCACCATTTTAAACTTGTGTCAACCATTGGATCAAATCTAATCCAAGGGCTTCCATACCTCTCAAGTGTTGTCATAACCTTTGAGTCTTCAAGATTATAGTGACTGTTCTATTTCAATTGTAGAGCCTTCACACTCCCAAGGAATTGACACCATTATGTTAGACTAGGAGGTGTTCCATTGGTTTGGAATTAAAAATTAGCATGATGGTGGAGCCCACTCCTTTTATTTGATAACATGCACTCATGTCAATAATATCATGGGTGCTAAGGTTAATTCTTGTAGGTTTACTCATGATAGTATGATGTTAGTAGGATGATACATGGCATGCCTCCACACTCCCTAAGATTTGTTAGAGCTTTTAGGTAATGAGATTGCATCAATCATTAGATCTATTCCTAATTGGATGGCTCTTGTATTTTTAGGGGAGCATCTTTGAAGTTGTTAATTTGTTGTGCTTTTGGACAAGGGGAATCCTAGTCATCATGGGCATGCCACCCTTCATATATATTATTCAAGATTACAAGCTATATATATATATATATATATATATATATATATATATATTATAACATCAATTCAAGTTGATGTGTTAAATCCACGCATGCTTGTGATGTTGTTAGAGCTTATAAGTATTTTAGGTTGCACTTACCATTAGATCTCATGTGCATCATGCAACTCCCATGACCCCTACTACTATTAGAGGCTATCAAGCTCTTGAGCATGCACAAACTATTTGATCTTTTCTAATCCAATATATTGCACACTCTCAAGGAGACATTCCTAATGGTGTTAGTGGGTGATTGTGACATTGGTCTAGATAAAAGATGAGTCATGTTGGCAACAATGGCATGGAAATTTGATGGCTTTTGGCCTAAGTGACAATCATTTTTTAGACCTATAGGTAATAGTTCTTGGCCTATGAGCCCTCCACTAGTTGTGCAATGTTCCCCAAAGGTTTGGCCAAGGATACAAATCTTATGCCCTTGATCTAGATTTTTCTACTATTATGAATCAAGAGTCCACCATGGTTTGATATCGAGATCACATCAACAAGCTTAAGGGTTAGTCTCAAAATCCATTTAACAATACCTTATAGAAACTTCAAGAACTTAGAGTTAAAATGGCTTCTCCATTACAATCACTTATATTCAAGGACTCAGGGCTAAGATACAGATTCAAGATACCATACGTTGAGGCATAAAGTTTTAGCCAGAGCATTAAAGGACACTTACGTAGATTACTTCACTTATTGAATGCTTAACAGAGAATCTTCAAATTGATTATCCTTAGCATTATCAATTAGCCAAGGCATGGAATATATGAATAATCTCATAAATTAATTACCAATTTTGACTAACAATGATTGGCTATGCAATAAATAATAGAACACTATAAGATCTTAGTACGAATTTGAGCATAGATTCTTTTAGCCTTTCCTAGGGTATTATACAGGCCTTAATATAATTTTTTTTGCTTGGTAAGAGAGATTGCATTATAATATCAAAAAAAGAAGATTATAGTTTGTTGCCTCTTAGGAAAATTCCTTTGTATTGATTCTGTTACCCATTCAACTAACTGAAGCATCCTATACCAATCACCCTAAACTGATCAAAAAGACCATGCAGGGTCTACAAAAACAAAACCACAATTACCATGCAGAGCTATCTATCACATTTTTAAAATTACTTATCTGCCTACTAACCCCAACCCCTTCAAACTTTTCATCCTCAACCCCTAACCCATACAACTATACTATTGATATTTGAACAAAATACCAAAAAACCAATAGTTGTTTACCATCAAATTTCACCCTGCTCGTAAAGGAAATCCCTAAATTCTGAAACCCAAGCAAAGTCCTCCACCATAGTCATCTGCATTATTTTCTTTAGGAACTCACAACCCTTACAAGCTCTAATCCTGTGGATGAGCAGGTCACCTCCCCTTAAGTCTAGCAAGAAGGGGAAGTATTTCACCACCTCCCTAGGCTTATTGATTTTATTCAAGTCACGCGGCCTCAGTAGTCCTATGTTATACACACTAGCTCCAACACCTCGTCCAACCCTTCAAGCAGCTCTGCCTTGATCAGATTGCATGTCAAAGTGCTTATCTCCTCCTTCGGCACGTTCAAATCCAACAAGGAAGTGATAAACTGTGAGGCGATATCTGAATCTATATACACCTAAAAATGACATGACTCTACTTAAATAAATATTTTAAATATTTATTTCATCTTCATGTTCCTCTATAAATAAATAAATAAATAAATTTATTTATTTGATTCATTTCCTCCCACTTGATTAAATAAATTACATTTATTTAATTAATTTCATTTATATCAACTTTATTCTTCTAAATAATTAAATAATTTTAATTATTTAATTAAATCTTTCATTCTTCCAAATTTAAATAAAATGCAAATTTATTTAAATAAAATCTCCAAAAATAAAATATATTTAATATTTTATTTATTCCTCCAAATTATCTACAAGTAATTAAATAAATCCATTTATTTAACTGTGCTTTCTTATCTTCTAATCTTCAATATCTTCTAAAAATAAATTCCTCTTGTCATACATAAGCAAAAGATGAGTTAAAGCAACTTTGCTCTTAAATTAGAAAAATATATTCTAATTTAAGAAAATGAAAACTCATCCTCGTCAAGAAAACAGTTAACTCAACAAAGCTTCTTTTTGAATGACACATGTCCTCCTATTTGTGCACGTTCTCTCGAACATTCTCCTCCGTTGATCTTCTCATTTCTTCTCAACCGTTGATCTTCTCCTTCTCAAATCTATAAATACAACCCTCTTCTTCTTCATTTCAGATCCATCATTCGAGGGAACTTATGCTGCAGGAACTATAGCGCGCCATTGGCACCCCATTTTCATATCATTCATCATCCATCCATTTCATAGTGTGTTGAAGTTCATCTTTAACATACCAAGTATCAGAGCCACTTCTCCTTGTCATCTTGAGGAATCGAAGCAAGGAAACAAGCTTCCTGAGGGCCATCTTCATCACCACAAGATCAAGAAAGAAAAGGTGAACAATGGAAGTCGCAAGGTAAAAGGTTGTGAGTATCTCTTTTCTCTATTTTAAATCCTTTTTATCTTCATATTCCATTGATGTTTGGGTTTTTATTGTTCATTTGATTATCCCATTTTTACCCCTACATTTCTGGCGCCCACAGTAGGGCACTTGCCCCTAATCTAATCAAAATCTGAGTTTCTTAGTGACAGGTTCCATACAGGCTTCTGACAGATTAAAGTGGTGCATCTAATCAATCCCGTGGCACATTTACCACCTGTTATGACACACACAGTCTTCCGACACATACATCTTCCAAGTCGGCGCATCTACTCACTGTTCTGGTGCTTTTAAAGATACAGCGTATACATCCCCTGTTACAGTGTTTTCACCTCCTGTTCTGACGCCTGCCCAACTCCAGCACATATACCTTCCATCACAGTGCTTTTATACCTTCTTACGATGCATTTGATAATTTAACGCGTTTCTCTCATCTTCTTGCACTTTTGACATCTATCTTAGCGCATCTGTACAACGATGCATACAAACTCTGTTTCTGCGCATTCAGACTGTATGGTGGTGCATCTAATCTATCACTTTAGTTTGTAGGATTTCTTGTTTTTTTTTTATCAGCCTAACATTTTTCTTGCAGGATTAGACGCTGGAATAGATCATTTAGTTGCATTGATTAATTCACTTAGATTAATTAAAGGAAAAAGTAAAAAAAAATGCATGCATACAAATCTCACGTAGCCTTTAACTAGGAGGATAGTAACTGAACCACTGCTATCTTTGCATATTGGTATCTTTGCATATTCCTATCCTTCCTAGTTTAGAATATTGCTATCTCACAAACGGAACGAACATTGCTATCTTTTAAACACTTCAAAGTTAACAACTGCGTGAGTGCACAAGTAGAATAGCCCATTTAGTTTTCTTCCTTTTAACTAGGTTTGGATTAATCAGTGTCTTCTGTGACTATTGAATGACAATAGGCTTATGTTTTCCCCTTCATTGGGTGACCAGAACGCCAGACTTGTTATTCCCTTTGTATAACCTTTAGAGGGGCCTGCCCTTGGATGCCCACCTATCCAAGTGGGAATAACCCTGAGTGGTAACAGGCGAAAGCCAAGCCCTACCAATCCACTTAAAATAAATTGTGCTTAAGGCGAAAGCCTCCTGCAACGAGTGCTACTGTGTTACACCGACGGCCAACCTCCCCCAAAACCCCCCAAGGCGTAACCCTTGTGTTGGGTGAATATTTTGTCATTAACTCACTAATGGCAAAATGGGTATATCAGCCACAGCTATGATGAGACAAAGTCTCTCCTCTCAGCAAGGGGAGGTTCCCTCTAAGTACTTAACTTTTGCAAATCAAACAACTTATCAAACTTATGTACACTAAAAACTATGTTTGTGGTGGTTCCATCTCATCTCATTCTCTTTTTTCAGAATAGATGTTTATATTTCGAATCTTGATATAAGACTTATAAATTATCACAATATCATAGAAACACAAAGTTTTCTGTTACCTCACTTACTACTTGTAAACGGAACTATTTAAAGTAGAATGCAGCCCAAAGTCTTCACTCCTCTTCAAGATGATAAAAGTAAATCGAATATAACAACTTGTAGCACAAAGTCTCCAAACTATTGTATTCTCACAAACATGAACATATAACCCACAACTGATTTGATAACACAAAGTTTATCAGAATCAAATTAAGAGTGCTCTTCAATCACTTGTAACAAACTCCACACTTCAATTATTATCAAGTAAGATTATGATAGCAAGACGTAAGAACAAAACTATCACAACACAAATAATCCCAAGACAAAGATTGGAATTGAAATTGCTTTCTTGTATTGATAAGTATTTGAATATTGATTTTCACAAAAAGCACAAAGTCTTGATTTGCTTCTCAATTCGCCAGAGTTTTCTTGCAATAGACAAAAGATAATATTTACAAAAGAGGCCCCCTTTATTTATAGGGAAAGGCCTTGAGGAAATCTAGGAAATCTACAACTAATTTGACTTATTCAACAAGAGAGTCCTATTTGACTTATGACTTCTCTTGTTTCACATGTAATTACATTTTGGAAAATTACATGTGTAGATGTCCAAAACAAAATTCCATTTACATAATATCTAAGAAAAACAAGCTAAGGCACTAGCTTCCTCCATCCTTTTTCCTTAGGAAATTCTGATACATGGTTTGAACAACTGACATCTCGCATGCATCTGGTTTTGCTGTGTCTTCAGAGATGGTGCGAGCTCGGAGAATTGAATCTTTCACCGCCTTCACTGCCTTTTCATGCTTGTCTAAATTATCTTTCAGAATCTCCATAGTCAAATGTTGATCATACAGGTTGTCCATTGAGAGCATTGAAGGAGCTTCCTCTTCAAATTTCTTTTGTACCATTTCTTCAAAAGAACTTATCATTTCCTGTGCTGTGAGGAAACTATGATCTTCCCTTGTCAAGGTGCAAGGGAGTTCTTCTAGCCGATGTAGGAGTGTGACATCACTATCTCCACTGGCTTCTCGAGCTTGGCACAGATCTTCAAGTAGACTCTTTATTATGAAAATACGATGAGCTAGAGTCTCCTTGGTCTTAAGATATGATTCCCTGTTGGTGATGACCCCAATGGTGATCAGATTCTTTATCTTGATCTTCTTCATATCTATCCACTCTTCTAGGCTCTCTTCTTGATCTTGTAGCTCTTGTGAAAGTAGATCTACCAAATTGTCCAGCTCTGCTTTAGCTTTGTCGATTTTCTCTTTTCTTTCCACAGCGGTTTTCAACAGAACTCGTCCTTGAGCTAACAACCACTCCACTACATCCCCCACTATTTTCCCTCTAGCTTGGGCTTTTTCAACTTTCTGTATCAGGGGATCTTCCACTGTCACTGCCATTGGTTCTACTATCTCTGATGACTTTACTATTTTCTAAAGGACAGTGGCCAATTGCTCTGCTTTTGCTTTGTATTGCTCTTTTTCCCTCTTGGCTTCATCATACTTTTCAAGTAGGGTAGTGGCAGTGGTCTGGAAATCTGCTTTGACACCTTCATGAGTCACTTTACCAAGTTCAACCCTTGAGATGACATAACTGCTCATGTCAAAAGTATCAACTGTGGCATCTTCAGGAGGTTTGGCAATTTCGGCATAGCTGATTCCCTTTTCAGTGACTAGCCTAGAAACAGTCTTAGGCTTCTTGTTTTGGTTCTTAGCTTTCATGGGCAACAGCTTTTCAATGTCAATCTCATCAGGTGAGATGGCTTGTTTCTTCCTCTTTGGAGTATAGGCAGATAGCCATGGAGGAAGTCTAGATGCATCAACAGCTGGAGGGTGATCCACTACTTGCGTGGTTGGCTCCATGTTTATACCCGTGATGGTTACAATTGGACTTGTGTTGGTAAACACGACACCTGTATCAACAACCTTTTGTGAAGCATCAAGAAGCTTCTCCAAAATAGTTTGTTCCCCGATATCAAAAGAAGGGGAAGATAAGCTTGGAATGGAACCAGAAGAATCAAAAATAGTTCCAAGACTAGCCCTCATGGATTGAGGAGTATTGTCAGAAGAAACAACAAAAATGGGAGAAAGAGGAACATTTGAAATTACTGGCAAACCATCAGAAAATGAAACATGAGGAGGAGGTGTAAGAACTTGTGTCTTGGAAGGAAGGTCTTTCACAGGAGTCTACGGGGAACCATCAAGTCGCTCTACCTCTGTATCTTCATCTTCACCTTGTTCAGCTTCTTCAGATACCTTTGTCTTAGACCTTTGAACATTTTGTTCTTCAGTCTCAACATCTTCAATTTCCATATGATCATCATTGATGTCTTCAACATCTGACTTAGTGGCATCAGAAGCCTCTGTGGTTTCTTTCTTCTTTCCTCCCTTGGATACAAATTTGATCTTTGGTTTATGTACCTTGGAGGAGGAAGGAGTGTCACTCTTGTTCTTAGTTCGGTTTTCCACCTTTTTACCTGTTTGCTCCTGTGTTCCCTCTTCGGACCCTGTCAGGAACTCTTTCAACTTAATTCCCTTACTTTCCAACCATAGATTGGTGTTTGCCAATATTGGTTGGAATCTTTTTCTGATAGATGTCTCCTCCTTGACTGACCATTTCACCTCTGGGAGAGGTGAAGCCTCAACATTCTCTGCCTCATATTTGTGATCTAGGACATCTCCATCATCCTCCATTCCATCTGGAATATCAGCTAGTCCTAGTTCCTCAATTTGGCTTAGATGAAGCCTGTAGAAATCCAATTTTCTGATCTCATTTTGGGTCCTGAGATCTGCCCATATGTCTTCGACCATTGGCTCATGAAAATTTGACTTACTCTTGATTTTATCTTGAACCCTTCTAAAGTCAAAATAATTTCTTTTCTTGTAGGTCTTCATAGTGACTAACTACAACTCAGAAATGATGAATTGACTCCTTCAGAGTGATTTGGGGGTAGTATTCATATATTGGGACCAATCTCCTGTCCCCCACTTGGGTTAAACCTGGAAAATTCCTCATGCTTGCAGCAGCATAGACAAGATAAGAGGTCATGTAAAATTTGAAGGTAGTATTGATCCTTATCAGTTGCTCGTGCAGAGCATTGTTGATCTGTTCACCCCAGAATATCTTCTGGTTACCCCGTAGAATCACCTTGATGTAAGTGTACATCTAGTCCTAGAATTTGGAAGTAGAAGGGAGTCCTCTGATGCGACTCAAAAGAGTAATCAAATCACACACTTCTTCCACAAAATCACTCTTGTGAATGTCTTTTGGCCATCTGGTCAAAGTTGCCCTAGGAATCTTTAACCATTTGCTATTTATGTGCCTTCTAGCAGATTCCAAGTCATTGTCATAGTCTTGTTGACCTTGAGCAAAATCAATCTACCCGACATTTTCAATTGGCGTACACATGAAGATTTTGTCCATGAATTCTGCATCTAATCTCATGATAACATTTCCCTATGAGTCCGTCACAGCTCTAGTGTCTCTATTGTAGTGGTTGGCCACTTGTAGAACAAATTCAGGATTATGTGCACTGACAGGAAATGATGCAACCAAATGAATACTGCTGTCAATGATTTTTTACATATGCCGGGAGGGATTTGCTTGTTTAGTTCTATCTATGATTTCAGCCATATCTACGTGCCCAATTTCAGTGTCTCTGATTTCATCAACATTTGACTGAATTGCTGTTACCGGAAAGACACCCTGGTACTTGTACTTCATGGCTCTGGACTTTGACAGAGATGATTCTGACATGAGCCCTGGAGAAAACTGTGAATTCGAACACCACCACGAACGCTGATTGAGAACTGCAAAAGGCCATGATCTCGCAGTTAGGGGAAAAATTGGATAAACTGGGTCAACTGCATTTTTTACGATCATGGATGGGAAAACATGCGTTTAAAGGGCTTGAGTGCACAAATCAAGGCGAAGGTGAAAGCGGGCTTTTGGTTTTGAAAAGTGAATTTTCTAGTGTTAGGGAAAGATCAGGAAAATGTGTTTGGGTGGGTGATTTGACCGCTCTCGCAAGTTGGAAGGATCTCTAGGTGTAAAAGCAGTGAAAAACACCGCTTCTGCATGTATCTTGAAAGTTCTTTTGGTTAACATGTTCGAGCAGGCAAAACGATCGCTATTTCAAGCACCTTAGTGAAAACCTCAATTGTTTGAGCGGGTGTATTGATCGCTCAGGCAGGGGAAGTGATTTTGAGTTTCGGTGCAGGAGCGGATAAAAATGCCGCTATGGCAAGTTAGATACTTAAAAGGATTTTGGTGTGGGGGCGGCGGAAACAACCGCCATTGCATTTGAATAAAAACTCGGGGTTGAACACTCGAGCGGCGGAAACAACTGCCATTGCATGTGAGGCACCAAGTTTTTGTAGTGTTTGGGTGGCGGTAAAAGCCGCCACTACATATGGTATGAACAAGTCTTCCGTGTAAGGGTGGGTGATTTGGCCGCCCGAACACTAAAAACTTCACCAGATGCTTCGTCGGCGTTTTTACCGACTAGAACTTGGTCTGTGTTTGGGGTAAAGACTTTACTCAAAAACCTAGGGCATGAATAAACCACGGAAAACCTAAGACTTGACACACAAAAGACCAAAACAAAAATGACCAATTTTAAATAGAAACGTAATAAAATAAGTGATAAATTCGAAACAACAAGACTACTGATAATTTTTAGAGAAACCCTAGAAAGATATTTAACAAACTCACCTGTTAAAGAAAGAGAAACCCTATACGCGAAAATGGCCACTTGAAATCTGTCTAAATCCAACTGCTGGTGCAATTAACAGTTCGAGGAAGGGATCGACAATCAACTTGGAAGGTTTTGAATAAAGAAACTGACAAGGAACAATGGGTAAATTATCATATTTAAAAGATCAAAGTCGAACCATTAATACTGGCACGAGCGATCATTAATATCACTCCTAGTTGAAAGATCCAGAGATCTTGTTGGAGTGGGTGTTTCGGCCGTCCGGCAGACAGAGTTAACACTCGCATGCAACGGTGGGTGATTTGGGCCGCTTTTACACAACAAACAGAAATGCAACATATGTAATAGCGGCCAAAAACTCCACTATTACATGATAAATCAAACTTCAAAAATATTTTATAGCGGGTGAAAACACTGCTTTTACATGATAAATCAAAAATTTGGCTAACACCTAAAAATGACTAAAACTTGACCTTTTAACTAGTTTGCAACTTAAATGATCCTCGCGGATATCGAGAAATCAGTTCAAGGGAATGTCGCAAACGAATTTAGATTGTCAAATGACTTCGCACGAGACTAAGGGAATCTTGTCTCGATTTGCAGTCTTAGACTGTAGATTCACGAAACGAACAAGTTTCGTGGGGTTGTCTACAAAACAAACATAGCTGATTTTGGGAACAACAGCTGGCTCTAACTAGGGAACTTCCTTCAATCAAACTTTGAAATGATTGAGGGGAGTAGAATCCAGCCTCTAAGTGCCTTCATCCACGCCATTTGGCTATAGAATCGAGCTAAAAAGAAAAAGACACAAAGGACTAAATGAAAACACAAATAAACACAAAACTATACAAATGTACAATTTTTAACTTATCTGAAACTTCAAGGATTGAAGTGCTTCAGATGTTGTCCACTGTGAGGCAACGAGAATGGTGTCCCATCCTGATACTCCAACAAGAAACTATTTTCACCACAGAATTGACGAATGGTGAATGGGCCTCTCCACAAGGAATCAAATTTTCTGTGCATCCCTTTTGGTTCTCTCCTCTTGTCCCACAACAAGACTTGATCTCCGACCTGAAACTCACAAGCCTTTGTCTTCTTGTCGAAGAGTTTCTTTACTTGATTTTGGTGTTCAGCAATACGGTCCACCACCATAGTGCGCTGCTCCTCAAGTTTAGTCAAATACATGATCCTTTTATCAATAGAACTATCAAAAGTTCTATCTTCCAATGCCTTTACCAACTTCAACGCTGGCAATTCCAAGGTAATCGGTATCTCTGCATTTAGACCATATAGAAGCTGAAATGGTGACATGCCTATCGCCCTTTTGGGTGTAATTCTATCTGCCCATAAAGCATCAAACAATGCCTTATGCCGAGTTCTCTGATTCTCATCTACCAGTTTCCTGATGATAGTGACCAGATTCTTATTGCTTGATTTTGCTTGACCATTCCCTTGCAGATAATAGTCTGAAGAATGGGAAAGAATGATCCCATGCTCATAGAAAAATTTAGTGATCTCCTGAGAGGAAAAGCAAGTAGCATTGTCTGCTACAATCTTGTTTGGAACTCCAAACCTGGAAATAATGTTCTCCTTAAGAAAATTGCACACCACCTCTGAAGTAGCATGCTTGACTGGAATAGCTTCCACCCATTTGGTAAAATAGTCTGTTGCAGTGAGAACATAGTTATGTCCTGCACTTGATGATGGATTCACTGCGCCAATGATGTCAATACCCCATTGCTGAAAAGGCTCCTCAATCACCACTGGTTTTAGAGGTAAGGCTGCCATTTTTGGTTTCCCAACAAACTGTTGGCATAACTCACACCTGCGTACCCAATTGTACGCATCTTGGAATAGCGTGGGCCAATAGTATCAAGCTCATAGAATTTTGTGAGCTGTTACAGGTGCTGAAAAATGTCCTCCACAAGCCAAATTGTGGAAAGACTCCAGAAGTCTACCTTGTTGCGCTTTATCCACGCAACAGAGAAATACACCATCAAGATTTCTCTTGTATAAACCATTGTCCCAAAGGATGTAGTTTGCAGCTTTTAACTTGACAGTTCTTTTTTCCTTATAGGACAAGTGAGAAGGGCACTCACCATAGGTAAGGAAATGAGCAATATTAGAATACCACTCGTCAGTTGTAGTAACAAAAAGAACAGTTGGCGTGTCCACAACTTCTTCTTCTTCATCCCCGGTCTCTTTTGGAACGTTATCTGTAATCAATTGACACAAACCTTTACCACGCACAAACTTGGTAGGCTTGATATCCAGATCAAATTCTTGAATCTTAGCGATCCAATTACCTCTCTTTGTTCTGAACTCCTGTTGAGTTAGGATAGATTTAACTGTTGTATCAGGCACCATGACAACAGTGTGTGAGTTTAGAATATAGAACCTAAAATGCTTAACTGCTTTGACTACGGCATAGGCATGCTTCTCCATATTCGAATACTTCAATTCATGAGCTTTGAGAGGACAACTCATAAATGATATGGGGGATTCAACGCCTTCTTCATTTTGCTGAACCAGAATAGCTGAAAGTGTGTGTTCTGAAGCATAGCTATAGACTACGAAATCCTTAGTGTAGTCGGGACAAACAAGAACTGGAGCATGAGCAATAGCTCTCTTGATATCCTCAAATGCTTCCTTACCTTCCGCAGTCCAATGGAAAGTGGCCTTGCCCTTCATCATATTAACAATGTGACGGGTTTTTTCTGCAAATTCAGGAATGAACCTTCACAGAAAATTCACCTTTCTAAAGAAAGAGTGAACAACAGTCTTACTTGCTGGCAGAGTGAGACTTTGAATAGATTTAACTCTCTCCAGGTCAATCTTAGTACCTTCCCGGGATACAATGTGTCTGAGAAGCTTGCCTTTCGTCACCCCAAAAACTGACTTCTTGGGATTGAGGGAAATACCATTTTACCGACAGCGCTCCAGCACTTGTCACAAATGATGCGCATGATCATGATGGTTTTTGGAGAAAACAGTCAAGTCATCGAGATATACCACGATGAACTTACCCATCTCATCTCTGAAAGCAAGATCCATCGCTCTCTGAAATGTTGTGCCAGCATTGATCAGACCAAAAGGCATTCTGCGATATGCAATGTGCCCCATGGTGTGGTGAAGGCAGTTTTGAACTGATCAGCTTCATTTACCTCCACTTGGTTATACCTCGAAAAACCACCTAACATAGATAGCATTTCTGAACTTGTCATTGTTTGCAACACTTGGTCCATGATGGGCAAAGGGTAGTTATCTTTCAAGGAAGACTGGTTGAGATTCCTGAAATCAACACAGATACGGATTTCTCCGTTCTTCTTCCTTACAGGTACTATGTTTGCAATCCATGTGGAATGATGAATTGGAAAAATTATCCTTGCATTTAGCATCTTCTGAATTTCAGAAAGAATCGTACCTGATATCTTTGGATTGTATTGCCTCTGCTTCTATTTGTGAGGCAACGATCCAGCCTTGAGGGGAATTTCGTGTCGAACCTCCTTAGGCCTGAAAGACTTTAGGTCATCATAGGAGTAAGCCAAAACATCAATGTAATGGCGGAGGAGGGTAATGAATTTGAATCTTTCATCAGCAGTGCAACATTTTCCAATGTTGACCATCTTAGGATCTACTTTTGAACCCAAATTGACCTGCTCAAATTCCATAGAGGAATCTGAATCCTGTTGTTGTTGCCGCTGCTTGATATACCTGTCATGTTTATCAAAGAGTTTCTCAAGGGAAACAAAACCTTTTGGGATTTTATTTCCTTTCAACTGTAGAAATTCTTCGCCGGTCTGTGAATCTACCTCAGAAACATATTCCCATGGTGGTGATTTGCTTCCTTCAAAGTAAAGCTCATCAAAACTATCCATCTTTTCTAGGAAAGCAATGATTTGATTATCGCCATTGAACACCTGCCAATGGTCAGCGTCATCGGGTACACTTGGTCAGAAGACCAGCTCAATAGTGTACTTGTTTCCTTTGAAATCCTTGTGAGGCACCATGAGAGTGGCGGAAACAGCTAATGAATCTGCATGGTCATTGAACTCTCTTGGCACTGCTGAAATATTGAAAGCATCGAAATCTTCAATGCAATCCCATACGCAATTATGATAGTGTCTCAGTCTTTCATTTTTTGTTTGGTACAAATTTCTTACTTGACAAACCACCAATTCGGCGTCCCCTTGAGCATGAAGGATTTTAACACCTCTGGCACGCGCCGCTTCCAATCTGAGCAACAAGGACTCGTATTCGGCGGTGTTATTGGTATTGTCAAATTGTAACTTATATGAAAAAGGTAAAATATCACCTTGTGGCGATATCAAGACCACTCCGGCTCCAGAACTGGTAGAAGAACAGCTGCCATCAAATTCTAAAATCTAGACTACATCAGAATTTGATTTCTTGGACTTTCTCTGGTCAGAAGATTCCTCTTCATCGGTGAGGGAAGAATCTGGAATTGCTATACCCTTACCTGAACTTTCATCTGGAAACTCTTCTGAGTCTCCATCTGACATATCGGAGCTATCACCCGATGTACCCTCATCTGATGAATCAGAACAATCTTCAATAGATAGAAAATAGTTACCCATTCCCGAGGACTCAAACAAAATTTGAGCTTTGGGGTTTGATGTTTGAGTAACAATGTATTTTGCCTCCTTCTCAGGAAGCAGCTTCTGCATGACACCTTTAACAGGTATCCTAGCTTCAAACAAATCCATGTTCAATTCTCCACCCACATCCTTGTAGAAATTACATCCAAGAAGAATGTCGTATGAAGCTGGAACATCAGCTACCAAGACTATCATCTTGATTCTCTTATCTGGAAAAGCCGCAAATGCAAATTGGGCGTCTTTTATTTGACCCAAAAGTGGAACTAGCTTATTCTCCATAGAGAAACACCTCCCAAAAGTTTTGGTTAAAGTGAGGCCAAGGGCATCTACTACCTTAGTAGGCATAACATTGTCTGAAGCTCCAGAATCTATTATGCAGTTGCTCAATTTATGACCATTTACTAATAGGGAAACATAGAAAGGTTCAATTTTTCCAGCGGCTTCAGGGGGAGTAGTAACAAGATTGTTTTGGGTAGGTTTACTTTTGGAGGAGTCTGGTGTAGCTTTGGGAAACTCTTGTCCTGCAGGGACTGCCTTATTTTTGACATATTTGGCTAATCTATCAAATTGTTTAGGATTAGCCTGTAAATATTCAACTTCAGACATTTGTATCTTAGTTCTCCTAGCATGGTCTATTATATCAAACTGCTGAAAAGAATTAGATACGGAGGAAGAAAAACCATCATTTTGATTTTTGGTAGAGACAACACTAGTCTAAGGAGTAGAAGTGGAAGGTACAAATTCATTAGAAGCACTTACTTGTTTATTGACCACCGGGTCTTTTGACTGGAAAGATAGCGGAGTCCCCCGTTTAGCGATTGAAATCGCCGGTTGAGATTCTTCTCTCGCCTTCCCTTTATCATCTTGAAGAGCTGACTGATTTTGAGACCTAGTGAAAACAACATATACTCCTTCACACACTTCTCCTTTTTCAGCTTCATCCTGATAGTTCAGAAAGCTAATGGTAGAGTCGCCAGCTAACTCTTCTTCTCCTTCTGTGAAGAGATTAGCACCATTTTCATAATCCAACTCAGGTTGGAAAGAAAGTTCATTTTTGGTTTCATAGTAGCCAATAGCAGAGTTGACCGGCGCTGCTTCAATGGCAAGCTTCCCCTGTGTAGGAGGAAGACGGTTTTGTTGTCCTTGATTCCTAGCAGCATTGCCTTGATATGAATTATTTGGAAATGTCCTCCTTGGTATATCTCAGTAAGAAGGAGGTGTAGATATACCTTGAGACATTTGTCTCTTCAGAGCTAGCAATTCATTTGCTAGCTTTTGCACCATGGGATCCGTGGTGCTGGTGGAAGCGTTCTCAGTAGAAGAGGAGCTTTTATTTCTATTAGTATCCCTTCTTATCTTACCCGCAAGGATAAGATCATCTTCTACTTCAGTTGGCAGAATCTGAGTCGCAGCAAGATCAGTAGGAGCAGCTCGCCTCAATAGGAAACTCACCTCTGGAAGCTGTGTATTGATAAAGAAACATTTGAGGTTCTCCGCTGTGGGCTCAGCGGTGGCGGGAATCCTGTTTCTCAATTTGTTGAACTTAGCGATGAAATCTCGCATTGGTTCATGAGGTTCCTTTTTCATCTGTGTTAATTGTGCCAATAATGCATGAGCATCTTCCGCAGGTTTAAACCTAGCTTCAAACTTGGTTTTGAGAGTAGCCCAGCTCGTTATGGTCTGAGCTTGGAGGTGGTAAAACCAGTCTGTGGCAGCACCTTGTAGTGTTTCTACAAAGAGTCGTACAACCACATCTTCGTGCTCGACACCTATCACACCACAGGCTATACAGAAAGCCGCAATGTGCTCATTAGGATGAACTTTTTTGTCACCATAGAATTTGGGGAAATTCTTTCTTGAACTACGAGGTAGTTCATGCAAGGGTGGGGTTAAATTTAGAGGACCAAAGGTATTACCCCAAGGGCCTTGGGCTGCCATGATGCACTGATTGAAAGGTGGTATAACAAACCTTGGTGGTGTATGAACAGCCAAAACTCTGTTAGCACTGGCAATAGAAACTTCACCTGGTATTGGAGACCTGGTGTTTGTAGGGGGAAAACTCCTGGTGCACTGAAGATGAGGTCGTGGAGTTAAGAATCCAAAATTATTCTGCTGCATCAATTCAAATGCAGGATCAATAATACCTTGAGCCCTCTTACTTCTAGTGTACTGGGAATCTGCCAGACTATATTATGCTCAACACAATTTTCCAAGAAAATGGAAAAGAACTGAAAATGCTTCAATTCGAAGCGTGAGGCTTCAAGTTGCGCGTTTGATCCCCAGCAGAGTCGCCAAAAAACTGTTGGGTGAATATTTTGTCATTAACTCACTAACGGCAAAATGGGTATATCAGCCACAGCTATGATGAGACAAAGTCTCTCCTCTTAGCAAGGGGAGGTTCCCTCTAAGTACTTAACTTTTGCAAATCAAACAACTTATCAAACTTATGTACACTAAAAACTATGTTTGTGGTGGTTCCATCTCATCTCATTCTCTTTTTTCAGAATAGATGTTTATATTTTGAATCTTGATATAAGACTTATAAATTATCACAATATCACAGAAACACAAAGTTTTCTGTTACCTCACTTACTACTTGTAAATGGAACTATTTGAAGTAGAATGCAGCCCAAAGTCTTCACTCCTCTTCAAGATGATAAAAGTAAATCGAATATAACAACTTGCAGCACAAAGTCTCCAAACTATTGTATTCTCACAGACATGAACATATAACCCACAACTGATTTGATAACACAAAGTTTATCAGAATCAAATTAAGAGTGCTCTTCAATCACTTGTAACAAACTCCACACTTCAATTATTATCAAGTAAGATTATGATAGCAAGACGTAAGAACAAAACTATCACAACACAAATAATCCCAAGACAAAGATTGGAATTGAACTTGCTTTCTTGTATTGATAAGTATTTGAATATTGATTTTCACAAAAAGCACAAAGTCTTGATTTGCTTCTCAACTCGCTAGAGTTTTCTTGCAATAGACAAAAGATAATATTTACAAAAGAGGCCCCCTTTATTTATAGGGAAAGGCCTTGAGGAAATCTAGGAAATCTACAACTAATTTGACTTATTCAACAAGAGAGTCCTATTTGACTTATGACTTCTCTTGTTTCACATGTAATTACATTTTGGAAAATTACATGTGTAGATGTCCAAAACAAAATTCCATTTACATAATATCTAAGAAAAACAAGCTAAGGCACTAGCTTCCTCCATCCTTTTTCCTTAGGAAATTCTGATACATGGTTTGAACAACTGACATCTCGCATGCATCTGGTTTTGCTGTGTCTTCAGAGATGGTGCGAGCTCGGAGAATTGAATCTTTCACCGCCTTCACTGCCTTTTCATGCTTGTCTAAATTATCTTTCAGATTCTCCAAAGTCGAATGTTGATCATACAGGTTGTCCATTGAGAGCATTGAAGGAGCTTCCTCTTCAAATTTCTTTTGTACCATTTCTTCAAAAGAACTTATCATTTCCTATGCTATGAGGAAACTATGATCTTCCCTTGTCAAGGTGCAAGGGAGTTCTTCTAGCTGATGTAGGAGTGTGACATCACTGTCATCGCTGGCTTCTCAAGCTTGGCATAGATCTTCAAGTAGACTCTTTATTATGAAAATACGATGAGCTAGAGTCTCTTTGGTCTTAAGGTATGATTCCCTGTTGGTGATGACCCCAATGGTGATCAGATTCTTTATCTTGATCTTCTTCATATCTATCCACTCTTCTAGGCTCTCTTCTTGATCTTGTAGCTCTTATGAAAGTAGATCTACCAGATTGTCCAGCTCTGCTTTAGCTTTGTCCATTTTCTCTTTTCTTTCCACAGCGGTTTTCAACAAAACTCATCCTTGAGCCAACAACCGCTCCACTACATCCCCCACTATTTTGCCTCTAGCTTGGGCTTTTTCAACTTTCTGTATCAAGGGATCTTCCACTGTCACTGCCATTGGTTCTACTATCTCTGATGACTTTACTATTTTCTGAAGGACAGCGGCCAGTTGTTCTGCTTTTACTTTGTATTGCTCTTTTTCCCTCTTGGCTTCATCATACTTTTCAAGTAGGGTAGTGGCAGTGGTCTGGAAATCTGCTTTGACACCTTCATGAGTCACTTTACCAAGTTCAACCCTTGAGATGACATAACTGCTCATGTCGAAAGTATCAATTGTGGCATCTTCAGGAGGTTTGGCAATTTCAGCATATCTGATTCCCTTTTCAGTGACCAGCCTAGAAACAGTCTTAGGCTTCTTGTTTTGGTTCTTAGCTTTCATGGGCAACAACTTTTCAATGTCAATCTCATCAGGTGAGATGGCTTGTTTCTTCCTCTTTGGAGTATAGGCAGATAGCCATGGAGGAAGTATAGATGCATCAACAGCTAGAGGGGGATCCACTACTTGCTTGGTTGGATCCGTGTTTATACCCGTGATGGTTACAATTAGACTTGTGTTGGTAAACACGACACCTGTATCAACAACCTTTTGTGAAGCATCAAGAAGCTTCTCCAAAACAGTTTGTTCCCTGATATCAAAAGAAGGGGAAGATAAGCTTGGAATGGAACCAGAAGAATCAAAAATAGTTCCAAGACTAGCCCTCATGGATTGAGGAGTATTGTCAGAAGAAACAACAAAAATGGGAGAAAGAGGAACATTTGAAATTACTAGAAAACCATCAGAAAACGGAACATGAGGAGGAGGTGTAAGAACTTGTGTCTTGGAAGGAAGGTCTTTCACAAGAGTCTGCGGGGAACCATCAAGTCGCTCTACCTCTGTATCTTCATCTTCACCTTGTTCAGCTTCTTCAGATACCTTTGTCTTAGACCTTTGAACATTTTGTTCTTCAGTCTCAACATCTTTAATTTCCATATGATCATCATTGATGTCTTCAACATCTGACTTAGTGGCATCAGAAGCCTCTATGGTTTCTTTCTTCTTTCCTCCCTTGGATACAAATTCGATCTTTGGTTTATGTACCTTGGAGGAGGAAGGAGTGTCACTCTTGTTCTTAGTTCAGTTTTCCACCTTTTTACCTGTTTGCTCCTGTGTTCCCTCTTCGGACCCTGTCAGGAACTCTTTCAACTTAATTCCCTTACTTTCCAACCACAGATTGGTGTTTGCCAGTATTGGTTGGAATCTTTTTCTGATAGATGTCTCCTCCTTGACTGACCATTTCACCTCTGGAGAGGTGAAGCCTCAACATTCTCTGCCTCATATTTGTGATCTAGGACATCTCCATCATCCTCCATTCCATCTGGAATATCAGCTAGTCCTAGTTCCTCAATTTGGCTCAGATGAAGCCTGCAGAAATCCAGTTTTCTGATCTCATTTTGGGTCCTGAGATCTGCCCATATGTCTTCGACCATTGGCTCATGAAAATTTGACTTCCTCTTGATTTTATCTTGAACCCTTCTGAAGTCAAAATGATTTCTTTTCTTGTAGGTCTTCATAGTGACTAACTGCAACTTGGAGTCAATTATCTTTGCTTTGTTGGCAGACTGAACTGAGTATCTCCCAATCTCAATAGGAAACTTTATCCCTGACTTCTTAAGCTCCATCTGTTTATTGTGTACCACGATCAGCTGTCTGTAAAGCTCCATAAGAACAATGCGATCACTGGGATACCATGGCAGCATGTAAGGGAAACCAGGATAGTATCCTACTTGAAGATATGTGAAGGTGGGAAATTGTAGGAACAAACAACCAAAAGAATTTACAAGCTGCCATGCTTCATCAGAAACTCTTCTTTGAACCAGTTCACCATTCCACAAGCACATGAAAACTGAGAAGAAAGCATCATTGACTCTTCTGAAATGATGAATTGACCCTTTCAGAGTGATTTTGGTGTAGTATTCATATACTGGGACCAATCTCCTATCCCCCACTTGGGTTAAACTTGGAAAATTCCTCATGCTTGCAGCAGCATAGACAAGATAAGAGGTCATGTAAAATTTGAAGGTAGTATTGATCCTTATCAGTTGCTCGTGTAGAGCATTGCTAATCTGTTCACCCCAGAATATCTTCTGGTTACCCCGTAGAATCACCTTGATGTAAGTGTACATCCAGTCCTGGAATTTGGAAGCAGAAGGGAGTCCTCTGATGCGACTCAAAAGAGTAATCAAATCACACACTTCTTCCACAAAATCACTCCTGTGAAGGTCTTTTGGCCATCTAGTCAAAGTTGCCCTAGGAATCTTTAACCATTTGCTATTTATGTGCCTTCTAGCAGATTCCAAGTCATTGTCATAGTCTTGTTGACCTTGAGAAAAATCAATCTACCCGACATTTTCAATTGGCAGACACATGAAGATTTTGTCCATGAATTCTGCATCCAATCTCATGATAACATTTCCCTGTGAGTGCTCTAGTGTCTCTATTGTAGTGGCTGGCCACTTGTAGAACAAATTCAGGATTATGTGCACTGACAAGAAATGATGCAACCAAATGAATACTGCTGTCAATGATTTTCTTCATATGCCGGGAGGGATTTGCTTGTTTAGTTCTATCTATGAATTCAGCCATATCTACGTGCCAAATTTCAGTGTCTCTGATTTCATCAACATTTGACTGAACTGCTATTACCAGAAAGACACCCTGGTACTTGTACTTCATGGCTTTGGACTTTGACGGAGATGATTCTGACATGAGCCCTGGAGAAAACTGTGAATTTGAACACCACCACGAACGCTGATTGAGAACTGCAAAAGGCCATGATCTCGCAGTTAGGGGAAAAATTGGATAAACTGGGTCAACTGCGTTTTTGATGATCATGGATGGGAAAGCATGCGTTTAAAGGGCTTGAGTGCGCAAATCAAGGCGAAGGCGAAAGCGGGCTTTTGGTTTTGAAAAGTGAATTTTCCAGTGTTAGGGAAAGATCAGGAAAATGTGTTTGGGCGGGTGATTTGACCGCTCTCGCAAGTTAGAAGGATCTGTAGGTGTAAAAGTGGTGAAAAACACCGCTTCTACATGTATCTTGGAAGTTCTTTTGGTTAACATGTTCAAGCGGGCAAAACGACCGCTATTGCAAGCGCCTTAGTGAAATCCTCAATTGTTCGAGCGGGTGTATTGACCGCTCAGGCAGGGAAAGTGATTTTGAGTTTCGGTGCAGGAGCGGATAAAAATGCCGCTATGGCAAGTTAGATACTTAAAAGGATTTTGGTGCGGGGGCGGCGGAAACAACCGCCATTGCATTTGAATAAAAACTCGGGGTTGAATACTCAAGCGGCGGAAACAACCGCCATTACATGTGAGGCACCGGGTTTTTGTAGTGTTTGGGCGGTGGTAAAAGCAGCCACTACATATGGTATGAACAAGTCTTCCGTGTAAGGGCAGGTGATTTGGCCGCCCGAACACTAAAAACTTCACCAGATGCTTCGTCGGTGTTTTTACCGACTAGAACTTGGTCTGTGTTTGGGGTAAAGACTTTACTCAAAAACCTAGGGCACGAATAAACCACAGAAAACCTAAGACTTGACACACAAAAGACCAAAACAAAAATGACCAATTTTAAATAGAAACATAATAAAATAAGTGATAAATTTGAAACAACAAGACTACTGATAATTTTTAGAGAAACCCTAGAAAGATATTTAACAAACTCACCTGTTAAAGAAAGAGAAACCCTATACACGAAAATGGCCGCTTGAAATCCGTCTGAATCCAACTGCTGGCGCAATTAACGGTTCGAGGAAGGGATCGACAATCAACTTGGAAGGTTTTGAATAAAGAAACTGACGAGGAACAATGGGTAAATTATCATATTTAAAAGATCAAAGTCGAACCATTAATACTGGCACGAGCGATCATTAATATCACTCCTAGTTGAAAGATCCAGAGATCTTGTTGGAGTGGGTGTTTCGGCCGTCCGGCAGACAGAGTTAACACTCGCATGGAATGACGGGTGATTTGGGCCGCTTTTACACAACAAACAGAAATGCAACATATGTAATAGAGGCCAAAAACTCCGCTATTACATGATAAATCAAACTTCAAAAATATGTAATAGCGGGTGAAAACACTGCTTTTACATGATAAATCAAAAATTTGGCTAACACCTAAAAATGACTAAAACTTGACCTTTTAACCAATTTGCAACTTAAACAATCCTCGTGGATATCGAGAAATCAGTTCAAGGGAATGTCGCAGACGAATTTAGAATGTCAAATGACTTCGCATGAGACTAAGGGAATCTTGTCTTGATTTGCGGTCTTAGAGTGTAGATTCACAAAACAGACAAGTTTCGTGGGGTTGTCTACAAAACAAGTGTAGCTAATTTTAGGAACAACACCTTGGAGGCTGGGAGACTCCATAACAAAGAGTAGTGTCGCCGCATGTGTAACCACTCGAATGGTTGCCTTGACTACTTAGCCACTTGTTTATTATACCAAAAACCCCTATTTGTTGACATAAAAGGTGGAGCCTTTGAAGTAGCCCCGATTCATGTGATTCTTAGTAGAGGTAGCAGGGACAATCCTAAGGTTTGGTGGGGGTACAAGCCTAAGGAAACTCGGATCTGATATGCGTGAGAAGTGAGTGCCATGGAGGGGAGCCGGTGCTACCAGATCCTAGAGCTACACACTTTGAATATGTACAGCCAGGGGATTAAACAAATATTGTCCTATCCAACTAGGTTGTACTTGTTCTTGAGTCAAAAAGTCCAAAAATACAAAAAAATAACAAAAGATAAAAATGAAAACTTCTATGTGTTTGTTGTGTCTTTGCTATAATTGAAACTCAAAATTCAAGAAAAGACCAAGTTTTCAACCAAAAATAGAAAATCTTGAAAAAATGTTTCAAAATTCTGCAAAAACCAAGCTAAAACCAGAACGACGCATTTGCCTCGACCTGCAATGCATTTGAATAGACTTACGGCGCATTTGAACTTTGTCACAGTGCATCTAAAAAATACCATAGTTGTGCATTTCATTTGACTTGTGGCACATTTACACTCTGTTGCGGCGCATTTACTGCTACGCATCCAAAATAACAAGCTATTCCATACCTTCCAAGAAAAAAAAATTGTCAACTTTTTGAAAACCATTTTCAAACCTATCTCAATTGTTCCAAAATCTGGTCAGAATCGTGCAAATCAACCATTTCCCTCCTTTTCCACACCATAGCTACTTTTTTTTCCCACATTACATCATCCAAGTCTCACAAAATTCTTCCAAAATCCAACAAGGTTAGAACCAAGCTATTCTTGATCGCATCACAAATCTCAAACAAACCTAGTGAGTCTACACTATCAAGGATCACTTATCCTTGTCTCTCGGAACTCCACTAGTGGCTTGTGCAAAACTAGTTCACATCAAGTAAATGGATTTCTATCATCCTTACTTTGACTATCATTTTTTCTACACCCAACTTGTTTGACACCACTTAGATCTAAGGAGAACCTTGCTCAAACTTTGGCACATTCTAGCACCTTGCTCAAACTCATTCCATCCCATCTCTTGTCACCTTGCATGGTCTTAACAAGATTACAAAAACAAAAATAGATTGAAATGGCTGAGAAAACTATCCCAAACTCTCACGAAAGTGATGAGGAAATCTCTATGGAAGAGGTCCTTCAAACGCGGCAAGACCGAAGATTTCAACACTTAATGGATAGAGTACTTGCCCAAGATCCTACCAAATTCTTTCTACACCTAGCACATCTAGGAGTCAAGCTCCCTAAATATTTTGACATAGAAGGTCTAAAAGAATCTGAGGAAGAAAGACACCCTGAGGGAAGCACACATGAGGAAATACCTGTAGACAAAAGCAAAACAAACACTAATTCTACGGATGCCTTGAGCTTAATGACCCAACAGATCCAAGCTCTACAACAACAATTCATGGACATGCAAATAGGAGCATCAACTAAGCATTACTCCCTAGAGGATATTTCACCATATCCTTTTGATAGAACCTTGATCATGATACCTTTCCCCTCTAAATTTGAGGTGCCAAAATTTGATAAATATTGAGGAAAGGGTGATCCAAGGGACCACATTAGGGAATTCAATGCTACTTGTCTTGAAGTCGCACACAATGATACTTACCTTATGCGACTATTCCCAAGAAGCTTGGGAGGACAAGCCATGGAATGGTTTTCTAGACTACCAACTGGTATTAGAACATTTAACGAACTTGTGGACAAATTTCTTACACACTTCTATAATATTGAGCATGACACCTCAATCTTAGATCTTTGTAACACCAAGGAAAAAGGTGGAGAGTCTTTCGCTACCTTCCTACAAAGATGGAGACAGCTGGCAAGTAAGTGCCCACATCAAATGCCTGAAAAACAAATGCTAGAAATGTTTGTCCATAACCTACAAACTGACCTAAGCTATCAGATACAAGTCCAATGTCCTACTTCCTTTAGCAAGGTCATTGAGATGGGTCTAATCATCGAAAAAGCTTTAATCACCAAAGGTCAAATAAGGCTCTATAAGGACACTCCTAGTACCAACACCAATGTAGATAAACCAAGTTTCTAGACAAAGAATAAAAACATCATGAATGATGGGGTGGTAGATGCCAAAAATGTAGCACCTAAGCAACCAATATTCAACTTATCAACTCCTCAAAACAACCCCCCACAAAACAAACCAAAAAACACTGAATCTTGGTTTACAAATTTTCAACCTAGGAGAAAATTCACACCTTTGGGAGAATCATTGGAAACCGCCCTACAGAAGTTAGTCACAAGTAAGATCATAACACTTCCAACTGTGCGGGAATGTGAACCAAAAGTCAAACCTCATTGGTGGAATGACAATGACTTCTGTGAATTCCACCGAAACAGGGGGCACAAAACCAACGACTGCATTGCACTCAAACACACTATCCAAGACTTGATTGAACAAAACAAGGTGTCACTTGACGGACATACCTCTATTAGTGATCATCAGGCATTCAAGGATCCTCTTCCCAACTATGAGCAGGGAGGACCTTCCAACCAAAACAACAGTGGACCTAACAATGCAAATTACAAAAATATCGGCTTTGACTATGTTGTTAACCATATCTCAGAAAGTGATTCACGCATCAATGTGATCACTATAAACAAAGATCTAGATTGTAATGTTACCACCCGCAGCAATAGGGTCACTCTTAGAGGAGCCTCCGCCCCTCCGGATAATTAGTACAGTATCTTGGATCAACTACATAAGACACCTGCACATATCTCTATTTTGGAACTTCTCCGTCTATCCCCATCCCATAGGGCCATACTTGACAAAGCTTTAGTGGAAGCCTTCGTCCCAACAAACCTCGCTAAAGAACAGTTTCAAACCATGGTAGATCACATCACCTCACCTCACTCCTTATCATTCACTGAAAAGGATGATATGTCAATCACCCAACCTCATAATGCTTCTCTTCATATCAAAGCCTTCATTCACAAACACAAGATAAAGAGAGTCCTAATCGATGGAGGAGCTGGTTTGAATATTTGCACCTTGAAGCTAATTCTTGCATTGGGGTTTTTAGAGAAAGCTATAGATCTGAAAAAGAAAATCACTATAAAAGCCTATGATGAGGAGAGAACTTCCAAGGGAATTGTTACTTTACCAATCAGAGTGGGACCTATAGTAAAAGATGTGCCTTACCAGGTCCTTGATATGGAGCTAGCATACAACATTCTTCTTGGGAGACCATGGATACATGCTCTGAAAGCAGTGCCGTCAACATATCACCAGTGTATCAAGTTCCCTTACGAAGGTCAAGAGATCACCATCCAAGGTGACCCCAACCCATTTCAGTACTGCAACTCCATTCAATCTAAACCTGAAGTTGTGATCCCTAACAACCGTGCTTCTGCTTCATCCTCATCTCGTGTTGACCCAGCTTCACTTGCTTCCACTTTAAAGGCATCCCAACCTGACCTTAGACTCAAAGATAAAGGCTTGGGTGAGTACACAATTTCCCAATCCCTCTGATTGGCACAGCTCCCTCTATCTCCAAGATCATATGGAAGACCTACTCTGAGCAAACCCAAAGGAAACAAGGCTACCAAAGGTTCGTTTATCAAATGGGGAAGCCTTGAAGATGAGAGTGACAAAAAGGATATCCTGTAATGGTTATACAAGGATGACAATAGTTCATCCACACAACAAGACCATCACACTATACAAATTGAACAATATGGTCAAGGATTCCAAATGCTACAAAGAATGGGGTATGAAGGACATGGTCTACTCAGTTCAAGAAAAGATGGTATCACTGAACCCATCTAACCTCATACCTTGACAGCCCGAGACACTACAGGGCTAGGTTACAATGGCACATCAAGAACCAACAGAGCAAAGAAGAATAAATGCAAACAACCAAAATCATCTACTAGTAATCTGGTTGATCAAATTCAGCAACTGCAATTGGGGAGTGAGACTAATTCCAATGAATATGAATGGGATAGCCTCTCTAAGCTATCTTGTGATGACAAAGGCATCGATGTTGTCCACGAGTATGACCTAACCCACGCAAATAAGAGAAAAGGTCCAAGGGCTAGACCACTAGAGTCCGAACCACATAATAATGATAGTGAAAGTCATGAGGAAAGAATGATACCCCCCTTGATGGATCTGCTAATAGAGAGTACCATCGTAGACTTCATCCATACTTTTAACAACTCTATCTTAACCATCAACACCATCAAACCGGACCAACCTAATGACCCCTTACCATTGGTGCACCCCGAACTCATAGATTGGGACTTACAAGGCACTACCCCTGAGCTCGATACCTTTGAGAACGATGAAGCCATCATAGACTACCTTGAGCTTAGAGATCATATACCCGCATGGGACCATAGAGCTAGCTATGCTATAGAACTCAATGAGAAGGCCAATTTTGGAGAGAGTACCAAGCCTTTTAGTCTCAAAAATATCAAAATGAAAGAAAGATCTAATGGTGAAAACCATTCTGCGGCAGTGTTAGATCATGAAAAAAGTAAAAATATAGACGTATCTAATGGTGAAATCCTCTCTGAGGCACCGAAGGATGGAGGGCTTGACCCTCTACCCAATCTTACACATCAGGAGAGATCTTCAATCTTGATAGAACCAACAAAACCAATCAATGTCAGCACAGGTGGTAATCCCAGAATGATCCACATGGCAAAGGCTTTAACAGAACAAGAAAAACTAGCATTTACCGACTTCTTCAAGAGAAAACAAATCAACTTTGCTTGGACATATGCAGACATGCCAGGGCTAGATCCGAATCTCATAATGCATCATTTATCTTTAGCTCCAGGAGCTAAACCAGTAAAGAAAAAACTCAGAAAGATGCACCCACATGTAGCCCTCATGGTGAAAGAAGAGCTGAAGAAACTGTTAGATGTCGGATTCATTAGACCAATAGACTACCCTGAGTGGGTTTCAAACATAGTGCCAGTTGCCAAACTAGATGGCAGAGTCTGAATATGTAATGACTTCAGAGACCTGAACAAAGCTTGTCTGAAAGATGATTTCCCCCTACCGAACATTGATATGGTTGTAGATCTCATGACAGGGCACACCATGCTGTCACTAATGGATGGTTTTTCCAGATACAACCAGATAAAATTTGTACCTGAACACCAACACAAAACTGCATTCGCATGTCCTTGGGGCACCTATTGTTGGTGTGTCATGCCATTTGATTTGAAAAATGCCGGTGCAACATATCAAAGAGCTATGACCACAATCTTCCACGACATGATGCGCACTATAATGGAAGATTATGTCGATGACATTCTGGCAAAATCACTCACAAGAGAAGGACACCTGGCAGTACTGGACAAAATCTTCAAAAGACTAGAATAGTTCAATGTGCGCCTCAATCCAAAGAAGTGCATGTTTGGAGTTACCTCAGGTAAGCTACTTGGATACATAGTGTCCACCAATGGAATTGAAGTTGACCCAACTAAAGTGAAGGCCATCATGGAAATGCCACCTCATAAGAATCTCACTCAGCTAAGGTCCCTACAAGGAAAACTACAATCTATTAGAAGATTCATTTCTCAATTGGCAGACAAGTGCAACCCATTTTCACACCTCCTACATAAGAATGTCCCTTTCAAATGGAATGACTCATGTGAGCAGGCATTTCAGCAGTTAAAAGAGTATCTCATGAAACCACCTATATTGATGCCACCAATTCAAGGTAAACCTCTGCTACTGTATATCTCGGCTACACCAACATCACTGGGAGCTCTCCTCGCACAGCAAAATTATGAAGGGAAAGAACAAGCAATCTACTATATCAGTCGAACACTTGTTGGATATGAACTACAGTACATGCCAATTGAAAGAGCATATCTCATTGTAGTCTTTGCCTCACAAAAGTGGAGACATTACATGTCACATTCTGTCAAACTGGTAGCAAAGATTGATCCACTTAAGTATTTACTCAACAAAGCAGCCCTTACAGGTAGATTGTCCAAATGGGTCATGCTTCTTAGTGAGTTTGATATCGAGTATGTAGACAGGAAAGCAATAAAAGGCCAAGTACTTGCAGATCAACTGGCAGATGCACCTCTAATGGATAACAACCCTTTGAGCTTTGAATTTCTAGACGAATCTATCTTTCACATAACCACAACAACCTAGAAAATGTACTTTGATGGATCATACACTTAGCATGGATTGGGGGCAGGAATCTTGTTGATCACCCCTAGTGGCAACACCATTCCTAAATCATACAGATTACAATTTCCTTGCACTAACAACGTGGCAGAGTACGAGGCCCTTATCATTGGCATCAAGCTAGCAGTTGAATGGAATATCAAAGAACTTCAAGTATATGGCGACTCACAACTAGTCATAAATCAAGTAAATGAAAACTACCAGACAAAAGATGAGAAATTAATCCCTTACAAATGAATGGTAGATGACTTCAAAGAATACTTCGTCAAGATCTCTTTTGAGCAGATACCAATGATTGGGAACAAAGTTGCAGACGCCATGGCAACGATTGCATCTCTCCTCGATATTCTAGATAATCAATCACGTTATGAGTTCTTGGTAGAGCCAATATCCCATCCTACATATGACACTCCCGAATCCCATATCATTTACCACATTGTTGGAGCTGATTCGCCCCTCTATGGAAAAATATTTGCCTATCTTAAAGAGAATACCCTCCCATCTGATCTCTCTAGTAACCAAAAATGAACCTTCATCCGTCAGGCATCCTGGTATGCCCTTGTCACCAATACCCTATATTGCAGAGGTCTTGATGGTACTCTCCTTAGATGTCTCGATAGTGAGGAATATCAAACTGCCCTGAGCGAAGTGCATGACAGTATATGCAGGACCCACTCTAGTGGTCCTACCCTAGCCAAGAAACTCATATGCATGGGATACTAGTGGCCAACTATGGAACAAGATTCCTATCATTTTGTAAAGAAGTGCAAGAAGTGCCAAATCCATGGGAACCTGATACATGCACCCACACAGGAGCTGCATCTATTAACAACTCCTTGGCCTTTCTGTCAGTGGGGACTTGAATTAGTGGGAAAGATTCACGCTTCCTCATCCAGCGGCCATAAATTCATAATCACCGCCATTGAGTACTTTATGAAGTGGATTGAAGTCGTGCCTTTAGCCAATATCACAGGCAAGCAAATTGCCTCTTTTATCTTGAACTATATCATTTGTCTCTATGGTATCCCTTCGTCCATTATCATGGATAATGGAGGACCTTTCAAAAATCAAGATGTTAGGGAACTATGTGACAAATTCCATATCCAGTACTGCATTTTAACCCCCTATTATCCCCAAGGCAACGGCCAAGCTGAGGCATCAAATAAAACTATCTTAAAAATCCTAAAGAAGACTGTCAATGACACCGGCCGTGATTGGCATGTTCAATTAAATCCCGCACTGTGGGCCTATCGTACAAGCATCCGCACACCCACAGGTGCAACACCATACTCCCTAGTCTACGGATTTGAAGTTATCTTGCCCATTGAAGTCAAGATCCCATCCTTACGAGTTTCAATAAAAGGCCTCATATCTGATGAAGAGTATAGATTATCCAGACTCCAAGAGTTAGAGCTACTCGAAGAAAGAAGGCAACAGGCCTTTAACCACCTAAAAGCATATCAACAAAGGATGTCTAGAAGCTATAACCATAGGGTAAAGCCCTGAGTATTCCAAGTTGGTGAGCTAGTCCTCAGAGAAAATCCCAGATATCGGTAAGATCGAGAGAAGAAAGGTAAGTTTGAACCTAACTGGCTGGGTCCCTATGTCATCATTGCAGCCTATGGGTTAGGGGCATATCAATTGGCTACATCTGAAGGTGAATTGTTTGATGATCCTATCAACAGCATGCATCTTTGCAAGTTCTATACCTAAACCCTAATGCAAAGGAGCCCTTTAAAATACAAAAAAATCAAAAAGTGATAAAAAACAAACAAAAATAAATAAATAAAAATGGAAAAATAACAAAAAATCATCCTCTGGTGAAAACTTGGCAAACAGGCATCATGTGTACTTTTGGCTTCTGTGCAAATAAAAGCAAGTGGTGAAAAGCTGGTAAACAGGTGCTATATGCGACAAACCACTTCCTCCATCTGTTGTGACCTCATGTCTCTTGTGTCCATCATATCGTTCATCTTGAACCAATCCTTTGAATTGTTGTCAAACTACGTCGCCTCTGAGTTATCACGTAGGCAAGGCCATTCTCAATGCGCCCCTGAGGCTCCGCTCTGCTCCCTGTCTCTTCTATCCATTCTATCTAGTGTTGTCTGTCCTGCTGTCCATACCATTTCTACATCTTTGCCATCACCTAGGTCTTAGGTCCATCAGGTTCACCCCGAACTACGTTGCCTCTACGTCGTCACGTAGGCAAGGCCATTTAGCAATGAGCCCCAGAGGCACTAGGTCAGTCCCTTAGGGTCCGTCTCTCCATATCTGTCTGCCATCTCGCCCATAATAAGTCAATCCTTGTCTAAACTGGGGGCAACTCCTTGACCTAGTTGTGGATTTGGATTCTTGAATGCCACATGTTCTAAGAGGATGCCAATAAAGGATCGTGATACCTTTCACTAGACAAGCACGCGCAGCAAAGCAGAAGCTTACCCAAACAAAAATCTTGGCACAAAAACATCAACCAGTCCAAAGCAGAGCACCATACCGAAACACTCAAACTGACTCTATATCAATTATGGCAAAAAGACACATCTAATGCAAGAATGTTTTGTGAACAGGTTAACTTACAAGGCCTTGTATTTTTGTCATTATGTCTTCCTATGCTACTCAAGGATGCCAAAAGATAGAGATGCTATGATGGGGGCATAATATTTTTCTTTGTCTGCTGCCTGTGGATCAAACTTTAGTAATGTGACGACTTTTGTCTAATGACATGATCAGTAAAAGATCATCGAGGACTTCAGAGGTCTAAACATGAAAAAGGGCGATCCTTGTCTATTGAAACACAAGAAGTACTCAGGTCATCTAGATTCAAGTTTGACTAGATGCTTGTATCAACTTTCTATATCAAAATCCATGTAAGGAATACTTAGGTCATCTCAGTCTAATTATACCTAGATGCTTGTATTT